>JAKELP010000023.1:4352500-6852500 GCA_029929735.1 Mimosa pudica | reverse complement strand
GGATGACAATATAAGTAAGGATAGAAGATAGAAATAAAATGGAGAACATATGAAAAGATAATATGGATTCACACATATGATATTGTAAACAAAATACTAGTAATTTATTAAATATTGTCTCTGTCTAATATATTGAGAATAAGAAATGTGTGTACCAAAATTTTGTTATAATTTTTTAAATGATGTCTATGAGTGGAATTTAATTTTCTGAATATTGAAGTTAATATGTGCCAGATTTTTTATAATAACATTATATTATGTTGTTTGTGGGACAAATCTAATTTTTTTCTCATCACCTTTTAAGAATATCAAATCCATCTTTTGATAAAAAAAAGGATGGTTGAGCTGTTTCATAAAACTTTAATTTATGAAAATAAGCCTAAGGTGTGATTTTGAAGGAAGAGCGGGATAAAGAAAAGAGAGATCATATGCTTTGTCCTAGCTTTTATGAGCCTAGCTGAATTTCTTATTTTGTAATCAGACGTGAGGGGTTGAAAGCTCTCAAATTACATGTGGAGAATCCTTGAAACAAGGGAAAGCAAAATTACTTTATTTATTGTTCATTAGTAATTAGGATATCCGTTTCAGGGATATATTATTCTAAAGTTCAAAGCACCATTTAATTATTATTACCACAATCATAAAGTCATTCATCTTAAAGATATTATTCTCTTTCTTTCTTCTTTTGCCATTTTTCTTTTGTTGAAATCGCACCTAAAGAACCTGAATCTTGCTTTTGTCTCTTAAAGTTTATTTCTTTTACTCTCTATATTGGCTAAATGCATTAAACATGACTATTTATATTTCACACTTTTAGGGAGTGGCCTTGCAAATATGACAGAAAAAACCAGTTTAGAGGACACATCAAAATTTATACACTAAAAGATAAATGAAGCTAATCAGTTTAGGAGAAAACTTACAAATACATGTATATCTTCCTCGGTCTCAAGACTTATATACGACTACTTTGATTAATAAGTGCATCGTATTTTTCCCTAAACCACACTAATCGACCTCCCTCACATTTCTTAATTGAGTAATGCTCCAATAAGATAATTGGATTTTGATGAAAAAAAAAGATGATTCGTAAAGAGATCTACGAAAATTAAAATTAGATATATAGGTGTCGTTAAGTTTCCAAATTGAGAAAAAGATGTCTTAATTTGTAAAATATTAGTCTGCGCACACGGGTTTACAAAATTTCTGGGAGTCTTCCTTTTCCATATTCGTATTATCGTATTATCGTATTATCGTATCGTGAGTATCTAAAACCAAAATTAAAAGTAAAAGTAAAAGTCTAAAACCCAAAACAAAACAAACATGGTTATTGTTACAACATTACAGTAAAGGCACCAGCCTAGCCTAGATTGTTGTGTTGTTTCTTCATTCAAACCAAACCAAAACAAAACCAAACACATTCTTCTTCTTCTTCGATCCGCTCATCTTCTTCTTCTTCTTCCTCTTCCTCGTAAGCTCTCTCCTCAATCTAAATCTCCTAATAATAATGTATTCTATTCTCTGCTTAATTCACTTTTTCACCACTTATCATCATTATTATTATTACTGCTTCGAAATCAAAACTTAATCTACCATCATTACACAGCTCAAGAAAACAAAAAGAAGAAGCAGCCATTTGCTTTCAATTTCTACAAAGGACATACACGTCTTCATTTTTCAGATCAGAATTATATTATAGGTTAGCTACCAAATGTTACCTCTATTTCCTCTATTTCATTAAATCCTGTGAGTTTCTTAGAAGAATTTCATATTTGCAGTGTTCTTTTTGTTCAATAATTCACTACTTTTGTTGTTTGATGTCATTACCTCAATTCACTACTTTTGTTCAGTAATTTCCTCTATTTTATTAAATGATGTGTACTTTTTTACAAGAATTTCATGTTTGTAGTGTTCTTTTTGTTCAGTAATTCACTACTTTTGTTGTTTGATGTCATTCTCTGTTTGTTTAAGATGCTATGAGTCTGCGCCACCGTCATGCGGCGGAGAGCCGGCGGCGGCAGTTGGCGGCGGAGGAGGAGGAGGTGTACAACATAATTCCTGTGCACAATCTCCTTGCAGACCATCCTTCTCTCCGGTTTCCGGAGGTTAGGGCGGCGGCGGCGGCCCTACGAGCGGTCGGTGACCTCAGGAAGCCGCCCTTCACTCAATGGCTGGACACCATGGACCTCTTGGATTGGCTGGGGCTGTTCTTTGGCTTCCAGAAGGAAAATGTTAGGAATCAGAGGGAACACATTGTTCTCCACCTTGCCAATGCTCAGATGCGCCTCACTCCGCCTCCTGATAACATTGACACGTTAGATGGTGCGGTTTTGAGGAAATTCAGGAGGAAGTTGTTGAAGAATTACACCAATTGGTGTTCCTATTTGGGGAAGAAGTCCAACATTTGGATTTCTGACCGCCGTGGTGGTCCTGATCAGCGGCGGGAGCTGCTTTATGTGTCGCTTTATCTCTTGATTTGGGGTGAGGCGGCGAATCTTCGATTTGTTCCGGAGTGTCTTTGTTATATTTTTCATCATATGGCTATGGAGCTGAATAAGATCTTGGAGGATTATATAGATGAGAACACTGGGCAGCCGGTGATGCCTTCTGTCTCGGGGGAGAATGCTTTTTTGAATGGTGTGATTAAACCGATTTATAAGACGGTTAAGGCTGAGGTGGATAGTAGCAGGAATGGGACTGCTCCTCATAGTGCTTGGAGGAATTATGATGATATAAATGAGTACTTTTGGAGTAGGCGGTGTTTTGAGAAGCTGAAGTGGCCAATCAATGTTGGGAGCACCTTTTTTGTGACATCCAGTAGGGCAAGGCATGTGGGGAAGACGGGATTTGTTGAGCAGAGGTCGTTTTGGAATTTATTCCGGAGTTTTGATCGGCTTTGGGTGATGTTGATACTGTTTCTCCAAGTGGCAATCATTGTTGCTTGGGAGCAGAAGGGGTATCCTTGGCAAGCATTGGAGGATAGGTCTGTACAGGTTCGAGTTTTAACCATTTTCTTCACGTGGAGTGGCTTGAGGTTTCTGCAGTCTTTGCTTGATGTGGGGATGCATTATAGGTTGGTTTCAAGGGAGACTATGGGGCTTGGAGTGAGAATGGTTCTCAAATGTGTTGTTGCTGCCGCCTGGATTGTTGTCTTTGGTGTATTCTATGGGAGGATATGGTCACAAAGAAACCATGATAGGAAGTGGTCAGCTGAAGCAAATAGGCGAGTGTTTACTTTTGTTCAAGTTGCACTGGTTTTTATCCTTCCAGAGCTCCTAGCTTTAGCCCTCTTCATTATTCCTTGGGTCAGAAATTTTATTGAGAATACAAATTGGAGGATCTTTTACATGTTATCCTGGTGGTTTCAGAGTAGATCTTTTGTTGGTCGTGGTTTGAGAGAAGGCCTTGTAGATAACATTAAATACACCTTGTTCTGGATTGTGGTGCTTGCCACTAAGTTTTGTTTCAGTTACTTCCTTCAGATTAAACCCTTGATTGCTCCTTCAAAAGCAGTGTTGGACCTCAAGAATGTTAATTATGGATGGCATGAGTTTCTCCGCAACAGCAACAGACTTGCCGTTGGCCTTCTCTGGCTTCCTGTTGTTTTGGTCTATTTGATGGATATCCAGATATGGTATTCAATATATTCATCTTTTGTTGGGGCAGCTGTGGGGTTGTTTGCACACCTGGGTGAGATTCGGAATATGCAGCATCTGCGATTGAGATTCCAATTTTTCGCTAGTGCAATCCAGTTTAATCTAATGCCTGAGGAGCAATTGTTAAATGCAAGAGGCACGCTGAAGAGCAAGCTTAAGGATATTATCCATAGGTTGAAGCTCAGGTATGGGCTTGGCCAGCCCTTCAGGAAACTTGAATCTAACCAGGTTGAGGCCACCAAGTTTGCATTGATATGGAATGAGATAATCATGTCTTTCAGGGAAGAGGATATCATCTCTGACCAAGAGGTTGAACTGCTGGAGCTCCCACCAAACGCATGGAATGTCAGGGTGATACGCTGGCCATGTTTTCTTCTCTGCAATGAGTTGTTGCTGGCGCTTAGTCAGGCCAAAGAATTAGTTGATAGTCCTGATCGGTGGCTTTGGAAGAAGATATGCAAGAATGAGTATAGGCGTTGTGCCATTATTGAAGTATATGATTGTATCAAGCATTTGCTCCTTGAGATTATCAAACCTACTAGTGAAGAACATAATATTGTGACAGTCTTGTTCCAAGAAATTGATCACTCATTTGAGATCGAGAGATTCACTAAAACATTCAAAACAACTGCACTTCCACAGCTACATAGCAAGCTGATTGTGCTTGTCCAGTTATTGAACAAGCCCGAAAAGGACTCTAACAAGCTGGTGAATACTCTGCAGGCCCTGTATGAGATTGCTATCCGAGATTTTTTCAAGGAAAAAAGGAATGCTGACCAGCTACGTGAGGATGGCTTAGCTCCACGTAATCTGGCTTCCTCAGGGGGTTTGCTCTTTGCTAATGCCATTCAGTTGCCTGACACAAGCAATGAGAACTTCTATCGGCAGATTCGACGCTTACACACAATTCTGACCTCCAGGGATTCAATGCAAAATATTCCTGTAAATCTTGAAGCTAGGCGGCGGATTGCATTCTTCAGTAACTCACTTTTTATGAACATGCCCCGTGCTCCTCAAGTTGAGAAAATGATGGCTTTCAGTGTTCTGACCCCTTATTATAGTGAAGATGTCTTATTAAGCAAAGAACAACTGAGAACTGAGAACGAAGATGGCATTTCAATCCTATACTATTTGCAGACTATATTTGATGATGAGTGGAAGAATTTTATGGAAAGGATGCGGCGAGAGGGGATGATGAAAGAGAGTGATTTGTGGACTGACAAACTTAGAGAACTGAGGCTTTGGGCATCTTACAGAGGTCAAACACTGTCTCGGACAGTAAGAGGAATGATGTATTACTATCGGGCTCTTAAGATGTTGGCTTTTCTAGATTCTGCATCAGAAATGGATATTCGAGAAGGCTCTCGTGAGATGGGTACAATGCGGCGAGACAGTTTGGATCGTATTAACTCTGAAAGGACTCCTTCCTCTAAGAGTCTAAGTAGAGCCAGCAGTTCTGTGAGTTTGTTGTTCAAAGGCCATGAACATGGAACTGCTTTGATGAAATTCACATATGTGATTGCTTGCCAGATATATGGGTCTCAAAAGCAGAAAAAGGACCCTCGTGCTGATGAAATACTGTATCTGATGAAGAATAATGAAGCCCTACGTGTTGCCTATGTTGACGAGGTTTCCACTGGAAGGGATGAAAAGGAGTATTACTCTGTTCTTGTCAAATATGACCAACAATTGGACAAGGAAGTTGAAATATATCGCATAAAGTTGCCAGGTCCCTTGAAACTTGGAGAAGGAAAGCCAGAAAATCAAAATCATGCGATCATCTTCAGCCGGGGTGATGCTGTTCAGACCATCGACATGAATCAGGATAACTACTTTGAAGAGGCGCTGAAAATGCGGAATCTCTTGGAAGAATACAAGCAATATTATGGTATCCGGAAACCTACCATTTTAGGAGTCAGGGAACACATTTTTACTGGTTCTGTTTCCTCTCTTGCTTGGTTCATGTCAGCCCAGGAAACAAGTTTTGTGACCTTAGGGCAGAGAGTTTTGGCAAATCCTTTGAAAGTCAGAATGCATTATGGTCATCCAGATGTGTTTGACAGGTTTTGGTTCTTAACTCGAGGTGGTATAAGTAAAGCTTCTAGAGTGATAAACATAAGTGAAGACATTTTTGCTGGATTTAATTGCACCCTTCGTGGAGGTAATGTCACACACCATGAATATATCCAAGTTGGAAAGGGGAGGGATGTTGGGTTGAATCAAATATCTATGTTTGAAGCCAAGGTTGCCAGTGGAAATGGAGAGCAAGTTTTAAGCAGAGATGTCTACAGGCTGGGTCATAGGCTTGATTTCTTCCGTATGCTCTCATTCTTCTACACTACAGTGGGCTTCTTCTTCAACACAATGATGATCGTTTTGACTGTGTATGCATTTTTGTGGGGTCGACTCTATCTTGCTCTCAGTGGTGTTGAAGCTTCGATGGAGAGTAACAGCAATAACAATAAAGCACTTGGTGCCATATTAAATCAGCAGTTTATCATCCAGCTTGGTATTTTCACTGCCCTTCCCATGATTGTGGAGAATTCCCTGGAGCATGGGTTCCTCCAAGCTATCTGGGATTTCTTGACAATGCAGCTCCAACTTTCATCAGTTTTTTACACGTTCTCTATGGGCACTCGTAGCCATTTCTTTGGTCGGACAATTCTTCATGGTGGAGCAAAGTATCGAGCTACTGGTCGTGGATTTGTTGTAGAGCACAAAAGTTTTGCAGAAAACTATAGACTATATGCCCGTAGTCATTTTGTGAAAGCAATTGAGTTGGGGCTGATACTTATTATTTATGCTACACACAGTCCTGTAGCAACTGACACATTTGTTTATATAGCCCTCACCGTCACTAGTTGGTTCCTAGTTGTTTCCTGGATTATGGCGCCATTTGTGTTCAATCCTTCAGGTTTTGATTGGTTAAAGACTGTTTATGATTTTGACGATTTCATGAGCTGGATTTGGTTCCATGGAAGTGTGTTTGCTAAAGCTGAACAGAGCTGGGAAAGATGGTGGGAAGAAGAGCAAGATCATTTAAGGGTAACTGGCCTTTGGGGGAAGTTATTGGAGATCATTTTGGACCTTAGGTTCTTCTTTTTCCAGTATGGAATTGTTTATCAGCTAGGTATTGCTGCTGGAAGTACCAGTATTGCTGTATACTTGTTATCTTGGATCTATGTGTTTGTTATCTTTGGGTTTTATATGGCGGTATCATATGCACGGAACAAATATGCAGCAAAAGAACATATCTACTATCGGCTTGTTCAGTTTCTCGTCATTATCCTTGTGATACTTGTGATAATGGCCCTGCTGGAATTTACTGCATTCAAATTTGTGGATATTTTTACGAGCATGTTGGCGTTCATTCCTACAGGATGGGGCCTCATATTGATTGCCCAGGTATTCCGGCCATTCCTGCAGTCATCCATCATTTGGACTGGGGTTGTTTCTGTGGCTCGTCTATATGATATATTATTTGGAGTCATTGTCATGGCTCCTGTAGCATTACTGGCGTGGTTGCCAGGGTTTCAGTCTATGCAGACTAGAGTTCTTTTCAACGAAGCATTCAGCAGGGGCCTCAGGATATTCCAAATTATTACAGGAAAAAAGTCTGCAAGCTAACTTATGACTTGAGGTAATATTTGTTCATGCATTTACTGGATATTTTTGTGCAGTTACCTCTAATTTTGGTGTGGCTTTTCTCATTTGTGGATCTTTAATTAACGAGTTAAAGGAGATGGATGAACTTTTCTTTTTTTTTACTTCTGAGCTGGAACTATGCTCCTTTCCTTGTGCATCTGATGGTTTTAAATATTTTGCTTGCTTGCTTTATATGAAAATCCATCCATTTTGTCTCGTGGAAGGGTGGTATAAATTTGTAACACATTAATTGCAAATAATAAATTAGTTCAATGAATTTTCTTAATCGTGAGGAATTAATAAAAAGGGTCTTTTATTTATGGTCAGGGGGAGTAATAATATTCTCATAGATACTCTCAGGAGCATTATGTTTTATGCTGTAGTTGAAGGGCCCTGACGTTTTTAACTGTATTATATAGTGACTTTTCCTTTATTAAATGAAGGGCCCTGACGGTTTTATGCTGTGTTGAAGGGCCCCTGACGTTTTTTATTGTATGACAACTTTAACATTAAAACTGCTGTTGAATTCATAAATATCCCTAGTATAACAATATGCTATATTTTAACTGTGATATTTATGCTTTTTTCTTTGGTCATAGAGATGATGGCTGTATAAAGTCTTCCTTTGTTGTGTTTTCCTTTACATTTAGACAAGCAGCTTTAATTCTTTGAACCTCTAGTCTTGCATTTGATTCCTGTCATCTTTGGCTCATTTGTTTGGTAGGGGAACATTGCTGGAAGTTTTATCCCCCTTTTTAAGAGCTTTTATGTGTTTAGATACCAAGATCAATACTACCTCTAGTTCTTAATATAAGGCCCAGTTGACTTTATTTGCTGAGCTCAAGAAAGCTAAATAAGCTACTTCATATTTATAAATATTAATTAGTTTGGATTGTTTACAAGTTTATAAGTCATCCAACTTAGTTTTGCAAAAGAATGGTCAATATAAATGCTTTAAAGTAATTTATTTAGCTTCCTTAATTTGTTCTAATAAAGTCGACTGGCCCTTATGATAAGGACATGAGGTAATAAAAATTATCAAATTCAAGACTCTAGTTTAGCATGGCAATTGTTGAAGAAATGGGATAGTATGGTTCATAACTTCATATAATTTGCATTTTAGAGGGACGAGGCTTTTTTTTTTGTTTATTTTGGCATTTGAAAAACTGTAAAGGTAGTATCATTTAAGTTGATGGAGTGACTACTATTGGATGGAAATATACCAATAAGCATCATGGGTACAAAACAAGTGTCATGTTTCAGAAATCGCTTCTTTTTTAATTTAATGTGAGCATGTTACTTGCAGGTTTGGCATTAGAATGGGACGAAGCTGTAGAAGACAGAGAATAGAAGACCTTGATTCAAAAGACTTGCTTCTTTAGATGTGCATTCGTTTTATATTGGAGTTAAAGGCTGTGATTTCGTTTCCTTTTTGGCCAGATGTTATGATAGATGTGATTATAGTTTTGTTATATTCATTGAGGAGAAAGTCATTTCTTCCTCTCTTTCTTTTGTGCCTTGGCTGTATTTGTTTTTATATAGTCCATAGTCAGTTATGTAACCGATTTGTGCATGGGCCGCTGATTTGGAGTTACTTGCCAGTTTTGGTTGAATCATTGGTTTTATAGTTTTTCTTCTGGTTTTTGGATGAGTTTTATTGTTCACAGTAATTATTCTTGCACAAAATAGCCTGAATGGAACGTTTTAACAAGAATGGTTACTTTAGAAAAATGATAGATTTGTTATTGCAAGGGGGTTTCTTTGGATTGGGGTGAGCTCAAACATTTTATCAAACAAGCATCTTGTAGATATAATACAAACATTTTTACCAAGACAATATAATACAAACATACTAATAGTACTTTGCTTATTTTATTGGTCAGAACTTTGTCTATTTTGTACTCGTAGTACAAAGTACTTACAACGATAACAAAGTCTTATTTCAACTAGGTAGGGTCGATTACATGGATCACATGGTGCCATTGTACTTGATCAATAGTCACATTTGGAGATAAACTTTCATCAAAAGATCTTATATAATAACTTCGTTAAGAGTTCTCTTTGGTCTTCCTCTCCTTGTTTTGTATGAAGTCTATACCATTTAATCAATTATTCTTACTCATAGTACAAAGTATCTAGCTACCAAACCAATAATTTAAGTCTCTCACCATTAAATTTTGGTTCTTAGACTTTGCAACATCAAATTTTTAAATGACCGGAAGCATTGTTGAAAAGCGACTTGCATGATTGTGTTATTGCAGTGGGGTCGATCGCACTTAAACTTTGAAACAATTAAGGCTCATATTTATAGCACTATCACTTTCATGCGCCACTTGTTCCTACGGGCTGCATATAATAAATATGTCTTGTAGTTTTTTTTGTTCAAACAATAAGTCTTGTAATAACAGTGTAGAAAACGAAAGGCTATGCCATTGAAAGGAGAACCTGAAACCAAGTTAAGCTCGTTTAGAGTATAATGAAACAAGATCCTAAACAAAATTTATAGAATTTTCTTTATTAAATTTGATAATAATGAACATTAATATATTCAATATCAACTATTATTCAATATATATATATATATATATATATATATATAAGACAAATTTTGTTATTTTTTGTATTTCTCATTTAGTTATATACTTATACAGATATTTATTATTAACAGTAAACTATTACTAGTTTAAGATCCAGTTTATTATACTTTTACTAAAACATGTTTACTTATCTATTCAAAAAAATGACAAGTTTACTTAAATTCATTTATGAGTTTGGCAACCTTGAATTTAAATGAGACTTAATCTGATTTAGGTGATGTTTTGGATTCACGCATCTATTGAGATATTGTATAATTTTCATTTCTTTTTTAACAACACAATTACGTGAATGAATTTATGTTTATATACGTATGCCTTTATGCCTTTAACGTTGAAAAATGAAAATGATAGAATTGATAGTGGCCAAAAGATGATAAAAGAGAAAAGATAAACTTATAAAATTTAGTAGCAAAAAAACATAAATAATGAGACACAAAATGACGATTAAATAGAAAATCACTTAAATATTAAAAAACTAATGGTATTGAGACCCTATATAAAAAGTGTAACATCCTAAAAATTGAATACAAGATTAAAAGAGTGTTTTGGGAAATAATAAATGGAGAAATTGGGAATTTTGGAATTTTAGGAATTTTTGGTGATTTTTAGGGATATTTTGGAAATTTTGAGTAATTATGTGCATATAATTAATTAAGAAATTGAAGAGTTTGAAATATGAGGGAGTGGTAGAGCTAAAAATATTTTGAAGGTTAAGGAGATTGGAGGCTAGTTTAAGTGGTTTTAAATTAAAAGGTACACTAGGGCGAGTTTGAGCTTCAAATTATGTTAAACTACCCTTAATTGCTTTCAACCAAACGCGCCCCTTCTCCTCTCAACATAAAAAAAAATCGGAGTCTCCTCCCTTCCTCCTCAGACACGCGTTTTCACTCCTCCCTTTCTTCACCATTGTTGTTTTTTTTTTCCCTTCCAAACTCAACCAATCCGGCCCTCTACCTTCATAAAGCTTCCTCATTTTCATTCTTCATCTCTTCTTCTCTGCAAATCAAGGAAAATCGCGTCCGATCTGTGGCTTGTGGATGATCGTCGGCGGCGCAGTTTTCCGGCGAACGTCGACGTGGGTGGTGAGCTAGGCTTTGTTCTGTCATTTTCTTGAGCTTTCCTCTTATTTCAACTTCATTTCTCCTCACTTTTTCCCTCCCCTTTGGTTCAGCTCGGCCAGCTCTTTTAGAGGCCGATTTCCGGCGAGTCCTACGGTGGCCGGCGGAGGTTGTAACGACCACAATTCTATAACCTTTTTACGTCATTTTTATCACAATTTTTTTTTATACTAACTATGTTAGAAAAAGGAACTATCTTGACTTGATTAAACAACTAACATAGTTAGAAAAAGAACTTAACTTAATTCACAAAAATCATTATAGTGCTAACTATGTTAGAAAAAGAATTATCTTAATTAAATTATCTTAATTAAACAGCTAACATAGTTAGAAAAGGATATTACTTATTTATAAATTACTATTTACCACCTAACATGATAGAAAAATTTAAATATCTAAATTATGTCAACTACCTATCATGGTTAGAAAAGAGTAAAACTAAATTTTAAATAACATTGATATACCAAAGTCTACTTAACTCAAAATAAAATTAAGTAGATTTCCATCAACCAGCTTAGTATGCAAGTTTTGCTGAAATAAGAAACAGTATTTTCTGAATAATAAAGATTAAACAATTATGCAAATATCGAATTAAATATGCAGTCCCTAATGTGGCAATAACACTTGTCGGCATCTCACTTTAGTGAGTAGTCCCCGGATCCTTCCCTTGATTTCCTACTTCGCTTCCTATCCTGTAAAATAATAAAACGTGGGGTAGACCCAGAATCGCAACTACAACCACTTGCTCACGTGCATGTGCATGTCAGCAAGGTGGTGTGTGCCAATGTCGTGTATAGTGGTGTGTGCTACATATAGTGGTGCATGAACATTTAATATAAATTAATTGTAAGTATCTATCAAATACCAACTCTCAGTAACATATATATCCTCATTATCAAACACAATGGATAACAAAGCAACATTACTCACTTATAATCAATAATTAAACATAAATAATATTACGCCAGAAAATCCAACAACAATAATAATCATCAAGTACACGATAATATTTCAGTTCAATAGGGACTCACAACTCTTGGTTGATTTACCCTCGCTTGAACCGGGGGCGCTCTCCCCAATAACGTTTTTCTCTTTTTAGTCCCTGTGGTATAATAGTTCAATAGGGACTCACGACTCAAAGGCCGATATACCCTCGCTTGAACAAAACATAATGGTTCAATAGGGACTCACGACTCGATGGTCGATATACCCTCGCTTGAACAAAGAATCACAGTTCAATAGGGACTCACGACTCGACGGCCGATGTACCCTCGCTTGAACAAAACCTATCGGTTCAATAGGGACTCACGGCTCGATGGCCGATGTACCCTCGCTTGAACCGGGCGCCATTCACAATAATATTTTTATTCAATTTAGGCCTTATGGACCAACAGGGTACCTCATCCCGGGATGGCATAATTATTTTATTATTTTATTCGGTGTATAAAACAATTCAGAATTTCGACCAGAATATTCAATAATCATCACATCAACAGTAATAATATGTTTATCGTCTAACCTACATGCTCACTAACACACACATACACGTAAACAAGTAGAAGTAGTTACCTCCGGTACTAAGCACTTCGTCACTTTTCCTTACTCATGCTTGTAGATTTCCCCTAAATACCATCCTTACTAGATTCCCTAATATTATACAATACAATAAAAATATAAAGAAACATCCTTACGTATCTTAATTCACGTCGCTCTCAGTTCCTAGTGATACTACCCAAGCCTCCTATACTCCCTTAATTTCTAACAACTACAATCAAAATCAAGTAGTTATCAAGCAACAAGTAAATCTTCACTTCACCAAGACATAGAATACAACAACAAACATAAGAAATTCTCAACCAAACAATTTAATTCATCACAGAATTATTTTCCTTTAAGATGTTAAATCACAAGAAAATTAAGACACGCTTTGCATCCAAGGTAATCCAGCATTAATAATTTACAAAACACTATCAATCAAGTAGAGAGACAGCTAAATTCCAGCTTTAAGGAAATTATAACTTTGGTACATATTTGACAAACATGTTCTATAACAATTAAAATCTTGCCACTACCAAGCTTAATTAACAATTAAAAGCACTCTTAATAAGTTCAATTCAAAACAGAACAGGGTCTAAAATGCTCAGACTTATCCCAAAAAATCAATACCAAAACAATAATAGCGCCCACTATAACATACAGGACCTTATTCAAATCCTTTTGAAATTTTATCAACACCTTCAACCAATCAGCATGTAGGGCCATAACATAAAAAGAATTTCTATTAATAACCAATCCTATTAATAACTAATTAAAAGTTTTGAACCTCAATACTTAAAAAGCAACTCCACGCAAATCATTGCAGCAAAACAACTCATAATTACACCATCATACAACTCAACTTTGTGCAGAACACATAAATAAATTTCAATTAGCCTTACAAATTCTTGTCACAATAATAACTAGAAATAGAGAAAAGAATCCGGGAACCTTAAGGTCTCAAGTTCACAGAAAATAATTCAAATATCAACATGAAAACTCACTAGGCATTACCAATAAGGAGGACATAAACTTCCCAAAATCTGTTTACATGTATTCCAAACATAACAGCCAAGACATAGAGTATGAGATAACAAAAAGATTCAACCAAATTTCGAGTCATCACCACAATTTAATATCAGAGGAAAATGAAACAATTCTACAACACTTCTATTGATATAAGTTAAAGCTTTAAGCGTAGAACCCAACCCCCAAATCGGTCTCTCTCTCTCAAATCGGAAAAATATATAGGAATAAGAGGAAAGGAGATCACCTTAGTGTGATTTCCACTTAGCTTGAAAGATTGGGGCTTTGCTCCGTCCTTGGTGGCCGGTGACTATCACTAGGAGATGTTGGTGGTCAAAGGAAATCACAGAGAGTGGAAGAGAAGAGAAGGCCGAAAGAGATGAATTGGTGATGTTGAAGATGGCTGAGAGTGAGGAAGGAAGAAGTAGAGCAGGAGAATGTGAAGAAGAAGAAGGCCAAGTATGTTTGGTGTGTATGTGTGTGTGCGGCTGTCATGAAAGGAATGAAGAAGAAGATGAAATTTGATGATCCATGAAGAATGAAGATGTCACTGTTTTATTATAGTGCTTATGCGGCTAGAAAAGAGAAGGAGAGGGAGAGTGTTTAGAGAAAAGAGAATATTAGGGTTTTTAGTCACCCTTTTATTAGATTAAAGTATTTCTTATAAATGGGCTATTGTCATTCTATATAATTTCCAATTTGATTCATAAAATATAACACTAAACTATTTTTATGTTATCTTACCTCCCAAAATTATATCCCAATTAATACATCAATAAGTCATTAATAGAAATTTTCTCTCATCCTCTCTCTCTTTTCTTTTATGTTCCAAATTAAGTTCTCATAAAAATCTCCAAATTCAAAACAAACAATTATTTATTTCTTAATCAATTATTTACTTATACCCATACACATATTTCAAGCATTATATTCTCTACAACGATTTGAAATCACAAATTATGTATAGTCCCTTTATTATTTTAAATTCTAAAATAATACATTGTAATCCAAATAGTTTCCTATTTCTTCCTTCTTTTTTTTTGATACAAAGTTTCCTATTTCTTCCTTACCTTCAAACCAATAATAATAATAATTTCCTTTCCAAAAACTAAGGAATTAAACTAATTTATTTTATATCTAAAATTAAGGATGTTGCAACTTTAAATAGAAACAATCTCCTAAATGATTTTGTATCTGCTTCCCTTCTATATCATATTCTAAATACAAATTTCTAAATACTACATTCTTGATAGCCATTCATAAAAATTCCTAAATAAAAGTTAAATACCTAAGTATTTTCTATCACGTACAATAATGGAAATAAAATCTTAAAAACAATTCTCTAAAAATAGGTTAAACTTTCTAAATTTTTTTTTTTTAAAATACCTTTAAATATTTAATTTACACATGAACATTATTTCGATTTCTTAAATTATAGACATTTATTAATTTGATTTTAACACTAAAATTTCAGGATGTTACAGCGGTGACACTCTCTCCTCTCATTCTTGGATCTTGTAAGCTTTCCCAACCTCTTGTGATGTTGATTTTGAGATGATATTGTCTTTTAATAGTTAAGGATTTGTGGAAAATTGGGACTTTAGGATTTACAACCTACAATAGTGCTTATTTAGTGGTTAATTGAAGTTTGGGGAGAGTATTTTATGGTTCTTTAAGTGGGAGATTACCTTAGGATTTTTGGGAAATATTTAGATATTCTTTAGGGTTAGGGTTTTTGTTTATATTGTGATTTTTGGAACATTAATGTTTTAATGTTGGAATTGAAGTATGAAACTTGATTATGTTTGAGAGCAATTGGATTTTCTAGATGAGGTTAAGCATTTGGAAATTTATGGTGGAAGTTGGGAAGCTAGGAAATTGTTCATGAAGTTTATTTTTGAATAAATTAGTGATAAAGAAATGTTTATTGAAGATATTTATTGAAGTTGGGAATTGATTTTGGGGACATTTGTTTAGGCTCTTTAAAATTAAGGTTTGGTGATGTGTGACGTATAGACTAAATTGGTGATTAAAAAAAAAAAATACTTACTAAGGTGTTACGAAGGTATTGTAATGTTGGAGTTGATTGAATTGGTGTTTAGGAAGAAGTTTAATAATTAAAGTGTCGGATGAAGAGCAAATTAGTTAGGTAAAGGTATGTTTTGTTTGTGGTGGAAGGTTTGTGAGGTTGGGAGGCCACAATTAGTTGTAAATTTGATATTAAAATGAAATGTTTTGGTGGTTGGTAGTTAATTGGCAAGTTGGCGAGCATTTTTGGCTTCTTTAAAGTTAGGTTTAATTATTTGAGCAGTATTAATTCAATTGGTGGTTAGAAAATGTTTAATCAGGTATTATGAAGATAGTAGAGTGATAGAATGATTGTATTAGTGTTTAAGGAAAAGTTTAATAACTAAAGTGTGGATTAAAAGAGATTTGAGTTATGTGAAGGTAGGTGTGAGTTGTGGTGGAATGTTTAGGGGTTCAGGAGGCCAACGTGAGGTCAAATTGATATAAATGAGGTGTTTTAATGGATTTTTAACATGGTGGGTTAGTTTTGCAAAAGTTATGAAAAATGGTGAAGTTTAATACTTTCGGAGTTAATAATAAATAGTTAAGGGAGTTGTGGGGTACAAAAGGATATAGAAAAATGTGGATATTAGAAGTAATTTATTACTTCAATAGATCATTTTAGAATTAGTTTGAATAGTAGGTTTAAGTCACTAATATGGTGTCTTGACCAACAGTAGGTCATTGTACGATTGTAGACGACAGTGACTCGGGTGGAGCACGAGGAAAACGATAGCTGCTCGGATTTGATGTTATTGAGCTTGAACAGGTAATCACGCTTAACTGACTGTGATACTGAGGGTGACGGTAGTTGAGGAATTCTAAAAATCCTCTTCTACTTATATATACGTATATATAAAAATGAAATGGATTCATATTACCTTATGTTTAAACGTGGGCTATAGGGTGCCTTTCAACTGAACTGTACTTTATATATATCTATACAAATCTTTTGTATTGTTGCATGACACTGACTATTAGTACCGTCGGCCGATGTAACCTATCGATTTGCGCAAATCGATAAGTTAATTGTACGGGTTCCTCGGATTGTAAAGGAACCAGGGATTTTCACATTGATTAGAGTGGTCCCTTTTATGCTTTTCGGATTGTAGACCGGGCACAGTGTCACACACGTTTATTTCTGTTTATTGAGAGATGGATGTATCTGTACTGTAATATATGTGTATATATTATGTGGATATGCAGGTTTTGAAAACTGTGGTACCCTGTAGACGCTCCACTACCCCACTTCTGAGTCTCACAGTGAGTTAAGTAGTGATTACTGAGACATTGTTTTTGTCTCACCCCATTCCCTTTATTTTTGCAGGTGATCATGCCCAGAGGTAGTCTGAGAGGAAGGGAAAAAGGGACCGGCCAGCTGCACTGAGTCAGTGAGTAGGCCGGAGGTAAACCGTAGGGATGTATATTGTCATTTAATAGGTTGCATCCGCTTCCGCATTTGTTTGTATTATTTGGAATGAATTGTGTTAGTTGTTTCTGTTGATTGTTGGTTAGTCACTGATATTGAAAGAATGTGACAGTGATGGTCGTATCACACACTGTGTTAGTGTGATGATTGATTATATAGTGGTGAATTGACCGTTATAGGAGAAATTGTCTGCTAATGGAAAGACAATTTCTCTTTCTTGATACAGATGTATCATATAATTGTGATAACGAGGTTTGACTGCGTTTTGTGATACTGACATGCTTAAGTCAGATAGTCGTGTTGATAGGTTTAAATTGATACAGGTGTTCTGAATAATTGCGTTAAGGAAAGTCCTTTTCCTAACATGGTTATATCGTGTGATTGTGATTTACTGTTATGACGAGTGTTGTTATTTTATATAACCATGTTAGATGGGCCCCTCTCTACCATGGTTATGTTTTCTAAATGTAATGCTGTTTCTTTTGCTAACTATGTTAGGAAATTCTCTTTTCTAACATAGTTAGATACGTGTTAAGAATATGTTTCTAATCTCTTCATAGTAGAGAAGTTCTTTTGCTAACCATGTTAGGTGAATCTTTTACTAACATGGTTAGGGTATCAAATCTTTAATGATATCATTTTCTTTTTCTAACCATGTTAGGTGTATTTTTACTAACATGGTTAGACACCTTTTGTTTGGATTGTTTTGATTATGTGTTGAAACAGGTTTAAGTTAGTAGAATAATAATTAATTAGTAGGAGGTATTTTACAAAAAACACTATTACTCAACAAATCTTCTCTTGAGCCTCATGTGTTTAAAAATAGTTATTGCATCTCAACTTTCAATTCTGAACTCTTCAAGAAATTGAATCATAAGAATTAAGGTTAAATACATTATTGAATATTTGAAATATAAGAAGGGGAAATCTCAGATGAGGGACAACTGAATTTCAAAATCATTTTAAATAGTTGAATAGTAGAATTAACTAGTGGAGCAGTGTCATACTGTCATTAACTATTTAAAATCCTCTTTATGAGATTTTGAAATTCAAATGTCATTTATCTGAGATTTCCCCATATAAGAAAGACTTGGATACAAAATTTGTGGAGTTTAGAGCTTCAGCTAATTTTGGAGTTAGAAGAAATTGACCTCTCGGCCTCATTTTGCTTGTGCCTTTGAGCAAGAATTTGCTTTGTCTTCTCAAGAACACCAAAGAAAATTGAGCCACCAATACCTATCCACAAAACTCTTGGCCCCATACCCTGCAAGGAACAAGGGGTTAAAAACAGGAAGGACTCACTTTTTCTCGTACATGAGCCACTTGAAATCAAAATATTAATGCGTGTTTTCTAATCTAAAACCAATTAACATTATATAGAATTTGTGAAAAGTTGATACACAAAATATGTATTTAAGGCATGTTTGGTTTCTTGTTGAAATTCACCTCCAACAAAATCATAAGTTTAGTTACCAACAAGAAACCAAACACATACCAATTTGTGTATATAAACCATTTTGAATTTGATTAGATTATAACAGATAGCTGCAAAGAGTGGTAAAAAAGAAAATGTTAACTCTGAATAGCACAAAATAGTCATACCTTGAAAAGAGTTTGAGCTCCTTCTTCTTTGATTATTGTTCTCACACAATCACTTATGCCTTTGTAATGGTTTTGAGATCCCTGATGATAAGCACAACAAATGTTAAATCATAAAGCAAACCCCATCCACTGATCAACATTTAACATTTTTCATGGAGGGCAGATTATCTGAACCTGAACCATCAATCTGGTTTTTACAACATCTAGAGGAGTTGTAACTGCCCCAGTTACAGCACCTGCGAGTTATCAAATTATTCATTTTCAGTTTCAACACAATTGAGCCATCAGTTATGTAAACTCAAAAGTTTTCAAATAATAAGTTTTCTCCTTTGCAGCAGGCTTGTAAATAAGATTTTATCAACATTAACAACAATAATCCAAATAAAGTTAAACAAACAATAAGTGGAACACGTCTCGATAGCAACGAGTCTGAAGATAGTTAACAACAGCCATCTAAATAAGCCTGTTGTTGTATATGGATGGCAGTGGGAAAGGGAGGTTGGCAAAAAGTACCATAAGGGAAGCAATAGCAACAAGTCTGAAGATAGTTAACACAGAAGATAATGGAATGTACAATCTGTGAGAAACTTTATATCTTGTGAAAACAAAGATGACCGAATACTCCGATGAATATTTAATGTTATTCTAAGTGAGAATTATTGGCATTCATAAGGATGGCAAGGTGAGCAGCAACATAAGATATAGAAAGGCATTTAGGCCGCAATTTCCAGAACTAATGTTACCCTTCCTGACTAGCAAAACTTAAATATCACGCAGATCTACTTTATTTTATTGAATTTTTAGCTGTATTAACGGATGATTGAGAATTTTATTATGATATTTCCTTCAGGGTGTTTGGGCATCACTAACTCATGCAATAATATTTTAGGATACAAGTAACTACCTTATTATTTATGCCTTATATTTTACATTTAATTTTCACCCTCTACCATAAGTCAGCTAGAAAAAGTCAGCCGTTTAATATAACATGAACTCCAAAAGGTGGGTAAAAACTAGCATAGACAAAAGAAGCACAGATGACTAAAGATCAAAAATAAAAATAGTAGCTGGTGGTGGTGCTAATAATAAAAGATTTCATGCATATACTTTCATATCTCAACAAAAAAAAAAATCAATGGAAATTAAGTACCAGCAAAAGCACCAAGCATAGCGTTCTCAGGATCATTCAGATCTCTTTTAGCCTGCAGAGAGAGCGAAACAAAGTATTAACAAATACCACTATCTACGGTATTAAATTACCATAATATCCTACAAAATGCTGCCATAAACATCCTAACTAATTTAAATTGATTAGTGTTGCCGTGAACATAATTCAGTAACATTTGTGGCATGAACAAAAAATTTCATTTATAGCAAATGTAAACCCAATCAAGTGTCCTTAAACCTAGACACCACATCTATGTTATTACCGCCAACTTATAACCTAGCCGAAGCTGCTCATATATGCAAAATTGTATGGCATCAAATGGCAAGTCTCGCAATAGGAAGGATCCATATCCCTGCAATGTAAGGAAAATAAAACATAATTCAAGGCAAGGTTTATATTTGGTCCTATGCTTCACAAATTAAATAGATCAGCAAAAAATGACACAGCATGCATCAACATATTAATACATAGACATAAACCCATCTAAAGTTTTGTCCTATCCAGAATAAGAATATGTACTAGGACAAGAAGTTAGAGCCGCAATAATCTGCTTAATCAATTGAGATGCACAAATAATTAAATGGTCATTCGTACAACATACAAGTTGCCACTACGTACTACCTACCGCATAGAGACCTTTGAAACCCTCCTTGGCAACAATGAGACGGACAGCAGCAGAAGCTGAATTGAACTGTCCAGTTTGCATTCTTTGCTTAACCACCTAAAAGCAGTGAATGGATTCAGTTCCAAGTTTGACCCAAAAAATATTCAGTTCCTTTTCAAGAAACATTGAAAAAAAAAGTGACATGCAAGAGAAAAGGCTAATTACCTCAGTAGGAACACGGACAAGAGAAGAAGCCAAGCCAGCAATGGCACCTGCAGCCTATATTAAGCTTAGGACTACTAAATAACACACACACATATACACACACACGCACAAATGCCTGAATTGGAGATATTTTTATATGTACTCTGATAGTGAAACAAAACAAATTATTAAGACTTTGAGGCTTGTGTTGTTAAAAATCCAATACTTCACTCAAAGTGCAAGGAACAGGGGACATTATGTAGTCTTGATAATATGAACAGCAATCCAAACATAGGTCTCCATATTGTGAACAAAAAATCTCATTCTCTTTAACATAAAATAAATCTACTTTTTTTTAAAAAAAAATGAAGTGTAGATAAACATGTTAAGCCTGAAAGCTCTACATTGCCTTCAGTTTGTTGGTCAGAATGATTTCATACACACTAACATCTCCCTGAAAAACCAATTCCTTTTTTTCTAAACAAATAATTTGTGTTTTAGAGCAATGCGGTTGAAATTCACAGATGGTAATTTAAACACAATCTACAATTTTATGTTAGGAAACTTATTTCATCTGTTTATTTATTTCCCTGCTTTTTCTGATATCATTTCTTACTTTACTTTGGATTAAACCATACTTATCATAGCTACAAATCTACAATGTAGTACAAAGCAATTGACTTCATTTAAACTATATAAGTCAGTTGTCTTACCCAAACATAAACTTAAAAATTAATCTTAGATGGTAACAGTTATTAGAATAACTACGTGTTTGATTAGCTAGCACTTTCACTTTCACAGGTGAAACTTGCCATTAGCCTTGCTTTATTTAACGTAGAATTTATGGCAGCTCATTAAAAGGAAATAAAAAACGTTGAAGTGATAAAAATTATTTTCTCACTTTAGTGCCTATTGAGCAGGCTGCAAGCTAAGAATTACTGCTTCAATAATAACAAATATACTGTCATTCCCGTTTTCATACAGAACCAACTTACAAAATGAGCAACAGCACTGAGATTCTCGGGCAGGGAATCTAGCAGTTTCAGTTTTGTGGGTTCGTATACACCAACAAAAATTGCAGAGGCTCTGCAGAGAATGGGTAAGAAAGTGGGCTATCAGGCATAAGCACCATACAATTCAATCAACTAAGTCCCACCATTATTGCCAACGATTAAGAGATGTATAAAGGACAAGATGAATTTCACAGGAGTCAAATATGGGTAGTAAAAGTTCAATTTGCAAAAATGTGTGGAATAAATTATCTTTATATTATACACTGGTTCCCAACCTACAGAACAATATGATTTATATGAAAAGTGATGATGTCATGGATTCTGAAGTGTATATGGAAAGTTTAATAATCAGAAATAGCAATCATTGATAGTCCCTATTCCATCTGCCAAATTTTATTGAAGATTCAAATATGGTGCACAAACCATCTATGCAGAGGGCATAAGAATATCCCAACTGATGAGTAAGGGAAATTGCCAGAGGATGGTTTGAGGGTAAAAAAGATTCCATATAAATTCTTAAAAGGTAAAAACAAAAGCTCAAAATAAATAGCATGAATACATGTATGCTATGATCAATAATTATCTTGGTGGTACTGAATGGTTTTAAATGAAATTCAGATTTCAGGTGGAAAGGATCATCAATAACAGTAATAACATAAGGATCTCCAAAGATATGGCATATAAGAAAACATGAAATAAAAAGTATTTTCTGTATTTTATTTAAAAGTCTACTCACGGTAAGACACCAGCAAGATTTCCAGTCAATCCAGAATATAGACCTTTCAAAATGATTTTCCCTCCACCACGGGCAGCCTGATATCAGAAAAACAGTAGAATAAGTAAAATAAAATGATTAACAATACATATAGGAAGAGAAAATCAGAAATTGAAAAAACGATGACATCAACAGGTCAATGATGGCAAGGGGATAGCATAGGGGGATGAACAGCAAAAGGAAGGGATCAAAAGTAAAAGAATAAATTATTGGGCTAAGGGTTCAATATGCCCATCTACATTTAGGAAAAGTTCACCTGGCACTATATTAAAAAAATGTAGTTCAAAATAACCTATTTACATTATAAAAGAGCTCTTAAGTGTCATAGTTGTTTAAACGTGGTTTACTTTGCACCATACTACAGTGGACAATGAAACTAATAGAGGGAATGGAGAGACCAGAATAGGTGTAATGAGGGGATTGATGGATCATCCCTTTGAAACAAATTAATTCTTATTTGAGAGTAAAACATGCAGCCATAAAACCTATATCCAAGGTTTCATTTCTTCCGTGTCGCCCAACGAGGAGCAACTAAGTTGTGATAGAATAACCTCACTAAACCTTCATACTCACGCTCTTGACTAGGTACTGCTGAGTGTGGCCTGTTTGAGAGGGGCCCACAACTCAGTTAACACAATTAGTAAGAACAAACAGCACTGACATTTAAGTACCTCTTTTCTAATTTGTATAGATTCTTTTGAACCACATTTTTTATATATGGTGCTAGGTAAACTTTTCATAAATGTAGATAGGTATATCTAACCTTTAACCCTAAATTATTTCATGAAAAATAAAACAAATGTTAATCAGGCCATCATGTTCCAGGAAATAAAAAAAAATCAAAAATTGAGAAAACATTGTTCAGTAAATCACTAATTCAATACTAACAAAGTCTCACATGTCATCTATGAGGACAAATAAAAACCACATGTCATCTAAAAAACTAATCAATGGCATTCTCAGGATTTACATTATATGACATAAAACAAACTGAAATGCCCACCCCATAATGGACATGAAGAAAATAGCTATGCCTCAGTGCTTTAAGGCTAAGAACCACTCCTGGCACTTCATGTCAGGCAATTCACAAGTGTAAATTCATTCATGCAAATAAAAAAAGATTAAAGTCATTAAACATAATGCACCTGAAGGCGAGTTTTGATAGTGTCAATTGGATACAAAGCAGTTTCTACAACAACACCAGCAGCTCCTCCTGCTATACACCCTTCTGCAAATTTCATTACCACAACATGCAACACATCATTATTCTATTTAAGGACATGAATTAAAATAAAAAAAAAAGTAATTTTTGTCTGATTTCCATATTATCATGATGATTGGGAAAACAAATTTGATGTAGAGTGTGAATAATAGTAGTCACCATATACGGTGCGTAAAAGGTGAAATGGGTTTTTCTCTTCTTCCTTGATTGACATAACCACCTTATTTGTTTCCTCTTGGGTTGTGCTCATCTTAGACATAATAATGCATCTGCATAAGATTGAGATTATTTGCCTGTAATAAATAGAGATACAAAACACAAATATCCAATCTTTAATTTGGAAAAAGATTATTACAAACTAATTTTGCACGTATGATTTGTCAGAAGACAACAAACAAAGGAAAGGGTTTATGTCTGATGTTGTTCCTCTGGGTTTATCTCATGGTCACTCATATCATGCTTTGCGTTTTTTATTTATTTATATTTTTATTTCATAAATAAAATAAAAGGGAAAATCCCACATAAGTCCCTCCAAATTCTCATAAGGATAATTGAGGAACCTAAACTTCCAAAAGGACCATGAAGGAACCAGCACCTATCTGTCATTTTAAAATTTTGCGAAAAGACAAAATTGTCCCTATTCTAAAACACAAATTCCTACGCCACCCTAAACCCACTCTAATACTCACCCTCTTCTTGCAATTTGTGTTTTAGGATGGGGCAATTTTGTCTTTTCGCAAAATTTTAAAATGACAGATAGATGCTGATTCCTTCATGGTTCCTCACTTGTCCTTTTGAGAATTTTGAGGGACTTATTTGGGATTTTCCCATAAATAATAAATGGCACCACTTTCGACCCAATATTTGTGAGATGCGCCTTCTATTTGGGCTTCCTCTGTTTGGTCAATGGGCTTCAATAAAAATTATATTTGTTGTGCTGATGGAAAAATGACAAACATCAATATAATTCTTAAAATCAATAGTATAATTCTTAAAATGTGGGTTTAAAACCCTTGAGCTTTCACACCTAAACCAGTTCAACCAGTTCCAAATGAGGTTTTACCAAAGTATCTCTCAAATAAAACTATTTTTTTTATACAATCTCTCAAATAAAACTATACTAAATGTATGAAAATTACCTAAAACATTTACATTAATGACATAAATGGAGCTGCATTAATTCTCTTAAATTTTGAGCACAATTCGTTGCACATTCAGAGTTTACATTATCTGAAAAATATTACAAAAAACAATTACCATTATCATTTATAATGTCAATCGAAAGTTACAGTTTGAGCATAAAAAATTCCAAAGTTCCAAGCTTCACTGTTTGTATTAAGCTTCCAACAGACATTATTTTATTTGTGTGATTCATTTTGTAGAACTAAAAAAATGATGTGTTAAGAACAAGTATAAACGTCAAAAAATAATGTGAATAAAATTTTTCCAAATGACAGAGAAGGAAGAGAAAAGGGAATTTACAAGTTAAGTTACCTAGAGTGTAACTGAGAACTAATGAAAGAAGGTAATGAAGTTTCTAATACTACAAAATTGTTTTTACAATTGTTACAAGTTAATTCACAATTGTTTTTCCTTAATATGTAAACTTAACTATGTATCAACTTGCCAATCAAAATTTAAGTCTCACAAATTCTCACCCCAATTGGATGCTCATCTACAATTCCATAAACTAAAGAAAATACAGTAACCAATTAATAAAATCCTTGATAAATTATAAATACTTAGTTTTCAACTACCCAATTAAAATTTATGTCTCATTATCTCAATTACTCAACTATTGCCCGTTCATGAATGATTGTGTTGAACATATATATAAAACAATTTTCAAACTTATACATTTTCAAAGTTCCAAGCTTTAGTTTTTATGTAGACATTCTCCCAAAACGTAAAATTCTTAGTGTGATTCATTTTGTTGCACTAAAAAAAATAATATTGTTCAGAAAAAAAATCTAGCCAATCAGAAACCAATGTTCATAAATAAGAATAATCACTTGGCCAATCAGAATTCACACATCAGTAATTTTTGGGACATTTCTTTCCTCACTCAACGTTTATAATCTGGAAAAAATTACAGCAAGTGATTACCCAAATCACTAATAATATCAATCATCCATAATTAGATTTCACCTACCCAATTAAAATTTACCCCTCATTAACTCAATTAATCAATCAATGCTATGTTCATAATTCATTGTTCATAAATTTAAAAATAAATTATTTCCAATTTTCTACATTTACAAAGTTACAAGCTTCAATTTGAAAAAAGAAAGTTATGCGCTTGACACCTAATATGCACCTTCTCCCAGACAATATTTTCGTTTGTGTGATTCATTTTGCCTATAAATACTAGGGAGATTCATTAGTATTCTTATTTCCTCAGGTTTCTTCTAACTGAAAAAGCCTATTCACCATTATTAAATTATTATATTGTTCTAGTAATTACTTAATGCTTTCAGGGTTTGGCAAGAATGAAGATGTCTAGGCTCAATGATTTGGATTTTAGCAAAGGGACATGGGCAACTACGGTTCGAGTGCGAGGAAATGTCCAGAAATCCAAAGAAAGGTAATTCCTTGATGTATATAAGAATATATAAGAATTAGTGTCACAAGTTCTTATATTCTTCCTAATAGAAACTAATCAAATGTATTCATCAAGTTAAAGCAAACTTGCAAATTTCCCTCTAAATGTACAAAACAAACTAGTCAATCTAATTTGTATTATCGTTTTCAATTCCCATTAAGAATTTAGATAACTCCAAAGTTTAAAAAATAATTTTAATAAATGTTAATTGGATATTTGTAATGCATAAGGATCTTAGAAATTGAAATTTTACAAAAAAAAGTTTTTGAGTGAACATTCGGATGGGGAGGTGTATAGGGGAATTTGGTTTTTTTTGGGGGGGGGGGTGAGTTTGGATGTGGGATGGTGGGATGAAGTTTGACTCTTTAACTTTTATATACGGACAAGTAAGTTTGCTTCTTGGTCAAGTTAAAAATATCACATGTAATATTGATTGAAATTATTTGGAAAGAACAAATGTACACAAAAAATTTAGATCAAATAAAATTTCAGATGAGGGAGGTGCTTGGTGAACTTTGGTTTATTTTTTGTTTGGGATGGCGGATTTTGATGGGGAAGTTGAGATTAAGTTTTCCTCTTCTCATCCAAAAAGTAATGATTTTTTAAAGTATCATCTAAAGCACTAATGAATTAATGTTATAAATTTTTTGTTTGACAAATGATAATATACATTGAGTTTCCTATGTTGTTAAATTAGAAATCAATGTTCCTAAGTTTTTAAATATACTTTGGGTAAAAAATAATAGTCTATCAATTATCATTGTTGCCCAAGTAAATCAGCATAGATTATAGAACGAAATTTAAAATTCAAATCTTATTTTCAAAGATGATAGGAATGAATTTAAAAAAATTGAATTCAAAATATCATTATTGCCCAAGTAAATCAGCATAGATTATTGCTAATGATATCTTTTTATGGTAATAAAATTTCCCTCCATATTTTCACTCTAAGCATATTTGTGAACTAATTAAAATAGATATTTCCCTCAGACACCCTGAATAGGTTAATACCTACCACTAATAAGTTTTCAAACAATATCTATTATGTGTTGCAAAGAAAATTTGGTCGTTTTTTTTGTTGTGGGGAGGGGTTGAGGGTTGATAGTTTGATTGTTTTTATTTACGTAGAGTTTGATTTTTGGTCAAGTTAAATATTATATCTGATATAAATAAACGAAATTACTTACAAAAGACTCTTTAAACGTCGAAATATCGTGCATCGCACATGCATCGCACGGGTAGAACGCTTGTTTACAAGTAAATGATGGATACCAATCATCAATCAATCAATATATATTACTTGCTAAATCTGGATGAATTTCTGTTATATTTTCGTCAATTCATCCCTTGAGTTCCGTTATTTGCTCTGTTAATCATGCGTTTACTGTTATCTTAATTAACTAGAATGGACCCGCGCGTTGCGCGGGCATTCAATAGTTAGTTGATTTACATCTTAGCCTATGAACACATTAGTTTGTGTCGTATATGAAAAGAGTTGTCCACACACTCTTAGTATATTTGGGAGGTTTAGAGAAGAGAGACAACTTAATTATTATGTAACATTTTATTATGCTATACCTATTCATACGTCGAATTAGTTTGTATGCAAAGAAACATAAAATTTGTAGTGTTATTTATTTTAGTTTTTTGATCATATTCAAAAAAACTTAAATTGTTCTTTTATTCAAAACTGGAATGAGAATTTATATTAGGACAATTAAGCACAAATTATTAACATTTATTTTCTCCAAGTTTTTTAATCATATCACCATAAAAAAAGGAATTGATATAAAGTTAGACTTAATAGATACTTGTGATTGATAGACTTGTTTGATACAAAGGAATTGGTTTAAAAAATTTCTTTTTTATTAAAGCTTATGCCAACATTTGTTGATTTTTTCATTATAAGAAATATATACTTAAGTAAATTTTGTGCGCATTGCATGGGACATTCAACATTTGTTGATCTCAAAAACTGAAAAAACAGATGAGAGATTCAAAGCATTTAGGATGAGAGATTCAATACGGAATTAGTTGCAATACTAATTCTCCCATATTTACCATGTCCCCATTAAAGAACTCCAATTTTTAAAACACTATTTTAAGTTGTTTAAAGCAATCCTAATAGTTAGTTATCTTAGCATTTAAAGTGCAATACATAGTACTACCATAAATTAAAATGCTTTAGAAAATAAAACATGAATTATTCTACCTGTAATATTCAAACGACTATAAAATAAATACTATGGAGAACTCTTGTAACAATGTGACTTCAAACTTTTAATCCACTGCTTCAAATTAATAAAATCTATCGTCAAAATAAGGTAAGCATTTAAAGTGTATAAAATGATAGAAGAGGCAAACTTCATCCCCACCTCCCCCATTCGACCCCTTGGCCCCAAAAAATCCAAATTTCCCTTAGGCACCTCCCCCACGTGAAAGATAACTCGAACTAAATTTATCATGTAGTTGAACTTTCCAAATAATTTAAATTTAGATTACATATAATATTTTTAACTTGATAGAGAATCAAACTGACCAGTGTATAAAAACCATAAACATCATTAAAATTCATAAGTAAATTTAAATTATATAATACTTATAATATTATTAATTTATATCACATATAATATTCAACTTTGGTTGAGAATTTAAGTTTGTGTAAATAAAACAAAAGAACAATCAAATCATCTTCAACCCCCTGCCCCCAACAAAAAATAACAAAACTTGTCAGGGGCACCCTAAAATGTACATTGTTGAAAAATTTGTTAGTAGTGGATATTAACCTATTTCTAGGAGCCCGAGGGAAAAGATGGAGGTATATTTTGATAAAGAAAAGATGAAGCTATATTTCATCACCATAAAAATATACCATTGGCAATGGTAATAATATTTTGAATTCATTTTTTGAAATTCAATTCCATTATCAATATGCTAATTAATCTTGTGAAATAATAATATTTGAATTTTAAATCACATCCTATGATCTATAAATCGATTTACTTTGGGGCATTAATGATAATTGATATGGCTAGCTATCAAACATAACAACTATAATTTCAAAGATTATTATTTATTAATAACTAACTCTTCTAAATTTAAATTTTTCAATATATTCACAAATAATTTTAAAAAATTTAGAAACATGATGCCCCGCCCCGACATGCAAAAAAAAATAGTTCACCCACATTTATATGTGCACAAAAAATATATCACTCGTAAATAATTTTTACTTAATCATCTAATACTTTAAATTGATTTGACACCAAGTTTAATTGTAATCGTTGCAATTAAATGGAGTAAGATTCGGGAATAAAAGATTTGAAGTTGTAAAAACATACAAATACACCCACAATCCAATATATCTCAGTGTCCTCAATTAGTATAAAGGTATTTTCATGAAATTATTTGAGCAAATGGATGATTTAGAAGATAAAAGAGAATCTAAATTATATTTGATATTTAAAGTACTTCGACATAAATACACAAACCTCTTGTAAGTGATCAAATATATCTTCTTAGAACGTCTAAATATGATATTTAGTGTATTATGGTTGTTCAAATGAGAAGAAGCATAGTAATTTCCTCTCATGTTTAAGAAATAATAATTGTGAAATAACAAAATCTCAATCTCACTATGATTAATGATGAACTTCTTGTCTTTATCACACATTGGAATGAACACAACGTAATCATTATGCTATAGCACACACCATCTAAAATTTACAACTTTAAAAACTACTCCCTCCGGTCCCTAATGTAAGAGCCCAAAATTTGAATGGTTTTGGTCCCTAATGTAAGAGCTCACCCCATATTCTCTCCTCATTTAATGCATTTTTTCCTACTTTACCCCTAACTCTCTTTCATATTTATTAATGCTTATATATTTCTCTCTCTTAAAAGTACCATAATAAATATGAGCAACTTTGGAAAAGAAGCATTAACTCCAGACACCCAACTAACATTCACATGTTTTCTTAAGAAGCGTTTTTTTGACGGCTAGCTCTTACATTAGGGACCGAAGGGAGTACTTAACATTAAATTACTCACAAATATGCTAGTCACACAGTCACATAGCCTTCTCTGAAATAATTTTTTTCAACCATATGAGAATTTTCACTATGATTAATGCATTGGAATATGGAATCATTGGAACGAACAGAACTTCAATTTTCACCATGAGGAGGATTAATTGTCGTGTTCTTGTGATATGGTTGTTCATTCAATGGTAGTGCATTGTATAATTAATATGTACTTTGTTGATAGGGAAGTAGAAGATGCATAGTAAATCCTCATTTGGATATCTGTGTATAAGATAAATGGAATTTGCGTTAAAAAATTTCTGTATTAGTGGCAGAACATGAACCAAAAGCCTAAAAGATCTAAAATTTGCAGCAGCCCAGTACAATATACTATCCCTCTCATTAGACCACAATATCCCGACAACCCTATCCTCCTCCACAAACTCTTCTGCATGCGGTCTTTGATTCCTCCACGGGCAACTATACTTGAGCAGCAAGAATCTCCAAAGCTGTTAGTGTTGATCTTCTTGCAACCAAATCAGAATCTTCTTAATTCGTACAGATGGTTGATTATAAGGTTCCACAACATAGGAATCTGTCAAAATAATTATCAACCCCACTATAATTACAGGCCGTATAAATAGATTACTGTATAATCATCATATCGTAATTGAAGAGGCAAACTTCATCCCCCACCTCCCCCATTCCTAATCTGCAGTCATCCCTGTATCATTATAATCATCATATAACAACAACAAAAATGACAATGAACTCATATACTGTATCACCTCATAATTATACACAAACAGTGCAAAATTGAAGCTTATTCTGAAACCACACTATGAAGGGAGATCCAAGTCAACACACGTAACACATAAAAATCCTAGTTGAAACATCTAGATATAATTGCATACTTCAGTTTAAATTTAATCTATTGGAAATGGCCTCCACCAACCACCACCAGAAATTATTTCCACATAAAAGATAAAATATTGTTTTTGGTATTCGAACAATACCAAAGAAATTAAATGAAAAAACGGTCACCATAGCCGTATAAATGAGTAATCCCAATCACTATAAATAATCTACAATGAGAAGTGACCATACCTGCTTCTGCGTATTGAGTGTTGAAGAATATGGAAAATTCTCTGGCTAAAAACATTTCCTCCTCTACACCCAAAATTATAAGAAGAAAAGCAAAACTAAAAATGAATTAATGTACGAATAGAAATCATGTCTAAACGATGTTTAGAAAATTCATATGAATCAAATAATGGACTGTAATTACCTCTCACCAGCAGTGATACAGTTTAAGTTCTTTCAGTTTAATCGTCTAAGAAAACAGATAGCCATTTGTAGATTAATCCTATAAGAATCTGCAGAGAAAAATGGTGAACAGGGCAATATCATCAGATGATAACAGGAAAGCAGAAAACTTTTCACTGAATTATAATTTCTTTCATCTGCTTAACTACTCATATTGAAAATAATAAATAAAAAATCAGCCAAGTACAAAATAAACAAATGCACCCAGACTGTAATACATCCATATTCACGCAAATATACAGCTATCTAGTGACAGTATCAAATTCCTGTTAAAATTAAACATTTCCAATAAAGTGACAGTATCCAACGGTGTTGAGACACATGCAAGGAACCTATGATACATAAAACAAATCTAAATCAAGTTTAAAAGTGAGATTGAACAAATCAAGCGTGCCATATTTTGTTCCCAACATGTAATGACCACTGCTCCATGGTTCTGCTCCTCCATTCTCTCTACTCAAACTCTCTCTCTCTCTTGCTCCTCATCACGGTTTCTCGTAAAGCTCTTCTTGTCTTCTCTGCATGGTCATTAGATATAATCGTCCCTTAGTAATCCAACCGTCTCTTAAAGGAAAGAAGCATTAATTTGGGTGGGAGGTAGGTGACAGGTGGTGACCAATAAAAGAACGTTATTTATTTGTACATGGGGAACCAAGAGGGGGAGGGAAAGGAATAGAAAAGGTGGAAAATAGGTCAATAAATAAAAGAGGCCCATATAACAGAATAGAAGCTACCCGTGTGCAGTTTAACTCACTCGTGTCAACGCACTTTAACTCAAATTCATCGTGACGGTGAGATGAGTGTCCAGCACATGTTAAATCTGTTTTTTTATCCAGTTTTGCGTGTGAATAAGAAACGGGATAATTACCAACTTTCAAGGGATATATTAGATAGATAGATACATTTAACTAATATAATGTATATTATGGTTTTGGGCATTCGAACTCATGACTAATACAATGTATAGTATTATAAGTTTTAGGCATTCAAATTCAAAAGCCTCCCTTCTTCTTTTACCAGAAAATCAGCATCCCTTTGTATATATTGGTTTGTGCGAAAATGTAATCCTAATCCAAACCTCTACATATTTTAAAAAGCGCTGATCCGTTAACATGTTAATTTTCTATGGAGTTTCATGTGACACTATTAAGTATTGACACATGCGATAAAAACTAATAGTGTTAATAGACCAAAATAATATTGCTTCATTTTAAAACTTTCAGGTTGAACTTGAAATTGAGTAAGAATTGAGGGTAAAATTGAGATTTGGGACAATTTTTGGGGTGGATCTGATATTTAACTCTATAACTAATTCATCTAACTTTCTTTATCCCCATTAAAAGAACATGTCTTACATTAAGTATTATAAACTTTCACATCTCAACTGTAATGACATTAAACCAAATCAACAACTATTATAGCTGGATAGCACAACTCTGGCTATGGATGAGAGCAAGGACTAAGGGGGTAAAGAATAAGATGCACTCGTCCACTCAAATGTCACATTTTCCCCTATGTTCCAACTAAATCCACACAGGCCTACATTAATACAAGATGATGCTAACGTCATAAAGCATCTGAATAATAAACATAATCTCATGGAGCATAAAATTATCAAAGAAGGTCAATTTTGCCACTCTCTACAAGTGCCTTTATAGACTTGTAACATATGAAATAGAGCACACCAGGTTCCATCTCAAACAGCATCGACCTGCCATTTATTACAATCCACAACTCAGTAAATTAATTTTGCAATGAGAAGAATAAACAAGCAAGGTATTACAATGGAATTGCCTGTCATCTACTGGTCCATCCTCAAGCTGGATGCCCGTGAGATATTCCTTGCTTCTGCATACAACAAATGTGTCTAGTTGTGGTTCTGGAACTGAAACACAGTAAACAGACATCTCACGGGATAGAATTATAATTATTAATGGCAAAAATAACGAAAAATTTCCCTCATGAATAAAAACCCCCATAAGCATAAGCTCAATAAATTCACCAAAACAAATTACAAAATATTAGATAGATAAACGAATTCTTAGTAAAAGATTTTTAGCATTTTATACATTACTACAACGAAACAGAAAATTTGCAAATAATATCTAGTCTGTCACAAAATTCATTCCAAAAGCAACCTGAGATGGATTTTCCAAGCTTTATGCTACAAATTTCATTCCTTTCTATTCTGTAGACCAAAAGTAAACATAAACTATGAGATAGCACCATTCTAAAGTGCCCATCACTCTTAAGGAAATGAAAACTCAAACATGGGCAAGATTTTGGAATTTTCATCAACTTGCAACAAAGAGAAGCTAACAAGCTAAGATGTATTAATACGACTAGTACAAGGGGCATTTGCTTATATTAAAAAACCACTCTTATATTCTAACAAGTAAATGACTAAAGGAACACAGAGAAAGGAAGAAGAGAATTTTTAAGTACATAATTTCATCCAAGAGGTTGAATGACCGACTTGGCTCAGCGGTAAGCTCGCTTTGTCGTGGGGTCTGAGGTCATGAGTTCAAATCAGTCTCTCAGCATAAAGCAGGGATAAGGTTGCCTAGTATATTCCTTTCCCCAACACCCTCATCAAGTGAGGACTAGAATTAGGTTGATCCTTTTAATTTCATCCAAGAGGATAGTTACTTGCACTCTTGAAGCAAAGCTGCTATGAGCAAAAGGACAACAATGCACAATAAGAACTGTGAAGTACGACCTCAGACTGTTACTTGAATACCCACGACTCATTCCATTTATACCATTTAAAAGTATTCTCTGAGAAACAAGGTTTAATCATCCTAGATAACATACATGATAAACTATCCACGTGTTCAGTGAAACTATATCATAGCACTGACTGATAGCTACAGATAAAACAATAAATGGATTTTTAAAGGATAATCTTATAAATAGAAAAGCATAAAAAAATAAGAATTTGTTATTACTCATGTCATCCTCTTCGCTAACTACAGATTGCTTCTGGAAAGATTGATAATTTTCTGGGAGCTTTGATAGAACACTATCCTCCAAGTGTTGTTTTAAATCTTCAGTGCACCTGTAACAGCAAAGCTTATCTCAAACTCCAAGTAAAAAATACGATTTCAGTTCACGGATTCAAAATGAAATTTGGGGGAAGGGAATTCAGCCTTTCCTTCTAGCGAAATCTTTTTCTTCTCTAGATAGCTTGCTCCAGAGTTCATCAGTTTTTGCAATGTGCAGCACAAACTTTTCTATCTGCAATCGAAATCAGGTGTCAAAATCAAACAAAATCTAGTGAGTATACCATTCATTGAGCTCACTCAATCCTGCTTGAATGCTTTCAAACATGTAGACAACTATTGCGGCAAATCCAAACATGCAAAGATCAGATACCATGTAACACCCACATAAATGCTAACCAAATTGGTAAGTACGACCTTCTGAATGCGAATGCGGAGGTATGATCTGAGTAAAAACTGAGCTCTATCCAAGTCCATCTGATAGAGAGATATTGAAAGGGGATCAATGCCAGAAGATGATTTCTCCTCCACTGTGTCTTCCTGCACAAAATGAAAGCGGGGAAAATGAGTACCAAAACTGCAAGGGTGAATAAACAAGTAAAATGAAGATGTAATCCTTGAAATGTCAAACCAATTCAACTTAAGTTCCACAGATAAACAAGAGCATAATTTTTTTTTTTGCTCAGAAAAAAATTATGGAAGTAATGCAATTAACCAACTGTTGATTTGTTTACTAAAAATAATTATAAGAGCAAGGACAATTGAAATGGACCAAATTAATCTGAAAGATACATTACTATTAACAGTGGCACTGGAAACACCTCTAATTTCATGGTCAGAAGTCAGAAATGCCCTTTCTAATTAACATTATTCAGAAGCAAAGAAATATACGAAGAAAAATGGAATACCATTAATTGGATCTGTTCTCGAATGCGAGAAATCAAATGCGTCTGGAAAGAGAGAATCTGAGGAGCAGCCTTCTCGTTGCGCCATGCTCTCTTGAGAAGCTCCACGTCGGAAGTGGAAAGCAAAGTCTCGTAGTCATCGTCTATGGGAAGAGATAGTCCTTCCACGTCACTCGAAGCCATTTCTTTCTTCTTCTTCTTCTTCGAGAATTTGAGATGTTGTTGCTCGATTGATTACTTGCTACTACTACATTTGGCGCCAAAATTAAGACTCGTTTTAGAAGATACTCCTACTACAGTAGAAATTAAGAATGGAAATGAGAGGAGGGGACTTACGTGGCTGACAGTCAGATATTCCGGCCGCCGGAAATCGCCTCCCACTGCCGCCGGTGGCCGCGCCGATGTCGAGAGAGAGGGAAGGAGGACTGAGGAAGAATAGTTTTATTTTTATGTTTACCATTTTGACCTTTTTTATTGACCGAAAGTTACCATTTAGACCCTTTTTATTGACCAAAAGTTGCCATTTTGACCCTTAACATTTATTTACAAGAATTTCTGAGCTGGGGTGTTTTTATCACTTTTGTAGAGCACAAGCATACAAAGCATACAAATGCACTACTACTACACAGTTGGGAATTTCCAACCCGCCCCGCCGGGTTCAACCCAACCCGCCTTAAAAAATGCGGGTCGGGCCAAAGAAATTGGAACCCACTTATATCGGGTCGGGTTGGGCTGCTAACCCGCTTATGTCGGGTCAGCCCGTCGAGTTGCCGGACTAGCCCGCTTACTTTTCAAAAAAAAATATCTGCCTTTTTTTGGTAGTGAAAATTATCTGTTTTTTCTTCTAAAACTCATCTTCCTTCTTTCATTCTTTTACGTCTTCTTTCTTTTCGTTTTCAATTTCAATTTTTTTAGGCTTTTTTTTTTATGTGTGTGAGGTTTCAGATTTTTGTTTTGGAGTGTGTAACGTGAATATATGAGTTTAAGTATATATTAAACATATGAGGAAGAAAGTATCGCTGAGATCATGGATATATGCTCTTATGTATGAGGTTTCCCACATGGGATTTAAAAAAAAATGCAAAAAAGTCTTTTGACATTGTAATATGTTATAGATATTTTTAATTTGTTGGGCAACAACAAAAAAGAAAAAGTTGGAGATTAAAAAATATATAGTTTGCTGATTAGAAAATAATGACATATGTTATGGATCTTTGAAAATCATATACTATTTTAAATTTGTTCACATTATAGTTTTAAAATTTAGACAGATAAATTTCAAAACTATAATGTGAACAAATTCAAAACAGTTTATGACTTTCAAGACAGATAACACCTAACTTTGAATGGGTGGATCTTGATCGAGCGACTTGAAATTTGTACATATTATATCTTGTAATATATAGTGGTATCCAGTTTTATTAAAAAAAAATAGACAAATAAGATTATTCATTTACTTTGTTGGTAAATGATGTTGTAACAAAATTTTTGTGCTTACTTTACTATTTTAATGTTCAATTTTAATTTCTTAAAAATAATATAGCTTGCAATTCGGGTCGGGCTGGCCCGCCTATTAGTATATACGGGTCGGGTTAAGATATTTCAGCCCGCATTAGAATCGGGTTGGGTCGGGCTAGCCCGCTTCTAATGTGGGTCGGGTCGAGTTAGCCCTTTTTCCCGACTCTAACTACTACTACGTATTAATTAACCAAAGAAATTCTCTAAAATTGTTATTTATTTTTGGGTTAAAGATCAATTTAGCCAACAAACTATTTTGGAAGTATCAATTTGGCCAAAGAACAATTAATGGTCTCATTCTGGCCAATGAACAATAAAATGGTCCATTTTGACCAATAGAGGACTGGAAAATACTAAAATACCCTTATCACATTAAAAAAAATATTGAGAAAATTAAATTCCCTCCCACCACCACCATTGACCTCCTCTTCTTCTTCCTCAAACTCAACCTCACCACCCTCCCCATGGCCAGCCGCCGCGCCATCGCCGGACTCTCGCCGGAGTCTCCCTTCCCTAACCCCTCGGCATCGCCGTCACAACAGAAGCAACAGTAGCTTAAAAAGCCATCTTATAAGGAAGTATAATTGATGTAAATTTAGGATGTTCATTGAGCAAAATGAAGGTTTGAAATGCAACATAAGCAGTAACTTAAAAGGGATGTGTAGTGTGAAAGGTGCGATTTTTATGAACACGCATTGCATTAAAATTACAGGAACATCGAAGATCTGTTGTGAATAGAGAAAGAGCAAGTGAAACAAAGAAGGAAGAATACTTGCTTATATCCACCTTGGCGAGTGAAACAAAGAGCTGAGGATTGGTTCATCCGCCATTATTCTCAATCAATCTCTGAGCAAATGAGAATAATCTGAAAAACCCTTTGCAACAATAATGAGGAACAAGACGCAGGCTGGCCAGATTACTTGGCCTTTTTCTTACTAACAGCTGGAGGCAGAGGGAGACTCCGGCGAGAGTCCGACGGAGGCGGCGGCTATGGCGCGGTGGCTGGCTGTGGGGAGGGTGGTGAGGTTGAGTTTGAGGAAGAAGAAGAGGTCAATGGTGGTGGTGGGAGGGAATTTAATTTTCTCAATATTTTTTTTAATGTGATAAGGGTATTGTAGTATTTTCCAGTCCTCTATTGGCCAAAATAGACCATTTTTATTGTTCATTGGCCAGAATGAGACCATTAATTGTTCTTTGGCCAAATTGATACTTCCAAAATACTTTGTTGGCCAAATTAATCTTTAACCCTTTATTTTTCAACCGTCAAAAGTTAGCAATTGCCCCCTCATCATAATATTTTTGGTAAAGGAAACAAGACATCATTTTGTAGCCCACCTAGATAACAGGGGATCATTAGGTGGCTCTTTAGAAACTATTATTCTTAATTCCAAATTAGAAGCAATAATCATGATTTTCATGGGCTTAAAGTGCTCACAATTTTCATAAGAAAACAGTTTCTTAAGAAAAAAAGTAGGGGGGAAATATGCACAATGGTTCCCACTTCCAAGGAAGCAATGATACTATTATAAGTTTCCGAAAATTGCCAAAATTATCATCAAGTCCTAAAGGACTTTGGTTCAACATTTTCCTTTTCTTCATTGACCTTTTTGCCCCTTACTGAAAGACAATACTTATTGTATTGGGAAATAGCCTTGTCCTAATTTGTGCTTCGCCACTAATAATCTTCATCTCTCTTCACTAAAATATCATAGTATCTTCATTCTTTTTTCTCATGTAAATAGAATATGAAAAAATAGTATCTTTGTATCTTGAAACCTGAACAAGACAACACTTGAGTAGAATTAAACAATCACCACAATAAAGCAATTGATTCAAAACTGGATGACCTCCTCATTTTAACCTAGTACGTGACTTAGAACTTGTTGGCAGCTTCAATTTTGATTCCAAGAACTTCTCACATGTTTTTTTTTTGACTGGTCTCACATGTTTTATTTTGGTAATTGAGGAAAATAAAAGGGTCTTTGAACAAATGACACATTTTGCATTAAAGTCCTTGGGACTCGACAATATTTTTGGCATTTTTTTGGGACATTAGAGTAGTATAATTGCTTCCATGAGAAACCATGTTGCAAATTTCCCAAAAAGGTAAACATCCATGGTGTAAAAGGCTAGTTAAAATATTATGGAGCTTTCCAAAGGATATGTTCTTGCCAAATAGTAATTTACAGCCACTGTAATTGAGTTTTTGCACAATGATCCAAAGGAAATGGGATCCTAACCAAAAAGAAATTCATAGAGCTATCCTTTAGACAAAATGGTGGTTCTAATATCTTCTCAATACAGAAATTTACATTATGTGTATTCAAATGCTGTTAATTAGATATAATTGTATTTTCAACAAAGTTTTCTGCCAACTATGTTCATAGATCAGGTTCTATAAAATTACAGGAGTTTGCCAGCATCAAAATAAATGGGTATCATGGTTTGGAATCATACCTGAACCATACATGCACAAGGGGCAAAATTAAAAGGTTGCATCAGAAGTCCGAGGTAACAAGTGTATTTTCTCTTGAGAATTAATATAAATAAGGTCCCATTTTAATTTGGGAAAATACCATTTAAATCCCTCCGAATATACAAAAGGACAATTCAGGAACTCAAACTTCCAAAAGGACCATGAAGGAACTAGGACCTAGTTGACATTTTAAAATTGTGTGAAAAGACAAAGTTGCCCTAATCATAAAACAGAAATTACTAACCACCCTTACACCCACCATTTTCAATAGGGTGGTTTGTAATTTATGTTTTATGATTAGGGCAATTTTGTCTTTTCATACAATTTTAAAATGTCAACTAGGTTCTAGTTCCTTCATGGTCCTTTTGGAAGTTTGAGTTTCTGAATTGTTCTTTTGTATATTCGGAAGGATTTAAATGACATTTTCCCTTTTAATTTGGCTATGTTATGGGATCTTTCCTTAATTATGTGTCTTCCTAAGGATCACAAATTATTTTTCCCTGCTTTTCTTTTATAGAAAAATGGTTTGGTGTTTTGGACAGATTAGAAAACAGTCCACTAGAGCCACGTTAGCTGATTGTAAACGGCGTCATTTCTATCCACAATAAGCAAGTCTATATTCACGACCCATGTGGCAACAAGTTGGTGATTGAGCAAATGTTGCTCCCACTTGGTTGCGGGTTCGAATAGGCATGAAGAGGGAGAGGAGAAAGAGAGAGTGACAAAGCAATGCTTTGACTAAATCTAATATGATACTGTATATATTAATGTATTATGATTATTAAACCAAATATATTTCACGATGACTTTTACTCTCTCTTTCTTGCCTTTGTTCATTGTTGAAAGATGAATTTTATCACGATTAGGTCGCCAGAGATATTTTCAGCAAGTTGACTGCGTCGAAGTACAATCAGAAGTAGAAAAATTAAAGAGTGTTCAAGTACAAAATGTTTCTAAGTATGAAAGTTTGGAATGCTCGAGTTGTGATCCTCTTTCCTTGTATGTGTATCCTCTTTTATTGCCAAGTATGTAAATGTTGCACTGATGACCAAATCACGAACTTTACAAATTACAAGATTCATTAATATTTATGTATGCGTAACTTCCATAGTGTTGTTGTCATATAGTAATTGGTACTCCCTCTAGTCCCTAATATAAGACTTCAAAATTTGAATAGGTTTTCTCATCATTTAATGCGTTTTTTCCTACTTTACCCATAACTCTCTTTCATATTTAGTAATGCTTATGTATTTCTCTTTCCTAAAGTATCATAATAAATATGAGTAATATTGAAAAATAAACATTAACTACAGAAATACAACTAATATTTACATGTTTTCTCAAAAAGCGTTTTTTTCTTTAACTCTTATATTAAGGATGAAAGAGAATACTAATTAACCATTATGAAGGAGGACTAACTGTTGCCATGCCTCTCACCTTGTAGTGAGTACACTCAATGCTGGGCTCTTACTTTCGTGCGGGCTGATCAGACATCATTCTTAGGTCTAGCGTTATTTTATGACCTACATTCATTTCCAAACGTTTCTTATAGACAAAAGTCTTTGTTCCTTTTTCCTCATTCACACTATATGCTAGGTTTGGGAATAATAAGTTAATCAAAAGTCTACATTGGTAGAAGAAAAAAGTAATCAGAGAAGTCTACACTCCAACTTGTTTCAAGTGTATTCTAATATAATATTAGACCCATATTCAAGCCTATTAGAAGTGCAAGACTTTATTTGTTACAGACTAGCTTACATGGTTACAAGCCTGCCCACTTAGTTTTTTTTTTAATTTAAGTTATGATATATTAAATGGAAAAATCAATTATAGAAATCATTTACAACATTACCAACTTAATTTTAACTCTAATAAGTTACACATTTCATCATTTATACACTAAAGTTCAACACTTTAATTTATAATTCGTTTACCACACTTGATGATCTCTTCCCTTTCAGTTAGATAAGATGCATGTCAACTCACTCTCTTCTAATTTGCATAATTGCTCTAAAGCGTATAAAAAATATTACAAATGGCAAGCTTATTTCAATGTACAACCCTACAGAAAATAATATACTCCCTCCGTTCCTAAATATAAGATCATTTTAGAAACGAGAGCTTGTTCTTAAATATAAGATTACTTTCTAATTTGACTCAAGTTTTCCCCAAATTACCCCTATACTCCCTTCATCCAAAAATAGTGGTTTGAAGAAGGTGAAAGGATATTTTTAAAACTTAGGTGAGGGGTATTTTGGAAATTTCATGTAATCCTAACTTATTGGAATGTCTTCCTTAATCTCTCTAAATTTGCTAAAGTGATCTTATATTTAAGAATGGAGGGAGTAGTATTTTAATAGGTTTATTTCACAAAAAAAAAGTATTTTAATAGGTTTAAAAGGAAATATATGAATTTAGTGTTTACACTTCAAAGCCTTCTTAAATGTATACATTTTACTTTAGCTTTTAAAAAGACTTCCATAATCTCCTATAATTTGTGTATAAGAAACAATCTTTTTATCTTTCATATGAATAATTTTAAATGAGTTTACATATTTATTTCTCTTAATTTAATTGAATAACACATAATTGTATATGTAGCGAGATCTTGATAATTGTTGGTTCTAAAAAATAAAATTAATATGTAAAATATAATTAGTTCCTTTTACCAAAAAAAAATATAAATGAGTTCCTTAGTCAAACTTTACAGCTTATACTTTATAGTATAAAATAACACATGGAATATCTGTGGTAATAATAATAATAAACAAATCGTAATTTATTAGTGAGAATCCACGTATAAGACAATTATCAAATTAATTTATCCAAATTTTCATAGAGAGCTTAATTTCTTTGCTTAAATAACTAAGGAAGAAAAGGTAAAATCTTTAACGTGGATTATTAATTACTATATTAAGCAAACCTTTTCTTTTAAACTATAATCAGAGAATCTCGTGGAAGATTCAACTCCATCTAAATTCTTCCCACGTGTAATATTTCTATTAGCCAATAGATGGCACGCGCTTAAGCATTTCCTTTAGCCCGCGTTGCCGTCCTGATAGTTATGGATTGGATGAAAACAGATTCCGCGTAATGAAAAATTCTGACTTTTTGAATTTAATTTATTTGAAAAAATAAACAAAAGGATAATTACAAGTAAGTCCCAAGGATTGTGATTAATTACTATAAATTCCTCAAATTTATGAAATTACAGTAAAGTTCCTAAGAACATAGGATATATTACAGCGTATATGTTGGAAGGTGTGAGTATATCTCCATGAGTTGTTAATTTGTTATTGACAATTATTCAATAATGTAGTTGTTGTTAACAATTCAAAGAGCTATGTCAACAACTTCTAATACATGTAATCTAATATTTCTTAAGTTTATAGGAACTTTATAATTTAATATATTTGAGATTATATTGTGATTAATTACCTTCCTAGAACCTATTTATAATTCACCAAAAAATAATTTTCTAGATAAATTTAATATTTGATTTCTGAAAATTTCCATACTTTTAGGTTTATTTGTTATAAGGGATTTCAAAAAAGAGGGGAAAGGAGGGGAAAATTATATGATTTGATTTTTTTTTATCAAAATATGAATTGAATTTTTAGCAATAGGAGAAATGGAATTATGATGTTTTAATAAATATAAGATTATATTGTATTGTAAGATAAAATGGTAAAACATTTTAACCCTACTTCTAATGTAATAGGAGTATCTATAAATTCAACTTTTTTTAAAAAAGAAAGGTTCTCTAGTCTCTTCCCTTTTTTAAAAAAAACCATGCTATTAGTTTCAATACATTAAATTTGAAAGAGAGATTTTGGGCATTTCAGTATCAAAGCATCTCAACTTTTGTAAAACCATAGGACTAATATTTTGAATAAAACTATAATTAGAGCAAAAGTAAGGGGCCAAAATTATAATAACCCTTAATTCAATTTAATATCTTTTCCCTTGAATGCGACAATTATGGAGAAAACGCTTATAAATATGTGCCTTAGCCTCTGACTTCCTTCCATTTATGTACCTCTCTCTGCTTTCATCACTCTGCTTCTAACGTAAGAATTTCCCTTCCATCACTCTGTTTGTAAGTTCTGTTTCTTCCTATACTCATCTCTTTATATTTCCAATTATGATTATTGTTTCAATTAATCTCACGTTTTTTTTGTGTGTGTTTTTTCTGACATCCATTATGATTTGTGATATCTTTTCTCATCTGAACTCTTCAACGTATTTCCTGGTTCTTCATAATTCTATAAGTGAAATTTCTCTCTGTTCAATCCTGTTTCCCCTGTTTTACAAGCTCTGAAAGAAACTTTTTTTCCCTCTTCATGATAAATTTCTTCACTCAAATTCTAGCTGAATTTTCAGTTCTCTCACTATTTTTGGTTTTACTCTATAGTTTGCTAAATATTAAAAGTAGTTGACTTTTTTGGAGATTTCTAGGAAATCTCAATTTTTTCAAAAGCTAACATATAATATAATATTACACAAAATACATTATGATTAAGTAGATCATTTGGCTTAGAGAAAAGTCAACTGGTTGGTGTTATAGGTAGGAATATGCATGGATTATTGATGCTTGTGGTTTGACTTTTTGTTCAGATTTGATTGACAAAATGGCCATAAAGACAATTGATTTGCTGAAAGGCTGTGGATCACCAGAAGAGATAATTGAGGTTTTGTCAACGGTGGCTTTAGAGTTAGGAGATGTGACAGATGATATGGATGCCTTACAGGTTGTTCCTTTGAAAGGAGCCATGACCAATGAGGTGTTCCAGGTAAACTGGCCAACAAAAACTGGTGATTCTCTTAGAAAAGTTCTGGTTCGATTGTATTGTCAAGGTCTTGAAATTTTCTTCAATAGAGAGGAAGAAATTCGCACCTTCGAATGCATCTCTAAGCACGGTCAGGGTCCTCGCCTTCTTGGCCGGTTCTCCACAGGTCGGGTCGAGGAATTCATCCATGCTAGGGTATGTGATTTTTGTTCCTTCTCTTACAAGTTATCTCATATCTTGGTACAAAAGATCTGTTTATTCCGACATAGAAATATCAGTCCCGGACACAGTATAGCTGAACTGTCTTTTGTCTTCCAGTGACCACTTGCACCCGTATAGGAGTATTAGATGATTGATGAATAAGGGACCACTTATATATATAGGTATATGTTGGAGATAATGATGTAGATTCTGAAATTAAAGTTGTTGATATTTATAATTATAACTACTATTGAGCAAGCAGAAGAACTAGGTTATCCATGTTACTTGCCTAAGACTGTAATGAAAGAAAGAAAAACCATGCTTCAATCTTTTTCTTGTAGATCCAGTAGATTATAAGGGCTAGTTATGGAATTAGACAGAAGATGATCATGTTTCTGAAACTTGAGATACTACCATTATATTTCAAAGGCATATACCAAAACTTTGTATAGAAATAGCCACACATAAATATTCCTAGAGGTGATAGAGAAGTGAGTTGACCAACTGAACTAACGTTTTTATCATCTCCATAGTGCTCTAGTTGTGTTTGACTTACATCTTCTCTTCTATTTTTTCTTTTCAGACACTCTCAGCTGCTGACCTAAGAGATCCAGAAATATCAGCTTTAATAGCATCTAAGATGAGGGAGTTCCATAATCTTCACATGCCAGGTCAAATGAAAGTACACCTTTGGCAGAGAATGAGGTAAATTTTATATCAGGTCAAACTTGTTCTCACTGTTCTCTGAAATTTGTAGAACTAAACTGATCATCACTTGTTCTTTGTCTATTAGGAACTGGCTCAGTCAGGCCAAACGTTTGTGTTCCCCAAAGGATATCAGCAAATATGGTTTGAAATGTCTTGATGTGGAGTTAAACATGTTGGAGAAATCAGCTGAAAGTTGTGAAGAGATTGGTTTCTGTCACAATGACCTACAATATGGTAACATAATGATGGATGAGGAAACCAGATCAATCACTATAATTGTAAGTTACTTTTCTACATTATAAATCCTAAATTTCAGACCCCTTTGACTTTTTGTGGAGGTTAAAGAAGAAAATTAGATCATTAAACTATAACACATGTCACATATAATTATATGATATATTAGTTTATAAGTAGAATAAATTAGTTTTGAAGAAAAAAATTAACTATAGCCAATTGAAAGTAATTAATTTTGCATTCTTAATTTCTCCAAACAAAAGTCAAAGTGGTCTTTAATTATGACTAGAGGGTGCATCTGCTAAGTTCGTCTTTGCATTTACAAAACACTCAAATGAACTTGCCCAAGGAAGCTGCAATAAGATAATCTGTTCTAGAGTTTGAAATCTAAAAGCTGATGGTCATTGGGCTTTATTTTATGCTATACTAACTGTAGAGTGGTAATAATCTATTATCAGAAGATTTATCATGAACATGGTTTATATATAGGTTCTCTCTTGATCTTATTTGTATCTTTTTACAGAACTTAGTTCTTATATATATGATTGTCTGTACATGATGCAGGATTATGAGTATGCAAGTTACAATCCTATTGCATATGACATGGCGAATCACTTTTGTGAAATGGCAGCCAATTACCACAGTGACACACCTCATGTGTTGGACTACAGTAAATATCCAAGTTTGGAGGAGCGCACAAGATTTGTTCGCATTTATTTAACTTCTGGAGGTTAGTCAATTGATTAGTCCACTCTATCAAAAAATATACATTGATAGAGATCACCAGTCATAAAGTGAAATGAATTTGTAAAGCTGAATGTCCATTTAGTTTACTTCCCTTATGATAGAAATTTTAATCATATACAAACTATGTCAGAATATAATTCTCTGATATAAATGGCTTATGAGAACTCTTGAACACTTGTTAAATGCCTCCTTACATCCTAGTTTTTAATGCAAATGATTTTGTTCATGGTTTTAATTTTGTTTGACAACTCCTTGTATGCAGGCAAGGAACCTAGTGACGAAGAAGTGGAGCAATTAGTAGGAGATGTAGAAAAATACACCCTTGCAAACCATATTTTTTGGGGCTTGTGGGGGCTTATTTCGGTAATCATCATTATCATTCACCATTATCAATGTGTTCAGGGAAAATTAATCGTTTGGTCCCTATAGTTTTCACTCAATGCAACTCAGTCATTAAACTTTGGCTTGGTGCAAGTCACTCCCATTAGTTCAATCATTTTAAACTTTGGTCCCTAAGTTTCATGATATATACAAGCACTTGTACTATGATGGTTTTATCACTTTATGGTCTAAGCATAGGGACTGAGATGTACTGAGTTGAAGTTTAGGAAATGAGTTACAACTCAATCAGAACTATAATGTTAGAATGATTAATTTCCCATTTGTTGATAGATATTATGTTCATGACAGAAAAATTGAGATGTTTGACATTTGTGATTGCAGAGTTATGTGAATAAAATTGACTTTGACTACAAGGAGTACGCAAGTCAGAGGTTTAGGCAATACTGGTTAAGGAAGCCTCTTCTGTTGGAGTCAACTCAGTTGCCATCATCGTACATGGATTTATGAATAGACAAGTCTGCATATGTTTTAATCAGTTTCAGTTTAGCATGTATAATTTGAGGAATAATAGTGGAACTGTAAAGGGCTTGGTTTACATATTCTGTATGTATGCGTGTGTCTATATATTATATCAGCAAAGAGTGATGCGTTTTGCTTAGTTTTCTTGCACAGAATTTGTTCAATACTTCTTGTAATGGAATAGAATATGAAAAGTAATATTGAGAGGATGCCTAGTTATATTATTTCTAGGTGCTTCTTAATACTAAATGGGATTTCTTATATTTCTTCTATCAAATCGTACAATAGCTGTATAACTATAACATAAATAATGATAAAGATAATTTGTTTCTCATGTCACTCTTATTGAGCTCTGATCAAAATGACACCAATAACTTATAATGTATTATTTAGCTTCTTCAACTTAATGTGTTTTTTACGGTATTTCATTGTCTCCCATATTGTTTTACCGGTTTTTTTTTTCATTCAGTGCTTCACAAACTTATAAGCTACCAATAATTTTATATAATGGTAGTTTTTAATGCAAATGATTAAAGTGGATATTTTTAAAAAATTCAACACGTGCATTATTTTAAAAGAATTAATTATTTAATTTATACAAATTAGTATCAAACGTTTATATTTAAAATCTTCAATTTTTTTAATGCTTTCCGGACCATTTTCAAACCTCTCCTCTAGTCCTTTTTAATTTTAAAAGTTAAACTAAAGTACACGTTTGTTTAAAAAACATTATCCTTTATTGTAGGAGAAGACTTTGTTGTAATTATTGTTTAAAAATTACTATCCATTTCATCAATCACATTCACATGCTAGTTGGTGCTACACGTTATTGATAATCAATTATACGAGACGTCGAATCAGTTTGAGAGTCAAATTTGGCTTATTTGTTTTTGCAGATAAATCATGTGCCCAGAATTGGTTGACAATAATGCAGTGAAATGCGGCCAGGATAAGATAATACTAACAACATCAACATACTAACAACATCAACATTAATACTCCCTCCGGTCCCTAATGTAAGAGCCCAAATTTTGAATGGTTTTGGTCCCTAATGTAAGAGCTCATCCAATATTCTCTCCTCATTTAATGCATTTTTTCCTACTTTACCCCTAACTCTCTTTCATATTTATTAATGCTTATGTATTTCTCTCTCTTAAAAGTACCATAATAAATATGGGCAATATTGGAAAAGTAGCATTAACTCCAGACACCCAACTAACATTCACATGTTTTCTTAAGAAGCGTTTTTTTGGCTGCTAGCTCTTACATTAGGGACCGGAGGTAGTAGTAGTTTATTTGAGGGCGCAAACACAGACATTTTTCCCAACACTTTTTGCACGCGTAATAGCACAATATATCATTTATGTTGATTTTAACTTTAATTTATTTTAGTCAATAAGAACAACACGTTAAATTGTACAATACAGAAGTCATGACTCATGAGAGTTCCCATATGTTTTCAAACATAGATAACATAAATCTTAGCGCCATATAACCTGGAAGAAACAGAGATATGCTTAGGGTGTCTTTTATAAATTGGCTTTTCAAGCCATCTGGAAATATACTTGATCCATGGGCTAATACTTTATAATTCCATTTTGAACCCAAACCAGCTTTTGTTTGTTGTCTGTTTCCTTCGTCGTTTTATATTGTTGTTGTTTTTAGTAGCATGCTTTCTACTAGGCTTACTATTTGATGAATAATAACTCATAAATGTAATCTCGTTTTATCTTTAACTAGGATGGCTTTTTTTTTTATAAATTGAATTAAGCTGGCTTTATATAAAAGAAACGAGAATCTATAAACTATCTTTCAATGCTCATTTTTAAATGAAAGAAAAATTAGGAAAAGTGGTCAATTGAGGACATTGATATGACATACTCCCTCCGTTCCTAAATATAAGACCTAGATAACTTTTTTTTGGAAAGATTAAGGTTGCGAAATAGGTTATTAAATGATGACATATTTGATATCTTTTTAGATTATTCATTAGCTTATAGGTAAAATAAACTAGTTTAAGAGAAAAAATTAGGTAAATCAATTTACAATTAACTTATTTTTTGCTTTTTTATGATTTTTCAAAAAAGTCATCAAGGTCCTATATTTAGGAACGGAGGGAGTATTATCTTTCCTTGGTATGGTGATTAGGTATTTTAAACTTGTAAATAGAAACTTAATGGTACTAAAGAAAGTAAGTAATTAACTTTTCCAAGTTTTTCACTTTTTATTATGACTATTAAAAAACAGATGCTACTGGTTAAAATTTTCCCTCGCCTATTCAAATTCAAAGACTAAAATGGGAAAACAACCATTAGTAACTGTTATGGTGTACTTGGACAATTTGTTTTTACCTACTGTACTTATAATAAGGATCACAGTAGTAGTAATTAAAAACAAATTTGATATCTAAGGAACAATTATTTTCAATATGCTGAAATTATAATTTACAGAATTAGGTTTGGTTTCATGGTAAAAGTAGTCTGAACTAGTCAGACAGAGAAGCCATGGTGTTTAAACTAGTAATAATGGAGTCTATTCCAGCATGGGACCTACTAGTAAAAGCAAATTTTAGATGTTTGGGAGCCTCGGTTCTATCAAAATAAAAGGCACCAGATACCAGCTTTTCTTTTGGTTGCAAAGCCAACCATATCACAGTGTCTGCACCTTCTTCACTTGTTCTAAGGTTACCCTTAAGCCTATGAATCACAAAATAACAGATCAAAATAAAAAATGCATAAAATCTGCAAAATAAAAAAAATGTTCATCTTTCTGAGAAGCATTACTATAAAATTTCAAGGAAAGAATGTTATCACAAAAAGATCCTTACAACTGCTATACAACATGCAATGAACAGTTCCAGTTCATAGAATAAAAACAGATTCATGCTTCTCACTAACTGCTATACAAAATTGAAATTGATGTATCAGTTTTGCAATAAGTTTTAATTCAAGGGGTGAAATGTTAAGTTCCTTAATTTAATTCAACAGCAAAAAGCAAATGTTCCAAAAACCTCACTAAGTTTCTTTCTAATTATAGTGTCAAGACTTGAGGTCCAAAAAAAAAAATAAAAAATACAAGTCACAACTTACTTCTCATTGAAGCTTGGCAAACTCCTGGCAACTCCAGGAGTCTCAGCCCAGCCTGGGTGCATTGAGTAAAATCTTATCCCCTTGTTTGTGTATTTGTCAGCCCACTTTTCTGTTAGAGCAATCTGGAATAAACATATAACCTTATTGAATACACTTTTCAAGACCAACAGGGTTTTATGTAAACATATGCACAACAGATAATAAGCCCAACAGTGATATGAGGAACTTTTAATAAACTATTAGTTTTTTGTATATCCAGTTTGATGAGCAGTCAGAAATAACACCATTACCATAATTCCTTGCCTATTTATAAAGAATAATCATTAGATCCATTGGACTTAATTATGCTATCGAAGCTATGATATAAAAAAAACAATCAAACAAAAGCTTCAGCAAAATACCAGTTTTTCTAGGAAAAACTAAAAAAGCTCTTTAAAAAAATAGATTTTGGAGATAAACTTCTAAAAAGACTGAAAAATATAGCTTCTGGAAAAACCTAGGTTTTCTGCCCAAAACCTAGGTTTTTCAATTAAAAAAGCTATTCTGAAAAAGTTGCGAGTGTTTGTCGAGTTAACTGAAATCTAGGTTTTTATAGAAAAAAATGATTCTGAAAAAGCTGTGAGAGTTTTTCTGCCATAATTTTAAAAACTAGGATTGGGCCCCAAACCTAGGTTTTGGAGAGTATCCAAACAGGCACAATGTCTAGAACAGTAGGACATGATGAAAGTAACTAGTGGAAACTGACATAACAGATGCCAACTTAATCAATAACTAGAATCACACAATAGCCAAATGTATCTCTAAAATGGTGGGTTCCCACGTCATTTTCTAGAGTAAACTAGTAAATGGCACCAGTTCTGATTGTATTTCTGATAAATAAAATTAATTTCACCCATAAGATAAGTAAGTGGCAGGAAAAATGGAACAGAGGTAAAGTCTTTCTTTACTTCGTTTCCCATTTCACGTCCTTTTCTTCTCTCCCCAGCAACCTATTCATGCAGTAGATACTATGCTGAAGATTGCCCTAAGTTTCAACAGAATGAGTGTGTCTCAAGTTTCTCCACTCACTTCAAGTTTTTCTAGACAACAATCTGCCCTCAATCCACTAGGTATCAGTCCAATTGAACACTGTCTTACTATTTATGTTTTCTAATATATAATGTCATCCATTATGTATATCATGTCATGCCATAACTAGGCATACAAGTAGTTGTAACTTGTAACAATGTAAATAGACAATTTCTCCTTCACTAAATGAAGATACCTTCCTACTTATGTCAGTCCTAAAATTTAGCGACATCAATTAGCCTATTATAAAGTGCCCCCTCCACCCACCATTTTTCTACTTTGAAGGGGGCCCCTCCTTCAGGAACCTTAATAATTATTTTGATCAGATTCCTTTTCTAGTCACCCCATGGGTAAAATTTACAGCTCCTGTAACTAGTAGCAATCTACTTATCAAAGTTCCACCATTTTTCTTGAATTCATTAAGCAACCAAAACAAACAGACAAAAATGAGATGCTATGGAGAGTGCAAGTGACAATGGAGTATAGCACACAGGGATATGGAAAAACAAATCATGACACGATATAATTAGTCACTGAATTATCAAATCAAATACTGATTTATATTCTTGCTACCTCAAAGAAGAAACCATAAGTTTGAGGTGACATTAAAATAATAAAAATACAAGAAGAATCACTCCAACTTTGTAAAATCATTAGTTCAACTGACCTGGACACGTTTATTTCGGGCATACTGCTCAACCCCATTGAAGTTGGTCTCGGAGTACTGATTACCAACAATCCATCAAATATATAATTAATATTGATATCACACAAATGATTGGAGAAGATGGAACATGTTCATAAAACAGTTACCATCAGATCATTGGTCAAGGGAGAAGAATACATTCCACCAGAGGAAACTGTAATAACACGAGCATCAGGGGCAGCTTTCTCCAGTAATGGCAACATTGACTCTGTCAGGGTGTACGTCCCTAATACATTTACAGCAAAGTTCAACTCAAACCTGTATCATGGTAGATCACATTAAAAGCTAGTCTACTAAACAAAGGATGTTAACAGATTTTTCCAATAACTTGATTTCTCATATATAACAATAGAAGACTCACCCTTCTGATGTCGCAACTCGATTATTCTCAAGCAAGCCAACATTGTTTATCTTGACATAGAACATTGTTTACATGTTAGATTTTCCGCATGTATTCAAATTAAAATCTATATAAAAGCATAATGGCAGTTGGGAATTTACCAGCACATGAACTCGGACACCCTTTTCAGAAAATCTGGATGCCAATGACTTGACCTCACTTACAGAAGAAAGGTCACAAACCTGCAAGTAAAATAAGTAAGTGGTATTTCGCATACAAGGCCACAATTGCAAAAAAGGCCCATAAAACTCCTCTGTGACTTTATGACATTTAGATTTGTTGTTATATATCAAAATCCAAAATATAAGCAACAAGATGACTGTGTACCTCCAAATGAACATTCTGATTTCCTGTTGTAGATTGAATTTCAGAAAGAGCAGCCTCTCCCCTCTCCTTATTACGACATACTAGATATACCGTCGCACCACTGATGTAATCATCAACCAATATCAATATAAAACCTAAAGCAAATGGCACTATTCACAAATACAACAGCAACAGCAACAACAACAAGGCCTTATCCCAACTAGGTAAGGTCAGTTACATGAATCACACGACGCAATGCATATAATTAATGTCCAAAAACATGTGAATGCAGAGACAAAAGGATAGCAAAAAAAAAATGATCACCGTTTGGCAAGACCCTCTGCAGTGGCATAGCCAATTCCAGAGTTTGCACCAGTAACAATGCAATTTTTACCAGGAATTTTCACTTCCATATCCTCCGCTTTGAATCTCTTCGAATGCTCCCTACAAACAACTTCACAAATTAACATGTAGATTACACAAATAAAAAGCTTTCATCCTTATTTTGCATTTAACTTTGAATAAAGCATCTGGGTCATCAAAACTCCACATGGGGTGTCAACATTATGATCACAACGGTAACAAAGGCAAGAAAGATACAAACTTTTTGAAATTCCTTAGCAAAACATTACATAACGTGGGCCAGTGAGAGCATACATTAAAATAATAATTAAATAACGCAAACTCTACAAAATTGAAAGATAAGAGAAATACTACAAAACAGTCCATGAGTTCCAAAAAGAAAAAAAAAACAAATATGATGATGAAGCAAAGAAAGGAAATTAAAACAATGAAAGGGACTGACAGAAATGCAGATTTGGTGAAATTAAGGTAGCCATAAAGAGCGAAAGCCGATGATCTCCAAGCCTTGAGAAGGAACATTGTGAGTGGCGTTAGGGGAATATGGAAGCTCAAGCTCACACTCGTTGTCATGAATGAGCTACATCGACTATCATCATCAACTATATATACCTAATTACCAACTATTAACTTGCGTGGCTAATCACTGATTGGTCCACATATCTTGCGTCTATTGGCTGAGTTAGGCTGAGCGGGGGGAGAAATTCTTGCGTGAATAGGTGCACCACGTCATTTGTTGGTTGAATAATTACAACAAGACACATATATGGTCTGATCTGATGTGTATTTTTCTAATTTAAAGTAGTGCCTAAAAAAGCTCAACTAAAGTTGAAAAACATTTTTACTTGTATTGTAAGATACAAAAAGGGGAAATGGCAAAAAAAAAGACACTTAAATTGAAGTTGGACAAAATGGGGTGACCAATTCCAACTTGGACAAATAAGAGATAATCCTCAATTTGTCTCAAATGATATTTGTGACTTTGTGGCAAAAAAGTAGTTAATAGTGACTCTAAAGTAGTTATCGGCGATGCATGAGTAGTTACTGAGAAGGGTAGTTAACAGCAATATAAATGTAGTTAACTGCGATAGATGACTAGTTACCCATTCACTACTCATGTATCGCAGTTAACTACTTAAGAATCGTCATTAACTACTTTTTTACCATAAAGTCACAAATTTCATTTAGGACAAATTGAGAACTATCCCTTATTTGTCCAAGTTGTAATTGGAGACTCCATTTTGTCCAACCCAAATTCAAGTATCATTTTTTTGTCATTTTTCCTAAAAAAACATTGAAAGCATGAAACTTAAATATTTTTATTGGTTAGTTCTTATTTTAAAGTGTAATTTGATGGTAATTTTCTATTTCTTCCTCTCCTGCGTCTCTTTGGAACTGCACCCTTGCTTATTTATTTGAATGAATAAGAAATAGTATTTTTATTCTCTAATATCATCAGAGTTAAAATTTTGAAAAATATTTGATCAAAATACTAAATTCACTCCTCATGTTTAATATTCTTCTAACATGTGTAAAGCAACAATATAGGCACTAAGGAAACCATTTTGGTAACTACATGGGAAGTCAACAGTATGGTTGCAATTTAAACCAAATACATGAGTATTTTTGCACATTTTATTTTGCCTAACTTTTTCTTTTTGCATAGAGCCTCAGTGTTTCACACCTTTTGGGTGCAGACTAATGCGGAGTCGCTCGTTGTTGGTATTTCCCAAGGTTCAAACACAAGATTTGGTGGGTACACAACACCTTACAATCCCCTTTCAACCAGCGCGCCAAACCGCCTATTGTTTTGCCTAACTTAAGCTACAATTGAATAACATAACGTGTTAGCTTATTTTGGTAGCATGAACACTTTTTGACCTTTTTTGATAATTATGTGGTCACTTTTGGAAAAAAAAAATCAAGGTGTTTTGTGCACATTGAGACCAAACTACATGGATGTTCTTTGACTAAAATGATAGTTAACAATTTCTTTTCATTACTTTTTTTATTGAGAACAGTTTGAATGTTTGCTATTTTCTCTAATTTGTTTTTGCGTCGAAGGTAAAAAAATAAATGTGCTCTTCCCAAAAGATCACCAAGCAATAGCTTTTATATATATGTGTGTGTGTATATGTGTGTGTGTGTATATATATATATATATGTATATATATATATGTATATGTATATTTTCAACCTAATATAAAAATGTGTATTTTTCAAAAGAAAATATTTAATGTTGGGTGATCTTTTGAAAAAAAAACAGTGTATTTTTTTACAGTTATTCTTTCTATTTTCATGTCTGCTACTTTATTCCTTTAGTCATCATTTTTCCCCATACTTGTTTTGTCCCCTTTTGTTTTTAACCATGTAGTCTTTTCTGCCCAGCAACAAGCAACAGCCATTCTATAACGCATGCACATAATATCATATTCATACTCAATCGCGTGGTCATGGATTATACAAAATGTTTAATCTTAACAGCTCCCACATTCTCCCAAATTGCACTACTCCTTCCGATCCTAAATATAAAATTATTTGACTTTTCTTGTGAAAATTAAGTAATAAAATCATACCAATCATATGTCACATGTAATTAGATTATATATTAGTTTATAATTAAAATAAATTAGTTTTGAGTGAAAATATCTATATATATAAATAATTTGAAGTGATTAATATTATTCTCCAAAAAATTCTAGTGATCTTATAATTAGGATGAGAGGGAAAATTAACGTGCAAATTCTGTATATAAGAAAATTTTTTTTGCCATGTGATGTGAGGGTATATATCAACAAGGTAACTGTTGTTCTGCAAGAATATATAGAAAAAATACATACACATACATTACCATCGTTTGCATTTGTGAAAAAGAAATGGAAGTGAAGGACTCAAGGGACTTAAAGGTTTGAGGGATAAAGGGCAAAATTACCCCACCAAGGGGCACTGAGTATATGGAAGTTTTAAAAGAGGCAAAAACGCTATGGAAGTTGTAAAAATAGAACAGTTTTGCCCCTACCGTTAATATATATAACGGCAGGGGTAAAAATGCTCTATTTTTACAACTTCCATGTCATTTTTGCCCCTTTTAAAACTTTCATATACTCAGTGCCTAATGGTGGAAACTTCCGAGGTATTTTTGCCCTTTATCTCTAAAGAAAATTAAAATTGAATATTAAATCAGTAAACTAAGCATAAAAAATTTGTCACAACATCATTTTCCAACAAATTAAATGAATAATTTATTTGTCTAAATTTCAAGACTATAATGTAAACAAATTCAAAAGAGTTTATGACGTTCAAAGATCCTTAACATTAGTCATCTAACTTTCTAATCATTAAACTATATACTCTTTAATCTCAGTTAAAAAAAACTATATACTCTTTAATATCTAACTGTCTTTTTTGTTGCTACCTAACAACAAAACTAAAATATATATAACATATTATAATGTCAAAAGACTTTTTTGCACTTTTTTTCATTCCACGTGGAAAACCTCATATGTAAAAACATATATCCATGACCTCGGGTAGAGTCGGGAAAAGGGTTAGACCGCTTTAAACGGGTCAGTCCGACCCGGTTGACCTGTTCTATGCGGGTTAAAAATAACACAACTCAACCCAACTCGTATTAGAAGTGGGCCAACCCGACCCGACCCGAATTTCAAGCTATGTCATTTAAAAAAAGGGATAAAGGGCAAAATTACCCCGGAAATTTCCACCAAGGGGCACTGAGTATATGGAAGTTTTAAAATGGGCAAAAATGCTATGGAAGTTGTAAAAATAGGGCATTTTTGCCCCTATAGTTAGTATATATAACGGCAGGGGTAAAAATGCTCTATTTTTACAACTTCCATGACATTTTTGTCCCATTTAAAACTTCCATATACTCAGTGCCCCTTGGTGGAAACTTCCGGGGTATTTTTGCCCTTTATCCCAAGGTTTGACTAAAATAGCTTGTGTTTAGGATAGTGAGATGCAAAATAAGAATGCAACAATCGTATTCACGACTCCATTGCGAATATGTGGCCTTGATCAAGAAACAAGACAAGCTCTAGTAGAGTAGGTTCACTAATCTAAAATGACAATAAGGATCAGTTCCTCACATCAAAGTCTGCCCATTTTTAGTTCAACTCTCACAAGGCTAAACAAATTAAAGCACACAACTATTTTCAATGCACCAGAAAATTCTAGTTATGAAACTAATTTTTAGATAATGGACGACATAGTGAGCATCAATATGACTAAAACTTGCTTCACTCATCCAGAATGGTTTGGATTCCACATGTTTATCCCAGGACAATCAAAGTAGAGTACAAGGAAATTCATGAGTCATAAGTCACATTATTCCAGCAAGCAAGGTTTGATTTAAAGCAGCTCCGAAATCTCAGCGACATGTCTAAATTTATGACTATAGAAGAATCAATCTATTGATACAATCATACAAATATCAACATGTTTAAGAACTTAATTTCAATCTGATATCTAGCATCTCAATTCCACAGCCACTACTCTCAAAACGGCAGTCAATTAATTTCAGCAATCAATCATCCATCCCATTGCCAGCCACAATTCCATGCCAAGTACTACATCATTAATTGCCCCCACATTTCCTTGGGTGGAAACACCGCAATGTCGGCTCTCAAACCGCGTTGTCACAAGTCCCAAATCGAAGATATTTCCTTGTGTTCATAAGGGGGTGCATCGTGACAAGTCCTATGTCTGGGAGGTACTCTTGTGAGAAACACCTTACAAGGCTTTGACTTTGTTCCCCAGCCCCAGTTATCATTTGGGTTATAGTTCTCCCAAAGTCTGTTGTTCGTGATAACTTACAGACATACATAAATAGCAAAGGTTCAAAGGGCACTCCATTTCTAGAAATATTGGAATCTTGTAGAGCATCTAGACTAGTAAAATCATAGTTATAAAACATACCAAATAACTTCTTCCACTTAAAACCAACTCAATGCCTCAATAAATCAAAACCTTCATTTAAAATGTCAGATGTACTTCCTCTGGTCCTAAATATAAATACAACTTTTTTACCTAATTTGATTATACTAAAGATGTTAGTTAACTTAGTTGATTTGACATGTTTTTTCTCAAAACACCTCAATAATATAAGTATATAACTTAAATATCATCTCTCTCTTACTTGAAGAGTCAGCTTGGCTCAACGATAAGCTCACTTGTCGTGTGATCTGAGGTCGTGGGTTCAAACCAACCACTCTGCAAAAAGTATTAGACTGTTTAGTATATTCCCTTCTCCATCAACCTCACCAAATGGGGAAGGCTGCCTAGTACATTCCCTTCCCCAGCACCCTCACCAAGTGGGGAAGACTGCCTAGTACATTCCCTTCCCCAGCGTGGGATTAGAACTAAATTGACCCTTTCCCTTCTAGTTAATGCTGCTACCTCACTAGTTAATCCTGCCACTCAACTAGTTAAAATGATTTTGAAATTAAATTTAAGAATTCAGAATTTGTGACCTGCACAACTTTATACAATTATGCAGTCTCCAATTCCCTTCTCCAGCTCCGCCTTGAGGCATCACCTCTCAGCTGCAAAAACTAAGGCAAATGCAGACAAGCCTTTGAACTCAAATCAAAGGCAGCATCAGTAATAACTCACTGTGCTTAACCAGATTTGGAATTACCACATAACATTCCGATCCCATTACGGAAAAAAAACAATAAACAGATCTAGGGTTTGCATTCATAAGAGGCAAAACATCAACATCAACAACAAAGTATTGAATCAAATAAGGAACACAAGACATAATAAAGTAATTCCTTACCATAATCGGTGGGAACAACAACTCAAGATACATGGGGGCCACACAAGCACAGTTACCATCTCCATTTTATATATATGGAGAATCACAACCCTGACAAAAGATGGCACAAAGCCAATCCATTCTATTCTAATCTACGTAGGATAGAGATTTCATACGGTTCTACACCTGAAAATTCGGAGCAATATCGTACAAGAGTAAAACAAAAAAAATCTGACCTTTTTCTCTCTTTCAAACGTGTTGCCAACAACATCACTTTGTTGTTACTTTTGTCGGGGCTGTGATACTCCACGAATAAAATAGAAAGTCAGAGGAAGGTTGTCTCTGATTCGGCCCGTTTCTTATTCAGTTCAAGAGAGATAGATAAAATGATAACACTCGTATTTATATTATTTTGTAACCCTAATTTGAGGTGAGGGTAGGTGAGGGGAGATTTATTACCATGGTTTTTTTGAACTGAAGATTTATTACCATGGTTAAAGGTAGCTGAGAGGAGATTTATTACCATGGTTAAAGGTTGGTGAGGGTAAGTGAGGGAGGTTATGAACTTTGTTTGGTTGAAACAGAGTCTAGTGGAGGGATGGGGAGATATTTTAATAATTCCTGTATAGTCAGGATAAGGAGGGGTGGGGAGGGGAGGGGAGCAAATTATAAATTGACAATGATGCCCTCATTATTTTTTTATAGTTTTTCTTCCTGCCTTGAAATCACTTTTGAATTTAGACATGTTATCTCGTCAACTTGAATACCTTAAAATATTCTCCACTTGGTCCTAAATATAAGAACTATTTGACGAGATGAATTTGTTTCTAAATATAAGACTTCATTCTAATTTTTCTTAACTTTTCCCAATTTATCCCTATGAAAGTTCTTCAATAATAAAAAAGAGCGAGAGAGGGTGAGGATAAAGGTAGATGTTTAGGGTACAATGGTAATATCATGTGACTTTAACTAACTTAATTAGTATCCTTAATCTAATCAAATTACGTAAATAAGTCTTATATTTAGAACTAAGAGATTATTACCCATATAAACTAAAATACCAATTAGATACACTAAAATTTTAAATCATGTGATTCTATCAATCTAATATTGAAATTTAAATCTGCGCCAAAGGTAGGGAAAAAATTAAAGAACCGTACTAATGATTTGTAAAAATTGCTTCTTCAAAACATGCTGCTGTAAATACATACACTTGAGTTCTAAATTTTTTTTGTTCAAAATTATCAGAAACTATCACAAACCACTAAAGGACAAAAATCACACCCTCCACTCAACTCCATTTTCAAACCAAGGTTATTAACCTATCACACCTCTCCTACCCTCACCTCCCCTCCAAAAACCACAGCCGAACACATCCTTTTGGGATTGTGATCAAACGAATAAAATAGAAAGTTAGGGGAACATTGTCTCCTCGACTTAACTGATTCGACTCATTTCTTATTTTAGTTAAAGATAGAAAGATAAAATGATAATACTTGTATTTATATCATTTCATATCCCTAATTCGAGGTGAGCTATATCAGAAATAGAGTATTATTGTTTTTGCCGGCTACTTTATTCTTGTAATTTATATGATACCAATGTTAAAATTTCTTACCAAGTGATTTCTTTGTTCAGGTCCTTTGGAACCTTTTTGGTAAGGACTTTGTTTGGTTTAAAAGAGGAAGTATATAATATAATACCATGGTCTCGCAACTCAAAACTCCTTAAAACATTTATGAAGAATGATGGGTTAAGACTTGTAAATACACATGTGTAATGTTGGCCTCTGGCCGTGGGCTTGCCGTGGCGATTGTAATCTACGAACGGCTTTTGAAATCGTTAGTTCTAAGTTTATGAATATGTACCTCTCAATTTGTATCTTATTTCTATTATAACGTAGGGTTATGGGTCAATAATAGACATGTGTTTTTCTCTAAGGGTTACCCAATACCATATATTTTTCTTGCGGTAAAAATAGACACGTGTTTTACTCCAAAGGTCGCCTAGCACCAAACGTCAAAACTACACATGTATCCAAGGGTAACTTTGACCCTCAAAGGTGTTAGGTGACCCTTAATTAGAGTATTACACATGTATTTTTTATTCAAAAAAATATATATGGTACTAGATGACTATTGGAGCAAAACACATGTATGTTTGACAAAAAAAGATATGATACTAGGTGACCCTTGAAATAAAACACGTGTATTGACCCTTAACCTATAAGTGTATGTATGAGCCCCCACAGTATGTGCTAGTTTTTCAAACAAATATTCATCCCTACATTTCCCAGGAGATAATATAGGGCTCAAACCAACTATGTTTGTCTCTCAACTGTGCATGTTAAATAGGAGCGATTAGTCAGCAGAATCGAACACCCAATGAATTGTCGCTAAATTATACTACACATGCACAAACATATGCATATATAAAGATGTAATATGTGTGTGTAATTATTTATAGAGCAAAAGTGCAAAAATATACTAAATTTATCTAAGTAACTGTATGACTGTAAGGTAAAATAGTAACAACTTAATATAAGTACACACATATTATGCCCCTAGGAGGTTGAAGAATAGAATAATATAATGAGAGCCATAATAGTCTTTTCATATCTATATTTGCACTGAACCGCACAAGTTGGGTACTCTTTTTGCACCTCACAACACTTTAGTATTGAGTACGCTCCTTGGAGTAAAGTTTAGTATCATTTTTACACCTTAACCCTTATTTATAAGCACTATACATTGCTCAAATCTTCTGTTATATGGTCCTGAAAAGTGGAGAGAAGAAAGTGTTGAAGATGTGGAAGCATATGATAGATCTTCTTTTGTATTAATTTCTTCATTACAGAGTCAGAAAGCTTCCCAATTGTAACTTACAAGGCACAACACAAACTCAGCACTAGAAACATACATAGAGCAATATGATACATACAGTAAGTAAATATACTAAGTCCCTCTTCAACCTACTGGCGAAAGACCTTACAAACACAACACATCATCCACTGATTCCACTTACAATATATCTGAAACCAAAAACAGCTTCCAAAATAAATGAGTCTCATATCTGAGAAGTTGACCAAGGCAACTGGGATTTGGAGTTCAGCAACAACAGCTAACATGATCCCATGAGGTGATGTTAGCTATATAGATTGCACCATATTGTTGTGTACTACTTGTATTTTGTGTTCAGCAAATTCATAGTTAAACTTTACACTCTTTCTATACTGGAAATCTCTGTAATGGATCTGCACATCTTGAGACTGATGGTGGTGATATTAACTTTTGTTCCATGTTGGTGAATGTGTAACCTGGGTAAATCGTCAGTGCTATATAATATATAGCATTAACCTTTAACAACTGAAGTAAACAAGGGAAGCATGGCCTTGAAAATATTAAGAATAGGAAGCAGAATGCTGTAAAGTTTGTGCTTATCAAATATATACAAAACATGAATTAGTCATATGATAAAAAGAGATATGTAAATAATATTTTTTCTAATAGTGATGAGATGATTCACTCACCTCATCCATGTGTGAAGTTCTAATTCCAAGGGCCTAAATTGATGACTTCTTCGTTTTCAATCTCTGCATCCGTGAAAGTCAGTGCACGCTGTAACTTCCTATGAGAAAACTCCTCTACCTCAGCCATATATGTGGCTGTCACGGGTCGATGATCCGAAAATCTTAGCTCACTCCTTCTGTATCTCACTAATCTTATCCCCTTTCCATAAGAAAGAATGCGGTCACACCTGAAAGTGCATGGAGATATGATATAAGTTAGAAGTAATTAGTTTTTATAAATTATTTTACAGCTTCAATTAGTCTCATATGAGTAACTCAGGTTGAGACATAATGCTAGTAGCCCATTTTTTATCAATAAGACAGTTTGATGGTAACAGGTGCAATTTTCACAAGTAAATATTCCTTAACAAATCCATATAAAGCATACGATATTGATAAGATACTTCAGACCAAACTAACTATTGAATCTATGTTATACAATTTGATCCAGCTAGCCCCAAATATATAAGCTAGTTGGGGATTGGTGTTGCTCTCAAATATAAGACTTAATTTACTTAATCTCATAATTATTATTTTCCCCATTACCTAACTTTTTTTCTATTGTAAGACCTATTTATCAAATTTGAGGAGATTAAAGAGACATAAAAGACTAATTATAGCATGTGCCATGATCTCTCTTAAATACTTTTGTAAAAGTTGGTAAAATTTAAATTTATAAGATAGCTTAGTTAGCTTTAAAAAATTGATACATATGAGAGATAAAATGGAAAAGGGTATTACATTAGTGAACAAATTCAACTCCCAACTAGGTCTTACATTAATTTCATCAGGAGTATTTTATAGGGAGATAATTAAGTGATTTATTTGACTTTATTAAGCTATTCAAATCCTTTAAGTAGCTCATGCATCAACAATAGAAGGAAGTGAATGATATTTAATGCTCTTAAAGCAAAATCTTCAGAAATATGAGAGAATATAGAGTTAGAGAATGACAAAAATATGAGCATCAAAGTTGAAGCATACCATGCCGGGGTACGCCTCCCAACCTTAGGATCTTCTCCACAGTACTTATCAGACTTCATCTCATACTTATAAGTGGGTGCAAAAGTCAACATTCCTTCTGACCATCCAGAAAATACACCCTTTTCAATTTCTCTTGCAAGCTGTCAAAAATAAAAACTCAGTGAATGGAAGTGTCAAATTTTGTAGCTTCCTAACAATAATATCTCTTTCTGTAATGTACTTAACCTGATCTTTCTCAACCAATTTTGTCCATTCCATTTTTGAAATAAGTTTTCTAGTCTCATCATATGATAAGTTGATACGGTAATTTAAGTCGCCCAACCAAATTATTCTCCTGCAAAATAAATTATAATGTTAAATGGATAATTAGTCTTCATTATAAAACATATAAAAATAGAGAGAAGCCACATGATTCCCCGGAATATGAGCTTCAGCTCTGCCAAACTCCTCCAATTATTATAGAACATGGTTGACAAGTGTTATAGAATATAGCCATGTGATTCAATGATCAGTTTCTCAATCAGAAAGATAAATACTCCCTCCGGTCCTAATTATAGTCGCCTTTGACTTTTTTGGGAAATTCTAAAAAAGCAAAATAAGTCAATCATAAATTGATTTAACTAATTTTTTCCCTTAAACTAGTTTGTTTAACCTATAAAGTAATGACTAATCTAAAAATTTATCATATATGTCATATTTTAATAACATAGTTTGTAACCTTAACATACCCAAAAAAAATCAACCGTGACTTATATTTAGGACCGGAGGGAGTACTACCTCTGAAAAACAATTATTGCAACAGATAAATGTTTTAAAATAGCTTTGCCTATGTATGTTGCTATAACTCATACTACCTCTGGTCTTAAATATAAGACCTAGTTGACTTTTTTTTTTTGAGAGATTAAGGTTGTGAACTAGGTTATTAAATTATGACATACTATTTGATATATTTTTAGATTATCCATTAGTTTATAGGTAAAATAAACTAGTCTAAGAGAAAAAATTAGATAAATCAATTTATAATTAACTTATTTTGCTTTTAATTTTTAAGATTATCCAAAAAAGTCAACTAGGTCTTATATTTAGGACTAGAGGAAGTATAATCTCTTTATAGGAAAAAGAAATAATACTACCAATTTCTGCCATATAGAAAACAACAAAAATTCTATAAAGAACAGATTCTATTCTCCTTCCGTCTTCATTTCTTCTCAGGCAAAATCTCTACCTTCATCCCTTGCAAACTTTGAAGTTTAAACTTAAACAAGGAAATGGGAAGTTTCTCTATAGATCAAGATACAATATAACATGGTATGTTCATAAGCGATGGGAAAATGTTATGACAATTGTAAATCCAAAATGTTTTTTAGTTTATACTATGTATTTTTATCCAAGATTAAAGTAAGTTACAAGGTATCAGTTTAGAAGTAATTTATTAAGTTGCTTGGAAATAAAAAATAAAAGTTTCAGCTAAATAATACAACTGCAAACATAATTTGTAGGCACCATAGTTCAAAAACATATTAAGGTAACATAGAAAAGAACACTAAATGAAAAAAATACAACTGTGTACAATGTAGATTATAATGATTAGGTAATAAAGCAAAAAAGGCAATTACAAATCAAATACTCATTGCCTCTACCAACATGTTTGACACAAGCCAAGAAAAACATTAACATTCATTCCATTTAATGATGTGACTTATAGATATGACCAAAAATTTCCATTTCTCTCTACCCTATAAATAGATCTAGAGGAGTAAAATATGTGAAACAGTTGGAATCAAGAAGCAAAATAACAAAACTCATTTGATGAAGGAATAGTGAAACATGCACTCACTCATGATCAAGGATACTTTTGGGAAGTCCAATATCAGCAAATGAGTGAAAGTGGGTTCTTCTATGTATTTCCAGGACATCCGCATTTCTTTTCATTTCATCTCCTTCCTTTTCACCCGCCGTAAGGTGGGTGCATATAAAACAGAAAAGTGTCTGGTAAATGGACATGCTAACAGATATTGATCCCTGAAATGTGAAATAGCGGTATTAAAAGTGTGAGGAAAAGAATAGTATTATTAGTCAAAAGATAATCTCTTATGCATGTTAAATAAAATATTCTGAAAGAGTAAATCTTGTGCATAAAAACACAGGTAAAAGGAAACTAATACAACAAATACAATCAATCGGGTAGTTACCAAGTCCCAGAATATGTAAAAACAGTTTACATTAATTAAGATAACTGAGATGAATCAACTAGAAAAAAAAAACAAAACTCTCCCTTCCTAGAAGTTTGATCTAAATATTAATAATCAGAAATGATGCTAAAGAACACATTACTTGATCAAGTGTATGATGATGAAGAGATCACTGAGTTTTGGAAAATTCAGAAGAAGAAAATGAACTTCCACACACACACACACACATACATATGTGTGTGTGTGTGTGTGTATTTAGTAAGGAATCAAAGCAAGAAACTTTGATGAAAAGGAACATTGACAACAGACCTTATTACCAATATAGCCCATAACTCCAACGCCAACGTTTGACACCTTTAAATTATGGATATGTTTCCTCAATCCTCTACGTACCCAGACAGTGATGAAAATCCCAACCATCTGCTTGCTTATAATCCTGACATATGGTGATTTCCTTTTCCTCTTCATCAAAGCTTCAAGGTCAGTTTCTGCAAGCAAGGCTATTTCTGATGGCATTTCATCTATGCTTCCCTTGAAAGAATTCAACCCTTTGAAAGAGTTATATCCTCTGAAAGACTTTGATGAACTAAAAGATTTTGATGCTTTGAAACTTTTGATTGATTTAAATGAACATGGTTTATCCAATACTTTCTGTGACAACATATTTAATGGTGGCTCTGGCCAGCTCAAACCAATCCTTTCATTTCCACTAATCATTCTGGATAACTTAGAATTACCATTCTGTTGGGTGCATGCAGCTTCAATATTATTATCTGATGAGTCTTCATTACGGAAACAATTTAACCGGTTTAATCTCTTTGGAGAAGAAAGTTGTGTCTGAAGATTTAGGTCCATTGGCATGACTGATTTGACTATATTAGCAACATCTGTTGTCTGCAAACTTGTATCTCTGATTTTCTCAGTGACATGCCCATCAGAAACATCTTGTTCTTCTTCCAATGGATGGACTAGTTCTTCAAGTTCACTGTCACTTTCAAGCAGTATTTCTTCTTCTATGTCTGGCACATCTTCTGGTGGATTAAACTTTGTTGGAGAAGGAGGATCACTAAAGGATTTTATCTTTGATGGTCTAAATCGAACTCTATTCAATGTCTCCCTCACAATGTTTTCCCATTTTGGAACTGGACGTGTATCTTCAGCACCTAAAATGTTACCTGGGTTTAAGGGTACAATCTCCTGAAAGCTGCAACGTTAAGAGTCTTTTCAGTCATACAAACATAATGAAGTTTCATTAACATAGGAAACAAACATCAATATATCAATATAAAATATAAAATCCTTAGTATAGCAAGTATTCATAAGCCAGGAGCAATACAACTCATCTTTTCAAACTTTGTGTAGTTCATGGTCTTGTAATTAGAAGATGAATACTGAAGTACCAATATAAAAAATATTACAATACGAATCATCACATATTTAGGTTGTTACTCTTCTGGTTCTAGTTATAAGTCACTTCTATCATGTTTCTTATAAATAAAGAAAAAGCATTACATCCATTAATTATGTCATTTAATTCAACAACCTTCCAACTCTCCCCTATTTAACGTACAATATACTACATGAAAACAAAGTCAATATAATGATAAATTAAAGGATAAAATTGTACATTTACATAAAGTATTAAGTAATGTGACTTATAAATTTGATAAGAATAAAAATTCTATCTATATCCTATAAATAGTACTAGAAGAGTATATGTATTTTAATAGGTAGATCCTAAAAACAACATGAGTGAAAAACTAACCCAAGAACATAGATATCAGCTGGATCATTGATTCCAATCCACTCATCAATATCCAGATCATCAGGAGGGAGTTTTCCACCAACATTCCATGTGCCAACACATACTCTAAGACAAAACATACAGCAAATTCAGGTTAGAGGGCTTGAACAATATATATTATATGATTTTCACAGAAGTGCCTCACCTAAGTTCTTTTGTATTTATATACTGCGATCGACAAGTCAATGACTTTTGCCTTCTTAACCTTGGAAGAAATTCTGCAATTTAATAAAATTCAGATTACACTCTTACAAAAGCCATTAACAAAAAAAGTACACTTGCACTATACATGAAAATGGACTCACTTACTGTGCTTATCGTTTTGATAGGTAAAAAGTGTTCGCCGTCTTTAGGCATATTGTTTCATTAAACAATGACCTTTGTTATACACTAAAAATTCATCTTAACACCGATTCAGGGCATTTAGGGATGAAATGTATCATTTGTGGGAGAGAGCAAGATGGGAGTTTTCATTAAACAATGACCTTTGTTATACACTAAAAATGTACCATTTAGGGATGAAATTCATCTTAAGACTAAAACAGGGATGAGGGATGATTTTTCATTTAAAAAAAAAGAAAATGAATAAATGATAAAGATGAATTTCTTTTTTCTAATTAAACACCGAACACATGTTCTTGTAGCCAACTCAAGATGAATTTTTAGTGGATGATCAAGGTTCAATTTTGTTTAATAAAACACTATTTCTAAAGACGACGAGTACTTTTTACCTATCAAAACGATGAGCGCAAGTGAATCCCATGAAAATCTGAACTGCACAAGTCTAAAACTGAAATGATAAATCAGAATTCATTGTATAGAAAAGTCACCATTTGATTCAAGTGGTTCTTCTTCCTCTTCCTCTTTGATACCCCTAAATGGCGGTTGTCTTCTCCACTCTGCACAACAATAATGACATCACTCTTATGATGAGCACAAGTTCTTAAAAATCCATTCTAAGAAAGCTAGCCGTTAGAGTTGGATGACACAATCCCTTATAAACATCCTTCTATCAAGGAAACCTTTCCGATGTGGGACTTACTGAATCATTCTTATCTAGGAATGTCATCACTCACCTTCATTATCTGAGTCACCAGAATCAGGATCTTCAGGGTCATCAGGATCAGCACTATAGTCAGACTCCTCCATATTAAGCCATTTTCTCATCACCACTCTAGCCCAGAATTGCTGTAACAACAAAGAATGAAAAATCCAGGAAAAGAAAGTAACTTTCAGACCAAAAATATAAACCTCAGAATGGCCAAACACAACATGCAGAGAAAGAAACAAGAACAGAACAAGAAACAATGATAAAAAGCACAACCTGACGTTGCTGGTGCTCATGAGGTCTTTGCTTCATGTGCTGCATTATAATGGAGTGAAACCTGGAAGAAGAAGGAGGAGGAGGAAGAAGATTGAATATGTTAGGCAAGTATACCATTGCAAATTATGACTTAGTATTAGTTTTCTTAATCTCTTGTTGGATTGGCTGTTTTTGCAGAATAGAGTGATTTATAGTAGTATTGTCTAGTAAATGCAATGCATGTGAAATTGTAAAGTGATCCTAAGGGAGCAATGAGGTGAACTATTTAAGAAACAGCTGAATAATGAATTTATGAATAATCATATCAAGGTGGTGAATAATAATAATGATGATGATGTCTCTTTAGATTATCAAATTAGATAAAGTCTCAATATGTGTATAAAGTCACATCGACACTTGGTAATATTGATGATTGAATTTTCAATAACAACTTGATTTGTAGTTCTAAAATTGTCAATATAATTTGATTTGATTTCACACAAACGAAATAAATGTAATACAGTTTGATACTAATAATTAAATTCCAACACTAAGAGACAAGATTTTAAGGAGGAGTGAAGGTCAGCACCAAGCCAGGTGGTGGGTCCAGTTAGTTCTTAAGAAAAGGTCGGCTTGATATGGGACCCACATTCTACAAATGTATTTCATAACTTTTTTCTTTTATTGGGATAGAAATTATTGTCAATGAATTATAGGCTTCTAGTTCTAGCATAACTCTTGGAGTTTTTGTTATTTCACAAGCGGATCATACGTCACACATCAACCGCTCACTTTTTTTTGGACTGATTTCTTTTTTTGGATTGAGATCAACCACTCACTCGACTCCTATATGTTTAAGAGGATTTAAAAGGATTTTACTAAGTACTCCATTAAATTAAATATATATAAGAACTATGTATATGTCATGTATGTATATCTATCCTGTCCACTAAGTACTGTGTGTTTGGAAGGTGGTGACCAAAGATGACATCCAATAACAATTAAGTATAGATAGCCTCCTCATACCAGCTGTTTGTATGGGCCTCGGTGAAGAAGAATGAGAATAATCATTAAAAAGCTGTAATAATAAGTGAGTAATATGTTCTATTTATTATGGGTACCAAAACTTTTCATTTACGTATTATCAAAAAAACTTTCATTATTATCAAAAAAAAACTTTTCATTTACGTATATATTTATTTGTTATGAGGCTTTTTTATGATTACATTACTTGTTTGTTTCGAATCTCATAGTATATAGTATTTTCTTTTAAGGGTAAAATATATTTTTAATTTAGTCTTTTAAGTGTAGAAAGAGTACTTTTTGGTCATTTTATTAAACTGCGTTAGTTTGACTTATAAAAATGCAAGCCAATAAATATAAAAATTGATTATATATATGACTAAGGGTGAAGGTGCAAAACTAGTCACCGTAAATTCCAAATGGACAACTTTAGCACCCGTAAATTGGATGGTGCAAAACCGTACATTATAAATCAAAATGGGACAAATTTAGTCACGCCGTTAAATTGAAGCTAACAGATGTTTGTGTTGGCGTGGGGCCCACCTTCATTAAATCAAAACGTCTGTTAGCTTCAATTTAACGGCGTGGCTAAATTTGTCCCATTTTAATTTATAATGTACGGTTTTGCACCATCCAATTTACGGGTTCCAAAGTTGTCCATTTAAAAATTTACGGTGGCTAGTTTTGCACCTTCACCCTATGACTAACTATTTTTAAATACAAAAATGATAAAATTTAACAAGATTTTATCAAAATTTAATCATATAATTATTGATTCGACCATTTTCATTAAGGAGAATAACATCATTAGTAAAAAGAATTAAAAGAAAAATAATTATGTGGCGACTACTTGGCAACTACGTTGATGTGTCTCACATTTCTGTGAGGCATTAACAGAAAGGGCTAGCTAGATTGAACCAACATTTTGGCTTCTGGGGTGATATTGAGCCCAAAAATTGTTTAGGGGCAAATATGATCCTAATGGAAAACTTTCAGGGTAAATTTGATCTTTAATCATACTTAATAAAAACATAAAAGGATTATTATAAGTATATTTTAGCCTATTTATTAAAAATCCCTTATCTTACTATAAGTTAGCTTGTTTGATAATTCTAAACAAGATAAATAAGTTACTAATAAATTGATTCATTTGAATTATTTCTTTCAACTAACTTATTTGAAGTATAAACTAACATATAATATAATAATCTATGAAAAACAATGTGATTAATTTCTACTTTTAGCTACTTTAATTTCTAAAAAAAAGCCAATCATGTATTATACTCCCTCCGTTCCTAAATGTAAGATCACTTTCCATAATTTGGGGAGATTAAGGAGGTGGTCAAATTACCTGATGTTCCAAAAATACCCTTCAATAAATTGAAAACACAAATATACCCCTTCATGCTTCCAACTCAACCCCACAACTCAATTGTAAAAGGAGTATGGGGGTATTTTGGGTAAAACTTGGGAAAAAAGAGAAAGTGTTCTTACATTTAGGAACTTATCCATATCCCCAAGTGATCTTACATTTAGGAACGGAGGGAGTACATATTAAGAAACAGAGGAAGTATTGAATTATAAAGTACGTTATGCCCATTTATCTTGACTGTGGCTAATTAAATTATTATTAAATAACTGTAATGCATACCAACACAAAAAATGTGCTTAGTTGTATTGTCTCAATGGGCCATCCTTGAGGGGATAATGAGCCCCAAGTAAGACAAAATATTTATTTTTATGAACTTAATTAATAAATTTTGTTGAACAAGGTTTTGTCGATCACAAAAAGAAAAGGAGAAATGAAACCACAGCCACATTTAGTGAAGAAGCAAAGGACAAAAAAAAGGAAAGAAAGAAAACTTTGTTCTATCATCAAATGGCAAAGCCTCCGTGGCTAGGTTTTCTTCACATAGAGTTGTTTTTATCCCAAAACAAATATTCAGACGTTCTGAGCCTTTTACCTTTGAGGATTAGGATTTTCTGAATTTTTTTATTAAAATATGAAATATCAAATCATGATTTAAGAAATATTTAACATATGCCTATACATCATCGATATCAAGAAAAAAAATTGTAGAAAATTTTCCAACCACATAATTAATTAGTTTTTTATTCAACTCATGTGTAATAGAAATTAAAACATCCAACCTCATCATTCGTCGAGAGCATTGGTCCTATATTTGAGTAGAAAATTAAAAAGCAAGGGAAGAAGAGGCAACCAAAAGGAACAACTAATAAACAAAGTGTTAGGTGCAAAAATACTGGCAGTATTTTGTGAGTAGCTATTGGCATCTTAAAGTTTATTATAACGTACTTTTTCTATCAACTCTAAAAAAATGATATGAAAATCTCCAAAATATAATGGAGATCACATTCGTTAAGGGGTGTTAGTCCCGAATGTAGAAGCCAAAAAGAAAAATCCCCCAAAAAATATTAAACTGGTTCCGCCAGGAAAATTATATTATTTAGTTGAAGCATGTGCACAGTTCATGTCACATATTATACTTACGGTCCTAGTTATAAGGTTACTTTAACTTTTTATGAAAGTTAATGATGCAAATTAAACATCTAAACTATAACATATGTAACACTTAATTAAATTATGTGTTTGTTTATAAATAGAATAAATAGGTTTTGAGAAAAAAATATAACTGCAGACAATTTAAAGTATTATTTTTTATACTTAATTTCTTTAAATAAATTAAAGTGAACTTATAATTAGGACAAGATCGGAGAGTGTGCGTATATATTTATATGTATGTAGTATGTGTGTGTCATAGTTCGCCTTTATTTATTATAGAATACTATCTAGTTTGGAGGCTACCTACATACGGAGGTAAGGAAAAAAGCAAATTAACATTTTGCCATATTATAGCATTAGATGCATAAAATAATAGTTGTTAAGTGAAATAACTAGGTAGATGCAGCTCATGAGTAAATTAGGTTGTGCCTAAACCCTAACAAAATAAGATCTCAATCCTACATTTGCACACAAAATATAATATCTAGCTACAAGAAAATTTCTAATATATTTTTATTTATTTATTTGTCAGTATATATATTTATATAGCTATTAATAACCGACTAATACGATTTATGAGATTCTAAGCTCACAATGAGGGTATTCAAACTATACCTTTACGTAATTATTACAGTAGCAGATCCAAGGTTTAAACTTGAAAACTGTAGTTAAGTTGGAACAATTTACAACAAATTGATCCAGACCTTTAGTGATATAAAATTTCTAATATCTCCAAGTAGGCCACTATTATGGTCATTAGTGGGCAGCAAAAGCATATAATTTCTATGGTATTCCATACCCTAATCATGTTTTTGTTCATGAAATCATATTTTGATTACTGGGACTAGCAAGTGTTTGTCTTAGTGAAATATGTTTAATTTGTTTATTTAATGATGAAGTCTCGTGCTCGATTATATAAGATGCACTTGATTTTGGACAAACTAAACTTGGCAATAGACTAAGTCAGATTGATAGGCATATATCAAACACGATATTTCGGTACTTAGGATTTACATCTTATACTTGAAAATATTTGACATTTTAGGTTAAGGTTTAAGCTTCAACAAGATAATAACTAGAAATTAAAGCTACTATAATCCTATAGTGATCTGAAGATTTTGTTTTATTAGTATATATACTTGGTAAGTTTGTATTGATAAGATGTGGGGTAGAGTTTTACCGTATATATTTGAAAACATTTAACTGTTGTTCTCCATGTGGGTCGTATGTTGGAATCTTGGGAGGTATTGCCATTTATAGTTAGTTCTCAATTTCATCATAAGTTATGATATGTTGGAACTTGAATCTTCCAAATGAAAGTCCTCCTGAACCCTACTAAAGATGGAGTATAGGACTACTCTTGGTCTACGCATTTGATATATAGGACTAGGAAAAACAAATTAATTAGGACAGTAGTTTAGGCTATAGCTAGCTAATAGAGGCAAAGAGTCGTTAATAATTATGAGTATGAATGTATGTAGCCTATTATACAATCAACCAACGACCGACACAATCGATTTACAATCCAATATAAATGATTAGGTTATGAGCCTTGCGAGCTACCAAGCTGCTCTACCCCGCTATAAAAGAGAACAGGCACAGGTTTAGGTTTGGTCTCAATGGTAGAATTTTGTAAGGATAATTTTGTAAAGGTAGAATTTTTTATGACTATACAAACACTTTCAAAAAACTAATTCAAACATGTTGCAAGTTTAAATAAGTGCGAAGACTTTGGGTACATGCATAGTCATTGACAAGCGTGTTTGGACGTGAGAGAATTACCAGTATCAGACTTGAGGTTTCAACCTTTTAAGAAAAAAAAAAAAGATTATAAGCTCCAAAGTAATGAGGTCCAAAATGGGTCAACCTTTTAGGACTTAATTCTTTTTAATCCGACCCTTTAAGTTTGAGCTTCTCAAAATGGTCGGACTGACTTTGTCAGTTTTATTCAAATGGTATTTCAGAGAAATCCTAGCTAATTCCCCCAAAAATGTGACAATTTCATTTTCAAGTAACCAAAATCAAATTAATAATTGGAATATGGGACGCAACATAAATTCCCATTCTTTATTAGACCACAGAGAAGCCAAATAAAGAGACATTCTTAAAGGATAAAACTCTAAGTTATTAATCGCGATGATTCAGCAAACATATAAAAATAAAATAACTAGTACTGATAATAAGTATAATGATGAATGATGAAGAAATAAAAATTTTATATGGTATAAAGTTAATAGTAATCTTTAAAAAAAATAGGTGTGCCTTATGAGGTAATTAAACAACGTGTCCGGCCAGACGGCCGATGATTGAAGAACATAGACCCACATGCTCGAATTATTATTGTGCATGTTCTTAAGTTAAGATTGTTGAGATAATATATGGATGTACGTTATTCATCACATGATGTTTGATTCTTTTTTTGAAGAAAACTGTAGCCTCTAAATGTATTGCTTCAACTCAATAATTTAGAAGTAATTTTCTTGGTGCACTCTCTAGATATCAATAATTGAAGGGGACACTGAGATTGCCTGATTGATAAGCAAGGATCACACAATTAATGGCTGAAATTGGCATTTTGTGTAGGATTATTTTCCGGATTTCATGCAACGTTGGCCTTCCAGTATAATTTGATTATTTTCTTAAATAAATAGAAACAAAGCACCGCTTATGATAATTTTCTTCTGACCTGTGCTTTTTTTGAATAGATTTCCTGACCTGTGTGCTTTTTTTGAATAGATTTCCTGACCTGTACTTAAAAGATACTCCTGTCAATTGAAAGTTAAACACGCCTTTCTAGCAACTGGAAAAAAAATATAATTTGTCATTTAAGTATTTGACTTCACAGACATGATTTTATCTTATAAAATGTTTTGTTTTCTCTTTAAATCCTGATACTGTTACTTTTATCAAAAAGCATTGAAATTGAAAATATAAATAATGACAAAATATTCTTAAAATGCTGAAATATTAAATTTATGTTTTTGAAATGACAATTATGGGGCTCAAGAAATTCAATTACCACTGAAGAAGCTAGCAATGTTAAAGCTACAAGAGCGAAAATATATTTTATAAAATTATAAGACCAAATAGAATTATTTTATAAAGTCAGAAGGCTATATGTATATTTATCATTTTTTTCACACAAATAGATCCAAAGATACCTTTAAGGGGGCGAAAAAAAAATATAACTTTAATAATATTATTTTAAAATTAGAGGGACAAATTTTATTGCTCTGTTCTAAAATAAAATTTAAAGATGAAAATTATTAAATTAAGAAAAACTAAGTATAATAAAAAATACAATATTTAATACTCCTATTATTTTTCCCAACAATATTCTTTTCCGAATTGACTTGTAAAACAATGATTTTCTCATAAAGTCGAATATTAAAAGGTGCTCTAAATATCAAGACCATGATTTTATTTTTAAGAAAATAAAAGTTTCTGGATAATGCTGTCAGAGGACTCATCCTAAAAGGTCAACGATGACGATAGAAGAAGAACCATTATTGGTTAATTAAGGTACCAAGCATTATTTGAGAAAAATGTTGTAAGTAGATTCATCTACGTTATATAAAATGATTAAGTTATGCCAATTTTTTAATTGCTTATTTATAATGTAATTAGTGTTACATTTTTTTCATTTACTATTGATAGACATTGGTCAACAAAATAAAGAAAAAAAATTGCCAATGAATATAGAACTAAATTTAAAGGTAATAACTATCCTAGAAAAAAAATGTAACAATACCAAAACGAAAAAGATTTATACGATACACACGTATAGTATGAGCTTTGTTAAATTAGAAAAAACCCTATTGCTCATTAACTAAAGAATAGTCTCTGAAAGCTTTAGAAATGACCAATTTAAAAAATTTGAACTGGGATTTACAATATTTTTTTGCCAAAGGGATTAAAAATTTGATTAGAATTTGTTGTCTCTTTATCAGGTTTTTATGTGAAGTCTTTATCAGTTTTTAATATGAAAGTTTCATCACAATTGAGAGAGGCCTCCAATCACATCAAACTCGTGTTAACAAAGCGATTAATTAGATGGGACACGCCACCGAATTTGACGTACATTATGAGAGCAAAAATATTATTCTTAAGAATGTGGGTCTTCCCTAATTGATGAGTTTTATGGACTTTTAATCACAAATTAAAGTAATCCAACTCAAATAATTAGCTCGCTTTACGTGAGACATTATTGTTCAGGGTAAATGTTCATTGAGTTTTTTTTAACTTATTTATGATTGAAGAAAAGAAATTTGTTTGATCCTAGCACACCTTACAAACATTTGATTTTTTTTTTTGACATATTTGTTGAATCCTATAAATCGAAAATCATCTAAAAAATGTTAACAAATTAAATATTTTAAAAACGAAGTAATTATTAAAATATAAAACATAAACACAAGTTAATATTTGAAAATTTAATTTTTTTTCTTCATACCTGAAAATAAGATAGATATTTATCTTGTAAGAAAAATAAAATAAAATTCACTCACCCTACTCTTTTTCACACTTAAAACGACATGTTTCTCAAATAATTTTCTTTCGTTTTCACTAAACCTTGTTTCAGCACCTCTTCTTTCTCCTTCCTCTTTTTCCTCTCAGAATATTGCACAAAAGCAAGAGAAAAAAAACGAGAATGATGAGAGGAAGATAGAAGATGTTGGCATCTCCATATATCAATAAATAACACCCCCCCCCCCCCAAAAAAAAAAAATAAAAAACAAATTGAAACCAATCACAGTATCAAACAGGGGGGGGGGAGAAATTAAAAGATGCAATTAGACCCAGATATGTATGCAAATAATATGTAGAACATGCATAGAAGAAGATACAAAAAATATGCAAAAACTAATTGATATACATAACATTAACACACCACCATTTGAGATATAGAAACTAATAGATAACAGATAGTACCTTGTTGAGAGAGAATTCAGACACCGCAAAATAGGATTGAATTGAAGTATCTAGCTTGGCTTGTTATTATCTGCAGCAACCAAGAGAGAGATTTCCCTTCCTCTCTTTTTACTTGTTTTTCGGCCGGAGTTGTATGTGCTTGTGTTTCTGCGCCCACGCACACAGCGAAAGAGGTTGGTTAGGAGAAAGAGAGCTTTTAATTTTGTAGTGAGGGGTTCTGCAATTATTCAAGCTAGACTTGACTGATCTCTGCGTTGTATTTATAATAAATGCTAGTATCACTAATTTATTTATTCATGTTTTCAACGAGTGTTTCTTCCACTTTAACCTTTTTATTTGACATATTTTAACTTTTTTCCATTACCACTTTGTTCTTGTATAGTAAAAATGGATAGTTAGATAATTATAGTACATGTTGATGGAATTTTTTTTAAAAACTATACTTATTCGAAAATTCCCCTATCTAGATATAAATTATTCTCACATCTGCCTTCCCTTTCTATAGTCCCTATGAGAATTAAATAAGTTGAAATTGGGAAATGACCATTTATAACCTCTAGGTGGATTTACAATTATTAGAAATACAATTTTTTTAGTTAAAATTATAATAAAGAACAGATCAAGTGATATTTTGATAATTTTTAAGTAATATATTTCGGAATCTTTTATAAATATTTTATGTTGGGTTAATACAAAACTTTGTCCATTAAAATCTTGGTTTTTCTTTAAACTTTAAAGTGAGTGGTTTTAGTGATTAAATGTTTAGTCAATTTCGGTCATGGTCTCTAAGCTTTAAAATTGACAGTTCTGCTATTTGAATTTTCAGTCAATTATAGTTTTGGTATTTGAGATTTAAAAAAACTTGAAATCACTTTTAAAGTTTGGGGAACATGATTAATATTCACTGAAAGTTCAAGGATTAGGACCAAAATTAACCAAAAGTTTCAGGGAAAATTTATTTTAAAGTTTATGAACTAAGACTTTATTTGGCCGAAAATTTGAGGATCAAAATCAATATTAACTGAAAATTGAATAGTTTAAATCTGCATTAACCTCTTTATAGAAAAAAAAGTTGCATTAACCTTATATTTTTAATGCGAAATTACTATTAGGAAGTATTTGCATGAATCTTTTATATAATAATAATAGTTGAAAAGTGTTGAAAGATTATCAAAATACTCCCTCGGATTCGTAATATAAGAGTTGAGCCGCGAAAACACGCTTCTTAGGAAAACATGTGAAAGTTAATTGAGTGTTTGAAGTTGATGAATGACATTTTTTAACTATGCATGGACATTTATGAATGGTCTTTTTTTCTAATGTACTCCCTCCGGTCCGTAATATAAGAGATCAACCGTCAAAAAACGTTTCTTAAGAAAACATATAAAAGTTAGCTGGGTGTCTGGAATTAATTCTTTTTTTCAATATTACCCTTATTTATCATCATACTACTCCCTTCGGTCCCTAATGTAAGAGCTAGCCGCAAAAAAACGCTTCTTAAGAAAACATGTGAATGTTAGTTGGATGTCTGGAGTTAATGCTTCTTTTCCAAAATTGCCCATATTTATTATGGTACTTTTAAGAGAGAGAAATACATAATCATTAATAAATATTAAAGAGAGTTAGGGGTAAAGTAGGAAAAATGCAATAAATGAGGAGAGAATGTGGGGTGAGCTCTTACATTAGGGATCAAAACCATTCAAATTTGGGCTCTTACATTAGGGACCAGAGGGAGTATTAAGAGAAAGAAATACATAAACATTAATAAATATGAAAGAGAGTTAGAGATAAACAAAGTGGGGAAAATGCATTTATGTCCTTGCTTAAATTTTGAAGTTATGTATGGCCTTAAGTGAGCTATTTAAAGGTAAAAAAAACTGAGCTATTTATTTCCTCTTCAATTGATGACTGACAGATCACTTTATAACCAATAAACCGGTCGCTTTGATCAAAAGTTTGAGATGAATTGGCTGAACTATATTTAATTTTTGTCCTTCCTTTATTGAGAATAAAATGATTTTGTTGAGTTTTACTATAAACACATCAACCTCTAGGAGTTAACCCATTTTATCTATGGCCATTAAAACCATGAAGAACTGTCGGTTCAATAATGAGTTTGAATAATGTTTCATTATAGGGGGATTTGCAGTTTAGTCCCTGATAAGGGAAATTAATACTGGAAGGTCCCAATACATTCCAAAATAATTATAAAGTCCCAGGGGTCCTTTCCTGCAATTGTTTGCTTAACTTCAATGACCATTTCGCCCTCATTAGAGATGGTTGTCATCTTACTGGTCCCTACAGGGGGACTATGCTTTCATCTTATGAGGGCAAAATGGTCATTGAAGATAAACAAACAATTACAGGAAAGGGTCCCTGGGACTTTATAATTATTTTAGAATTTATTGGGACCTTCCAGTATTAATTTCCCTTACCAAGGACTAATCTGCAAATTTCCCTTGATTCTAACTCGTTTGGAACGAGTGGATACTAATCAGTGTTACACACATGTGTCTATCCTTCCAATGTAGGAGTATTAAGAACTCACTGTCATCACAAGAAATGATAGAAACCATTTAATGCGGATATTGTCTACAAGGAACATATTATTATCTCAGGTACACACTTGATGTTTAAGTAGTGATGAGTCAAAACTTCGATTTTTATTTCACAAGTCACTTAAATTATTGAACTCACGTATTAGATATAAAGATGGAAATAAAGTTTTACATATTGAACTCACTGTTTTTATATTTCTACTTTACAAAAAATCTTGTTAAGTTACTCTTAAACCCATTTTAATTATTTTTTCTTTTATTAACCAAATTCAAGGAATTCATATATAAATTTCATAGAAACTTCTTTATATTGAAGTTGATAAATTATGAATTTTTATATATTTAATATCAACAATTTATATTTAAAAATTTATTGAAGTCAAATTATTGTTTTTTTGTATTTTTTTATCTAAGTATATACAAGAAACACTTGTTTATTAATAAATTAAAAATAAACTATTATGAGTTTACGATTCAAGTTTTTAGGATCCAATTTTACCTTTAGGTCCACGAGTTTACTTAAACTCTCAAGTATCACAACCTTGCAAACACACATACACATTCACACAATTGGCAAAGGAAAAAAGGCTAACTAATAGGTGTGTACTTGAGGTTCATATTAATAGGAGTAGTTAAATATTTTACACAAACAAATGGAACATAAGTATAGTATAGTCATTTATATTAAGAGTGAAGTTAATGTTATCTTTTATTTTATCCTAATATAATTTATTATACACCAACTCTTTCTTCTCTCTTTACATTTCTTATGTAAGAGGTGATGAAAATGAACATTAAATATTTATTACTTTGACTTTTAGATGTTACTCCTCTTGCCTTTATTATAAGACATCAACGTTGAAAATATGAAGTCATATCAATTAATAAGGGGAAGTTAAAAAATGGTCAATCTTTCTTAAATTTGTTAACTTGACTACCATTCTTTGTGCTGGCAAAAATTGTAGTTTGTGCCTTACACACTTATCCCAATTATAAGAGGTACTCTCTCTGGGCCTTATTATAAGTCACCAACTAATTTTTCTCACGTACCCATAAAATTGATTAAATGCATTAATTTTTTTCTAAAATTCAAGTAATTTTCAATGTTACCCCCAATAATTACACTTATTTCCAAAACTTTTAACTATTTACTCTCTCCCACTATCCCTATTGAATATGAGTATATATGGAAAAACAATTAATGCACATTGAAAACCATAAAGCGACTTATAAAAAGAACCAAGAAAATTGGTAATTTGTGACTTAGCTTATACTCCCTCCGGTACTAAATATAAGACCTAATTGACTTTTTCTAGAAAATCCTTAAAAAAGAAAAATAAGTTAATTATAAATTGATTTAGCTAATTTTTTCCCTTAAACTAGTTTATTTTACCTATAAACTAATGGATAATCTAAAAATATATCAAATATGTCATCATTTAATAACCTATTTTGCAACCTTAATCTCTCCAAAAAAAAGTCAATTAGGTCCTATATTTAGGATCAGAGGTAGTATTAAAGATCAGAGGGAGTAATTAACAATTTTTTTGGACTGAAAAAGCAATTAACCGTTTACACATACGTTTTTATTAAAACCTTTTACACATACTGATAAAAACATATTGGAATCATTTATCATGGGTAAATTAAATTAATTTTTTCCTCTTTACCCACTTATAATTTACTATACGCATTTTCCCTCCCTTTCCTTGCATTTAAATACAAAGGCAGAAAAGGAAAACTTTTATTAACACATTATGTTATATGTTATGGATAAAAAAATTTGCAATGTTATCTCTTATATTTAAGACTTGAGGGTGAAATGAGGACAAGAGGGAGTATCTCTTGCCAAAAAAAAGTCCTCACATCACCTCTTTGATTGCTTCTCACATATCAAGTAGAAGAAGTTATATCATTAGTAACAAACTATTGCACTAGATGCACCAAACATAACTTAAAAAGTTTGCAGATTTTTTATATAATGAAGATTCAAAAATGTTGCAGATTTGGTGGTGTCATTAAGTGTGCCAAAAATCCTTTAAAAAATTTGGGAAGTAGAGTTCACAAATTGCTGAGTAAAAAATTTATCAGAATTTAGGTTAACGACATTACCAAATTAGAAAAGAGTTTTTGGGAGTAATCAACTAATGGTAAAGTAGTCATACTCAGCCAATGGCGCCAAATCACCGAGCAATGTTTAACAAAAAAAATAGTCATACTCACATTAGTTGATCCCTAACTAGACTATTAATTAATAAGGAAATATTTGGGGAACTGATTGGACTTGTAAATAAAAAACTAATGGTATATTGGGAAAGAAAAAAAAAGACTAGTGTGTGTCATATATATTCTCTTTTATTGTATATATTTTATATGTTAAATTGAAGAAGTTAATATAAATAAAATACAATATGAGTCCTTTTGAGCTAAATTGAATTTTTAACTACTAAGTGAGAAAAGAAATTAGTATGTGTGTGATTATTACACTTTTAATATTTGTTTTCCCTTTCATCAATATTATCATGGAATCTCTTCCTATTTTTTCCGACCAAAAAAAACAGAGATCTCTTCCTATTTCTTATAAAAGCTTGAGTAAGTTTTGCCCATTTTTTCCCTGGATTTGAGCCAATTTTGTGTATTTTTTTAATTATGATATTGAGTTGACGACTTATAAATTATTTTATCGGGATAGTAAAACAAAATACGTGTGAACTCAAACTTGATACATATTTTAAAACCTGATTCGTAAATATGAGGTGCAGAAAGTTGTTGAGCCTTGGGATTAGTCCTTGCTTGTCGCTGTAGAAACAAATCGTGGAAGGTGCCAAGCCCTTTATATTCTGCATATATTCTGCATGCTTGCCAGTTGCCATCCATAATAATGATCACTTCGTGTTTCAAACAGAATATAAAACTTCAATTTCATATAATTCCCTTTTGAAATTTAACGACTTTTTTAATTTTAATCCAATTAAATATATAAAATACAAATGAAAATAAAGTTAACATACTAATAAATGAAGCGTAAATTTTTATATAAAGAAAAAATTAATAATATTCATAAAACAAAGAAAAAAAAATCAATAATACAACTTATAAATATAATGAAAATAAAGTTTTTCTCTTCACTTTATAAATAAAACCAAAATGCGAGAATACTAAAATGACTGCTGAAAAAGACAATTTTTATTAGGATATTTAAGACTAATTTTTGAAGTGACATTTGATATTTTAACCTAATTACTTCACAAAATTTAATTATTGTTGTAATTATTGTTATTACTTGATGAGTAAAACTTGTTACTCATTTTATTTTGTGCCAAGGTTACTCTTTCCACCTACGTACAAGTCTCTTTTCTAACATGTTTTGCTGAATACAAGAAACCCTTAAACATATATATAATCGATTCTTACTAATTAAAACTAAATAACTCTTTTATAAAAAACTAAATAACTCTTCAATTTTGCCCCTCTTTAATATACACTCTATTTTAGGAGTACTTTAGGGAAGTTTCCATTAAAAGACCTTTAAAATATGTAATGGACACCTGAATGCAGTGAAAACTTGTAAAAGAAATTTGGATGCCAAGGACCTATCTGTCATTTTGTAAATATAATGGAAATGACTAAAACACATCAAATTTCCATTTAAAAAAATCTTTTTGTTGAGGACATTTTGGTCATTTAGAGAAATTTTGAAAGGATAGAGAGGTCAATGGCATCCCATTATCCTTTCCAAAATTTGTTGTATGCATCTAACTGTCCTTTATATATTTTGAATATTGTTTTGTGGCTTTTTCCAGCCAAATTTTATGTGATAATAAATTCATGTAGGGTGAAAGTGTATATTTATTATATGACAAATTTAATTATATGATTTATTAATAAAAACAAATCTTATCTACTCACTAATGTAAAAAGCCTGTATCAAAAAGGATAAGAAGAATATTTGTTAAACGGTTGTTGTGATTTTTTTTTTCAAATTAAAGATTTTTACTAGCTACAAAATTTGATTTCAAATAAATTCCTTAATTTTTGTAATTAATAGCAATCAGGTCACTACGTGGTGGTCTGAAATAAAATTTACAAATTTGAAAGGATATTTGTATAGTTCTCTCATTATAGTTCATCATTCAATTCATAAAATATTTCAAAACATCTCTTATAACCTAAGTATGAATACTCATTTTACAGTTGAACTAACGTTGCATATGATTTAGTTATCACATATAAATTCCGCCGCTAGAGGGAGCAGCGCAACAAATGAATTTTCCAAAAGGAACCTACTAATGTCTAATGTTGAGTCACTTGTTCAGAGTATTTTTTATACTAACTGAGCATATTGTCAATGCTAATAGGACACTCACTTTTTTTATACAGGGCAATGAAATCAAGCTCTCTCTTTATAATTATCCCTAATGTACATTGCTTTCCAGTAATACACACACACCTTTTCCCATTACAAAGAAAAAAAAACTTCTGCCGCTAGTCATATTCATTGAACTTTAAAAAACAAACAAATAAATAGGTTTTTTTATGCTTCAACTAATTAATTGAGCATATTTCATTTTAGAAATATTCTGAGTAATAATTAATGGTCAATAATAGCATGGTGTTGATTTCTGGCAAAAACAAAGCATGGGGTTGACTGAATTTTGGTTCTTATCACTATGTACAGATTATCATCACTTAATTTATTATTATTAAGTGTCATATTCTTCTACCTTAATTTTATAACCTATTCTGTCATTAATATATTAAAATAAGCTTCTTATACAAAAACATATGGCCTGTTGTAGGAAATGTACAAAACTTTATTTGTTTGACTATTTGTTTTTAAAAAATTATTTCTTCCGAATGAAAACATATATAAAATAAAATGAAATTAGAAGTCGCACGAACAGAAAGCAACAATTAAAGTGTTTTCATAGGCAAATCATTGTTCACACTGTGTTTTAATATATACATCTGATCTAATCGCAGATCAGATAGTTGCTGTCTACGAAAAATCACAAAAGAAAATTAAATTGTGATTAACATTATTTAAAAATAAAACAACAATATAATTTTTTTTTCTTAATTCTATATATATCTACTACTAAGTTCTTATATCAATTGGGTATAGGTTGTTTCAACTTAATCCGTTGTCTCATAATCGAGCTCTAAGTAAGCAACCATGATAATTAATTGAAAGTATCCCTATTAATTAGTACTCATCAATCAAATTAAACATGCAAGTGAGGGAATGTAGGAAGAAAGGAATGTGGTTTAGGTGTTTTAAAGATATTATGTAATTTTAATTAACTTACATTTCTAATTTAATCAAATTAGGTAAGTATGTCTTATATTTAGGAGCATATAGAGTATACTTTATTAGTTTACTTTTTATTTTTTATGTAATCATTTTACTACTTATTTGTGCCCGATATTTTGTAATCATTTTACTATTTAATATAAGTTCGTTTCATATAAAAAATCAGTCATTATTTATTTTCTAATAAATTTAATGACTAGTTCTTTTTTTAATTCGTTGACTTGAGTTAGCTGGAGATGCTAGACTGAAATGAGTGATAGTATGATTTAAAGAAGGGAATTTTTTGAGCTAATTATTGAGTAAACATAATTTAATACTCCCTCCGGTCCCTAATGTAAGAGCCCAAAATTTGAATGATTTTGGTCCCTAATGTAAGAGCTCACCCCATATTCTCTCCTCATTTAATGCATTTTTTCCTACTTTACCCCTAACTCTCTTTCATATTTATTAATGCTTATGCATTTCTCTCTCTTAAAAGTACCATAATAAATATGGGCAATTTTGGAAAAGAAGCATTAACTCCAAACACCCAACTAACTTTCACATGTTTTCTTAAGAAGCGTTTTTTTTACGGCTAGCTTTTACATTAGGGATCGGAGGGAGTAGTTGGATATGGTTTCACATAATTATGGCACTTAAATCAAGTGAAACACAAGCTTGCCAAGTGTTACAACAATATTTCGAAAATATAATTTATAAAATCATAATGCTCTTATAGATCTTAAGCTTGCCATGTGACAAAGTCAAACGTAAGCACCAAAATCCAAACCATGTATATCTTGTCTTGATTTCAATGACAAGGATTGTCGCCAAATAGTACCATTATTATTAAATAAAGAACTAGGCTGATGCACTTATTTCAAAATAGTAGTACCATATTAAATAAAGAACAAGGCTGATGCACTCATTAAAAAAAATAAATTGAAGAATAATTTTTAGAATAATTTCTTTTTATCAGAATTTAAGAATAAATTAAATAATATAACATGGTTATTATATTATTATAAATTTTAACACAATCGATTGTTTTTAATTAACACATTCAAATATATAATCGTGTTTACCAATCCAAAAAATATTTAATCATGGTTCGAATTGATATATGTTCATTATTAAATGTGTTCCATTTATAATTTTTAACAGTAATTTTTTTCACTACCATTCATGAAATTTTTATTTAATTAACAGCAATTAGATGTGGCAAAAGAAACAAGAACAAAATTTTCCTCAGTTACTTGAGTGTACAAATGATTTTCGATTTTAGTACAATGATGCTGTATATTTGCTTTCAGTATTAATGAAAAGAAATACTCATATATTTCAATATTGCTTTTCTTTTATTCATATGAAGATTTAATACGTACACATCCTAATAATTATCACAAAGGTTACTTTTTTTATATCTATTTTATTCGGCATGTTATGATCTTCAATATCGTTTGAATGAAATAAAGTATAGCTCAAACATTTCAGAGGTATTTTTACAATTTTAAAAATAAAAATATTGTTATTGAAAAACTTGCTGAAATATTTATTTTTCCAGAAAAAAACTGAATAGTTTCAATTTTCGAATATAGGATATTTTTTTGTTGATGGTATGCATTGAAATTGGAAGGTAAAGGCTCTAATTATTACACGTAATTAGTATATTAGAGTTGTAACAATATAGTTGACAAAACTATATAAAGATACAAATAAATCTACCAATTCATTTTGGGTGAGAATTCAATTGAGGTCGAAAGTCTTAAAACAGAAACACACTGCACAATAACTGCTAGCCCAACAACATTTGAAACCTGTAGGTAAAATTATAGTTAAGGCTTCAATGAGGAGACTCAGAAGACTATCCGAATTTCAAAGAAAAAACCCAAGTCTAATCTTAAATCATTAAACATCATTAAGTCAGGCACTATTCGAAGTTCCGAAGATACAGGAGTAGTTGTTGACAATTTGGTGACATCAATAAAACAAAAGAGATATGGGAGGAAGATGTCACAAAAACCAATTTATTATAGGGGTAATTAATTAGAGGTCCCCCACAAGGGAGTTAATACTGGAAAAATCCCAAAAGTTGAAAATATTAATGTAGGGTCCCAAGGGACCTCACATTAATATATTTGAAAAGTGAAAAGACAGTTTTACCCCTAGCCTAAAAAAAATTACCCCTCCTCCCCCTACCCCCACCCCTCCCTCCTCCCTCCTCTCACCCCCACCCTCCCCCCCCACCCCCAGCCTCCTCCCTCCTCTCCCCCATTAATATTTTCAACTTTTGGGATTTTTCAAGTATTAACTCCCTTGTGGGGGACCTCTAATTAATTATCCCTTTATTATACTAGTATTTGTCCAAGACATCAATAGGGCGCCATTATTTTTTTTTGGGGTAATCATCAATAGGGAGCCTTTAAATTGGTTTTTTTTTTAACTGAAAGCCTTTTAGTTGTTGAAAGGGGTCTCTTCATGACTGTTGAAAAGATTAAACTCACACATCCTCGCATAAGAATGTAATACTTAAATAATAGTAACCATCTTTGAAAATTATTTGGAAATTGCGAGATTGCACCTATTGTAGCTCTACATTCTTGTAATTTGGATTAATCTGTTGCTAATATCACCGGATATCATTGAATAAAATTAAAAAGAGATTCCGTGCTTAAACTCTTATATACTTCATCTAATGTAATATAAGAGCTTAGTCGTCAAAATACTTTTCTTAAGAAAACATGTAAAAGTTAACTAAGTGTTTGAAATTAATTCTTTTTTCGAATATTCCCCTTATTTATCACGATACTATTAAGAAATAGAAATATGAAAAAAAATTAGAGGTAAAGTGGGGAAAATGCATTATATGAGGAGACAATATAAGTTGAAACTCTTATATTTTGAACAAAAATATTCTGATTATAACTCTTATATTACAAACTACTGGAGGGAGTATTAAGGAGAAATACACAAATAGTTGAACAACTAGAATTGAAATTCCTTATTAAGAAATCAAACCTTGGATAATGTCAAAGATGCAGATAGTACAATAACACATAAATTTATATATTTTTTAATACGAGATTAGACAATGAATTTATTTCGTTCAAAATATTTCTTTTCGGCTTAACGTTTTTATTAGAATAGTTTGATCCACTTTGTCTCCCAAACGTGCATTGCCCCAAAATATTAATTGGATTTTCAGAACAATTTGAATACATAATTACGTATATCACAATACATAAAATTTTGGCCCATATGTCAAGTTGAAAGGACCAGTGGGTCTCAATTTCCATAGTTCAACATTCAATGACTTATTTTAATAATTTCCCAGCACATCTGCTTAATGATTTACTACCTCCGGTCCTAAATATAAGACCTATATGACTTATTTTTGGGGAGATTAAGGTTGCGAAATAGGTTATTAAATTATGACATATTTGATATATTTTTAGATTATCCATTAGTTTATAGGTAAAATATATTTGTCTAAGGGAAAAATTAGGTAAATCATCAATTTATAATCAACTTATTTTGTTTTTTTAGGATTTTCCAAAAAAGTCAATTGGGTCTTATATTTAGGACCGGAGGGAGTATAACTTATACATCTAAATTTAATCAGATGTAGAGACACGCAATAGGTCAAGGGCTTCTCCAGCAGTCATTTTGTGAGAAACTCTAAGTTTCCTGTAATATTCATAAGAAAAAGGAGGAAAGAGACGAGGGTGATGATGAGAGTCTACAAGCTCCTTAGGTGCTTCAATGTCTCCTTCTTTTGGTCCCAACAAAAATGAAGCTATTGACACTCTCACACTTGCTTCCCTGCACTCCACTCTATGCTTAACTGTTCTGAACCTCCCATTGGTCCATATCTACACACATCAAACCCGTGTATTACATAAATGACTTCATGATTTGCAAATAATACAGTTTTTTTCTTGGTACTATATATTGACCTATTTTCCAGAGGGAATTCAAACTTTGATTCATGACAATGTAAATAACTTGTTCCTGAAGTGAATGAGATATGGTATGGTTTGTTCATACTCAAAAGTACACGAATTTAGATCCGCTTACATTGTAATGCTCTCAATTTGTTTCAATGATAAATTCCAATTTGATCGATTAAACAGTTATGTTTATCATGCATATCAACTGACGTGATTAAGCTCAACCAAAAAACATGCTGACGTTTTTGAGGTCGTAAGCCATACAGAATTCAATAATAGATTGTTCTTCATTATTAAGTTCACCAAAACCAAAACCACTATGAGCCCATGTGTAAGGTCCTACATCTTTATCAAAATGTCCATTAAGATCACCACCAATAAAACCTTTTTGGGAATGAGTATTCTTTGAAACAACGCCTCCAATTCCTCCCAAAGTTGTTTCTTAATATGTGATTCTGCCCTGACCTAAGAAGCATAGACACTAATAATATTAATGGTCATTTCCCAACTATCATTTTCAGGGATATGATTTTGTCTCTAATCCTCTTAATTTCGACCACATTATTCAACTATTCTTCGTCCACAATGGTACCAACACTATTCTTAGAGCTCACTTTACCCATACCAAAGCTTAAATATAATTCACCAATGTCCTTAGCCTTTGCTTTAACCCACTTAGTTTCGTGTAGACATAAAATGTTTCTCCTTCTATTCTTCATTACTCTAACAACCTCCCAAGATTTGTCTTTCAAGGTTCCAATATTCCAAGTATTAAATCTAATCTTACAATCAACTATTAAAAAGAAACTAAAACACAGACAGAGAAGGGACTTTACGAATTCCATAAGCATAACTTTCAAGCAAGTTTGTAGGATGATAATCATACATTCAGTCATTTTAAATCGAGAAATCTTCTCCCAGTAATAAAAAAAACATGACCTCAAAAAAATTTCAGAACTTGATGTTGATTCAAAGATTGAGGTGCAAGAGATATTATAACTTACAGGAGCAATATCACCAAGAATGACAAAGAAGCTTCCGGGACAAGGAGGAACATCAACAAAGGAACCAGACTTGCTCATGACTTGAAGGCCTCCAACATCTTCATCATCTTGAAGAATAGTGAGGAAGCTTGAATCTGTGTGGATTTGCACACCAGATGACCCAATAGTTTCTGGTGTGAAACTATATTTGTTAATCCTGAATTGGCAAACCCATTCCTTGAAATAATCTTCAACTCTTTCCAAACCCAAACTCTCTGCAATTCTTTCTGATATGTCCATCATTAACTCATATATTGCTTTCCCATATGCAGTTATGACCTCCCTGCATTCCACACATCACATACATATACCGTTTTTTTTCCCCACTGAATGTAATGATCAGACATAAGCAACAACAATAAGTCTTATCTAACTAAGGTCAACATAAGAATATGACAAAATTGGACTCTTTCAATGATTTGATTTTATATCTTCCCAAGAATGATCTTAGTATAATTTCTTTATAAGGTCTTTTCACAGGGCTTTATGGCCATTTGCCATCACAACAAGTCAAGTAAATATACTTCTAACAAAAGAAAGTTTTGTGTGTGGATTTGGATTCAATAAGAAGCAATGGGGGTATGTTTTTACATCAATGTGAACTCAACTGCATTCCTATGTTTCTATCACCTTTTACACAGGGAAAATCATACCTGATTCTCGAACAATAAATTAACTAAGCAATTACGAAATCTCAAAATTACAAATATGTTTCAAGGGACTTTCAGATAATATAATGAAATTGTGAAATCATTAAGCAACCTTCACTAGTTTTTTGTTAGTACATGGTGCGATAGTTATAGCCATAACTATTTTTTTTATGAACGTGAGTATAGCTAGTTGTCAATAATATAATCCCACTTAATTAGGTAAAGTCAATGTTGTAAAAGTCGGACCGGAAGGCGAGCCGGATAAGGTTTTGGGGGGTTAGTTCAACACAGTCTGATAGCTCAAACAAATGGTTGAAACAATAACCGTTGAGCCGATATGTAAAAGTCGAACAGGTTTGGTTCTTAAAACAATGGGTAAAGTGACCTAATAATTCGGACCAGAGGAAGTACTTGAACATGCCGATATTAGTCAATAAGTAGCTGTTGTTGATGAAGACATTTCATCTCATCAATTAAGGCAAATCTAGTTCTTGAGATTGTTCTTAAACAATTATTAAGGAGAAAGAGGTGATTTCATAATTGCATTAGTATTATCATTTGTCTCTAGGAGCTTTGTTAATAATCTTGAACATCTTAAAGTGACCTTGAACCCAAATGTTACATTCTCTTTTTTATATACCACCAATATTCAGATATTACTTTAAACATATTTTTTTCTGTGAATTTGATACTATAAAAGGTGATGACCGATAAAAATCCATCTCAACCGTTCATTTTCTTTTTTTGGTCAAATACCTCTCGGTAATTCGGCGCCTATAAGCAATTGACTATCTGGACCTAAGGGGTAGGACTACTGCCACATACACAGAGTTGTCCCCTCCTAATAAGAATGTTTCCCAGGATTCAAACACACATCTTTATAGGGTGAGCCCACTTATGAGTTCAACCAACTACTCATTGCCACATCAAGCCATTTTCAATCCAACTCAACTATCTCTAAGCAACATGTGGAGCCCACACATAATCTCACCAAAGTGTTGATTGTTTTACTTTACTCTTAAAACTTTACTCAAACACTACACAGAACACCACCCACCCAAACAAAAGTCTGTCTTTATCAAAATATGTTTCCCAAAATCAAATGATGACATAATATAATAACAGGTAAATGTAAGCAACAAAAAGAGAGAAGATAATTAATTACACTTGGTGGAGAGAAGCATCTAATGATGAGCAGAAAGATTGAACGGAATGAGAAGAAGCCATATCATAGAGTCCCAAGCCCTCATAAAGAGGGCTGACTTCAGTAGGAGCCTTATACCCACTTCCAGCAATGCCTTGTTCAGTGTTTCTCATCTTAATCTCCAAAGGAAGATCAAGCAGAGATCTCACCACTCTCTTCATCTCTCCCATTAGCTTTGAATCTACTGGGTGATCCATCACTCTGAAACATCCCCATTCCTCACACGCTTCTCTAAGATGTACTTGAAGCTTTTCTGCAGATTGTTGCAGACTGATCACTGGTATCTCGCTCATGCTTTCAAAATCCAAACAAGCACTGTCTCACGTGCGTTAAACGGAAGATATGTTTCTATTATGTTATGTCTTCCACGTAATTTGCCTTCAATTTGTAGCTTCAGGTGGCAGGCTGGCAGCCCATACAATTACAAAGCGTTTAAGGGTGGCTGTGGCAGACATATGGGTCCCACCACGTTCCCCTGGTCTGCTCATGTCTTCTGACTTTCTTGGCGTTTACCCACCAACTCCGGCAATGATCATCAAAGTAACACTAGTTTAGTACTCTTTCCTGTCCATAATATAAGAGTCAGCCGCAAAACAAAAGGCTTCTTAAGAAAATATGTAAATGTTAGGGTGTCTGGAATTAATGCTTCTTTTCTAATATTACCATATTTATTATGATACTTTTAAGAGAGAAATACATAGGCATTAATAAATATAAAAGGGGGTTGGGGGCAAAGTAGGAAAAAACGCATTAAATAAGGAGAGAATGTGAGAGATGAACTCTTATATTAGGGACTAAAACCATTCAAATTTTGGCTCTTATATTAGGCACAGGAGGGAGTAGTTCCAGTTACCCTTTCCAAGGATCCAACCAAAGTAGCTCTACGATGCTATTAAAAGTCACCAACTACTCATTTCTCACATAACAAAGAATGGTAGTTGGTCCTAGAATTAATATTAAATTTGCTATTTTTCCCAACTTCACCATTCATTAAATGATGCAATTCACACTTTTAATTTTAAATCTTTATTAATAACATTAATAACAGGAGTAAAAAGGGGAAGAAACATTTTGATGCAGCGGTCAGTAACTTATATTAAGGAAAAAATAAGGTCTAAAAGAGTACCACTTACATATTTTTGAGTTATTAACTCAAAAAATGGATTGGTCACACGCGGGTGCCATGCGAATACCCTTGCAATAAAAAAAAGGGAAAATCCCAAATAAATTCCTCCCAATACCCAAAGGATAAGTGAGGAACCTAAACTTACAAAAGGAGTATGAAGGAAGCAGGACCTACCTGTCATTTTAAAATTTTGCAAAAAGACAAAATTGTCCCCATCCTAAAACACAAATTACTACCCCACCCTAACACCCACCCTCTTATCACAATTTGTGTTTTAGGATTGAGGCAATTTTATCTTTTCGCAAAATTTTAAAATGACAGGTAGGTGCTGGTTCCTTCATAATCCTATTGGAAGTTTAGGTTCATCACTTGTCCTTTTGGATATTGGGAGGGATTTATGTGGGATTTGCCCCAAAAAAAAAGAGTTGCAATAACTCTGTAAAAAAGGAGTTACAAAGAATTAAAAAATGCTAGTATTAAAGAAAATAAAAATGACAAAAACTCAAAAAGAATCAATAAAAATTTTTGTCATTATGATTTTTTTAAAAAATATAAAAAATAAAAGACAGAAAAAAAAAGAAAGTAAACATATTAGGTTGAAGGAGCGGCATTCAATAGAAATCTTTTTTTTTAAGGGAATGTTGAGATATATGTCACAGACTCATAGTACAAAAAGCAAAAATGGAATCAATCTCATTTGAATTTATACTAATTACGTATTGCTTCACATTGGTCATTGGGCATAAGACAAAATAAAGTAAATGTTGGGTATGATATGTCAACATACAAGAGCTTCAGTACAAAAAAATATACAAGAGCTTTGGAAGTGTTAATTTGAATTTTCACTTATTCCTCATTTGCTACACATTATTGCTTATTGAAATTGGAAGACTTTTGTTGATCCTCATTTTTGATGATATTCGCTGCATGATTCTAGCTAAGCATCGTACTACATTCTTTTTTTTAAACACATTTGTCGGACCAAACACAACAGTAAAACCAACTAACGCGGTTAGCATCGTACTACATTCACGCCATCTCCTTTGAATAGTCTTGGTGTATGAGGATGTCATTTGATTCTTCATCTAGCTCTTGCATATATTCAATGAATCTATCTAAATGCCCAAATAAAGCCTATGCGCGCATACATGATGTGACAAGTTTTGCATTGATTTACTGATTGCCACTTAGAAACGTTGAATCAAATAAGTGGTTTATGCGAATCACATCTGTAGCAAATCGGCCAAACCATACAAGCCGAGGAGCAAACATTTGGGCTTATGTTGTTAGTGAAGAGGTATCGTGTCCAGTGGTCTTTGAGAACCCTTTGACGGTTGTGTTTGTATATGTGTGGGTTTTAGCCACAAATGATTAGCCAAGCTTAAATTGTAATCTTTTTTGTTCTAATATATATCATGATCAATTTTTCTTTGTGTGAAAAACATGATTTTGATGCATAATTTTTTTTTTGAAAAAAGAATAAAGTTCTAATGAAATATTTCTCCTCTAGTATATACATAAACAAGATTGATTTCAAATGATTTTCATCTTGGGTGAGGTTTTCCTCCTTAAGAAAAATCAATTATCTTCCTTGCCAGATTATTACAATCTCTTTAGGAATAATAATCTAAAATTCTTTTGAAAGCCTTTTACAAAACAAAAATAAAAACATATTTTCTTGAATAAAAATTACAAACAAAAAATAAATGGTCTTCACAAAAAATTAAATAAACATTTTCCTATAAAACACAAACCAAGTGACATGCCGCCTTTTCACCCTTGAATTGCGTGAGTTTTGATCTTTAGTGGTACATAGACCCTAGTTTAAATTATAAAGTCTAACTATGTAAATATATATTTTGTGCGTGTGTAAATATATTCTCTTTTTTGGTAATTAAAATAAACTAAAGGTCATATTATTTTTAAATAATTAACTTAGGGTAATTGTTCTCATGAATGAGTGCCATGGAGTGCCTAACATATTCCCTACACACAATCGACTCATGAAACTTATTTAGACATAAAGACCTTTTATTATTTTAAAATAATTTACAAAATTATTTTATTTTAAAAATTTTGGTGGCGACTCCATTTAATTGGAATTTTGAACACTATCGTAGAATATTAGCCGCTAAGCAATGACATGGCGGCGTTACAGTGTTTAGTAAAAACCGCTAAGTTTTTGGCGCGAACTTTGAGCCATTTTTGCCGAGGTTTCAATCTCATAAAATGATGAAATTAAAATAAGGGTCGAACTTTACTTCCATTACTTCCATTATGTCCCAAACCAATTTATTTATTAACCTCCATACTATTTGCAATAGAATAAAAAAAGCAGCACCCACTTCTCATCAACTTGAACAATCTGAAGGGCCAGTTAGAGGACACACCTTTCTTGTGTGAATTATATATATGGAACATAATAGTGAACCACAAATTAATTTTCTAATATTTTTTATACAAAAACAAACACTTTGAATAACAGTCAATCACTGAATCAATGTTGCTAGGATCCAAATGAACTAACAAAAGAGAAAAATAAAGAGTGAAGATTCATTATTAGATTGTACTCACGTAGGGATTGTCCATAACTTATTAAAAGGAAGTACAGTATGGAAATATGGCATTGGATACATATGGGCATTAAGATTCAGTTTCTGAATGGTTGTGCAGGAGGGGAAGGGCTTCACCAGCACGCATGTTCTTAGCCAATCTGAGCTTCTTATAATATTCATAAGCAAATGGAACAAAGAGAGGAGGGTTATGAGAGTCCACTAACTCTTGTGGTGCTCTTACTTCTCCCTCCTTTGGCCCCAATAGAAATGAAGCTATTGAAACCCTAACACTTGCCTCCCTGCATTCTACTCTGTGCTTCACGTACCCAAACCTTCCATTGCTCCATACCTTCATGTATGTTATCACCAATTTTAATAAAGGTCATCAAAGATTGTGTGTGGTGTGTGTGTGTGAATTTGAAAAAATTTCTGCTATAGTTTTATTATATACATAATAAGATATTTCTTCTACCCATAATTTGGTGTTTTACTGCAAGGTTTCGTGTTGATGAGGTTAAAGAAGCTCTCTATAAGATGGAAAATAGTAGGGCTCTCCACTCCTAAACAATTATCTTTTTCAGTCACATTTTTTTGCTTGATTTTAATTTCAAATTCTACATAAAATTAGTGACATTTTAATATCTCGTGGAGAAAAAATGGTTCTATTTTCAGTTTTATATGATTTTTTTAAAGAATCAGTGATTTAACTTTAAAATAAAATACAGAATTTGAAGTACTGAATATTTGAAAAATCATATAAAATTGAAAACATAATAACCATTTTTTGTGGATAAGATATCAAAATGTCACTAATATTATTTAGAATCTAATGGTAAAGTCCACTACTACAAATTACACCTATACCAGCGCAACTTTACATGCGCTTAAAAAAGGACGATAAAAAACGCATGTAAAGATAACGTTTACATGCGCTTTAAGCGCATGTACATATATCACTCTTTACATTCGCTTTAAACGCATGTAGTAAGTCACCTTTACATGCGCTTTAAGCGCATGAATATAGCCGACTAGATACATGCGCTTTAAGCGCATGTACATGCAGTAGAGTGAAAAACATGAAGTCATGCATAATAGTTCCTCCTCAGATGGCAAAAACTACTAATGCAAGTGTTTATATGCTAGAGCACCCCATTGGGGTGTTATGCTTTGGATATACTACATATACATGCGCTTTAAGCGCATGTACAGGCAGTAGTAGAGTGATGAACATGAAGTGATGCTGAGAGTTCATCCTCAGATGTCATAAGCTACTCATGCAAGTGTTTATAAGTTAGAGCACCCCATTGGGGTGTTATGCTTTGGTTATACTACATATACATGCGCTTAAAGCGCATGTACATGCTCTACACGCGCTTTAAGAGCATGTACAGGTTTTACATGCGCTTTAAGCGCATGTAAAGGCAGTATTGGAGTGAAAAACTTGAAGTCATGCATAAGAGTTCATCCTCAGATGTCATAAGCTATTCATGCTTGTGGTCTAGGTGTTTAAAAGTTAGAGAACCACATTGTGGTGTTTTGCATGTGGTAATACTACATATACATGCGCTTAAAGCGCATGTAGAGCCTTTACATGCGAGAGGGCTCTACATGCGCTTTAAGCGCATGTACAGACAGTATTGGAGTGAAAAACTTGAAGTCATGCATAAGAGTTCATCCTCAGATGTCATAAACTACTAATGCTTGTGGTCTAGGTGTTTAAAAGCTAGAGAACCACATTGTAGTGTTTTGCATGTGGTAATACTACATATACATGCGCTTAAAGCGCATGTAGAGGCTTTCCATGTGAGAAAAATCCTATACATGCGCTTAAAGCTCATGTAAAGGCTGTACTAAAGTGAAAAAATTGTAGTTAAAGAAGTTATTTGGAACTTGAAGCTTTCATGAAAAATATTGGGAAACCTAGATAATATTATGATGGAAATTAATTGAAACAATAATATATACAAACTTTTGGGATAGAAATATAATTAAGGATGAATAATAGGGTAGTTAATTGTAATTTAATTTTCCATAAAGTATTTATATATATATATATATATATATATATATATATATATATATATATATATATATATATATATATATATATATATATATATATATATATATTCACATCTTCTCTTCGGACCGGCGACGGCGGCAGCCAAGGGCGACGGCGGCGACCGCCGTCCTTTCTCATTTCTCCCCTCAGCCTCACCCAAAACTCGTTTCCCTTTCTCTCCCCTACGTCCTCCTTCCTCTCCCGCCAAGCTTCTTGCTTCGCCCAGCCACTAACAACGGCGACGAAGCCATTTCCGGCGTCGGCGAGTTTGAATATGACGTGGAACACCGATTTCAAACTCCGGTGAGTCTCTTTTATTCATTTTCACACCTTTTTCTTCAAGTTCTATGCGAGTTATTTGAGAGGCTGAGATTGGGGCTCGAGTTCTTGAGTTATAAATCATTTAAATAACATCTCAAGTTCGAAGTTATGATGTCCTAAGTGATTATTTGAAGCTTGATAAAAGTTTTGTGAAGTTATGCAAAACCCTAACTTTTGGGGTTTCATGGCCAATGAGTTTCATGGGGATGTAAGGCTTGAAATTCCTAATTAACTTGCTTAGGAAACCATTGGAGCTGTTTGTCACCATTTGCATATAGGATTTGTTTGAGTTTTATTGATTTGTGATTTTTATTGAGTTCTTTTCCTTCCCTTTTTGCTGTCAATGTTATGTTTCTTTTAATTAATGATGATGAAAACTGTAAGAATATTCAATTTGTGGTTATACAAGTTAACTAGTAACGTGAATTGGTGCTGTATGTGTGAGTCTCATTGGAATGAAGGATAGTAGTTATTTTTGAGCATGTATGTTTTGTTTGCTCTTTTCTCTGATTATTGAGTGATTGAATTTGTGAGATTTTGGGTGTTCGAAATCAGTGAAAAAAAAATGGAATTCATACTTCAATCTAAAAAGTTGATGATTTCATTTGGATTTGAGTGCATTCAAGGTGTTTGTGAAAAAGTCTAAGAGAAGCTGAATTTGTTGGGTTTCATAACCATATATTTGGAAGCTTAAGCTTCTACCTTTGATTCTAAGGGATGGAGTTTCTAGTTAATCTAATTGGAAGCATAATGAAGTTGAACGACATGTATTTCATGTTCAATTGGTTTTCAAATTGGTTAAATGGATTAATTTTCATCTTGTTGAGGCTTTACTCTTGATTTGGCCGTTTTGTTTTCTTTGGGAAAGGGTTGATAATTTGTAAAGCTTTTCTTTATATGGAGATGTGTCTTTTATGTGATGATATAGCTGCAATAGTGTTGCTTCATGTGTAATCACAAGTTTTTGCATTTTCCTTCACTATAATGGCCGAATGGAAGGGAGAAAGTAATAGGGATTCTTGCTGTATATTAATGTGAAAAGGAATATATATGGTTGTATATATATGTGTGTGTGTGTGTGTGTGTGTGATGATTTAATGGAAGTTCTTCATTCCTCTGTGTTGACATGGCTAGTTGGAATGAATGATAATAACCGGTGTGGGTACATTTGTGTGAGATAAAGGGATGTAGTTGAAGTTGATTCTTTATGGATGCTTCATATAATTGTAAAGTTGAGAGCTATAAAAGAAATTGATTTATGTATGAAATATTGTTTGGGTTGGTTTAAGTTGTAATTATTGCGTGTTGATTTTAATGATTTTTTGCTCTCGCTTGTCTTGGTAGAAAAAAAATATGTGGTTTAATGATTTTAATGACTTAAGTGACATATATAAGACCAATTCCTTGTCGAGCCAACGCTATTTCACTGTCTTTTTTTTCTCTTGAATAAAAAGACCAATTCCTTGTCTGCTGATTTGGATGATTATGAAGGTGGATTGGTGAGTTAAAACTTATATGTGTAATATTGTAAAATGGCTTTGCAATGGATGATTATAGTTTAATTTTCCCCAAATATTACTATATTTCAATTTTAATTGACACTTTTTGGCTGGGTGGAGTTGTGTTTTGATATAACTCAAGTGGCTATGATTCATGTGGACAGATTTTTATGACTGTCCGTAGGACAGACACATGAAATTTTTGTGCTTTTCATAGCGGACACCTTATAATATTTTGGTAAAAAAATGCTTAATTTTTTTTGTCCCACCATAATTGAATTTATCAGACAAATGCAAAGAATGTTTTCATAAATTAATGTGGTTTTCCTCCTTTCCCTCCATGTTCATTAGGCTTAGGTTTGATATGTTGAGCATTTCTTCCAGCACTCTCTCCTGGCCTGGTTACATGTCATATTATTTTCTCCTTACCTTTCATTTCGGTCCATGAGAAGGAGCCAGTTCCATTTTTTTAACTTCTGTATCTATTTAATAAGAGCTGTTTTCTTAAAAGTAATTGACATGTATTACTTTTTTATATGCAGTCATTGAATGCTCAGTCAAGAGCAATGCTTATGGCAAAATTGGATCGCTCTGGTATTGCTACAAGGTTTGTCTTTACACACACATGTATGCATGCGAGAGTGCATTTCTATCTGGTTATTTTGTTATCAATTTAACGAATATGAATTGCTGCAGCATTGCAGGGCCTATGGGTGGCATGCGTGTTGTGAATGGCTCAGCCCCTGCCCAGCAGGCTATTAGTTTACCTGTTGGTAGGGATGGGAATAGGCCAGATCAGGCCAGACTTCACCCTAAATAGGCCTGGCCTGTATTGTTAGAAGGTTGCCTGAGCCTGGCCTGTGACCTGTTAAGGTTCAATTGTCCAAGCCTGAGCCTGGCCTTTGGCCTGATATGGCCTGGCCTGGTAGCCTGTTAATAGGCCTGAAAGTAAACCATACATATCATCTTCAAACTCTGCGGCTCTCTGAGAATAAAAAAAATACTTCATTCAAAACTCAGAATATAACTCCAAACTCATTTGTTATAAAAAAACTTAGAATACAACTAAGTCCAAAAAAAAACTCTCAACAAAAGAACAAAAAAAAAACACAAACCCAGAGAGAGAAGAAGAAGAAGAAACACTAATAAAAAAATTTGAAGTAAAAAAATCCAAACTTTACAAACAATAACACAAAAAAAATCCAAACTTATCAGCCAAAATCAAAACAAACCCAGAAAAAATCCAAACTTTACATAATATAAAAAAACTAGCAAATACCCAAACTTTTTATTCAAAAATTAAAACAAACCCACTAAATCAGAAGCCCCAAATTGCAAGTGCTCTTCTTCATCTTCTTCTTTCCCGTCTTCTTGCTCATCACAAGATCATATCGGAATTCATTTCTTCTCCTTTTCTCACAAGAACTTGCGATCTCCAAATCGCAAGAAATGGGTAGTAGGATTCATCTTCTCCATCATGGAAGACCGCCATGGTTGTTGGAAAAAAAAGAAACGAAAGTGAGACAGTGAGATAAATGGTAGAAGAAGTGAAAGTGAGAAACAGATGTGAAAGTGAGAAACAGATGTGAGAGAAATGGTTGAAGAAGTGAAAGTGAGAAACAGATGTGAGAGACTATAGACGTGGCAAAGTGAAAGTGAAAGAGAGAGACTATGCACCAAAAGGACAAGATTTATTTTTGTGCATTACAAAAATGTAAAAGGAGAGTTGGGCTCAAGTTTTGGGCTAAACTTTGGGTTCATTTTTGTTAAAAAAAACTCTTAACAGGCTTAACAGGCCTAACAGGCTTTTTTTTAAGGCCTGCGCCTGGCCTGTTAATCAAAACAGGCCTAAAAAAAAGGTCTGAGTCTGAGCCTGGCCTGAAGTAAACCAGGCCGGACCCAGGCCATAACAGGTAAGGCCTGCGGCCTGGCCTATTTCCATCCCTACCTGTTGGGGCTCTAGGTATGGTACCTGCATCAACTCTCCCAATAGCCATTATGCCTACCCCAGGAGCAGAGCCAGTTGGAATCCCCAGCGAGTGTTTGCTGTTGAAGAATATGTTTGATCCAGCTACTGAGGTTCACTTTTTTCATTGTATGCTATTCAATTTTGTGAAGTCATGTTGCCTTTCCTAATTCATATGATAATGAAGAAGAAGAAGAGAGTGTGTTTTTGTGTGTGTGTGTGGGGAAGTGAGAGAGGTAGTAGGTTAAAAAAGGAGGGAGGGAGGGAGGAAGAAGAAAGGAAAGTGGGTTGAAGGGAAAGGATATGGCGATTAAATCGCAGACACGCAATTTTAATGATTTAAATGAATATTATATTAAGAAAAAAATATAGATGTACATGCGCTTAAAGGGCATGTAGAGGTATACACTATACATGCGCTTTAAGCGCATGTAGAGAGGTATATACCATACATGCGCTTAAAGCGCATGTAGAAGTATATATCATACATGCGCTTTAAGCGCATGTAGAGGTATATACACCATACATGCGCTTAAAGCGCATGTATAGTGTATACCTCTACATGCGCTTTAAGCGCATGTAGAGGCACATCTACATGCGCTTTTTACAAGCGCATGTAGAGCCTTTACCAGCGCCCCCCTTCATGCGCTTATAAAGTGTATGTAGAGCCCAAAAAAAGCGCATGTAAAAGGGGTAATCTGTGATAGTGGTCAAACAAAAAATTTGACCTCAAAATAATTTTTTATAGAGTAGGAGAGGGAAGTAGAAGGAAGGGAATGAAAGTGTTTAGGCAAAGAGGACATGCATGTTGTGACTAACTATGATATTTAATGATATTTTATGATACCAGAAAATACCTAATAAATGGAGAAAAACACTTAAGTTCCTATATGTAAGAATGAATGAGATAATCATGTTTATGTAAACTATGGCAATGAATGTAAAATTAACGAAAAGAGCATAAAGTTGGGGAGGTTAGCTAATATGACGACACTGAAATATATTGACTATTATATAAAAATAAAACTCATAATGAACATATGAGCAAGAAAGAGTGACACTCGATGTAAAAGTCAAAGAAAACATTTAATTAAATTATTGAGAAAAACCTTTTGGTTACGATTATTCAAAGATGTAATTGTTGATCTATATATAATACAATGATTTTGTTTAATTTGATTTACATATCTAGTCCTGTTCTAATGCATGGAACAAGATTTGTCATTGTCTTGGCTAACATTTGCGTCTTGAAAGTTGAAATATATAGACTCGTTAGCTTTTAATTACAAAATTGCAGTTCGGTTTCACTACGTTACTTCAATACATAAACCATATATGATTAACTTTATAATTATATAGTCGTATGTGATCTGATCTTATTTCGAAAATAAATTATAAACAATAAAAAGTCAACAAAACGTAAATATTAATTATAAGCTATATATATATATATATTTGATTTTTTATATTTTATAATGGGTTGAAAGTCACAACCACGTGCTTAAGAAAGCCTTAAAAAGTTGTTAGGTGTCAATTAGGCACAAAGACATGAATAAACGACATTATTTAATTTGCTTTTAGATACACACAATCAGCATCAAGAAAGTCACTATTTATTTCTTATATGCTTATATTAATTAATTTCTAATATGAGAAATTAAATTCATAATTAGTAAGGCATTTAATACTACGATCAAAGGGAAGCTAGCTAGTGACACTTACATGTGCAATATCACCAAGAATGGCAAAGAAACTTCCAGGGCAAGGAGGGACATCAACAAATGATCCAAGCTTGTTCATGACTTGAAGGCCTCCAACATTTTCATCATCTTGAAGAATAGTGAGGAAGGCACAATCTGTGTGGATCTGTACACCTGAGGACCCCACAGTTTTTGGTGTGAAACTGTATTTGTTAATCCTGAATTGACATGCCCATTCCTTCAAATATTCTTCAACTCTTCCTCCTTCTAAACCCAAACTCTCCCCCATCTTTTTGGACATGTCCATTAACAACCCATGAACTGCTTCCCCATATGTCTCTATCACCTTCCTATATATACATATATATATAGTAAGCTCCACATATTTGATCAAGTCTTTTATATATATATATTATATAAATATATGAAACAATTAGGAGATTCTCTAGAAAAAATACGGCCGGGAAGATGTTCACATTCGATACAGGAGAAATTATATATATATAATGTTCACATTAACTTACGTTTTGCATGGGGATATATAACTTCTTTGAGTAGATTTCTCAATTTTCATTACAATACATTTTTCTGATTGTTTACATTTATGCTTATAAGTTCCTTAATAGTATTTTTATTAATCATCCATTACCTTCCCACACCCCCCAAAAAAGAACAACACACACCTTCAAACTTACTATTTTCAGCCTGTCGGTTCTTAATAAAGAATAAAAAATACATGAGTGATTATACATCTGTTCTTACAAATGAATATATATATACATATATATATATATATATACGTATATATATATACATATATATATACAAATATATATATACATATATACAAATATATATACAAATATATATATACATATATATATACATAGACACACACACACCCCCACTACTCGAATACGATTTTTTTTTTTTAAAAAAGGAAATGAACGTAACCTTTGGTGGGGTGTGGCATCTAATTGAGAACAGAATGTTTGGATTGCATGGGAAGAAGCCATATCATAAAGTCCTAGGCCTTCATAGAGAGGATTAGCTTTACTTGGAGGCATGTACCCACTTCCTGCAATAACATCACTGTTTCTCATCTTAATCTCCAAAGGAAGATCAAGTCGAGACCTCACCACCTTCTTCATCTCCCCCATTAAACTCGTAGCGATGCCATGATTCGTCACTCTGAAACATCCCCACTCCTCACACGCCTCTCTTAGCTTCTTCTTCAGTTCTTGAGGATTCTCTGCACATTCTTGCATATCAATGATTGGTGGGATGTTGCACATAGCCATACCTTCTTTCTTTCTTTCTTTCTTTCTTTCTTCCTCCTCCTCTCTCTCTAGATGTGTGTGTGTGATCGAGTGTCTAAATAATTGACATTGAAGGTGGAGTGTTTGATGATCTTTAGCTAAAATTAATTAAAGTCACAAAGAGGTACAAGTAACTTATAGACGCCTTTGTAGAAAATAATCAGAATAGACGCCTTTGTCATATTTCAATATTTAAGAAACAAAAAGTCATGATCTACAATCAGATATTGTAGAAGATTCCATACATTGAGCGAGGTCCGCTTTATTTGGTTTCCATTTATGGGATGGTTATATAAAAGGGAAAATTAAATAGAATTCCCTAGTAAGGGACATAATACTGGAAAAGTCCCAAAAATTGAAAAAAATTAAAGTACAGTCCCTTGGGACCTCACTTTAATTATTTCTGAATATGTGGGCCCCACGTTTAATAATAAAAAATCCACCCACCTTTTCTCTCTCCTCTCTTCTTCTCTCCTTTTCTGAATGTATGAATTTTTATTATTAAACGTGGGGCCCACACATTCAGAAATAATTAAAGTGAGGTCCCAAGGGACTGTACTTTAATTTTTTCAATTTTTGGGACTTTTTCAGTATTATGTCCCTTACCAGGGACTTCTATTTAATTTTCCCTATATAAAAAAATTAAAAAAGCAATTCGCGTCCCACGCTCGTGACATTAACACACAGTTTCATCCTACACACCCAGCACACAACTACTCCTAGATAAGGAAAAAAATAAGGGAAAATGAATTTGAGTCGGACTTAATACTAGAAAAGTCTCATAAACTCCACATATTAAAGTAGGTCCCTAGGGACCTTACTTTAATACTCCCTCCGATTCTAAATACAGGACATAGATGACTTTTTTTAAAAATCCTAAAAAAAGCAAAAAATAAGTTAATTATAAATTGATTTACCTAATTTTTTCTCTTAAACTAGTTTATTTTACCTATAAGCTAATGGACAATCTAAAAAGATATCAAATATGTCATGATTTAATAACCTATTTCGTAACCTTAACATTTCCAAAAAAAAGTTATCTAGATCTTATATTTAGGACCAGAGGTAGTATATTTTAAATACAAAAAGTTCATATTGCTCCTCCCTATGACAAGGTCATGGGCAGGAATGACGAGGTCATGCACACGTATAACAAGATCATGGACAACTCTAACAAGGTCACGATCTACCCTGTGACAAGTTAATGAGCAAACATTGACGAGATCATGTGCATGAATGACAAGTTTATGCGCACGTATAACAAGTTCATGGGTAGAGAAGAATGAACAATCTAGTCATTTTGTATTTGAAGTATATTAAAGTATGGTCCATCGGAACCCTACTTTAATATGTGAAGTTTATGAGACTTTTCTAATATTGAGTCACTTGTGAAGGACTAGAAATTAATTTTCCCAAAAAATAAGATAGGCATTAGCCATATTCTAAGCAATGAACAGTCTTAATAAAAGTGAAGTGTGTTCCCAGTACAATTTCAGGCCACTGAGTGAACGTTACAGAAAAAAAGGAGCAAAATACTGCCTTAGAATTGAAACATAAATAAGCAGATAATTAAAAGAAAGCTTCCATTGTAGAAATTTTAACAATAAAAAGCGCGGATACCTTCTTCATTCGGCCGGGGTACTCATGCGTATGACGTAAACAACAAGGAGCAAAATATTGTTTTGTGAGTGGGGCAGCTGTTTCTTTTATAATCCTCCGTCCCGCTATATATAAGTTAATGTTTTGGGAGAAAATCTATTCCATAATATAAGCTAATGTTACTTTTTTCTGAATACTTATTGTATTTTCCCCCTTATACTTATTGTGGATAACACTCTCTCTCATCTTCCTCATATACACTCGCTCATTTTTTTCTTCATCCAATAATCATCCCTCTTATCCTTTTCTGGTAAAGTTGAGAAAAAATGTTGCGTTCCCAGATATATTGAATATTTTCAATAACTTCTAACAATTTTCTCGAGTATAGCAATATGTTAAACTTTAGCTTATATTGTATGACGGAGAAATAATATAAGATGCAATAATAGAGAAACGCAAGTCCACTAGGGTAATGGAAATAAATGGAGGTGGCCATAAATAATGGAGAGATCCCGCTCCCATTCATTAAGGGATTACACGAATCAAACTGGTTATGGGATTCGATATGCTTGTCATAGGCTTGTTCCAGGCCATCACTCTCATAGTAGTCAATGACGTACTACTCTAGCTATCTCATTTAATACGGCATGGGAATTAAGCATGCATGCGAATACTCTTTAATTTTCATTATATATGTGTGTCCTTTCCGACCAAAAAAAAATAGTATATGCGTGTGTCCTTCACAGTGAAGATTTTTTTTTGGTAATGGCACTTTTAAAAAAAATATTTAATGATTGATAATGATTATTCAGATATAAAGATTTTTTATTTTAATTGATGACTAGTTTGGGTGAAATGGATGATTTAGGATAAATTCAGTTTCAATGATTTATTGATTTGTTTCTTTAAAATAGAGGAGTTATCTGGAAAAATTATAGAGATTATTAAAAGGAAGTAGTTATAAGAAATAAGTTGAGTTTAAAAAAAAAGAGAAATGAATGAAGATTGAAAAAATAAAAGAAAGAAAATATATACACACTGACACACATACTTGGTGTAATTATATACATATGTGTGTGGATGTCATGTGGGCAACTCATGGGTCACACACATGATAAAACTAGAGCTTCACATAAGCTCGATAGCCTGGGGCCCAGACATGACCCAACCTTGTTTGAGGTAAAATTGGCCCGCAACAAGTTAACAAGTTAACTCAGAACCACCATGAGACCAAACTCGACCATCGGACGGGACATAATTGGAGCATAGAATTCAGAACCATTATAATGGCACAACCATATATTTTATTATTTTTCACAAAAATATTTTAATTAGTTAAAATTACTAAATGAAAATATTTTAATTAGTTAATAAAAAATAACTTTAATTGGTTAACAATTTTTCGTTAGTTATTTTCTATTATTTTTTGTTGATTCGTTTTTTTTATTTCCAATTGCAAGAAAAAAAAAACTTCTCAAGGACATATGTTGCCTGTTTTTTTATTTCTCATTGTAAAAATAAAAAAAAGGGAACTAAAATGATCCTGTGGCTCAAGGATATATATTGCCTGTTTTCATGTGGTATAATGAAAAGTTAATGATATTTAGGATTTTCTTCCATTCAAAACATTATATGAAATAAATATAAGTACCAGAAATGAAAATGATAGGGACATTTTTGCCCTTTGCCCAAAAAGAAAATCATTTGCCATCCTCCCCTGAGGGAAGCAACTCTAGTCTCCTGCTTTGGGAAGCTGGATAAGAAGATGCTTGTAATCCTCCCTCCCTCCAATTCTCTTCACTATCCTCACTCTACAAAACCTCCAAAAGATATCACCTTTTCTACCACCTCATTGCTCAATAAATCATATCTCAAACCCTCACCAAAACCCCTAAAGTTTTCTCCTTTTTCCACTATTACACACTCAAAATCTCCCATCTCTCTGTTCTCCCCAAAGTTTGCATTTTTAAGCACTACCCAAGTCCCCTTTTGCTCCAAAAATGAAGAATCCGAAGGATTTTCAAGTACCCATTTGTCTAATGAGTCTCCTGGTGATGCAATTCAAGAGCCTGAAAAGTTTAGTTTATTGGATAAGCCTTCACCTATTGCTGATAAAAATGGGTTACCCTCAGAACTTGAAATGGATTCAGAGAGGGAAAGTAAAAACAAGGAGGAAGCTTTGGCCCCATTTCTGAAATTCTTCAAGGAAAGTGATTCTTTGGATTCAAATGAGGAAGGAAAGATTTCTGAAGTTGATGAGGAGAAAAGTGGTTTAGTAGGTGTAAATAGAGATGATAATAAGAAGATTAATGTTGAATATTATGAACCAAAGCCTGGTGATTTTGTTGTAGGTGTAGTGGTTTCAGGTAATGAGAATAGGCTTGATGTTAGTGTAGGGGCAGACATGTTAGGTACAATGTTGACTAAGGAGGTGCTTCCATTGTATGGTAAAGAGACTGAGAATTTGTTGTGTGATTTGAAGAAAGATTCTGAGAAGTTTATGGTTAATGGAAAGATGGGACTTGTGAAGGATGATGATGTTATAAGTGGTGTGCCTCCACCAGGGAGACCTGTTGTTGAGGTTGGAACCATTTTGTTTGCTGAGGTTCTTGGTAGGACCCTTAGTGGCCGGCCATTGCTTTCTACAAGACGGCTCTTTCGCCGCATGGCATGGCATAGGGTGATGCAGGTTTCTTTGCTTTGCATTCTTACTTGATACAAATAAATACAGTGCAATGAGATATAGACTTTAATGTAATTTGAGATGTGTTATGTCCTACTATGAAGCTATATGACTGCCCCTAGTAATACTGCCACTTATTATGCATGAGAGAATTGTAGTTTTCCATTTATAATTCATTTTATTTGAGTTTGATGCAATAATTCTCATCAATGCTTTAATTAGAAGTTATATCTTTTGTGAATATAGTCAAATGGCATTGCTGCTTGCAGTGCATGTATTCTGAAAAATGAAAATACATCTTCATTGAGGGAATATGGGTGATATGGCAAGAAGAAAATGGCATCTATGAGCATATTGAATACAAGATCATTGTTTTGAGCCATTTAACTCCTTCAGGGTGTGCAACCCGCATCGCTTTGACCATAAGATTTAAATATATTCTGATTTGAATGTCTTTGGCAGATAAAACAGCTCAACGAACCTATAGAGGTTAGAATTACAGAGTGGAATACTGGGGGCCTTCTAACCAGGATTGAGGTCTGTATCATTTAACCTAAGTCTTAATACACAAACACAGATGTAGAAATTGATCAAATATTTATCTCTCTCAAATTTGTTGTGCAGGGTTTGCGAGCTTTCCTTCCTAAAGCAGAGCTTATGAAAAAATTGAATAGCATTTCGGAGTTGAAAGATTATGTGAGTCAAAGACCTGCAACATCTTTCAGGAAAAATCAAATTTTCTATTTGTGTTTACCTAATAAACTAGCTGCTGTTGGTGCTCTGAGTCTTTTACCGCCATGTTCTTGTCAAATAAAGAATTTTTTATTTTTATTTTGATGCGGTAAAAGTGGTTGTCATTTAACAAAAGGAGAGATAGATGAAAGACAGAGTGGAGAAAAAAAGACTTCATATTTCTCAGAAAGCAATATTCATAAAAAAAATTTACTTAATTCAGCTAATACCTTCCTTTTATACCTACAGCAATGAACCTTGAATATAATGGCTATCGACTACTAACTAACTTCATTCTTTTATATGAATAACCATTGTATTATATAGTAGCCTAGTTTTTTGTTGTTGGGATCTCAATGTTTTGCTTAAAATGTATTTCAGTTTGTGAATGTTTGGATATTAAGCTTGAATACAGCTACTACAGCCCACAATGATAATCTTGACAAGTCAACAATATTATTTGGCTTAGAAAAAAAATAAGAACCTCCTTTTTATTTTAGCAAGTGAATTTCCAATGATGTGCATCCATCATTCATCCATGAATTCTGAACTTTCTCTTTGAGCAAATTGCCTGGCTTCTGTGTATATTCTAAGTTCTTCTCTTTGGCAAGTGTGAGGAACTCCTGAAGCTCAGTGATTATGTATTGCAAACAATAATCCGTCATAGTTGTTATTTCATGTTTTGCTGAGATCTCTTTCCCAGATTCTTTTTAAAACTTACAGGTATCTAATTATAATGTTGTAGGTGGGACGCCAAATGTTTGTACAAATAAGCCGTGTTGATGAAGCTACAAACAACTTGATACTTAATGAACGGGAAGCTTGGGTCTGTAGTTTTCTAAATTATACTCTATCATTTCTGTAGCTTCTGTCTTTAATATTTCTTCTCCATTAAATTTTTATAAAATTTATGCTATCACATCGTGTATCAGGAAAAGCTACATCTTCGAGAGGGAACACTTATAGATGGGACTGTCAAGAAGATATTTCCATATGGAGCCCAAGTAAGAATAGGAGAAACTAACAGGAGGTAAGTGGTAGCTCAAGTGTGGATAATAAATTCAGCATGCCCTTTTTACTTTCTAAGTACTGATAGGAATGTTATAATTAGATAGAATGAGAACAAAGTAAGCACAACAATGGTATGCAGGGGAAAATTCTGTTTCGGGGCATGGCATGCCAGCTTGCTTGCTTTGGTTTTTGCCACTTGTGAAAGAAAAATATAAAACCTAACAAAATTAGTCATCAAAGATATAATGGATGAGAACTAGATTCTGTTGCTATAGTAATGTTCAACTTACTGCCTTATACTCCATTATAACTGGAACCGCAATGTTCAATTTTGAATTGACGGATCACTACATTAAAAACCGTTATATTGATTACCCTTGTTATTTAGGAAAATTTTCAGCTAGCCCCCTGGAAAGAAATTTATCATGCAACCCCATAAAAATCTGAAATTTCCCTGCACTCTTTTGGTGGAAATGAAATATAATCTTGAAGGTCAAAAGACTTTATTGCCCTTGTCTTGTTTTTGAAAGAAAAATTATCATTTGTAAGTGAAGTAGTAGAAATTCCAAGACAATTGTGTGGATTTCCAACACAAATAAAAGTAGTTCCTAAACAAGTGTTTCATATCATTTGATCATGAAAATTTACATTGATATTAAATCTGTCAAAAGCATATCGTCTTGCCGTTTATAAGGAACCATTTGTGTGCCTTTCAGTGGGTTGCTGCACGTTTCAAATATCACAAGAGCCGGAGTTACCTCTGTCAGTGACGTTCTTTCTGTCGACGAGAAGGTCAAAGCTCTGGTTGTGAAGTCATTGTTTCCTGGTAAAATTTCTATAAGGTAATGACACTTGCTAAAACCAAAGATCTGCTTGTAATGTTCAAATTATTGAGTTACTATTTAGTTATAGAGCCGTTATGTAAAACCAAATTAGCCTTCCAATCTAATTAAGAGTCCTACTTGCCCTCTTCATTGGTACTGCAATTCCATGCTGGAGTAGGCATAAGCAGCAAACATCTGAAGTGGAGAAAAGATGATACAAATGCTAAACTGGTGTAAGATGAACATGTCTTAGAAAATATGTACTCCCTCCGATCCTAAATATAAGACCTAGTTGACTTTTTTGGAAAATCCTAAAAAAGAAAAGTAAGTTAATTATAAATTGATTTACCTAATTTTGTCCCTTACACTAGTTTATTTCACCTATAAACTAACGGAAAATTTAAAAACATATCAAATATGTTATAATTTAATAACCTATTTCGCAATCTTAATATCTCCAAAAAAAGTCAACTAGGTCTTATATTTAGGACCAGAGGGAGATTATTAGGAAATAATATTAGGAGATTATTAGGAAATAAGATTAGAATCAGATAAAATCCCTGTCTACAAAAGATAAAAATAAAAGAATTTTTATTTGTTGTGCTTTACTGCTAGAAGTTACTTATTTTAAATCTTTGTTGCGTGAAGCATTGCGAACCTTGAAAGTGAACCTGGCCTATTTCTGTCCAACAAAGAGGTAATTTTATTTCACACAAAACCTGTTTAGATGCTGTTCTTATTAATTTAATAGTACTCCATTATTTTTTTTTTTGGTATCACTTCAGTGTTGGAGTATGGTATATTTTCAAATCCTGAGAACATTGATCCTTGAAATTTGTACAAATATCTATGAAGCACCTTTTGAAGGGAAAAATTTCATTGAAATCATGCTCGGCGCTCAAGTGAAACCAAAAAAATCTTTGAATTATCAAAACAACTATCATATAGTTGGAATATTTGCTGAAATCATGGATTGGGATTGAGATGCTCTTTTTGTTTTTTTTTATATTCCAGAAAGTGTTTCAAGAAGCTGAAATGATGGCCAGAAAATACAAGGAAAAGCTGCCTCCTTCTTTGACACATCAACGGTCAGACCCCGTCCCAACAAATTCCCTGCCTTTTGAAAATGAAACGCTATATGCTAACTGGAGTTGGTTTAGATTTGAAAAGGAATGAGATAATATTGTGGATTAAGGATAATTGAGAAAAGGGCATGTAGAGATAAAGTTTCTCCTAAATTAAATCAATCTTCTCAATCAAGAACATATATTCTCCTAGGGGGAAACAATCTTTCATAGAAGCTGAGAAGGTAAAGACTTGACATGGAATTATGGAAAAGCTTTTTATGAGGCCATTGTTCTGCTAAGGGATCAAAGTTATGTTGCCATGCATCACATGGATAGGGCCTAGGCTTCCTTGACGCAGATGGTGAAAGGATGAGTGTTTCTGGTTGGTGTTCTTTTTACCTCAGATCATTTTTGTTTCATTTCTGATTAGACTTTGTAAATCTTTATGTAAATTATTAGACGCGTCAAACTTGCACCACAATTTTGGTTCATTCATGTAGAGCTATGATTGTGTCATGGTAGAAAGCATCTTGTTTTTATGGGATGAAATTAATGTATTGATAATGTTTCCCGGAGTTACTTAAAAGATGGGATGAATGAATGTGTTAAAAGATAGTAGTTGTAACCTGAGAAGTTTGCATGAGTGGTAAGTACTCTTATCCCTTAAGCAAGTGGTTACAGTTCCGATCTCTAGTCTTTGTGATATTAGTCTTACTTCACGCGCGGGTGGGGATACCTTTGGGTAACAAAATAAAATAAAATAAAATATAGTAGTTGTGATATTATGAAGTTGTTTAGTCAAGTCTCTTGGTCTCATTGGTGTTAAGAGAGGCTTTTAGCTCAGTAGATATATAGATGTTTATATTGATAAAGGTAATGACTCTAATTTGTCTTCAAGTAATCATTATGGACCACTGACCACTCTAAATTATGAACAGACCTTAATATAGCCTTCAAGTAATTAAAGTGGTCAAATTTTACCCTCGTCTGACGGTCAATGACGTTTGACCGTTAAAAACTTCGCGAAAATTGCGTATTGACTCCATATATTATTATTTATACTTTGGTCCCTACAGTTTGCTTCAATTTTCGTTTTAGTTCCTGTAGTTTAAAACAAAAGGTTTTGATTCCTCAAGTTTGATTCTGTTAGCACAGTTTGTAGGTACTAACTCGATCCATCCATCCAAACAAACCTTAAGCAAACTCAATCCTTTTTTTTAATTAATTTTAGATCCATCCAAAGAAACCAATAAGGTAAGAAAACCTTCCAACAAAATGACCAAAATAGTTGGAGAAACTAGGAGGAAAACGACCAGGAAATATTTTAATCATCCCCAGTTCGTTCTCCTCTTGAATTTCCGCAATCGACGATAAAGTTCTCTCATTGATCCCATTCTCAGAGTCAAAAGTCAACTCTTGAATAATGTGCAAAATGCTTAAAATGGGAAAACGACCAAATATAAGAATGAAAGCTGGTATAATCTTGCGGACGCGTATTATACCAAAATCAACTCTTAAATAAATGTGCAAAATGCAAATCAAACAAATTTGTATCCAAAAACTTCTGTTCATACTCTTGGCTAGCTCCTGACGGCAACTTCCCAACCAACATGAATCAAGACTAGGAACAAATAAGACTAAAGCTAACAAACTCCCAGAGCCCAGAAAGCACAGCCCTCGACTGCTTAAAAACCGAACCAGACTCCCCGGAAAGACTCCAGATGAAACAGACCTCTCAAGCATTTTCCATGACATGACACAATCCAAACACTAAGTACCCAAAATGAGGGTAGAAAAGAGGAACAGAGCCTTGTCATGTTTTAAATAGCAGGAAATAATCAGATATCAAAACACTATACTTGTCTCAGGCTGATGAAGATGCAGGCTTAGCATCTTTCTCTCCTACATCTTTCTTCTCTGTCTCTTTCTTCTCAGTGTCTTCCTTCTCTGTTTCTTTCTTTTCAGTGTCTTTGTTCTCTGTATCTTTCTTTTCTGCTTCCGCCTTCTCTTTGACACTCAGGTTCTCAAGTAGATTAGCAGCAGCAGTTGCGTCCTTGTTTTCCTCTTTACTCTTCTGGGATTCAGCAATCTCTTGGAACTTTTCCATGAAGGATTTGCAATCTATTGGAGAAGACAAAGCACCAGTAAGTATTTCAACTTACAAACTAAAATATTGCTTTTACAGTGGTAATGCAAAACATTTTATTCTTGCCTATACTCTTGTTTGGATCAAAATAAGGATAAATAAGAAAACTATTCAATATCCCATCATCATTTAGTACTGCACTATCATACTGCAGAGAACCACGAAATATAGCAAGGAAAAAGGAAGTAAGCTAAATCTGTGCATGCCATTATATAGATAAATGCAGACCACTACGCAAGAAACATAATATCCTTCATAGACTCCTTTAAATTTCACAAGCAACAATTTAACTTCAAGCACTCGGGCATAATATGAAATATTGATTTAGAAAAGGATGAAGTTTCAACTCTAAAAAGCCTGTGTCTCATCGTGTCAAGCAGGTGACATCTAACTGAGAGGGAAAGGGATGCCTGTATGTACCATATATCAACTAATCACAGGCTTCAAGGCTTCTAAGTATCAATACAACTTATATAGTTGATGAAACAAGTCCTTTACCCTTATCTAATGTCTTGGGACCAACATTATGATATGCTTAAATTATTAACCAAGACCTCAACATTCATCTTATTGTGGGCAGTTTATTAATGGCATATCAAGGATAAAGCAGAACTAGCAGTTTAATATTCTTGGGAACTTGATCTATGTAATTACGCATTATAAAGTGCAGATCATCTCCCACCATATAACTTCTTGAGTCATAAGTCCATGACAATTGCAAAGGAAGAAGACACCGATACCGATTATTAAAACACAATTGACCAAAGACTCAAGTTTCCAACTCCCTATAACAGAGAAACTATCTCCGCCATACACAAATAAAAAAATCAGATTGAACTGTAAAACCATGTTAACCTCAAAAACTATAGAAGTAATAAATGTTAGCATATCATTCACAAAATGGGTCGAACTGAATTTCACATATCCTAAATAAGCAAACATACTTTCAATTGAAGCAAAACGAATGCAGAAAAGTTCATCCTTCAGTTCACCATCAGCATAATCACTGGCATGCCAAACACAAGATTTTTCATTCCCAGCATGTTCTTGCACCGACATGGATGGAATAACTGCAAAAGAAAATTAAAAAAAAACACCAATAAATACAACAAACCAACAACAATAAAAAAAAAACACTAAGAAGCAATCACACTTACTTAAATGATTAGCGCAGATCTTAAGAGTCTTCGATTGCCTCATCACTAACCTAACTTTTCCACTACTCTTATGCTTCAAAAACTTCACAGTCCCCGCACCTCTCTCCTTCCACTGATTCCCATCCTTATCAAATCGATAAAGCTTCGATTTCCTAAAATCAACCAAAAAAACCTAAATCTTCAGATTCCAAACTAAAACACTAACAACAAACAAGTAAAACAAATTCGATTTCCTAATATTCAAGCAAAAACACCTAAATTTTCAGATTCCAAACTAAAACACTAACAACAAACAAGTAAAACGAATTCGATTTCCTAATATTCAACCAAAAACACCTAATTTTTCAGATTCCAAACTAAAACACTAACAACAAACAAGTAAAACAAAATCGATTTCCTAATATTCAACCAAAAACACCTATATTTTCAGATTCCAAACTAAAACACTAACTACAAACAAGTAAAACAAATTCGATTTCCCAATATTCAAGCAAATAAACCTAAATTTTCAGATTCCAAACTACTAAAACCCTAACAATAAACAGATTAAGTAAAACAATAAAATTCTCAGATTCCAAACAACTAAAACCCTAACGAAGTAGTCCTAAGACATAATTGATAAATGATTAGCTTACAAATCGAGAACAACGTCCTCGTCTTCTTCGCCGGTGGAGACGGCAACTTCTTCGAGCTTAACAATGGGAGCAACCTGAGCTCCGGTGTCTTCATCTTCGCCGGCGGGAGCTTCTTCCTCTTCACGGTGTTCGGGATCGGCGCTAGACATCTTAACGATTTCTTCTTCTTCTTCTTCTTCTTCTTTGTTTGCTAGGGTTTAGAGTTTGGAGATGATCATATAGAGAGAAAAAGCTAAGCAATGAAGTAGTGTTGCTATTATATGCAGAGCTTTGAAGAAAAGCACGCAGTCGTGGGATTTACGGTTGGATGATTGCCACGTGGGTGCTTTCTTTGATGTCGGTTAACCAATGGTTGAGATCATTTTTGACAAAGATTGAATTTTTTTTAAAAGATGGATTTTATTTAAGAAAATGTTGTGAGTAACTAAATATAGGTGCGTTCCTATTAGAAATTGATTGATGATTGATGTCAGTTGTCTTATCTTTTGAAGTGTCTACAAATCAGCGAATCTCTCACTTGTCGGGTGAGAAGATACCTTAATCGTCGATTAAAAAAAAGAAATTGATTATTGATAATGAGTCCACGTAAGTAATCGCTAATGGTTCCATTTTTTTTAGAAAAAAAAAAAAAGAATTGAAGGATTTGTGTTACACGGCATATGAACTTTTTAGTATCACGAACTTAAACTGGATTAGAGTTTTTGTAATAAAATAAGAACAAACAAAAACGTTATGATAATCTTAAACTCAAAGCTAGTAATCTCGAAGGATTTAACTCACAAATCAGTATAGTTGTGTCCCATTATAGGGCGTACATTTTTCAACACACAACTAGTGAATCACCATTAACGATTCTTCTTCATGTTCGCATTATTCTCAATCTGAGTTTGAATCCTTATGTCACATATTAGATCTTTTGTTAAGGGGCCTACTTCGAGTACTTTCCAGATAATTACGAGTAAATGTGGTAATTGAGTTCCCATTTTTCTTTTCTTTTTTTTTTTGGTTGGGTCTTTGTTAATTTGTGTTTATTGTTTAAGGATATATTTTTTATTTTTATGGGCATGTGCAGATGAAGGGGGAGCCTTTTGATGCAACCACAATGGGTTCTATTCGAATGTTAGAAAAGATCTTAATGAATTTCAAGAGAAGCATGCATGTTACTCTTGTTTAAATAGTTGTTAAGATAATTGTGTGCTGTATTGGATCTTTTCATTTACATTATTGTATGTAGATTTCAAATCAGGTTATCCATGTCTACTTATTTTATACTACATCTGGTCCTAAATATAAGACCTAATTGACTTTTTTGGGTCTGATGGAACAAAAAATTGGAGTGAAGAAGAATAAGAAGAAGAGTGGTTTTTGTTTGGGTGTTTGCTTAGGGGATAAGGTTGGATTTTTTTTTTGGCGGCGATGGAGGTGTTTTGGGGGCGGGGGGAGAAGCGGCGGCGACGGCAGGCGGTGGGGGTGGGGTGAAGTGCGTGGGTGGTGGGAGTTTGTTTTTTTTTTGTTGGGGGGCCCCTCAGCAGCTAGGGAAGAAGAAGAAGAAGAAGGGGGTGGGGCGGGGGGTGGGGGGTGTTTTTTATATTTTTATATTAATTTAAATAATGTGGGCCCTACACACTCAGAAAAATATTGACACATAAGCATACCACGTCAGCAAAAACTCTTATTTCCCCCGCCACATCAGCGTTTAACGGTCAACTTCGGTCAACATAAACGGCGTACCCTATATTGCACAAATATTTATTCTTCAATCCCAGAATTGAACCTGAAAATACTTGTTACCCTTATGTGCTCATGGCGTAATAGTTTGGACCCATTTTTGCACCTTTACCCATATATTATTATACATGCAATAATTATTGTCACAGCCTCTAAAAGTCATTCCTTGTACTATACTTTTTTTTTCCTTTCCCCACTATATACTTTAATGTATGCATATATTATTATACACTAATAATTATTCTCACGTATTGGCAAAAAAAATAATTATTCTCAGGACCCCTAAAGTCATTCCCTGTGTCTCATCGCTATAACTTTTGTCACTATTACTTTATACGCATCAATTAAAAAAGACTACTTACGCTAATAATGTCCTGATTGTCCTCCTCAATGCTTCCTCTCTGGAATTATATCTGTTTTGAATTTGTTAAAGTAATGGTACATAATTATATATACAACTCTCTTTAATTTAAACTTTATGTTATGTAAAGATATCCTTCATAAGCTTTGGAATTGTACAATTAGTCTAGTTCCTTATATAAGGAACTAGACTTAAGTTTTTTCCAATTTCCTATAGTTATTTTCACCTTTATTTGATTCATGCCATATTTACACCAAAAGTATTTATTTATAGTCAGTATAATTTGCACAATTGTTGAATATTAAATTACATATTTACCTTAATAATTTGTTGAAACAATTTTGGAGAACTTCAGGTTGTAAGTTAATCAAATCAATAATTGTATATGTAATTATCTTATCCATATATCCATCAAATTTATTGAATACTTTCAAAATAACATTGTGAAGGTTGTTTCTACTTTAATTTACCCATGGAAATAGGTCAGGTTAGAATAGTTATGTTTAGTTGAGCATAATAATATTAAAAAATCAGTGCCCTATATAAAATAATTGCTAAAAAAATATTGTGTACTCTATTAAACTAAAAATAGAAAAATATACGTAATAAATTTATGAAGTGGATCATATTTCATATTTGTAGCCGCTTGTTAAAGCAAACTCTAAATCTTATTTCCAAAGATTCTTTGTTCGAATTATAGGGAACTTGCCGGGTGAAACTAATTGTCTCATAAATTATACTCCCCCCGATCCTAAATATAAGACCTAATTCACTTTTTTGAAAAACTAAAAAAGCAAAAAATAAGTTAATTATAAATTGATTTACCTAATTTTTTCCCTTAGACTAGTTTATTTTACCTATAAACTAATGGATTATCTAAAAGTATATTAAATATGTCATCATTTAATAACATATTTCGCAACCTTAATCTCTCCAAAAAAAAGTTATCTAGGTCCTATATTTAGGACCGGAGGTAGTATAATCTATAATCATCATTAATTTTCCGAGACCCCAAAACAAGGGAGAAAAGAGATTGAAATAGATTTGACTAAACATTAATATAATGCATTTTAAAAAATTCGCAGATCTATCTTGCTTTATAACATTCCTTAAAAGTGGGACTATATGGTGTTATTAAAAGAGACAGATTGCATACAAATCGTAAGCACAAGATTTAATTCAATCTCATAGAGGTCTTAAGAAGTCGTAATAATAATCATTAACAACTAAAATAACCCTGGTTAATAATTGAAGAAGAAAATATATACATATCTAATGATAAACTCTTGCTTGTGACAAAAATGCAATTCTCCCTTATTACATTTTTTCCTTTTTAGTTTTTCCAAGATCTTTGTCATTTCAATGGTTGATTTTCATTTAATGCGAAATAGAGGTGAAAATAAGTCAGACTCTTAACAGGTGATGGCTTACGACCAGACTTATTTAGTGCCTAATTTAGTCTAATCTATTTATTAAACATGTCAGGCTAAGACCTATTTAAAGGTTAATTTTTTTAAATTATTTGGTGCTCCCCTATCCTTAAATAGTTATAAATTCAGTTGATTAAGTAAATCAATTTATAAGTGACTTATTTTGCTTTTTTATTATTTTCCAAAAACAAGTCAACTAGAGCCGGAGTGATAATAATTCTCATCAGGAGGACTTTCTCTTATGATACTTCATGCACAGTACCACTATTCACTAACAACTCCATTCATATGCGATTTGTTCCTGTTCTTCTGAGATTTCGTATGTTGAATTGCTTGCAGGTTTTAAAATATTCCACACCAATTACGCCATTGCTCGAAGGAATAACTCTCAGAGTATGTTAAGAACGTTGGGGCATTTTACAAAAGTTAACTATAAAACTAAACATGGTCATTTCAGAATTTTGCTTTTGAACTGTTATAGATTCTCACTTTAACTGATACAAACGACAGATATTTTAACAAGAATCTTTCAATCAACAAAAAAATAATTAAGGAACCCTTGTTGTATAGGAACAAAAACAAGGGTTTTCCATGTCAAAAAAACCGAAGTTAATTAATGGATGCCAAATGCACAATAACTACAAGTACAAGCTACTCAATTCAAAATTTTGGTGACATTTATGAGAGGTTAGGCCTCTTGCAGCTGAATTGCAAGAGGAAACTGTCAAACCCTAAACCCTAATAATAAGAACCCTAATCGTTAATTGTGCCTTTATTTAATTACTACAAAACACACACTCTCACATGTGACATATATAATTTTTCTTTCCTTTTTTTCTCCACTCCCGAAACCAACCCACCTCCTCCCCTTCCTCGGAAACCAAGTCACTCTAGCCTTTCTCTTTCTTAATTCCACCCTTCACAGTTTTCACTGTAATCAATAATCAGACGACAGTAAAAAGGATAAACAAACGAAAGTTTTAATCTTCACACAATATTATTATACTAGTGTGTGTGTATGCACACTCCCTGTGGTCTATAATATATTGGTTGATGCTATTTACTACTCCTATAATAAGTTATTTTAAACATATTCTAAAGAAAACTTTAAAATTCATTAACTTTCCTTTTGTTTGAGGCTACTCTATTGAATGATAGAGTAGCCTATATATATATTTAGATTAGGAATCAATATTCATTCCCTAATTCACCAATCTAAATGCCCTGCTAGTCTATGAGGCTACTCTATTGAGTGATAGAGTAGCCCGCGTTTAAATTAGGAATCAAGTTATTCACTAATCTAGAGGCCGTGCTAGGCAAACTTTCCTTTTAAAATCAGTAAATTTCCAACTTTACCTTTATCTAAATTAAATACCAACTATGCCTTATAAAAATAAAGTCAAATAATAACATATAAATGGTAGATTTATACATGCTCATGAAATATTGAATGAGTTGACTTATATAGGACTAGATAAAACTTCTCTATCAACCCTATATATAGAACTAGAAGAGTAAAAGGTAACATGAAAATTTTCTTATTCACCGCATAAGATGTGATAATGTGAAAGTAATGTTTTATTTTCATTTTTACCTTTATACTTTAAATGTAAAGAAGAGAAAGAGTAGTGTGAGTGTATAATTATATCAGGGTACAATTTAAAAACCACATTATTAATATTACCAATACTAAATTACCCACAACTATATTTCTTTGATTTGCGTAAAATGTAGTCCTTACATAACTTTCCTGGGTCTGAGGATGTATATACAATTATATAGAATTACTGACTCTTGCCATATCTTCCATATCTCTTCTCTCTCTTAACCACATGCTGCAGGATCAGTTCCTCTGTATCTACGCTAATCTTGCCTTCAAATCCTTTATGATGGAGACTATAGTTTAGTTTATTAGCAAATAAAAAATTAAAGACATTAAAATTGTTTTTGCTTATCCAACCCTCTTAACTTTCACAATCTCCCAAGCTGCCTCACTCCAATATTATTATCATCATCAAGTGCTCTTTCTGTTCCCAAGGAAGGCTTTCTCACTCCTTAACATCTAACATTTGCACATAAACATGGACCTCAAGCTCTGAATCTCTTGCTTTTGTCTCAATTTAACCCCACTCTCCATAACCACACCACCAGATGGATAAGGAGTTCTTATAATTTTGATTCTGCACAGTATTTGGTGTGTTTGATATGGAGTTTTGACATGGGTTGATCCAATATACTGTATATAGAAAAGGCATTTTGATATTGCTAATTAAGATTGTTTTGTTTATTTATTCTAAGCTTTGGTACGTATGTGAACAATAATAGAAAGACAAACAGTTACTTATTTGTCTTTACCTTATCCAAATTTTCTTTCACTCTTATATTAAGCAGCAGCAAGATTCCATTTTGAGTCATCAATATGAAGCTGGAAATTAGTTCTGTTAACTGTTCCCGGAGCCTGAGGGGACTTTCCCTATGAGGTCTTTAGATACTTGGCTACTAGTCTGATGTGTTTCCAAGTTAAATGTTTTCCTTTAGGCATACGTGCATAACAAAGATTCCATTTCCATTTACTGACAATCCTTACCCCTTGAATAGATAACCCTTTTCTCACATGTTTCCCTCATTTAACCATACAGAAATTGGTTAAATTTATATATAATTGGTTAAATTTATATATAGTGTATGTGTTAAAATCAATAAAGAAATGTTAAAAGTACTTCCTCCATTCTTATTTTAGGATCTTAGTTACTAAATATTGCACTTATTAATAAAACATGTAAAAATAATTAAATGGGCTTTAATATACTCTTTTTGATCCGTTTCTAAATATAAGAGTTAGTCCTAAGAAAGCTAAATATGATACTTAAAAATTGATTTTTCACAATTTTTTTATAAACTAGTTTATTTAACTTATAAACTGATATATGATCTAATAATGTACAAAATATATACACAATGGTTAAGCGGTTCATTGCTCTTCATTAATTTCTCCAAAAAAGTCAAATAATCTTATATTTAGGAACAAAGGGACTACATCTTTTTTTTAATATTATCCTTATTTACGATGAGTCTTTTAAGAAAATGAAATAGATAAATATTCTTGAATATAAGAGAGATAGGAACAAAATAGGAAAAAATTAAAATACATTAATTAATTAAAGAATGTAAGTTGAGCTCTCATATTTTGCATTAAATTAAACAATTCAAATTTTGGAATCTTATAATAAGGATTGGATGGAGTATTGCTGAATATAATAGGAGAAATAAAGAGTCTATTTTTTTTTTTAGGTCACTCCTCACTTAATACTTTATGTAAACGGCTCTGCTCAGAGACAAATAGCGCCAAAAGCAGGGCAATATGGTACATTGAACAACCTAAGAAGCCAAACCAACGAATAAAAAAACAAAACAAGGCCTTGGTATTTAAATGCAACATATATCTTAGTGTGGAGTTTTTCCAGGTGCTTTGAACTCAAACAAAAAAGCTCACCCTCTTCTCTAGTCCACCGCCGAGCTAAAACCTTCCATTAACATTAAGTATTCACGCAAAATATGGAGCTCAATAATTGTTATCTATAGCTCTCAACAAAGCCACCACTTGGTATAGCTACCATGCTATCTTCCATCACCATTAGAACTAAAACAGCACACTAATGCAGCATAGTGAGTGACTTTTTCATTTAAAGATACATAGAGGCCACATACCACAATCCCTTTTGTTTCACATGCAAGTATTGAAAACTCTTGTGTGAAACTTAAGCATCATACATCAATAGAAACCTCCCTCACATGCATGTTGTCTCCTTAGAGTGGACTTTTATCACCTTCATCACCATCTTCAATAGCAGGAAGACTAACTCTAGTAGACTCTAGACCCAGTTCTTATTAGTCTTCTTCACTTTCACTATTAAGTCACTAATCATTTTCCATAAATGAGAAATATTGCTCCTTCTAGTGTTACCTCATCTCTCTTATTTTCATTGTTCTTCTTCTGCCTTGTCATGCAAAAGATTGAACATGTCTCTTCTCTTTCACCTGATGGACAAGCCCTTCTTTCCCTCATATCTTCAGCTGATCATGCAGCAAAATCATCCTCTTCTGTTCTCTCTTCATGGAATCCTTCAAGCCAAACCCCTTGTTCATGGCATGGTGTCACTTGCTCCCCACAAGGTAGAGTCATTTCATTATCTATTCCAGACACATTCCTTAATATTTCTTCTTTGCCTTCCCAGCTTTCTTCTTTGTCATATTTGCAACTTCTCAATCTGTCTTCCACTAATATATCTGGCTCTATACCACCTTCTTTTGGCCAACTCTCCCATCTTCATCTCCTTGACATCTCTTCAAATTCTCTCACTGGTTCTATTCCTGAAGAACTAGGCAAACTCTCTTCCCTGCAGTTTCTTTTCTTGAACTCCAATGGATTGACTGGAAGGATTCCTCAGCAGCTTGCTAATCTTACTTCACTTCAAGTTTTATGCCTTCAAGACAATCTCCTTAATGGTTCAATACCATCACAATTAGGCTCTTTGACATCTCTACAAGAGTTTCGGATTGGCGGTAATCCGTACCTAAGCGGGGTGATTCCGCCGCAGTTAGGACTACTCACCAATCTTACTACATTTGGTGCTGCTGCCACTGGACTTTCAGGTGTTATTCCATCTACATTTGGTAATTTGATCAATCTTCAAACTCTAGCACTTTATGATACAGAAATTTCTAGTTCTATACCACATGAGCTTGGCTTGTGTTCTGAGCTGAGGAATCTATACTTGCACATGAATAAGCTGACAGGTTCTATACCACCTGAACTTGGCAAGTTACAAAAGCTTACTAGCCTGCTTCTTTGGGGCAATGCCTTATCTGGGTCAATCCCTGCTGATATTTCCAATTGTTCATCTCTTGTTGTGTTTGATGCCTCTGCCAATGATCTTGTGGGTGAAATACCATATGATTTTGGAAAGCTGGTGGTTCTGGAACAGCTTCATCTATCAGATAATTCCCTCTCAGGGAAAATACCTTGGCAACTTAGCAACTGCATCAATCTTGCTACCCTTCAGCTTGACAAGAATCAGTTATCAGGTACTATTCCATGGCAAGTTGGGAGATTGAAGTATTTGCAGTATTTTTTCTTGTGGGGTAATTCAGTGTCTGGAACCATACCTGCCTCTTTTGGTAATTGCACAGAACTGTATGCTCTTGACCTTTCTAGGAACAAGCTGACAGGTTCAATCCCAGATGAAGTTTTCAACTTAAAGAAGCTAAGTAAGCTTTTGCTTCTGGGTAATTCCTTATCTGGAGAACTACCACCAAGCGTTTCAAATTGTGAGTCACTAGTAAGGTTGAGGCTTGGAGAAAATCAACTTTCAGGCCATATTCCTAGAGAGATTGGCCAACTGCAGAATCTGGTATTCCTTGACTTGTACATGAACCATTTCTCAGGAAGCTTGCCGGTGGAGATTGGTAACATCACAGTTCTTGAACTTCTTGATGTTCATAATAATCAGATTACTGGAAATATCCCATCTCAGCTAGGGGAGCTTGTAAATTTAGAGCAGCTAGATCTCAGTAGAAACAGTTTGATAGGTGGAATTCCTTGGAGCTTTGGGAACTTGAGTTATTTGAACAAGCTCATTCTCAACAATAACTTACTCACAGGGCCAATCCCAAAATCCATTAGAAATTTGCAGAAGCTAACACTATTGGATTTAAGTTACAATAACTTCTCTGGAGATATCCCATCTGAGATTGGTTATGTCACAAGCTTAACCATCAGTTTGGACTTGAGCTCAAATGCATTCACAGGAGAAATCCCCCAGTCAATGAGCAGTTTGACTCAGTTACAGTCCCTTGATCTTTCTCATAATTTGCTTTATGGAGGAATTAAAGTTCTTGGTTCCCTCACCAGCCTCACTTCCCTAAATATCTCTTTTAACAACTTCTCAGGTCCTATCCCTGTAACACCTTTCTTTAGAACTCTATCTTCAAATTCATATATTAAGAATCCCCATCTCTGTGAATCCCTTGATGGGACCACATGTTCTAGTCTTCTTCAAAGAAGTGGCCTAAAATCTGCCAAAACTGTAGCTTTGATATTGGTGATTCTTGCCTCAGTTACCATAGTTTTCATTGCATCTTGGATTTTGGTGACAAGGAATCACAAGAATATGATTGAGAAGTCTTTGGGGACATCAGCATCTGCTTCAGGAGCTGAGGATTTCTCATATCCTTGGTCTTTCATCCCATTTCAAAAACTCAACTTCACCATAGACAATATCTTGGATTGCTTGAAGGATGAGAATGTGATTGGAAAGGGTTGCTCAGGCATTGTATACAAGGCTGAAATGCCTAATGGTGAGGTAGTAGCTGTAAAGAAGCTTTGGAAAGCAAACAAAGAGGAAGAAATTGTGGACTCTTTTGCTGCAGAAATTCAGATTCTTGGGCACATCAGGCATAGGAACATTGTGAAGCTCCTAGGCTATTGTTCTAACAGAAGTGTTAAGCTTCTTCTCTACAATTATGTTCCAAATGGTAACTTAAGACAGCTGTTGCAAGAGAATAGGTACCTAGACTGGGAAACTAGGTACAAGATTGCTGTTGGATCAGCTCAAGGTTTAGCATACCTTCATCATGACTGTTTGCCACCAATCCTTCACAGAGATGTTAAGTGCAATAACATACTTCTAGATTCCAAGTTTGAGGCTTATCTAGCAGATTTTGGTCTTGCCAAGCTGATGATGAGTTCACCAAATTATCACCATGCAATGTCCAGAGTTGCTGGATCTTATGGTTATATTGCCCCAGGCAAGTATCAACTCTACCTTACTTTTTTACCTTACACAATCAATGCCCTATTCATTTTCTGATTTCAACACGTTTTATCAAAATGAAGAGCTCATTTTCAGTGTAAATGTTGTATTATTTAATTGAATTTAAAATCATGAAAATAATTTATTACTTTTCAAAGTACGAATGGCAGTAATGGTCACTTTAAAAATCAATTGGAGATTTCAAAAAAAGAATGTGTAATCACCAAAAAGTCCTGCAATAAATGAGTAGTATGCAATGGCAAGTTCAAATATAAGAAATGATAACAAGTGCTGATCACTTGTTGTTAGGGCTTATTGGTAATTACAATAAGAGTTCAATGACTATTTCCCCGTCTGAAGCATGTTTATGTTAGAATTATAAGTTATAGTATTAGAAAATTAAGTTATTAGAGAATCATATCAGGTAAACTTGTAGGAGAAGTTTATTATCTTTTATGTTTGTATTATAAATATCTCGGACTATTCAGTCATCTTTGTTTCCACAGTTTATTAATTAGTGTTGTGCTATTCTAAAGCATCAAGTTGTAACTCTAACCATATTGATATGCAATGCAGAGTATGGCTACACCATGAACATAACAGAGAAGAGTGATGTCTACAGTTATGGAGTGGTTTTGCTTGAAATACTGTGTGGCAGAAGTGCTGTTGAGTCCCATGTTGGGGATGGAGCACACATAGTTGAGTGGGTTAAGAGGAAGATGGGAAGCTTTGAGCCAGCAGTGTCAATTTTAGACACAAGGCTTCAAGGCCTACCAGATCAAATGGTCCAAGAGATGCTTCAAACTCTTGGCATTGCCATGTTTTGTGTCAACTCTTCGCCGGTGGAACGACCGACAATGAAGGAAGTGGTGGCTCTACTAATGGAGGTGAAGAGTACACCTGAGGAAGTGGCAAAGACCTCTCAGCCTCTAATAAAACAGTCCTCAAATCATAATTGAATTTTTCTTTTTTTTTTGGTTTTTGTGTTCTATTTTTTATTTTCACTTCCAATGGGTTAGAGATTGGTGATGCTGTTACTTGGGAACATTAAGAGTAGAAAGAAGCAAATGGTAATGGATTCAATGGTTATCATTGTACAGTTTTAAGAAATATAAGCATCTGTTATCTTATTTGCATCTATCAAATGATGGTGGCAAGTTGCACAAATATGCTATTTTATGACTTCTTAGACCTCCTTTTGGCTTATTTTCATGTTGTAATTTATTGCTGAACAGGTAGTGGGGTTGGTTGATGTGAGGTTACACCAAAATTTGTCATTTATGTTACTCTATTGGTTCCGGTATTTCTGCCTAAACTTCTGCCAATAGTTCTTTCAGTTCATGCACGGATGTTTGAAGAAAATGACAAATTAATTCTTCAGCCGTTTCTTATTTTTAAAATGATTTATGATAAGGCACTTGAGTTTTATACTTTTATTGGATTGTTAGTTTTTATAGTTTCCTTGATTATTGCCTTTAGTTTCTATACGTATGGCGAATTAATTATAGTCAATGTGGATGCTAACTAAGCCACATGTCAATCCTTGCAAAATATAAGATAAAAGGTTTCTTAATATGTTTGATCATGATTTTATTTAGATATACGAGGCAAAAAATAATCATAAGGAAAATATGAGCGTTTGATTAAGCAGTAAGGAGTCATTCCAACCTTAATCAAGAAGATAAATGGTTTGATTTATATTAATTATGGAGTAACATTAAAATTTTTATTCAAATGTTTGTGTCATCTTGGTGCCCAAAATCAACGATTTAGATTACATTTGGGGTCCTTTATATGCCAAAATATCCCTATGAATATCATATAGGGAAAAAATAGATATATGAATGGTTAAGTCACTAGCTATTAGTGTCATTTCTCGTACAAATTAACAAATCATAAGTGTGTGGATCTATACTTACATACCCACGACCCAAGACACCACTAAGGACTTATGGTGACTTGACTAAAAATGAGATAAAATTTTATGAATTTGCATATCCGTATTTTATGCATTTGAATAAAATCCTATTTTTATCATTTTACAATTCAAAAAATTTCTTTATTTTTATAATTAAAACATCAAACACTAATGACTTATGCTAGAAATATGATTAAACTCACAACTCCTTACTTACCTCACCGAAGAGGTGTCATAACACTAAATTGCAAAGCCTTTAATAGTTTCATTTTCTTTGGAACAACAAGAAGTGGAAGAATGCTTGATTCTCCAATAGACGAGGAGAAAATTATAAGCATGCTTCTTGGAATATGAACATACCTTTTCATTCTTATGGGGACAAGCTCACTTACCAACTCAACAAACTACTCATTGATGGAAACATAGATTTTGTAAAGTTATAAACATAGATTTTGTAAAGTTATATATATGGTTTTTGTCAAGTTATATACTCCCTCCGGTCCCTAATATAAGAGCTAGCCGCCAAAAAAACGCTTCTTAAGAAAACATGAGATTATACATATGGAGTACTTTACTAAAGTTAAATTATACATTAATGGAGTACTTTACTAAAGTTAAAGTATACATTAATGGAATGGGTTTTGCCCTCTCAATCATGAGATCTCAGTTTGAACTAAAGGTCATTGTTTTACTTGTGAAATAACTGTCATTATACATTAATGGAATGAGTTTTCTTACTTGTTATTTTTACCCCCATTTACTTATGAAATAATGTTTTAGATTTAATAATTCATTGTTGTTAAGTGAAATTAATAGTATTAATAAAAAATGACTAAAAATTTACTTTCCAAACATAAAGAACTAAATTGAAATTTGATACAAACATAAATGATTAAAAGTATACTTTAGTCTTTAAAAAATTTGTTAGTCGAAATATAAAGTATCACTTAGATATTTTGCCAAGAATGACAATGAAACGAAATCATTGTATTACTTCTAAGGGCTTGTTTGGTTGCTAGGGAAAATGATGAAGAATTAGAAAGTGTGGAAAGTTGAGGTTTTTGTGTAATTTACATATATTCTTGGACCCACAAATTTTCTCTCTCTATCTCACACTTTTTCTGGTCCCCACAAACTTTACCTTCCCATCATTACTTAATTTACTTATACTTTCCATTTTCACCCTTTCACTTTCCATTTCTTCACTTTCTTTCCTACAGCCAAACGGACCCTAAAGGATGGACAATTTCCCATGAATGTGCAATACGTCAAACATTCTCTAATAGAATTTTTTTTACTATTGACATGTTAATGTAATGAACTCAACTATTTTAGTTTACTTATTTTGATCAACTAGTCCATCATACGAAATTCCTTGGGAAAATTAATATGAGGTCCTTTACTATAAAAGTCCCATAAACTTCCCATATTAAAGTAGGGTCCCTAGAGACTTTACTTTAATAAACTCCAAATACTAAAAGACCATTTTGCCACTCATTTCCTTTCTTCCCTGCTCACGAGCTTGTTACTCGTGGCCCATTACATTGTCATACTAGCTCATTACGTCTTTATTTATTGCTTATTAACTTGTCAGAGAGTTACTCATGAACTTGTTTGACCTGCTCATTAGCTTGTTATTGGCGGCTCATTACATTGTCACACTAGCTCATTACCTCATTATTTGTTGCTCATCAACTTGTTATTTGTTACTTTTGTATGTTTATACTATAAGGGGCAAAATAGTCTTCAAGTATTTAGAATATATTAAAGTAAGATCCCTAGAGACCCCCTACTTTAATATGAGAAGTTTATGAGACCTTTCTAGTATTAAATCCGTTATGAGAGACCTCATTAATTTTCCCAAATTCCTTTCCCAAGAAAAAAATATCTTTAAGTAGAAAAGGTGGGGAGAAAACGACAAAGCCGAAAGTTGTGGAAAAAGTAAAAAGAATCTTCAAAGCCAAGTTGTTTCCATGAGTCTTAATTGGTGGAGAACCAATAATGCTTTTGAGCAGACAAATGAAGGACAATAAGTAACCATAGGGCAAATCATCCATCAACGGTTCCATCTTTTGTAGGGCCATCATTTCAGTATATTAGGAGACATACAAAAAACAAACCATACTCCCTACCATACCTTTCTGGGACATTAAATTAGTTTCCCATTCATATAATTTCTCTTCATTTCCATCATTCTTTGGGATCATTCTCAAGTCTATGTCAAATAGAAGAGCCTGCATGTTCACTACTTTATCCTATCTATTTCAATCTTCCTTTCATGTGAGGCTAAGCATGGCTCTAGTTCTCAACGGCAATGATTTTCATGGTCATATAGATACAGATGAGCATCATGCATAAAATTGTCTTAACAGATGTTCGATCAAATATGTATCAGCACAATAAATTGCTTCATCAGCAATAAGAAAATGGGAGATGCAATTCTTAAGAAAAGTTAGAAGATGCTGATTATGATTAATGTGTGTTGTTCTTTCAATGTCTTAAGTCAATGTTATCAATTGTATGTAAACATATCTATGCATGTAAATATATTGTTCTTTAAATTTCTTCTCGCTTATCAAGTGCAAACAGTGATATCAACTATCAAGGTGAAGGAAGAATTTTGTGGGAGAAGACAAACGTATTTTCAGCCAAAAGTACAGCTGTAATTCTTAAGCACCAAATATAAGATTTCATTTCGGTTCTTTAATTTTACAAAGCACTACTATTAGTCCTTTAATCTTAACATTATCAACAAAAAAAAAAACTGCCATTAAAAATTTCAAGTTAAAAATTATTTTCAAATGCTGACATGGTAAATCTAATTTACATAAAAATGATTATTATGAAAAATATCATCATTTAAGACTTACAGTGTTAGTATTAGAGGATTGAAAGGTATCCTTTTTAATTAAGAAGGCCAATCTGAAGCCCTGTATAAAGTTAGGAGACCAAAGGATCACTTACCAAATATTTAAAATCACAATTGTTATAATAATCACTGTTGACTTTTCTGTCAAGAACTAGAAGAGAAGAAGTTAATGAAAGTTTCTACGAATACATATATTGGATGACAAATACAAATAAGTCGATTTACTACATAGAATAGAATTTCTCCATCATTATCTCATCCATTAGGATAATGTACAAACAGTCCACATAATGTGAACTGAAGGAAATTCTTGTCTTTTAAGATGACAATGAAAGACCAACAGACATGTTTGGAACTAAAGAAGCATAAACCAATCACCACTGACCCACTGCATGAGGAATTTTTCTCTGATTCAACTTCTAAATTGACATGTGATGTATAAAATTCAGTAAAGTACAAATGAACAAAATAGACCAGGCTATCATGGAAAATTAAGTTTCATAAGGCTGCAATGGCAGAAATGGAGATAAGTAGGAAAATGGGGATTGCACAATCTTTGAAAACACTAATTTTGTCCACATGCATTGCACATCTTCACTTCTCACCCGATGTTCATGGATAAAGTTTCTTTTGGTCTTCACTATTCAGTAATCATAAATTACATGCTGAATATCACACAGTCATGACCAGATGCAAGCTCATTTAGAAAGATGACAATGCTTTAACTTGACACTAACTCACTGGTCAGTACCATTATTAGCACCTTAATTTGGGACAGTGACAAATAAAGGATCATCCATTTACTAAAGATGAAAATGTACCAGCCTATTGAACACATAACTTGATGGAAACGACCATATTGACTTCATAAAGAGGTCACGTGTTCGAGCCAGCACAACCACTCAAAAGATGAAAATGTACCATTCTCTTCTATTTCTCTGGATCGCAGCCTATGTCAGAAAGTAAGAGTTTCCACACACAAATGAAAAGAGAGGGGGGGGGGGACCTACTTGTTATTCTAACCCATTTTGTTATGAAGAATGAAATTATAATCTCTTATCTTCCAACTATCACAAACCCCTAACCAAATATAAACACACCTGGTAGCACACATCCATGTCACTTGTCATCATTGATAAAAAAATTCTATTAATTGTTTGTCAGATCCATGAATTTTAAAATTGATGAAGCCACCGAGTTAACCAGGCTGAGAATGGCCTAAATCCAGAAGTTTTAAGATCAAAATTCAGATAACTATAGTCATAACTGTTTTGTTCGGTGGTTGCATATTGCTGAAGCAGGGAAGATGCTGAAAATTACTAAAACCAATTATGGGTTTTCTATTAAGAGTTTGAACCTGTAAAGCTGTGTTGTCACTCACATCACAGCCTATAAAATTAAATGTCAGGGCTCATGAAATTGATTACTCCTCCATTCCTAAATTTATAAGATCTATTTATATAATTTAATTTAATTAAGGATATCGGTTAAGTCGATTGAAATCACGTGGTATTACCAAAACACCCTAACAGGTATCTTTATCCCCAAACCTCCCCACCTTTTTTGTTTATTATTGAGAAACATTAATAGAGTTGATTTACGTTAAGAAAATGGAAATAGGTCTTGTAATTAGGGACAAATTCACCTCTCCAAATAGGTTTTATATTTAGGAACAAGGGAACTATTATCTATTCATTCTCCTATTCAAATTGATTTGGAAGGCTTGCACTTTGTGCATGCTTCAAAGCCGAAGAGCTCTTTTGCGAGGGATGAATTGGCCCACAGGGTATGAATCATCACTCATCACCAAGGAAAGCCTTTTGCAATGAATAGGCCCTTGACAAAAGACACACAAGAACTCGGGCTTTTCGTAAAAGATTGCACTCTTGCTGTGTACATTTAGCAAATCCTATAATGTTTCTGTTCAAATACCATTTCGGATACAAACATGTTATCAGCCACACTGGAAATCAGAAATGACAATGAACAACCTCATGTGAGAGCTTGAAAAGGTTTACTTATTTATGACATTTGACAAATGAAATTTTACCAACATACTAAGCCAAGTTTGGAAATAATTCAACAATATGCACAGTAATCTCTACAAGAAGTCTAAGAATATTTTGGTTCAAGAAGAAAAAAGAAAGCCAAAAGTGCTCTCTAAAGCATCTCTTAATGTCTATCCATAAACATCCCTGAAAAAGTTACCTTCAATTTTAGAAGACAGCTTCAAGAAATTTACAGCAACTTCATTTGTTAACTAGTACTAAGTAGTCAAGTTTAATGCATGTAATTTTGATATGTAGATGACTAAAAGCCACTCCTATGTTCAGTATGTCATTCTTGCTAATAGAATGAAAAGCACCAAAGCTAGCTTGAACACATAGCTAAAACTGCGTGTGAGAGGACATGCATAACTACTCCATCCAATCCTAAATATAAAACCACTTCCATATTTCAATTTGTTCCTAAACATAAAACACTCTCTAATTTTTCCCAACATTTTCCCAAATTAACCCTAACAATACTTATCTATAAAAAACAAACAAGAGAGGCATAGGAAGGATAAAGGTATACGGTATGGGTGGATTGACAATATCATATGTTAATAACTAACTCAACAACATCCTTAACCCAATCAAATTAGAAATAAAGGGAGTATTACATTCTAAAAGATCCAAAACTCAACTCAACTAATCAGTAACAGAAATGCAACACCACAGAATCTCATCTGCCATATCTATCTCATTTGATCGAAAATCTCTCCCAAAGTTCACAACAGTAAACCAATGTTTCTAAGAGTTGAAGCAATACATTGAATTCAACAGTACAAAGAATTCCATTATTCTAACAAAATATAAAAACACATCACTCATGAAACAACCATCCATGTTTCACTCATCTAACTGCTTAATCTCAGCTTTCAACTGTTCAATCTTCAACCCCATAGATCTCTGAACAGCTGCCCTCTCATGATCCCCCAACTTAGCCAACAATCCCTCAAACAAGTCCAACACTTCAGAGACAGCAGCACGTGCACATTCTGCTTCTTCATTGAAGTACACAGTCTCCTTTGATTCCAAAGCAGCCTCGATTTCTTCCCTCGCCTCTGCAAACTTCATGTTGATCATGTCCACTTCCTTGTCCTTGTCGAAATCAGAGCCACTATTGTAGCTCCTGAGGTTATTATACTTGTGGGGCATGAAATAAGAGCGAGGAATGATTGAAAGAGAGTGGAAATTGGAGGTGGGTATTGTGGAAAGGAATGATTTTGGAGATGAATGTGGGTGGAGAGAAGATGGTGGTGGAATTGGTGAAGTGGGTTTTGGATTTTGACGAAAAGGGTATCGGTGGATGGCTTTGAAGAGACAAGATTTGGCGTTTCGATTCATTTTAGCGATCTGTGGTTTTGCAGTCTGCGGAGAGAGACTTGTTAAGGTTTGAGCTTAAACCCCAATGAGGGTTTTCATGTCTTTGACAACTTATTATGATCAACACATATGCCTCAAAAATGAAACAAGGTCACACCTCACAAGAAATGGTTGGGGACAAGAAAGTCATTCACTCTTACAATTTTATTCCAGTCAAGTCTCTTTGGCAAATTTAATACTCTTTTATTGTTAATTGGCTAAAATGAGACCGTTTATTGTTTGTTGGCCAAATTGTTATTTTGTTAATTGTTTATTGGACAGATTGATATTTAATTCTTCCAAGTTTTAAAGTAATACTATGTAAGTTTAAGGGTCATTTGTCGGCCCAAGATCATATATTTAGCCCAAATATGTCATAGAAGTGTGTGCAAGGAGGATTATATCTACTCTTTAAATATGTATGAAAAGTTATATATCTATTATAAAAGTATGTAGGAAGGGTCGTATTTACTATAGTGCATGTACAAAATATCATATTTGACGGTTAATATTTTAATTGTAAAAAGCGAATATGATTTTCTATGTATAATTTAGGGGCATATATGAGCCAAAAAGTTTTTTGGGTTAGATATGATACTTGGTGAATACTTGGAATATGTGACCCTTGACCCATAATATATATGGGTGCGCTACTCTGTGTGCAAATATAAGAAGATGCTATATACTTTCAAGTTTGCCAAGTGTTTATAATCTCACTTAATTTATAATGGGCAAAAGTGCTGATCTAATAATTAACTCTTTCAGTTTGGGCAAAACTAATAAATGACTATTTCGCTGTGCATAAATAATATTTAACTTTGTGACCCGGTGCAAAAATGATAAAACCGGTTCTGAATGTTAATTTGTAGTTATGTGGGACCTTTCTGATATTATTTTGAAAGTGAAAAATACATTTTCCCCCTCCCAATTAAAACATTGCTGATACTAGTTAGCATAAGAAGATGAAGGGCGGAAGAAAGAAGAGTTAAGCTTTAATTGTGAGAGGGTAAAATGATATTTTTACTTTAGAAAATAATATCAGAAAGGTTCCACAAAACAACAAATTAACATTTAGTACCGGTTTTATTATTTTTGCATCGGGTTACAAAGTTGGTTATTATTTATGCACCGCGAAACAGTATTTTATTATTTTTGCCCAAAGTGAAATAGTTAATTATTAGATTAGCTCTTTTGCCCATTTATAATTAAATCACTATTTACTTTTTATATTTTTATCAATCACACAGTAAAAAATAAAAAAATTATAAACGCGAAATGTTGGTTTTAGATGAAATGGATGCTAGTTTGTCTGGTTGGAATGGAATGCTAACGTTTTATATCTACAGTAAGACATACAGACCCTTGTGTCTTGACTAGTGCTATATTATCATAAAATGACATGCAAATATTGTAATTACCCTGATATACTTATAATGAGATTGATAAAAATGTTTAGAAATCTTTCTTTGGGCAAGTGGTGTGAGATTAATCTCTTAGTACATGATGATAAAGTTTGTACTTTGTAGAGGAGAGGATGGTATTTTTTTCCCCAATAAATATAGCACTAGAGGAGAGGAGAGGACGATATTGATTTGAACATTTCATAGGTTTCAGACAAGAATACTTCATGGATTAAAGTTAATTTGATTCTTTAACATGAATACTTCATGGATTCAATTTGAAGGGATGCTTGTGTCAAATTGTTAATTTTCCCAAAAGAAGCATATGCATAGCTTGGATTTATCTTACCATGGTGACGAAATGTAGATAAGTCACACACAAGTCCATGATTACAGTAGTGCTGAGAATTAAAATTTGAGAGTACAACATGGTATATAGGTAATTTGGGTTCAACATATATCATTTTGAAATATTTCAAATAAGGATCGTTTGGCTGAGTGGTAAGAGACTCATCCAACCTTAACTAACGTTACAGGTTCGATCCCAGATTGTGTATGAAACACATTAAAATTCCTCACCAGCTGTCTCACCTATTGATATGCCCACAATCAACAATTCAGATTAATCTGGGGCTACTGATGTGCTTGAAAGATAGTCTGACCTATGATATTCAAGTGTGGCTTGTATCAATTAGGTTTTTGTGTGAATTATGTAGAGAAGAACATGAAAAATTCCTAAACTCTCTTCCAGTTTAGCTCATTTGGGATGTAATTTTAGAAGGTTTTACATTCATCTCGCTTGTGGCATATATTGTTTGGCACCTACTAAGCTTTAGATTGATTAATTAAAATGAAATTTAATTTTTACTTAGTGACTCATAAGAGAAGATCACAAATGAAGTTTGTGGTTAGTGGTTATTTGTAAAAACATTTGACCATGTTGATAATGAACAAACTTTTTGCGGCATGCATTCGAATTAGATTGATCTCATTGCTAGTTCACATGCATGTCAATCCTTTTTAGTTTTATTATTGTCATAAAAGGAAAGCAGAAAAAAGTCAAGGTCAGAAGAATACCAAAACCACTACACATCTCCAAGCTAAAACCACTAAGACCAAAGCTTGAACTAATCCGCCAAAACATAAACCAACACCTAAAACACAACATGACCAAACCAAAGCATTAAACAATCATCACCATATGAATATAAATACCCAATGCTAGCTATGTGTATGTATCACAGTCACATATCATTCAGCTAACATTATACAACTTCTATGGCTCGCTTGCCTCCACTGAACCAAACTTCCTCTTCTTATTCTTATTCATCTTCACATGTTGGCTTCGCAGTGACTAGTCTTTTCCTGTGTGTGTTTGCATTGATGATGTGTGCTTCACATTCAAGGAAGAGCTGGATCAGTTGGTTTTTAGGAGAAGATCCAGAGCCAGTGATAGAGATTCAGAATGAGTCACCTGCTGTGATGAGTGTAACAACGTCTTCTTCAGTGGAAGTAGATAAGGTGGAAGATTCCATTTGGCAGAAGAACATTCTCATGGGTGGCAAGTGTCAGCTCCCTGACTTCTCTGGTGTCATTATTTATGATGCAGAGGGTAATATTGTCACTCCATCCAAAACTCCTCGTCCTTTGTTACTTACCTGGAAATAAAAAGCATACCATCACATAATTGTATCCAAAAAACAAAGCAGACCATCACTATAGTTTGTTCAATTTTACTACTTGATTATGTGGGAGAGAGATAGAATATGAAAATAGATTAAGTAATTTTCATGCGCATCTACCTTTCACTGTACGAGAAAGGGACAAAGGATTTGCATCTTAATTTTCTAAAATTCTCAAAATATGAACTTGTCAATTCTAAATCATCAAGAGATACTACTACATGCAGAAGATTGATGAACTTTGAGTATAGTTGTCAAACTTGTGATATTTCATCGTTTATATATACATTTCTGGTTAACTTTATAAACTCACTTGTTAAGTCCAATAAAAGCGGTTGTTAATTAGGAGTTCCCCATGGAATAATCGGGTGTATTAGAAAGGAGAGGAGGAAGTGGGAGTTGAAAATCAAATAAAATTCTTAATTAGAGCATATGTTATATAATATCTTTGAAAAAATTGTTTGTATCATTATATTACATCAATTTATGAATTAGGTTAATTAGTTTAAGAAGGACCGACTTGAATCAATTGTAAGTTCACTTACCGTAGGGTCTGTGTCATAAGTTCAATTTAGCCTCTCTCTTATCAGTTTAGGTGTGTGGATATGAGTTAGGGAAGGAGCCAAGATATACAACTATATTCCATGAAAACCAGATTATGTCTAAAATGATTATGATTAATATGATCAGTTCAATCGTGTCATTCCTGAGCAGCTGAAAGCAAGTCATTTAAAACAGTTTAGTTAAAATTTGTAATCAAGTAGATAAAACGGCAAGGCAAATGAATTTTTGGAGAAGTTGCATTGAGCAAAAATATGAAAAAAAAAAAGCTTGTATATTACAGCATTTTACTACAGGAAAAACCTCATGCAGAATACATGGGCATTAATTACCTACTTGATGGTTTTATACAACATGATGAAAAGCGTATTCAAAATTGTGATTCCTTCTTGTTTGAGGAACTCCGCCCTCTGAAACCAACAACACTCAGCTTCGAATTTGATGATTTCTTAGCATTGTCTCTTCTACTTGTTTGCTTCTTCCCTGTTGAAGCTTTTTTTAGGCTACTTGCACTGGAAGATCTTGCGGTTTTTTTAACCGGAATCCCTCCTGCCTTGGCTGATTTTAATGGTTTGGATGCTTTTCTTGAACCAGTGTTGACACTTGAAGAACTTTTTGATACTTTTGATTCAGAGGGCTTCTTCGTTGTATTTTTAGAAGTGGCACGCACAGTAGAAGAATTTTTTCCTCTGGAAACCTTTACCAATTTGGTATTCTTTCCCTTCGGCTGAGTTAACTGAGTCCTAACAGTTTCCCTCCTAACACTTTCTTTACTGATAGCTTCCAAGCTCTCATTCTTCCTTATTGCTTCTTCTATTCGAGTGGCCAAAGTTGTGTCTTTTTTTGCAACCAAGCTGGTTACTTTCCCTGCATAGAAAATGAAGGATGTTTAGTATTACCCCACTAAAAATTTTTAATATTTCTAAAAATACTCCCTCCGTTCCTAAATATAAGGCCACTTTAGGGAGAAGAACTTGTTCCTAAATATAAGATCACTTTCTAATTTGACTCTAGTTTTCTTCAAATTACCCCTATACTCCCTTCACCCAAAAAATAGCGGTTTGAAGGTGAGAGGATATTTTTAAAACTTAGGTGAGGAGTATTTTGGAAATTTCATGTAATCCTAACTCATTGGAATGTCTTCCTTAATCTCTCCAAATTTGCTTAAGTGATCTTATATTTAGGAACGGAGGGAGTAATATAAAATCTACAGAAAGTCATTATTAAAAATCACTGCAAAACATAAGGTCACAATTGAACTATCAATCATCATATAACTTTTGTAAGAAACTCCCACAAAAGAAATTAAATTGTCCATAAATGCCAGATTCAGTGAATATTTGACAGCTTATAGATATGGAGAAGCGTGGCCTTTGCTTGACAACATTAGTGTAAACACAGTTTATTAAGAACATTTGCGACGAGTACACAATATTTCATGCTGTGTTCCACCCATTCATAAGCAAGGTTTCGTTATACATAGATCATTCAGAAAAAGGTGAATATGTAAAACCATTGTTCATTGGTCCTATTTATACTTTAACTTCTTTTGGACTACACATATTCCCTTCCCCAGCACTCTTACCAAGTGGAAATTAGAAATAGGTTAGCCTTTTAGTTTAGACTGCACATAGAACTTATTTCAGGAGTTCTCAAAACAAACCAAAAACATGATCAAACACGCACCTTTTGCACCCATTCGAGCTGTTCTGCCAGTGCGGTGGAGGTAATCAATCTAAAATAAAATGGAGTAATGATCAGTGACTGGTACGGAATTGATAAAAAAGAGAATTCATTAAGGGTGTCGGGGAGTGGGATGAGCACAAAAAAGATAATCTTGGCAATCCGGTTGATACTTACAGAATTCTTAGGAAAATCAAACATGATAACATGATTAACATCCAAATCGAGACCCCTAGCAGCCAAGTCTGTGCAGACTAATGTAGGGCAATCATCTTCATCGCTTTTAAACTTATTGAGATTTTCAACCCTGAGTTTCAAATAAACCAACTGTAAGGCACATTCCAAACTGGAGAAATGATATGATGGAATCTCAATCTCACAAGGTTCTTGTTCAAGTTGTGTTCAAACTTGGTATATGATGCAACCTGTTGCACATGATAAACATTTTCCTTCAACTAAATATTTTTCTTTTGCTTGACCTCGTGTACATTAAAAAATTTTAATTGTGTGAAATCTTATTAACTCATCTGAGTAAGCCAGATATATCACATCAGCATTGACACGTTCTTGAAGTTACAAAACAAAGTGGAGTAGCTAGAGCTGAGATTATAACAGACATGCACACTCGTGTCAGGTCCTTAACCTGAAGATATGCATTTATCTATTGAAGAGTAAAGGCACACCTAATAATAAAAAGAGATACCAAAACTAGAGATGAGTCAATCAACACAAGCAACAAAATAAAGAACAAAACATAACATAAATGGATGATGATGGTCATATCTGCCAACAATGCATGTATTTCCAAAATAACATTACACATCTAAGCCCTTGGACAGTATAATTTCCAAATGGGCAACAACATAACAGAGAAATAGGGTGAAATTGGCACCAACCTTTTCTCTGCTGGTACCTCTCCATGGTAATTGACAGTAGATATCTGATTTTCACAGAGAAAATGATCCACTGCACGACTAGAATCCAATGTATTGCAGAAAACCATCACTCTATTCCCTTTTGCCAGGCTTGGCTCCAGAACCTGTCCTCACATAACCAAAGAATAAATGATAAATACCCCAATGAATTAAAATAGCCCAAGCCCAAACTAATAGATAAACATATCAAGGAAAAGATAGGTGCCCACAAATTGCTGCTAATGGAGAGCATGAACTGTAGACATCAAAACAAAGTATGCATGTGTAAGAATAAAAAATGTGGGACATGATGGCGAGAAAAAAGAAAGTGAGGGTTGAAGAGACAAAAATACACTCAAGTGGCATCATCACATCATGACCATTTAATTATCATGTATCTAAAGCAATTTTTTATCTGCATTACATGCATGACTTTGGCGCAACACATATAGTAGATGTGAACACCAAGAAAGGGAAAATATCATTCCCAGAAAAGTTAAAGGATTGACCTAATGAAATTCGCAGTGAGCAGCAATTATGGGGAAAAAAGGAAAGTTGAGAAAAAGTCCCCCATTGATAATTTTGATCATGGAAAGGACATAAATCAGAATGCTAATTCTTAGTGTGTGCAAAATGTGCAGAGTACTTATACTTTCTAAGTGTGAAAAAATTATAAATTCCTTCTCAATAATAAAATTTTTAAGGATGATATTTCCATGACTATATCTCTATTAAAAAGCCACAGAAACCAACCACTTGGTCAAATATACACTGCAAATGGAAAGCACTCTAAAAGAATAAAGAATACCTGTAGCAATGCCTCCAGCTTGTTTTCAGAGCCTGACAGCTTAATAAAATCATGACGAGCAGCAGCAATCTTTTTATGTAGTGTTGATGTTCGTAGATGCACAATGCCTTGAAACTCCTCATCAACCAGCTTTTGCACCGCCTGCAAGACATGCAAATGCCATTTACGAAGCTTAAGCATCAATAACGATACTGAATGAATTCACTTTTATTTGGAAAGAACGGAATTGTCCAAAATAATTGTATGATAACAAATGGTGTTGCAAATTAGCATACCTTGGTCATGGTTGCAGTAACCAAGATGGTCTGAAAACCAAGGCCATCAGGTTTTGATGAACGATGCTTTAGTGGGCCAATGAACTTGCGTATATCAGGACCAAAACCTCTATCAAACATTGTGTCTGCCTCATCCAATACCTGCAAAAGAAATCCACCATCAGTGAGTGCAACAATTTCCTCGCAGCAATAAATAAGTGAGGAGATGGTTTTCCAAAGATTACTTATTGGAGACACATCAGATTCAAAACCATAGAACATAAAAATAAGAAGAATGTCATATGGTAGGAACCTACCAAGTATTTGATGTCACCATATACCATGTTGCCTTCCTCAATGTGCTGCAAGATTCTGCCCGGGGTACCAACAACCAAGTCAATGGGGTTATTTAACGAATCCTCCTGAGGCCTGAGACGGCCACCCCCACTTACCATTGTACACCTTAATCTTGCATGGTGGCTGATAGATTTCGCAACTCGAAATACCTATATGTCCAACCATACAGCAATTTAGCAGTGCAACCAGAAAATTAGACGTGATCTCTAAATAATGAACAAATTGCATAAGCACCTGCTCAGACAACTCCCTCGTAGGACATAACACAACAGCCCGGGGACGCCTGGGCTTCATAAGTAATCCATTCAATTCTTCATCCTGTCTAAGCAACTACATGAACAAATTAAGATAGTTACTACTACTTACAGCTATACAACTTTATAAAATAAGAAATCGTTGCACAACACCAATAAAAGTAACACAAAGTACTCCGATAAATAAAGCACGACTCAGGCAATTTGAAATTAAAAGGTATTTTTCCGTTCCTAAATATAAGACCTAGTTGATTCTTTTTTAGAAATTACAGAAACTAAATGAGATGGTTAATCATGATGTATTATAAGAACTAGTTGACTTTTTCAGAGAATCCTGAAAAAGCAAAATTGATTGCTTAAACATCGAATTTCCTGAATTGTTTTTCTTTAAACTAGTTTATTTGACAAGCTAACATATGATCTAATAAAATACAAACTACGTTATTATTAAATGGTTCATTTTGCTTCATTAATTTTTCCAAAAAAGCCAGCTAGCTCTTATATTTAGGAACAAAGGGAGTACTTTACAAACTAATGTATAATCTAATTACATACTACCTCCGGTCCTAAATATAAGACCTAATTGACTTTTTTTGGAGAGATTAAGATTGCAAAATAGGTTATTAAATCATGACATATTTGATATATTTTTAGATTATCCATTAGCTTATAGGTAAAATAAACTAGTGTAAGAGAAAAAATTAGGTAAATCAATTTATAATTAACTTATTTTGCTTTTTTTTAGGATTTATAAAAAAAGTCAACTAGGTCCTATATTTAGGACCGGAGAGAGTAATATATAACACATATTAACATTTTACCCTATATAACATCTTAAAGATTTTCAAAAAATTCAAGCAAGTCCAATATTTAGGATCATGCTATTTTAAATGATGGAAATATGACTGAAGTATGAACAAATAACAAAATTGCAAATTTCCAAGACATAAGATGAATGAAAGGACCTGAACAAGAGGAAGCAAATAAGCAAGAGTTTTTCCAGAACCAGTATGAGACCCCAAAACAACACATTTCCCTTCCAAGACAGCAGGAACACCAATACACTGAATCTCAGTAGGAACCTCAATACCCATTTCCTTCACAGCCTCCATCACCTCATCACTAATCCCCAATTCCCCAAAACTCCCCACCATCTTCACCTTCTTCTCCATCTTCCTCCCCTCACTATCACCACCTGATAATTCTGATTTCCTCACATTCCTCACTTCTGGGGCCCTAGGGGAATCCTTGAGGTGCCTGAATCTGAGCCTCTCAAGAAGAATTGAGTGCTTGATTTGGTCTGCATCAATGGACTCTGTGGCTTCAGAAATGGTGGCTGTGGAAGTGGAAGATACAGAAGAGAGGGGCCTAAACCCTAGTTTGAGGAAGGGGATGATGGTGTGGGCGTGGTGATGGAATTGGCGCGTGAAGGTGGTGAGGTTGGGGTTTAGAGAGATGGTGATGAGGGCTCTTCCTGTAGCTCCCGCCATTGCAGAGTTGTGAAAGTAAAACCCTTTGTTTTGGCTAAGGTTTATTATAGGTTGGGAGGTTTCATGTTTTGGATAGAGACAACGGTAAGGAAGTGTAGAGAAATTATTATTATAAATAGGAAGGAAGTGTAGATAACAGTACTCTCGCCTTTTTTGGAAAATCCTGAAAAAAAAGTAAAATAAGTTAATTATAAATTGATTTACTTAATTTTTTCCCTCAAACTAGTTTATTTAACATATAAACTAATGACTAATCTAAAAATATATCAAATATATCATAATTTCATAACATATATTGTAACATTAACATCTCCAAAAAAAAGTCATCTAGGTCTTATATTTAGGACCGGAGGGAGTATTTGATTTGATTGTATATAAAAACAAGGGAAAATGACAAATAAATTCCTTCCAATACCAAAAGGACAAATGAGGAACGTAAACTTTCAAAAGAACTATGAAGTACCAACACCTACCTGACATTTTAAAATTGTGTGAAAAGATAAAATTATGCGAAGTTAATTCTAATAAGCCAAATGTTATTCGTTATGCTATAAATGTTAATGGTGAAGGTTTAAATGTGAACACAACGGTGCAAATGTTAACACTGAATGTTATTGTTAACGAATTTAATTACAATGATCTAAATGTTAATCACTATGCTTTAAATATTAATAATCAATATTCAATTTTAACAGTTACGTGCAAATGTTAATAGATAACAAGTGCAAGTGGAAGCAGAGAAGTTAATTCCAATGAGCAAAATGTTATTCGTTCCGCTATAAACGTCAATGGTGAAAATTCAAATGTTAAAAACGATGGTGTTTTAGGATAAGGGCAATTTTGTCTTTTCACATAATTTTAAAATGTCAAGTAAGTGTTAGTTACATGACAAACCTATTTATTTGTCATCAGACTAACGGATTGAACTATAAAAGCCCATTAAGTAACCTTTTTTATTTGATATACAAGTTGGGTTAAAAATATTATTAGTTTTACAGGAACAATCAGGTAAACATTGTAATTTGTAAATACTTGTATGTAGAGCATGGGTGTATGACACCACAAAATGGGCCACACTTATAAAGTTAATTTGTTGAATCTCAAACGGTGCCATACAGTTTTTAATTTTTATTTTTCCTTTCAGTCATCTTGTAGTTTTTTAGTTGTTCTTGACTTGGTTTACTTCTAGTTCTTGTAAGTCCTTATTGTAGTTGAATCAGTTGGGAGAGAATTCCCATATTGTACTGATGAAGGATCTCTCACAGCATGAAAATGTTAAGCATTGAGCATGGCGGTGCCAATCATATAACATGCCTAACTTGAGATAACTATCAAGATTGCAGCAATGACGCTTGCATGTTATAAACTGTTTTCTGCAAACTACATATTTCAAACTCAAATGAGCACATGAACAAGAAATATATATTAAAAATAAGAATACTTATGTACGTTATATTGTCAGCGCACCATAAGGAACCTATCAAGCTTCTCTGAAATAACAAGTTTCCACATAACTCCACATTAGTTTCACCTGTTCCCGCCCAAAATTTCTTTCATCCTTCAAGTCATTGACTGTTTCAGTGTCTTGTTATCTTTGACAACACCTGAGTTAACTCTGTTCTTTTTCCTCATGCGCCAGCATCCAAATATCAAAATAAGATGGATAATATTAAACATGACCTGTTTAAGAATATATAATACTACCTCCTGTCCTAAATATAAGACATAATTGAATTTTTTTTGGGAGAGGTTAAGGTTGCGAAATAGGCTATTAAATCATGACATAGTTGATATATTTTTAGATTATACATTAGTTTATAGGTAAAATAAACTAATCTTAGGGAAAAAATTAGGTAAATCAATTTATAATTAACTTATTTTGCTTTTTTATAGGATTTTCTAAAAAAATGAACTAGGTCTTATATTTAGGCCCGGAGGGAGTATATTTTTTCATGCACCTTAACAAGCTTGTTCGAGCTTATTTCAAATGGTTCTAATCTTACCTCCACAAAGAACCATTTCCTCGCCTGTAAGCTAGTATTATGAGACTGAAAAGCGAGAGGTTCATAGAACTGATAAAATTAATGAAAAATGAAACTATAAATTAACTCCCAACGTAAATGGAAAACTGAACTTTCTTCACCATCACTTTTAATAATCTTAAGATTCCATCAGAGAGTTCTTGCAAGATAAAACTAATGAGTAATGAAACTTTAAAGCTTCAAAGAACGCAGAATGATTTCACTATATCTGTGACAAATTATAGAATGACTTTCATTTGTATGAATCTCAATTAAATCAATGAGGGGGAGCTTGAGCAACATTCAGTAGACTGATGCAGGAACGTCAAAATAGCTTCAACTGTAATGTTCAGGCTTCAAGACACCAATATAAGGCAAATTCCTATACAATTCAGCAAAATCCAATCCATAGCCAACCACAAAATAATCTGGGCACTGCAAAAAAGGAAACATCAACAGGATAACTCAAGAAAAGAAAGGACTGTTAAGAATTTCAAAGCATGCATGAAAAACTAGAATTGTTAAACATCAAGGTCCAAACACAAAATTTAAAAGAGTACCTATAATCTCAAAGAATCTATCTTCCTAATATATTGCATTATGTGAATCGCAAAACCTGTTTTTAAAATCGCGAATCAAACTGTATGGTGTATCATAAGATATATGATCAATTATAAAGGACTGTATTTTTCTAATAACAAACATTGTAAATTTGTAAATATTAGCATTTTGATGGAAAGCTTTTAAACAATAGGAATCAAAACAACGAGGACAACAAAATTGAAGAGAACAAATGCTGTCTAGCATGGGGATAAAAATACATTGAATCGTATATTGATTCATGATCGATTTTGGGTTGTATGATATGATTCAGGTGAGATACATGCATATGATAGATTCAACAATAGATCTGTATCTTTTCAACTCATTTTTGAATGGAATTGTAAGATATGACGAGATTCATGACATTCTAACCACTCAAGTCCATACAGATGATATATATGCGTGAGTGTACTCAATATATAATTGATAGAGAATACAGAGCTTCTCAAAGTTGGGCACTCTGACATAGTAGCCCCTTCAATCCTAAATACAATATCCCAAAAAGACAAAGTGGTACTTCCTCCGTTCCTAAATATAAGATCACTTTGAGGATGTGGATAAGTTCTTAAATATAAGATCACTTTCTAATTTTCATCACTTCTTTCCTAAATTACCCCTAGCCTCTTTCCCCACCTCACAAGATCCAACCAAGCTCAATCTCCGGTCTCTGTCAAAATCATCATTGTCGATGATACAAATATCAGAAATTCTATCAAGTGTGCTTGAATTACCAAAACAAAATATATCCAACTTCATTCACACCAAAACCATTTGTACTGATCATAATATACACAATTTCCTTATTCTCATTGCAATTAACAATAACATTTCGCAAATACAGCAAATTTGATCGAAGGAGAAGAAGAAAGAGGTGAAGACATTCAATAAAATGTGCTTGAAAGGCCATTCAGATCTGTAATAATCAAGATCCAACTCATTGTCTTGCATATAGGCAAGCAATTCGTCATACTTCGCTGATCAGCGTTCAAATTCCCCTGTACTCTTCGCTTTCGTTCACATTTATAGTTGAGATCGATTAATCTGTGCTTCTTTATTTTGATTTGTGTTGAGATCGATTTAAAGATTTCTCATGTGAATACCATTTTCATGCGATCTAACAAGCAAATTTAATCAGATTGAAGTGTATCAAAATATGATGAACAATTTCGAAAAAGAAGAATGGTCAGAATGTTCTATCACATGAGAGGATCCAAATTTGGGGGTTGATGAACAGTGTCGAAAAAGAAGTGGTAGGAGTGTTTGTCTTCTAAATTCAAGTGAGGGTATTTTAGGGAGATCATGCAACTTTATTGTCTTCCTTAATCTCCTCAAATTAGCAAAAGTGATCTTATATTTAGAAACGGAGGGAGTATTATAAAACCTACACAAAAGTTTTAAATTAAATTATGATAAAGATAATGGAGAACTCACTACCATATTTTGCAATAGGGCAAAGGCATGAAGCATACAGAGAAGTTATGCACAGACTTTGAAAGATATAGATTGATCATTAGTTAAATGTACTATACCTCAAATCCCCTATAGAATTTTCCCTCGCCAACTAGCTGAAAATTAACCTTTCTCCTTGATGGTTTATCAAGGAAAGTACAGACAGAGACAGAGGATGCTCCTTTTGCTTTCAAGTGAGCAATTAAGGTAGATATAGTGTGTCCCGTATCTACAATGTCCTCAACCTAATTAACAATAACAATTTCATTAAAAAACAAAGTTAGATGAAAATAAAAGAGAAGGGAATTGGGGGATTAAAATACTCAAGAAACCCACAGTTAACTGCAGTAGAAAGGGGGAAAGTAAAGATAATCTCTTGTTCACTAAATGTGGCACCTGTTTTAGGACCATAATGACGTTACAACTAAAGATGGAAACCACTTCTGCTAAATAACATTTGTGAACTCAAATCTTATGACCAACTGAATTGTAAGACAAAATAAAACAAACTGTTTTCTTTATCCACTGAGATGCAGCAACCCACACAGGAAAGTTGTGGCTTTTAGTTGTTTAGTAGTTACAAAAGGATACTCCCTCTTGTCTCCAAAATTTGAATAGTTTTTTGTCCAAAATATATAAGAGCCAGACCAAAATTGTGAAGTTTTCCTATTTTGACCCCTAGCATTATTTAAATTATTAGCTATTATTAGAAGAGAGAAGGGAAACCATGACAATGACACTCTTGGAGAATGTAACTCTCTCCTACTAATAGTATCATACTCCCCCTGGTTCTCAATATAAGACCTATTTACCTAATTTGATTAGATTAAGAATGTTAGTTAAGTTAGTTAAAATGACATTACATTACCAATATACCCTAATTATCCACATTCACTCCTACCATCCCTCTCTTCTTGTCTAGCATTAGGAAGCATGACTCCATTGTCCCTCTCTTTTTGTCTATTATTAAGCGGTGTATTAATAAGGATATATTGGGAAAAAGATGTTAAAAGTTAGAAATAGGTCTTATATTTAGGACCAAACTCATCCCTGAAATAGGTCTTATATTTAGGAGTGGAGGGAGTATGAAATAAGGCAAAATTGGAAAAATAAAATGAACTTTACACGTCCAACTAACGTAACTTTCATACGTTTACTTAAGTCGCAAGTTTTGACGACTGAACTCTTATATTACGAATTTAACAACAAAATGATGTTAGTAGTTAGTTGGTTATAACAAAAACAGGTTTACTAATGTAAAGGTAGGAAAGCAAAATACCAGAACGACGTGGCGGCCAAGGACATCAGTCTTAAAGTCAGAAGAAATAACGGGAGCTTCATTAGAGGACGTTCCAGAGCCATATGACTGAACGCGAACAAAGTCAACGGAAAGAGGAAGCTGAATTTGCCTGACAAGGTCAGCGAAAAACAAGAAAGCCCCAACAGCAACACCAACAAAGACAGGCGGAGAAGAAGACGAGGAAGCTCGAAAGTGAAGGTTGAGTTGTGCAGCGAGCTCGCATACTCGGCTTGCTATTTGGTTTTCATTCCATAGGATCTTCTCTATGTGACTATCCAAATCCATAGAGGAAGATTCCAAAAGCCAACCGTTCGCCGACATACTATCCTATCGCTTTTGGGTTGAGACTGGGATTTATATTGATCAATCCGTTTGTTTGTTTGTTTGTTTGTTTGGGAGCAATTGACACGGTAGAAATTGAAATGGAAATGGAACTAGAAATGGAAATGAGTGTAAAGGGTGTGGACTCAAGAAATGTGTGAGATTGAAAAAGAAAACTTGTGGGAGTCCATATATATGTAAACTACCATTTTCAATTCCAATTCCATTTCCTATATTTCATTTCCATTAAAGCAAACAGGTCTTAACCCTATTTGGTTGGACTGAAAGTGTGTAATGGAAATGGAATTGAATGTAAGAGGGTAAAGATGAAAAGTAGAGGCAAATTAGGTAATGATGACACATAAAAGTTTGTGGGCCCAAGAAAAGTGTGAGATGAAGAGAGAAAGTGTTTGGGTCCCAATATAGGGAAATTACATTTTTTATTTCTTTTCTCACTTCCATTTCAACTTTCTTCCCATCCAAACTAGCCAATGTTACTTATGTATGTTTACCTTCTACTCAATTGTGCTTGTGTTTTTAGGTCTAAAATTTGAATTCAATTGAATTGAAATGTTTATTATTTCAAATATAACACTACTTCGTCTTAAATTCTGTTAAGCCTTTAATTTATTTTTTCATATGGTATCCATAGTTATTAACACACTTTTTCATAGTAGCCATTAATAATTTAATAGGTTAAAAGTATATTTTTGATCCTTATATTTACATCAAGTCTCAATTTAATCTTTTATGTTTAGAAAGTACATTTTTAGTATTTTTTTATTAACACTAATAGTTTCACTTGAATAGAGTTTTTATTACATTTTAAATATATTATAGTCTTTGAAATGCCAGTTTTCTCAAAAGAAATATTCAACTACCAAAAGCTTCACTTCATCGTAGTCTTCATCACATATATAGAATATGACATTATTTTACGGGTTATAACTAGACAATATTTTTGTTGCAAAAGAAAAACTAAACAATATTTCTTAGGATGTCTACAAGTTTTTTTAAAAACAATTCCCCACTATTCTTAAAATATTGATAACATCATCTAGGTAATTAACAACAACTCTTTTGAAACAAGTTGGGAGTTACTTCTTATAAAAGCCGCTTTAATATGTTTAAGTCCCTTATTTGGGCTATTATGAATCAACCCGATCCAACCCACTTTAAAACATATTAACCTGTGTTAGCCAGTTTTTGATTCAGGCTGAAGATTTTACAATCCAACACGTTTTTCCTTTGCTTTTTCGGGCTGAGCCAGGGAGTTGAGCTGAAAGTCCCATCCCAAGTCCCAACACTAATATTCATCACAAACAATAAGGGCTTGTTTGGTTGCCCAAGGAAAGTGCCTAAGAATTAGAAAGCCAAGAAAGTAAAGGTTTTTGGGTAATTTACATATATCCTGGGGCCCACAAGTTTTCTCTCTCCATCTCGCACTTTTTCTGGGTCCCACAAACTTTACTTTATCATCATTACCTAATTTACCTCTACTTTCCATTTTCACCCTTTCACTTTCTATTTCCTCACTTTCCTTCCTACAACCAAACGGACCCTAAGTCTAATTAATTAATCACAATATACCAATCAGGGTACAGAATAAACTCTCTAAAGTTGGGCCTACGAATTTGGTTAACCCATGGGTCATAAAGCCCATCTGATAAACGAAGTCCCAAAATTCACAAAGAAAGTAAACACAGTGAGCAAGTCGAGCTTCACAAGTGCATAGAGAGAGAAGAAGAAGAAGAAGAAGAAGAAGAGAGAGAAAATGAACACAGATATTACAGCATCGACGAAGCCAGAGTATCCAGTGATAGATCGCAATCCTCCTTTCACCAAAGTCGTCGGCAATTTCAGCACTCTCGATTACCTTCGCTTCGTCACCATCACCGGCGTTTCCGTCACCGTCGGCTACCTCTCCGGTGAATCTATACATATCTCTACTTCAATTTCAGTTAAAATAAGTTGTTATGTCAACCTGATTTCTTTTTTTAATTTTGTTTTTGGCCTTATTGGATTTATACTTGGGAAGTAGTAGTGATTTTTGGAGATTGGTACATTTATGCCTTCAAAATAGTAGAATATTGATATATGAGTATTATATGAACATATTTTTGGAGATTGGTACATTTCCCTTATTTAATTGACTCTAAATGATATGAGCCATATTTGTGGTTAAATGTGTACGGAAAAATCAGATAGTGTTACAATTGGGTAAGTGTATATGTAATAACCTTTGGGGGATCATGATGAGTAAGGAAATGATACTTAGTCCTAAGAAATACCATTCTAGATTGAGTGGATTCACCTTTATGTTAACAATGCAAGAAATTATGTTATCAATTGACGTGGTTGGCTTAAGTTATTGGCATTTTTACAGTGTTTAATATTCTTTTAGGGATCATTCATACTAAAAAATGTTTATCAAACTGCCACTGTTTATTTTGTATAGGTTGATGAATTTCACTTATTGGACTTAATCTTTAAGTAAGGGATGTTCATGGTAAAAGTATTTTATAAGAGATTCACCACTACAGTTCATTTAGATGGCACTTATGTTTCTTAGTTTTTTTTCCCTACTTGTTCTACTATTAGTTTTAGTTGAGTTGAATTTGAGATTTACAATATATTAATTTGTGCTTGACTTCCCAGTCACTGTTTCATGCTGTTTTTAGAAAATTGAACATTTAGTTGAGAAAATCATGGTTGGTTCAGCTTAGTTTTTTGAACATGTAGTTGAGGATCTGCATGATTTGGTGATAAAATATTATACACTATTAAAACCGCAAGCCTCTTCTTTGAAGGGATTAAACCTTGAGTTAGGTGACTCTCTTGTTACTAGGGTCTGATTGCTTGCCAGAACACTGCTAGTCTGTTCATGCGTATCTTCCACAATGATGATGAAACACATGGATATGCAAAATGAGAATTATGCATACTCCAGCTGTTCTTTGTCTCTTTCATTCCTATAATTGGTGCAATTTTGAAATTTCTTTTCCATATAAAAGTGCAGTTAGAGTGAAAGCATTAGTTCAATTGGCTACAATGATGGAAAAAATAGGTAATAATGCAAAAAACGCACTAGGCTCCTAGCAATTTGAGAGTGCTAGGCTCTCCACCCAGATGCTCACATATTTCCTCCTTCTCATTGACTCTATCACACACAATATCCCCTAATAACTCCCTCTTTCTCTTCCTCCCTCTAGCATTACATTTGCTACCTATATGTTTGTTACCATCTTAGTTTACTAGTTATGGACCACTCCAAGGTTAACCATTGTTGAAGACTCTTTCAGATTATCTTTACGTTGTTTCTTTCAATATCTATGTCATTTTTATGTACATCGCATTGATTTTTTTACATTAATTGGCTAAACATTGAACAATTTAGCATTACTTAACACAGGTTTTGGCTCTATCTGGTTTTGTTGACATGAATTTGTGTTTGAAATTAAATCTCAAACAAGATATTATTTCAAAGGTCCTACATTGCCCATGAATGCACTTTTTCACTCTTGGCTGATAAGTTGTAACTGAATTTTTATATTATGAAAGTAAATTTTAAAAGAGGCATCCAATGGGCCAGCACCATGGTAAATTGTAAAGGGACACCAAGCAAAATGGGAAGAAAAAAGATGATGGAGTGCCCCATTTTTGTTTACCATGTATGTGTATGTACCTTCAAAATTATCATGGTGTTGGGTGCACTTTTTACAATTTACCATGTATATTTTTGCTCACTTACCCTTATGAAATCAATTCAGATTTTGCATGATTTGGCACGGAAATGTTAGGTATACTATATGATTAAATCTGTTTACCCGTTTTGTTTAGGGATTAAACCTGGAATCAAGGGTCCATCTATGGTGACTGGGGGTCTGATTGGCTTTATGGGTGGGTTCATGTATGCATACCAAAACTCTGCTGGTCGGCTTATGGGTTTCTTCCCCAATGAAGGTGAAGTGGCCCGTTACAAGAAATGATAAATTTCCTCAATCTGGAACTTTCGTTTTCCCCTTCTCTAGTGGATGTAATATCCGGAACTTTATGTCAACAATATGGTGATTGAGAATAATGAAATCGTCATTCCTGTATTTCATCTCATTTAAGCGTTCAGTTTAGTTCTGAGGTCCAATCAAGAATCTGTTTGACATTAATTGATATTGCTTTATTCATTCGAATCTGCCTTGAAGTGTCTCTGAGTATGAAAATTGGGAAAGGATAATTCGAATTTACATCGTTCAATTGAACCTATACTGTAAATGGCTGCTTGATGACTAAAAATCAAGGAAAACCTATGTCTTGATGAATACTTTGAACTAAAAGATGTGATGAAGAAGTAAAAATATAAACTAAAAAACTTTGTGCTTTCGAATCCTTTCAATACAGGATGAGTGTGATATATCAATATTCTCACTTGTTCTAAACTGAGGAGTTAGCTAAATAGTTAGTATATATTAAGAAAACTAAATAAATCACTGAAAAGATGTGTTCAAATTTTCCTTAAAAATCTTATTTAAATCATTTCATTGATGAAAATAAATGAATTACTATTTAGTACAGGAAGTGTGTTCAAAAGGAACTGTTTGGTAACAAAAATAAACTGAGCTTGAGAGTATCACATATAAAGACTCTACAATTGTAGTTTTTTTGTGCACAAGTAATCTTCGTGGCTCTGGTAAAAGGTTTTTTTGGGGTCAAAGAATAAGGCAGGCTTTTGCAGTATAATTGACTTTAAAATTCATTAAAATATTAGTTTTCTTCGTTAAATAAAAGAATAGGGCAGGCTAGCCCGGGGGGCGTAGCTTGATGGTTTGAAGAGGATCCCCAAGGTGTGGATCCCGCCATTTAGCCCAAAGGTGCCAAGTTCGAACCCCCGGGAAGTCAGTCACCCCGTTTACGGGAATCCTGGCTGGCGACTCCGGATTAGTCTGCACCCGAAGGGTGTGGGACACCGGGGGAAGCAATTCAAAAAAAGAATAGGGCAGGCTTTTGCTGCATAATTGTTTTTCAAGTACATTCAACTCCAAAGTATGTAAAATATGAAACTAAAAAAATGAATAACCTGTCAACAAAAAATGCATAGCTCTAAATTAGTTTTCAAATAACTTAAAACCTAATTCATTGTTGGGGGGCTATGGTTACTGAAGTTTAAAATTAAGCCTATAGGCTGCTACTGAGAAACCTACTAGTATAAGATAATTTAGTAAAATGCAGATTCAACAATCTAAGAGTATTAAGTCAATGATCAATTTAAATATATTTTTAAATAAAATTATGTACGACTATGTAGTAATTTAACTTTGCCGTTCTTGAGACGCAAAAAAAGCATGTCAAATATGAAAGACTTCATATAGCTGAGACTTACCATGATGTGGCTCTTTTTTTGGACTAAATCATGTGGTTCTATACTTCTATATTAGTCTATATGGTTGGCCAAAAAAATAATATTACTCCATATGAACAACTTTTAAACAAATACCTATAGAAAGAGCTTATTAACATTACCTTCTTGAATACACAGTAACTAGATGATACCCCGGGCGATGCCCGGGTAACATTTACTTATGAGGTACAAATTTTATTTAATCTAGTAGGTAAGTTAATTCCTGATCAAAAAATAGTAGGTAAGTTAATGGTTATAGTTAATGTCTACATGGTAAAATAATGGTTGGGATCCTAACAATTGTTCTCACTGATATATACAAAAAATAAGTGATAGTACATCAAGCATCTAATATGAATTATGATCTTTTTTGCTGAGTAATTCAAATTGAAGCCCTCAATGTGTATGCCAAATACCAAGAGCTATAAATGTAGACTAAATATAGACATTTATGAAAAAGGATTGGGGTACCAAGAGCTATAAATGTAGACTAAATATAGACATTTATGAAAAAGGATTGGGGGACGATGAATCCTATCTTCAAACATACATAATTACTAACACCTATAGCACAATGAACACATATAAATATTCTTATATTATCATTATATTTGCTTCATTCTCATCCAAGGCAAAAATGTAAAATAATAACAGCTTCATCCAAGGCAAAAATCATGTGTGTCTTCTGCAAGAGTTCAACCGACAACAAATCCATTAAAACACAAAAAAAAAAAATATCTACCATACATGCAACCAGAGAGAAAATAAAACAACAAAAAACCATACTTGATAAAAAATACTATGAAGTGCCACTTGTTCTCTCATAGGACGATCAGGTCCGAAGGGAAAACGAACGTGCTCCATACTTATAATCCTATCCACCTTCACAACAACTTCCTGCTCAAAACGGAAACAATAGGCTTTGAGACGGACATTTCAATGCAGAGAAATAACCGAAACGATAGTTCTATTTATTGCCTTTTGACAAACATTTGTCAAACTATGAGAAGAACCTTTAATAAGCAGTGCATGGGGGCAAAGAAAATAGTGGGAATCAAATAAAATTAAATAAAATATAAGTAAAAGAAAAGCTGAGCTAGAGATGCAAAAAAACTACTAGGCCATCGGGATGACAAGATAAGTCACCAAAGGAGAGAGAGGTCACCAAAGCATAAAACGATTTTTTTTTTTTAAAAAAAAAAACAAACACCTCCATAGCACGTCTTATCCTCCTTAAAATAAGGCAAACTAATATTTCAGAGTGGTGATTGAATTGACTGGAGAGCAACTTTATGGTGCAAGGCATGTGGAAGTTTATAAGGCTAATAGAGTGGCAATTGAATGCGCTGATGTATTGGCAAAGCAAGGTCACACGTGTCCAAGTAATATAAGAATGATGGTACACCAAGTACCTCCAAGATGTGAGGGAATTTGCAACAGGGACAGAACTACTGCGAGGAGGAACTCTTCTCAGGCCTGCTAACAAAGCAAGCCCAATCACCAGCACTAGCTTGCCATGTAATTCCAAAAAAAAAATATTTCACCAACTGAAAGACAATGAACGGCTAAAAGCAAGCCGAGACTGTTTACCAAAGGCTTCCCAGCTCAATGAACAGTGCACCTCAGAGACAAGCCGAATTCCAAAGGGCTCAATGAATAGTAACAAAGAATTGATTTATAAGATATATAGATAATTATTAACAAGTCGATTGTGATATACTCCCTCCGTTCCTAAATATAATATCACTTTAGCAAATATGGAGAGATTAAGGAAGACATTCCAATGAATTAGTATTACATGAAATTTTCAATATACCTCTCACTAAGTTTTAATATAACATCACCTTCTTCAAACCACTATTTTTTGGGTGAAGGGAGTATAGGGGTAATTTGAGAAAAACTTGAGTCAAATTAGAAAATGATCTTATATTTAAGAACAAACTCTCCTCCCTATAAAGTGATCTTATATTTAGGAACGGAGAGAGTATTTTATATAGTTGGATCATTATAATAAAGTTATTTTCCACAACACAACCATTGTTCAGTCCAAAAAAATAACACACCCATTGATGCTTTATTTATTTTTACTACATCTCTTTTATTAGTTATCCTTGTAAAGTAGCATTTGTGCATAATTTTATATAATGGGCATTATAGAAGGGAGTTAAGAAAGTTAATCAGAATATAAAAAGTTTTATGGTTATATGCATCTGTATATTGTTTTTATATGGGCATAAGAGATTTGGATAATATGTACATAACCAAAGATTTTGTTTCTAAAAAACAACATTTAATTATACGATTTTAAACCGTTTATGAGACGCAAAGAAACAATAAGTCTTATGAGAGACTTTATAAAGTCTGTCTACAAAAGAAATTTCCGCTACACACTAGCGAAATTTTCCGAATAATGATGAACAATATCTTTCATTAACTTGTCACATGTGGAAAAATTAAAGAGTCGAGACCAAACTGATCAACAGCATGATCCAACTTTTAAAAGTGGAATGGTCAAATACTTAAGAATAATAACTTGAATACAATAATTTTGATTGTAACATTGCCATTCTTGATACGCATAAGAATAAGAAGTCAATTGTGAAAAGTTTTACTTAGTCGAGCAGGAGCTAAGTGTTGTTATGCATATAATGGTTTAAAGGTAAGAAATATGACCACACCACTAAATATAAATAGAAAAGTTTGATAACTAATTTTGAATAGATTAAGAAAATGTATATAGTTATTTTCAACCAATATTTGATATGTGATGCTTTTTTATACTCTTTCAATACTTCCTATTATAGAAAGAGGAAAAACTCATATTACAGCTGAATAAGATTATATGTGAATCTTCTGATAAAAAAAGATTATACGTGAATCATTGGCCAAGATAGCTGCAAGTTCCTTTGAGGGAGAGCCCACTGAGTAAAATCCAGGAGCATTTGACAAAGTGCTCCTTGTCAGAAAATTGGCCACCATGTTCGCCAAACGAAACATACACTTAAATCATCACATACCAATCATAACCCCTCCATATGTACCCAGAACTTGTCCTTGAGATGTGATTCTACCTCTACTTGAGATGTATATGCACTAATAATATTCGTCGTATCCTTTCCCATAATGACTTTTAAATATATGATTCGATCTAAAATTCTTTTAACTCCCACAATATTCTTTCTCCATTCATTATCATCAACGATATCAATATCAATATTCCTTCCTTTTACATTTCTTGTGTACCAAAGTTTAGATCATTAACTTTTATTTCTATACTTCCCTCCCCAACCTATCTTGTTTCCTGCAAACACAATTTATGTTTTTAGCTTTAAAATATAATTTTGGGAACAACTATATCATAATTTTTTACTCTCTCTGGTCCTTAATATAAGACCTACTTGACTTTCTTGGAATATCCTAAAAAGCTAAATAAGTCACTTATAAATTGATTTACTTAAGTTTTTTCCTTAAACTAGTTTATTTGACCTATAAACTAATAGGTATTCTAAAAATTTATCAAATATGTCATAATTAAATACCATATTTTGCTTCCTTAAACTCTACAAAAAAGGCAATGGGGTCTTATATCTACGAGCATAGAAATATTTGTTTTACACAAAAAAATAGAAGTAAACGTGCTTTGGTACGTCATAACGTATTCAAAAGGAAGATCCCAACCAGGGTAGTTGTCCCACCCTTTGAGGTGCCTACAAATCAGTGGAGGATTAATCTCTCACTTGTCGAGTGGGAGGATATCTTGATCATTGATAAAAAAAAGGAAGATCCCAGAAGAGATCGAGATAGAAAATACAAGTACTACAAAACGGGGGAGAAAACGTTCCATCAATATCAATTAACTAGATGATAATTGATAGGCTACCATTATTCTAAAAGTTTGAATAAGGAAAAATATTAAAGAAATTTGTACTTACATAGAAAGCCCATTATGCACGTTAAGTTATGTTAATTAGTCTTCAATCAACTTATTACGAAGAGGCAAAAAAAATTTTTCAAAAATTTGTCACAAAGAAACATGAATAGCTAGAAACATGCAGACAAAATTGTGAATAAAACAGGTGTGTTGTAAAATTTATGTGGTCGAGTTTAAATGTCAATAAAAAACATCTTTTTATTTTAGCACTGTATTAAAAAAGAATGTTATAAAATATATATAATTAACTTTTTATAATCGTAAAATATTTGGTTAAAATGAAATCTTATTTAAAATGTTATGAAGGAGGTGAACTTTTGTCATGTAGAGAGCCATAGACTAACATTATAAATAGTAGTTCTTCTTTCAACAATTGTATGTCCATTTATCAAAGCAGAAAAACTGATAGCAAAAAAATTCTCTTGAGTTGAAGTTGTCATGGATGGTTCCTGCAAGTTTCATGTGTTTGTTTCACTTTTGCTGCTTATCTTTTCAAATGTTGATTTATGCATTTGTAGAGCTTTCGGTGAGGTTGCGTGCATTCCAAGTGAGCGAGAGGCATTACTTAAGATGAAGAGTCATCTCTCAGATTATTCAAACAGGCTTGCCTCTTGGTCTCCCCTTTCAAATTGTTGCAACTGGCCTTTAGTTGTCTGTCACAACATTACAGGCCATGTTCTTCAGCTTCACCTCTCAACTATACCTCCATTTGAATTCGGAGACAATCCCGGTCTTTATGACACATTAATGTTTGGAGGGGAGTTACATCCTTCTTTACTTGACTTGAAGCATTTAAATTATTTGGATTTGAGCGGTAATGACTTAGGATCTTTGCAAATTCCTCATTTTCTTGGCTCAATGACAAGCTTGACATATCTCAACTTATCTCATGCTGGGTTCAGTAGTAGCATTCCTCTTCAAATTTGGAATCTCTCCAATCTGATCTATCTTGACCTTGGAGGCAATATTTTGGAAGGAAGCATTCCTCATCAAGTTGGAAACCTCTCTAATTTGCAATATCTTGACCTTGGAGGCAATAATTTGGAAGGAAGCATATCCCATCAAATCGGAAAGCTCTCTAATTTGCAATATCTTGATCTTGGAGGTAATTTATTCAATGGAAGCATTCCTCGTCAAATTGGAAAGCTCTCCAATTTGCAGTATCTTGATCTTATAGGCCAATATTCTGAAGTAGGCATTCCTCGTGAAATTGGCAACCTCTCCAATTTGCTCCATCTAGAACTTTTTACTAATAGCATCCCTCATCAAATTGGAAATCTCTCCAATCTAATCCATCTTGATATTGGAAATGACATGTCAATGCCTATTGAAAATCCTCAGAGTGTTTCAACTCTTACATCTCTACAATATCTTCAGCTGAGTTATGTTAACCTATCTGAAACCTCTGGTTGGTTGCAGGTTCTACATTCACTTCATTCTTTGAGAGAGTTGCACTTGTTAAGTTATTCTCCTGACCATTCTCAATCAACCACGTTAAATTTTTCATCTCTGGTTGTCCTTTATCTTTTTAATAGTGATGAGTTTTTTGGCACATCATTGGTCCCAAACTGGATATTTCAACTGAAAAACTTGGTTGATCTCCAACTGAATGAAAACAGCTTATACGGTCCCATCCCAGATGGTATTCAAAACTTAACTCTCCTTCAACATCTTGATTTATCTTCCAATGAACTCAACTCTTCTATTCCTGATTGGTTGTATAGTTTGAGTCATTTAGAGTCTCTTATTCTCTCTCATAACTACTCGGTTGGCTCAATTTCTTCTAACATTGGAAATTTGATTTCTCTTGTTACTCTTGATTTTTCTGATAATCTTCTTGAAGGGCCCATTCCAGCTTCTTTGGGAAATCATTGCAACTTGAAAATGCTGACTCTTTCAGACATTAAGTGCAACCAAACAATTTCGGAAATATTAAAAATTCTTTCAACAGGATGTGATACACATGCATTGGAGATTTTTTCTCTTAGTGGTTGTCAATTAACTGGCCATCTCACTGACCATATTGGTATTTTCAAAAATCTTGCTGTACTTGATCTTTCTTCCAACTCCATTCAAGGTCCAATACCTAGCTCTTTCGGAAATCTTATAACTTTGAAATACCTTTCTCTTGCCAATAATGCTATTAGCAGTTCAATTCCTACATCATTTGGAAATCTAAAATCTTTGATGGATCTTGATCTCTCTCATAATCAACTTGATGGAAATCCTTTTGAAATTCTAGGATCACTTTATAAGTTGAATGAAGTTCGTCTGGATTACAATCTCTTTCAAGAAGTTGTGAAAGAAATTCACCTTGTTAATTTTGCCCAATTGCAAATGTTCTCAGCTGACCACAACATGCTCACGTTAAAGGCAGACTCCAATTGGAATCCTAATTTTGCAAGTTTGTCATGGTTAAGTTTGGTCTCTTGGAATATAGGTCCCCACTTTCCATCATGGGTTCAATCATTGAACAATCTTGAGATTTTGGACATCTCCTACACCAAGATAAGTGACTCTATTCCAACTTCGTTTTGGGGAAAAATTAGCAATTATGTGTATATGAATCTCTCCCACAATCATATTGAAGGAGACCTTTCAAACGTGTTAATTAACATCACTGGTACTCTCACTTATGTTGATCTTAGCTCAAATAAGCTACATGGCCAATTGCCGTATGTATCACAAGATATGAGCTACATAGACCTTTCAAATAACAGGTTGTCAGGATCCATTGCTCACTTCCTGTGTCATCTTGAGGGGCCAAAGTTGTTAGAGTTCCTTAATTTGGCCTCAAATAATTTATCAGGTAAAATACCTGATTGTTGGATGAATTGGCCAAGACTTCAGAAGGTGTCCTTAGAAAACAACCATTTCACTGATATTTCACCCACATCCACTGCATCCTTGTCAGCACTGAACACGTTGAGCCTCCGCAATAATAATTTATCTGGAAAGTTTCCTATTTTCTTGAAGGATAGTAGACGCCTGACTTTATTGGATCTTGGAGAGAATCAACTATCAGGAATGGTTCCATCTTGGGTTGGACAGAGGCTGCCAAAATTAAGGATTCTTGTTCTGAGATCAAACAGATTTTTTGGTCCAATTCCTCATCAAATTTGTAACATGAGTGTCTTACAAATCTTGGACCTTGCACATAATGAGTTGACAGGAAATATACCACCATGTGTCAAGAACTTGAGTGCTATGTTGGAAATAAATAGTGATTTAGAGCCAAAATTTTATTATGGTGGCTTTTATTCTCGACTTTTTATAGTTGAAACATTACTCTTGAAAGGAAGAGCTTATGATTACAGCACCAACCTTGGTCTCATCACAAGCATCGACTTCTCAAGTAATGGATTATCTGGAGAGATACCAAAGGAAATGACAAGACTCAAGGCACTCCATTTTTTGAACCTTTCAAACAATCAATTCACTGGCCAACTTCCTCAAAATATTGGCAACATGGAGTCATTAGAGTCGTTGGATTTTTCCCAAAATCATCTGACAGGTGATATCCCACCAAGCATGTCCGAATTAAGCTTTTTGAGCATGCTGAACTTGTCTTACAATAACTTGACAGGGAAAATTTCCAACAGGGACCCAGTTACAAAGTTTTGAAGCATCAAGCTTTGTTGGCAACTATGATCTTTGTGGTCCTCCACTCAACAATTGTTCATCAAACAGCTCCAATAATGAAGACAAAGAAATGTTTGATCATGTTGGTGGAATCAACTGGTTCTTTGTGAGCATGGGATTTGGATTTATTGTGGGATTTTGGGTAGTGGTGGGTCCTTTACTCTTCAAAAGTTCATGGAGGTAAGCTTATTTTAAATTCATTGATAGAATGTGGTATAAGCTGCTATACCGGTGCTACTATTGAAAAGAAACTGAGGCCGAATTAGCATATTTATGGTTTGTGCTTTTACTTACGTGATGTACTGTATTGTCTCTCTTTCAATCATGTAATGCTTTTCTTCGATTGCCACACTATTGTAGAGTATGTTTAGTGTGATGTAAGTGTTTTTTCTTTCAACAATATGTTCGTGATATGGATTAGTCTAAAGACGCATAACAACTTTAAGGTGATTAACTCTAAGCAGCCAAATGTGGATTTGATCATTCTTATTGAAGACTAAGACAAATATACACCATTAATTAATGTATATACATACATATATAGGGATGCCAATATCTTTATATGATTTCGAATATGTATACATGAATGAAAGTTTGAATGAGACATTTATCTTGATAGAAGCTCATCATTTTCGTTCAAAATACACAAGTGAATTGATTGAATATAAATTTGTAGAAGAATCAAATTATTATTTTTATCAATTCATAAAATTGAGTGAACTCAAGTCTCGTCCACTTTTCATAAATTAAATGTACTGAGGATTTATTTCCATTAATAAATTTAATTTTTTCTACTTTGATTGAAACTTTAATACGGCAGAGATATGGACAAAATGTCTCATTTATTAAATAAACTGGGTGTGCCTATAAATTAGGGAAAACATAACATGAAAGTTAATAAATCGAATGTAGCATTAAAGGCATCAGTTTTTAGAGCCCCATATTCAAAAATCATAGTAATTTGGTACGCAGAGAAAGTAAAAAGGCGGGAAAAAGAGAGAAAAATGACGTGATATCTATATTCCACGTTTTGGTAACTGCATAAGGCGCCATATATATAGTATGGCCCACTCTCTCTAACAGAATTCCTCACTCTGCGTGCCTACTAACAAATCCCCTATAAGCACGTGACAGTAAAATATAACCCAAATAGCAATAAGAAAAATATAGTAGCAAATGCAAAATAGTAAATGCATATACTAATAGCCCAATATACTAATAGCCCATTATCAAGTATCAGTAATACTTCTTACCCTTAATACAAGAACTAATCGATTGTTTTAGAACTATTTATAAAGCTAAATAAATTTGTTTATAATAAAATATCTCTAAAAATATTTATTTGTATCATTAATAACATATCGATTTATATGTCAGAAATTAGTCTAAAAAAATTATAAAAATGAAAGGGAACCTAAAAAAAAACGTTTATGTGTAGAACCAATATTACTTTACTCATAACCTAACTCTTATATTTGAAAGTAGAAGTGTATATTACATTTTCATTAAAAAAAAAAACAGAGAGCAGTGTATATTACAGTTCTAACAGGAGCATTAATGGGCCTGGACTATGTGGGCTTTCAAAAGGGCAACTAATTAACTTAGTACTCCCTCTGGTCCTAAATATAGGACCTAGATAACTTTTTTTGGAGAGATTAAGGAAGGCTTAATTTTAGATGTCTTTCCAATAATACCCCTCCTTAATTAGTTTGATTACTTAGTAGCCCTTCCTCCCCTATTATTAAGTAGTTGTTAAGAAGAAGAAGGGTAATTTAGGAAAAATGTGACAAAAAATGTATCTAGGTCTTATATTTAGGACCAAAATGAAGTCTCTATCTAGGTCCTATATTTAGGACCGGAGGGAGTACTATTTTTTTTATACAGACTTAAATTAGTACTACTTATAAACTTCGAAAATTGACTTCCAAAAGAAAAGCAACATAATTTTTTTTACCATAAAAAGCAACATAATTGACATGAGATTTTACTATACCAAAGTTCCTTAGAGCATTGTCAATGAAGCAAATCACTTTTAGTTTAGTCTAAAATCAAGTGCATCGTTAATAAAATGTCATTTGCAATATTCATTTGATCATGCTCACCTACAAGTGCATTACAATCAACAAAATGGTAACGTCTAATGTAAAATATGAGTTCCCAACACGTACGAATCTAATCGATTGAGTTAAAAAAACGGAGGGAATGGAGGAGAATCATTATAGGACCCCAAAAAAAATGTGGGTCAAAGAGCAGAATGTAACAAAAATCACCAGGAATTTTCGTATCAGCATGCACACCCACGCCTTTGCTCATTCTCAGGAACAGCGTCTGGAATACCTTGAAAGTATCTGCAATTAAGAATGGAGCATTAATTGAAAGATATAATTAGAAAGCATGTCCATCAATTATCACTGAATGAATGCATGTCAAATTAAAGCATTCAGACATTCAAAACTCATCAAGAAGCAAGACAAATTTAACCAACATGAAAACTTAACCCCAAAACATCGATCATCAATGAAAGTATTATTCGTTACCTGTTTCCAGGAAATATATGAATAAGACTCATAAGATAAATTCTTAGTCCCATAATTTAATGGTTGTTGGTTAAAAAAAATTAATGGTTGACAGTTAGTGTACATTTGAAAACTCTCAAAGTGTGTTTTGGATTGCGAATTCCACCGACTCATCCATCTACTTGGCTATGCACTATTTGGTTTCTAAGAATTTCTCAGGCTCACAATAAGTGAGCAATTCTTATTTGTTCACTACCTCTGGGCCATTTCTCAAACATAATATCAAGAAACATAATTTAGAAGTGTGATATGTAATCATGTATATTAAGAGGATTATCATTAGCGTTACAATTAGTTTAAAGAATGGTAATCTTTTGTTCCCATCATAAAGAGTTGGTGTTAGAGTTGGTTCCGAGGCAAATGTTATTAGACTATAATTAGATGTGTATTCACTTGAAGCAGATGTTATTAGACTATAAAACGGATGGGTATTCACTTATATGATCAGACTATTATGATGGATTAGCATGTAATTCACTTTATCTCCTCTCCTCTTCCTCCTCTGTTTCTCTTCTCCATCTATTCTTCCTCCTCCTCTATCGCATTTTCCCTTCTCTCATCATATATTCTTCTACAATTGCATATCAACGTGCAAGATAATTGACTTTAAAATTCATTAAAATAATAGCTTTCTTCGTCAAATAAAACAATAAGGCAGGCTTTGCCGCATAATTATTTTTCATGTAAATTCAACTCTAAAGTATGTAAAATATAAAACTAAAAAAAATGAATAATCTGTCAACAGAATATCTATAGCTCTAATTAGTTTTCAAATAACTTAACTTTATACATTGTTGCGGCTATTGTTACTTAAGTTTAAAATTAAGCCTATAGGCTACTACTGAGAAACCTATTATAAGATAACTTACCAATTTTCAAATGCAGATTCAACAATCTAAGGAGATGGGACTTTAAGCCTATAGGCTGCTACTGAGAAACCTATTATAACTTTATAAGATAACTTACCAATTTTCAAATGCAGATTCAACAATCTGAGGAGATGGGACTAGAAGAAGCTCATTAAAAGATAGGAATAATATGATAAATGGGGCTGATGAAGGGGTGTGAAGAAATTTCGACTGAATATTGGGAGAAATTCTAAAGTCTCATAAGACAGAAGCCTACTTTATTGTTGTCACGCATATTTCCTAAATGATCTGTTTTCTACTACAGATTTATATGCAATCAAGTCTCTACATATATGTTTAGCAGGATTGGTTTCTCAATTTCCTGGTATGATTACTGATTCACTGCAAGGATGCTTAAAATTCTATCATTCTTATTGAAGATTAAGACAATTTTTCAACATCCATAAATATAATGTGTTCAGTCCCCAACAATACTCACAGAAATGCATCTAACAGCCAAGACAACTTCATTATATTGATAGATATAACAATATCCAACTACACTGATAAAAACAAAGATCATAGACTCATAATAATGAACAAGAGTTCAGTACAGACACAGATACACTCACATAAGCACAACACATAACATATAGCCAAACATTCGAGAAGTTGGGACACTCTCCACTCCCCAAAGGGCCAAGACTAATTTCCAAATTCGTCCTCCCTTATCCAAATCAGATTGAAGATACATAAACCCAAAAGGTGAATTTCACCACCCCCAACTCATAGGTTTTGACTAGGCAATCCTATATCCACCCTACTCTCTATTTGTTTATTCAAAATAGTCAGTCAAGGTTCTTCCATCAAAAAGTATATTTTCCTTTCTCATGCATTTCCCTAAGTCTGCAAAGGAGTCCTAACAAAATGAAAGCATCTTAATATGATTTTAAATACATGCATGCAACTTTAGAGTAAAACTTACATGTCTTGCCCTTGCTCATTAGCTAGAGCAGTCTTAGCGATACACAAAAAAGCAGCATCTATATTGTAATCCTCTTTTGCAGACGTCTCAAAATAAGGGATATTTCCTTTTGAAACACACCAGTCCATTGCTTTCTTCTCAGACACCTGAATTCAATATCATTAAACTATACATAAGCTATCATGAGGCTAATCACATCATGCTCCTTGGGTAGTAGAAGCACAAGACTTTGGGAAACAAATCACAAGTTCAGTTACTCCCTGAACAAAGATTTTCATAAAAAAAATAGAAGTCTTTTTTTGAAGGGGGATGGGGTGGGCTATTAGAAAACTTCAAAGTACATTATCATCTGCTTACCACTCGACTGTTTCCCCCATCAATATCAACCTTGTTTCCGAGCAAAATAAATGGAAATTTCCTGGGATTAGGAGAATTAGCCTGTGTTTCAATGAGACCATTTATATTAAAATAAGCTCATCTTCATTCCGAAAACATAAAGTCAAGAGATAAAGAACGGATGATGAATTTTAACACAAAAATAATTATGAGTACAAAGATGGAGAATAATTGAATACTACAGGAAAAGAATTTTTCATCTGAAAACAAAAGCATGATATAGATTCACACTAACAGTCTTTGAAATGAAAGAAAATAAAGTCCGGCACATGAAAGTGTAAAATAGAAATCTCAAGCAGAAGTATGACAAACATTTCAGTGTGAAAAGCTTCTAAAAAACCTACAAATGAAAGAAAATAGAATAAAAGAGATGAAATTGTAAAACATGAAAACCAGACTTCAGCCTCGGCCATTTCAAAAAAGAACTTCTTTATGCACTCTGAAATCTAGGAAGGTAAATTACTTTTCATCCTTCATATTAATCTTTCCTTTTCTTTCATTTGAAATTTCCGATCTTAAACAATAACAAAAATAAACTAGCGGATAATCTAAGCTTCAATACAAATAGCAGAAACTTCTCTACAAAAAATGTAATCAAACATGAGAAAGAAGTTAACTAAAGAAGATGCGACTCCATATCTAATAATTTCTCAATTGCAATACCATGACAGACATTCGTCAGGGAAAATATAACCACAAGTCTACAATAATAATCATCTAGCAGAAATAAGCAATACAACTTCGAGGCCTACTGTTTTCAAAGCATGTGAATCATCCAAAGCAGCATATCTAGCAGGATGAAGGGAAAGAAGAATGACCTGTTTGAGGAATTCCGCATGCCAAGTGTCAAGGGTATCAAAAGACCTCAAAACATTAACATCATACACAAGAACACAACAATCTGCCCCTCTATAAAAGGAAACTCCAAGACTCTGAAATCTCTCTTGACCAGCAGTGTCCCATATCTAACTAGAACACAAACAAAGCATTGAAATATAAATAATAAATAAACTCTTCAATAGACAACTGAAATAGCAGTGAGCTAGAAAACATACTTGTAGGGTAACGAGTCTATCATCAATCTGGAGTTCCTTAGTGACAAAATCTGCGCCAATTGTAGCTTTGTATTGCTGATTAAACTTCTTATGTATATATCTATTCAGATAGTTAATTCCAAAACAACACAAGAGCATAGAAACAGAGGCATCAATAGCAAAACCTCCCTATTGTGCAGGGTGAAAAGCAAATACTAAAAAAAAAAGAAACAAAAACCATCAAAAAAAACAAGCCAAGCATTATACTCCCACCATGCCAAAATATAACACTAATTTCTAATTTTCCTCAACTTTTTCCAAATTATACCCACGAATGCTCCTAAATAAAAAAAAAAAAGCAACAAGGTGTTTTGGTAGTATCATGTTATTTATACTCCATCCAGTCCTACATATAAGACCTAGTTGACTTTTTTGGAAAATCTTAAAAAAGAAAAATAAGTTAATTATAAATTGATTTACCTAATTTTTTCGCTTAGACTAGTTTATTTTACATATAAACTATAGGATAATCTAAAGATATATCAAGTATGTCGTAATTTAATAGTAACCTATTTTGCAACTTTAATCTCTCAAAAAAAAAAATAATTCAACTAGATCTTATATTTAGGACCGGAGGTGGTATTAACTTAACTAAAATGCTTAATCTGGTGAAATTAGGTAAATATGTGTTACATTTATTGAGAAAACACAAAATGAGCAGCAACAGGAAAAACATAATTGGAAGATGAAATTTGAAAATGGAAGTAAATTAGGAAGAAGGAAGGATACTGAGTCATCAAGGAGGTCTTTCCGACGCTGAGAAAAGAAGAAAGAAAAAGGAATTTCATGAAAAAGAAAGAGGAGGATGCAAATAAAGAAATAGAGAGAAATGAAACCCTAGGAAGTGAGAGAGTGACCCGCTGTCGCCGAGAACGATGACCTTCAGCAAGATTCGCCTGCGCAAAGACATTATTGCAAAACAGAGAGAAGCGAATTGAATTCACGAAGCAAATAGATTTTTGTTTTCTTTTTGTAGTGAGTGGATGATTACTAGAATTTAGAAGCTAGAGAGAGAGGAGGACTATGAGTTGACTAGCGGTTAAAGAAGCGAAACTAAAAAAGAGGCGCCAACGTCGACTGCTTATTTTTTAGCCACACTTTTTGCTTTTCTCTCTTTTTTTCTTAAAAAAAATGGTGAGAGAAACAAGAAGAAGCTTTCAATGAATGAAGAATGCCACTCTCTAAAAAGGGGCATGGACAAAACAAACAACACGTGCCTCCACTTAATCTTATAATACTACTCCATTTCCCAGTGCCACATTGGGTGGATAGTTTTAGGGAAGGGAAATACTGCACCCAAAACAATTATTCTACAATACTTACTCTGATCCCTAATACTCACTCCGATCCCTAATGTAAGAGCCTAAAATTTGAATGGTTTTAGTCCCTAATGTAAGAGCTCGCCCCATATTCTCTCCTCATTTAATGCATTTTTTCCTACTTTACCCCTAACCCTCTTTCATATTTATTAATGCTTATGTATTTCTCTCTCTTAAAAGTATCATAATTAATATGGGCAATTTTGGAAAAGAAACATTAACTCCAGACACCCAACTAACATTCACATGTTTTCTTAAGAAGCGTTTTTTTACGGCTAGCTCTTACATTAGGGATCGGAGGGAGTACTACATAATATAAGAGTCAGTCGACAAAAAATGTTTCTTAAAAAAAATGTGAATGTTAGTTGGGTATGAGTCAATGCTTCTTTATCAATATTGCTCATATTTATTGTGATACTTTTAAGAGAGAGAAATACATAAACATTAATAATAGGCTAAAGTATGTTTTTGGTCCTTTATGTTTGGAAAGTGCACTTTTAGTCCTTTTTTGTCAACACCGTTAGTTTAACTTAACGGAAAATGCTAACTTAACAATTTTAAATGGTTATTAAATACTGAAAAAATGTTCATATTAAAATATTTGAGTGTAAATAATCTTATATTTTCAAAATTTATCATTTTTGGTCCAATTCCATTATAAAATAATCATTTAAAATTATTAAGTTAGCATTTTCCGTTAAGTTAAACTAACGGTGTTAACAAAAAAGAACTAAAAGTGTACTTTCTAAACATAAATCATCATCATCATCATCAACATAAACCTTATCCCAATTAGATGGGGTCGGCTACATGGTCATTATGCTCTATCAATAGTCATGTTTGGAGGTAAACATTTCATCAAAAGATCTCTTTGGTCTTCCTCTCCTTCTTGTGCAGTGATTCCATACCCTTTATTCAATTATTCTTACTGCTCATCCACTTCTCTTCTTTGAACCTTTTGTTTCTTTATATGCCTTTTCCCATGATAGTATGATAGCCTTTGTGAAGAATCAAGCAATGACATATTGATAGAAACAATGTGTGTGTCCATGCTCAATAGATTCGACATATTTTTACGTTGGCTGCCGAAGCCTAACACAACCCTACTCCTTTATCCGGACTAGGGACCGTCTATAAATATAGGCGGAATATTCCGTGGACACACAGTCACACGGGGGTAAATAACCAAGCATGACACGAAGTCACAAAAAACAAACATTATATAATAATGATCCAAAACAATAAAATAGATCCAATAAAATAGATCCAAATACTAATAATAATGAAGTTGGCACAAATAATAACAATAAAAAAAAATGATAAAACAATAAAACAATGATCACAATACGATAAAATAATAAAACAATACCATAAAACTATAAAACAAAACAACAACAATGCTCAACAATTAAATAAATAAAATAAATAAATAAATAAATAACAAATGAATAAATAAATAAATAATAATATACAATAAAACAAAACAACAACAATGCTCAACAATAAAATAAATAAATAAATAAATGGATGAATAAATAACAATATACAATAAAACAAAACAACAACAATGCTCAACAATAAAATAAATAAATAAATAAATAACAAATAAATAAATGAATAAATAAATAACAATATACAATAAAAAAAAACAACAAAAATGCTCACAATAAAATAAAACAATAATTAATAAATCAACAGCTATAAATATAATATATATATATAATATGTGTGTATAAAAGAAAGGAAGCAATAATTAAAAACTAATCTAATATATAGTGTACATGAAAACGTGAAAAACTCTTAAGCAGGTAAATATATATATATATATATATATATATATATAACAAGTCATAAACCAATTCCTAAATAAGTACAAAGGAAATTTAAGTAATAACCACCAAACGGATTATATCCTAAATTATTAAATAAATAATTAATCAAACATCAAACAATAATTAAAAAAAAAATCTAATCCATCTTAAATTAATCTTCAACAGAATTAAAGAGTGAGATTACATAAGTACGTACCTGGTCTTGTTTTCCTTGGATTTAGAGATGAAAAGATACATTCCACAATATTATATAAACCCACAATACTAAATAATATAAATATTTCTGAAATTTAAATAAAATAAAAATAAAAATATAAATTAAAAATTAAAGATTAATAGATAGACTATAATCATCTGCGCACTCGCCATAAAACTCGGGATGTGAGTAATGTTATTTTGCACATGAAACGTTCTAAAATTTAACGGTCTAAAAAATAAATAAATAAATAAATCCAAACAGTAAAAAATCCTGCCCACTCACAATAAGACTCTGTATCTGGTTAAGGTTAATTCTGTACATGCCACGTTCCGAAAAAAAAACAAAAAAAACAAAAAAAAAAACGGAAAAAATAATAGTAATAATAATAATAAATAAAATAAATTTATTAAAAAATCTTACTCTCAAAAAAATCTTAATTCTAAACATAAATGATTAAATTAAAACTTGATGCAAACATAAAGGACCAAAAGTATACTTTAGCCTTAATAATATGAAAGATAGTAAGGGATAAAATAGGAAAAAACGCATTAAATGAGGAGAAAATATGAAATGAGCTCTTATATTAGGGACTAAAACTATTCAAATTTTGGGTTCTTATATTAGTGACCGGAGGGAGTATTATTGCTGGAGGGATAATTTAGAAAAATATCTCTTGCTTATTATTGCTGGAGGGATAATTTAGAAAAATATTAATAAAAAATTAGAATTAGACCAACATATTTAGACAGGATGGAATATTGTAAGTTTTTTCCCTTCAAAGGAGGGGGAATATTTAGGGCAATTAAGGATAATCAAATATGCAAGTCTGGAAGTTTCTCCTAATTTATAATGAGCTCTAAGTAATTTGTTATCAAACCCTTTACTTTCAGTTTATTTTGATTAAGTCCATTTTGTTTTTAATGATGTCCTTACACTTTCACCAGTTTTCATGTTCTCTTTTTATGTCACATATAGTTGCAAAGATTTGGTTGAAAATTAGATGAAGCTATGAGAAAAAATTTAAAATGCTTATTCGACTAAGTTAATTTCAATTATAGAAATTGTCAACAAATTCTTTCCATTGCCTTTAAAAGAAAATAAAATGATTCACACAATAATTACTTATGGATGATAATCATGATATATAAAGGAATGTGGCTCCATTAATCCATTTATTAGACGGGACCGTCAGCCCAATTTTTTTGGGCTATTCACGTGGTTATTGCTTCCCACGTGGCCACAGGCTCAATTAATATTCAATTGAATCAGTTCCATACTCAGCAAACATGAGTCACCTACTCACCTTATATAAAGATCTGTGCTTCAATTCAGTTAAAACAAAAGATCTGTGATTCAAAAAAATCTGATAAAGAAAAATACAGTTAAAAGGAAAAAAAGATATGCGCTACCTATAAAGTAAAAACAATCAATCTAGAATTTTCAACATGGGAATAAGAAATAGAGAACAAATAATTTGGCTTAAGGCTTAAACTAGAAAAAGAATTCGGTTCTGAATTATTGCATTTACCCACAGTTATCTTGTATTTGCAAACAATTGATTACTCTCTTTGTCAGAATATAAGCTTACAATAAGGATCCATCACCACTTTTAAATATCGTAGTTACAAACTTAAATTCTGACCAAAAAAAGTTATAAACTTTAAGTTTTCCCATAAGATCATTAATTAAGTTAGAACAACCAATTATTAGTTGATCCAAAAGTTTGATAATATCAGGCTTTAAGTATTATTATCTTTGGATCGTGGGTGAGTGCAACCTCTTTTGTAAAATTTAATATCAAAAAAAGGTTGATTGTATAAGAAATGTTTATTAGCGACAAGAGACATTTAATCAAATATGCTCAAGAGCTGTTTTCAGTATTTGATGATGAATGAAGTACAAATTCAACTCGTCCATGCATCTATCTGCTTCTATTTTGTCACCACTACTCTCCGTTAATAATTTAAAATCATAAGCTTCGTGTAATCCACTGTCACATTTGTTTGGTCTGATCGAAAGATATAAAATACTACCTCCTGTCCTAAATATAGGACTCAATTGACTTTTTTTAGAGATTAAGGTTGCAAAATAGGTTATTAAATGATGACATATTTGATATATTTTTAGATTATCCATTAGTTTATAGGTAAAATAAACTAGTTTAAGGAAAAAAATAGGTAAATCAATTTATAATTAACTTATTTTGCTTTTTTAAGGATTTTCTAGAAAAAGTCAATTAGGTCTTATATTTATGACCGGAGGGAGTACTTCTAATTCTCAATACAATGCAAGCTCCAATTAGTTAGTTTGATGAAATACACAAACTCTCTTATTTGGTTGAAAAACTTATGCCTATTATTGTTAGGTTCTGGTCTTTGTCATATGACATAGTTATGGAGTTAATCTTGCTCCTAACTAAGATTTTTCTAGTTTTTGACACTTGTGACACAAAAGCAATATTGATACTTCATTAATGTTAATCAAATAATGGATTGAAGGAGGACAATGGGGAAGATGACTCTAGCGCATTCGGAATAATATGACATACTACCTCCGGTCCTAAATATAGGACCTAGATGACTTTTTTTTGGAGAGGTTAAGGTTGCAAAATAGTCTATTAAATCATGACATATTTGATATATTTTTAGATTATCCATTAGTTTATAAGTAAAATAAACTAGTTTAAGGGATAAAATTGGGTAAATCAATTTACAATTAACTTATTTTGCTTTGTTTTAAGATTTTTTCATAAAGTCAATTAGGTCTTATATTTAGGATCGGAGGGAGTATTAATTAACTCAACTAATATAATTAATATTCTGATAAAAAATCATTTTCTTTTTTATTAAATTCTGATAAAAAATCTAATATAATTAATATTATCAAATTAGGTACATAATTCTAATACTTAATTAGGACATGAGGAAGCTACCTAAAAATAAGGACATGAGGAAGCTAAGTAAGCTACTGCCTCCGTTCCTAAATATAAGATCACTTTAGGGAGGAGAGTTTGTTCCTAAATATAAGATCACTTTCTAATTTGACTCATGTTTTCCCCAAATTACCTCTATACTCCCTTCACCCAAAAAATAGTAGTTTGAAGAATGTGAGATGATATTTAAAACTTAAGTGAGGGGTATTTTTGAAATTTCATGTGATCCTAACTCATTGGAATGTCCTCCTTAATCTCTCCAAATTTACTAAAGTGATCTATATATTTAGGGATGGAGGTAGTATTTTATAAGTGATCACGCAAATCAATTTTAAGAAATTAAAATGATAAATAGAAGAGATAAAATAAAAAGACCTCATAATTTAGAATCAAAACTCAATTCCAAATAAGTCAACAAAACTCAGTTTTTTTATGGAACAAACAAAACTCAATTTTTTTATAGAACAAAACTCAGTTTTATTATTAAAAGATCTTGCCGTTCCTACGTTACGTTGTAAAAGGAGCCCGTACAAGGTTGCAAATTAGGTAAATCAATTTATAATTAACTTATTTTGCTTTTTTTTAGGATTTTTCAAAAAAGTCAATTAGGTCTTATATTTAGGACCGGAAGGTGTAACTTTTTAGTGTTCCATTGCCCTTGAACAAGGATTGGACTTTATGCATAAAGGAATCACAAAGCTGAAGAACATTCTGCCATGGTTGCCTGAGCCAAATTTGATTATGAAGACTGCATGATGCTATACTCCTATCCTTTTAATATTTGTTGCTATTGTTTATTGATTAGACCAAATTTATTTCCTTCCAGAAAAGTTGAAATCTTTGTTAAGGGACTATACATATATCAATGAATATTTCATTGATTTATTCAAAATATGATGTTTCTCTTCACATTTTATCAATTGTTGTTGTTGTTGTATTTATGTTTGGATACATGTAATCCTTACTAAACTTTAACTTAGTGATATCATTTTGCGTTTTCTTTTGATCCAGCAATATATCTTCCACCCAAATATACGAAATTGTGCGGGAACGAATGTACATTTGGCCATCAAGTTTGAATAGTTGTAGAGCAAGATTTTGTAAGAAGTCCAAGACATATTTATTAAGTTCTAATGTTCCGAAAATATCCTACCGCAGTCAAATCAGGTCATAATATTTTGTCTGCCTTACGACATTGTTATGCATGGTCTGTACTTTTGTTATATTGTTTCTTAATCCGGCTATGAATAAAATGAATATTTGTTTGGTCCGTTACTTAACTATTATCAAACTTAGTTAGTTATCATTTGTTGACTCGAAATGAACTGAACGCCCGGGGAGTAAAATCTAGTTATCCCCAAAGATACGTGGTTTGAGGATATTAAAACGGAGCCACTGCACCAAGTCAAGGCTAAAACTATTGGTAAGAGTTTGAATCAAGGTTCTCAAGTGTTTTTATCTCGTATCTTATATTTTTAAAAATGTCATCATTTCACAACTTCAATTTTTAAAAATTCAATCCATAAAAATGTTTCTTTCCCCTTCTCCATCCAAATCTCAAAAGAGACCCTTTAGTAACACAAGTTCTACAACAGCCATTGTTGCAACCACCAAGGAAAAGTTTGTTCATTTAGACATTTACTTTGTACTTCTATCGATTATTTGTATGGGCCAGTAGACATATCATATGTTCAATGTCCTGAACCTGTTTTCTACGTGGGTAAATTAAATTATAATTCGTGAAAATTCTGTGTATTTAGTTTTGAATCGGTTGGAATTGAATTGCTAGATGTAACTTAAATATATTTTAATCATTTAAAACTTTAGTTTATATATCCTTATGGAGGTTGTAGTCCACTTACTAGTTCACCTAACTATCATTGACACTTTCTCTAGTCTTTTGTATGAGATTGAACTGCTTTTTTAATTTACGAAAATAAAATGAGTCACTTACTTTTAACATATGATACAAATAAATACTTTAGATTGTATATTAATTAGTTTTTTAATATGGTATTAACTTTCGAGGAAAACATGACAAATATAAATATTTTAAAGTAATTTACTCTAATAGAGTCTTAAAGGTAATTGAATGAATAACTCATCTAAACCAAGCTTCATCGATAGATCAGAGTTGGGTTGTGATTAATTAGTGAACCTATATTATAATCAATCACATAATCACATACTTCGGTAAGAATATTAGGCCAATTGGTTACACAATGTATGTTTACTATAATCTAAACATGAAGAAATATGAGATTGAGCTGCGAAGTACCAAGGAGTTAATGCAACACCAAAACATCTACAACACTACACTCCACCTATTTCAATATCTCTCATCAAGATCAAGCAATAGCTACTAAGTGTGACACCAACAGGAAAGTTTCCATGAGTAGACTATAAAAGCATTGGATGGCCAGGTTGGAAGATAGAGACATGAACTAAATAAGAGAGCGAACTTATTACAAGTATTCAATACTTCAACAACATACTCTAAGATCATTCATTTGAATATTTTGTACAGTTATTCATTGTATATCACTATATGTATGTTCATATGAGTCAATAAATCCTTGTTGTAATTTGATTATAAATGAAAGTACTCTTAAGATAGTGGGATCGATCTTAAGATTGAGTTGTAATCTTACAAGTTGTAATTGAGGGGGGAGTGATATGTAAGAGAAAACTCTAACAAAGGTCACTTGTAAACTCACCCAAGAGCATGTATTAATCTTGTGGTTATTAGTTAGATCCAACTGCCAGATGGAAAACTGGACGTAGGACAAGATTTGTGTTGAACTAATACAAACTATTTATTTCGTTATTTTTTAAATAAGTAAACACAATTCAGCCCTCTTGTCCACTTTCAATAATATTTTTGAATTTAGACTTTGTAATGAAAAATAATAACTTCACTTTAAAAAATACAAAATTTAGTACACATTTTACCAAGAAATGTACTCTCCATATGATGAGATCCTGACTTTCCACTCTGTACTCTCCTTGAGTCCCATGTCCCCAACAATCCCGTATACCCCATTTTTCCTTTCTAATTCTCTCTTCAATCACTGTCGTAACTTGTAACATTAAAAAAATAAACACAAATAAAGAAAGGAAAAATTGGGATGCGTAGGATTTATACTTGTATTTAATTTTGTTCTATATTCCTCATTATCTCAGTCTACTTCGTACTCTCTTCTATTCCACATTGTCTTTTGCAATGTGAGAGTGGATGCTATCACTGGCAAAGTTGCACAATGAATTATAACCTGAGCTTGTTAATATCAAGGTAATTAAATGGAATTGCAACTATATGGGTTGAGTCAAAAGGGTGAGAGAGATGATTAGTATATAATTAACCCCAAACTTCTAAAAAAATAAAATTAACCAAAAGAAACAAATATTCATTAATTCTCAAGTTTGAACGAGTTAGCACACCGGGTCTCCTATTTTGTCCTAGGTGAGAACGAATTTCCGGGGTTGATTCCCAGGCAGTTCCAACAAGTTAGCTTTAACCCAGCCCCGATCTTATGGTCAAGGGGGCAGGGTCAGAGCCAGGTTGGTCAAGCTGGGAAAGGCTTGATCACACTAGTCAATACTATGGAAGAAATTCCTTTTGGTCAAGGACGGTTCAATTTCCAGTCAATTCAAATCTTAAGGGCACGTTTGCTCCATTGGAATTATGAAATGGGATTGGCAAATGGAATTGAGTTTGGTAATTTCCATATATGTTGGGCCCACAAGTTTTTCTCTCAATCTCACACTTTTTCTCAGCCCACAAACTTTCTTTTTCCATATTAGTCCGTTTGGTTAGACGTAAAGTGGATGATGAAAATAGAAATGAGAGTAAAAGGGTAAAAATGGAAAGTAGAAGTAAATTAGGTAATGATGAGAAAGTAAAGTTTGTGGGACCATAAAAAAAGTGAGATGGAGAGAGGAAATATATGAGCCTGAGATACATGAAAATTACCTTTTTAATTTCCATTTTTCAATTTCTTTTCAACTTTTCTTGCATACAAACTGACCTTAATTTACCTCTACTTTCCATCTTTATCCATAACACTAAATTTCATTTCTATTATACACTTTCAGTCGAACCAGACCGGCCGAAGGGATCTAAAGTTCCATAGTGTCCGGTTTTCAAACTGGTCAAAACTAAGTAGAAAAATTAATACTATGTGCAAATGAATGGGGACTTGTAGTAGTGGACAAGGTTTTAAAACCCGAGCCGGACGTCGAGCCGGAAAACTGAGCGGGTCATGGTTGAAACGGTTGAAACGGTTGGACCGTTCGGTCGAACCGGTGACGTAATAATTTAATGAAAATTAAATATATAAATATTGTTAATACTTAATAACTTAATATAATTAGGATGAAGATATTTTTTTAATCAAGTTCATTTTTTTTCTGTTGATATATTTTTTTTCTGCAGTTGTCAATTTCTGGCCGGGTCAAAAGCGGGTCAACCCGGGTCAACCCCGGGTCAAAAACGGTTAACCCGGGTCAACCCGGGTCAACCCCGGGCCAAAACGGGTTGCACAGTAAAAACGACCCAATAGAGCAATCGGACCGTTTTACCCACCGGCCGACGGTCCGACCGGTCGGACCGTCCGGCTCGGTCCGGGTTTTAAAATATTGGTAGTGGACCACAACACATTACATTAGTACAAGGCATCTCATGGGAGTGTACTGGCTTCTCATTTGTCTCTTTCTGCTCATCACCACCCAAAAAGGATGCTTCTTTCACTCTAAGCATCACACTCCTTAGACATCTCTTGGTCTCAGATACACTTCCTTGAAGAGAAAAAACAAAGCAAGATTACCACATTGCATTTTCCTAAAGCACACTCCTTGATTTAACTGCAAAGTGTAGCTTTCTACATATGGATTATGAAAGGATCCAAAAGCCTCAGGTGCTTTTCTTTTTCATCATTTTCACTTGCTTCCACTTCCCTTTTTGTTCTTTTTCTATTTTTGCTTCATGCTACTAAGTACTAACTAACACAAAGTTTGATTTTTTTTTTTGGGTTTTGGCTTGGTTAGTGGGAAGTGTTCTTGATCTGTTGGTTTAGATAGGAAAGTTGATATTTTGAGTTTAATCTGTTAATGGGTTTTTTGTAAGTGGATTGATTTGTGGGAATTTGGTTTTGTAGAGTGGTGGGGGATTTTCACCTGGGAAATTGAGGAACATGCTTATGGGAGTGGAGAAGAAGAGGAAAGATGAGGATGAGCTTGACTCTACTTTCACTTCAAGATCTCACATTTCTGACAATGATGAATCAGGTGTGGTTTCTTTTTTGACTTCCTTTTTCCATGAGGAGTTAAAATTAGTTACTTGAATCTGAGATAGTGAGATGTGGTTGCCTCAAAATGTAAGATTGTAAGATTTGACATGCTGTGGTATCTTCCCTATTGGTATATCATCGTGCGCAATTCATGCATTTCACTTCTACAAAAATCTTGTCACTGTTGAAATTGAGTCCTATGCTGGAGCTAATGTAAAATGAGAGGGAGAAAAAAGGAAACAAAACTATGGAAAGGAAATGGACAGGGATTGGCATATGGAACAAGGATTTTTGTTTTTCTTTTTGATCTAGATTTGTTGGTTTGATATCTGCTGTTGTGTTAAATGAAGTGTATGTGTGCAACCTATCATTGCATATTTATCGCAGGTGGTAGCAGTTCTGATAATTGTAAAGATGTAGATGTTGTGAGTGTCCTTCCTGAATGCTCAAGTTTAGCTACTGCTCGTTCTTTCGGTTCGGACAAAGTTGGAGACCGTGGTAATGCAGGAGTTGCTTCAAGACATAGAATTTTAGATGAACCATCTTTGGATTATGATAGTGGCCATGAGAGTATGAGCATGTCCTCATCCATGTTTGAATTCCAAAAGGCGGAGCGTGCGCCCCAAAGAGTACCCTTGGGACCATTTTCAAAGCCAGCTCCATCTAAGTGGGATGATGCACAGAAGTGGATAGCGAGTCCAACTTCAAACAGGCCAAAGACAGGACAAACACAGGTCCAGAGTGAAAAAGCAGGATCACGTAAAATTGGTAATCTTGGTTTTGGTCGGCAATCTTCATTGAAGGTTGTTGTAGAAGTTCCAGATCAAAGAGTGGTTGGCTTAGAAGAGCCAGATACTAAACGAATTGATACAAATCAAACAAAGATGGAAAGTGGGGGGCAAAAGTTTGTGAGCTGGGAGGCTGAGCCTTATGCAATTGCTGATTCCTATGGTGAGCTTGCAATTTTGTTTCAGAATTCTTCAGTGGAGTCTTCGATTAAAACATACTTTCATATGTTATTGGGATTACATTACTTGTGTCTTTACAATGCAGTCACAATAAAACTTCCAAATATAGATGAACTTTTCAATTTTCTTTTTAAAAAACCCTCTTTTTGGGGAGTGACATAAGCTGATTGGTGGCTTGGACAGCAGTATATGAATGCCACTGGATGATGAGGGGTATGGGTCATGTGAGGGGTGTCTTAGTTGAGCTCTTCATGGCGCCATTAAACAAAAGGAAAAAAAAGTTTTGTGAATGGTTATTTTCATGCTGAATGTGTCAGAATTAGTCCTTGGTGAAGCCATAGGATATACAGTTGGGCTTTTTGAGTAGCCAGCATGTTCTTTTCTTCCTTTTTTTGGTTTTATTTCATGTGGGAATTCAGCAAAGGACATTTTAAAGTTTGATATGGGCCTTTCAATATCTTCATAGATGAATATTAGCAATTTTTTTTCATCTGGTTATCAACAACTTTACATACTTTGACACTGATGCAAACTTCAGTAAGCAAATTCCTTTATTTTACTGATAAGCTACAACAGTTTCTATATTTAAGAGATTTTGGTTGGATTGGATTTTGGAAGTTAATCGTTGAACTAGATTAATAGAAATATGGTACATACTGATATTATATTGAGCAATGAAAGAAGCATCCATCTATGTTTGTGTGGAAAGTTGAGCTAAAAAAGTCATGTCACTGAAATGTAGAACTGAAACTTGTGGATGTTTGGACATATTTTCTTTTCAAGGTTTGATTCCTAACTTCAATCGGTACATTTAGTTAAAAATTGTGGAAGCTGAACTGGAACTTACTATTGATTTGTCCCTTTTCTTCATTGTCATTTAATATTGGCAGTTAATCTCAGCCAGCATAATTCATCGATGGCCATCCAGAGCGCCACAGCATTTATTCCTCCCCCTTCAACAGCTCGGTCTGTATCAATGAGAGATATGGGTACAGAAATGACCCCTATCGCTAGTCAGGAACCATCAAGGACTGGTACACCTGTAAGGGCAACAACACCGATGCGCAGCCCGAATTCTTCACAGCCTTCTACCCCAGGAAGAGCTGCCTCATCGTTAAGTCCAACTGATCTATCAAGTGTACATCTGGATCTCAATAAAAATGAACTTTCTGAAAAGGAGCTACAAATGAAAACCAGGCGAGAAATAATGGTCCTTGGGACACAATTGGGTAAAATGAACATTGCTGCTTGGGCTAGCAAAGAGGAGGAAGACAAAGATGCTTCCACTTCACTTAAAAATAAAGCATCTGAACAACCCAAAAGTGTGATTGAAACACGTGCAGCAGCATGGGAGGATGCAGAGAAGGCCAAGTATTTGGCTAGGTCAGTTTACTCTAATCTTTGAATTTATTACATATTATAGCTACTTGTATTTTGCTTAGTTTGTCTAATGCATCCATTCATCTTTGCTTATGAAATTCGAATCTATCTCGCTCTTTTGATGGTCAATTCTACAGGAAGCTCAATTTTCCTCATTTCTTTTGATGATCAATGCTAGTATGCTACATATATAATGCTCTTCTTGGCTTCCTCCTAATGTCTTATTGATTGGATATTAGAAGATAGTTTTTACAAGAAAGGCGCTAATATATGCTGATTTTGAATGTGGGTAGGAGAAGAGAAAAGAGTGAAAACAGAAAAATATCATGGGAATTAAGTCCAGTTACAAGTTGCTAGATTGTTAAAAAGTATTGATTTTAACAACATATAGTAGCCCTGAAGGGCTGTTGGCTTTAATTGTGTGATTGATATCTTTTTATTGTTTATAGTAATTTAAAATACAAAGGGTCATATCCTTGGGACTATGCTGTGCACATAAAGGATTATCAGTATTAATTTGTACTTTCCTTTTCTAATGTAATCTAATTTTTTACCGATGAGTGAGTGGTTGAATTGTTAAGTGGGCTCGCCCCCGTAAGGATGAGGATGCATGTTTGAATCCGGGAAGCGCTTTTATTGGGATAGGGGACAACTCTACCCATGTTGACATCACTCCTACCCCTTGAGTAGATTAGTCGGTTGTCAGTCAGCACTGGATTACCGGGAGGTGTTTGACAAAAAAATAGTTTTTATTGGTTTAGATTCTAATAAAAGATATCATCATCCTTACACCCCAGAATTGTAATCAAAAGAAGAAAAATAGTGTTAAGGGAAAATTGATAAAGCAACAAGTACTCAAGGGCTTGAATTTACTGATGAGGTTTGGAGCTCTTGAATATGCATGTGACTTTCAAATCTTTGTTTTGCTTTACCTCTGACAGGTATCTGAGATGGTAGATAATACTTGAATTATTATTTGCCTGCCCATAATAGATATTCTTGTGACTGCACATGTGTGTTGTATTGTCTAGATAGTGGAACTTGAGATCTATTTGACGTGCTACACATCGGTTTAACAATAATATGCATTGCTACACCGAATATTATCTTAAGCATGACGCTGTATCGTTAATCATGCAGATTTAAGCGTGAGGAGATGAAAATACAGGCATGGGAAAATCACCAGAAGGCAAAAACAGAAGCTGAGATGAGGAAGATTGAGGCATGTGCCATTTCTTTCTTAACATCACTGGGTTTCATTCTTTCTGCTGTTCCATTTTCATATTTGTTATTTCTGTTCTGTTCAATACTCCGGGTAGTGTTCTCCTGTCCATTCTCTGAGATGTACCAACTCAATGTCGATAAGATTAATTTTGTTCTTAAACTTGATCCTGGTCGCATGAAAAAGTTCTAAGAATAGAGGCTGCCTTTTGATATCTATATACTTTAAGAGGAATAGAAAGTGCTTTATTTGACTAGGACATTAGCTTCTTGTTGATGACATTGTGTCGGGTCAAATGCTCTTTCTTTGGCATCCTCATCGATATCATAATCTAAACAGTCACTTCTGGCGTTGGGGGAAGAACTCTATCCAATGATAGTGGAAGTCCCTTAATCATTGTACAAATCTGCCTCATAACATATTCAATAAAGGATTATAGCCACCTCTCCTCAGAACCATCCTCTTTTACCTTAGCTCTCAATGTTGGAGGCTGGTTTTAGAATAAAGTAGATGGAGTTTGGTACTGTGATCCAGGGAGGAAAAAAAATTTAGTAAACCAGAATCCATTCCAATGGATAGGTTTTCATTTTCTTTCTTTCTTTCTTTTGTTGTTTGAAAAAGACTGGTTGAATTCCAATAATAATTTCTTGACCTTCACAATTTAGTTTTTACAGGTATAATTGCCTAGAGTTTGAAAAGCTATAATTTTAGATATTGCTATCAAAACGGGTTTCAATGTTAATAAAGCAAAAGTATTTTAACATGTATCAGGACTTTTGTCTGAGTCAGTCTAAGCCTTTGTCTTTAAAAAGCAGACTGTTACTGCATTTACGTTACATACTTTGATGCTCAGTTGCTCATAAATGTCAAGTTAATTTTGATTGACTCATGATACTGTTAGTCTTGTGACTTATGATTTCAATTTATGAGTCTCAAGTTTGTTGTCATTATCTTAGTGGGTCAAGTAACTGTGTTAATGGGTCCTATATTTCTGTCAGTTTTTTCAGTAGTCCGGATTAGCATTTGTTTGTTGTTTTATCCATTCACTGCTCCCCTGTGTCACATATCAATCAAATCAATAAAGAGTTAATTTAATTATTTTATTTTCTTGCCTTTTGGCTCTGCTCAATATCCATCTTTTACCAGCAAGTTGTGTGTGATAAGTATATTATTTTTCAGTACGGATTCCATGTTGCATAGTTACATAACCATCTACTGATGTGGCCCTCATGTTTTTCTAGTGGAAAGTGTGATTCCAAACTCTAGACTGGTTCCTTCTTTTTGTCTCTTGGTTTAGTTTTATATTGGCTTTGGGTTAGTCTTAACTCAAATGATTGAAGCAGCACATTGAATCGAAGTACTATGTTATTTACCTTGACGAAAAAACATTTTACTTTTCTTTGAGTAAACTGAGGACATCACTGTATCAGTATTGTTTGTCTTTACGCTGCCATATCAACTAGTACAGATATCAGATGTAGGTGTACAAGAAGCAACACACACACACACACACACACACACACACACACACACACACACTTTCTACTTTAAAACATAACTTATGCTCTAATGCTATTAATAGGGTAGAGAGAGAAGGTTTTGTTGGGTTCAATATATATGTCAGTTCATTAAATTTTCCATTTTTATGCATTGACTTGATTCTTTTTTAATATGGCGGATATTTTTAGATAGAGGTAAAGTAGGAAAGATGCTAAATTTTAAGGCATAGTTTTTCTCTTTTTTATTTGAAACATGATTTAGGTGATTTATAATTGAGATTAAAAAAAGGGGTCAATCTAGTTCTAGTCCCCACTTGGTGAGGGTGTTGAATAAGGGAATATACTAGGCAGGTTTACCCTTGCTTTATGCAGGGAAACTAATTCAGTCCACATGGCAAGCGAGTTTACCATTGAGTCAAACAACCCTTCATATAAATGAGATTAGTGGAGCAATAATTATTTTGCTATCAGGGTTGGTACTTGTATTATAGTTTTGCTTGGTGAACATAAAGTTCAGCTCACTAGACTAAATTCCTTCTCCTTTTGGTTATCTATAGCCTTGTATCGAGAAAAGGGCAGTTATGAGGAAACTAGCTCCATATCAAGATTCAAACGCTATTAGCCTATTAAATTCGCATTTCCAAGGACTTTCTTGTAGTTTAATTCTAAATCACATTTTTGATCAAAAAAAAAAAATTCTAAATCACATCATGGATTTTCAGGTAGAGGTTGAAAGAATGCGAAGTGGAGCACACGATAAGCTCATGAATAAACTCGCGGCTGTGAGGCATAAGGCTGAGGAAAAGAGAGCAATGGCAGAAGCCAAAAGAAATTGCCAAGCTGCAAAAATAGAAGAGCAAGGAGAGTATATACGCAGAACCGGCCGTGTCCCGTCATCATATCTCTCATTTTCTTGCTGCAATTGGTGCTCATAAATGCATGTTGGGACTTTGTTCTTTCCACTTCCCCAGCAATTAATCATTTTTGGTATTGTACACTGTTTTTTCCTTCTCTTGCTAAGAGTTGCAAGAGGTCTGTTTTAGTTTGTTTTCTCCTCCTCAGGTCAATACCAAATTGATGAGCAATCACATGATTTGATGTTGTGGTTTATACATGTTCTTTTGAAAATCATGGAGGGGAAAATTGGGAAGTCTGTATCATCTCTGAGAATAATCTTATGGTTTAACTTTTGTAATTAGTGTATAAACTTTATAATGTAAGGAGATAGTTTTTAATTTTTGAAATGAAATGTTTAGTTTTAGCCAATAGAGTATGAGGATGATGTGTCCGTGTTTCTACAGTACTGTTGATAAATATAGGTTTGGAGGAAAATGCAAACATAAAAAGTGACTTGCAAGTTACCAATCAAGTATTGACCATTTCATATTATATTTTTGGGTCTTACATGAGGAAATTGTACTCTTCCAGTGTAATTTTAAGACACCCATCAAATGAGCGCTTTTTTTTTTATACAAACAACCATCAAAAGATGTGTTATTTTTCATCACCATCTTTTGATGAAAATCAAAAGATATCAACACACATTCTTGTAGTTTGTAAATATTGACAAGCCCTCATTTGATGAAGATTAAAAACAACTATGAAATTGTTGGTAAAGATTGGTTAAAAAATTATGTGAGAAATGTATTTTATTTTTTTAAAAGAAAACATAACCTTACGAAAATAGTAAATATGAGAAAGAATGAGTGGTTTGCAAAAGATCAAATTTAAATTTCAATAGTGCAAGTCATTATAAAAGAAACATTGCATTATATGGGGTGAGTAGTCTATTATATTATATTCTTAACTAGCAGATTCTTGATTGGTCCACATGTCTCTATATTTTTTTTAAAAAAACTGTAATTGATACAACATATAATTGTGCCTCGTCAAGTATAAATGACTCATTTCATTTCTCCTACACAAATATAAAATATTTTCAAAATCAAATGATTAAATTTTGGGATGTCATTTGATAAAATACAAAATATTTCAAGCCAACTGTTGATGCACAATATAGGGGAACTATAGAATATGAATGAATAATCAAAACTCTTTATTGATGATATGATTGAATACAATAAACGGGGTCAGCGGCAACGGTGGTTACAAACTTGGGCGTAAATGCCTTGATCGCAAAGATTAAACTCAGAGTACAATGATAATCAGAGAGAAGAATACAGAGAAAGAGATAGAGAGAATGATTGCAGTGAATTGCTTGTGTCTTCTGAATGAGTTCGTGGCCTTATTATAGTTGAAGCTTCGTCTTGGTAGTTGCGAAATTATAGGCGGCCGTTATGGGTAAGAAACGTTGCACGTGCTCCGAAAAAGGTGGGCGACTACTCCGAAAAAGGTGGGCGACCAAGTCATTCCACTTTACTGCATTGGCGATGTTGTCCTCGACGTCCATAGGGCGTCTATCACGTTATTGGTCCTTTGCTGTCGTTGGTGATGTTATCCTCGACGCCCTGAGGGCGTCTATCTTGGTATTGGGCCTCCGATAAGGCCCAGGCCCACTAAGGTATAACGGTGTATAACATTAGTCCCCCCACTTCTCAATGCTGATGTCATCAAGTATTGAGAAGTAGCAGTTATCCCACGTCTAACGGCTCAGATCTTCGCTTATATTTTCCCTCTTAAACCAACGACCTGGATGGTTTTGCTAAAGTAACACCGTAACTTAACGACGTCAAACGGTTTGCATATACCCCATTTCGACTGTTCATTTTCCTATTTCACTTCGCAGACGTTCTTCTTCTCCATTCCTCCAACACTTCGAAAAATCAAAACTTCGTTCATTTGCTTTCATCAACGCGTCATCCTACTTTCTGCGAAGGTATCTTCTTACAAAAATCTTATCTTTTTACTATTATCATGAGTAAATTCGTAGTTATGTCATCACCTTCTGATTCTGAAAAAACTACTTCTGATCAAGTTTATATTTCTGAAAATTCCCATTCTAGCGCCTCTTCGTCATCTAGGAACCCAGATAATATAATAGATTTAGAAACAGAAATTTCTGATAGCAATCGCTTAGATATCATTCCTTTTGTAGATCCCTCCGAAGGGAAAAAACCATTACGTAGTAGAAAATCTGCTTCATCTGGTAAATATCTAAAGATTTATGATAGTCGCTATCAAGAATGGGTTGATGCTGGTTCATCGCCCTCGACTAGTTCTGGGAGGAAATCTAACCCCCAAATTAAAAACGCCCCGTATGCTTGTAAAACTGGGGGCTTACCGACGTCTAGGGCCAACATCCTTAATGACGTCAAAGAAACTCATCTTAGGGTCTTAGAAATTTCGAAGATGCCATCACTCTACTATTTTGACCCTAGAGTACCCTTTAGGTTGCCTGAAGTCGGGGAAGCTCTTGATTCATGGTCTAGCGACACCATTTCTTTAAGTTTTGAAAGTTTCCGCTATGTCGACCCCTTTCCTCTTCCAAACATAGCTTTAGATCTTTGTGTTTTTTATGAAATCTCTCCCTCTCAACTTTCTCCTCATGCCTGGCGTCTCATCGCTATGGCTGAGTTAATGTATCATGAAATAGGAGTCGACTTAGATATGTTTGATCTATTCGGCTCCTATAAACTTCAAGAAATTAGGACGGGCGTCTACTCTTTCATTCAAGCCAAGGAAGGGCTACCAACTTGGACGTTTGGGTCATTACCCAATGATCGTCAATGGGATGCACGTTTTGTTATGGTGCCCTTTCAGTCCGTCGCCCAAGAGGACTATGTATCTCCAATGTGGCGTCGCTTAAGTAAGTCGTCGTCTCAACAATATTTTTCTCACTGTATTTGTTATCTGATTTATAATATCTTAATTATTTTGCAGGTGCGTACGAGTTGAGGATCTCTCCGCGCTCCAATAGCGACACCAAAAAGAAAATCAAGCAAATCCTCCAAATTCCAGCAGACCAGCGGCATTTCAAAGCCATGATGGAAAGTAAGTCTCCTAACGCTTATACTCTATTTGCTTAATTCAAGTGTTTTCACCTTATTCATCTTACTCTTTCTTCTTTCTGTTAATCAGGAAAGAAGATGATCCCTAAGGCTTCTGAGCAAAAGATAAATAAAGAAGCTCTCCTTAGAGCCAGAGCTCAGCGGCTGGAGAAGCTCAAGGCCAAGAGGGGGGAGTATGACGCTGAAGCCAGAAAGGAAGGACATGACCCTCATGGCGTCCCCCCCCAAATCCTGAATCCGTTACAGCTCCTTCTCCTCCACCAAAGAATAAGAAGCCTGTTTCCCCAACAAACAAAGAAGCCGTCTCTCTGGGAAAGAGGCCTGCAGAGGCGCCTGCCAAAGAGCCTGTCGCCAAGAAATCTAGGGCTTCTAAATCTTTAAAATCTGTCAAAGTCAAGGGCGACAAAGAAGACTCTGGCGAAGTCAATTTATCTTTTCCTCCCAACTCATCTGTCAGAAATAAGGAAGGGTGGGACGAAGTCTACTCTGAGTTAAGTAAATTAGAATTCGAGTATGACAAGGCCGCACTAGAATCTCTTGGGAGGAAAGAGGCTTTCAAGAAGGCCGTTCGCCACCAAATGAAGGTATCCTCACTTAATCATTTATTAACTTTGTTTGTCTTTTTAACATTGAATGTCTCTAATTATTCTCATCTCTTATATTCTCAGTCCCTACAAGTCCTTCTCCATCATGCTGAGGAGAATGAAGATGATAAGGCGACGCTCGTCGCCCAGAGGGACGCCGCCATGGCCGACAAAGAAAAGATTCTGGCTGACTTGAAGTCCGCCCTCCAATTTAAAAAACAAGCTAATGAAGACAGAAGAAGGGCGGAGGAGTTGATGAAGCAGTCTGACAAAAAGCAAGAGGAGTTAAAGGCTTTCATTAAGAAGTTGAAAGCCGATCATCATACTGACGTCGAAAAATTGAAGGAGTACGTCAATGAGTCTCGTGCTGAGTCGTCTGCCAAAGATGAAGAGATCAAGGCTCTCCAGTCGGCCAGGGATAAATGGGAAGCTGCCTATCGCCAGCAAGAACAAGATATGAAGCAAATGGCTGAGAATTATGAGACTCATATCTTGGAAGTTGATGCCCGCGCTCGGATGGAGCTCATGAAGGAATACAAGAGCGGCTGGCATGTAAACTGGAAGCCCGACGATGTCATCGACGACTACTACGATCTCTTTCCTGAAGATGAAACTGACTCCAATCCATCCCAGGAAGACAATCTTACAATCAATGAGATGAGGGCTCAGGGCGTCAACCCAGGCGAGGGTAATCAAGACGGCGGCAACCCATCTGGCAAAGAGCATGGTGGCGGAAACGGCAATCAAACCAGCCAGGAGCAAGGCGGCGGCGACGCCTAAAAATGTTTTTATTTCTAGAAACTTTCTTTATTTTCATTGTGTACAACTAGTACTGTTCACTTAACACAATGCAAATCTTGTCTTCTATCTTCATATTCAATATTTTTTGCATCACTTCATTTATTTTCTCCGTTAAACACCCACACCTCCAACAGGTGTGGGTAACAACCTACCAAGATAAAAAGAATCCATCCATTAATAAAGGAATCTCTTAAATTATATTCACCAAGTATCAATTCACAACATGGTCACTCATACCTTAATCAAACGTTGGCGACCCTGCCAAGGAATTATCAAACATTAATTTAACGTCGACTATCAATCGATCGAATAAAAATCACTCAAAATAATTCAAGTAATATATACCTTTTCCAAATCAACTTCTTATCAGCCTCCCAGGGCGTAACGTCGTCATGCCATCACGGCGTCGTCTTATCATCAAATTATTTTGGTGTCAATTCATCACATTATCTGGGAAATGACATCTCACAACAAAACATCTCAAGAAATAAGGTTAAGTTGCATCAGATTATCGCGACCACAGCTAAACGTATCATCAGACACTAGGTCTTCTAGTTGGGCTCGTCGCCTATAGGCGTTTCTCATCATTTGCATTCTTTCTTGAATAATCGTGTCAGTATCATTGTTATTTAAATCGAATAATCAAATAACTTAGAAATAATACCTCTTGAGATGGATGGCGTTCCAACTCCTTTGAACGTCTTTACCATGGACGTCAATCAACTTGTAAGCACCAGGGCCAGTAATTTCGACTACCTTATAAGAGCCTTCATATGAAGCGTTTAACTTTCCATTTTTATGCTCAGGTGTATTAGGAAAAATTTTTCGAAGAACCCAATCTCCTACTTGGAAATGGCGCTCCTTAACACCTTTGTTCCAAAATTTTGTCGCCCTTTGTTGATAAGCGGCAATTCTAATAAGAGCTTGTTCCCTACGTTCATCTAGCAAGTCTAAATCTTGGGCTAAATGTTCATTATTAGATTCTTCTCTAGTCCATTGTCTCCTTAATGATGGAATTCCTACCTCTACTGGTATCATAGCTTCAGATCCATAAACTAGAGAGAAAGGCGTTTCACCAGTCGACGTCCTAGACGTCGTTCGGTACGCCCATAAGACGGCGGGCAACTCTTCTGCCCACCTTCCTTTAGCTTTATCTAATCTCATTTTCAAAGACGTCACTATGGTTTTGTTACTAGCTTCTGCCTGCCCGTTTGATTGTGGATTTCTAGGAGTGGAAAACTTAAGTTTAATATGCCACTTATCACAAAATTTTCTAAATTTTCTTCCTATAAACTGAGATCCGTTATCACATACAATTTCCTGGGGCAGACCAAATCTACATACTATATTCTTCCAAACAAAATCAATTACCTGGGGTTCTTGTACCTGGCTCAGGGCGACGGCTTCTACCCATTTGGTGAAGTAATCTGTGGCGACCAACAAGAAGACTAGTCGTCCAGGTGCTGGTGTGAATTTGCCTACAATATCCATTCCCCATTTAAGGAAAGGCCACGAAGGCACTATTACATGCAACTGTTCAGGGGGTTGTCTTGCCACGGTGCAAAATTTTTGGCAACGTTCACATTTAGTCACCATACTTACTGCATCTTTTTGCAAAGTCGGCCAGAAATAACCTGCTCTGGTTACCTTCCTTATCAATGATCGACTCCCACTATGGTCTCCACACTCAACTTCATGAATTTCTCTTAATACATAGTTTGCCTCGGACGGAGAGACACATTTCAGCAAAGGTCCGCCAGTGAAAGTACGTCTATAAAGATCATCGCCTATGGTAGTAAATCTGGCAGCTCTAACAACTATTCGTCGCGCTTCATTCTTATCTGAAGGTAATTTACCCTGCAACAGATATGAAAGCAAAGGGGATCGCCAGTCCCATGTCAAACTGTTATTCAATACAACTCGGTTATTTACCTCGATCGCCGGTGTTTTCAGATAGAACAATGGGATTTGTTTTGTCCCCATAACTTCTATGGAGGATCCAATGTTGGCAAGGGCGTCGGCCTTCCGGTTGTCTTCCCTACCTATTTGGGTGATCTTCATAGCGTCAAACCGTGTGGTCAAATCAGACACTACATCCAGATATTTCTTCATTCTTTGGTCTTTTGCCTGATAAGAACCATTGATTTGTTTCGAAACTAACTGCGAATCACTTTTTACTTCTAGAACTTTTGCGCCAAACTCTGATGCTAACTTAAGTCCAGCTATAAGAGCTTCGTATTCAGCCTCATTATTCGTCGCCTTGAAGCCACACCTTATCGCCTGGACAATTTGTTCACCGTCGGGGGTTTCAAGTGCGATACCAAGTCCACTTCCTTTTACATTGGAAGATCCATCTACATGGAGAGTCCAGGGCTACAAGTTCACCTGTTTCTTAACAGAAAAAGATTCATTGTTAGCTGTTACCTGGAGGTTGGGGCTAAATTCTGCTAAAAAGTCGGCTAGGATTTGTGATTTGATAGCTGTTCTTGGGGCATAAGAAATATCGAATTCACTCAGCTCAATTGCCCATTTCACCAATCTTCCAGACAAGTCAGGCTTGTGGAGGACGTTTCGCAAAGGGTAGGTCGTGACGACCACAATTGGGTGGCACTGAAAATACGGCCTCAACTTCTTGGAAGATGCTACTAAAGCCAAAGCAAGTTTTTCCATCATTGAATATCGCGTCTCCGTATCTAGCAAAGCTCTGCTAACATAATATACTGGGTTCTGTCGCCTATCTTCTTCTCTAACAAGCACTGAACTCACAACATTAGAGGCAACAGACAAGTATAAATATAAGGTTTCACCTGGACTTGGCTTAGAAAGCAAAGGGGGGCTCGTGAGATATTCTTTCAAATTCTGAAGCGCCTTTTCGGCGGCGTCATTCCATATAAACTCCTTGTTCTTCTTCAATATATCAAAGAATGGTTGGCACTTTTCAGAAGATTTAGATATAAATCTGGTTAAAGCAGCTATCTTGCCCGTCAAACGCTGGACGTCCTTTACACACTTGGGCGATGGGATGTCCAACACAGCTTTGATTTGTGACGGGTTTGCTTCTATCCCTCTCTTTGACACCAAATATCCTAAAAACTTGCCAGACTGCACCCCAAAAGTGCATTTTTCAGGGTTGAGTTTCATGTTATATTCCCTTAGAAGATCAAACGTCTGCTGCAAATGGTTAATATGATCCTCTGCTTTCAAAGATTTAACTAGCATGCCGTCTATGTAAACTTCCATCGTCTTCCCAAGCTGGGCGGCAAACATACGATTGACTAGCCTTTGGTATGTTGCACCAGCGTTCTTCAAACCAAAAGGCATTACCTTGTAACAATAAGTTCCACGATCTGTGATAAACGAAGTCTTCTCTTGGTCGTTTGGATGCATCAATATCTGATTATACCCGGAAAAGGCGTCCATAAAACTTAACAGTTCATGTCCTGATGTTGCGTCTACTAAGCTGTCAATGTGTGGCAATGGAAAGGAATCTTTTGGGCAAGCTTTGTTCAAGTCTGTGAAGTCAATACATACTCTATGCTTACCGTTTTTCTTTGGGACGACTACAACATTAGCCAACCAATCGGGATAATTCACTTCTCGAATAGACCCAATTTTCAATAATTTCTGAACTTCCTCATTAACAATTCTATTCCGCTCTGGTGCAAATTTCCGTCGTTTCTGTCTGACCGGCTTAAATGTAGGGTCGACGTTCAATTGGTGTTCAATGACGTCCGGGCTTATACCTGTCATATCATCATAGGACCAAGCAAAACAATCTAAGTTATTTGTTAGAAAAGAAATTAGTTCCTTTTTTACCTCAGGAACTAGGTCCATTCCTATGGACAAAAACTTTTCAGGGTTTTTAGGATCTAAAATTATTTTTTCTAAGTTATCGTCTTCCTCCTTTGTCGCCCTGTCCATAGGAATGAACGCCTGTAGTCGCTATGCCGATGGAGGAGATTGTTCCAAGCCTTTCAATGCTGCTTGGTAACATTCTCTTGCCATCCTCTGGTCGCCTTTGATCTCTCTCACACCCCAAGGTGTAGAGAACTTAATTGATTGGTGTAACGTCGAGGGGACCGCCTTCATCTGATGAATCCAAGGACGTCCTAACAAAGCATTGTAAGTGGATGGGCAGTCCATTACCTGAAACTTGACTAAAGCATTAATTCCAACAGCAAAAGTCATCAGAGATATTTCTCCAATCGTCCTGTCTGGCGTTCCATTTCCAAATACCAAGACGGTTGGAGCCTTAATTATTTGGGATTCTAATTGTAATTCTTTGACAGTTTGCAAGTAAATAATATTAACGGAACTACCTGCATCTACTAATATTCTTTTGGTCAAACAATTAGCTATTAGTAAAGATATTACCAGGGCGTCGTCGTGCATCTGGACGCTCTGAATATCAGCGTCATTGAAGGTTATTGGACCTTCAACCACCTGATCATTACTCACATTACCATTAACCCATTCCAATTCTTTTGGCAAAGACCTCGCATGTCGCTTTGCAGCAGAGTAAGACATCCCACTTATTGCCGACCCCCCGATGATTGTGTTAATCGTTCTGACGGCCTGCGGGGGTTGAGCTGGGGCGCTCTGCCTCTGATCTCTACCTGCATTGTTAGTAGTATTGTTCTTAAGAAGATGTTGTAAGTTACCGTGCTTAAGTTGGAAGGCTACTTCTTTTCTGAACCTCCAACAATCCTCTGTTCGATGGCCGACGTCTTTGTGGTAGTCACAGTATCTTGTGGTGTCTCTCTCATTGATAGGCGTCGTCATAGGTTTAGGCCATTTCACCCTATCCATCTTTTCAAGTGCACTTACCATTTCAGCTGGTCCAATGGACATGTTGAACTCTTCATATCTAGGAGGGGGTGGATCCCTCTTCTGTTTGTCGCCCTGCTCATTATTGTTAGTATAAGGGTGAAAACGAAAATTTCTACCTCGTTGCCGTTTAGAACGGCGGTCTGTGGATCCCAAGTTATTTTGTTGTTGATTAGCTGGCTTATCCGCGTTTGTGGCAATCACTGAATTAGCGGGGAGACTGGTTATCGCCAGTCCTTGATTCATTTTAAGGGCATGATTTCTACTGGCGTCGTCCTCTTGAAGATTAATATGGGACCACACGTATGATTGGACTTCTGGCCAAGTCGTCACCCGTTTCAAAACCAGTTCTTGATAGAGGCCGCAAGTGGGCGGCAATGCTCTCTTAAATGCCTGCACAGCAATGTTAGGATCACAATTTGGGATACTTACCATCTCTGCCGTAAACCTTTTCAGAAGATCTCTGTATGACTCGTCCGGCCTCATGACAATTCGATATAAGTCGTCTGACGTCTTAACCATGACTCTGCTGCTTGCAAATTGTTCAACAAAAATGTCAGTTAAATGACTAAATGAAGTTATTTTACCTTGAGGGAGATTGGTCCACCACATCAGGGCAGGGCCTATCAAACTTATACCGAATCCACGACACATAGCTGCATGTCGTTTGTCGGCTGGGAGGACTGCTGCTAGCATAATCTGCCTGTATTGAGCCAAGTGTTGGTCTGGATCCGACTTGCCGTCATACTTTGGCATAGTAGGAAAAGCAAATCTTTCAGGTAAATCAGCAAATGCGATGTCGTCTATGAAGGGTGATTCTGAATAACTCCCTAGACGGGCTGCATCAAGTGGCTTTTGAACACCTGGAATCGAGTACATCTTTTTCTTTATCTCAGCGACCTCCTTCTCCATTCGAAGGGCAAAAGAGAGAATTTCATCTTCCCTCTTTTGTCCTCCTTGTGGATGATTGTGAGGGATCCTTGCCTGTGACTTCTGAGCGGACTGCTCTCCTTGTTCTCGACTATCATAAGACTGTGAATCATCATATCCCTCTTCGTCGTCTCGACCTGTTTCATCATTAGGAATATCATTATTGTCAGTATTCTTACCTTTATTACCTTTATCACCGTTCGGATTGCGCTCGTGATCATTTGGGTTTGGCACTTGGCGAATCTCCCTTTCGGGTCCACTCTGCCTTCTTTTGTTCTTCTTGGACTCTAAGCCTGCTAGGTGCAATTTTAATTCATTGTTTTCTTCCTCCAAACGTTTCATCCTCTCAGATTGAATTCCTGCGGATTGTTCGAGACGCTTCATTTGTTCAGACTGAGAGGTCAAGGCTTCTAAGACCTTTTGGAGGTCAGTAGAAGATCTAGTTGGCTTAGGAACAGTCTTTGGTTGCTGTTCCATCATAAAGTTTTATTCGCTCACTCAGAGAACGTGAAGCTTTTAGAAATAATGTTGCCGGAGTCCCCACGGTCGGCGCCAAAATGTTGATGCACAATATAGGGGAACTATAGAATATGAATGAATAATCAAAACTCTTTATTGATGATATGATTGAATACAATAAACGGGGTCAGCGGCAACGGTGGTTACAAACTTGGGCGTAAATGCCTTGATCGCAAAGATTAAACTCAGAGTACAATGATAATCAGAGAGAAGAATACAGAGAAAGAGATAGAGAGAATGATTGCAGTGAATTGCTTGTGTCTTCTGAATGAGTTCGTGGCCTTATTATAGTTGAAGCTTCGTCTTGGTAGTTGCGAAATTATAGGCGGCCGTTATGGGTAAGAAACGTTGCACGTGCTCCGAAAAAGGTGGGCGACTACTCCGAAAAAGGTGGGCGACCAAGTCATTCCACTTTACTGCATTGGCGATGTTGTCCTCGACGTCCATAGGGCGTCTATCACGTTATTGGTCCTTTGCTGTCGTTGGTGATGTTATCCTCGACGCCCTGAGGGCGTCTATCTTGGTATTGGGCCTCCGATAAGGCCCAGGCCCACTAAGGTATAACGGTGTATAACACCAACAATTTTGTATACCATAATACACAACTTTTATTGGTTAACTTTATTGGATAACACATCTGTAACATACATGATCTGTGCATTTCACAGAGATAATTCCTAGTTGTTGATAAAGCATAAAATAAAGAAGATTCATGGAAATAATACTTAAGCACACTTTTAAACTCCAATAAAAAGTACTCTATTCTCACTTGCTAATTATAAGATCCATGCCATAGAGAGTATTTAGGAACAAACTCATCTCCTCAAATTGGGACCATTATATATATAATGCACAGATTTTGTGTTGATTTTCCTAGAAAGCCCCATATAATAATTTGTACTTCAGAAATCATTTTTGGTGATGAAAATTCCCATTGATTTACATGTCCAATTAAGAAGAATAATTTGAAAATGATGTTGTTAAATGGGAGACATAATAAATTGTACATTTATGATTTAAGCAAACTTCAATAACTACTTTGTTATTCTGGGCAATAAGATACCTCTTTTAAAAAGAAAAATTAGAAATGCATTGCACATGAGAACTTGAATAATTTTAGGATATTCAAATACACGATGGTGAATTAAGAGGTAAAGAAGAATAGGATATAGTATAACTATAAAGCTTCCATATCTAAACCTAACTAGTCAATCATGTGGGAAAAAAGTGGAACATCTCTAGCTTTTGCTTATTTTCTGTATTCATTTGGTTGGTGACTTAAGAACATCTTGTTTTGTGATAATGATGATACCTGCATTCACATACAAGCAATTCACAGTTACATCCGCTCGTTTCAATCATTCATTTGGTTGTGGATCCCACACTCACTGTCTTCATTTCAATGGCATTTTTAGTTTTTCTTCTTATTCCCTCCTTTTATTTGTCTGTTTCTTGACTGTCCTGTTGGGGAAAACGGTTTCATTGCAATCAAACATGGTAGTAGAGGTCAAACTGAAAAGTGAAAACACCTAAATTTAGAATTGTGAATAATTTGGTGATTTATTTTTTAAACAGAATTTCAAGAAATTGTTATAATAATAACATTTAAAATGATGTTAACAAAGTTGATCCAACTGATAAAGAGATTAACTTATAACTATCGTGACTTCAAATCCTATTGGTATGAGAACATTATGGTGAGTAATTTGTAAGTATCTTTCTAAGCCCTCTTTTAGTCTAAAAGCGCGTCATGTCCCTTACAAGCTTCAGAACCTAATTAGCTAAACTTTTTTAGTGTGTATATAAAATTGTTTGCAATGATGACATCTTGTAAAACAAATATCAGTGGAAAATAGCAAAAGAAATAGCAAAAGAAATACATGAGAAATAGAGAAGCTAATTTGTTTATGTTGCAAATTTTAAATGACATTTCAACTTAAAAATTTGAACTATAAACTCCAAGAAGTTTTAGATCAAATTTTTTTTTTGAATTTGAGGTAATTATTTAATAAAATGCTAACTGATTATATGAAACTTTTATCACATGCATTGTCTCATTATGAGCATGTTTCTTATATAGAATAATTAATTCAGCGGTTACATTTTTAAATCATAACGTTAAACACTTAATATATAGTAGTATAAATTTTTCTAAAACTTAAACTCCTTTATATTTGTGAATAGTTTTATTTTAGTGATTTGTTATTAATTAAAACGTAAAACTTTGGTGTCCTATATTGTTATTTACAGCTCGAACACCTGTTATCCTATGAATAATTAAAGTAAGTCCCTAAGTCTCTCAAAACTCTACTTTAATTTTGTGGGACCTTTTTTATATTATATGTGTTAGATATCTCAAATTAAATTACCAAAAATGTCTGATATATATATCTCAACAACAATTAGTATTATGTTTTGACCGAAAAAGAAAATTGGGACAGCAAATGAAGGCGGAGATTCACATTTGACTGCAACAACAGGGGAAAAAAGGAGGAACATGAAGAAGCACTAATCTCACATCAAATAACAAATAACACTTTTTTTTTTAAGAGCATAACGTTGCAAAATAGACTATTAAATCATGACATATTTGATATATTTTTAGATTATCCATTAGTTTATAAGTTAAAAAAACTAGTTTAAGGGAAAAAATTAGGTAAATCAATTTATAATTAACTTATTTTTGCTTTTTTTAGGATTTTTCAAATAAGTCAATTAGGTCTTATATTTAGGAACGGAGGGAGTATATAAACAAATAACATCTCTCTAGCAATAATAATAAGAAGAAGAATGGAGGCAGCGATGGGATTGATGCGAAGAATTCCTCCAAAGCACACAGAAACCGCCCTCTCTGCGCTTCTCAGCCTCCTCCCTCACCATTCCTCCGATCTCTACTCTCAAGTTGACCAGCCTCTCCAGGTCTCTCTCTCCCCCTTTATCATTTCCCTCTCATTCTCTGTTTTTTCTTGTGGCTCTCTTTTTTTGGCTGTTTTGGGCTAAAGGGTATCTTAAAGTCTAATCCTTTTTCCTTCTTATTACACAATATGGTCATGAAGGGTTGGTTGTAATAATGGGTTTCAGAAAATAAAGAAAGAAATTGAACATTTCTCTGTTTTTTCTTGTGGGTGTCTTTTTTTTTGGGTGTTTTTGTTTAAAGGGTATCTTAAAGTCTAATCCTTTTTCCTTTTTATTACAAAATATGGTTATGAGGGGTTGATTGTAATAATGGGTCTGAGAAAAGACAAGAAATTGGACATTTTTTTTGAAGTAATGGAATTTTTGGTTGCTGCAGGTTTCGTGTGACCAGGATAGTGCTAAAGATTTCATTTTGTGTGAATATAACCGAGATGCTGACTCTTACAGGTAAATTAAATTATCTGTACTTAGTTTTTTACATTGCTTGTTTTCTTTGAGGTAATAATATTGCTTAAACAAGTACTGTTTAATGTTCTGGATCTTTGGATTTTAGCTGATTTTTTAATTGCACGTGTATCTTTTTCAATTTAAGCTCATAGCAGGTCTTTGATCAATTGGTTATGTGTAGTACCATGTTATAGAACTTACATTATTGATGGCTGTGAATAAGTTAATGCATGAGTGAGCTAGAAATCATGCCTGCTCCAACGTTTAAGTTGCATATGACATTGATTTGAACTGGAAAAAAATTGAGTCGTGCATTTTACATGAGAAAGAGATATTGACTTGGGTTAGCTCATTTTTTGTGGATACTGAATTAGCACCTGTTGACGGTTTGTTTGCCTTCTCTATTTGGATCTGGGAATTTTGACTAGTTTTTCATCAATCATTAATTACTGTCATACTCTCTGAGAAATAGAGGCATTATTTGCAAACATACTTAATCATGAGAGAACTGGAATTGGTTTGTTAGCTCTAAATTCTAATACTACATAGCTGACAGATTTATAATTTTTCCCTTGATGAATGCGTCTTATTTCTTCTTTTTTTGGTTAGAAAAATTATGGTGACTTTGCTGTTGTACTATATCTCTGTGCAGATCACCTTGGTCAAATAAATACTATCCACCATTGGAAGATGGATCCCTCCCTTCCTTAGAACTGAGGAACCTTGAAATTGAAGCAAATGAGATATTTGCTATATATTGTGACCAGTGAGGTTCTTTACTTACCACATCTTTTTTTTTTTTTTTTGCTTTATTAGATGCCTGTAGTGAAGAAACTTATTAATTTGTCCAGTTTTACAATTTTAGTGCATAATCCTAGTTTCATGTTGAATGCCACTTGGTGGTGGGTTTGGGTTGATTATATTGTGTTTTCCTTGGGGGTATGTATGTGTACACAACCATTTATGTATTGTTATAGTTAAAAAGAATATGCATCATTAATGGATATTGCCATAGATATTATGAAGGTGGCACTTCATCAGTTTACATGTGGGAGGATGACAATGAAGGTTTTGCAGCCTGCTTTTTAGTTAAGAAAGGTGAGCCTTTTCTATTTTAGTCTATTAAGTGTGTGCTTATCAATGTTATCTGATATTTCATTATTATTGTGATTGAAGATGGCTCAAAGACGGGGCAGGGTCGACGGGGCTATTTAGAGGAAGGAGCATGGGATGCTATACATGTTATAGAGGTAAACTCTCTTTGTATGGATGATTAAACTTGATGTAATCGCACATTGCAACCACTTTCAACCGGTGGGAGTTCATCTCTGATTGCTCTTTGAATTTTCTTAACCTATTTAACAAAATATTTTTTCTTAATATATGATGGGGCAACGGTTTGATTCCAAGATCTTAGCTAACTGTTCAAGCACTTCAATACTAAACTAAATCTAATTGCTTTGCCAAGAATTATATCAAAACTTATCTTTTCTTTTCTTACTTACTGATTGAATGTTTATATAGGTTGGATCTGAGGAAGAAGGAACAAGCAATTACCGTTTAACCAGTACAGTGATGCTGACTATGACTACAAATAATGAGTCATCTGGAAGTTTTAGTTTGTCTGGATCAATTAGAAGACAGGTACTCTTTAGTAGGATCTTCTCATGGTGATTTAGATCTTTCTGTAAACATTTATATCTTGAATTTCATTTTCTTGTCTTTCTTACGAAGCAATTTCTATGGAAAAATTACTTTTTTTTGTTATTGATTTATTTATAGGCTATTATAAGTAGTCATTGATGAAAGTAAATTGCATGCATTAGATTTGGCGTAGAAAAGCGTAGTCATCCAGGGAAGAGGCACTTAACTGCTGGCTTCAGCTGTGAAAGATTTAGTTGGCGTGGGGAAGCATAAAAAAATTACTTAAATTCTCAAGTTAATTTAAATTTTTGAAATAATTATATTGACATTGTTACATAATAAATCATAGATAAATCATCCCATACCCCATTAATCAATTATTGAATCGCTATTGCTTGTTAAGAAATCTTTGAGTGGGTTGATGAAATAGCATAAAATTAGTCTGTGGTTGAATATGCATTACTTAATAGGGCCATCTTCATCCTAAAGCCATAAAAATTATGTATATATGATATACATGCATAGTAACATGTAAGTGTTTTCCTAAAATATGGGTTCTCTCACATTATAGATGAATATGAGACTGTCAGTTGCTGAGGGACATATTTGTAACATGGGAAGAATGATTGAAGAAATGGAGAGTAAACTGAGGAACTCACTAGACCAGGTATTTTTCTTACCATGTGATCTCATCTGCACATACCGTGTGTATCAACTTTCAATATCTGTCTACATTTTCTTTGGTCCTTAGTATTAGGTTTCAATTTTAATATTTGAACTCTAAAAGTATTATTTTAGTCCTTTAACCCAAAACCCGTTGGTATTTAATTCGAATGATGCATTTTCTGCAGGTATTTGGTAATTTTTTGAAAGGTTAAATTGAATACTCCCTCCGTTCTTGAATATAAGATCACTTTCAGATTTCAATTTGTTGCTAAATATAAATAACTTTCTAATTTTTCTCAATTTTTTCCAAATAAACTGTAATAATACTTATTTATAATAAACAAGTGAGAGTGAGGATAAAGGTATATAGTTAAGATAAATTGATAATATCACGTGTAAATAACTACCTTAACTTACATCCTAAATCTAATCAAATAAGAAAGTGATCTTATATTCAGGAATGAAGCTAGTATTATGGTTTGACAATATTTGTCAACATTAAGTTCAATATCATCATATTTTCCATTTTACATCGAGGATAAAGGACTGAAAAGACATGTATAGAAGTTAGGGGGTTAAGGGGATATTGTTGTCATTTCATTCCTTTAAAATTGCATATTGGTTTGCCTAACTAGGACTCTTTTTGCGGTTGTTTTTTTTTTTTTTTCAGTTCATTACTTCATTTATTAAGTGGGGACTAGAACTGAGTTGACCATTAGTACTTCATGTATTAATTGCATGTTACAGGTATACTTCGGCAAGACAAGAGAAATGGTCTGCACATTGAGACCTCCATCTGAAGTGGCGCAAATGAGAATGCCTGAGAGCTGATTAGATGTCAGATGGGGTTGCGGATGTTATAACTACACATTGTTCTGTTCTTTTGTGTTGTCATTATTATTATTTGGACCATATTCTGTATGCTTATTATGCTTGCCAATCATTTGTTTTGCATTTTGCATTTCGAGTCTCGCATGTATAGGAGGAAGAGCGGATTATTCGAGAGGCATTGCTTGACAAGTGCATGTTTACTTGCTTAAGGTCTATTGTTTTTGTATTGTAACACTCAAGTGGAAACCAAATTCATCAGATGATTTGAATTTCTTGAAGCTTTCATATTTTCAGACTTGAATGGGAACAAGTTTGTTGACAAGCACTCTGTTTGGGGTCCAGATTATACTTTTATTTTTTGAAAAAATTTATTTTGTTATGTCTAGAATTCAAAATAAAGATAAATTCAAAATTTATTTATTTTCAAACAAAAATGAATATGGTGTATTATGAACAATGGTTCGGGTGAAAAACTCTTGCAGCAATGGTTATCTTAAAATTTTGAAATAATAAATCGCAAAATTAAACCATGAAACCAGATTATGGAAGTTCTAACAACTCATGATGAGTGTTTAACATGGAAATTCGTTTCAAGTTTTGAGCTATGACGAAAGCAGTATAAAAGTTTGTGTATGACATGATAGAAAAGAGAATAATTTAAGTCTTGTGAATTTATGATACTCCTTCAATTCATATATATATATATAGGGATAAAGTGACAGATTTTTTTTGTCCAATATGTAAGAGGTAATATGCAAAAGTTAAAGAAACAAATGTTTGTTTTCCTTTTGTGCCATTGTAAATTAGTAAATGTAAGGAGAAGAGAGAAATTGTGTATAATCAATCAACAATGATAAAAGTGAAAAAGTATATTAAACTTACACATAATTGCTTCCGACATGTTTTTGTTAGTATGTTAAAAAGGTTTTTTTGGTCAAATATATGTGTAAAAAAGTTGACTACCTTTTATAATAAGGACCATATAGAGTATCTAAAATATAAGAACCAAATAGAAATAGGAATAGTATCCTCAAAAGCACTCGGGCAAATGCTTTGAATTTTTAGCAGCCAATACTAGATGTGACTCTATTAAAAATAAGTAATGAAAGAATCTCACTAGCCAATAAAAGGGAGGATTGATCTCCATTTAACTACAATGATCTTTATTTGTCAATCATGACCAAAAAAAGAGTGATCAATGGGGAATTGAAATCCAGAATTAGAAAATCTTGAGAGTCTAGACAAGGAGCAACATAGCAAAATGAGATCGGGGAACGAGGTCGACCAAAAAAAAGACTGAGGAATGGGATAGATACTTGGGAGACTGTAAAAGATTAGGTGTAGTGTGTGTGAAGAAATGAAGGGTAGCTCAAGGTATGAGAAGGAGAACTTAATGTGTTTTTATAATATTCTTAGGATAATCTAATTCGTCACATTATTTGTGGTTTGGATTATTGCAAGGTATCATAGGGATGGTGTGAAATTTTGAATTTAATTTGCAGCTTTTAAAACATTAGCTATTAAACAAAATTGTTTTTCCAACTTGCAAAATATTGAAAGCACGAAATTGCTTGTCTTGTATTTAGGAATTTTGTAGATCGCATCTTGTGGAAAACCTCCTGTAAAAGATGAAAATACACTTTTTGAATGATAGATTCTAGAAAATAGCCTTTGCAACTGTTAAAAAACTGAGAACCTAGATTTCAAACATTGATCCCAAATAGACACTAAAAGCCGCATAAGAATGTTTTGCTAACGAGGTAACAAAGACAAACAGTAATTTATTATGAAAACTTGTTATAAGATTGGTTCATTTTCAAAAATAAATATGTAACCTCTTATCATCACAAAATTCTCCTAAATCTGCTTTAAGTAGTCGTCTATGCACATAGAAGCAATTTGAGTCGCAGGTGACTTGATAACAAGACATTCCAAACACTCTCACCTGTAAATGAGACAAAGTTATTACATCCTCTAGTAATATCATAATAGCAACTCGTTTCCATCTACTTAATATTTTACCATATCTAATGTAAAGATCCACAATACGTAATTAAAATGTCAGCTCCCTCAAAACTCTAAATGAACCCCCAAAAGTAGTAAGCGAGCTCTTAATGCCTGAAGTCATAGCTAAAGCCATATTTTCAAGTTTTAACTTCAGGTTCATCAACATGTTCCTTGCCCACAGTGGCTCCAGTGAGATGTTCATTACCAGAAGATTCTTTCCCAGAAGTGACCTCTTCTGCATCACTCTCATCCTCATCTACAAAAAATAGACTACAATTAAATGCCGCAGTCACAAAAAACTACAGGTTCATAACGTTTTTATCAAGCACAATTACAAATTTGGTCCTTTAACTTCATACAAAATTTCAGTTTGGTCCCTTAACTGTAAAAGGAATGTTTTCAGTTCTTTAACGTAATACCATTGGTCTAAAATGATGATTTTTTGGGTAACAATCATTGTTGTTTTGAAAATTTAACTTAACAAGTAATCAATTGATTACTCATATCTACAGCTTCAATATCAGTAGTTTTTGTCAACAGACTTAGGGTTAAAGTGCAGAGACCTGAAGTAAAGGAACCAAGTAGAAACCATGAATGAAGTTGAAAGACTAATGTGTGCTTTTCTTGTTTATATATATGAGGATGAAGCATGCAAAATAGGTAAAAGTAAAAATTTTCATGAACACAATTACCTTCATCATCGCCTGCACCAAAATCACCCAGTCCCTCACCACCTCCCATGCCCAACTTCTGGAAAAAGAAAAAGAAAGAAAAGAACAAGTGTGAGTAGCCTATGGATACAGAGTACATACAATTGTACTTTGGAGTTATGGGTACTCACAGAAAAATCTAAGCCACTGAAGTCCATGTTATTATCAGCTCCAACTGAAAAGCAGCGCACACGTGAGACAAAACAAGGAAAAAAAACTCGAATTAAGATGAACTTGAGTGCAGTCACTCACGACTGGTATCTTGTTCCTCGTCTTCATCAACCCATTTGTCCCAATCAACTTTTAAAAAAACAGGAGGTTTCCCACCCTGCTTCAATAATCTATCCCACCACTTGTCCTCAGCCTTTTGTACTAGGTAGCAGATATTTCTGGAACCAACACTAGCCTTGCTCTCCTACAAGGAGGAATAAGGAAGCAATTATTATGAAATTGTACAAAATAGGTATAATCAACAAAATCAATGTGGAAATGGCAAGCTTACCTCTACATTAACCTTGTCAAATAAATCCAGGTCAATTTCATAAGGAGCTTTTGTTGGACCAGCAGTTGCAGAGAAGTAAAATTTCCCTTCAGGTTCAAGTTTCAGTTTGACGTCCTGGGCATCAGGCAACACAATAGTAATGTAGACCCTATCAGACCTCTGGGCCCATTTGACATCGGGGTGACGACTGCATATAACAAAACAAAGGAACTCAGTGACATCAAAAGTTGAAAATTTTTCTTGTTAAGACACATGACAACAAGGCATCCAGTTTGAATTGGTTTCCTATCCTTTTGAATGTTAACAAGCATTTCATGATTTGACGGAAGAAAAAGGGAGAAAGCAACTTTGTCCATCCGAAACCTGAACAATCGCTTGGGCCTGTTCGAAAAACTATGAATGGAAAGAGAAATGCAATGATATCACAACACAAAACATAATTTCACTTTCACTGTCTCAATTTATATACTCCTTCACACCCACCATGTACATACTGCGTATAAGAACACTTCATTCCAAACCCAACAACATTACGAGTTGAAAAATGAATCAGAGGACACAAGGCAAGAGAAATACTCCCTCCATCTCTAAATATAATACTAGTCGACTTTCGGGAGATTAAGTAAAACAGGTTAGTTAGTCATAACATTTTTTATATCCCTAGCACTCTCACCATGTGTAGATCGAACTGGGTTGACTTTTATTAGATTCTGCATTAGGTTATAAGTCAAGAAAACTATTTTGGCGAAAATATTTAGGTAATTCAATACATAAGTGACTTATTTAGCTTTCTTAGGATTTTCCAAAAAAATTAGGTCCTATTTAGGACCGGAAGAAGAAATAAGATACAACCTCAATACAAAAGATGACTTTTAGATTGAAGTCATATCAAGTATAGTTTCTCACTGTACTGCAACTATACAAAATCTGAAAGTGCTGACTCCATAAATAAAAAGTAACATAAATGTAACTCAACACAAATAATATAAGCAGAAAAACAGAAATAAATTATAATCTTGTGTACTTCCCCTGTTTCTGAACAGAGAAACATAAATAATCTAAGCAGCAAACACCTATCAAAGCTAACACAAATCAAGAAATCGTGAAAAACTTAATCCACAGAATTCAGACAAAATAAAGTAAAATAAAAAAACAATCGCAAAAAAAAAAATCAACCTTTGCTCACTCCAATTTCTTCAAAAAAAAAAAATTGTTCTAATTCAAAAGCTAAATTTCAAAAATCGATTATCTACACAACGAATCTCCCGAATTTCCCACCGATAGAAAATCCAAAACCCTAAACCCTCAAAAACTTTTTTTTGATGAAATCTAAACCCTCAAAATCTAATCAAACAAGGAAATTTAAAAAAAGAAAAATAAAAACAACAGAACGAATTAAATTGAATCCACAAAGTTAAAAGAAATGAAACCTAGTTATGCATAAACAGTCGAAACTTTAAAAACAGAAAGAGCGTATAGAAAAAAAAAAAGCAGATATAAGAAGAAAAGTGAGTGAGTAAACCTCATGTTGGAATATTATTATGTGATGATTTTCTCCGAAGCAGCTCACAGTGTCTAGATTTTCTGAGAAAGCTAGAAACAACGATGAGAAATAATAAGAATGAATGAATGAGTTCATGTTGCTATTTATATTTTCTCTTTTTATTACCCAAACAAATATATTAATATGAAAATGAAATACTCCTATATTAGTATCTATTTTCTTCCCGAAACCAACAAATAAATAAATACTACTACAGTATTATCACCTGAGGCATTGTACCCGTGGCATCTTTTGTGGGATATTTCTGTTTGAAGTTGCTACTTGTACTTATCACTTTAATCCCCAAAAAAACTATATCTTCCTGTATAAAAGAAAAATATTCCCTCAAGAACTACTTATCCATATAAAATTATAAACAAATTAACTATGAATGTGGTACAATAAAGGTAGATGATTATGGTGCATTGATAATATTTCTTCTGCCTAAATGGAGTATAAGAACTAATTACGTTAATTTGATTGGATTAAAGTTGTTAGTGAATTTAATTAAAACACATGATTTACCAATAGACTTGCATCTTTTACTTTTAGTGTCACCCTCCCTCTCTTATTTATTATTGAGGAGCATCAATAGACATAATTTGAGAAAAGTTGGAACAAACTAAAAAGAGATGTATTTAAAGTCAAACTCACCTCCCTAAGTCTTATATTTAGGACCAGAGAGCTAGTATCTATTATTTTAACTAATTTAACTAATCTTTTTAATTTAATAGAATTATGTAAAAATGTTTTATATTTAAGTATCGAATAAAGTATTCTATTATTACCTCTATTCCTAAATATAAGATTAATTTTTCTAGTTTGATTAGATTAAGAATGTTATTAGTTTAGTTATTAATAAACGATTTTACCAATTTATCCTAACTATATACTTTTATCCCTACTCTTCCTCTCTTGCTTGTTATTATAGATAAACATTATTAGAGTTAATTTGGGGAAAAAGTTGAGAGATATTAGAAAATAATCTAATATTTAAGACAAATTAAAATTTAAAAGTGATATTATATTTAGGAATAAAATGAGTACAATGCAAAGTGACTTTTTCTAGGGCTGTTGTGCTTTGAGGGATTAAGAAAACAAAGTAGCTTCATTTTGTTATTTGATCATAATGTGTTATTTTTGCATCTTGAACGAAATTACATGGTTATTTTTATTAGTTTTCACTTTTTACGGCTGAGGTGTATTGTCCACATGTCAAAAGCTTTGCTTAAACATTGGTAGTCAAAGCTATTCATTGGATCTTAGTAATATAGTCATTTTTGCCCCACTTAGATAACTATGTGGTCACTTATATCCCTTAAATTATATGTGGTATTTGGTGTACCTTGAGTGAAATTACATAATCATTTTTGTATTTTCACACTAAATTAAATGTTACCTCAAAAGTTAAATAGTTAACTGAGAGAAAAAAATTCAAAGATATCAATTTATAAATAATTTATTTATTTTCCAAATAAGTATAATAGGAAGTGATGAAGGAGCACAAGATACCTAGACAGTAATAGGGGATCATTGCATAAGGCCTTAAACCATGTTCAAAAGGGAAGATGGGTTGAAATCTTATGATGTTTTGTACTCGAAAAATACTATGGCTTGGCTTGAAGTTATAGTCCTAAAACTGGAAAAGGATTTGAAACTTGAAAGGGCCGGGCCGATTGGCCATTTTATTGTTTATTTTTAAACAAATTTATCTTAATATATTATTATTAGTATAATTATATTGTTGATTAAATGCACGATTATATTTTTCTAACATGATTTTGTCAATATTAATGACTTCAATTAATTTTTTTATTTAACTTGATTTATGTCTATAAAAGAATATTGAAAAGGGTAGACTTGTTAGGCTTGAATTTGAGTACTCAAGGGCAGAACTTTGATAAATAGTTAATGTTGAACTCACTTATATTAGGGTGGCCCTGTAAGGTTGAGTTGAACCTTTTCTCGATTCTATATATTACATTAGAGTCTCAAAACTAATTTCAATTTTTCGGCACAAAATTGGTATAGAAACTATAATTTTAATCTCGTTGCAATTTTTTTCCCAAATAAGATATTGAAAGTAGTTTTATTACAGCATGTCAAAGTTATAAAATTGCTTTAATACTAGTGCAGTCATGTAGAGTTTACCATGATCTCAATCTTGTTCTAAAAAAAGGTTGACAAATTGCTTCATGTATATATGTGTACTAATAAAATAGATTTTTTTTTGGCCAAACTATAAAATACATTTGAAATGTATAGGGGTAAAATGGTCGATTTTTGTTTTCCACTCTTTTTTGGATACACATATAGAAATTACAATTGTAAACTAAGTAATAATAGGAAGTCTAACTTAAACAATCTTCCTCGAGTAGACTACTTGATCCACATTATGAAATCACACATCAATATTAAAAGGTTTTTTTTTTTGTTTAAAAAGTCTGATGTTGTTTTGCTCACTCCAAAGCCTCCCAAGGTTCTTTTTGCTATAAGGAGCCCCACATAAACCTTATATTCAACATATCAAGAGATTCACAAGTGTTAATTGGTAAGACAGAAGTTTGGATAGTATAACTGGTAATAGCTCAGGTAACTAACAAAATCAAGGTATGTCTCCCAACCAAAGAGAGAGAATTAGCTTTTCAGCTAGAGAGTCTAGCATTCACTTTATAAACCATATACCGAAAACTCTCAATATTTGCTATTTTATGATAAACAGACACTCCAAGGTATTCTCACATAGATCCTCTGGAAGCCTAGAAGTATTACTAATTTCTACTCTCTTATCATTACTGACAATATTTGAAAAAGCAACCTTAGTCTTGTCTGCATTAATTTTAAGCCCAGAACTAGATCAAAAATCATTTTCTTTTTCTACTTTCCAATACCCTTCCAACAAGATACCGTTAAAATATCTCTGCTCCTCTTTAATAAATTTAAAGAAGAGATCATTATACCCACCCTCTTATTCATTTTTTGATATAACCAAAGAAATCAGAAAAGTAGTTCTTACAGATGACCTTTTCATAAATCTCTATTGTTATACACCGTTACACCTTAATGGGCTTGGGCCTTGACAGAGACCCAATAAAGAGATAGACGCCCTCAGGGCGTCGAGGATAACATCACCAGCGACAGCAGATTACCAATAACGGGATAGACGCCCTACAGGCGTCAAGGACAATGTCACCAACGGCAGTAAAGCGGAATGACTTGGTCACCCACCTTTTTCGGAGCAGTCGCCCACCTTTTTCGGAGCACGTGCAACGTCTCTTACCCATAACGGCCGCCTATAATTTCGCAACCACCAGGACGAAGCTTCAATTATAAGAAGATCACGAACTCATTCAGAAGGCAACAAGCAATTCTCTGCAATCATTCTCTTTATCTCTTTCTTTGTATTCTTCTCTCCGATTATCATTGTACTCTAAGCTTAGTCTTTGTGATCAAGGCATTTACGCCTAAGTTTGTAATCATCGTTGTCGGTGACCCCCTTTATTGTATTCAATCATATTATCAATAAAGAGTTTCGATTATTCATTCATATTCTATAGTTCCCCTATATTGTGCATCAACATTTTGGCGCCGACCGTGGGGACTCCGGCAACATTATTTCCAAAGGTTTCACGTTCTCTGAGTGAGCGATTAAAACTTTACGATGGAACAGCAACCAAAAACTGTTTCTAAGCCAACCAGCTCTTCCACTGACCTTCAAAAAGTCCTAGAAGCCTTAACCTCTCAGTCTGAACAAATGAAACGTCTCAAACAATCTGCAGGAATTCAATCTGAGAGGATGAAACGTTTGGAGGAAGAAAACAATGAATTAAAGTTGCACCTAGCAGGCTTAGAGTCCAAGAAAAACAAAAGAAGGCAGAGCGGACCTGAAAGGGAGATTCGCCAAGTGCCAAACTCAAATGACCATGAACGCAATCCAAATGGCGATAAAGGTAATAAGGGTAAGAATACTAACGATAATGATATTCCTAATGATGAAACAGGTCGTGAAGACGAAGAGGGCTATGATGATTCTCAGACGTTTGATAGTCGAGAACAAGGTGAACAGCAGTCCGCTCAGAGGTCACAGGCAAAAATCCCTCACAGTCATGCACTTGGAGGACAAAAGAAAGACGATGAGATCCTTTCTTTTGCTCTCCGGATGGAGAAGGAGGTTGCTGAACTAAGGAGAAAGATGTACGAAATTCCAGGTGTCCAGAGGCCTCTTGATGCAGCGCGCATAGGAAGTTATTCAGAGTCGCCCTTCATAGACGACATAGCATCCGTGGACTTACCTGAGAGATTTGTTTTTCCAACTATGCCTAAATATGATGGAAAATCGGATCCGGATCAACATTTAGCCCAATACAGGCAGATTATGCTAGCAGCAGTTCTCCCAGCCGACAAACGACATGCAGCTATGTGTCGTGGGTTCGGGATAAGCTTGATTGGCCCCGCCCTGATGTGGTGGACCAATCTCCCTCAAGGTAAAATAACTTCATTTAGTCATTTAACTGACATTTTTGTTGAACAATTTGCGAGCAGCAGAGTTATGGTCAAGACGTCAGACGACCTATATCGAATCGTCATGAGGCCAGACGAATCATATAGAGATCTTTTGAAGAGGTTCACGGCAGAGATGGTAAGTATCCCAAATTGTGATCCTAACATCGCTGTGCAGGCATTTAGAAGAGCATTGCCGCCCACATGTGGCCTCTATCAAGAGCTAGTGTTGAAACGAGTAACGACTTGGGCAGAAGTCCAATCTTACACGTGGTCCCACATCAATCTTCAAGAGGACGACGCCAGTAGAAACCATGCCATTAAAATGAGTCAAGGACTGGCAACAACCAATCTCCCCGCAAACTCAACGACTGCTACAAACGCAGATAAGCCTGCTAATCAACAACAAAACAACTTGGGATCCACAGACCGCCGTTCTAAACGGCAACGAGGTAGAAATTTTCGTTTTCACCCTTACACTAACAATAATGAACAGGGCGACAAGCAGAGAAGAGATCCACCCCCCTCCTAGATATGAAGAATTCAACATGTCCATTGGACCGACCGAAATGGTAAGTGCACTTGAAAAGATGGATAGGGTGAAATGGCCTAAACCCATGACGACGCCTATTAATGAGAGAGACGCCACCAGATACTGTGACTACCACAAAGACGTCGGACATCGAACAGAAGATTGTTGGAGGTTCAGAAAAGAAATAGCCTTCCAACTTAAACACGGTAACTTGCAACACCTTCTTAAGAATAATGCTACTAACAATGCAGGCAGAGATCAGAGGCAGAACGCCCCAGCTCAGCCCCCACAAGCCGTCAGAACGATTAATACAATAATCGGGGGGTCAGCGATAAGCGGGATGTCCTATTCCGCTGCAAAGAGGCATGTCAGATCTTTACCAAAAGAGGTAGAGTGGATTGCTAACAATGTAAGTAACGATCAGGCTGTTGAAGGTCCAATAACCTTCAACGACACTGATATTCAAAATGTCCAGCTGCACGACGACGCCCTGGTAATATCTTTACTTATTGCCAATTGTTTGACCAAAAGAATATTAGTAGATGCTGGTAGCTCCGTTAATATTATTTACCTTCAAACTGTCAAAGAGTTACAATTAGAATCCCAAATAATTAAGGCTCCAACTGTCTTGGTGTTTGGGAATGGAACGCCAGACAGGACGATTGGAGAAATTTCATTGATGACTTTTGCTGTCGGCATTAATGCTTTAGTCAAGTTTCAGGTGATGGACTGCCCATCCACGTATAATGCTTTGTTAGGACGTCCTTGGATTCATGAGATGAGGGCAGTCCCCTCGACGTTACACCAAGCGATAAAGTTCTCTACACCTTGGGGTGTCAGAGAGATCAAAGGCGATCAAAGGATGGCAAGAGAATGTTACCAAGCAGCGTTGAAAGGCTTGGAGCAATCTCCTTCGTCAGCATAGCAACTACAGGCGTTCATTCCTATGGACAGGGCGACAAAGGAAGAAGACGATAATTTAGAAAGTTTATTTTTAGATCCTGAAAATCCTGAAAAACTCTTGTCCATAAGAATAGACCTAGCTCCTGAGGTAAGAAGGGAGCTAATTTCTTTTCTAACAAATAACCTGGATTGTTTTGCTTGGTCCTATGATGATATGACAGGTATAAGCCCAGACGTCATCGAGCACCAACTGAACGTCGACCCCACATTCAAGCCGGTCAGACAGAAAAGACGGAAATTTGCCCCAGAACGGAATAGAATTGTTAATGAGGAGGTTCAGAAATTATTGAAAATTGGGTCTATTAGAGAGGTAAAGTATCCAGATTGGCTTGCTAATGTTGTGGTCGTCCCAAAGAAAAATGGTAAACACCGAGTATGCATTGATTTCACCGATTTGAACAAAGCTTGTCCGAAAGATTCTTTTCCACTGCCACACATCGACAGCCTAGTAGACGCAACGTCAGGCCATGAATTGTTAAGTTTTATGGACGCCTTCTCCGGGTACAATCAGATATTGATGCATCCAAACGACCAGGAGAAGACGTCGTTTATCACAGATCGTGGAACTTATTGTTACAAGGTAATGCCTTTTGGGTTGAAAAACGCTGGTGCTACATACCAAAGATTAGTCAATCGCATGTTTGCCGCCCAGCTTGGGAAGACGATGGAAGTTTACATAGACGACATGTTAGTCAAGTCCTTGAAAGCGGAAGATCATATTGACCATTTGCAGCAGACGTTTGATCTTTTGAGAAGGTATAACATGAAACTCAATCCCGAAAAATGCACTTTCGGGGTGCAGTCTGGCAAGTTTTTAGGGTACTTGGTGTCCAAGAGAGGAATCGAAGCGAACCCATCACAAATCAAAGCTGTGTTGGACATCCCGTCGCCCAGGTGTGTGAAGGACGTCCAGCGCTTGACGGGCAAGATAGCTGCTCTGACCAGATTTATATCTAAGTCCTCTGAAAAATGCCAACCATTCTTTGATATATTGAAGAAGAATAAGGAGTTTGTATGGAATGACGCCGCTGAAAAGGCGCTTCAAGATTTGAAAGAATATCTCACGAGCCCCCCTTTGCTTTCTAAGCCAAGTCCAGGTGAAACCTTATATTTATACTTGTCTGTTGCCTCTAATGCTGTGAGTTCAGTGCTTGTTAGGGAAGAAGATAGGCGACAGAGCCCAGTATATTATGTTAGTAGAGCTTTGCTAGATACGGAGACGCGATATTCAATGATGGAAAAACTTGCTTTGGCTCTAGTAGCGTCTTCCAAGAAGTTGAGGCCGTATTTTCAGTGCCACCCAATTGTGGTCGTCACGACCTACCCTTTGCGGAGCGTCCTCCACAAGCCTGACTTGTCTGGAAGATTGGTGAAATGGGCAATTGAGCTGAGCGAATTTGATATCTCTTATGCCCCAAGAACAGCTATCAAATCACAAATCCTAGCCGACTTTTTGGCAGAATTTAGCCCCAACCTCCAGGTAACAGCTAATAATGAATCTTTTTCTGTTAAGAAACAGGTGAACTTGTCGCCCTGGACCCTTCATGTAGATGGATCTTCCAATGTGAAAGGAAGTGGACTAGGTATCGCACTTGAAACCCCCGACGGTGAACAAATTGTCCAGGCGATAAGATGTGGCTTCAAGGCGACGAATAATGAAGCTGAATATGAAGCCCTCATAGCTGGACTTAAGCTAGCATCAGAGTTGGGCGCAAAAGTTCTGGAAGTGAAAAGTGATTCGCAGTTAGTTTCGAAACAAATCAATGGTTCTTATCAGGCAAAAGACCAAAGAATGAAGAAATATCTGGATGTAGTGTCTGATTTGACCACGCGGTTTGAAGCCATGAAGATCACCCAAATAGGTAGGGAAGACAACCGGAAGGCCGACGCCCTTGCCAACATTGGATCCTCCATAGAAGTTGTGGAGACAAAACAAATCCCACTGTTTTATCTGAAAACACCGGCGATCGAGGTAAATAACCGAATTGTATTGAATAACAGTTTGACATGGGACTGGCGATCCCCTTTGCTTTCATATCTGTTGCAGGGTAAATTGCCTTCTGATAAGAATGAAGCGCGACGAATAGTTGTTAGAGCTGCCAGATTCACTACCATAGACGACGATCTTTATAGACGCACTTTTACTGGTGGACCTTTGTTAAGATGTGTCTCCCCATCAGAGGCAACATATGTGTTGAGAGAAATTCATGAAGGTGATTGTGGTGATCATAGTGGAAGTCGTTCACTTATAAGAAAGGTAACTAGAGCAGGATACTTTTGGCCGACCTTACAAAAAGATGCAGTGAGCATGGTGACTAAGTGCGAGCGATGTCAGAAATTTTGCACAGTAGCAAGACAGCCCCCAGAACAACTTCATGTAATAGTGCCATCATGGCCCTTTCTCAAATGGGGAATGGATATCATTGGTAAGTTTACTCCAGCACCTGGACGTTTAGTGTTTCTATTGGTCGCCACGGACTATTTTACCAAGTGGGTAGAAGCTGTCGCCTTGAGCCAGGTACAAGAACCCCAGGTTGTTGATTTTGTTTGGAAAAACATAGTATGTAGATTTGGCTTGCCCCAGGAAATTGTATGTGATAATGGATCTCAATTTATTGGAAGACAATTTAGAAAATTTTGTGATAAATGGCATATTAAGCTTAAGTTTTCCACCCCTAGGAATCATCAATCTAATGGGCAGGCTGAAGCTAGTAATAAGACTATAGTTACATCTTTAAAAAAGAGGTTAGATAAGGCCAAAGGTAGGTGGGCTGAGGAGTTGCCCGCCGTCCTATGGGCGTATCGGACGATGTCAAGGACGTCAACTGGTGAAACGCCTTTCTCTTTAGTTTATGGATCTGAAGCAATGATACCTGTAGAAGTAGGAATCCCCTCCATAAGGAGACAATGGACTAGAGAAAAATCTAACAATGAACATTTAGCCCAAGATTTAGACTTGCTAGATGAACGTAGGGAACAAGCTCTTGTTAGAATTGCCGCCTATCAACAAAGGGCGACAAAATTTTGGAACAAAGGTGTTAAGGAGCGCCATTTCCAAGTAGGAGATTGGGTTCTTCGAAAAATCTTTCCTAATACACCCGAGCATAAAGATGGAAAGTTAAATGCTTCATATGAGGGCCCTTATAAGGTGGTCGAAATCACTGGTCCCGGTGCTTATAAGTTGATTGACGTTCATGGTAAAGACGTCCCAAGGAGTTGGAACGTCATCCATCTCAAGAGGTATTATTTCTAAGTTATTTGATCATTTGATTTAAAGAACGATGATACTGACACGATTATTCGAGAAAGAATGCAAATGATGAGAAACGCCTGTAGGCGACGAGCCCAGTTAGAAGACCTAGTGTCTGATGATATGTTTAGCTGTGGTCGTAATAATCTGATGCAACTTAACCCTATTTTTTGAGTTGTTTTGTTGTGAGATGTCATTTCCCAGATAATATGATGAATTGAATTCAAAAGAACTCGATGATAAGATGACGCCAAAATGGCATGATGACATGACGCCCTAGGAGGCTGATAAGAAGTTGATTTGAAAAAGGGCCGCTAACGTTTGATTAAGGTACGAGTGACCACGTTTTGAATTGATATTTGATGAGTATAATTTAAGAGATTCCTTTATTAATGGATGGATTTTTGCCTTTCTTGATAGGTTATTACTTACACCCGTTGGAGGTGTGGGTGTTTAACGGAGGAAATAATAAATAATTAATGTTATGACGAGAAATAAATAAAGTAAAGTGATGCGAAGAGTACTAAGTGTGGAGACAGAAGATAAGATTTGCATTGTGTTAAAGGAACAGTACGAGTTATACATAATGAAAATAAAGAAAGTTTCTAGAAGTGGAAGATTTAGGCGTTGCCGCCGCCTTGCTCCTTGCTGGTTTGATTGTTGTCGCCGCCACCATGCTCTTTGCCAGATTGGTTGTCGCCGCCTTGATTGCCCTCGCCTTGGTTGACGCCCTGAGCCCTAATTTCATTGATCGTTAGATTGTCCTCATGAGAATGACTGGACTCGGATTCTTCCTCAGGGAAAAGCTGATAATAATCGTCGATGACATCATCAGGCTTCCAGTTTACATGCCAGCCGCTCTTGTATTCCTTCATGAGCTCCATCCGAGCGCGGGCATCAACTTCCAAGATATGGGTCTCATAATTCTCAGTCATTTGACGCATATCTTCTTCCTGCTGGCGATAGGCAGCTTCCCATTTATCCCTGACCGACTGGAGAGCCTTGATCTCTTCATCTTTGGCAGACGACTCAGCACGAGACTCATTGACGTACTCCTTCAGTTTTTCGACGTCATTATGATGATCAGCTTTCAGCTTCTTAATGAAAGCCTTCAATTCTTCTTGCTTTCTGTCAGATTGATTCATCAGATCTTCCGCCCTCCTTCTGTCTTCATTAGCTTGTTTTTTAAATTGGAGGGCGGACTTCAAGTCAGCCAAAATTTTTTCTTTGTCGGCCATGGCAGCGTCCCTCTGGGCGACGAGCGTCGCCTTATCATCTTCGTTCTCCTCAGCATGGTGGAGAAGGACTTGTAGGGACTGAGAATATAAGGGACGGGAATAGTCAGAGACGTCTAGTGTTAAAAAGACAGAATAGACTTAATGAAAGGTTAAGTGATGATACCTTCATTTGGTGGCGAACAGCCTTCCTGAAAGCCTCTTTCCTCCCAAGAGATTCTAGGGCGGCCTTGTCGTACTCGAATTCCAGTTTACTTAATTCAGAGTAGACGTCGTCCCATCCTTCTTTATTTCTGACAGATGAGTTGGGAGGAAAAGATAGAGTGACTTCACCAGTGTCTTCTTTGTCGCCCTTGACCTTGGCAGATTTTGAGGACTTAGAAGTCCTAGATTTCTTGGTGACAGGCTCTTTGGCAGGCACCTCTGCAGGCCTCTTTCCCAGAGAGACGATTTCCTTGTTCGTAGGAGATACAAGCTTCTTATTTTTTGGTTGAGGAGAGGGAGTTGTAACGGATTCAGGATTTAGGGGAGGGGCGCCATGGGGTCGTGTCCTTCTTTTCTTGCCTCGGCGTCATATTCCCCCCTCTTGGCCTTGAGCTTCTCCAGCCGCTGAGCCTTGGCTCTAAGAAGAGCTTCTTTGTTTATTTTTTGCTCAGAAGCCTTGGGGATCATCTTCTTTCCTGATTAACAGAAAGAAGAAAGAATAAGATGACTAAGGTGAAAACACCTGAATTAAGCAAATAGAGTATAGGCGTCAGGAGATTTACTTTCCATCATGACTTTAAAATTCCGTTGGTTTGCTGGAATTTGGAGGATTTGCTTGATTTTCTTTTTGGTGTCGCTATTGGAGCGCGGAGAGATCCTCAACTCGTACGCACCTGCAAAATAATTGAGATATTATAAATCAGATGACAAATGCAATGAGAAAAATATTATTGAGACGACGACTTACTTAAGCGACGCCACATTGGAGATACATAATCCTCCTGGGCGACGGATTGGAAAGGCACCATTACAAAGCGTGCATCTCATTGACGATCATTGGGCAATGACCCATACGTCCAAGTTGGTAGCCCTTCCTTGGCTTGGATGAAAGAGTATACGCCCATCCTAATTTCTTGAAGTTTATAGGAGCCGAATAGATCAAACATATCTAAGTCGACTCCTATTTCATGATACATTAACTCAGCCATAGCGATGAGAAGCCAGGCGTGAGGAGAAAGTTGAGAGGGAGAGATTTCGTAAAAAACACATAGATCTAGAGCTATGTTTGGAAGAGGAAAGGGGTTGACATAGCGGAAACTTTCAAAACTCAAAGAAATGGTGTCGCTAGACCAAGAATCAAGAGCTTCCCCGACTTCAGGCAACCTAAAGGGTACTCTAGGGTCAAAATAATAGAGTGATGGCATTTTCGAGATTTCTAAGACCCTAAGATGAGTTTCTTTGATGTCATTAAGGATGTTGGCCCTAGACGTCGGTAAGCCCCCAGTTTTGCAAGCATATGGGGCGTTTATGATTTGGAGGTTAGATTTCCTCCCAGAACTAGTTGAGGGTGATGAACCAGCATCAACCCATTCTTGATATCGACTATCATAAATCTTTAAATATTTACCAGATGAAGCAGATTTTTTACTACGCAATGGTTTTTTCCCTTTGGAGGGATCTATAAAGGGAATGATATCTAAGCGATTGCTATTTGAAACTTCTGTCTCTTCTAAATCTATTACATTGTCTGGGTTCCTAGAAGACGAAGAGGCGCTAGAATGGGAATTTTCGCTAATATAAACTTGTTCAGAAGCAGTTTCTTCAGAATCAGAAGGCGATGACATAACTACGAATTTACTCATGATAATAGTAAAAAGGTAAGATATTTGGTAAGGAGATACCTTCGCAGAAAGGAGGATGACCCGTTGATGTAAGCAAATGAACAAAGTTTTGATTTTTCAAAGTGTTGGAGGAATGGAGAAGAAGAACGTCTGCGAAGAGAAATGGGAAAATGAACAGTCGAAATGGAGTATATGTGAACTGCTTGACGACGTTAAGTTACGGTGTTACTTTAGTGGAACGATCCAGAACATTGATTTAAGTGGGAAAATATAAGTGAAGATCTGGGCCGTTGGACGTGGGATAACCGCTACTTCCCAATACTTGATGACATCAGCATTGAGAAGTGGGGGACTAATGTTATACACCGTTACACCTTAATGGGCTTGGGCCTTGACAGAGGCCCAATAAAGAGATAGACGCCCTCAGGGCGTCGAGGATAACATCACCAGCGACAGCAGATTACCAATAACGGGATAGATGCCCTACAGGCGTCAAGGACAATGTCACCAACGGCAGTAAAGCGGAATGACTTGGTCACCCACCTTTTTCGGAGCAGTCGCCCACCTTTTTCGGAGCACGTGCAACGTCTCTTACCCATAACGGCCGCCTATAATTTCGCAACCACCAGGACGAAGCTTCAACTATAAGAAGATCACGAACTCATTCAGAAGGCAACAAGCAATTCTCTGCAATCATTCTCTTTATCTCTTTCTCTGTATTCTTCTCTCCGATTACCATTGTACTCTAAGCTTAGTCTTTGTGATCAAGGCATTTACGCCTAAGTTTGTAACCATCGTTGCCGGTGACCCCGTTTATTGTATTCAATCATATTATCAATAAAGAGTTTCGATTATTCATTCATATTCTATAGTTCCCCTATATTGTGCATCAACATCTATCTATCCGATTTTTTATCTGAATTCATATTCTCTTTAGCATCAGGATACTCGCAATGCAATCGTTTTCTATAATTTTGAGTAAATTATATAAATTTCCGAATTCAGAACTATATCTACCGATAATCTTCTGCCCTTTGAATTCAACAGCAAAGCCCCTAAACTATTGAGTTTATACATATACATCCAAATCTAAATGCTCAAAATTTGATATCTCTTCAATTTTTTTGTGTGTGCATAAAATCCCTTCGAATGTTGAGTTACATGTAGATAAAATGCCTTGATTTCAAAATCAATTGCGAACTTGACAAACAAATAATTTACGTATATATAAAGGTTTCTTGTAAAGTTTATGGAGACTTGTGAAGTTTAGGTGAGTTTTGTATGGAGGTAAATAATGGTCCGGTTTTGTTTGTTTATCCTTTGTCGTTCAAACTTAAAAAAATACTAAAACTTAACAATTAAGCATGTAGCCGAAAGGACAGCACTTCATTTGACTGCCATTATCATTATGTGATAACGTGACTAATTCAGCTCGTAACCTCAAATTTCAAAACTCTGTTCCTTCATAATCATTAAATAACATGCTTCAATTAAGGTCAGCGTTATTGTTTATTTTATTTGTTCCCGGTACTTTGAACAAGGACCATATTGAATAGCTAAAAGCCTAAAAGTGTAAGATTTGAACTACTTCATAAATTGACAAAACTAAATAATAAAAAACCTTAATTATAAATAACAGAAATAAAAAGTGCACACCCTTTCTACTATCTGAGCTTAAATTAATTTGGAAGAAACAAAGCCAAACACTCCTATGATAATTCCCCACCAATACTATGTTCACACCCGAGGATATGATAGCATGCCCACTAGGTCCACTATAAGATCATGTTCACTCAAGAAACTCACAATCTTTACCTTGATTTAATCCTGTAATTCCAATTAATTGTCTTATTTTTTTTATTTATATTCCTTTCACATATTCACCTCATATAACACAAAATCAACTGTGAATGGCTAATCGTTTAATCGATGCTCTTTTTATGTTTAGATTATAATAGTTGTTCCAACTCACTAGGAGTTAGCTGAGGTGTTTTCTTATTATAAAAAAATGTTTCAAACACCATCAGTGCTTAAGCAGTCAAGCTCTCAAATGGATTTTAAAGAGTTGAGCTAACTATAGAGATTGTGAAAATAAAAGAAATTGTTTGATTACAATAAAACTTGGATTTCATAGTCAATTTGGATTTAAAAAATAGCACCATTTTATAGATTAAAATTTGATAAATTTTTAAATAGAAATATCATAAAATTATATATTTTATTGTTACTCAAATTCCAAATTTTTTAGTCTGAGAAATAAATAGAATAAGATTCAAAACTTACAATTTCAATAGAAAGTTAAAATTTTTCCTTTGTAATTTGTATTTGGTGTCTGGGTATTTTGAGTATCACACACAAAATTTTAGGAAAGAGTTTAGAATTACTTATAATTTAAGGGCATTAGCCTCATTCAGGATTTATTGGGACTTGTCTCTCTGGAATATATGAAACAATTCCTTTGATGTGTCCTTTTCTTTTGCTTCTCTACCTTCATGTTTTTTTTGGCCGAAAACCTTCATGTTTTACTATTATGTCTTGTTCTATTTATAATGTATTATCTTTATCAAATATGGTCTAGTATAATTCAGTGTTTATTCACAACCCACTAGTCAAGACTCAAGGGGTGGAGGGATTCGACATATAGACAAAGTTGTCTCTTGAATTTTTATCTTACTTTTAAATATACCTTACATATAAATGTTGAAATAAATTTTGATAATTCAATCTCTTGAATTTTAATAAGTGATCATTGACTAAGAAAAATATAGTAATTAGGAACTTTTTAAATAAATCCATTTTTGTATTTGCCTATAGAAAAAGCGGAATCAATGATATTTTCTAATAAAATAAACAATAATATATATGACAGTAATATATATTTACATTTAAACAATATAATAAACAATAATATATATTATAAGAGGGATAGATGCTTTTTTTTACCATAAAGGAATAGATGCTTAAAAAGCTTGGGATTTGCGATTTAGTTTCGATTTTGCCTAAAAATATTGGGCTTGGGCTGGTCAGTTTAACCATTCTGGTTCCCGATTTTATGCCAATTCCCAACCTGTCTTCCAGCTCAAAACGTCCCAACACAGTCGAACTGCAAAAAAGGTTCTTGCACATGGACTGAGCAGGTGTGGGTGCGGGTGACGGTCCGACTGATTAGACCGTCTCGCTTGATCTAGTTTTGACAACAGTGCACTTAACATCTAAAAGAACTACGAGACATTAATAAATAGTTAGACTTAATTTTGCTTATAATTTAGATACTGTCGAAGTTTAAAAGTAGATAACTTATTTGTAATATCTTTATCATCATATTGCAATGCTTATTTTCATCTAAAACTTAACAACTAAGTATATAACCTACTTAAGGTAAGAACAAGGGTAAGTAATCAACAATATAAACAGTCAAACCATTATCTTTTTAATGTAATTGGTAATGATTTGGATTGACAAGTTAATAATCTCAACTCTCAAAATTAAAACGGCCAAAAAAATATCAAAAACACTTGCATGCCATTTAAATTCGTATGATGGAAAGAGATAGAGATTCAATTAAACAACCAAAAAGTCAGTGTGTTTGGGAAACTCGGTGGAGAAGCTACTTTTTTTCAACTTGACTTTTTCAAACGTTAATTTGGATAAAAGCCAGTTTGTGTGAACTGATTTATGTTTGGATCTCTAGTTGCAGTATTGACTTTTTTTAATTTGACTTTTTCAAACGTTATTGAATATTACACAACTAAAATATTTCAACTTGACTTTTTCAAACATTATTAAATATTTTATTAATGCAAATATCTAGTTGCAGTATTGTCTTTTTTAACTTGACTTTTTCAAACGTTATTGAATATTACACAACTAAAATATTTTAACTTGACTTTTTCAAAAGTTATCAAATATTTTATTAATTTTATTAATGCAAATACGGATAAGTCAGTCACCAACGCCCAATAAGCTACAAATTGGAGCTTCTTTTGATAAGATGGTTTGGCCCAAAAGTCAAGTGAAAAATAAGTAAGACCCAAACATAGAAAAAAGGTGAAAACAGCTTATCCAATACAAACCAGCTTATTTTGGTCCAAAAGCTCCTCCCAAACACACACAATCTAGTTTTAGATTAGCTTAAACTAACCAATTGAACAATAACGTCATACACTTGAACTATTATAGTGGTTGACAAACTGAATTAAAACTAAATTAAATTTGTATATAAAACAAATCAAAACTACACCTTTTCTACTACCTCAAATAAATTACTAAATTAGTTAAGAAGAAACAAATCCAAACATTCCTAAACAATTAGTTCTCATAACCATGTTCACACTTGAGGATACAATCGCATGCAGCTACGCCTACCTTGAGACAATGTTGCTCTAAAATATCACTCATATTTGCCTTCATTGAATTTGATTTGAATGACGCAATCCCCTCAATTTGCATTGTCTTGCTTTTAAATTATTTCATTCATCCAAAATTATTCATCTTCTTTCATTTCTTTATTTACATGTTTAGATTTCAGATTTGAATGATTTTTTTACCACTTTATTTATCTCATAGATTTATAAAATCGAACCATTCTAGCTTTCAGACGAACACAAGTACAAAAAAGTAAAAATACACTTACCTAAGTTACCTCCTTTCCATTTCATCTTTAATCTCAAATGATTTTGTAAATTAGTGGAGGTAAATTGTTCTAAATGAACTAATAATTCTAAAACTACTTACAGAATCACTGTCAAAATTTCTCATCAAAATAACATGAATAACATATATACACAATATTCTCATATTTCATATCTAACATTTTCGAAAGGGCTGACTTAACTCCATAGTAAGTTCGCTTGCCGTATGGGTATAAAGTTGTGGGTTCGAATAAAAAAAGTAGGGAATAATTACTTAATTTGTTTAATATATTTTCTTTCCCAGCATCCTCACCAAGTTAGGAGTAGAAATAGGTTGATGCTTTTCATATCTAGCCTTTTCGCATCAAGATTTATTTGACATTATTGTCGTGACTCATGAGATTCACCCCGTCTTAATTACCCAAACAAGCATGCTGCAATAAAGAATCTGCCAATTTAGAATGGACGGTTGAGATTATCTTATTATCATTATTATCCCCAACATAGCCTCATCTGACGGCTCTAACACTCCGTGCATTCCTAGGACTATTCACTACCTAGACCGCTGAATCCTCACTCGTTGGCGCTTCCGCGAAACTTCACTCCCAACCAAATTTCCCACTTCCTTCTTTGACCACACCACAAAATCCCTTCTTCTTCTCTCCAAATCCTATATTCTATATCCACCCCCACTTTCTCTCTCACTCCCTCTCACTTTTCATCATCTAGATTTCGATTCCCTCCTTCTTTGTTCTGATTTTGGATCAAAGGAGTGATTTTTCTTTCTGGGGTGTCTTCAATTTTGGTTTTTCTTTCTGGGTTTTCTTCAATTTTGGCTTTTGTTTTCTGGGTATTGCTTGTTTTGAAGTGAAAATGAAGGTGGTGGAGGATTCTTCTTCATCTCCTGAGGGTTTTAGTCATATGATGGCTTCTATGCCTGGGTTTCGATTTCATCCCACTGATGAGGAATTGGTGATGTATTATTTGAAGAGGAAGATGTGTAGGAGAAGGTTGAAGCTTGATGTGATTCGTGAAACTGATGTTTACAAGTGGGATCCTGAGGAATTGCCTGGTATTTTATTTCATTTATTCTTTGCATTTTTTGTGTTTTACTTTGCGTTGACTTAGATCTTCTATTAGGGTTTTTTGTTTTTTGGATTTGGTTGATTTTGGATTGTTTATGAATTTGGATTTTCTTTGTATGTGAATTAATTGTGGAATATGCTCTTTTGGTTGGAATTAGTTAGAATAGGAAGCTGTCGTAAGTCCCACATCGGTGAGGTTTCCTTGCAAGAGGGGTTTTATAAGTCCTTAGTTCTACAACCCTAATGGCTAGCTTTTGGGGCTTGTGCTCATTAGAGAAGCTAATCAGGATAAGGGTAGTGTTTATTTCACGTGTGATTCTGTGTATGGGTTTTGATCCATAGGCGTTTGGGTGAGTTTCTATTCCTTTGATATTGTCTTGATAATTGATAGTTTTTTGCTGAATTTGATGAGGTAGGCATTGTCTGGATCGTTTTTATTTCCATCGAATGTATTGTTGATAGATACCTGGTTGGATGCAAGATTAATAATGGGCTTTTGATTTGCTTTTCGAGATAAGCAATCGTTGTTTCTTTAGGGTTGATATTGTGTGCAAGACAACCATTAATAGAAGTCTTTGTTTGCAAAAATTGTGGACGGTATTTTGATGCTTGAGAATTTTATAGAGATGCATATCTTACTAGCCATTTTGACTTTATATATGTCCAACAATAGCTTTTCTTCTTTTTGTATCATAAGGTTGAATGTTAACTTTTAGCTTGGAAGGTTTCTCTGCCGTTTAGTATGATTTGTTAGCTTATTTTGTTGGTCTAGCTTCTTGATTTCTTATCCCTTTACAATTTGATCTTTTTGCAGGGCAGTCAGTGCTGAAAACTGGAGATAGGCAATGGTTCTTTTTCAGCCCTAGAGACAGAAAGTATCCTAATAGTGGTAGGACTAATCGAGCAACAAGATATGGATACTGGAAAGCAACAGGGAAGGATCGTAATATTATGTACAATTCGCGGGCTGTTGGGGTTAAAAAGACATTGGTTTTCTACAGAGGTAGAGCACCACATGGTGAACGAACTGATTGGGTTATGCATGAATACACATTGGAAGAAGAAGAACTTGCAAGATGCAAGGATTGTAAGGTATCATTTTCATGTGTCTTTTATGTTTTATCGTTTTTATTTCTTTATGAAGTCATTATGATGATGAGAACTTAGTGTTTACTAAACTTTTGTTTTAATGTGTACATTATCAGGACTATTATGCACTTTACAAGGTGTTCAAGAAAAGTGGGCCTGGTCCTAAAAATGGTGAACAGTATGGTGCACCATTCAAAGAAGAAGAATGGGTAGGTGATGAAGATTATGTTGATTTTAATGGTAATTCAGCTGGCAAGGAGGTTCCAAGTTTACAAGTCGATGAGGGTGCTTCTGTTGAAACTGTGACTTATAATGATCAAACGCAGCCTGTGTTTGATGATGAACTTGATGAGATCTTGAAACAATTGATGGATGAGCATGTTCCTGACCTGCCCTCTCTGTGTCCTGCTGTACCTCAGGTTTGTTTTCTGATGGAACCTTTAGAACTCTGGTTTTGTTTATGTATACGCTGCCTATTCTTCTCTATTGCCAGAAATGGAAAGTAGGTGGCAGAAAATATTGTACCAGTATTCACTAGCTATGTAGAAGAGAAATGTAGAACAATGGCTTCTGGCTTTCAAAAGGCCGGGTGGTCTCCCATTAAATAGTCTTCCTGTTTTCTCTCCATGTTCCTGTTATGCCTTAAGCCTATGCAGAACCCAAAACTTTCTTTCCTATTCACACTGTTCGAGGGATTAGTCTAAACCTAGTTCACCTTAGTTTTTCTTTCCTATTCATAACTGTTTAGTAACCAGTGGTTTTTTAAATATAACTTCCGTAAGTTGTTACATGATATTTTTTGTCACGATTTTTTATTAACTCTGTCTTCTATAATCATCCATTACAGGTTGCTGCTGAAGAAACACAAAGTGTGGTGGTGGATCAAATTTCTAAGGAGGTGTCATTTGCTGAGCCAGTCAAAATGTTGCATTCAAGTGATCAGTACTATGACCCTTCCCAATCAGTTACTTCTCACTTGCATGTTTCTGAAGCACCTGAAGTCACCTCTGGTCCTAGTGTTCAAGTAGAGGAGTCTCGTTTTGATGAGGATGACTTCTTGGAAATGAATGATCTCATTGATCCCCAACCAATATTGCCCATAACAGAAAATCCTTTGGAGAACTTGGAGTTTGAAGATGGATTGAGTGCATTTGACTTGTACCATGATGCAAAGATGTTTCTTCGTGACATGGGGCACATTGACCAAGAAACTGTTTCCCATCCTTATATGAATACTTTTAACAGTGATGTTGTGAATCAGCATTATCAGTCTTTTCCCGTTGGAGACAATGCAGATCAAAATGAACTCTGGATGCGTCATGAAAGGCAAATCATGAGTCCAGCAGAACAAGCTAATGTTTCCTTCTCATCATCAACCTCAGGTACATTTATTGGCACCACTAACACTACTGGTGGTTTAACTCAACTTCCAAATAACAATTTTACTATATTTGATTTGAATGGGGATGCAAGCTTCCCATCTCATTTGTGCTGAATTCTGCGAGGTTATCTTCTATCTGTTGATTCCCTGCTAATGCATGGAAGAAACCATTCTGACTATTAGTGTTGTGGCATCTTTGAGAGTTTTCTGCATTAAGATTAATGTGATTCGAGCTTTATTCTCCGGTGTTCCAAAAAGAAGAACAAAATGAAAAAAAAAAAGAAGAAACAAGACAGATGATTTCTAATTTGAGCTTATTTCTGTGTGCTCAGGTATGAGTTATGAATCTGCTAGCTTGCCTGTGGAAGGTATTCATAATCAAAGCAATAGCGTGAATCAAGTTCCTGCAAGTAGATTATCATCTGCTCTCTGGGCATTCCTTGATTCAATACCTACCACTCCTGCATCAGCAGCCGAAAATGCAAATCGAGCTCTTGAGCGAGTGTCTAGCTTTAGTAGGATGAGAAATAATGTGAAGCAGCCAAGCACAGCTGCCACTGTGGCTAATGAAACTGCAATTGTGAAGAGAGAAGGTAAAGGAAGGGGAGCCTTCTTCCGGTTCTTGCCGGTTCTGGTTGCTTTATGTGCTTTTTTATGGGTTTCTATGGGAACATTGAGATTACTTGCTGGGAGATTCATCCCTTGACACATGAATCCCTACTTTTGCTGTTGTGTCATGAAATTCCCCCCACAGATTCAATGAATAAACGTATATCGTTCTAACATATTTTCAGTAGTTTTTAAAAGGAATTTAGCCTTTTCTGTGAATACTAAACTTGAGACGGAAGGTTTTTATAGACTGAATTATGTTGAAACAAGTTCTTCTAGGCAGATGCAGAATCTCACAAGTGCTTTTAGGCAGATGCAGAATCTCACAACTCTTGGTTCAATTATCATGCTTATTTAGGCTTATCTTGAAGGACCTATGTATCCCTTTATTTGTTTATTTATCTAATCAAATTATAATCTGTTTTATGCCAATGCCGTTTAGGAGTGCTAAATTAGGACATTTTATCACTTAAACAAATCTGCTAGTGTGGTGTGATTTCTCATCTGCTATTGTGGTGAGATTTCTCATGTAATTCTTAGTTTGATTTTGTTTGTTTAAGTTGGTGGTAGAGGGTCATTGTTGCCGCAAATTTTTTTTGTTATGCAGCTAAGTTGCAATAAATCACCTGATATATGTTAGGGAAAGAAAAAAGTTGAGTTATCATATTTTTACCAAAAGGTTTTTTTTTTTCATTAATTTATTTTTTATCCATTCCTTAATATAAAGTCATATTAACTTTTTAGAAAGATTAATGAAGCAAAAAGACACATGTAGCTTATTGTTATATTACATTTCACCTTACAAGTTAAACAAACTGGTTCGGGGAAATAATTTAGTTAAATCAAGGGTTAAATATCATTTTGGCCAATAAACTATTTCTAAAGGGTCAAATTGGCCAAAGAACAATAAAAGGGCTCATTTTGGCCAAAGAACAAAAAACATGGCTCATTTTGGCCAAATGACTAACGGAAAAGACTAAAATACCCCCACCCAAATACCCAATCCTTTTCTCCCTCCTCTCCTCAACTCTGCCTCTCTCACCCGCCGCCGCTCCTCCCCTCCGTTTTCCATCTCCGCCACCCCAACAAACCAGCAGGATACACGCTCACAAATAAACATGTTTCAAGTTGCAACATGATTAAATCAAGTAATTATGCAAATTCAAGAGTCCTGCAATTGTTGTAAAAATCACCATACCCATCGCATCAAAGAAAACACATTATGAAGTAAAAGATTCGATTTTTGCAGCAATGACAGATTGGGTGATCTTAAAAATGTTTACCTTGGATTAGATTAAATTAAAAGAAATCACCTTTGCAAGAAAAAGAAACCCAGCAAATGTTGTGCATTTCAGACCCTTTTCTCACTTGGGTAATGAACGCGAAGGGAAGAGAGAAATCTGTGATTGATTGAGGATCAAATGGTGGCTATGTGAAGGAGGGAGAAATCCGCCTGCTGGGTTGTTGGGGGCGGCGGGGGTGGAAAACGGTGGGCTGGGGCAGCCGGGGGTGAGAGAGGCAGAGTTGAGGGGAGGAGGCAGAGAGGTTGGGTATTTGGGTGGGTATTTTAGTCTTTTCCTTTAGCCCTTTGGCCGAAATGAGCCATTCTTTTTGTTCTTTGGCCAAAATGAGCCATTTTATTGTTCTTTGGCCAATTTGACCCTTTAGAAATAGTTCATTGGCCAAAATGATATTTAACCCTTAAATCAATATACAAATCAAAGAAAGTAAGTATATATTTATGAATCATGAATATGTATCATATAATAAATAATTTTATCATTCCAACACATGCAAAATGTTATTTCTATAGAAGGTTTTTAAATTACAGTGTCTAATTATATACTCTATTTTATACTGTGATTATACTGATGCATGTTTCAGTGAAATGCATTAGCACAGGGATTGAATACTTTCTTGAAATGTTAAAAAAGTAAACAAAATCCTAAATTCTCATAGTAGTGTGGAACCTGAAACAAAATATATTTGGCATATTATTTCTCCTTCTGGATACTTTTGTAGTGTGGAACCTTAAATCCCTTTAAAAAAAGAATCTCTTTTAAAAACCCACTGTTAACACTTTGGGAAAATGACAAACAAATACTTCCGAATGTTCAAAAGGACAAGTAAGGAACTCAAACTTCCAAAAGGATAAGTAAGGAATTTCAGTAAAAATTAATAATTGGAACATAATTATTAATATTTGGAATATAACAACTAACAATTGTATGGTTCTTTAATTGTTCTTTTGGAATTCAGAGTTCTTTGTCATTTTGAAATTTTGAGTTTCTTGTCATTTTGGATATTCGAATGTATTTATTTGTCATTTTCCCTAACACTTTTTAGAAGAACACTAAACCCCTGAAAGCATTTGGTATTATTTATGAGTAAAGTGACGAAAAATTTACTACATAACCAATTACAACTTTCAATTATACATTTTTAATTAGTTGACTTGGTTGACTAAATAAAACATTTGTTTCAGTCTTATTTTTAAAAATGAAAAAGATGAAATTATACCGTTACTTCTATTAATTAATTATTTTTTAATTAACATCCTTAAACTAATTAGATTAAGGAAAATAGGGAAAATGATCTTATATTTCAGAAAGGAGGGAGTATTAATTAAGTAACATTGTTTACAAAACAATTTAGCTACCATTCAAAGTACCAACCATTTCAGCAAAAAAATTTGTGCGTATAAATATTGAAAGCAACGAGTTCACAATCAACATTCAGAGTTCTCATCCCAAAATATGTTTTCAATGGACTACAGGCCTGTTCAATCAAAAAAAGTCAAATGGATCATTTCAACTCAGTTAACTAGTTATTCACATATGTTCTTTCTAAAAAAATAAGCTCAATAATATTACACACAATAGCTTAGAGATCTCAGATTTCCATGTTATTTCAATCCGCCTTAATGAAATCATGAAGGCAAACACACTAGAGGTAACAAACCCTATATTGATATAGTTGTCACAAATACTGAAACATTATTACATGATACTATAGCAATAAATATATTAAAAACACACACATAACTGCAAAGATCAACCATGGACATGGTTTGCGAATAGTCTTTTGAACTTTACCAGTTTTATTGAAGTGAAGACGTATATCTCATCTGCTACACCTTCCACTCGCCTGAAACAAGCATATCTCCAACTCTTCTTCAACAACAAAGTCCCAATTGCTCCCGTAAAGCCAGCGACAAACCCACATGTTATGACAATATAAAACCACACCTCTTCAGAATCATTTTCATCATCCAATTCATTGGTTTCTTGAACCTGATGACTATCAAAACCTTGGCACTTATTTGATAGTGGGATTCCACAAAGATAAGGGTTGCCAGCATAAATGGATGGATCAACCAAAGTTGAGAATTGATTTTCAGTAGGAATTGGCCCTGAAAGGTTATTGTATGACATGTTCAAATGGCTCAACATGGTTACCTTAGACATGCTCTTCGGAATTGTTCCTGCAATTTTGTTGAAAGAGATGTCAAAAGATTCGAGAGATTTCATATCCCCAATAATCTCTGGAATCTCTCCAGTCAAATGATTATGTGAAAGGTTCAATCCTAGCAATCCAATGAGAGAGAATAGTTCAATAGGCATTGATCCAACCAAATTGTTGTTTGACAAATCCAAGTTGACCACAAATTGCAAGATTCTAGTAAAGTCATATTCTCTTCCTTTCATAACTTGTTCCACATCCTGATCTTGCCAGTCACTTCCAATTTCATGATTTCTATTATAGGGACTTCTAATATCTGGATTTATCTGAGAACTATCTTTGGTCATTCCCGTCAGATTTCCAAGGCAATCAGGTATTGGACCAGTTAAATTGTTGTTCGCAAGGTCCAAAATCTGGAGTGAAGTGAGATGGCAAATATTTGAAGGAATGTTACCATCTAACATGTTATCTCGCAACCTCAGAATTTGCAAGGTAGGAAAAGTGTTATTAGTCCATGTTGATGGTATGCTTCCAACAAACATATTCTCACCCAAATCTAAAATCCTCAATCTTTCTGAATTATTCAAAGTCAATGGAAGCTTTCCTTCAAGCAAATTATTGTTCAAATGCAACCAAAGCAATGATGAAAGATTTCCAATTGAGATGGGGAAAGCACCAGACAATGTGTTGAATGAAAAGTTTATATCTGTCAATAATGCATCATCTCTCCAACAATTTGGGATCTCACCAGAGAGATTGTTATGGGAAAGATGAATGATTGATAAATTTACAAGGCGACAAAGTGTGTAAGGGATACTGCCATTGAGAGAATTATTTGACAGATCAAGGTAGGCAAGATTTACAAGCCGGCCAAGACTTGGAGGAATGTTTCCAGAAAAAAGATTATTCGAAAGATAAAGGTATTGAAGCTTTTCAAGATGCCCTACCCAAGTTGGTATATGGCCGTTGAGTTTATTATTTCCCAAGATCAGTCCCTCTATTTCATATTTGATACATCCAGAAAAATCTGAGTCACCGAAAGCTTCTCCTTGAAGATTGCTATCAACTATCAATCAACTATATCATAAAAGACAACTCCACTCATTTTTCAAATTTCATTGGTTACTTTTGGAGTTATAGACTCAGAACACTGTAGATAAGCACAAATGGGCGGGAAAACAAAAATGAGTCGAATATATTGATTTTGTTTTGATATTGTTTTAAAAAGATAATAACAAGTTTATTAATTAAATAATGCCAACAAAACCTGTATACATCCAGTGCATTAAATGCTTTGCGTGGGGTGTTTTAATCCCACAAAAAAGTGACCCTCTCTGATGTCCCTCTCTGATTTGTGTACTTCACATGGCAAGAAGAGTGTTGAAGAGTGTTTGGGAAGGAAGAAGAGTGTTGGGGAAGGAATAGTTCAAAATTCAAAATTCAACTTCCCCCCAATAAGATCTTGAAGAGCATGGCTGCCTATAAAATGACATATCATCCCCAACCCAAACTCACCAAAAACCATCACATACCTCCATCACTATCAATGTTCCGTCCCCAGTGTTTCTTCTACATGGCAAGAACGAGGTTGTGACACTTCCTACCATGCAGATTTCTTCCTCCCAAAAACTCTATCTCTGTCTTGGATTTGCTGGTGGTAATTTGTTTCAAAGCCCTATTCAAATATTCAAGTAGGAAAAGGAAAATGATAGGTAAGAAAGTGTCAAAAAAAATAATGCATTCCATGCCTTTATTCACACTTACCAGTTACAAAGCATCAATTGATTATTTGATGGGGTTGGTGTCTGGTGACATGGCATAGAAAGGTGGTGGGGTTTCTGATCATCTTAACTCTTTTTTCCAGGTTCTTTCTTTCTGTTGTTGCTGCATGGGATTGCTTGTGGGTGTGCTGATGGAATCTGTTAGGCAGTTCTTAAAAGGAGACACAAAAGTGAGAAGGAAGATAATCAAAATCTGAAAGAAGGAAGAAGCTATATAATGAAAATAAGGAACAAAAGCCCTATTCAAATATTCAACTTGATAAAAAATCTGAAGTAGAATTTTATAGCAAAACTTGAAATAAGCCCTTGCTTACATTAACAATGATTAATGCATTTCCAGCAAAGAAGTTTAGCAACAAATCAAATGAAGGTGAGGAGCTAAGATCATGGGAAAATAAAAGAGATAGAAGAAGGAGAAAAAACCCACTTCAGTGAAATCGGAGAGTGAAGAGGGAAAATAAAAACAAGAAATTAGCGATCCTTAACCTCAATAAACTTGCCGGAACAACGACTTCCACCAGCGACAAGGATGAAGCCTCCCTCTTTCCCTCTAGCACGAAGACTGATCGAATGGTTATGGTGAGGGCGAACGGGTGATCTGGAGAAAGGGGAAGAACGAAATGGCTAGAACAAAAGGACAATGCGATCTATGCAAGATGAGAAGAAGAAATCTTGTGAAAATGAAAAATGACTGAATCCAATCTGGGTAACAGTGGCGCCACTTGTGACCAACTGATGAGAGGGATGCATTGCAACTTCAACAATTAGGTTTTCCTAATTTGTTTGGGCTTGGGCCCTTTTCAAATAAAAACAAATATTAAAGACCCAAAAATTTCAATTATCTTTACCAGCCCAAATATTTCTAATGACATTTATTAAAAAATGACAACAGAACTTTTAAAATACTGGAAATGCAACATGCAAACATATTGTTTTGTTAGGAAACTTTACTACTTATATTATTTGCGAATCATTTTTAGAATTTATAGTTGAATCTCCAATATTGTGATTCTATTGAGTGTTTTGAAAGTTTAAAATTATACACACATATATACAGAAACACATATATAATAATTAATATTCACTTCGTTCCTAAATATAAGATTGTTCTCAAATTTCGAATTTGTTTCTAAATATAAGGAACTTTCTAATATTTCTCAAATTTTCCCAAATAAGACCTAATATTGCTTATCTATAATAATACCTAGGGAGAGTGAGAATATAGAATATGGTTAGGGTAGATTAATAAGATTGTGCTGATTACTATTTTAACTAGCAACTTTAATCTAATCAAATTAAGAAAATACTTTATATTTAGGAACGGAGGGAGTATAATATTTTGACCTTTTAACATCATTTTAGCTCACATACTCCCCTTCAATGAAAGTGTATTTTAAGCTTAATTAAAAAAATTATAGTTAAATATAATAATTGTCAATTAAATTATATTATTTTGATATGAGTGGTTCAACCCGAGTTGACCCTGATTGAAATTTTGACCTTTAACCAGTGTCTTGCTTGATTTATCATTCGGTTCAATTTTTTGAACCTTGATTTATACTGATGATCGATGTCACGTGGGGAAGAGAGTTTATTAAACAGGGAGAAAAGATGTGGGAGACAACTCAAATTTAAAAATAAAAAAATGGGTATGATGTAATAATTAAAGAGGATAAAAGAAAATGCTCAAATAGAACTTAAAACAATTAGTTTGATATTATACTCTAAAGCATGATGCTTTTCATTTGTTTTGTTCGTCACTGTAGTGTAGTGCTTTCCTTTCTCTGTTCAGGAAGTAGCAATTAAAATGATGAGGGACTTAGCTTGGTCATGTTAATGAAAATCTTTTCTTCTCTATTCCAATTCACTTACTTAATACAGTTCTGATATTTGTGAGTATGTTTATTCAGTTTATTCTACATAAATACTCCAATTCCCAGTATTCCATAACTTTCACATTAGGCACATATAGAAAAAATATACTTCATTACAGTGTTGTTGGTGTATAATTGAAATGAGAGGCATGCATGAAATGCAATATTGTTGTGCAATTGCCGCGCTTAGCGCGGCGGGAGAGGCACCTAGTTTTCAAAATACAATGTTTGTAAAAGACACATGCTTCTTAAAATTTGAGACAGAGAAATTTCCATTGTAGATGTGATCTGATTATAGGAGATATCAAGGCTGCGAAGGCTCCTCAATTCTCCCAACCAAGATGGAATTGAACTAAAGTTGTTATAAGAAAGGTCGAGGTCTTGAAGGGAAGTCAAGTTCCGCAAAGCAGTAGGGATGGGTCCAGAAAGCGCATTTCTCGAAAGAGAGAGAAATCAGATTTTTAAACCCTCCAATCCACAACGGCAATGAACTAAGATTGTTATGATAGAGGTTGAGGGATTCAAGAGAAGTCCAATTTTGAAAAGCATCAAGGATTCGACCATCAATTTCATTACCACGTAGATCCAGGAGCTGAACTCGAGCACTATTTGTGAAATTAATGGGAGAAAGAGGAAGAGACAAGTTGCCAAGTCCACAGTGTGCTAATTGGAGTTCTAACAAAGAAGGAAGCATGTGAAGTACCTGGAACAAGTTGTGAGCTTCTCCAAGGTAGACTTCACTGAGGTCGAGATTTTGTAGAGACTCCATCTTAGAGGCCCAACTCATGTCATTAGTGTGCAGACCATAATTCCAGCTAAGATCAAGAAACTGTAAGTTGGTGAGGCTTCCACCAAAATTGGCGGGAATCTTTCCTGTGAAATTAGCACCAAAGATGGAAAGATATCTCAACCGCTCCATAGAACCAAGAAAGGCAGGAATTGAAGTAGCATTGAAGTCGTTCCCATCTCAAATCCAAATCAGTCAAATGTGGCAACTCCAGCAGAGATGGATCAACACCATTAGCTTCTAGGTGATAGTAATAACTGAGATCAAGTGTGAGAACATGAGCAGTGACATTGTGACAAGCTATGCCATCCCACTGGCAACAATTGGTTTTGGGATTCCAAGAGGAAAGACTGTTGTATGGATCACGAAAAGATGCTTTGAATTTGAGAAGAGCTTGCTTCTCTGATTCAATGCAGTTTCCACAAAAGCCTGATTGGGCTATTCCCAACAGTATTAGGAAAAGGAATGCCAATACGTTTCTTCCCATACTTAGTTAGAGAAGCTTAATAACTGAATTTTCTGTATGATGAATGTGTTGTAATAAGTGGAGTATATGCACTACTAGTATTTATAATATTATGTGGCTAAGAAATAGGCGGTCAAGGTTTTTTCTTATATATATTAAGTATAATTTTAAAACACAAATATAATTCCCTCATATAAAGAAACACATATATAACAAATTCACTCTTGGTATTCTTCAATATTTATTTTGAAATTATACATAATTTAAATTATACAAAGTAATTTACTTTGCCAGTATGCTTCCAAGGGTACTGAAAGAAGTCAAGGAAAAAATAGAAATTCAAATAATAACGATGAAAAAGTTAATGAATGGGCCTTTCAATAGGTGTCATTTTGTAAATTGATTGTTGACGAATAAACAACCACATGGTTTAGTTGCAACGTGTAGAAAGGATTCATTATTTGGAGTTATATGCTTGCCGTTGTTGACTGGTAAGAGAGCACCATTTTTTGTAATTTCATGAAGTGGACAAAGTTACAATCAAAATTATTTGGAATAATTTTGCACGTAAATAGTGACCAAAACCTTAAAGGATTGAAAATTTAAGCATGCTTTGTTAATGTGCCGAGTCATAATTCAAATTATCTAGCTTAATGTTGTTTTGTCGATTGAACTAACGATATTAATAACATGAATTAACTGAAAACTCACTGCAAACCTACCAAACAAAGCTCACTTGTATAAACTTTAAATGCCAAATATATTTTTTTATCAGCATAAATGCCAAATATATAAATAAGCCAAAAGTAAAAACTTAAACTACGACCAACGATGGATTATTAGAATAAGTTTGTGGATGTTAACATGTACGAAGATAGAGCTCCAAGCGCCTAATGGAAAACATATATACACAATCATAAAATTCATAAGGTCAATAACTCCAACACCGTGTTGGCCCAAAAAAAATTACTCCAACACCATACTTTTTAGGTTCAGTTCTATACCAATTGAACATGGCACATGTTTTTCAAAAAAAAAAAAACTTACTCACCTAATGAACAAGAGAAAATCAATAAATAGTAAGGCTTTAAAAAATATATTTATATAGTTTTTATATGCTGATAAGAAAAATTTATTTTATATCTAGCATGACAACACGATTATTTTTTCCTCTTGCAAACAATCAGTCAAAGTTATAAATAAAAGGATGACTAAAGAATATGTCCCTTTATTTTATAAAATCTAGATATAAAGAAAAGGTGAACATAACATTTAAGTATACATTTAATAAATTATTCAAAATACTTCTTGTATACATTTAACACATCACCACCATATACAATTTACAGTGATTAAATTATTCAAAACGTAGCAGATATGTTAATCTGTCAACTTTTGAAAATTGGATTACCCTATTGACCATTTTGGTCCCAACTTTCTAATTTTCCATACTCAAATAATAAATCAAAGATTTTTTTATTATTTTGAGATAATTTATTAAAGCTTGTATATATGATGGAAAGTTTTTTTGTAGTCATGTTGTAATTTTTCAAATTTTTTTGCATCTAAAAAACAGCATATACAAATAATTTCGCTAGTTGTAATTAATTGGTAGAAAAATATTGCTAGTCACAAAAGAACAAGTATTGATATATAGGTATTGTGCATGTCGAACTTATACTTGAGTACCTATTCAACACATTGTCGCAAGATTTGCCAATTTATTAATTTTTGATCAAATTCTTGGATAACATAAATCTGAATCAGTCATGATACTCGCTTTGAATTTTAATAGCTATCTACTCTAAAATACATGCCTTGTTTGGTTGAGAAACGGTTTAATATTTCTTTGTTTTTTGTTTTTGTTTTATTTACTTATGAACAACTATACAACTGTCTTGCTCCATTTAGATGTATCTATACCCATAACTAAATTTATAAATGGGCAAATGTGTAAAAATAGCCACAGTATATTTAAAAATGAGCACTTATAACTCTGATAAATTTAAGGGGGCAAAACCGTACACTGTAAATTAAAATGGGGCAAAAGTAACCTCTCTGTTAGGCAGAGTTAAAAAGACGTTTTCCAGTCGTAGCCCCGCCATCAGTAAATGACATGTCATACATTTAAGGGTGCAATATGTTGATGGGGCTTTATGTCAGGGTGTGCAGTATCTATTGACCTCACATGATTTGGGGTTCTATTTGGTTTCTTATCGAAATGATTTGAGGGTTTAGGGTTCGTTTCAAGTGATTTAGGGTTCAACTGGATGTATTTTAGCTTCTACGGTGAGTTTTGAAATTGACACGTTATTTACTGATGGTGGAGCACACATTTGGAAAATGTCTATTTAACTCGACCTAACAGAGGGGTTACTTTTGCCCCATTTTTATTTACAATGTACGGTTTTGCCCCATTTTTATTTACAATGTACGGTTTTGCCCTCTTAAATTTACCAGAGTTATAGGTGCCCATTTTTAAATTTAAGGTGACTATTTTTGCACATTTTCCCTTTATAAATTATAAATTTTCTTATATATATATATATATATATATTAAAAAGATAATGTCAAGGAGTTGTATACTTTTATGACAAAACATTTCCTTCGCATAAAAAACACACAACATTTCACTCTTGGTTTTCTTCAAACTTTATTTTGAGAATATGCACAATTAAAATTATATAAGTCAATTTACTTTGTTTGGATTCTTGGAAGGATACTGAAGTAGGTCAAGAAACGATAATAAAAATTCAAATAATAACGATATAAAAGTAAATGAATGTGTCTTTCTATAGGTGTCATTATGTAAGTTGATTGTTGACTAATAAACAACCATATGATTTAGTCGCAACGTGTGGAATAAATTCTAGCTTCTAAAATTTCCACACAATACACTTCATGAAAGGAGCATTCATTATTTCCACATATATGAAAAATTTATTAAAGCATGTGGGTGGAAAGTTCTTTTGTAGTCATGTTCTAATTTTTCAAAGTCTTTTGCGTCTCAAAAATGGCATAGACAGATAATTACGTCAGTTGTAAATTAACATATATTTTTATAATTATTGGTTCAGAAATATTGCTAGATACAAAAGAACAAGCAGTGATATATAGGTGCTGTGCATGTCCAAATTATACTCAACTTTGACAATTTAGTAATTTTTAATTAAATTCTTGGACAAAAGAATTTATGAATTAGTGATCACACTCACTTTCAAATTTCAATCTTAATAGCTATCTACTCTATATTAGATGCCTTGTTTGGTAACCGGGATTTTCTTCAGGGCTTGGAATTTGGAACTAGGATTTCTATCTACCTTTCTTAACTTCTTTTAAAATGTTTATAATACACTATAAATTTAATATATATAATAATATTAACATAAAAAACCAAACATATATGTTAATGATTTTAAATTTAAAGACTGAGTAATAATAATGTTTTGCTCTTGTAACATCACTAATTTTCTCTCTTGCAAACATTTTTATGTCATCAGATTAAATGTAATAGTTTGTTTTAGCCACTGAATAGTTTGTTGATGATGATGATGTTGAAGATGACGAAGCCACTGAGTTTAGATTAGGAATATGGGAGGAGCAAGAGAAGAGGAAGAAGAGGGAGGAGGAGACGGTGGGTGAGTGAGGAGAAGGAGGGAGGAGAGAGGGGTGTGGGGTTGGTTGGGTAATTTTTTATTTTAAAAGTGGGTTCCATATCTTAAAAAATTATATTAATTAAATCTTAAAGGATATTTTAATATTTTCCAATAGTCAAGTGGCTAAAATAAACCATTTTTATTGTTTAGTGGCTAGAATGAGACCATTTATTGTTTTGTAGGCCAAATCAATACTTGAGAAATAGTTCATAGGCCAAAATGATCTTTAACCAAAAACTTAAATACATCAAAATTTTCCCGGCTTCTATGAATCAGTTTTTTTGGACATAAAATGAGTTTTTTTTGGACTTCTCTAACGAATTAGTTTAAATACACATTTTATATAGAACAATTGGTTATAAAATTAAACGTTTAAAATACTCAAACTTATCTTCTAACACACACAGACACACAGAGAGGGAGAGGGAGGGGAGAGTTTATGTCAGGGTGTGCAGTATCTATTGACCTTCATGGGAAGGCTCTCAGTTAACAAAAACACGGTCTAGAGTCCCATCTTTAAAATGGGATGGTAGGAAGCTGCAAAATATGGTAGATGTACCAACCATGCATGATACAGAGATTGTAGATTACTCAAGTTATTGATCATGAAATGATATAGTTTACTGTGTACATATGAGCGAGTAAATCAAATGTAAATTGCACTTATTAAAATTTTCTTTTTGGATTTAGTTGATGTTTGGATAATTTTTGCACTTTAATGAATTTGTTGTTTTTATATTGCATTGTCAGTTAGATTTATAATTGACTTCTCGTTATGAATTTAATTGTCAATGTGGTTTAATTTATAAACAAGGGGGAATTACTTTTTTTTTTATAAAGACAATATATTATATGCTAAAATGAGTTACAAGCCTATATTATTAGGGCCCATCACGATGAACAAAACAAGTTATGGTTTAATTTACAATATATTGCAATGAGTTATGGTTTAATTTACAAGTCATGCTTACACCGTGGTTCATGCATATTTGAAGGACTACTTTCCATCTCACACCGTGGTTCATGCTTACTTCAATTTCTTATTTTTTGATATTTATTCACATTTTCTTTATGGCAGCGACACCCTCTAACAAATCAGGAAAATCATGCACAAGAGCACTCAAACTAGACGTAGCTTTCTTTCTTTTTTTTATATATGTTACCTTAAAAGCTAACCACCTTGTGACTATCTTCTATAACTAGTGGCCCCAGCTTTAATGCTTGTGCAACAGAGTAAGTGGAGCTCCTTTGAGAATTAATGGACTCCAATAATGAGTCAACATGGATATCAGATGATGCAGAAGTCTGATGGCGATTAACACAAGTAGGGCCCAAGTGATCAAGCCTTTTAAGATTAATAAAATTCATTTGATGATTGGAACCACATTGGGGAGGCATGGAAGGATGGTCAATGAGATTGTGAAGCCTATACCAAAAGCCCACAAGTATTCAAAAGTAGATAACGTCCATTAGAAAAATTAACATGTGTGGAATTTGGACAATAGACACGGGTAGAGAAGTGCAAGGCAGACAAATTTTAAGTTACACCTTCTACCTTTATTCTTACCAAAACACAAAGCAATATTGAGTGTATCAGAGTAATAATTGGATGTGGAACATACATAAACCGAAATCCATGTTGAGAAATTCTGTATTGAAACCTCAGTAATAATGGGATATTCAGGAACCCAAGGAGAGAAAATACAAAGTAGTCCTTAAAATAAGCATGAACCACGGTGTAAGATGGAAACATGATCAAAGTCAAGATGGATTGAACATTCTTATGAAAAAATAAATACACTGAGGGCCCATTTGGTTCAATAATATGCCATGCTATCCTTATTACCATCTTTATGTTTGGAATGTTAAAGCTTCTTCATTCGGCGCACACCCATTTATTTAGCCTTTGAATGGGTAGTTTTTACCTTTAAATGGACTGGTAGGTAGCTGATTGGAAAATCATGGGCTTGATTACCAAAGGAATCAATTTGAATTTGGGTTTTGCACTTTTGTGTGATGGGATGACATATGGTGATGGTGTTTCCCCTGTTATGAAATGCAGGACATACATTATGAAGGGCGAGAGCTAAGGGAACCTGCAGCTCCTATCGATTACCACTATAACTTGAGAATTTGGGCTTGAGACAAAAAAAAAAAATATATAGTTGGAATTTAGTTGTGAAGTTGTTTTGATTTGGGTATCAATAAATACAGTTGCCGGTTCTTTATTTATTTATTTTTGTTGAAATGGTTGTATTATGATAAAATAAATAAGGATAGAGTGGCAACTGTAATAATGTAAGTAGCGTGCATATATCATGTAAACTATCGTTCACATTTTTGGATTGTACTTGTGAAGCATATTTATGAAGTTTTTGTTGTAAAATTATAATGTACACAATTAAAGGATGGTGTGCTGTGGAGCTCGGTGAGAGTGAAAGAAGAAAGAAGGAGAGGATGAGGAAGAAGGAGAAAAAAATTTATTTAATTTATAAAGACATTTTAGACTTTTTATGTGTAATCTTATTGTTATATCAGTGAAAATATCATTGTTGATCTCATGGTAAAAGTTGAGTATCATTGGTTTACCTTGGAATAGTTATGTATATTATTTTTATTCCTTAGAATAACCAACTTGTTTTCCTAGTTGATGGAGGAACTTTGGATTTTATTATTTATCAAAATTGAGTTTTTCAAGTCTTTATTTCAGACACTTGTGTAACTCAATTCTCAAGCTCCCTATTTACCTGTTATTATTTTGGTTTGCACATAAATGAGTCGGATGATCTGTTGATGGAATCAAATTTTAAGCTAGAGAGTTCTCTTAAAATCACACACACTCACACACACATTAGCACCTAAATCATGCATGGAACACTGATTATTTCTTCATGGAAAGATTCAATCTTTACTTATTGTTAATGATAAAACCTTTTGAAAAACCTGACTAAAGTAGTATATAAGACAAAGGATCACCAATCTACCTAACTTCAAAATGTGTTCCAAATGCACACAACAAAGATTTAATCATTACTTATCATTTGAACTATAGTTCATAGTTCATATGATGATAACAAATCTTAACTAATTAGAAATGGCAATAGTGTACTAAATTTAATTTATTTCATCTTACTCCGTATAATATGTAAAGTTGAAAAATAATACACACATATATTAACGATATAAAAGTTCTAAAATATATATCTCAAAATATCAAAGCTCACTAATAGCAAGGAATATGCTATATTCTTCATATATAATTGTCTTCCTTCTATAATATTCCTTTCAAATACCTAACCATTTATAACTTTAAAGGCCTTCAATTCATAAATTACAAATCATGTGCTTCAACTTATTATTTCCTTTAATCTTACTAATGCCCTCAAATTTAAAGCCATTCTTCTTGTATAATCTAATGGCATTTTGATTGGTAACCTCTACATCCAAGGAAACTTCCTTTATTCCCTTACTTGAGCACACATCAAGAACATGTCTCAACAGGTTGCCTCCTGCACACACCCCAATCATTTAATGAATCAACAAAACATTAATAATTTCAACCAAATTGATGGGTTATGTTTTTATTGCCCTTTTATATGATATGGAAACTAATTAAGAGTGAAGGAAAATATTTTCCAAGATAGGATTCTATAAATGAAAATAGAATACATGTCAGAGTGTCTAGTATATATATCTAGTGACCTCCATGTGAAGCCTCTTGATTAACATTAACATGGCATAGAGTCCCATCTTGGAAATATTTTTTTTTTTACCAATAGTCCCATCTTGGAAATAGGATGGAGGGAAGATGCAAAATATGGTAGAAGTAAGACCAAATTGATACATACATTGTAGCTTTACGTTCAAATAGTTTTATAAAACTATATATATAGCGAAAATCTGTTTTTGGAAGGGCTACTTAAAAATTATAACACAAATAGATAAAAATATGAAGTGGGTAAACTGCTTTTATTTGCTTTTGGGGAGAGAAATAACCCAAACTAAATGCTAGTAAGCATGTTTCTCCCTTTTATTTTATTTTTTTCTATTCATTTCTTTATGAATATATACTATATATGTTTATATGTTTATGAATATATACTATATAGATTTTGAGTTTTTAATTACCAATGCCACGGCCGCGGTAAGGTTCCAAAACACCCAACGTTAAGATATAAACCGCATTATTTTCCTCATCATAACGGGATACGATTGCACCAGCACAAACATCTCCGTCAAGAGCTAAAAGAATAAAAACAATTGTAGAAAGATCAGCATATAAAAATGAATTTTATATACATAAAAAGTTTACAAAATTACGTAAATAATGTTTAGAAAACACTATATAAAATGGTCTGACGGCAAATATGATTATGTATGACTTGCAAAACAAATCAATATGTCATTATTGATTTTTTTTTCCTTTCAGGTAGGCATAGAAAAATACATGGAACTTGAAAATATATAGACTTTGCCATGACACCACGCGCACACGAAAGCACCCCTAACTCAGCCAACACATTGGAAACAACCAGCCACTTCACTATTATCATTTACATCAATGCTTTACTCCTTGTCACACCACAAAATAAATAATCCTCATTCAGCTCTCCATATGGTTCATGCAGAGATTAAAATCACATATCACAATTATTACTAGTTGTTCAATATTTTTACATAATTCATCTTGTACACATAATTTTACTTTTTTTTCGTTCCCCTCTTTCAGTATATGTTTTATGTAACACCCCAATTTTTAAATTAGAGACAATAAAGAATTAATTAAGGTCTTAGGATATCATTAGAGAATTAGAAAGCAACTTAGAAACATTAAGTGAGGATAAATATATTTCAAGACATTATTATACCTATTTTCTTTAGAAATTAAAGAAAAAATAGTTAGAGACTAAATTATTCATTTGAAATTTTATGAAAAATACTTTTAAGTCTAAGCATCATTTTGGTCAAGAAAAATATATAAGGTGATGTATGAATTTAATTTACATAAATTAACTTTGATTAGGGATTAATTTTAGAAGTAAATAAAATTCATATGGGGGGCTAAAATGGTCATTTCACAAGATCCACTATTTTAACCCATTTTTTATTCTTCACCATCATATTCACTCTCATTTTCTCTCCAAAAACGTGCTCCTCCCACCCTCCTCCTTTCTCCTTTGATTCTTTCTCTTTTAGTGATGATTTCTAGCAATTTAAGCACCCAAGGTCACATGCAATGATGGATTAAACTTCAGGTGATCTTTCTCTTCATTTTTATACCATTTTTCCTTCGTTTTTGTGGAGATTGAGAGAGAATCCGAATTGGGATTCTTAGTTTTAGGCTTCCACAGTCTATAAAATACAAATTAAGCTTTGATTCTTCATGTATGTGGGTGGGTTTGAAAGTTACTTGAAGGTTTAGTTAAGTTTGTGAAAAACCCCAAATTGGAGTGCTCAAATCCAATGGATTTAGGGGTATTTGAGGTTTGAAACTTTCAATTTGTTGTTGTAGGAGTTCATTTGAATGTTAATATGATATTGCATGTTTGTTTGATTAATGTTTAATTTTGTTGCTTTACAAGTTTTAGTATTTTCCCATTTCTATGATCAAACATATTTTTGATATGAGAGTTTGAGGTTGATGTTTTTAAGTGTTTAAATGGTGTTTTGAAATTGTTGGGAAAGAGTATTGACAATTGGGAAGTTAAAAATTAATGTTTTAATATCATTGCACATAAGGTGTTTGTTAAAATGCCTAGAAGAAACTTTTAGTAAGTAGTGATAGTTATCCTTTCTTTTGTGTATGATTCTACATGGTTTATGATTTGGGAAAGTGAGATGAACCTTATGTTGATTATTTTATTGATATTGTGTGGAGTTCTTAAATTTGTTTATGGTGATTTGTTAGTTGCATGTGTAGCTAGAGTTAAATGTATTGTTGCATGTGAGATTAACAAATTTTCTGCAATTGTGTTGTCATGACTGAATGGTTATTGGTATTTTGGAAGGTTAGTTGTGGTCTATGCAATATGAAAAGTAGGGAACATTGATGTAAATGGAAGGGTGTTATATTGTGCAAGTAGAGTTGTTATATGTGGGCTGCACTTGGTTATAAATCTAATATGAATGCATCATTTATGAAATCTTATGTTTGATGGTTTGGTTTAGTCTCTTGAATTGATTAGTTTTTTTTTATGTATTGGTGTGGTAAATTAGTGGAGTATCATATATTGTTCTTGCATAATAGAGTGGAATTGATCTACTATGACTTTGAGGTTATTTGGGTATGTCTTGTATATGTTTCTTCATGTGTTGTACATATGTGTTGATTGATTGATGGGGTATGTTGATTATTGAACTTGTTTTTCTCTTGATTGCCTTGTTCTTGGACTGCTTTAATTGAGAATTTCTTATGAGTATTAAAGATACTTAGGCTAAACAATAATTAAAATATTCCATAAGTTAATGTAAATGAGAAAGGTTTGGGTAGTAATATAGATTTGAGAAACGTTGCTTATTATATAGAATAGTTATTTATAGTCATTATTATTATGTAATGATAGGAAAAGGTAGAAGGCAAGTGTTTGAGAAGCAGCAAGAAGGAAAGGGGAAGTATTAGTAAAGTGAAGGACAGGTAACAGTTTAATTCAATAGCAATAAGCGCGCATCAATATTTTTTTTCAAAAGCATGATAATATTTATCCAAGAGGAAGGAATGATATTTATCTCAGATAGATAAATAAGAAAGTAGAGTACTCTAGGCATCAGGTGGGTCGCTCCCCCTATGCCAAACATTTACAGAAACCCTGCAGGTATAGAATACCTCCATCATTTGACGAATATATCGTTAAAAATGGTTGGTATAGTGAGGCAGGTTCCAATAAGAGATTGGAAAGAGGCAGGTTCCAATAAGAGATTGGAAAGAGGCAGGTTCCAATAAGAGATTGGAAAGAGGAGAATATTATCATGATTTAAAGGTAAACTATTGAAATAAACTGTTATTGGGATTCTTTGAATCTCACTGTTTTTCAAAATGTTTTTACAGATAAGCAGGGAGAAGTAGATTCTGTGGGAAGCTTTAGTGGAAGGTAGGAATGATGCTTGTTAGGTCCGAAGCTCAATAGTGAGATATATTTGTAATATATGTTAGTTATTGTATATATTTCTATACAAGTTCATAGCTTGTGTTGTATATAGGTATATGCTATCACCTGTGATAGCCAAATTATATTTATATAAAATTGAAATACTTAGACTTAAATATGTTAAGTATTTAGTTACATTAGATAGTACATGTCTATAAAATAAAACTAAGTAATAGGTACTAATTTAGCTATTTAATTAATTTATAATCCGCTGCATCTTTCAAGAAACAGTTATAATTTCATAAATTGTTTAGAAGCCCAAGTTTATGCAGGAAATTCTTTTATTTAGTCATTGAAATAAAAAAAAACAAGTTTTAATTTATTCATATTTTTGGGCTTCTAACATTAGAAAGTGATTATAAATTGATTAGAAGACTATAATAGAGCTATAAAAAGCTAGGATTTTACATTTGGTATCAGAGCAAAGATTCTGGCATAGGATAGCTAGAATACCTTTCTCGTATATGACATACTTATGAATGTCCTTAGAACACCTTTTGTAAACTTTAGAAAACACCTTGATAGCAATAGAGTTAGGAAGTAGAAGTGTGTTTTGTGGAGAACCAAATGACTGAGTGTTGAGTCAAGTTGATAGGATGTTGGATTTTATAGTGTTGAAATTTGATAAACTGTACTAGTTAGCTAGGCGACTTTATAGGACTTTGAAGACACATAGGTGATTGAGGTCAATAGAGGATTAATCTATTATAGAAATTTACCAAAGAAAATTGATTGAGAATTTGAAATAGTTGAGTTAGAGGTTACATTGTATAGGGTGAACATTTAGGGAATTTCAAAAATCATTTAGTTGATAGAATAGACTTCAATAGTTTCATGTTCCTTGAAAATAGAATAGGTGATTGAGTGATTTTAGAAGAACTTAGTTAAACTTTGAATGAAATAGAGAATAAGAGATGTATTATTAGGAATTGAGGTTGGAATCATGAATTATTTGCTTATTTGAGGACAAATATTTGAATACACATATTGGAGATGTGGAATTCAAATTTAAAGTATTTGATTATAGTTGAGAGTAGTTTGATAGCAATGTACTATGAGATTATGAGTTTGCAAGGGCCTAGAAGCATTCTTATAGAGTTATAGGAAAGTGGAATTTTAATTTGTGGATAGTATTGTAGAATACTTTAAAGATTAGAAGAAGTGATAATCATAAGAAATGATATTAAAAATATGTACTCATAGACTTATTAATTAAATAATTAAGTAGAGATAAAAGTTAGCCAAAAATACAATAAGAAGTAGATGTAGAGAGATAGATAGAGTTTAAGGATAGGATTGACGGAATAAGAATTCTTCTTTGGGGTCTTAAGTATAATTATGATCCGGACATAATCATAGTCAAGACATCATTGAAAAATCTTATGAGTCAAAGGGGTTAGAGTGACTTGGAAATAATAAAAGATAGTTAATATAGATTGAAGTAGGGAATATTAAGATTATTTGTAATGCTTTTGATCTATTGTTGTATGATTGTCTCATATTTCTTAACTTGATGCTTGGTTTGAACATCTAGTGAGAATAAAACAAGAAAACTTAATGATTCAAATGTTCATATTTTAAGTGGTAAGTTGAAACTTCTAAAATTCTGCTAGTTTGTTGGGAAATTGTTGATTAGTAATCAATGAGTTAAGATAGTCCTAAAAGATGAATTTAGTGACTTGGTGATGTTCTCTTGTGATAATGGAATTTATGCTTCTTGGTTCTATTTGGATGTTTGATTTTGTGTATATGTGAAATGTTAGCATGAGGTATTAGATGGTGATTCTGAATTTTGATTGGTGTGTGAGAAATTGTTTGTTGCCTTGTGTTTGAGTTGTTACAGTATTGTAAGAGATCTAAAACAGTAGGGTAATTCTTTTAATTTCGAGGACGAAATTATTTAAGGGGGAGAGAATTGTAACACCCCAATTTTTAAATTAGAGACAATAAAGAATTAATTAAGGTCTTAGGATATCATTAGAGAATTAGAAAGCAACTTAGAAACATTAAGTGAGGATAAATATATTTCAAGACATTATTATACCTATTTTCTTTAGAAATTAAAGAAAAAATAGTTAGAGACTAAATTATTCATTTGAAATTTTATGAAAAATACTTTTAAGTCTAAGCATCATTTTGGTCAAGAAAAATATATAAGGTGATGTATGAATTTAATTTACATAAATTAACTTTGATTAGGGATTAATTTTAGAAGTAAATAAAATTCATATGGGGGGCTAAAATGGTCATTTCACAAGATCCACTATTTTAACCCATTTTTTATTCTTCACCATCATATTCACTCTCATTTTCTCTCCAAAAACGTGCTCCTCCCACCCTCCTCCTTTCTCCTTTGATTCTTTCTCTTTTAGTGATGATTTCTAGCAATTTAAGCACCCAAGGTCACATGCAATGATGGATTAAACTTCAGGTGATCTTTCTCTTCATTTTTATACCATTTTTCCTTCGTTTTTGTGGAGATTGAGAGAGAATCCGAATTGGGATTCTTAGTTTTAGGCTTCCACAGTCTATAAAATACAAATTAAGCTTTGATTCTTCATGTATGTGGGTGGGTTTGAAAGTTACTTGAAGGTTTAGTTAAGTTTGTGAAAAACCCCAAATTGGAGTGCTCAAATCCAATGGATTTAGGGGTATTTGAGGTTTGAAACTTTCAATTTGTTGTTGTAGGAGTTCATTTGAATGTTAATATGATATTGCATGTTTGTTTGATTAATGTTTAATTTTGTTGCTTTACAAGTTTTAGTATTTTCCCATTTCTATGATCAAACATATTTTTGATATGAGAGTTTGAGGTTGATGTTTTTAAGTGTTTAAATGGTGTTTTGAAATTGTTGGGAAAGAGTATTGACAATTGGGAAGTTAAAAATTAATGTTTTAATATCATTGCACATAAGGTGTTTGTTAAAATGCCTAGAAGAAACTTTTAGTAAGTAGTGATAGTTATCCTTTCTTTTGTGTATGATTCTACATGGTTTATGATTTGGGAAAGTGAGATGAACCTTATGTTGATTATTTTATTGATATTGTGTGGAGTTCTTAAAATTTGTTTATGGTGATTTGTTAGTTGCATGTGTAGCTAGAGTTAAATGTATTGTTGCATGTGAGATTAACAAATTTTCTGCAATTGTGTTGTCATGACTGAATGGTTATTGGTATTTTGGAAGGTTAGTTGTGGTCTATGCAATATGAAAAGTAGGGAACATTGATGTAAATGGAAGGGTGTTATATTGTGCAAGTAGAGTTGTTATATGTGGGCTGCACTTGGTTATAAATCTAATATGAATGCATCATTTATGAAATCTTATGTTTGATGGTTTGGTTTAGTCTCTTGAATTGATTAGTTTTTTTTTATGTATTGGTGTGGTAAATTAGTGGAGTATCATATATTGTTCTTGCATAATAGAGTGGAATTGATCTACTATGACTTTGAGGTTATTTGGGTATGTCTTGTATATGTTTCTTCATGTGTTGTACATATGTGTTGATTGATTGATGGGGTATGTTGATTATTGAACTTGTTTTTCTCTTGATTGCCTTGTTCTTGGACTGCTTTAATTGAGAATTTCTTATGAGTATTAAAGATACTTAGGCTAAACAATAATTAAAATATTCCATAAGTTAATGTAAATGAGAAAGGTTTGGGTAGTAATATAGATTTGAGAAACGTTGCTTATTATATAGAATAGTTATTTATAGTCATTATTATTATGTAATGATAGGAAAAGGTAGAAGGCAAGTGTTTGAGAAGCAGCAAGAAGGAAAGGGGAAGTATTAGTAAAGTGAAGGACATGTAACAGTTTAATTCAATAGCAATAAGCGCGCATCAATATTTTTTTTCAAAAGCATGATAATATTTATCCAAGAGGAAGGAATGATATTTATCTCAGATAGATAAATAAGAAAGTAGAGTACTCTAGGCATCAGGTGGGTCGCTCCCCCTATGCCAAACATTTACAGAAACCCTGCAGGTATAGAATACCTCCATCATTTGACGAATATATCGTTAAAAATGGTTGGTATAGTGAGGCAGGTTCCAATAAGAGATTGGAAAGAGGCAGGTTCCAATAAGAGATTGGAAAGAGGCAGGTTCCAATAAGAGATTGGAAAGAGGAGAATATTATCATGATTTAAAGGTAAACTATTGAAATAAACTGTTATTGGGATTCTTTGAATCTCACTGTTTTTCAAAATGTTTTTACAGATAAGCAGGGAGAAGTAGATTCTGTGGGAAGCTTTAGTGGAAGGTAGGAATGATGCTTGTTAGGTCCGAAGCTCAATAGTGAGATATATTTGTAATATATGTTAGTTATTGTATATATTTCTATACAAGTTCATAGCTTGTGTTGTATATAGGTATATGCTATCACCTGTGATAGCCAAATTATATTTATATAAAATTGAAATACTTAGACTTAAATATGTTAAGTATTTAGTTACATTAGATAGTACATGTCTATAAAATAAAACTAAGTAATAGGTACTAATTTAGCTATTTAATTAATTTATAATCCGCTGCATCTTTCAAGAAACAGTTATAATTTCATAAATTGTTTAGAAGCCCAAGTTTATGCAGGAAATTCTTTTATTTAGTCATTGAAATAAAAAAAACAAGTTTTAATTTATTCATATTTTTGGGCTTCTAACATTAGAAAGTGATTATAAATTGATTAGAAGACTATAATAGAGCTATAAAAAGCTAGGATTTTACATTTTAACATGATCTCAAAACGCAACAAAACTTGTAATGAAATAATTAAAAGATAGTTTCACAATAATTGGAGAACTAAAACCAATCAATAGGTTTTTTTTTTACCAGAAAACAAATCAATAAGTTCAAACAAAGCAATAATGAACCTTGTTATTTATTAGAACAATTATTATAGAGAATGTTAGCCAATAAAACATCTAATGAAAAATGCATGGAATAAGATCAATGCGCCTTTAGACACATGGTGCAAATATCAAGATAAAAAAGGAAAATGAAATTGAACCTAGTTAAAAAAATAGAACTCTGAAAAATTGAACCTAGACAGCATGAAATTGAACTCAATAACAAATTAATAAACGGAATTTAAAATTTTGAACCTAGTTGAGTCAGTTGACCAGATTCAGGGACAATCAAATCATATTTGAGAGATCTCATCTCATGAGAAGAACCACCAAAAATAGTATCATTGAGTTTCTTCACTTGATGTAGCAAGTCCTTATCATGTCCCACAATTCGATAAGTGATTGAGCTCATCCTAGTAAAAATAGAACTCATATATTAATGAAAAATTTAAATTCTAATATGGGAGGAAAATCAAGGAGACAAGATGATTGAAGGAGATGAAGTTTACCTTAGAAGAAAAGTGGAGTTAAAAGAATGTGATGTTGATTTGAGAGCTTCACATCAAGGGAATATATTTCTAATTATAATGGCATGTAGATGAGAATGCATGCGAGCCGCATTGTGTACCTAATAAACACATGCATCATTTGTGTAGGGGTATTTGATATATTTTACATTTTTGCATTTTACAAAAACAAGAGTCATGCAACTTATGACAAAAAAAGCTAAGAGTCATACATTCTGATCCAAATAAGCTGGATGCATGTGTTAAGGTCAACAAGGTTTTTCATTAAGGTCAACAAAGTTTAAAAAAATAAAATAAGATAGAAAGCCATTGTCTCGTATGCATAAAATTTGAATCACAATATTCAAAAATGGGATTATAAGTTATTGCACACCACTTCACCATGATTGATTTGGTGAATGAATTTGTGAGTTAAACAAAACCTAATACAACAGAAAGGGCGTTTAACATCCATTGCTTTATGCCTTTAACGTTTTTAGGGTTGTCAATGTCAATGACTTTGAAAAGTGGCACTTTTAACATTGCATCGCTACTGCAAAAACTATTTCTTGCCACACTTTTTCTTTTGCTTACAAATGTAGACGATGTGTAAATGTTAGGGTAGAGACTTGAAAGGCCAATCCCGGCGTTTTCTCCTATGAGTAGAGCAGGTCATTTGGGGTGAGCCCATAGGGCTGACCCATTTTTACATAAGTTCGAGGAGAGCCGGACTTGTTTTTTTATGTTGAGTAAACTCTTGCTATTAGTTACTTGTTTTTTTATGTTGAGTAAACTCTTGCTATTAGTTTAGTGTTAGATTGGAATTTTAAACCTTTTCAGATTTGCAACGATGATGTGGTGATGACGTGACAAATAATGTGCCCTAATAGACTAACGTAGCAGGTGTCGTAGCCTAATCAGATTGAATTAATGGTTAAACCCGTCAAAATTGATGGAATTACTACATTGGAACTATTTTGTAATTGATGAGTGCTAAATTTGATACTTGAAATTGTTTTTTATATTGGGCAAACTTTTGTTACTAGTTAAGTGCTAGATTTGAACTTTAACCCTTAAAAAATAGGTGTAAATGCCTACGGTTATGAATTGTAAACACTGAGTTTTATGAAGAGTAAATGTCGGGTTTGGCCATACATATTATTTTTTTTAAAAAAAAAACTCACTCTTTTTCCTTCTCCACATGCCTCAAATAGCAAACATTTAAATTCAAAATGTACGAATCTTTCACTACACAAAATACAAGGCATCCATAATCAATGAGTAGTTGGTTGAACTGGTAAGTGCGTTATAACCTCCGTAAGGATGAGAACGCGTGTTCAAATCCCGAACTTATGTAGGTAACACTGCTACCCCTTGAGTTCAGATTAAATCGGGAAGTGATTAACAAAAAAAAATATCGATAATTACACATAGCCCCTTTGTCCATTAGCATGTACGACTTTTGACATCTCTAATAACTAAAATGTAGAGAGTCGTTGTTTTACATTTTGACGTTCCTGACTATAGAAGGCGTCATTTCTCAAATTATGGCATATGTTGCTTACATGCATAAAAGAAGTTGTCAAAACTTTCCTATTTTTTATAACATTTTGTTTATTTCTTTTTGTTCCCATCTACACATAATACTTATACCAAACATATATAAATTATGGAGGAAAATTAGGGTCCACCCTTAGTCAATTAGACTTAAGCCAATCAAATTTGGGGTAATTACCAAATATAGAAAAGTATGAGTAAGATGAGTATTTTTCCAATATATTTTATTCAAAAATTGTGAATTTTCACTAGGGGATATGATTTTTCCATATGTAGTTAATAAATAGAAGATGAGTGATGGAAAAGTTAATGTTTTTTATTCACAAAGAAAATTCATTTTGTCTCTTCTCTTCCATTCTGATGGTGCATCTGTTGACTATTGTAGTAACATATATTGTAGTTGGACTCCAATCATTATGATTTCATGTAGGTATCTAGTCAATCGGCAATTCAGGTACGCCTAAAAACCTTTAGTGGCATTAGAGCAAGGTTATCCTTGAGGTTATATTAATGTTTTGATTCCGTTGCTGTATAGAATCATGGAAGATGAATAGAATAAAATCCAAAATAATGAAACAGAATGATATGTAATCAAACCAAAGGATATTTTGGTTATTGATTGTTACATTATGTTTGAGTATGAATACATGTATAAATTTATATGCTTTTATGAGTGTGTTTGGCTCGACTTGTTGAAAAGTGCCTTATTTTTAAACTGACTTATTTTTAAGTCAATTAGAAAATAAGTTCTAGGTTGACTTATTTTTATATTTGGATGAACTTTGAAAAAGTGGTTTGACTTGTGGATGAAATTATGTTTGAATGGTATGCATTATTCATGTTCTTCTTTCCTTCAAGATTCTGTTATTGATTATTTCTAGAGTTATATCCTATATTAGAAATAGAAAGAGATATACCAATTATGGGTAGATGGTTGAGCTAGTAAATGAGCTACAACCCCAGTAAGTATGAGAATGCGTATTCGAATCCCGAGAAGCGCATTCATTGGGAGAGAAAACAACTTTGTCTATGTGGGAGACACTCATATCCCTCGAGTCTGGATAAAACCAGGCGGTGATTAACAAAAAAAAAATAGAAAGAGGATATAGGAACGAACATATAGAACAAATCACAGAAACAAAATCTTACAAATAAGTTAGGAAAGAGTTTCTGAAAATAAATAGAATTAGGCCATGAAAATAGTTCCATGGTATATAACACGAAAAAACATTGAAAATAGAACATAAGAAGACGAAAAACGAAAAACGAACGGAGTATATTATATGTGTGTGTAGAAAATGTGCCATTGTCAATCTTCCTTAATTCAGTTCAAATCCTACTGGGTGACTGGGCGAGGGTATTAGCGCTATTTTTGGTGATTTTTCTTAGGGCAAAAGTGCAATATTATAATTAACTTCAATTTGGGCAAAAATAATAAATGACTATTTTCGCCCCAGTTTTAATATTTGATGGGCTGTTTTGCTCCAAAAAAGTTCACATGGTCATTTTTGCACCTTCGTGACAATTATATGGTCATTTTTGCACTTTAGCTCGTATTGATTCAAAACTAAATTATTAAGAACAATGTGAGCCTCTAATGATGAATGAAGAATATATTTTTTGAATTCGAGTATGAGACTCTAAAATATGATCTTGAAGGAGAAGATCCTTAAGAGAATCAAGAGAGAGATAATTCAAAGTAAAACTCATTTGAACTTGAAATGAACCTAAAGGTGTATCATGGGAAAATGTTGATGATACAATAGAGGGGGAACCTGAATAACTAAAATTTTAATGTGTAGTATTGTGAGTTAGATAACCTTTAACAGGTTAAAATCAACTTTCAAAATATTAAGGAAATAATATTAGATTAAAGTGAGAGAAAATGTCAAAAGAAATAAATTTCCATATTTAAACTCTAAATCATGGTGAGATTCAATACTAGAATACACCTAGAGTATGGTTTCAAAGGTCATCTTATGATGATTTCAATAATAAAAGGTCATCTTAGGATAATCAGAACCCTAAACCCAGAGCAAACCACCATATATTTTAGAGCAAATTAAAAAATATTGATACAATAATTTTGGAATTTTATTTTTTTAAGAAAAAATAATAATTAAAGGAATTTAGAAAATGGAAATGGATTCTATTTGATTTTTAAACTTCAAATAATTAGGTAACCATGTGGTCCAATCATATTGTGGCAAGTGGTACAATAGAAATATTGTCACCAATTTTAGTTTTTAGTATATATAATAGATTAAAAGATATTGTTCCAAGAATTTTGGAATTTTAAAACTGAATACAAATGAAATAAAAATTAATAATTCAAGAAATTAAGATAAAAAGAATAATATTTCTGTTTGAATTATCTTTTTTAACTTAAAATAGTTAGGTATCCATGTAGTCTAATCATATTGTGCCAAGTGATCCAATAGGAATGCCGCCATTAAATTATACACACACACACATTTGTGTTTATTGCCTTTACCCTATCATACGTTAAAAATCTTACACATGCAAACTAACCTTCGAGGTATATATGCATCTTTTAGCCTTGTGGTCAAGTCTATTGTGATACAATCTACTCCATAGATACGATTCTTCTTGAATGAATACTTTGGTAGATTAGAAGATTTTGAACTTATAGCAGCATTTTGTTGTGTATATGCATGACTTGATTTTTCCTGGCTAAAATAGAAGTGGTAGTTTTTTGAAATACTTAAAGTGAAATTTGTATTTTTTATTTGGCAAGAATTTAAGAATACAAATTACTAACCTTTGAGTCACGACATTTGTTATATCTGACAACATAGAATTGATCTATGATGAACCTGTGGTTGTAGGATCAAGGGTATATAAATGTGTGTTGGAGGTGGTATTAGCACTACTGCTTCTTGGACACTTCCTCTGCTTATTAATATTTGAATCATTTTTGTGGTTCATATTTGTGTTTGATTGAGATCAAGTTGATTTCTAAAATAAAGAATTAGTCATAGTCAAATAATAAAACTATATGTGAAAGAGTAGATCTATAAGTCAATGTTTTTTTTGTCAGATAGCATAAATTCTAATAGTTGTTTGCATGAAATTCTTATGGCCCGTTTGGTTCAATCACATAGGGATTTAGGTGGTAATGCATTAGTTAGTAATGCAATCCTATTACCACGGCATCTGTTTGGTTGGTTCCGAAAATGATGGTTTAGCCTACATAATTTTAAAATATTATAAAATGTAAAAAATAAGTGTAATTACTTTTTTGCTCTTTTTAAACAAAATCTCCCCCCCTCTAATCTTCTTGACTTCTTTTCTTTTTTTTTCTCTCAGACCCTCTTCTAGTTATCATATTTTTTTAACTGAATTCGATCTAGTTATCATGTTATGTGGTATTTGTTTGTTGATCAAATACCGCATAACATAAAAAGTAGAATCTTACACCCCCCAAAAGAAAACACAATCAAAAACAGAATCTTTCTCGCAAAGCATTATAGGAACCTCAAGAGAAAATATATCAACACGAAGAGATGAATTAGAGATTGGATCGAGAATGAAGATGGAGAATAACTGATCGAAGACGAATTAGAGATTTTACATATAATTGCAGAGGTGCAATGAAGATTCATAAACGGGCCTGTGTTTGGAGATCAGATTACCATAACTGCTGCAATTAAGATTACATATGTAATCAGTATTACCATACCAAATCCCAACCAAACCGACACAGAATGGTAATGCAATGAGGATCACCATTACATAGGTGCAATGGGGTTGAACCAAATGAGCCTTTAGTTCATATCTTTTTTTGTGTATAGATTTTTTAAACTTGAATGCTTGCAAAATTCACATTTATGATAATCATGATTCATTTATTTCATAGCGAATTAAAATATATTGTTCTGAGAATTTGGAATTTTAAAACTGAATATATAGGAAATAAAAATTAATAATTCAAGGAATCAGATAAAAAGGAAAATATCTCTATTTGAATTATCTTTTCTTTAAATAATTAAGTATCTATGTGGTCTTCAATTCGGAAAAAAAAAGTATCTATGTAGTCCAATGATCCAATAGGAATATGAAATTTTATTATAATAGATTCCCTAACAAAACATATCATTTCTTTGTTTATATTTATATATAGAGATCCATGTCCCTCAAGAGTTTTCACCTAGAGTTTTATGGGTTCACGCAAGAATGTCTCTATCATTGTTTGAACGTTACTTCCCTTTCCAAGAGTCTTCCTAGGACTTAGGTGAGTAGGTAACAAATGGTTTAATTTAATACTTTCATTACTTAGAATCATAGTACTCCATCTTATACATGTTTAAATATTCTCTTCAATTGTTTGTTCCAGAAAAAAAATTTGATTGTTACATGTATTGCAATTACCGCCCATTAGCTTCTCTTTTTCTTTTTTTGATCGAACATTAGCATCTCATCAAAACCGAATCATCACGCGATATCATAGCAAACCACCTATATCATGTGCTTATCCAAACTTATATAATACTTTTTATGTCCACATGACTAAAAGATCTCTGATTTACGCTTTTAGGAAAATTAACTAAGAAAAACGAGCAATTTGATCACAATGCCTTTATGCATATATTAGTTTATAATTCAAATAAAGTAATTCTAAAAAACAATTTAGGTGTATCAATTTACAAATAAATTTCTTAGAATTTTTGAAAAGATCCACTAGTTAGTTCCTATATTTAATAGAGAAGGGTATAAGTTATTTTGACTGAGAAAAAGTTTGTTATATATATATATATAATATATATATATATATATATATATATATATATATATAATATATATATATAAGAGTAGGGAATTGGAAGTCTAGGCATTTGTCATATTTATTTTACTGCCAAGTTTCCTCATTTTATTCCCTCTTCTCTCCCATATTTTTAAACTTATCATCCCACGTTCCTTCTCTCTTCATTCTTTTTCAACCATCTAACCCAAATTTTTTCCCTCTCTCATACTCATAATTTTCAGTTTTTTAAAAACTTTCCCTATTTTGACTTCCCTTTTTCATCAGCCGCTTGTGGCATCTATTTCAATATCTACTTTTTCCCATCAGAGTACATATCATTCACTTATAGGAACTGTCTTCTGTGTTAGTTTCTTCTCTTGATCAAGATCACAAGGTGAGTCTTTTTAATTGATGATATTGATAGGAACTTTTTATTCCTTTTTTTGTCAGTCATCTCCATTTTTTGTTGTCTACTGAAGTTTTTGCCCTAAACTATTTCATCATTTGGATTACTTTAAATTTTGTAATCCAAAATTGTATACCTTAAATTGATGAGATAAGACTATCGATGCAATCATCAGGTTCTATGATTAATTAATTGATGAGATGAGATCAGAAGCATTTTTTCCGTCATTTGAGGGTTTTCTCTCATTTGAGGGTTTTTTTTATTGATACGTTCATTATTTGAGGGTTTTCTATTTTCTGATAAAAAAAAGAAGGTTTTCTATCATTTTTTTGAACGAAAGTTTTCTATCATTAAACAATTGTTTTTTTATCAGAAAACAATTGTTTATTAAATGTTTATTAAATAACACCAAATTTATCTCTACCTTCTCTTATTTTTTCTCATTAATTTTTTCTATATGCTAATATTTCTCCTATTTTCTCTCTATTTTTTTATAAGCTAATATTTCTCCTATTTTCTCTTTTTGTTTTTATTCCTTAAATGTTTTAAAGATTATTTATAAATTATATATTTTATTTATATTAAAATCATTTAATATCCTTCTTATTTTCTCCTCAATTTTTTCATGAAATTTTGTTTTCCAAAATTATTTACTTATTATATTTTAAAATTTTCTAAATTTAAAACTGACATCCGGCATGTTTAACCACTCATTACCTTTTTTTTTTAACTGAAACCCACTACCTTGATATTCTATATAGAATCTATATTTATCTATATATAAAAGTAATGTACATCTATACATTCTCATTTCCTGCCAAGTGTCCACATCCTTTTTTCCTCTTCTCTCCCAGCAAAACCTACAAACTGCCCCTTCAAAACAACCTGTCTAAATTAAAAATTTTCAATAACCTAAATTTCTACATTCCCTTATTTTCTCTCATTAATTTTTTTATAGACTGTTTTACACTTTTACAAGCTTATTCCCTAATTATATATTTGATTTGAATTAACTTCTTTTAATATCCTTCATATTATCTCCTCAATTTTTTCTGTCAAAATTTGTTTTTCCAAATTATTCCATTATATTTTTTCTCAACACTATTGTTATTTTGGAAGTTTTTAAACTATTCTTTTTTCTGTTAGATTTTTTACACATAATCTTTTTATGTTGGATTTTGATTCCCCTTTCTTACTTTTTTTTTAAATCTATTCCCCTTTCTTACTTAAGTAACTCTTTTTAAACGTTTTTTATGTCTTCAATTCATTTATATGAGATTTTTAGTATGTGAATATCATTATACTTATTTATTAGCCTCCTTATATCACGCAATTACGCTTTTTATATATACCCATGCATTGTGTGGCTACTATACTATATATAAATAAAAATGCAACCAATAAAATCTTAAAGATAGATTTTTATCAACATTCAATACTAAGTTACTAACATCATCAATTGTTTTATTTCTCTTTTCAGTGGCTTCATACTAGATTGGCAACAACCAAAGCATATTTAAAAATTTCATGAAAATGACAGAGTTTGATAATCTTCCTCAGCATCTCATCCACTACATCTGGAATTTTCTGCCTTACAAGGATGCGTTTAGATGTAGTGTTTCATCCAAAGCCTTCCATTCTTGCTGGCTTTCATATCCTAAACTTGAACTTGATTTCTTCCATTTTGCTAAATATGAAGATCCGGTAAACAAATTCTTCTCTTTTATAGACAAAACCATCAACCTTCGTTCTCTTCATCCCAATAACTCTTTGCAAAAGTTTAAACTACGTCATCTTCATAAGTCTACCGAGACGCCTTTCATCTATCAAACCGTATTTGATAAGCTGGTGAAATATGCAACTGAAAACACAAGCAAAGAGATAGACTTTGAAATAGTCTCTTACGGCTTCATAAATGTGAGACAAGAGCCCCTTGATCATCTACTTTCATCCAATTTTTTGACTGTTGTCAATCTCGAAGGATTGAGATTTTCAAATGCTACTCCTATTATACAATGCCCAAAATTGAAAGCACTACAAATATGGGCATGCCAAGGATTACGCAATATAATTGTCTCATCATCATGTGTGGAAAAGGTTAATATTCATGAATGTCGTGAATTAGAAGTTTTTCAAGTACCTAAGGCAAGAAATCTTTGCCATTTTGGGTTTGGCCCTACTTGTCTCCACCCATGTGGTTTTGACCTTCCTTCTTGTGAATCCATAAACTCCATGTCCCTTTCTTTTTTAAAGATCTCAAAGAGTAATATGAAGGAACCCGTCACTGATACTCTGTCCCTTAAATTGTGTCACTTGCCTATGAACTTTAGGATTCAAAATAATAAACTCAAGGAGTTAAAAATTGATGACATCTATAATTTAGACAACCTATCTTCCCTCTACACTCCCAATCTAGAGCGTTTATGTTTTCGTTTTGATAAAGGTTTTCTTCCTTCTCAAAGCAGAGGAATTACAATGGATATTACAAAATGTGTGGCTCTCAAAGTTTTGGAATTGGAAGAAGTAGCCATAACGGATGAATGGGTAAAGAGAGTAATATCAAACTTAGGTTGTCTGGATGAGCTTATAATAAATCGTTGTACTTCCTTAAGGAAATTGGAGTTTAAAAATGACAAACTTGAGATTTTGTCATTGGAGGGATGTTCTGATTTAAAAGAGGCAAATATTGATGCACCTAACTTGGTCAAATTCAACTATGAAGGAAGCATGGAGGTTCATCCTCTAGTCATTTCAGCGACTAAATGCAGTGTCAAAATTAAATTATTGCGTTCTTATATAGATCCTGCCTTAAGGTCAAATGCAATAAGCCAGTTTCTCTCTTGCTTTTACCACATCAAATACATCACATTTACTTCACCCAGAGTAGAGGTTCGTACTTGCTTTGTCCAAATTTATATTTGCCATTTTTATTAATTAGTGTATTTAGTTTGTATGTTTTAAATTTGTTTAATTTGTAGGATTTGATCTCCCTACTCGAACATATGTCTGAACATAATCCTTTTCCATTGCGGGATTTGAAGTATATGAAAGTTGAAACATTAGGCCAAAAACCAAATAGTGAAGATGTAATGAAGATTATTGAAGGCTTGCTTTGGTTGGCTCCTAAACCTCTAGAATTGACAGTATCTGTAGGCAACAAAATTCATATTGGCACCTTGAAGGTATGCTTTAATTTATATAATTTCAACATATGCAACCCCATTTCAGAACCTTAATCATGATGATCTTTTGTTGAATGAGCACATTAATATCTCACTTTCCACTTGTCATTAGAAAACTATGTAGTATTGTCCACAATAAAAAAAAAATAATTAGGTTTTTTTTAATTGAAGTACAATCTTCTATAAAAAATGTGCGGAATTTTTAAATCTCATTCTCAATACAGAGGCCTTTATATCATAAGACCCTTTATAACTCTAAATTGTGTAACACATCCTAACTTAGGTGAATGTCAAGATAAACCAAAAAAATGAAAAACATAAGAAAATAAACATTTCTTCATATTGAGGTTTAGTCAGTGGAGGCAAAATATTGAGTGATAAATGCTAATAATAATTGAAAATGGCACTTTTATTTGCTAATAATTTGCTTTGATGCCTTCGTAAGGAAAACAAGGTTTTGTCACATTATATAGTTCAGTCAAAATGAATTTGCAAATATATATTGCAGTTTGAATATGGCAAGAAAGTGAAGAGGACCAAGGTGGACGATAGATTTGGTATTGGGGTTTCCACAAGGTGCTGGAGAAACTTTGAACTCAAGGTTGACATCCAAGGCTTCAATGAATCTGAGACAAGGGGTTTATACAAGTTCTTTTCTCCTTATTTGCATTGATTACGAGACAAAATAAAATACCATGGTGATTAATTGTGTCTTTTGAATGGGATTCAGAAGTAACTATTTTCCAGCTATGATCAATATAGTTCAAATCTTACTTACCCTGTGCTTTACTAAAGGGAATTGAAAGCAAGAGTAAAAGCTTAACTTATTTTAACTATTCATGCAATTATTTGTAATTTAATTTTAGTTTGATTTTAACATCCAAATAATTGAAATTATGTTGAACAGCATTTGAAATTTCTATAAAAATTTTTCATAAAGATATTGTTATATTTTGTAAGGAAAAATGGAATAAAGTTGCAAATTTAACCTAAGTAGTTTATTGTTTGTATAATTTTACGATACATTGAGTTTATTTGATTTTTGAGATAGTTAGCCTAAGGATTATTTTGCATACAATTCAACCTAAATCAACCTAACACCTACATGTACACTTGATCTTATATATAAAAGAACAAGAAATAAAGTACTTCTTCCGTTCCTAAATATAATACTCCCTCCGGTCTTAAATATAGGATCTAGATAACTTTTTTGGGGAGATTAAGGAAGACTTAATTTTAGATGTCTTTTCAATAATACCCCTCCTTAATTAGTTCAATTACTTATTAGTAGCTCTTCCTCCCCTATCAAAGGAGTTGTTAAGAAGAAGAAGGGTAATTTAAGAAAAATGTGACCAAAAATGTATCTAGGTCTTATATTTAGGACCAAAATGAAGTCTCTATTTAGGTCATATATTTAGGACCGGAGGGAGTATCACTTTAGCTAATTTGGAGAGATTAATAAAGACATTTAATTTACATGATCTTTTCAAAATACCCTTACTTAAATTTAAAATTCAAATAGAGACTAAACACAAACTCCTCCACCTCAACTCCACCTCTCACTCGCCCATACACGCTTCCTCAATGATCTCTGCAAGAAAGTCAAGCTTAATCGTCTTCACCAAATGACAAAGACTTCCTTTCAAGATGGAGGTGATTCTGAAGACTTAGCTTCCTCCGTTGCCTTTTTCTCCGTCACTAACGTCGTCGTATCCGTTACCGTCACCGTCAACCGACCACCATTATCATCGTTATTCGTTACCTCCGCCAACGCATCCCTTCGGAGAAACCTGCATTAATAATGGTGCTTCTCTCAAATTCTTCACGATCTATCTGCACACATAATAATCTCTCATCCACTGTCCAATCTACCGCTCACGTGAGAGGAAGACAAAATAGAGAATATAATGGCGAATAAGGAGAGAGGAAGGAAAAGAACAAAAAGGATTTGAATATTTTGAGTTAATTGATTGATTTGAAAGCATCTGTGTAAAAGACGAGCCAAGATTGAAAAGCGAGGGGGCTATTTGCTCATATAAATAAATCGATGGATCATTAGATTAGCTTAAGTAGATTAGATTACATTGGATGTGGTTAAGATTGAAGGGAATAATTTGCTTTTAAAAGGAGGATTGGGGTAATTTGGGCAAAACTTAGCACAAAATAGAAAGTGATCTTATATTTAGGAACTTATTCACTTCCTTAAAGTGATCTTATATTTAGGAACGAAGGGAGTATCATTTATATACTCGAGAGTAGATTAGCTAGACAAATAAAAAATACTCGAGAATAGACTAGAACACAATGAAGTGATCATTTTTTCTAGTTGGTATAAATAAATGAAAACAAAATTAGAACTTAAATGTAATCCTAAACCGGAATATGAAAACAATTTTATTTGAAATTCAAAGCAAGTATATATAATGTAGCACCCAAAAATGCAGTCAAATGGACCCACCATCAAAATTTTGAAAATAGAATAATTTTGGGAAACATTTTTCAAATAACAAATCTTTTCCAGCAGACTAAATAAAAATGTTATTTTCATGTATAAATTTAATAAAATCACAGTGTATGTCTAGAAACTTCAATTCAATTATGGGGGATTTATTGCGAGGTGGTTGGTTGCCTTCAATAAGATATAGTGGTAATCAATTTTCACAATATATATATAATATTAAATCTATTATATATACTTCAATTCAAAAAAAATCTATTATATACTAAGTGTTGACAACATTCTTATTGGTTACCTAATTATTTAAAGCTAAAAAAACAATTCAAATAGAATCTTTCAATTTTCCAATTCCTTTTATTATTAATTTTTATTTAGTCTAAATTCAGTTTTTAAATGGAAAAATGACAAATAAATACCTTCGAATATCCAAAAGGACAAGTAAGAATCTCAAATTTCCAAAATGATAAGTAAGGAACTTCGAATTTCAAAAGGACAATTAAAAATCAGACAATTGTTAATTGTTATGTTCCAAATGTTAATAACTATGTTCCAATTATTAATTTTTATTGAAGTTCCTTACTTGTTCTTTTGGAAGATTAAGTTCCTTACTTGTTCTTTTGGACATTCGGAGGTATTTATTTGTCATTTTCCTTTTTTGTTTAAATTCCAAAATTCTTGTATCAATAGTTTTTAATTAGCTCTAAAATAAACAGCTAATGCAATAATTTGCTATAATTGTCTATTAAATTAGTGAACATTCAATAAATAATTAATGAACAATTTTAAATAATATTATTTAATAATTATTTTTGCTGAATGGTAAAGGAATTACTAGTTAGTTGCAACATTAATAATTTTGTTTCTAAATTTCAAAATTAATAAAATTGAAACTGAAAAGAAATCATGATTTGTTAGAGTCTACTTTAACATGGACTGAGTCATGATTGACATTATTATTTTCATCTAATTTAAATAAAAAGTAAAAAACCATTATTTTTAATAAATTACTTTCCTCAATCATAAGTCATAACATGACATCGGATGAGTAATACTCATGTATCACAATTAACTACCGTTGTATCGTTGTTAACTACCATTATCAGTAACTACTCATGTATCGCCGATAACTAATTGAGAATCGCCAGTAACTAAACTTTTGTCACAAAATCACAAACTTGCATTTAGGACAAATTGAGGATTATCCCTTATTTATCCAAGTTGGAATTGGAGACCCCATTTTGTCAAACTCAAATTTAAGTGTCATTTTTTTGTCATTCTCCCAAGAAGTTATGGGCCCATGATAACATAAATTGTTCGGAAAATTGTTTTTATATAACCAAGAAATCCATTTAATGGTTTTTCCCTTTCCTTTTCTCGAAACATTGGAGGATCAAAGTCACCCATGGTCCATGCTTACACCGTGGTTCATGCATATTTGAAGGACTACTTTCCATCTTACACCGTGGCTCATGCGTACTTCAATTTCTCATTTTTTGATATTTATTCACGTCTTCTTTATGGCAGCGACACCCTGCAACAAATCAGGAAAATCATGCACAAGACCACTCAAACTAGATGTAACTTTCTTCTTTTTGTTATGTTATACTCCCTCCTATCCCTAATGTAAGAGCCCAAAATTTTAATGGTTTTGGTCCCTAATGTAAGAGCTCACCCCATATTCTCTCCTCATTTAATGCATTTTTTCCTACTTTACCCCTAACTCTCTTTCATATTTATTAATGCTTATGTATTTCTCTCTTTCAAAAGTACCATAATAAATATGGGCAATTTTGGAAAAGAAGCATTAACTCCAGACACCCAACTAACATTCACATGTTTTCTTAAGAAGCGTTTTTTTTACGGCTAGCTCTTACATTAGGGACAGGAGGGAGTATTAAAAGCTAACCACCGTGTGACTATCTTCTATTACTAGTGGCCCCAGCATTAATGCTTGTGAAACAGAGTAAGTGGAGCTCCCTTGAAAATTAATGGACCCCAATAATGAGTCAACATGGATATCAGATGATGCAGAAGTCTTATGCTGTTTGGACAATAGACACGTGTAGAGAAGGGCAAGGCAGACAAATTTTTTTTCTGTCGAAAATAACCACGCAGTTGTGATGTCGGTGTGACCGTTTGAGTGAAACTTCCACAAGAAACGACAAAAGAATCTGAACCTTAATTCTGAAACCTCCCATTTTGGAACGTTAAGTTATTAACTGAACGGATCATAGAAAAGAAATCTACCAAAACACAAAGCAATATTCAGTGTATCAGAGTACTAATTGGATGTGGAACATAAACCGAAATCCATGTTGAGAAACCTCAGTAATAATGGGATATTCAGGAACCCAAGAAGAGAAAATACTAATTAGTCCTTAAAATAAGCATGAACCACGGTGTAAGATGGAAACATGATCAAAGTCATGATGAGAATAAAGAACATAATAATAACCATGTTGTTGAACAACTGAGACTTAACCTTAGTAGCAAGTATAAAACTAGAGTACAAAATTTTCAAGGAATTGATAGGTAGTGCTTGGAACAGAATTTCAGCTTCTTTTTATTGCCGGAAGGCAAGATCATTTGTTGCAATTAAATAGAAGAGATGGACATAGTAGAAGGGGGAATCAACGTGAAGAAAACAATGTAACAGCAAATCTAGAAGAGAAGATCTATGATTGCAATCCGATAATTTTAGAGAGAAAACTCTCTCCCGTCTATCTCGAAGGTCCAAACACATTTTTATTGTCTTAGTTGGAAGAGATTGGTTCTCATAAAATAATTAGTTTTAAGGCTTAACAATAACAAAATGTAACTTGGTTATCGATCTCACGGCAACCCTTATACTTTGTAAGGTGAGATTGAACCTTCTTATGAAAAAATAAATACACTAAGGGCCATTTGGTTCAATAATATGCAATGCTATCCTTATTACCATCTTTATGTTTGGTATGCCACAGCTTCTTCATTCGGCACACACCCATTTAGCCTTGGAATGGGTAATTTTTACCTTCGAATGGACTGGTAGGTAGCTGATTGGAAAATCATGGGGCTTGATTACCAAAGGAATCAATTTGAATTTCGGTTTTACACTTTTGTGTGATGGGATGACATGTGGTGATGGTGTTTCCCCTGTTATGAAATGCAGGACATACATTATGAAGGGCGAGAGCTAAGGGAAGCTGCAGCTCCTATGGATTACCACTATAACTTGAGAATTTGGCTTGGGACAAAAAATACTCCTCAGGTCCTAAATATAGGACCAAGTTGACTTTTTTGAAAAACCCTAAAAAAAGGAAAATAAGTTAATTATAAATTAATTTACCTAATTTTTTCTCTTACACTAGTTTATTTTACCTATAAGCTAATGGATAATCTAAAAGTATACTCCCTCGGTTCCTAAATATAAGATCACTTTGGGAATGTGGATAAGTTCCTAAATATAAGATCACTTTCTCTTTTTTCTCAAGTTTTTCCCAAATTACCCTTATACTTCATTCACCCAAAAAATAGTGGTTTGAAGAAAGTGAGAGGATATTTTTAAATCTTAGGTGAGGGCTTTTTGGAAATTTCATGTAACCCTAATTCATTGGAATGTCATCCTTAATCTCTTCAAATTAGCTAAAGTGATCTTACATTTAGGAACGGAGGGAGTATCACATATGTCATGATTTAATAACATATTTTGCAACATTAATCTCTCCAAAAAAAGTAAATTAGGTCATATATTTAGGTTAGGAGTTAGTAGTTGGTATTTAGTTGTGAAGTTGTTTTGATTTGGGTATCAATAAATACAGTTGCCTGTTCTTTATCTATTTTTGAAATGGTTGTATTATGATAAAACAAATAAGGATAGAGTGGCAACTGTAATGTGAATGGTGTGCATCCATCATGTTAACTATCGTTCACATTTTTGGATTGTACTGTACGAAAGCTGAGTTGTGAAGCATATTAATTATAAAGTTTTTGTTGTAAAATTGTGATGTACACAACTAGAGGATGGTGTGCTGTGGAGCTCGGTGAGAGTGAAGAAAGAAAAGGAAGGAGAGGAAGAGGACGAAGGAGAAAAAATCTATTTAATTTATAAAGACATTTTGGACTTTTAATTTCATGTGTAATCTTATTGTTATATTAGTGAAAATATCATTGTTAATCTCATGGTAAAAGTTGAGTATCATTGATTTACTTTGAAATAGTTATGTATTACTCCCTCCGTTCCTAAATATAAGATAACTGTAAGGAGGAGAGTTTGTTCCTTGATATAAGATCACTTTCTAATTTGACTCAAGTTTTCCCCAAATTACCCCTATACTTCCTTCGCCCAAAAAATAGTGGTTTGAAGGTGAGAGGATATTTTGGAAATTTCATATAATTCTAACTCATTGGAATGTTTTCCTTAATCTTTCCAAATTTGCTAAAGTGATCTTATATTTAGGAACAGAAAGAATATTTTTGTTCCTTAGAATAACCAACTTGTTTTCCTAGTTGATGGAGGAACTTTGGATTTTATTATTTATCAAACTTGTGTTTTTTCAAGTCTTTATTTCAGACACTTCTGTATGTAACTCAATTCTCAAGCTCCCTATTTACCTGTTATTATTTTGGTTTGGACATAAATGAGTCGGATGATCTGTTGATGGAATCAAAATTTAAGCTAGAGAGTTCTCTTAAAATCACACACACACATTAGCACCAAAATCATGCATGGAACACTGATTATTTCTTCATGGAAAGATTCAATCTTTACTTATTGTTAATGATAATAAAACCTTTTGAAAAACCTGACTAAAGTAGTATAAGACAAAGGATCGCCAATCTACCTAACTTCAAAATGTGTTCCAATGCATGCAACAAAGATTTAATCATTACTCATCATATGAACTATAGTTCATAGTTCATATGATGATAACAAATCATAACTACTTAGAAATGACAATAGTGTACTAAATTTAATTATTACATCATACTCCTTATAATATGTAAAGTTGAAAAAAAATACACACATATATTAACGATATAAAGTTCTAAAATATATATCTCAAAATATCAAAGCTCACTAATAGCAAGGAATATGCTATGTTCTTCATATATAATTGTCTTCCTTCTATAACATTCCTTTCAAACACCTAGCCATTTATAACTTTAAAGGCCTTCAATTCATAAATTACAAACCATGTGCTTCAACTTATTATTTCCTTTAATCTTACTAATGCCCTCAAATTTAAAGACATACTTCTTGTATAATCTAATGGCATTTTGATTGTCATACTCTACATCCAAGGAAACTTCCTTTATTTCCTTACTCGAGAACACATCAAGCACACGTCTCAATAGGTTGCCTCCTGCATACACCCCAATCATTTAATGAATCAACAAAACATTAATAATTTCAACCAAATTGATGGGTTATGTTTTTATTGCCCTTTTATATGATATGGAAAGTAATTAATTAAGAGTGAAGGAAAATATTTTCCAAGATAGGATTCTATAAATGAAAATAGAATACATGTCAGAGCGAGTGTACAGTATCTCTAGTGACCTCCATGTGAAGCCTCTTGATTAACAATAACATGGCATAGAGTCCCATCTTGGAAATAGGATGGAGGGAAGGTGCAAAATATGGTAGAAGTACAGACCAAATTGATACATACATTGTAGCTTTTTTTTTGGTGAAATCACATAAAATCTAAAAGAATGTTTTATATTATTGAAATGATGTAGTTTACTGCCTACATATGAACGAAAAAATTAAATGTATGTAAATTGCACTTTTTTATTAAGATCTTCTTTGTTAGTTAAATTAGTGTCTGCTGAACAATAAAGTTAAATCAATGCACGTTCAAATAGTTTTATAAAACTATATAAATAGCATCTGTTTTTGGAAGGACTAATTAAATATTCTAACACAATTAGATAAAAATATGAAGTGGATAAACTGCTTTTATTTGCTCTTGGGGAGAGAAATCACCCAAACTAGATGCTAGTAAGCATGTTTCTCCCTTTTATTTTATTTTTTCTATTCATTTCTTTATGAATATATATTATATATGTTTATAATTTCAGCATTGATTATTACATGAAGCTAGTTAACCGTACTTAATGATTATGGGTAAAAGGCTTTGAGTTTTTAATTACCAATGCCACGACCGCGATAAGGTTTCAAAACACCCAACGTTAAGATATAAACCGCATTATCTTCCTTATCATGACGGGATACGATTGCACCAACACAAGCATTTCCGTCCAGAGCTAAAAAAAAATAAAAACAATTGTAGAAGGATCAGCATATAAAAATTGATTTTATATACATAAAAAATTTACAAAATGACGTAAATAATGTATAAAAAACACTATATAAAATGGTTTGACGGCAAATATGATTATGTATGACTTGCAAAACAAATAAACATGTCAGAAGAAATAAATTTTATTAAGTCAAACATATATGCTACTCTTCCTCCAACAAAATCATATATGTTGTGAAACACACATACATAAGAAATTCAATCAACTTTACTCATTTTAATTTTTTTTCCTTTCAGGTAGGCATAGAAAAATACATGGAACTTGAAAATATATAGACTTTGCCATGACACCACGCGCGCACACACGCACCCCTAACTCAGCCAACACATTGGAAACAACCAGCCACTTCACTATTATCATTTACATCAATGTTTTACTCCTTGTCAAACCACAAAATAAATAATCCTCATTTAATTCTCCATATGTTTCATGCAGATTAAAATCACATATCACAATTATTACTAGTTGTTCAATATTTTTACATAATTCATCTTGTACTCATAATTTTATTTTTTTTCGTTCCCCTCTTTCAATATATGTTTTAACATGATCTCAAAACACAACAAAACTTGTAATGAAATAATTAAAAGATAGTTTCACAATAATTGGAGAACTAAAACCAATCAATAGTTTTTTTACCAGAAAACAAATCAATAAGTTCAAACAAAGCAATAATGAACGTTGTTATTTATTAGAACAATTAATTATAGAAAATGTTAGCCAATAAAACATCTAGTGAAAAATGCATGGAATAAGATCAATGAGCTTAGACACATGGTACAAATATCAAGATAAAAAAGGAAAATGAAATTGAACCTAGTTAAAAAAATAGAACTCCAAAAAATTGAACCTAGACAGCATGAAATTGAACTCAATAACAAATTAATAAACGGAATTTAAAATTTTGAACCTAGTTGAGTCAGTTGACTAGATTCAGGGACAATCAAATCATATTTGAGAGATCTCATCTCATGAGAAGAACCACCAAAAATAGTATCATTGAGTTTCTTCACTTCACGTAGCAAGTCCTTATCATGTCCCACAATTTGATAAGTGATTGAGCTCATCCTAGAAAAGATAAAACTCATATATTAATGCAAAATTTAAATTCTAATATGGGAGGAAAATCAAGGAGACAAGATGATTGAAGGAGATGAAGTTTACCTTAAAAAAGTGGAGTTAAAAGAATGTGATGTTGATTTGAGAGCTTCACATCAATGGAATATATTTATAATGGCATGTAGATGAGAATGCATGCAAGCCACATTGTTTACCTAATAAACACATGCTTTATTTGTGTAGGGGTATTTGATATATTTTACATTTTTGCATTTTACAAAAACAAGAGTCATGCAACTTATGACAAAAAAGCTAAGAGTCATACATTCTGATCCAAATAAGCTGGATGCATGTGTTAAGGTCAACAAGGTTTTTCATTAAGGTCAACAAAGTTTAAAAAATAAAATAAGATAGAAAGCCATTGCCTCGTAAACATAAAATTTGAATCACAATATTCTAAAATGGGATTATAAGTTATTGCACATACACCACTTCACCATGATTGATTTGGTGAATGAATTTGTGAGTTAAACAAAACCTAATACAACAGATAGGGCTTTTAACATCCATTGCTTTATGCCTTTTACGTTTTTTAGGGTTGTCAATGTCAATGACATTGAAAAGTGGCACTTTTAACATTGCATCGCTACTGCAAAAACTATTTCTTGGCACACTTTTTCTTTTGCTACATATGTAGACGATGTGTAAATGTTAGGGTAGAGACTGGAAAGGCCAATCCCGGCGTTTTCTCCTATGAGTAGAGCAGGTCATTTGGTGTGAGCCCATAGGGCTGACCCATTTTTACATAAGTTCGAGGAGAGCCGAACTTTTTTTTTTATGTTGAGTAAACTCTTTCTATTAGTTTAGTGTTAGATTTGAATTTTAAACCTTTTCAGATCTGCAGCGATGATGTGGTGATGACGTGACAAGTGATGTGGCCTAATAGACTAATGTAGTAGACTAGCAGGTGTCGTAGCCTAATCAGATTGAAATTAATGGTCAAACCCGTCAAAATTGATGGAATTACTACATTTGAACTATTTTATAATTGATGAGTGTTAAATTTGATACTCGAAACTGTTTTTTATATTGGGCAAACTTTTGTTACTAGTTGAGTGCTAAATTTGAACCTTAACCCTTAAAAAATAGGTGTAAATTGCCTACGGTTATGGATTGTAAACACCGAGTTTTATGAAGAGTAAATGTCGGGTTTGGCCATATATTTTATCTTTTTTTAAAAAAACTCACTCTTTTTCCTTCTCCACACGCCTCAAATAACAAACATTTAAATTCAAAATGTACGAATCTTTCACTACACAAAATACAAGGCATCCATAACCAATGAGAAGTTGGTTGAACTGGTAAGTGCATTATAACCACGTATAACCACGTAAGGATGAGAACACATGTTCGAATCCCGGGAAGCGGCTCTCATTAGAGAGGAGACAACCTTACTTATGTGGGTAACGCTGCTATCCCTTGAGTCCAAATTAAATCGGGCGGTGCTTAACAGAAAAAAAATATCGATAATTACACATATCCTCTTTGTCCATTAGCATGTACGACTTTTGACATCTCTAATAACTAAATTGAAGAGAGTCGTTGTTTTACATTTTGACGTTCCTGACTATAGAAGGCGTCATTTCTCAAATTATGGGATATGTTGCTTACATGCATAATAGAAGTTGTCAAAACTTCCCTATTTTTTATAACATTTTGTTTATTTCTTTCGATTCCAATCTACACATAATACTTATACGAAACATATATAAATTATGGAGGAAAATTAGGGTCCACCCTTAGTCAATTAAACCCAAGCCAATCAAATTTGGGGTCATTACGTAAATATAGAAAAATATGGGTAAGAGGAGTATTTTCCCAATATATTTTTATTCGAAAATTGTGAATTTTCACTAGGGGATATGATTTTTCCATATGTAGTTAATAAATAGAAGATGAGTGATGGGAAATTTAATGTTTTTTATTCACAGAGAAAATTCCTTTTGTCTCTTCTCTTCCTTTCTGATGGTGCATCTGTCGACTGTCGTAGTGTCATATATTGTAGTTGGACTCCAATCGTTCTGATTTCATGTAGGTATCTAGTCAATCGGCATACCAGGTACGCCTAAAAACCTTAAGTGGCATTAGAGCAAGGTTATCCTTGAGGTTATATAAATGTTTTAATTCTGTTGCTGTATAGAATCATGGAAGATGAATAGAATAAAATCCAAAATAATGAAACAGAATAATACGTAATCAAACCAAAGGATATTTTGGTTATTAATTGTTTCATTATGTTAGAGTATGAGTAAATGTATAAATTTATGTGCTTCTATGTTTGAATGGTATGCATTATTCATGTTTTTCTTTCCTTCAAGATTCTGTTATTGATTATTTCCAGACTTATATCCTATATTAGAAATAGAAAGAGATATATCAATGGGTAGATGGTTGAGCTAGTAAATGGGTTACAACCCCCATAAGTATGAGAATGCATGTTCAAATCCCGGGAAGCGCTCTCATTGGGAGAGAGGACAACTTTGCCTTTGTAGGCGACACTCCTATCCCTCAAGTCTAGATAAAACCGGGCAGTGATTAAGAAAAAAGAAATAGAAAGAGGATATAGGAACGAACATGTAGAACAAATCATAGAAACAAAATCTTACAAATAAGTTTTTTTTTAATGAGGATTGAGGCCAAGGGAAAGGGGATTCTTTAGCATCATCAGGTGATTGCTGAGTTTGAGGAGATTCCTGAAGAGAACAGGCAAAAGCTAATTGATGGAGATTTTGGTGAAGTTCTCAGATCCACCCAGGTTTGTTCTCATTTTTCAAAAAAAATAATAATCTTTTACTTTTTTTTTATGGTTTTAGTCTTATTTTTGTTGTTGCGACTTGTTTGATGTAGGAAGCCATAGTTCTTCCACCATGGGTTGCTTTGGCTGTTCGTCCCAGGCCTGGTGTTTGGGAATATCTGCGTGTGAATGTGCATGCTTTTGTGGTTGAAGAGCTTGCTGTTCTTGAGTACTTGAAATTCAAGGAGGAGCTTGTTGATGGAAGGTATAAAGAGATCTAAATGATGATTATTTATTAAAAGTAATAAACGAGAGGGAGGGAGGTGTGAGTGAGGGGGCGGCGGAGGAAGTAGCCGCGGGCAAGGACGCCGGAGGAGCGGGTGAAGGAGAGTTGGGGAGGAGGGATGGAGGAGAGGATGGAGGAGATTGGGACCTAATAATAATTATATAATTCTTTGGGATTAAAGTGCAAATACCCCTTTAGGAATTAGGGTTCAGATGCAATGCTGGATAGCCACGTCATTTAATGTAGGTGGGACTCACGCTTAAACTAACGTCCGTTTGCCTCTACTTAACGGTGGGGTTAAATTTGTCCCATTTTTATTTACAATGTACGGTTTTGCCTCATTCAATTTTCGGGTGCCAGAGTTTCCCAATTGAAAATTTACGGTAGCTAGTTTTGCACCTTCGCCCAATTTCAAAATTGGAGCAAAAATGTCCATCACAATTAATGTTTTAACTTTTTCACTCATTATCATCTATCGCGTTATCACACACAAGGGTAAATAAATACATAAGTCTGTCACACAATGATGCGTCAAAAAGTCAAAATATTAACTGTTCTAGACATTTTTGCCCAGTTTTAATATTCGATGGACAGTTTTGCTCCATAAAAGTTCACATGGTCATTTTTGCACCTTCGTAACAATTATATGGTCATTTTTGCACTTTAATACGTATTGATTCAAAACTAAATTATTAAGCACAATGTGAGCCTCTAAACGATGAATGAAGAATATATTTTTTGAATTAGAGTATGAGACTCTAAAATATGATCTTGAAGGAGAAAATCCTTAAGAAAATCAAGAGAAAGATAATTCAAAGTAAAGCTCATTTGAACTTGAAATGAACCTAAAGGTGTATCATGGGAAAATGTTGATGATACCATAGATGGGGAACCTGAATAACTAAAATCTTAAAGTGTAGTATTGTGATTCAGATAACCTTTAAAACATTAAAATCAACTATCAAAATATTAAGGAAACTAGCCGCCTCTCCCGCCGCGCTAAGCGCGGCAATTGCACTTCATGTGATCACATTAAGAGCCACTTTCTTGCTTTTCATCCAACATGACATATTAGTTGGATCTACCACTCGTTGATAATGCATGTAACATTATTACATTACCAGCAGGTCTCGCTATTACAATTTAAATAATATAAAACATTATCTAATTACAGTAGCAAAATATTCTTATATTTCAATCATTTTTCACACATGGGACAATACAACCTGAATAAAGTGTTGCTTCTGATCTTCAATTGTGAGTGATACAAAAATGGCTACATATATTACCAGCATTCTTCAGTTCCAGCAAAGAAGACAAGTTGGATTCACTGATGAGAGAAAATGTCAAAAGAAATAAATTTCGATATTTAAACTCTAAATTATGGTGAGATTCAATAATAATAGAATACACCTAGAGTATGGTTTCAAAGGTCATCTTATGATGATTTCAATAATAAAAGGTCATCTTAGGATAATCAAAATCCTAAACCCAATGCAAACCACCATATATTTAAGAGCAAATTAAAAAATATTGATACAAGAGTTTTGGAATTTTAAATTTTTTAAGAAAATAATAATAATTGAAGGAATTTGGAAAATGGAAATGGATTCTATTTGATTTTTTAACTTTAAATAATTAGGTAATCATGTGGTCCAATCATATTGTGGCAAGTGATACAATAGAAATATTGTCACCAATTTTAGTATATATAATAAATTAAAGGGTAAAAGAGCTAATCTAGTAATTAACTATTTCACTTTGGGCAAAAATAATAAATGACTGTTTTGCGGTGCATAAATAATAACCAACTTTGTGACCCGGTGCAAAAATAGTAAAACCGGTTCTAAATGTTAATTTGTTGTTTTATGGAACCTTTCTGATATTATTTTCTAAAATAAAAATACCATTTTACCCTCTCACAATTAAAACTTAACCCTTCTTTCTTCCGCTCTTCATCTTCTTATGCTAACTAGTATCGGCAATGTTTTAATTGAGAGGGAAAAAATGTATTTTTCACTTTCAAAATAATATCAGAAAGGTCCCACATAACTACAAATTAACATTCAGAACCGGTTTTATCATTTTTGCACCGGGTCACAAAGTTAAATATTATTTATGCACCACGAAATAGTCATTTATTAGTTTTGCCCAAACTGAAAGAGTTAATTATTAGATCAGCACTTTTGCCCTAAATTAAAAGATATTATTCCAAAAATTTTGGAATTTTAAAATTGAATACAAATGAAATAAAAATTAATAATTCAAGGAATTAAGATAAAAAGAATAATATTTATGATTGAATTATCTTTTTTAACTTAATATATAATTAGGTATCCATGTGATCTAATCATATTGTGTCAAGTAGTCCAATAGGAATGCCGCCCTTGTGATTATATATATATATATATATATATATATATATATATATATATAATCACAGGGCGGCATTCCTATTGGACTACTAGCCTTGTGTATATGCATGACTTGATTTCTCCTGGCTAAAATGGAAGTGGTAGTTGTTTGAAATACTTAAAGTGAAATTTGTAATTTTTATTTGGCAAGAATTTAAGAATATGAATTACTAACCTTTGAGTCACATTCGTTATATCTGATAACATAGAATTGATATGTGATGAACTTGTGGTTGTAGAACCAATGGTGTATATAAATGTGTGTTGGAGGTGGTATTAGCACTAGTGCTTCTTGGACACTTTCTCTACTTATCAGTATTTGAATCATTTTTGTGGTTCATATTTGCGTGTGATTGAGACCAAGTTGATTTCTAAAATAAAGAATTAGTCATAGTCAAATAATAGAACTATATGTGAAAGAGTAGATCTATAAGTCAATGTTTTTTTCTCTCAATAAATTTTTTTTCTCAGTTCGCATAAATTCTAATAGTTGTTTGCATGAAACTCTTAGTTCATATCTTTTTTGAAGCTAGAATTTTTAAACTTGAATACTTGCACACATTTATGATAATCATGATTGGTTTATTTCATAGCGAATTAAAATATACTGTTCCCAGAATTTTGGAATTTTAAAACTGAATATATATGAAATAAAAATTAATAATTCAAGGAATCAGATAAAAAGGAAAATATCTCTATTTGAATTATCTTTTCTTTAAATAATTAAGTATATGTGTGGTCCAATCATATTGTGCCAAGTGATCCAATAAGAATTATGAAATTTTATTATAATAGATTCCCTAACAAAACATATCTTTTCTTTGTTTATATTTATATATAGAGATCCACGTCCCTGAAGAGTTCTCGCCTAGAGTTTTACTATTTTCCAGAAAATAAACTATAAACGTTGCACTGTTTGAACGTTACTTCGCTTTCCAAGAGTCTTCCTAGGACTTAGGTAAGTTGGTAACAAAAGGTTTAATTTAATACTTTCATTACTTAAAATCATAGTACTCTCCTGATAAAAAAAGAATCATAGTACTCCATCTTAAACATGTTTAAATATTCTCTTCAATTGTTTGTTTCAAAAAAACATTGATTGTTACATGTATTGCAATTACCGCCCATTAGCATCTCTATTTCGTTTTTGGATCGAACATTATCATCTCATCAAAACCGAATCATCACGTGATACCACAGCAAACCACCTATATCATGTGCTTATTCAAACTTCTAATAATACTTTTTATGTCCACGTGACTAGAAGATCGCTGATTTACGCTTTTAGGAAAATTAACGAAGAAAAACGAGCAATTTTGTTTTTGGTCGGAAAGAAAAACTAGTAATTTGATCACAATGCTTTTATGCATATAGTAGTGTATAATTCAAATAAAATAATTCTAAAAAACAATTTAGGTATATCAAATTACAAGTAAATTTCTTAGAATTTTTGAAAAGATCCACTAACTAGTTCCTATATTTAAGAGAGGAGGGTACAAGTTATTTTGACTGAGAAAAAGTTTGTGTGTGTGTATGTGTATAAGTAGGGAATTGGTAGTCCAGACATATGTTATGTTTATCTTAATGTCAAGTGTCCCCTTTTTATTCCCTCTTCTCTCCCACATTTTTAAACTTATTATCCCACGTTCCTTCTCTCTTCATTCTTTTTCAACCATCTAACCCAAATTTTTTCCCTCTCTCAAACTCATAGTTTTCAGTTTTTTAAAAACTTTCCCTATATTGACTCCTCTTTTTCATCAGCCTCTTCTAGCATCTATTTCAATATCTACTTTTTCCCATCAGAGTACATATCATTCACTTATAGGAACTGTCATCTGTGTTAGTTTCTTCTCTTGATCAAGATCATAAGGTGAGTTAGGAACTTTTTATTCCCTTATTTGTCGGTCATCTACATTTTTTTGTTGTCTACTGAAGTTTTTTGCGCTAAACTATTTCATCATTTGTATTCCTTTAAATTTTTTAATCCAAAATTGTATACCTTAAATTGATGAGATAAGACTATCGCATGCAATCATCAGGTTCTATGAGAATTAATTGATCAGATGAGATAGGAAGCATTTATTCCGTCATTTGAGGGCTTTCTCTCATTAAACAACACCAACAATTTTATCTCTACCTTCTCTTATTTTTTCTCATTATTTTTTTCTATATGCTAATATTTCTCCTATTTTCTCTCATTAATTTTTTTGAAAAGCTAATATTTCTCCTATTTTCTCTTTTTATTTTTATTCCGTAAATGTTTTAAAGATTATTTATAAATTATATTTTATTTATATTAACATCATTTAATATCCTTATTATTTCCTCCTCAATTTTTTCTTGATTTTTTTTTCAAAATATTCACTTATTACATTTTAAAATTTTCTATATTTACTCTTTTTTTTTACAATTTTCTATATTTACTCCGCTTGCATGACATTCGGCTTGTTTAACCACCCACTGCCTTTTTTTGAATTGAAACCCACTACCTTGATATTCTATATAGAATCTATATTTTCTCATCTTCATCATCAACATAAACCTTATCCCAATTAGATTGGGGTCGGCTACATGGTCATTGTGCTCTATCAATAGTCATGCTTGGAGGTAAACATTTCATCAAAAGATCTCTTTGGTCTTCCTCTCCTTCTTGTGCAGTGATTCCATACCCTTTCTTCAATTATTCTTACTGCTCATCCACTTCTCTTCTTTGAACCTTTTGTTTCTTTATATGCCTCTTCCCATGATAGTATGATAGCCTTTGTGAAGAACCAAACAATGACATATTGATAGAAACAATGTGTGTGTCCATACTCAATAGATTCGACATATTTTTACGTTGGCTGCCGAAGCCTAACACAACCCTACTCCTTTATCCGGACTAGGGACCGTCTATAAATATAGGCGGAATATTCCGTGGACACACAGTCACACGGGGGTAAATAACCAAGCGTGACACGAAGTCACAAAAAACAAACGTTATATAATAATGATCCAAAACAATAAAATAGATTCAAATACTAATAATAATGAAGTTGGCACAAATAATAACAATAAAATAAAACGATAAAACAATAAAACAATGATCACAATACGATAAAATAATAAAACAATACAATAAAACCATAAAACAAAACAACAATGCTCAACAATTAAATAAATAAAATAAATAAATAACAAATGAATAAATAAATAAATAAATAAATAAATAAATAATATACAATAAAACAAAACAACAACAATGCTCAACAATAAAATAAATAAATAAATAAATGAATGAATGAATAAATAACAATATACAATAAAACAAAACAACAACAATGCTCAACAATAAAATAAATAAATAAATAAATAAATGACAAATAAATAAATAACAATATACAAAAAACAAAACAACAAAAATGCTCACAATATTATTAATACTTAATAAATCAACACCTATAAATATAATATATATATAATATGTGTGTATAAAAGAAAGGAAGCAATAATTAAAAAACTAATCTAATATATCGTGTACATTTTTTTTTTTGATCAAAAATATATCGTGTACATGAAAACGTGGAAAACTGTTAAGCAGATAAATATATATATATATATATATATATATATATATATATATATATATATATAGAACAAGTCATAAACCAATTCCTAAATAAGTACAAAGGAAATTTAAGTAATAACCACCAAACGGATTATATCCTAAATAATTAAATAAATAATTAATCAAACTACTTATAAAAGTTGATAATTTCAAAACCACATGTAATTAATAATGCATACGAGGATGCTGTGGCTAATCCTCAATATTGTACGCTAATCACAAATATCAACTAGTGCACTAAAATTCCATATATGCACATACTTTAATGAGAATTTAATACCTTGGTCTAATTAATGAAAAGATACTATGTAAGCATATACCAAATTCTTCCACTATTTATTGCATCTCAAATTGTTTAAATAATTAATGTTCATAATATTTCACACTAACTAAATATTTCTAAATTTCTAAATGTGAAAACACAAACATATTAATTTTCGTTATTTTAATGCCGGGAGGGAATTGTGCGACGATTATATAAAAATTAGGAAGTTCAGTTAAAAAAAAAAGATTAAATAATAATAATAATAAAATAATAAGTAAAATTAAATGAAAAAAAAAATTGATAGCACATAAAAAGGGAATTGTTATAACAAACTTTGACCGGTTATATATTTAAGAAAATTAAAATAATAGAATAATAATAATAATAATAATAATAATAAATAATAAACAATGGTTAAAATAAATAATAAATAAATAACTAAAAAAAAAAGTATATAAATATTGGGGGTAGGGAGCATGAACGGTTATAGTCAAATTAGGGAGCAACAATTATATGTGTATTAAAAAAAAAAAAAATTCTATCCTCATCAAAATGGACATAAATTTCCTCCCACTTATCATAAACGAATCATCCACTAACTCCTCCACTAACTCCTCCTTTGACTTATTCTCCCAAATCTAAAATTAACTCACTAAATCGTGACTTTTTCTCAGCCTTATTCAAGCCAATTTGGTAAGGAACATTTCCAGAAAACTGATTACAATATATATATTCCATGAAAAAGACGAGCAACACAGATTACGTATACATGTGACACGTGTGTGTACGATGAGATGTAAATGGTTGAAGAAGAAGATGAATAGGTTAGTTTTCTATCTTTAGGTTGGGGTATATTCTTCGATCTTCTTTTCAAGAAATGACATCACCGTTTCCAGATTAATCTTTTAACCACTTAAGTCTATCTACACCATACATACATATCCATCATTCTTAATAATCAATCAATTAATAATTAATATTTATAATCAATCAATATCAATGCTTATACACGAAAAACCAGCCTCCATATTCTCCATCATCATCATCATCATCAACACATCATAATCTTCAACATTATCATCATAAACAATCTGATAATCGTCTAACATCTTCAATCCCATCACATGATAGATAAAAGCCTCATCATAAAATTCATCACCATCACGTATCAATTATATTTAGATCTAGAGTAACATAATATAATAAAACTTGAGAATATAATCATCATCATGCTTCATAAAGCATGCACATGTATTAAACCTATAACTTAATCCTAAAATACTCTGCTATATAAACAACTATTAAACACAACATAACAACAACAACAATAATAATAATGTATCAATTAGAATTAGAGAGAAAGGTAATCATACATTATAATACTTGATCAGAAACCTAATCCTAAAATGCTCTCTTAAACATAGTGTAAAACATATGTAATTAAAGAGAATTAAAGAGTGAGATTACGTAGGTACGTACCTGGTCAGAATCACTGTTTGATATATTAGATAATTATGCAAAATGCAATATCATATTGGTCTCTGGACTATGAAGTAATTACTTTCTCCCTTATTGTCACATGAGAATATGTTCAAACAAATTTTATGGGATACCAGAAATGGAATTGTTGTGGTGGGAGAAGGGGGCGGACGGTGGGTGAAGTTGGGAGACAGAGAGGAGTATGTTGGGTAGGTGGGTGAAGGAGGGAGGAGCGAGAGAGGTGTGGGATAGGGTGATAATTTTTTATTTTTAAATGTGAGGCTCACAACTTTAGAAATTATATTAAAAGAAGAGGTATTTTAGAATACCTGAATTTTTACCAGAAATTGCTCTCAATAGCAACCATATCATTGTAATGTGCTATGACATTTAAATATATCATAACCTAACTAGGCAGTCTTAGATAATCCATTACGTGTTTATATAGATTACTTTGGATGTTGTTTTTACCGATGTGGGACTTACTCATTTCAATTTTCACAAAGACTTTAGAGGGTTTGGCTGTCAGACCTCCCAGTTTGACTCTTGGCTAAACTGATGCTCCCAAGTGGCGAGTAAGAACTAGAAAACCAAAACCAAATATACGTCCCTTTCATCCACATCTCGCCACTTGGTTCTCCAAGATCCGAGCAGCGAAGAAAATCTGTTACAAATTCAACATTGGTGCTAACTTACGTCTGGTAATCGATGGCGACAGCCATGGTAGAAGATAGCGCCTTCGAAGACGACCAGTTAGCATCCATGACCACCGACGATATCCTCAGAGCTTCTCGTCCTCTTGACAATGAGATTCGAATCCTCAAGGTCTCATCTCTACCGATATCTCATCTTTTTTTCACTTTTCTGCTTATTGCTCAGCTGTTAGGGTTACCTGTTGATTGTCCTTACCAATTTCTTTTTTAATTCTTGCAAGTCTCACTGCAGATTATTCATATTCGTATACATCAGATTTTTACCGATTACCTAAAAGTGCTTTTATTCATACACCTTCCTATTGGTGCAATGTACTCACTTCCTGTGTCGTGGTAGATGAGAAGTGGTGGTATTGATTTTAGAGTTTCTGATTTTGGCTTTTTTATGTATTTTTTGGGATGAAGGACGAGTTGCAGAGGACTAATCTGGACTTGGAATCATACAAGGAGAAGATAAAAGAGAATCAGGAGAAAATCAAGCTCAATGAGCAATTGCCCTACCTTGTAGGAAATATTGTGGAGGTACTTCACTGCAATTATTCTCTTTGTTGTCCAGCGTCAGTCTTGTCTTGTTAGAAGCCTTGGTTTCCATCGTTCAATTATATAGAATCTATATTTTCTGATAAAAAAAAATAGAATCTTGTTTACCTATATATCTTTTTTTATCAGATTATTTATTTATATATCTATATCTATATATAAAAGTAATAGACATCTATACTTTCTCATTTCCTGCCAAGTATCCCCATCTTTTTTTCCTCTTCTCTCCCACCAAAACCTACAAACTGCCGCTCCTAAAAAACCTGTCTAAATCAAAATTAACTTTCAATAACCTAAGTTTCAACCTTCCCTTATTTTCTCTCATTAATTTTTTTCCATAGATTGTTTTACACTTTTACAAGTTTATTCCCTAATTATATATTTTATTTGAATTAACTTCATTTAATATATATCCTTCCTATAGACTCCTTAAATTTTTCTGTCAAATTTTGTTTTCCCCATTTATTCCAATATATTTTTTGTCAACCTATTGTTATTTTGGAAGTTTTTAGACTTTTCTTTTTTCTGTTAGATTTTTTATACATAATCTTGTTATGTTGGATTTTGATTCCCCTTTCTTACTTTTTTTATATATATTCCCCTTTCTTACTTAAGTATCTCTTTTCTAAACGTTTTTTATGTCTTCAATTTATTTATATGAGATTTTTAGTATGTGAATATCATTATACTTATTTATTAGACTCCTTATATCACGCAATTAGGCTTTTTATAGGACCTTATTTACGTCATGTTCTTTTCTCCAGGTTCTCAAGTTCTTTTAATATGGGAGTGACATGTGTCCTTTTATAACAATCATCCATTCAATCTAATGACCTATATTGAAAGAACTTGAGAACCTGGAGAAAGGAACATGATGTAAATTTTTCCCTTTTTATACCCATGCATTGTGTGGCTACTATACTATAAATAAATATATAAATAAAAAGGCAATCAATAAAATCTTAAAAGATAGATTTTTATCAAAACTCGTCATTCAATACCTAGTTACTAACATCATCAATTGTTTTATTTCTCTTTTCAGTGACTTCATACTAGATTGGCAACAACCAAAGCATATTTAAAAATTCCATAAAAATGACAGAGTTTGATAATCTTCCTCAGCATCTCATCCACTACATCTGGAACTTTCTGCCTTACAAGGATGCGTTTTGTTGTAGTGTTTTATCCAAAGCCTTCCATTCTTGCTGGCTTTCATATCCTTAACTTGAACTTGATTTCTTTCTTTTCTCTAAATACCAAGATCCGGAAAACAAATTCTTCTCTTTTATAGACAAAACCATCAAGCTTCGTTCTCTTTATCCCAATAACCCTTTGCAAAAGTTTAAACTACTTCATCTCCATCAGTCTACGGAGACGCCTTTCATCTATCAAACCGTATTTGATAAGCTGGTGAAATATGCAACTGAAAACACAAGCAAAGAGATAGACTTTGAAATAGTCTCTTACGGCTTCATAAATGTGAGACAAGAGCCCCTTGATCATCTATTTTCATCGAATTTTTTGACTTTTCTCAATCTCGAAGGATTGAGAATTTCAAATGCTAATCCTGTTATACAATGCCCAAAATTGAAAGCACTACAAATATGGGGATGCCAAGGATTACGCAATATAACTGTCTCATCATCATGTGTGGAAAAGGTTGATATTCATGAATGCAACGAATTAGAAGGTTTTCAAGTACCCGGAGCAAGAAATCTATGCCATTTTGGGTTTGGCCCTACTTGTCTCCACCCATGTGATTTTGACCTTCCTTCTTGTGAATCCATAAAATCCATGTCCCTTTCTTTTTTAAAGATCTCAAAGAGTAATATGAAGGAACCCGTCACTGATACTCTGTCCCTTAAATTGTGTCACTTGCCTATGAATTTTAGGATTCAAAATCATGAACTCAAGGAGTTAAAAATCGATAACATCTATGATTTAGACAACCTATCTTCCCTTTACACTCCTAATCTAGAGCGTTTATGTTTTCGTTTTGATAAAGATTTTCTTCCTTCTCAAAGCCGAGGAATTACAATGAATATTACAACATGTGTGGCTCTCAAAGTTTTGGAATTGGAAGAAGTAGCCATAACGGATGAATGGGTAAAGAGAGTAATATCAAACGTAGGTTGTCTGGATCAGCTTATAATAAGTCGTTGTACTTCCTTAAGGAAATTGAAGTTTAAAAATGACAAACTTGAGATTTTGTCATTGGAGGGATGTTCTGATTTACAAGAGGCAAATATTGATACACCAAACTTGGTCAAATTCAACTATGAAGGAAGCATGGAGGTTCATCCACTAGTCATTCTAGCGACTAAATGCAGTGTCAAAATTAAATTATTGCGTTTATATATAGATCCTGTCTTAAGATCAAATGCAATAAGTCAGTTTCTCTCTTGCTTTCACCACATCAAAGACATCACATTTACTTCACCCAGAGTAGAGGTTCGTACTTGCTTTGTCCAAATTTATATTTGCCATTTTTATTAATTAGTGTATTTAGTTCGTATGATTTAAATTTGTTTAATTTGTAGGCTTTGATCTCCCTACTCCAACATATGTCTGGACATAATCCTTTTCCATTGCGGGATTTGAACTATATGAAAGTTGAAACATTAGGCCAAAAACCAAATAGTGAAGATGTAATGATGATTATTGAAGGCTTGCTTTAGTTGGTTCCTAAACCTCTAGAGTTGACATTATCTGTACGCAACAAAATTCAAATCGGCACCTTGAAGGTACGTTTTAATTTATATAATTTCGATATATGCATCCCTATTTAAGAACCTTAATCATGATGATCTTTTATTGAATGATCACATTAGTATCTCACTTTCCACTTGTCATTAGAAAACTAGGTAGTACAGTCCACAATAAAAAAAATAATTAGGTTTTTTTAATTGAAGTAGAATCTTCTATAAAAATGTGCGGAATTTTTAAATCTCATTCTCAATACAGAGGCCTTTATATCATAAGACCCTTTATAACTCTAAATTGTATAACACATCCTAACTTAGGTGAATGTCAAGATAAACCAAAAAAATGAAAAACATAAGAAAATAAACATTTCTTCATATTGAGGTTTAGTCAGTGGAGGCAAAATATTGAGCGATAAATGCTAATAATAATTGAAAATGGTACTTTTATTTGCTAATAATTTGCTTTGATGCCTTCGTAAGGAAAACAAGGTTTTGCCACATTATATAGCTCAGTTAAAATGAATTTGCAAATATATATTGCAGTTTGAATATGGCAAGAAAGTGAAGAGGACCAAGGTGGACGATAGATTTGGTATTGGGGTTTCCACAAGGTGCTGGAGAAACTTTGAACTCAAGGTTGACATCCAAGGCTTCAATGAATCTGAGACAAGGGGTTTATACAAGTTCTTTTCTCCTTATTTGCATTGATTACGAGACAAAATAAAATACCATGGTGATTAATTGTGTCTTTTGAATGGGATTCAGAAGTAACTATTTTCCAGCTATGATCAATATAGTTCAAATCTTACTTACCCTGTGCTTTACTAAAGGGAGTTGAAAGCAAGAGTAAAAGCTTAACTTATTTTAACTATTCATGCAATTATTTGTAATTTAATTTTAGTTTGATTTTAACATCCAAATAATTGAAATTATATTGAACAGCATTTGAAATTTCTATAAATTTATTCATAAAGATATTGTTATATTTTGTAAGGAAAAATTGAATAAAGTTGCATGTTTAACATAAGTTGTTTATTGTTTGTATAATTTTACGATACATTGAGTTTATTTGATTTTTGAGATAGTTAGCCTAAGGATTATTTTGCATACAATTCAACCTAAATCAACCTAACACCTACATGTACACTTGATCTTATATATAAAAGAACAAGAAATAAAGTACTCCCTCCTTTCCTAAATATAATATCACTTAAGCTAATTTGGAGAGATTAAGGAAGACATTTAATTTACATGATCTTTTCAAAATACCCCTTACTTAAATTTAAAATTCAAATAGAGACTAAACACAAACTCCTCCACCTCAACTCCACCTCTCACTTTCTTTGAAGATGGCGATGATTCTGAAGACTTCCTCCGTCGCCTTCTTCTCCGTCACTAACGTCGTCATATCCGTTACTGTCACCGTCAACCGACCATCGTTATCATCGTTACCTCCGCCAACGCATCCATTCGGATAAACCTGCACTAATAATGGTGCTTCTCTCAAATTCTTCACGATCTGCACACATAATCTCTCATCCACTGTCCAATATACCGCTCACGTGAGAGGAAGACAAAATAGATAATATAATGGCGAATAAGGGGAGAGGAAGGAAAAGAACAAAAAGGATTTGAATATTTTGAGTAAAATGATTGATTTGAAAGCATTTGTGTAAAAGACGAGCCAAGATTAAAAAGCGAGGGGGCTATTTGCTCATATAAATAAATCGATGGATCATTAGATTAGTTTAAGTAGATTAGATTATATTGGATCTGGTTAAGATTGAAGGGAATAATTTGGTTTTCAAAGGAGGATTATTAGACATGATTAAATGTCATTGTTGTTGATTGGTAGTAATCATTTCAAAACAAAACTTTGGGAAATAAAATCGATGGTGAATGAGTCATTGTTATGGGTGGTTGATGAATAACAAATAAAAAAACAAGAATTACAAAAAATAAGTCATATATGTTAATGAGGTTTTAGAATATAAAATATATTAAAAATACATAAAAACAACGCCACACCAAACAAGAATTTCATCTTCTCCGTTTTTTTTCGATTCCAGCGACAGTGGGCCCCAGCGAAGCATACAAGTTGAGCTTCATCTCAGGGAACTCCTTTCCTCTGAATCCTACCTATGTTTCTTCTGATTTGGGAGATATTAGAGCGGAATCGATTTGGGTATGAGGTTTGGGAATCCATAAATCTGTAAAATGTATCATAGGTTTCAAGTTGAGGAATCAGTAACTTCATGCTTGATTGTTGAGTTTCATGTGTTTGCAAATTCTGGTTCTTTTCTCTTTAATGCTTTGTTGTTTCTGGTTGGATGTGAAGTCTTATACGATTTTCTCTTCATGTGATGGTTGTTGTTTAGTAATGAGGAATCCATAATGGTGAAAGAATTGGAATTGGAATCATCATTTTTAAGTTATAATATTTCCCTGTGTGAAATTGGTGATTTAGTTAGGTGATGTTCTGTAATGACAAGTAGATGGTTTAGAGTATTTAACCTACTCTAATTGCTATAGAAAAATAGCTTAATGATTATGTGAGGAGTATTAACTTAAGCTATTTCAGAAATGGAAAATAATAGATGTTTTAATTGATGGGTAAGAGTTCTTTGTAAAAGAAGGATACAATGGAAATATTGAATAATTAGTTATGTTTTTAAATTATGAGAGTGTTCTTAATAATCTTGATGTTAATAATCTTGATGTTGTTAGAGTAGTTGAGAAACATTGGTAAATTTAGAAGTATGTCTTATTAGGTTTTATTTTGGATTTAATAGTAAAGAGTTGACACAAAGGCTAAATATCCTAGTTCTTATTGGTACTATGATTTGGTTAAAAATCTGACATGAAATGGTTAAGAAATGATGTCTAAACATTAGTTTGAAATCTCAAGGTTAAGGTATCAGTTGGTTCAAATGTGAATAATGAAGTTTAAAGTTATCATAGATTTTATTATATTGATGAAAGATTTCTGATAACAGAGGATTGATCTAACTTTATAATTAATGTGAATAATTGTTTGAAATAATTAAAGTGAAATTTATAATTTTTATTTGGCAAGAATTTAAGAATATGAATTACTAACCTTTGAGTCACGACATTCGTTATATCTGATAACAGAGGATTGATTTGTGATGAACTTATGGTTGTAGAATAGGGGTATATAAATGTGTGTTGGAGGTGGTATTAGCACTACTGCTTCTTGGACACTTCCTTTGCTTATTAGTATTTAGTTTGTTCATATTTGCGTATGATTGAGATCAAGTTGATCAAGTTGATTTCTAAAATTAATAATTAGTCGCAGTCAAATAATAAGACTATCTGTGAAAAGGTAGATAAATTCTAATCGTTGTTTGCATGGAATTCTTAGTTTATATTTTTTTTGTAGCTCGAGTTTTTAAAATTGAATACTTGTAAACTTCACATTTATGATAATCAGGATTTGTTTATTTTTAAAAAATAATGTTCCAAGAAATTTGGAATTTTAAAACTGAATATATATGAAATAAAAATTAATAATTCAAGGAATCGGATAAAAAGGAAAATATATCTATTTGAATTGTCTTTTTTTTAAAAATTATGTATCCATGTGATCTAATCATATTGTGTCAAGTGATCCGATAATAGATTCCCTAACAAAGCATATCTTTTCTTTGTTTATATTTATATATAGGGATCCACGCCCCTCAAGAGTTCTCGCCTAGAGTTTTACTATTTTCCAGAAAACACACTATCAACTTTTCCTTGTTTGAACTTTACTTCGCTTTCCAAGAGTCTTCCTAGGACTTATGTAAGTAGGTAACAGATGGTTTAATTTAATACTCCCTCTGGTCCTAAATATAAGACCTAGTTTACTTTTTTGAAAAATCCTAAAAAAACAAAATATAAGTCAATTATAAATTGATTTACCTAATTTTTCCCCTTAAACTAGTTTATTTAACCTATAAACTAATGACTAATCTAAAAATATATCAAATATGTCATAATTTAATAACATATTTTGTAACCTTAACATCTCCAAAAAAAAGTCATTTAGGTCTCATATTTAGAATCGGAGGGAGTACTTTCATTACTTAGAATCATAGTACTCCATCTTATACATGTTAAAACATTCTCTTCAATTGTCTGTTCCAGAAAAAATTGATTGTTACATGTATTGCAATTACCGCCCATTAGCATCTCATCAAAATCGAATCATCACGTGATATCATAGCAAACCACCTATAATCCTATATCATGTGCTTACTCTTTTAGGAAAATTAACCAAGAAAAACGAGCAATTTAATCACAATGCTTTTATGCATATATTAATTTATAATTTTTTTTGAACACTTATTAATTTATAATTCAAATAAAGTAATTCTAGAAAACAATTTAGGTTGAAATTAAAAAAAAGAAACAATTTAGGTATATCAATTTACAAGTAAATTTCATAGAATTTTTGAAAAGATCCACTAGTTAATCCCTAGGGTATAAGTTATTTTGACTGAGAAAAAGTTTGTGATATATCTTTTTTTTATATAAAAAGAAACAAAATCATCCAAAAATAAAACTAACAATCAACTACAGTTTGTGATATATTTATCTATATCTAAAAGTGGGGAATTGGTAGTCCTGACATTTGTCATGTTTATCTTATTGCCAAGTGTCTCCTTTTTATTCTCTTTTTTCTCCCATATTTTAAAACTCTGTGCCAAGTGTCCCTTTTTATTCTTTTTTCTCCCATGTTTTAAAACTTATTATCCCATGTTCCTTCTCCCCTCATGTTCCTTCTCCCCTCATTCCTTTTCAATCACCCTCTCTCATACTTATAGTCTTCAGTTTTTTAAAAACTTTCCCTATATTGATTACCCTTTTTCATCAGCCTCTTCAGACATCTATTTCAATATCTACTTTTTCCCATTAGAGTACATATCATTCACTTATAGGAACTGCCATCTGTGTTAGTTTCTTCTCTTGATCAAGATCATAAGGTTAGTCTTTTTAATTTCATAGTTTTTTTTATTCCCTTATTTGTAGGTCATCTCCATTTTTGTTGTCTACTGAAGTTTTTTGCCCAAAATTATTGGGAGGGTTAAGGTGCATTTCTAGTACTCCACAATATGGCAAAGTGCACTTACAGTAATACACAATTTCGGGGTGCATTTGTTGTAAGCAAGAATAAATATCGTTGCCCCTATAATAACTCCGTTAAATAAGTCATCTTTGACCGTTAGGAGTAACATTTGACTGTTAAAAGGGGACATGGGGAGGAATTATTAATGACGTGGCAATGACTGGACGGACATGTGGCAATGCATGCTGACTGGATTAAGCTGTCAGGCCAAATTAAATTGAAAAAAAAGGAAAATTAATTTGAGGTCCCCCACAAGAGAGTTAATACTGGAAAAGTCCCAAAAGTGGAAAATATTTGCCCCTAGCCTTAATAAAAAATACCCCACCCTACCCCCTTCTTCCTCCTCCCTAAGCGGCCCCACACCCCCCACCTCCTCCACCAGCGCCCCCACCCCCGTCCTCCTCCCCCCCACCCCCACCCTCCTCCCCCCACCTCCCTCCAGCTCGCCCCCCCACCCCACCCTCCTCCCTCACTCACGAGTCCGAGGTTGGCGGTTGTTGAAGAAGACGAGTCCGGCGTTGGCGACGCCCATGCCGCGGGTGCCGTCGATGAGGCGGAAGAAGGAGCGGGCGTGGAAGAGGAGGAGGCGGGCGATGCCGGAGTGGCCGTGGAGCTCGCCAATGGCCTTGGGGAAGAGGGGGTGGCCGAGGGAGTGCTCCTGGAGGAGGCGGTGGGTGCGGGTGAAGCGGCAGGCGTAGCTGGCGGAGCCTCCGTGGAGGTGGAGGGCGTGGACCATGCCGTCGCCGTCGAAGAGGTGGTCACTGGCGAGGGGCGAGCTGGAGGGAGGAGGGTGAGGTGGGGGGCGAGCTGGAGGGAGGTGGGGGGAGGAGGGTGGGTGTGGAGGGGGGAGGGATGACGAGGGGGAGGGGGAGGGGGGAGGGGGGCAGTGTGGGTGTGGAGGGGGGAGGGATGACGAGGGGGAGGGGGAGGGGGGAGGGGGGCCAGCGTGGGGGATGGGGTGGGGGGAGGGGGAGAAGGAGGAGAGGGGGGGCAGGTGGCGGTGGGGGAGGGGTGAGGGGTGAGTGACAGCTTAATCCAGTCAGCATGCATTGCCACATGTCCGTCCAGTCATTGCCACGTCATTAATAATTCCTCCCCATGTCACCTTTTAACAGTCAAATGTTACTCCTAACGGTCAAAGATAACTTATTTAACGGAGTTATTATAGGGGCAATGATATTTATTCTTGCTTACCACAAATGCACCCCGAAATTGTGTATTACTGTAAGTGCACTTTGCCATATTGTGGAATACTAGAAATGCACCTTAACCCAAAATTATTTCATCATTTGTATTCGTTTAAATTTTTTAATTCAGAATTGTACTCCTCAAATTGATGAGATAAGACTATCGATGCAATCATCAGGTTCTATGAGAATTAATTGATGAGATGAGACGCAAGCAATTATTCCGTCATTAGAGGGTTTTCTCTCATTTGAGGGTTTTCTCTCATTAAAAAACTGTTCATTAAACAATACCAACAATTTTTTTTATCCATGAACAACACCAACAATTTTATCTCTACCTTCTCTTATTTTTCTCATTAATTTTTTCTATATGCTAATATTTCTCCTATTTTCTCTCTATAATTTTTTGATAAGCTAAGTAGCTAACCTTTCTCCTATTTTCTCTCATTGATTTTTTGATAAGCTAACCTTTCTCCTATTTTCTCTCATTGATTTTTTTGATAAGCTACTATTTTCTCTCATTGATTTTTTTGATAAGCTAACCTTTCTCCTATTTTCTCTCATTGATTTTTTGATAAGCTAACCTTTCTCCTATTTCTTCTTTTAATTTATATTCCTGTATGTTTTAAAAATTATTTATAAATTATATATTTTATTTATATTAACATCATTTAATATCCTTCTTACTTTCTAATCAATTTTTTCGTGAAATTTTGTTTTCCAAAATATTCACTTATTATATTTTAAAATATTCTATAGTTACTCTTCCTGCATAACATCCAACCTGTTTAACCACCCACTACCTTTTTTTGAAGTGAAACCAACTACCTTGATATTCTATATAGAATCTATATTTATGTATATATAAAAGTAATGGACATCTATACATTCTCATTTCCTGCCAAATGTCCCCACCTTTTTTTCCTCTTCTCTCCCACCAAAACCTCTGCTTCTAAACAAACCTGTCTAAATTAAAATTAACTTTTAATATCACCTAAGTTTCAAACTTCCCTTATTTTCTCATTATTTTTTTCCATAGACTGTTTTACACTTTTACAAGCTTATTCCTTAATTATATATTTTATTTGAATTAACTTCATTTAAAATCCTTCCTATTATCTCCTTAATTTTTTCTGTCAAATTTTGTTTTTCCAAAATATTCCATTATATTTTTTCTCAACACTATTGTTATTCTGGAAGTTTTTATATTAGACTTTTCTTTTTTCTGTTCGATTTTTTATACATAATCTTCTCGGTTGGATTTTGATTCCCCTTTCTTACTTTTTTATATCTATTCCCCTTTCTTACTTAAGTATCTCTTTTCTAAACGTTTTTTATGTCTTCAATTTATTTATATGAGATTTTTAGTATGTGAATATCATTATACTTATTTATTAGACTCCTTATATCACGCAATTACGCTTTTTATACCCATGCATTGTGTGGCTACTATACTATATATAAATAAAAAGGCAACCAATAAAATCTTAAAGATAGATTTTTATCAACATTCAATACTAAGTTACTAACATCATCAATTGTTTTATTTCTCTTTTCAGTGACTTCATACTAGATTGGCTACAACCAAAGCATATTTAAAAATTTCATGAAAATGACAGAGTTTGATAATCTTCCTCAGCATCTCATCCACTACATCTGGAATTTTCTGCCTTACAAGGATGCGTTTAGATGTAGTGTTTCATCCAAAGCCTTCCATTCTTGCTGGCTTTCATATCCTAAACTTGAACTTGATTTCTTTCATTTTGCTACATATGAAGATCCGGTAAACAAATTCTTCTCTTTTATAGACAAAACCATCAACCTTCGTTCTCTTCATCCCAATAACTCTTTGCAAAAGTTTAAACTACTTCATCTCCATCAGTCTACCGAGACGCCTTTCATCTATCAAACCGTATTTGATAAGCTGGTGAAATATGCAACTGAAAACACAAGCAAAGAGATAGATTTTGAAATTATCTCTTTAGGCTTCATAAATGTGAGACAAGAGCCCCTTGATCATCTATTTTCATCGAATTTTTTGACTGTTCTCAATCTCCAAGGATTGAGAATTTCAAATGCTAATCCTGTTATACAATGCCCAAAATTGAAAGCACTACAAATTAGGGGATGCCAAGGATTACGCAATATAACTGTCTCATCATCATGTGTTGAAAAGGTTGATATTTATGAATGTCGTGAATTAGAAGTTTTTCAAGTACCTAAGGCAAGAAATCTATGCCATTTTAGGTTTGGCCCTGCTGGTCTCCACCCATGTGATTTTGACCTTCCTTCATGTGAATCCATAAAATCCATGTCCATTTATTTTGCAAATATCTCAAAAAGTAATCTAAAGGAACCCGTCACTGATACTTTGTCCATTCAATATTGTTACTTGCCTATGAACTTTAGGATTCAAAATCATAAACTCAAGGGGTTAAAAATCGTTGATATCTATAGTTTAGAGAACCTATCATTCCTCCACACTCCCAATCTAGAGCGTTTATGTTTTCGTTTCGATGATGATTTTCTTCCTTCTCAAAGCCGAGGAATTACAATGGATATTACAACATGTGTGGCTCTCAAAGTTTTGAAATTGAAAGGAGTAGTCATAACGGATGAATGGGTTAAGAGAGTAGTATCAAACTTAAGTTGTTTGAATGAGCTTATAATACATCGTTGTACTTCCTTAAGGAAATTGGAGTTTAAAAATGACAAACTTGAGATTTTGTCATTGGAGGGATGTTCTGATTTAAAAGAGGCAAATATTGATGCACCAAACTTGGTCAAATTCAACTATGAAGGAAGCATGGAGGTTCATCCACTAGTCATTTCAGCGACTGAATGCAGTGTCAAAATTAGATTATTGCGTTTTTATATAGATCCTGTCTTAAGTTCAAATGCAATAAGCCAGTTTCTCTCTTGCTTTTACCACATCAAAGACATCACATTTACTTCACCCAGAGTAGAGGTTTGTACTTGCTTTGCCCAAATTTATATTTGCCATTTTTATTAATTTTATTAATTAATTAGTGTATTTATTAGTTTGTATGTTTTAAATTTGTTTACTTTGTAGGATTTGATCTCCCTACTCGAACATATGTCTGAACATAATCCTTTTCCATTGCGGGATTTGAAGTATATGAAAGTTGAAACATTAGGCCAAAAACCAAATAGTGAAGATGTAATGAAGATTATTGAAGGCTTGCTTTGGTTGGCTCCTAAACCTCTAGAATTGACATTATCTGTAGGCAACAAAATTCATATCGGCACCTTGAAGGTATGTTTTAATTTATATAATTTCGATATATGCATCCCTATTATTTAAGAAAAGAATCATGATGATCTTTTATTGAATGATCACATTAGTATCTCACTTTCCACTTGTCATTAGAAAAGTAGGTAGTACTGCCCACAATAGAAAAATAATTAGGTTTTTTTAATGGGCGAAGGTGCAAAACTAGCCACCGAAAATTTTCAAATGGATAACTTTGGCACCCCTAAATTGGACGGGGCAAAACTGTACATTGTAAATAAAAATGAGACATATTTAGCCTCGCCGTTAACTTGAGACAAACGGACATTTGTGTTTGCGTGGGGCGCACCTTCATTAATCTACGTGGCAATACAGTCAGCAAATGACCCAGATATCCTTAGAAGCATGTTTCTCCTTTTTTTTAGAATCACCATCTAGGCCATCCATATAATCTAAAGCCTTTATTTTATCCACAAACATGTGGGCCCCACATAAAAAATACACCCCACTCACCCCTCTCTCCTCCTCCCTCCCTCCCACCCTCCATGGGCCATGGCCATCTCCTCCCTCCCACCCTCCATGGCCGACCACCTCTTCTCAACAACTCACTCACCTCTTCTCAGAATCATGCATACCCCATTTTTTGCCTCCATGGATGCTCTTCATCGATATGGCAGCATAATCCAACAATGTCAAAATACTCCGAACAAAAAGGGCAAATAAATTCCTCCCTGATATCCTCATCTCCCTCGTTTTCATCAAAACCCAATAACATATCTACACAAGCAAAATCTCACATCAACATAGCAATCATAGAAAGAGATAGTCACAGATCAATAAATTATTCCCAGCCAGCTCAAAGTTGCACAAATAAATTACAATAACTAGTTAAGCTGAGTAAGAACAGACCAAATAGCAATTTATTTTCAGGAGAGAATTTCAAAGTTTTAATCTTAAACTTATAAAGAACTAAGGGACAATGTAGGGATAACCTAGGGGAAAGGAAGCATGTTGGGAGGAAATAAAAAAGAAAAGGGAAAATTGCAATCAGAGGATATAAATCAGACACAATTTATTTTAAGAAAGAAATTAAAAAAACGATTGCGGAGGAAAGAAGAAAGAAGGGACCTGATCGGGATTGAAGAGCTGATTGGTAACGCTTAGAGGCAGAGGAAAAACGAGCCGCCAAAGAAGAATCACCATCCATAGCTCCTGTCTACTATTCTGAGGATGAGCTGAGAAATAAGAAAAATTAGAAATTGAGAGGGTCGGGAAGGAAATGATGGTGAAGATAACAACATAGAAGACTTTGGAGGCGTCGTGAGGTTCAGGAAGTGACCGAGTGAGATGAAGAGAGGTGGGAGGGAGGGAGGAGATGGCCATGGCCCATGGAGGGTGGGAGGGAGGGAGGAGGAGAGAGAGGGGGTGGGTGGGGTGTGATTTTTTATGTGGGGCCCACATGTTTGTGGATGAAATAAGGGCCTTTAGATTATATGGATGGCCTAGATGGTGATTCTAGAAAGAAAAGGAGAAACATGCTTCTAAGATATCTGGATCATTTGCTGACTGTATTGCCACGTAGATTAATGAAGGTGGGTTCCACGCAAACACAAACGTCGGTTTGCCTCAAGTTAATGGCGAGGCTAAATATGTCCCATTTTTTATTTACAATGTACAGTTTTGCCCCGTCCAATTTAGGGGTGCCAAAGTTGTCAATTTGAAAATTTACGGTGGCTAGTTTTGCACCTTCGCCCTTTTTTAATTGAAGTACAATCTTTTATAAAAAATGCGCGGAATTTTTAAATCTCATTCTCAATACAGAGGCCTTTATATCATAAGACCCTTTATAACTCTATATTGTAAAACACATCCTAACTTAGGTGAATGTCAAGTTAAACCAAAAAAATGAAAAACATAAGAAAAGACACATTTCTTCATATTGAGGTTTTGTCAGTGGAGGCAAAATATTGTGATAAATGGTAATAATAATTGAAACTGGTACTTTTATTTGCTAATAATTTGCTATGATGCCTTCGTAAGGAAAACAAGGTTTTGTCACATTATATTGTTCAGTTAAAATGAATTTGCAAATATATATTGCAGTTTGAAAATGGCAAGGAAGTGAAAAGGACCAAGGTGGACGATAGATTTGGTATTGGGATTTCCACAAGGTGCTGGAGAAACTTTGAACTCAAGTTTGACATCCAGGGCTTCAATGAATTAATCTGAGACAAGGGGTTTATACAAGTTCTTTTCTCCTTATTTGCATTGATTACGAGACATCGATCAAAAAAAAAAAAAGATTACGAGACAAAATAAAATATCATGGTGATTAATTGTGTCTTTTGAATGGGATTCAGAAGTAACTATTTTCCAGCTATGATCAATATAGTTCAAATCTTACTTACCTTGTGCTTTACTAAAGGGAATTGAAAGCAAGAGTAAAAGCTTAACTTATTTTAACTATTTATGCAATTATTTGTAATTTACTTTTAGTTTGATTTTAACATCCAAATAATTGAAACTACATTGAACAGCATTTGTAATTTATCTTACTCATATGAAATTGGGTTAACAGGACTTTTGGTCCCTCATGTTTCACCAAATTGTTTTAGTCCCTCAAGTTTAAAACACATGTTTTTAATTCCTCAAGTTTGCACCGTTAATAAAGTTAGTCCTCAACTTTAAAAAGGACCTAAAAATGCACTTAACACTGTTAACTTGTCTTACGTGGCAGTAACTCTTTTAATTAAAATGAAGTGGCAGCTGATTAGGATTTGACTAGATATTTAATTTAACTATTAAAATAAAAAGATAAAGCATATTAAAAAGAAAACTGAATTCTTCATCTACTACTCTTCATCGAACAAAAAATCCGGTGTACTCTCTGCTTCTATGTAAGACTAACCATCACAACCACCCACCTCATAACACATACTACTCATATTGTACTATCAAAGAAGCTAGCAATATCACACCAAACCTCATGGAAACATAAGGATTAGATATATAATCAGATCTTAGCGGTTAACCAAGTCAGCAGCTTCATTTTCTTTCATCAACTTTTGATAAAAAAAAAATGTTCTTTCATCAACATCATCTGTCTCTAGTCCTTAAAAGTGAAAATTGAAAATAAATAAATTCAATGTCTTTAGCATGAACCCAGAAATCATATAACCAAAAGGGTAAAAGAAAACCCAACACAGAGTAACTTATACGATATATGAAAGAGAAGGAGATGACTTTTTTATTTTTTTATTCCTCTTAAATTTGTTTTTATCTTTTTTTTGCCAGATTGTTTTATCTTTTTTATTTTTATTTTAATAGTTAAATATCCAGTCAACTAGGAACCAAAGAAACCTCAAGGAACCAAAAAAAAAAATCCAGTCGCTACAAAACACGGGCCACTAACCGGCGTTTTTTTTTGCCACGTATCGGCGGTTTTTTTTCTGCGAACTAATCAGCTGCCGAAAAATATAACCAAATGCCGAAAAATTTGTCGTGGAAACTCCTAATCAGCTGCCACCTCATTTCAATTAACAGAGTTACTGTCGCGTAGGACACGTTAACAGTGTTAAGTGCATTTTTAGGTCATTTTCAAAGTTGAGGGACTAACTTTATTAACAATGCAAACTTGAGAGACTAAAAACACTTGTTTTAAACTTGAGGGAGTAAAAACAAACTTGGGTGAAACTTGAGGGCCAAAAGTTATGTTAACCCTATGAAATTTTTATAAATTTATTCATAAAGATATTGTTATATTTTGTAAGGAAAAATTGAATAAAGTTGCAAGTTTAACATAAGTTGTTTTTTTTTTACCTTAACATAAGTTGTTTATTGTTTGTATAATTTTACAATATATTGAGACTATTTGATTTTTTGAGATATTTAGCCTAAGGATTTTGCATACAATTCATACACTTGATCTTATATATAAAAGAACAAGAAATTAAGTATCATTTATATACTCAATAATAGATTAGACGACAATGAAATGATAATTTTTCCTAGTTGGTATAAATAAATGAAAACAAAATTAGAATTCAAAAGTAATCCTAAACCGGAATATGAAAGAATAATTTTATTTGAATTTCAAAGCAAATAATGTAGTACCCAAAAATGCAGTCAAATGGACTTACCATCAAATTTTTTAAAATAGAATAATTTTGGGAATTTTTTTAAAAATAACAATGGTATTTTACATACTCGACCTAGCATTTGACCTAGAGCCTATATACCGTAATGGATCGAAACCCAGGTGGGTTGAAAAATTTGTCACTTAGTTTGTGTTTTTTTATAAAAATGTTTATTTAAATTTTTAGATAAAACACCTATTTCTAGTTTTTTATTTAAGAAAACATGTTTTAATTTTTATTTTGAAAATGATTTTGAGGACAAATTTAAATTAGACTTCTTAAGAAGATTGTCATAATCTCGCTCAAAATTGTTCAAAACATTGTTTGGGATTTTTTTTTAAAAAAGAAGAAATCTCATTCTCATTAAATTTTGATTTATAAAAGTGGGTTCACAATTTCAAAACTTAATAAAGAGACAATTATGTATCATCCCAAGATCAAATTAGAGGTGTGTTAGAATTTGATTGCCTTTGATACTCATGATCTTACTACAACAGACAAAGTGAGAGAACCATAGGGTATCACTCCCGAGTCCCGCCATATTTATATTTGAAAATGAAATATGATTAGCAAGCGCCAATAAGTAAGTGAATCTATAGATCTTTGGTATTGCATAAAACTAATCTCGTGAATAATTTCACTTTTATTAAGCACAAAATAAACAATTGACAATGGAACATTCAAAAGCATCCATGCAATTAGGAAGAAGTACGGTAAAACATTTAAGCCCCAACATGTACATACCATCATGCACCATTAGACAACATATTGAAATCATTATTTTATGTTGCACCTAATTTCTTAATGCATTTTCCCTTCAAAAAGGATTTTTTTTTTGAATGCCTCCATGATCAAATTGATATACTTTTTTGGCTTTTTTTCATTTTCTTTTTTTCTTATTGAATTCTTTTACTCTTATTTTTTTGAAAAGCTCCCTATTTTGAGACATAATAACAATATTTTTTGTTGATTTTATAATTATTATTCTTTAATTTTTTAAAATATTTGTGGGCCCGTATAAAATAAGTTGTTTACAAGTATGGCAAGAAAATGTCAATAAACCCCTACAAGTTCTGAAGAACATTGATTATCTTATGTTGAACACTCATGTGTAAGCATTTAAAGAATCTACTATCTACTATTCTTCTAGTCTTTTAGAACATGACAACAATGTTTGATCATGCAGTAACATTTTTATAGATACAATACTTTGAACAACATTCACGAATCTTTTTTAGCAGACTAAATAAAAAATGTGACTCAAAAATGTTATTTTCATGTATAAATTTAATAAAATCAAAGTGTCTAGAGACTTCAATTCAATTAGGGGGAATTTCATGAGAGGTGGTTGGTTGCCTCCAATGAGATATAGTGGTAATCAATTTTCACAATATAAATATAATTAAATCTATTATATATACTAAATGATGACAACATTCCTATTGAACTACATGCTATAATATGATTGAACCGCGTCATTATCTAACTATTTGAAAGATTGAAATATAATTGGTTTCCAATTTCCGAATTCTTTTTATTATTAATATTTATTTAGTCTAAATTTAAAATTTCATTTACCCTTTCTTCCTACACCAAACACGTTTTTTCAAATTCTCTCCTTCCCTCTGCAGTTCCCATACACAAATCTTCAAATCTTCTTCTCCAACGTGGATCTTTCCTAACCACTTTCAACTTACTGTTTCTCATCCTCTATCTCCCTAATTCTTTGTTTCTTTTAATCCAATTTGCACTGCATCACATCCATCAACTTGGTAATTATCATGTAAAATTGTTTTTGTTCATTTTCTTCTTTTTCCTCTTGTAAACTGCATCCTATTTCTAGTGGGTGTTGTTTCAATTTCATCTGCATAGACAAATTTAATCTGCCCCCTTTTCCTTCTCAATTCTCTCAATTTCCCCCTTCTTCCTCTGTCACTTCATTTTCTTCAATTGCACCCTTCCTTATTTTGTAATAACTTACTTATCTTGGCATACCCACGCCTCATTTCTGAAGTTTGTGCTTTTCACCTTCAACTGTCGGGTATCTTATTAACTTTTATACCATATATACACAGTTTTTCTTAAACACGAAAAAAAAAATCTATTTTGTCTAACAATTGTTAGTAAGAAAACTTTCTTCCCTCTTCCAACTTTATGTTATCATTCTCTTTTTCCTAAAAAGAAATCATTGGGTATTTAGAAAATCACAAGGGATATTGCTTGAGTAATTTCACATCATAATACACCCACTGACTATTCTCCACTTTCTTTTCATTCTTAAATACTATCCACCTTCGAACCTATCAATTTCAATTCTCATTATCATTTCCATCAAATTATTGTTGTTATTGTTAATTAATAATGAAATATTGTTTCCTATTCCCTCACACACCCATTTCATATTTTCTTGTGCCGACCACTTTGTCATTCTCTTCCACAATCCCCTGCACATCTCTAAGGGCAGCAAATCTGTGGTATCCATTCATCATCATCATCATTTCCCATCAATAGTTAGCATCACCACCGATTGTTATCGTCAAGATTCACTCCCAAAAATATTTGGTTCCTTCACTCCAACTCATCTTTTAATTTTATTATTATCCACTCTAACTTATTTTTACTTTTATTACTGCTTTTTCATTTTATAACTTACTTATTCATTTACTGTTTTAGTTATTTATTTCCTTTCTAATTTATATTTCTCATTATTTGTGTCAAAATCTTTGAAAATTTCTATTACTTGATTTTCTATAAGGGGTATTCCGCCTATATTTATGACCGGTCCCAAGCCCGGATAAAGGAGTACAGTTGTGTTAGGCTTCGGCAGCCAACGTAAAAATCTTGTCGAATCTTATGAACATTGATCCACGTATGACTATTGATTGTAAAAAATGGTGTCGTGTGATATATGTAGCTGACCTCACATAGTGGGATAAGGTTTTGCTGCTGTTGTTGTATTTAGTCTAAATTCAATTTTTAAACTAGATAATTGCCCTCTTGCGACGCATGTGTATTTCACAGATATGTTTTCCAAAAAATTTAAATATCTTATAATAGTTTAAAGTTGAATCTTGATGAAATAAAAAATAATAATAAAAGGAATTCGAAAAATGTAAACTGATTCTATTTGATTTTTTTGTAATTTTAAATAATTAGGTAACCATGTAGTCCAATCATATTGTGATAAGTGGTCCAATAAGCATATTGCCACCACTTTGAGTATATATAATAGATTAAAAAAGAGCAAAGACCCAAAAATGATACATAACTATTGACAAGGTACAAAAATGGTACATAATTATTCCAAAGTACAAAAATGATACCCAACTTTTACTATGTGTTTAAAAATGATATTTTCACTAATATGACAATAATATTAGACATGAAATGTCCAAAATGCCTTAAAATTAAATAAACTTTTACTGGGTGGCAATTAATTTATAAAGGCATTTTGGACTTTTCATGTTTAATATTATTGTCATATTAGTGAAAATATCATTTTTGATCACATGGTAAAAGTTGAGTATCATTTTTGTACCTTGGAATAGTTATGTACTATTTTTATTCCTTGACCAATAATTATGTATCATTTTTGGGTTTTCACCCTTAAAAAAATATTGTTATAGGAATTTCGGAATTTTAAAATTGAATACAAACGAAATAGAAATTAATAATTCAAGGAACTCGTAAAAAGAAAACTATTTCTTTTTAATTTTTTGAACTTTGAATAATTAGGAATCTATGTGGTTCAATTATATTGTGTCAAATGGTTCATTAGGAATGTCACGGGGACTTTTAATATATATAATAAATTAAAAGATATTGTTCCATGAGTTTTGGAATTTTAAAATGGAATATAAATGAAATAAAAATGGGAAATTTGCAGTTTAGTCCCTGGTAAGGGAAATTAATACTGGAAGGTCCCAATACATTCCAAAATAATTATAAAGTCCCAAAGGCCCTTTCCTGCAATTGTTTGCTTATCTTCAATCACCATTTTGCCCTCATAAGATGAAAGCATAGTCCTCCTGTAGGGACCAGTGAGATGACAATCATCTTTAATGAGGGCAAAATGGTCATTGAAGTTAAGCAAACAATTGTAGGAAAGGGCCCCTGGGACTTTATAATTATTTTGGAATGTATTGGGACCTTCCAGTATTAATTTCCCTTACCAGGGACTAAACTGCAAATCCCCCAATAAAAATTAATAATTTAAGGAATTCAGATAAAAAAATAATATTTCTATTTGAATTATCTTTTTTATCTTTAAATAATTAGTTATTCATGTGCTCCAATCATATGGTGACAAATGATCCAATAGCAATGTTGTCATGTATATTCTGAACCACATGATTGGTTCAATCATGACGACATTCCTATTGGATCACTTGGCACAATATGAATGTATATTCTGAAATTCTTGTATCAATATTTTTCAATTCGTTGTAAAATAAATGTAATAATTTACTATAATTGTCTATTAAATTAGTAAACATTCAACCAATAATCAATCAACAATTTCAAATAATATTTTTTTAATAATTAGTTTTGGTGAATGGCAAAGGAATTACTCGTTAGTTGCAAAAAAAATTAATAACTTTTTTTGGTCAAACTGAGTCATGATTGACTTTGTTTTTTTGATAACAGATTGACTTTATGTTTTCACCTAATTTAAATAAAAAGTAAAAAAAAAACCATTATTTTTATTTAAATACTTTCCCTGAAAGGTAAAAAAAAAATTAATTACTTTCCTCAATCATAACATCGAAATCCCGAAAGCGTTGTGTTTTTCTTGGTCTTCCTCGTACCACTCTCTGCAAATAAACTGCTTCCAATTTCCTCTCTCTCGCTTTCTACTCAAGATTCTCAACATCTCATCATTCGAATTCGCAGAAGAAAGAATCCTTAAGGACATGAATCAGCCTTTCACTTTCTCCTTCTTTTCCTGATTTCATGGCCACTTCCCAACATCGCTGCGTTTTCGGTATTCAATTCACTCTTTTACGCTCACTTTTCTTCCTATATTTTCAGATTTATGTCATTGGAGACTCATAACGGTTGAAACTAGTGATGGGTATTTCAAAGTTTTAATCTTTGACCCATTTTTTGCTTGTTTTATGTATTTTGCATTCTTCTTATGTGTTATGACCGTTATTTTTTGTGAATTATGACTTTTGTTTTGCTTATATATATGTGTGTGTGTGTGTGTGTTGTAGTTGGGAATATACCTTATGATGCCACAGAGGAACAGCTTATTGAAATCTGCCAGGAGATTGGACCTGTTGTTTCATTCAGGTAAATTTTGAAGGGAAGCTGTTATTTTAGAACTTAAGCATTTACTCCCTCTATTCCTTAATTTAAGATCACATTCAAATTTCAATTTTTTCTATTTATAAGCAGATTTCTAATTTTTCTCAATTTTTTCCCAAATAGAGCCTAATAGTGTTTATCTATAATAGTCAAGCAAAAGAGGGGGAGTGAAAATAAAGGTATATGGTTAGGGTAGATTAGTAATATCATGCGCAAATAATTACCTTAACTAGCATCCTTAATCTAATCAAATTAGGAAAGTGATTTTATATTTTGGACCAGAGGGAGTATCTTGTAAGGGATAATGAAAAAAGGGAAATTTTGACTTATGGAAAGAGCGGGGAGGCATTCTTTGTTGTGCAAATGTTTTAAGGGTGTATTGATGTCATCAATTGGGTAATGTAGTTATGTAACTCAGATATTCTTATTCAACATTGAAGCTGCTGTATATGGGATTATATTACCAGCTTGCTTCAAAATTTTTCTCAAATTTAATTGTGATCAGGGGTAAAAAGCTGCTATTTAGTTGCATTAGACGTCTTTGATTGTTAATTTTTCTGTGGTTTTATTGAGCAAGAATTATTTGGTTGAGGTATTAAATTCTTGTGCATTCTACAGACTAGTCATTGATAGAGAAACTGGGAAACCTAAAGGTTATGGGTTCTGTGAGTATAAGGATGAGGAAACTGCTCTAAGTGCTCGTCGTAATCTTCAGGGTTATGAGATTAATGGGCGGCAATTGCGTGTTGATTTTGCTGAAAATGACAAAGGTAGCGACAGAAATAGAGAACAGGTTAGTTGGTCCTGACATTAATGTAGCTCACCTTGCTTTGCTGTAATATATGATCTGCATTTCTTTTATGAAAAAAAAAATCAGATTTATAAAAAAAAGATGGGACAGTGTAAGGCCCTATGTCTGTATAACCTCTTGTGCCTATGTTAGTTTTAGCAGTAAACTTTTTCAGATTTGTTCATCTTAGCTGCTGTCAAATTCTAACTTTTTATTGTCAATTTTTCCCCTCTTTGCGTCATCTTTGCTGAAAAGTTATTATTTCTGAGTTAGTCATGCTCCTAATAACAGTTTCTTAAACATTTTAAATGGTTGATCTTTTTGTTACAGGGTCGTGGTGGTCATGGATTGTCAGCGAGTGTTGGTTGGTTCTTTATCCCTCTCTAGTTATTGCAATTGACTATCTCAGACAGTAGATGCTGACTTGTTTCTTTCATTTCTTTTTTCCTCCAATGTATAAAAGACCCTCATAAACAAATAGCTGGGTCAGTCATCCATGGGGAAGCTGCCCACCATCAACCTATTGGTCTTCATATTGCTTTGACAGCTGCAACAGCCATGGAAGCAGCTCTAGGAGGGTCTCAACCTGGCATCCAGTCAAATCAAAATAGTTTACGAGTTCAGTCAGGAATGGCACATGACCCTTTAACTCTGCATCTGGCGAAATTATCTAGAAATCAGCTAACTGAGCTTATCTCTGAGCTCAAGGTAAGCATTTGATTAAGCTAATATCTTTTTTCTGGCACAAGTTATTATTTCTTAGTATATTTCTGTAACGATGGCAGGCAATGGCTACACATAACAAGGAATCAGCTCATCAGTTGTTACTTTCTAGACCGCAGTTGTCTAAGGCCCTTTTTCAGGTTTTGACTTTTGTCCCTCCTCTTTTCTTCGTATATTTGTGCAAGCAGATAGTTCTTCATTAGTTTGCCAAAAAGAAAGATTGCTCTTCATTAGTTTACTCTTTCTATAAAAGAAAATCATTTTTTAATCGTTGAGGTTTGGATCAGTTGTTCGCCATGTGCATATTCTCTATCGTTGTGTTCTCTAAGATAGATGAAAGTGATACGCTTCTTAAGATAGTATAGTTGATACTGAATTGTATGCTGAGGACAACACACTAATTAGGCTATATAGACTACATATCTTAATTTTGCTTCTCCCCTGCCCATATTTTGTCTGGTGAATCCATTGGCCGGACTATTTGTGTGTATAATCCTGTCCCCATGCAATTGATATAGCAACAAATCAACAACTGAGGCATTTGTCGGCTTTTGTCATAACATTTTTCTGTACTTGCAGGCACAGATAATGCTGGGATTGGTGACCCCACAAACAGTATGTTTCACTACCTAAATATTTTGTTCATATTATCTTTATCCCTTCTAATTTTTTTTATGGTACTGGCAGTTACAAATGCCAAACCTTAGGCAAACCTCACAGCCTCCAGTAGGTGAAAACCAGCTAGGTCAGTCGACAGTGCTTCAATCAGTATCCGGGCTGCCTTCTCATGCACAGATCAAGTTGCAGTCTGGCTTGATACCCAATATTCAAGAAACTCAAGCCAGTGCTTTACACCATAATTCTTTGGTCCCCAATCAATTAGTTTCACATCCAAGGCCTCCTTTGCAGCCTCGAATGCAGCATCTACAGCACCCAAGCAACCCAATGGTACAGCTGGGTACATTGCCAGGACATTCAAGTTCTGCTCTTCCTGCTGTTCGCCCTCAGCCTTCATTCAATCTGCCTGTTCGACCCACAAATCAGCCGGGATTGTCTGTTGGACCACCAATTCAGCTGACAACTTCAACTCCTCTGACTCAGCAAACACACATGCTTCAACATTCAGGGTTTGGTAACCCAAGTGTAGGACAAAATATTCGGATACGTCCTGATGCAGGCTTTCAGGTGCGAGTGAAATTTTCTGTGGGTTTTGCTTTTGTTTGTATAAGTTTTAAATGCCAATTGAAGATGCTCTAGAGCTGAAGATGTATAGAAGCTTATTTACTATTTTCTTATGTTCATCTGTTAAAAATCGTGAGCTAACACATGCTTCTAACTTTATTGATCAACACAGCCTGGTCCGTCCATGTCAGCAGGTATCCCTCTGTCATTTGGCAGGGAAGCTGATAGATCAGCTAAAGTTATTGAAGATTCTAATTTGGGTAATAAACGTACTGCATATTCAAACAATGCTCTTGGATCAAGAGAGAAAATAAATGATCCTTCAGAACCATTTAGTCGTCCTTCTAAGCAGATTAAATTGGACGACGGAAGGAGCTCCTCTTTCTCTGCAGGAGCCACAAATTTGCCTGTACCCAGGGGATCCTCCCATGTTCTTGGAAGTGTGTCATTGCCTGTAAATGCAACTTCCAAATTGGAAGCAGGATATCCTGAGCAACAACCCTCTCAGGTATGTATGACCTGGTGAACTGTTTGATGCCAAAGATAGTTTTTCTCTATCAACTACTGTTTATGTTCAGTTGGTTTATGTAAGTAATTTTGATCATAAGCAATGTCTTGGAATTTTTATCAGATGAGCACCTAGCACCTTGAAGTTTTTTTTTTTTATTTTTTTTATTTTAAATGCCCTAAGAGTATTATTTCGTAGTGTTTATTCTATAAGTTAACGGAGAGGCAAACTGACGTTAGCCATGTCAGAACCTAAAGAAAACTTTCAAAGAATCGAAGATCCAAAACAAAAATTCCAGATGTTGGTTGCTCCTTTGATTCTTTTATTGAAAACTTTCATATCTAATGCAACATATATCCTTAAATAGTGTTCATTTCTTCTCAACCTTTAAATTTAAGATCCAAAACAAAAATTCCAGATGTTGGGTGCTCCTTTAACATGATAAATATTGGGGACTAAGTAGAATCCATACAGAATCAAATTCAACTCACAAATTAATTATTAATATTAAGGACTGGAGGGAGAATTATACTTGTGTGCTAAACATCTAACAAAATAAGATATTAATTTGGTATAAATGATATCATTCATATCGATTTCCTTGTCCAGGCTCAGGTACAGCCGGATATGGAATCGGTTTTACTGCAACAGGTGTTGAGTCTAACGCCTGAGCAATTGAGTTCTTTACCACTGGAGCAGCAGCAGCAGGTTTTACAGCTTCAGCAGTCTCTCCGGCGAGACCAGACCCAACCGTCATAGCAAGCAGCAAACATACGAACACTTCGATTACGTGGCAACCTGACGGCTGAGATGGTCTCATGATATTAGATCTTGCAAATTTCAAGAATGTCTTGAGAAAAGCATCAAGGCAGGTTGCTTTGTATATTATCATTCGATTAGATCAGGTTCAAATATTTAAAAATTTTGATAGCAGCATTGGTTTGTTGTAATTTTTTTCTCTTTACATTTCATGTAACGGTTTAGAGGCAACAAATGAGTTTATATGAAATTATTTAGAAGAGAGAACTTGGAGAATAATGACTTTGGCCTTGAGGACTCTCTCTCCCTCCCTTGCACAGTCTTTTACTTCTTATGAACGTCATTGCCTTGTTTGAATTAGGTTGATGTGTTTTTGTTGGTAAACAAAAATTAAGTTTATGATTGAATGGCTGCCTTTATGGTTTGACATCAATGTATTGATATGATGCAACACAGATAATCTTAATTAGTTTATAAATTTGGATATTCTTAATCGAGATGGAAATATTCATGAATATAGTTCTCAATTTCTCTAGTTTTAAGATTTTGATCTGAAAAGCTTATTATAACTTGGTCCTATGTTTTAAGATTTTGATGTGAAAAGCTTATTATAACTTGGTCTTAATAATTTTGCTCATCTTTTAGTTTGATCTTCATAATTTGAAGATTTATAATCGAAATTTAATTTTTTAATAAAAAATTATTTATTTTGAGTAAGAAAATTAAATAAAGAAAGAAGGTAACAAATCGTATTTACAGATTAAATCATTCATTTTTATCAAATATAACAATTATTGTTATAAGTCAAATTTCTATATTTGGCGAGTTAGAATATGTTATTTACAGATCAAACTTGTAACACTAATCCAAAGAAAGCATATAATTTTTTCTAATATTATTTCCTAATTTATAAGATAAAACTAATCTGTAGGAATATGAAATGATCTAATAAACTGTGAATACTACTTAGAGAAAAACTGAAATCGTAACATAAAAATAGTTTATAATAAGTTCTTATGACGAAATTGAAGAATACTACACTCTTGAGGAAAATTGGGGAAAACCAATCCATTGAAAATTTATGGATTCAAAATTATAATGGAGGACTTTATCCTTATTTTTTTCTCAATCTTATTTCATAATTTGTCCCTTGTTTGTTTGGACACATTAATATACATCACATTATTTACAACAGAACTTATTCAAAGAATAAGACTATAGCCGCTTCTGTATATTTTTTTTGGGCAAAGGGGCAAAAATAGCCACCGTAATTGCCAAAATGGACAACTTTGGCACCCGTAATTTCGAGGGTGCAAAACCGTACACCATAAACCAAAATGGGGCAAATTTAGTCATCTTAAAAATTGGAGTTAAGTTTGACCGTTAAGTGAATTGGAATGCTGATATGGCAAATGACGTGGCACTGTGAGACATGACGTGGCACCCTAATGCTGATTTGTCTATGACATGGAAAAATGCCCACTCCCCCCTCGGCCCCCCACCCCCACCCCCAGCCTCCTCCCCTGCCCCCCCACCCTCAGCCTCCCTCCTCGGCCCCCACCCCCTGCCCCCCCACCCTCAGCCTCCCTCCTCGGCCCCACCCTCCCCCTCCACCCTCGGCCCCCCCCCCTCCCCCTCCCCCCTCGGCCCCCCACCCCCACCCCTCCTCCCCCCTCGGCCCCCACCCCCTCCCCCCTCCCTCCTCGGCCCCCACCCCCAACCTCCTCCCCTGCCCCCCCACCCTCAGCCTCCCTCCTCGGCCCCCACCCCCTGCCCCCTCCCACCCTCAGCCTCCCTCCTCGGCCCCCACCCTCCCCCTGGGGGAGGGGGGAGGGGGTGGGCCGAGGAGGGAGGAGGGGTGGGGCTGGGGGTGGGGGGGCAGGGGAGGAGGAGGGAGGGGGTGGGGTGCCGAGGGGGGAAGGGGGAGGGGGTGGGCCGAGGAGGGAGGAGGGGTGGGGCTGGGGGTGGGGGGGCAGGGGAGGAGGAGGGAGGGGGTGGGGTGGGGGGTCGAGGGGGGAGGGGGTGGGCCGAGGAGGGAGGAGGGGTGGGGCTGGGGGGGGGGGGGTGGGGGGCAGGGGAGGAGGAGGGAGGGGGTGGGGGTGGGGGCCGAGGGGGGACGGGGGAGGGGGTGGGCCGAGGAGGGGCTGGGGGTGGGGGGGCAGGGGAGGAGGAGGGAGGGGGTGGGGGTGGGGGCCGAAGGGGGAGGGGGGAGGGGGTGGGCCGAGGAGGGAGGAGGGGTGGGGCTGGGGTGGGGGGGCAGGGGAGGAGGAGGCTGGGGTTGGGAATTTGGTGATGACGGGTGATGTGGCAGGGGTTCCGACGTGTAATCACTTCAGGTGCTGACTGTCCTGCCAAGTCGTTTAATGAATGTGGGCCCCACACCAAAATACACGTCTGTTAACAAGAACTTAACGGCGTGGCTAGATTTGCCCCATTTTGGTTTATGGTGTACGGTTTTGCACCCTCGAAATTACGGGTGCCAAAGTTGTCCATTTTGGCAATTACGGTGGCTATTTTTGCCCCTTTACCCATTTTTTTTTGTTAATCACCGTCCAGTTTAAATCGGACTCGAGAGATAGGAGTGTTGCTCACATAGGTAAGGTTGTCCCCTTTCCCAATGATAGCGCTTTCCGGGATTCAAACACGCGTTCTCATATTTACGGAGGTTATAGCTCATTTACTAGTTCAACCAACCACTCATGGGTAAATAAAACCATCTTTGTGTAAGGTGGGAGATGGGTAGAGACAAACTAGAGAAGTACCTGGAAATGAGGACAATTCTTGAACAAATTAACATGTACATGACCGATGTACAATGAAGCTGATTTAACAGCAGACGCATATCAATTAATGCATCCAAAGACTTCTCATAATTTTCCGGGTTCGCCAATAAAAATTATTAATTTATTTATTTTTGAGTAGAAACTCCCAATATCTAGCCTCTTTGAGAACCAACTAGTCCAGATCTTCTGGTATTTATTACATAAGCATTTAGGCACAATATGCTTCTCATATTTTCTGGGAATTAACTTATAACAAGTTGGTTGAGCTGGTAAGTGGGCTGCAACCCCCGTAACGATGAGAACGCATATTCGATTCCCGAGAAGCTTTCTCATTGGGAGAGGGGACAACCTTGCCTATGTGGGCAACACTCCTACCCCTCGAGTCCGGATTAAACCGGGCGGTGATTAACCATAACAAATTAAACTCTATAGACATTATTATTAGTTGTTCTTTTTTAAGAAAGACGTGAACCACTTGAAACACACACCCAGACAAGTGAGGAGATTATATTTAATGGGCCAAAAAGAAAAGAAATTATGAATTTATGATGTTAAATAGGAAAAAAAAACTCTGTTTGCAGTATAATGAACAAAAAGTGAGTAGATTCAATTATTGTTTCTTGCTCATCATATGGTCGTGTTTGATCCAAAACTTTGAATATTGTTGCTCATGATCTCTTGTCAATTTAAAAGGACAATCGTTCAAAAAGTAAAAGATGTCATAATTCATTGATGAAGTAACACAAATAATTTATGGGAAAATTAATTTGAGGTCCCCCACAAGGGACTTAATACTAGAAAAGACCCAAAAGTTGAAATAATTAATGTAGAGTCCCAAGGGACCTCACTTTAATATACTTGAAAATTGAAAAGACACTTTTGCCCAACAAGTTTTCACATTTGCCCATTCAGTTGTCAAGTTATGTTCATCGTGTTGTCACGGCTGCCCATTAAGTTGTCAGGTTTTTCCCATTAACTTAAGAGTTTGGACAATTAACTTAAAGCACATGTCCAACACGTTGTCACATTTGCCCATTCGGTTGTCAAGTTATGTCCATCGAGTTGTCACGGTTGCCCATTAAGTTGTCAGGTCTTCCCCATTAACTTAAGAGAGTTTGGACAATTAACTTAAAGCACATGCCCAACAAGTTGTCACATTTGCCCATTCAGTTGTCAAGTTATGTCCATCGAGTTGTCACGGCTGCATATTAAGTTGTCAGGTTTTTCCCATTAACTTAAGAGAGTTTAGGCCATTAACTTAAAGCACATGCCCAACAAGTTGTCACATTTGCCCATTCAGTTGTCAAGTTATGCCCATCGAGTTGTCACGGCTGCCCATTAAGTTGTCAGGGATAAAAGTGTCTTTTCAATTTTCAAATATATTAAAGTGAGGTCCCTTGGGACCTTACATTAATTATTTCAACTTTTGGGACTTTTCTAGTATTAAGTCCCTTGTGGGGGACCTTAAATTGATTTTCCCAATATTTATCTTGTGATATTTTTGAGAATTTCTTGGACGGTAAAATATTGGGTGGATTCTGCAAACAAACCGAATTTTGCTAATAAGAACGGATAGACATCTTGACTTGATTTTCTCTTAAGATATGTGCGCCAACACAATTAATACTATATAATTCACTCACATATATATGAGTTTGTATCATTAATCAACATTGAGTTGTATATTTGATTGTCAAACTTATAAATAAAATTCAAAGATCAACTGACTAGGGTTGTTCTAACTTAACTAATGGTATCAAAACCCTTAGTATACAGTCGTGATAATTACTTGGAGGTAGCGGGATTCCCCCACTGTGGGCTTAATTATCACGAATCGGATTAGTCAATGAAAGCACCACAGATCTCAATATTTAAATCCAAAATAATTTCATGAGTATTTTTAAAATTAAAAAAACATTGAGCTGCCAACTGAATATTACTCATTGAATACAAGAAACAAATTTATTGATTAAAACCTTTATGTGGATAGAAAGAGGAACTCATTGGTTTTTACTTGGTTTAAGGTCTAACTTTATTCATGAAATGTCCAATTCACTCAGTCACATACAAGTTTGTATTACTCTAAACACAATGCAACATGCACATTTATATCAATAGTTTGAAATCACAAAGGTTTACAATCACATCCAACCACAAATCTCTAACTAACAACTTACATCTGCATAGCATACGTATCATAAATCCCAAAAAACCATACTGCTTTCCGCTTATTCCATCTAATCTTTTCTTTTATTGCTTTCCATGAGATAACTAATCTGAACACCAATTCAGTTTAACTCATTTCAAGAATTAGAGATTCAAACATGCTAAAAAAATTTCTTAATTCCGAATTCTGATCATTATATGACAGCTAATTTGTTTGAAAAATTTGTAGGCTAGACGCACAGAACTATCATTGCTTTATGTGAAGACAACCTTCACTATGTTGTCTACCATATTAGTATCATGTTAAATGTCCTATGGAGGGAAAGAAATTATATCATTCATGAACAAAAACAGCCAGACATCTCAAGGGTTGACAGAACTGTCAACATGGAGATAAACTACTATCACCTTATATTTCAATCAGACAAGGAGTGTCAACAAATTGGAAAAAGGGACATGGCAGAGCTTGTCAGTGCACCATATGGATATGCTATAAAAGTCAATCACTCATGTGGTTCACCTTTTATACTGAAATGCGTTAGAATATCCCTAGTCTGAATCAACAACAATGTTATTTTCGTCAAAGGAATGCAGAACCTGTGCATTAATACAATTAACTTCAGCATTCAAGCCTTGAGTGATCACTTCACCAGATATGATGACGTTGTCAGCAGGGACATGGCTATACTCCTGAATGCTTTCAGATCGGTTACAACATCTGTTATTTCAGAGCCATCTTCTAATTTGATTCTTTATTTAAATAATTTCTATCAACTTTCTTGAACAATATAAATATTGTTTATGTCATTTGCTTCATTTTCAAAAAAAAAAAGAAAGAAAGAAAGAAAAAGAATAGTACAAGCCTATTGAGTAATGGCTTTTAACAAAACGTATCAAAAATAATTTCATCCAATATGTTTAGCTTTTCGTACTCATTATTTTAATGAATTTACAAGAACATAGTTTTTCTTATTCTGATTTTTGGCATCAATGTGAAACAAACATAACTAATATGAAAATTACAACCAACTTGTCTCAAAATATACAGATTCCATGCTCCCAGTTGCTCCACCTTTTTTGTTGTTATGAAACGCCTTAGCTATGTGAAAACCAAGCTTAGCTGCCCCACCTCCTTTCATACATATTGAATGTTCACTGCAGATATCTTGAACCCTTTGCAGATATTAAATTCATAGAGAAGATTGAGAATAGAGACTAAAGTTTGTTTTCATCTGCAAACATATGGATAATAATGCTTTCTGCTTCTTTTCATCTGCCTTTTTCCTTCATTGCTCTCCAATATCAGACTCTTTACCTGTATATCAACACAAATTCAACTCCCAATTTACATCTTTTTCAATTTCACAATTATGACAGGACTTTAGGTTCACAATCAACACTCTACTAAAAAGAAGCTTTCTAAGTTCATATTTATTTGAGAAAATAAAAATCCGTTTCGCAAAAAGAGTAAATAGGGGGAGAATGATGACAAATAGTTAAATAATACCTGTGCTTTATGTGGAAGTGGCTTGCTGGAGGGAGAAGTCAAATTTCGGACATTCATTTACTTGTACTCTTGCATCGTCATCGTCGAGTTCAGGAGCATTTAAGTTAAAGCCTCTGCAGATGTGAGTGAGGACTGGCAATTTTGAAAGTTCCAATGTTGCTAGATTTGGAAGCTCAACTTGTTTCATCATGGCACCATCAATTGCTTCATCACTTGTAACTGAAAAGAGCTCTTCCATTTGTGCAGCTTCTGACACCTCTATGACATATAGTGTTGGAAGGAGAATTCCAGCTGAAGCTGTCCTGAAAAGGCATTTCAACTTGGGGCACTCTTTCACTCTTATCCGCCCCAAATATGGAAAAGAGTTGGATAGGTTCTGTTTAGATTCTTCCATAATTTCTTCTAATTCCTCACATTCTGTGATTTCCAACGAAAACAACTTGGGAAGGCTTTCCCAAAGAGACACAGAAAATAAACATTTCAATTTTCCACATCTGTGCAGTGTTAAAAATTCAAGATATCGGGAGCTCAGACTTTGGCAAGAAGTGAGAGCCCTGAAAGTGCAAATTAGCTCACTAAGTTCTTGGAACTGTAAGTCAACTAAAGTAATGGATTGGAGATACAAATATTCAAGTTGACCAAGGCGTTGATCACAGTTGTTGGCAGCAGGCTCTTCTCTCTATGCAAAAGAAATTAAAGCACATTATTTAACTAATAACGGAAAGGAAGCCAAATTAAAATGACTTCCACCATATATATTCATTGTTATTGTGTTAAATATCAATCAAGAGTAGAAAAAATTGGTTCAAGGCTTTAGATATGATAATTGTTCAAGCACTATTAGTTCTTTTCCCCATAATTTTTTGTTGTCCAATATGTGTAACAAGCAAAAACCAACACAAAAGTAAAACTTACCGGTCCAGTTATAAAACTTTCGATCTTACTCCCAGTTGATCCCATAATTGAAGAAAATTTTGGGCAATTCTCCATTTGGATCATGTGAATACGCAATCCAACTGATAACTTGAACCCTTTGCAAATGTGAACAAGACTTGGCAATTTTAATAGGTTTATGGCTCTCAACTTTGGAAGGATGGTTTCGGCATTGTCACTACAACTTCTGGCTTCACTATTGCCACTGAAAAGCTCCTTTAACTCTTCACATTCTGATATCATTATAATTTCTAAATTTGGAAGCAATATAGTGATAGAGGAGGTTGAGAAAACACATTTGAGCTTGTTGCAATGCTCCACCATCAATTTTGTCCATTTAGGAAAGAATTTTTGGAATTCATTATCTTGTGTCAGAATTTCCTCCAACTCCTCACAGTTTTTAATAATAAGACTCTCTAGCATAGGGAGGTATTTTCCATGGATGCCCTCATTACCAAATAGAGATTTCAATTTGTTACAACTGCTCAATGATAATTCTTTAAGATGGGTAAGTTTTGAAATATGTGAAGGAGCTCTCCATATCAGCCATACCTCAGGGAGACATTCTAAATTCAACACTTGTAGTTTTGAACTCAAGAGCTGCATATTTAGAGACAAGACAAAGACAACATCCAAAGAATAAGAAAATCAAGAAGTTGATTTCCTTTTCCATAACATTCAGTTAATTTCTACAAATTATAATCACATATGATTTATAAAAACAATTTAGAACATTTGTTTATTGGCTGTGAAATCTCCTTTTTGACTACAACGTAAGAAAACATCTTTTAATTATTGCATATCTGAGCACCACCATCCATGCAGTTCATTGCAAATTATAATACGTAGAGATCATTTTCAAATTCAAACTTATTTATTTAATAAATTCAATAAATAAATAAAATTAATAAAGTGATATTAGGTATCAGTTAAACAGTTGAAAACTGATTATTATACTTTGGGAAAAATTCCCGTGTGTTGCTTAAAGTGAGTATTTCAACATGTCAAAATAATTGCTTGTTCACAAATTAGACGACACTTCTAGAATTGATGCAAAGAAAAAAACTACTCCTCATCGTTTGGAATAAATAATTTGTAGATGTTCATAAAACAGGTAAGTTATATATTTGTAATTAATATCTGTTGATTTCCCTAAACTATGCTATTTAATCACTATCATTAGAATTACCTCTTGACACGCGGGGGGATACTCTTTAGAAATTTTATGTGAAATACAAAATCAATCAAAAAGGGAAAAAATTAGCAAAAATGGGCTATTACCTGAGGAAGACAATTGTTTGAAAGGGATAAGCCTGGGCAGAAATCTTTGAGATTTGGCACTTGTTCTAGAATTAGTGACCTCAAATTAGGCAAAACATTCTCTGGCAGGTTGCTCCAATATATGGCCACTGAAAACAAGCATTTTAACTTGTTACATTTCTGAACATGAAGCCTTTCCAGATTTGGAAAACATATTTGTGGGGAATGAGCATTTGGCGGCCCTTGGTTCTGCTCTCCGACCTCTGTATCAGACATTATTTCCTCTAATTCATTGCAATCTGATATTTCAAGGACTTCCAATAATATCATGCTTTTGAAAATTTCAGGGGAGCAAATAGTTCTCAAATTGTTGCACCCACTCACACTGAATTTTCTAAGATTTTTAAGGCTCAGTATTTCCATTTGACCCCTCCAGACATGCTTTAGCTGATGTAGATTCTTCATTTTCAGATTTTCTAAAGGTGAGGTTAGCTTTATTTGAGGATTTTCACTAAGTACTTCTGTTTCAAGGGGAAACATAGCGTCTTCCACACTGCAACCCTCAACCTTAAGATCCACTAAATTGAGAAAATATAGTGGAGTCGGAGTTTTATTGTATAATTGGCTGCCCTGCAGGTTTAACATATGAAAAATCAAAATAATAGTCACTTTGATTCTTACATTACTTTCACATATATTATAAAATAAGTGAAAAAAATTATTTCAACTAATAAGATAGAGCTAGGGCCACAGAAATACATACCACTTCTATATTTGAATCAATTGTGATGTTAACACATGAAGATTTGAGTTTGGGACATTCCACCCAATGCATTTCTCTCAAACTTGGGCAACTTGAGCGTATGTTTTCTGAGAAAATGCTGGTCAAATTTTTCAAGTCTTCGAGTTCAAGTGATTTCAAAACTGGAAGCTTGATATGTACCATCTCTTGATGCTTGTCTTCATGCTGACCAAAAACATATATGAGTTGAGAAGCCTTATTGATGCGCACCTCTTCTAACTGCTCAAGCCCTTGAATACATGTGTTTGAGAACACATATTGTAACTTATCACAATTTCCAATGTTCAAGCTTTTCAATTTTGAGAACACCACATATGCATTGCTTGAAGCTGAAATTATTTCATTGTTTCCATCATCACCATCCTCCTCTATTATATTCTTCAATTCACCACAACCATATATAGAAAGCTTTTGAAGCAATAACACAGTATTGGCAACACATTTTGGAAATAACGATGTCAGCATAGGGCAATAACATATATCTAGTTCTTGTAACTGCTCAAAGAAGCCAGGCAAAAGTGGACCGCGCCAAATTTCTCTCATATTGGACAAATGCTCCAACTTAAGCTTGACTAACTTAGGAAAGAAAGAATACTGTTCTCGAAACAAATCAATGTTATCAATAGTTGCATCGGCAAGGCATTCTAACTTTGAACAACAAGAGAGCCTTAGTTTGCTTAACTCATTAAATGTTATCCCTCCTGCAACTTGAACGACGTCAGGTAGAAGATTTTTGAAATGTCCATTAAGTCTACACAAACAGACAACCTCAGCTTGTTGTAAAAGATACTTCACAAATGGACTTGATGCAGAGATGTTTAGCTCTCCCAAGGACAGAGATTTGGATTGAAGATCCATTGAAACTTCGCGATCATATATATAATAATCACAGTTTCCAATTTTAAGTTCATATCTCTTCAATCGAGGGAAAGCAACATCAATGGAAAAGCTTTTGCCGAGTCTCAAAGTTGTTCTACTTAGTTTGATTGCTGAAGCATATAACTCTTGTATTTGTGTGCACCTTTCTATTATTTCGAGACTTTCCTCTTTAATCCAAGATAAATCTAAGAGCTTCAATTCACTCAACTCTTCCAATCCTTGTGGCAGCTCCTTAAACGAACAATATTTCAAGTCAAGGACTTCAAGTCTTTTAAGGACTAACACCCATGACAAATCATCACCTAATGGCCATCCTTGTAATCGCAGAGTTCTTAGATTAGCTAGCAAATTCACAGAGCATGGCAATAACGAAAGGTGTTTTACCCCTTCAGAATATCTGATGTTAATTTGCATGACTTTGAGTGCTCCCATGCCTCTGAAATTGCCTTCTGATAATTCACATTCTCCTATATTGGTTAGCAGCAGAATCTCAAGTTTTGGAGCATCTAATAGTTGAGGAAATTGAGTTGTTTGATGGCACCAAGAAGTGAGTGCATAACAATCTTTTATAGACCTATCTGATACCACCTTCATAACCTGCTCAAGATTCACTACAATAGTACGCTTTTCCTGAGAGGATAACCATAGTGCTACATCACGAACCATGTCATGCATTCTCAAGTGGGATTTCCAATTCTCAACTCGCATTAGCAGACAAGAATCTACAAGACGATTTATAGATGCACTTACTTTGTTTCTTGCATCTTCAAGAGAGCCCAATTCTTCACACATGCCCACACCTATCGTGATTCTAAACAAGTCTTCAACAGAGATATTTGCATCTTCAGGATACATGCTACACATCAAGAAGATTAACCTGTCATCATTGCTCCTCAAATAATCATAACTCAATCGGAGACAAGAAAAAACATCTTTGAAGCCTGGTTCCACACCAATTGGTTTTGAAACCCTCAATCTTTGTAATGCCTCCTTCCATTCTTCTCTAGACTTTTCTTTCAAAGAGGCTCCTACAACCTGAATGGCAATAGGGAGTCCTTTACATTCTTTAACAATTTCGTGTGCGACGGTATCTAATGATTCGTCTACATTACCAGTATGTTTTTGAAACAATGCCCAAGATTCCTTGTCAGATAATAGATCCAAATGAATCTTCCTCTCACAATCCATTGAACTGCAAACTTGTCGTAGCCGAGTAGTTAGAAGGATCTTGCAACCCACATGATTATCTTGGAAAGGAATTCCAACATCCTTCAAATTCATCTTTTCCCACACATCATCCAATATTATAAGAATTCTTTCTCCACTACCCAATCTCACTGACAAACGTTTAGCTCTTCCAACATCACTTTCTTCATGCAATGTCAAACTTAAATCATCAGCAATCTCACCTTGAATCTTTTTTATATCCAGAGTTTGAGAAACTGTTGTTAATATGACTCGATCAAAAAGGTTTGACTTTTTAGCCATCTTGCCCACTTCAGTTACCAAGGTTGTTTTGCCTGAGCCTCCCATTCCATACAATCCAATTATGCGAACACCATCATCTCGGAGAGCTGCCAATAATTGATCTGAAGCCAACTTTGTAGACTGAAAATACACAAAATTTCCAGAAGAAAAGTATTCTACCTCTGGAAGTGGGACCAAGACAGAAAAAGGACTAAATTCAGCCCTTTGATTGAGATTCTTCATTGCCTCTATCATCTTTGTCATTTGTCTACACACACGATATCTCCTCCATGTAGGATACCTTCCTTGAAAGCAACTATTGCTGTCCATGATTTGCTGCTCAAGTTTTTGCACCTCATCCATATGGCCTTTCACCTCAGCTAACCACTTGTCAACAGCATCAACAACTTTTTCAGTTCTCTTAAGTGCTTCTTGAGCACGTGTCTGGACTCCATCTTGTGTTGAAGCAAGGTTTTGCTTCTCAGTTTCAAGACTCTTTGTAATGTTGCCTGCACACAGCAAATACTGGCCTTGACGCACCAATGGATCCACCAAATATTCTGCGAGTTTGGCAATGATAGCTAGTGCAACCTCAGCCATTGAAGTCAAAACTTCCTGAAAGAGAAGTGGCCAGTTCAAAACCCATCATTATCATCCGTATAACTGAATAAGTTGAAGGATAATCTCATCATGCTAAATTAGACTATAATATCAAGAATTTTCATGTATATGAAAGATATTATGGAAAAAGTACACTTGTGTTCATCTAAATTTGATCAAAGGCACCACTAGTACATGAAAAACTGCATTGCAAGTAGTAGGTTATTCGGTATCAGTAGCATTAGTAAACATGATTTTCTATAATGTTGGAAATATTGCGTTAGAATGATAGTTTTAGATACTGACTCTAAGAAGAAACTTCTAGCAAAAAATAAAGCAAATATTATAATAGAAGAAAATGTAAACCTCAGCCTCAGTTATGTTCAGTCAGAGTTGGAGGAAGAGTTGAGTGAATTGAAGGTCTTAGATGATTAATCTATGAACTTGAATACACACACACACACACATAAATACTTCAATAAAATGTTTAATTCAGTATGAAATAGTATTATATGACAGAGCTGCTAGCCTAAACACACCAAACTATGAGTAGTACAAGATATAAGACACTTGTTAATTAAGTAGCGTTGAGTAGATAATTAAAAATGGATTAAAAAAGAAGAGATTAGAATTAGAAATGGAACTAACCAAGAGATGGGAGCGTTGGATGAGAGGAAGCTTAGTGTGAGTGTTGTGAGAAGAATGGATGAGCCTTCAAGTTTCTTTACTTTTGCTTTTGTTTTTTTATTTTTTTGGCATCACCAGTTTAAGTACTATGTAGCAATCTAAAAGGCTAATAGTGGTCTCTCAAATCAGATTACTTTAACAAAGAATCCAATGCAAATCCAATTATTAATGCTTCTTTATGTCCTTCTTGTCTGCCATCCAACTTTCAAGCATAGCTTTTTTTTTTTGAATAAGTACCGGATATCATTGCTAAAACAAAACTATGAAAATAGGTACAAGGTAGTGTTTTCGGATAGGGAAAGTGCCCCTTCCAACACTATAGGAGGAGTTTCAAACCAACAAAAATTAACATCTAATCTATGGAAAAGTTTAGCAAAGTAATCAGCTAAGGAGTTGTTTTCTCTATGGATATGTCTAAATACAACTTGCCACTCCAAGTCGAGGAGGGCCCTAATATCAAGAATTAACTCACGGAAAGAAGGTTTTTTTTTTTTACATTAATTAAGACATAGTAACTTTTACTTTTGTATTAGGTGCAGACACGTGACAACGGGGTTTTACGTCTGCTCCTTTGTTCTGTAACTGTAACTATGGGCTTTTTCTTTCATTCTTTGTTTTTTTCAATTACATAGAGGGGCTAGCCCAGCATACAACTTAATCCTACAAAGGGTGACCATACTTTCATTCTACTACTCCCCTTGGTTTACTTTTTCAGAGATATTAAGAAAGTGAAATAGGTCACTTAGTAATATATGCTTGTCATGGTGGATAAAAGATGTAACAGAGAATTGAATGTGCTCTCTTTATATATACTCCCCCCGTTCCTAAATATAAGATCACTTTGCTAATTTGGAGAGATTAAGGAAGGTTTTCCAATGAATTAAGATTACATGATCCTCCCAAAATACCTCTCACTTAAATTTAAAAGACTAATAGGGATTTGAGAGAGAAGTGTGGGAGCTAAGAAGTATTGAGGTAATTTAGACCAAAATTGAGACAAAATAGGAAGTGATCTTATATTTAGGAACTTATCCACTTCCCAAAGTGATCTTAAATTTAGGAACGGGGGGAGTAGTATGATATTATACAATTAGTCTAAAATGTAAATGTGTATTGATCTTCAAGCTTGTTGAAGAAATTATTCGTGAATTTTTTAATTCCTTCTCATTTCTTTCCTTTTACTTGTATATTTGTTAAAAACCTGTTTGAATTTGTTTGCCTTGCCATTTCTTTCTTCATGTGTAGCTAAATTCTATATAATATATTTCAAAGTTTTAATTTGTATGGATTGACACTTGAACCTCTTTCTCTTAAGATAATTAATGAGTATTATGTTATTGATTTCACTTGAGATTTATTCCTTTGAAATGGTACCCAACACTTAACTTGGTTGCCTAATTAGTTGCGAGAGAGAGTATAATCAAACAAAAAACTAATGGGTCTCATCTAATGGGGCAAAAAGGAATAAATACACACACACACTTAAATAGAATAAGAAATGTTTTGGTAAATGTTATGGTGGATATTAAGAAGCATTAATCTTCATTTTGCGTTTTCGTGCCGAAAACCTTTAGAGTGTAGTTCTTTGAGTCAAAAAAGACTAATTCTCTTTTACTTATTCTATGAAACTCAAACATGTCTTGAAATTCCAAAATAGAATTAAGAATTTTTTTTGCCAGAAAGGGAAATGTATTAAAAACCAAGTAACTAGTACAAGAGTTGAAAGAAAAACAAGAGTAGCAAAAATAAAAATTACAGCTATTACAAAACAAAAACTTCAGCCCCCGTCATCATGGTGATCAGAACAATCTGACGCAAGAAGTTGTTTAAGGGGGGGAGGAGGATGCAAGACCCAGTCAGAGGGACAAGACCCGGAGAGGGTAGCATTTGCAAGCCAATGGGCAACTGCATTTGCTTCACGCGGAATCCAATGGAAGGAGTGATTCCTAATAGAGGCTCCAGTTGAGCGGATGTTGTCAACAATGACTTCACACGTCCAGTCAGGAAGGCTATCTTCGCGAGAGAGATAGTTCGCAAGGATCTGGCTATCTGTTTCAAACAGAATATTGGATAGTTCATTCTCCTTGGCAAAATGAACAGCAGCTTCCAAAGCAAGACATTCAGCTTGAATAATTGAGCAGGCAGGAACAAGGAGAGAAGAACCATCAAGAAGGGTACCTGAGGAGTCACAGACTGAGAATGCTATGGCGGCAAGGTCTGAATGGTTCCCAAAAGCGGCATCAGAATTGATTTTAAGCCAATTGTAATCAGGAGGTTTCCACTTTTTGCTGGAAGTAGAGAAGCTAGCAGGGACTTTGAGGAGGCCTGAGTGCTGAGGGGATTTGTTGGCTGCCCAGAATTCAGATAGGAGCTTTCCTGCTTGAGATAAGATAAGGAAGATATTAATAGGAGCATTTTCATAAATAAAGGAGCATCGGCTTTTCCAAATCTGCCACAAAATAGTGCAAAGAAGACTCTTTCCCCAATCATCGAGAGTTGGAGTAGTTAAATAATCTAATAGCCACTGATGCAAATTAAAAGAAGAATCCGGCGGCAAATGGAATGTGAAAGGACTGGCAAACCAGAGTTTTTTGACCCATGAACATTGGCCGAATAGATGGGCAATAGATTCCGCTTGTGATTGACAAACAAAGCAAAGGTTGGATTGGGAACAATTTCTTTTGAAAAGGTTGTCAAAAGTTGGCAGGGCATTGGAGAGAAGCTTCCACATGAAGAAGCGGATCTTGTGGGGCACTGTAAGTTTCCAGATGGTTCTCCAAAGGGGCTTAAGGGAAGTGGTGGTGGAGGAGGAAGATGGCTTATTTTGTTCAAGTAGTAACACATTTTGAGCTACTTTATATCCTTCCTTGACTGAGTAGGTATGCCATTTCCCAACACACCATATCCATTTATCAGGTCTGGTAACTGATCGGAATCTAGAACTGAGAATAGCCTCTATTTCGGGTGCAGATAACCAGTCTTCTATTGGGGATAAATCCCAACCATTTTCTGATCTAATGGCAGCAACTTTCAACTCATTGTAACAGTCCAAAGGGTAGGAATTAAAGAGAGTTTTACCTGGGAGGTTCGGAATCCAAGGGTCATTCCAAACCCGGGTGTCTTCTCCATTGCCGATGCTCGCTAAGATATTGCCTTTTAAGATTTTCCTCCCTGCAAGTATACTGGACCAAAGCCAGGAGGCATTGCCGCCTTTAACAGCATCCATGAAAGGGCATTTGGGGAAGTATTTGGCCTTAAGAATCCGGACCCACAGTTGTTCTGGTTCCTGCAAAATGCGCCAACCAATCTTAGCCAGTAAAGCTAAATTAAAAGCTTCAAGATCTTTGAAACCAAGGCCTCCATCCAATTTGTGGAGCTTGAGTTTATCTCCGGCTAACCAATGAATTTTCCTGTGAGTGTCAGTTTGCTTCCACCAAAAAGCATGAATAATTGAATCAAGTTCTTGTAGGACATTTTTGGGGAATAAAAAACATGACATCGGATAAACGGGGATGGCATTACAAACTGATTTTATTAGTACCTCACGTCCGGCATCAGACAGAAAGTTTTGCTTCCACCCTTGCATTCTCCTTTTTACTTTGTCCACAACAAAGGTGAGGGACTTCTTTTTGGAGCGTTCCCAGATGATAGGAATCCCTAAGTATTTACCAGGCAGATCGGTAGCAAAAACCTGAAAAATGTGGCCAATTTCTTCCCTGAGAATGGGGTCAACATTTTTGAGAAATATAGGCATGATTTATTGAAATTAATGAGCTGTCCTGAGGCTTCACAATAAAGATCAAGTAGAAGTTTTAATCTTCTGCAATGATTAATGTTTGCTTCCAAGAACAAGACAGAATCATCAGCAAAAAGACTGTGGGAGACTCTGGGGCTGTTTCTTGTGATTTTAATGCCAGAAAGAAGACCTGCTTGTTCATCCTTATTTATAAGGCATGAAAGAACATTGCAAACAATAATGAACAAGTAGGGAGAAAGAGGGTCCCCTTGCCGGAGTCCCCGTTTTGGGATAACAGAGGCAGTTCTTTTTCCAGAGAGCATAAGTGAGAAAGAAACAGAATTGATGCACCAGAAAATTCTTTGAATCCAATCATCACAAAAACCGATTTTCCTAAGAACGGCGGCTAAAAAGTCCCATTCAATGCGGTCAAAAGCTTTATTCATATCTAATTTCAGCGCAAGTTCACCAATACCAGATCGCTTATGTTTCATATGATGGAAAAGTTCATGAACAATAATTAAATTGTCCTGGATCTGCCTACCAGGAACAAATGCTCTCTGGTTTTCAGCAATTAGTTTGTGCAGCAGGGGTTTCATACGGTTAGCAAGCACCTTTGAGAAAATCTTGTAAGAGAAATTACAGAGGCTAATCGGCCTATAATCGCTAATGGTTTCAGGGCAGTCTTTCTTGGGTACAAAAACTAAATCCGTGCCATTGATTTCTTCAAGAGGAAAGCCGTGTAAAAAGAAATTTTGGATGAGAGCACATACCTCATTGCCGATAGTATCCCAGGATTTCTGATAAAAAGCTCCGGTAAAGCCATCAGGGCCAGGTGCTTTGTTGCTGCCGAGTTCGAAAACAACAGATTTAACCTCCTCAGGGGTAATAGCTGTCATCAGGGAAGCATTATCATCAACAGTAAGTAGCAAATCAACACTATGTAGAACATGATCAAAGCTCCTGGTTGCTGGTTGTTTAAATAAATCTGAGTAGAAAGCAGCAAAATTGGCACTAATTTGGTCTTCATCCTCAATCCATGAATCATTAGTGAGCTTAAGCCTGGTGATTCTGTTTCTGCTTCTTCGCTGCATGGTAGTCATATGGAAAAATTTTGAATTGCGATCACCACATTGAAGCCATTGAACTCTAGATTTTTGTGCCCAGTATATTTCTTCTTGGTTCCACAGGTCATTAAGATTGCTCCTGAGAGCATTGAGTTCCTCCGCCTTCTGGTTGTTCCATGAACCATTTAAAATGTGCTGAATTTTGTCCAAAATACCATTGATGAGCTTGGAACTGTTCTTGAATTCCTTTTTGGACCAAGTACTGAGATCATGACCGAGGTCTGCAATGCTTCTAGCAAAGTCAGAGATGGAGAAGTCATTGAGTGAGCCTTTCCATTTGCTTTTAACAAACTCCTCGTAGTCCGGATGGGAAAGCCATCGAAGATCAAAGCGAAACACAAATGGGGTGTGTTTGTCATTAGAGTCTTTACATATCAGCAGAGGGCAATGGTCGGAACCAATTGCTTCAAGGACTTTGCAGTGACCGTTGGGGAATGAGTATTTCCAAGAACAGTTTGAAATTGCCCTATCAAGACGTTCTCTGATAAAATCAGTATCATCCCTATTGTTTAGCCATGTGAAAAAGCTTCCTTTAGTGTCCATTTCAACAAGCCGGTTTGACATCATGAAGTGTTGGAAGGGCTCAAGATCACGAAGGGATTTTGGTCGGCCACCCTCTTTGTCAAAGCTGTATAGAACATCGTTGAAATCTCCTAGTATGAGCCAGTTTCTATCATTTCCAGGATTGAGTTTAGAGATGTTGTGTCACCATCTGGATTTAGCATGAGCTTCATTGGGACCATAGACCCAGGAAATAGCACCCCAATTGACACCATCAATAATAGCTTCATCAATATGAATGAAGAATCTACCGATTTGACCAATTTTGAGTTGAGAGTTATTTTTCCACCAAATTGCTAAGCCGCCGGAAGGACCGAGTGGTTCAGAGTAGGATCCAAAATCAAATTGTAGCTTTTTACGGATTTTCTCAATTTTGTCGGTTTTCATTTTTGTTTCAGAGAGGCAGACCACATCCACCTTATATCGCCGACATAGGGACCTTAGATTCCGAACCGTCAAGGTGGTGCCCAAACCTTGACAGTTCCAGCCGATGATCATTGAGGGCCGGTGACTGGAGGAAGCCAGTCACCACCCTTATTAGAGTCAGAGGTACTTCCTGCAAGAGCAGAGGGGGATGAGGGGGCCCCTGGGGAGGGGAAAAGATTCCGACGAGAACGAGGGAGTCTCCTTTGTGGTAAACTTGGTTCCGTGGTTCCCAAATTAAAGATGAGGTCATAACCATTATAAGGCTTTTTGAGAGCAGTGGGTGATCTATTAGAGTGGGAGTAATTGAGGTTACCTGGAGGTGAGGCATTCTGGTTGAGCTGTGGAACATTTTGGTCAACGAACATGTTCACGCGGAGGCATTTTCGGCAAAGCTCGGAGAGGAGGTCTCAAGGGGTTTTCGTCGCTTGGGGAGAGGGGATGTGTTCAGTTCATCGGCCTTTCTCTTAAAATTGACTTGAGCGACCTGACAGGCAAGACTATTGATTTCATCAGAGGATTTGGGGGAAGAAGGGGGGTGGTGAAGGATTATTCCGCCTGGCAAAGAGCTACTGTCGGTGGACTTGAAGGGGGGTGGGTTCGCAGATTGGAAGGAAGATGGGCTTGGAGAGGGAGATGGCATATTATTTGGTATTTCTCTTATTTGGACACTAGTGGGCCTGAGGGGTGAGAGTTTAATATTGGCCCATACATTAACATAGTTTTCACTGTTTTGTCTCATTAAAGAATGGATACGGCGATTCTCTTTGGAGTGGCGGCTGCTGGTTCCATGGTCAAAGTAAGGGGATGTATGCGTGGGGTCGGGGAGTTTTGGGACACGTGGAGATTCAAGAATACCTTTTGCCTTAATAGAGAAAGTCTCTCCTTGGGCCCCACTACTATTATGGGAATTACCACATGGGAATTGATTGAAGCTGTTAGTATCCCCATGCATGCAATTAAAACGTTCGCTTTCCCCATGAAACCGTTGGACTTCATCAGAGGTTGGCCGGGGAGAATATTCCGGTGAAGGAGGCCGAGGACGGAGGGGCGGTGCACACATTTTCAAGTTAAACCTGTCTTTGAACTCCAGGTTGCATATTTCATCCTCGTCAAAGTCACATTCTTTTGATTCATGGCCTAGTTTGCCACATAGAAAACAAAAACGTTGTAATTTCTCATACTTTGCTTGAATCCAGATAGGGTCAGATTGTTTGTCTCCGATAGGCGGCCTATTGATTAGAAAACCAGGCGTGAGAGGCTTATTTGTATCGACCTCTATTCGGATTCTACCGAATTTACGGTGGCCAAAGGTGCCATCTTCAGGGGATTCAATGGCTAAGATTTTTCCAATTTTGTTGCCAAAGAAGTGGAGGTTGGAACTAAGCATTGCTTCCGGAGGGATGTTGTGGAGTTGCACCCAAAAAGGGCAGGTGGATATGTGAATATCAGAGTCTGCTGCAAAACGGCCTCTTTTATGGATGCAGAGCATGTGGTTTCGCAAAACCCATGACCCTTCTTTAAGTACCTTAGCGGCATCATCATTTCTGTTGAAAGTGAAGGAGAAGATGTTTGTATCAATGTGGCTTATGATAAAATCATCCTTAGTCTTCCAAGTCGCCTTGAGTTGATCTTTAATGCCCATAATACTTATTTTCTTACTAGAGAAAACGCGACCTACCAATCTTTTGTAGCCTTCATCAGAACTGGAAGAGTTCATCCATTGGACACCATCACAAGAGAGAATAGACATGTTTCTGGACGCAGAGGGAGAAGCGAGGGTGTGGTGTGTTGGTAAGAGTTGTAGAAGTATGGTGGGGGATGTGATAAGAAGAGGAATGGAGATTAGGGGGAGGCAGCCAAGGTGGCTGAACACCAAAATGGTGAAGGGAGAAAAACCCTAGGAGAGCCTAACGAGAGGATTTTTAAATAGAATTAAGAATTTGTTAATGAGATAGAAAAATATTCATTAATCAAGTATTATAGAATTGAAGTGGGTTGTTATTAATATTCAATAACATGATATGTAGTAAGATATTATACAATTAGTCTGAAAGGTAAATGCACAAAAACTATACCATTGGTAAATTGAAAAATGTGCATTTGACACATAATAAACATCGGGTGCGGGTGTATACATACCCATAGCAATTTACTAGTGGTAGTTTTGCACTTTCACTGTAGCTTTTATTTGATAGTCACAATTGTGAATTGTGTTACTTATTTTTTTATTGTTATCTAGTTCTATTGTGTAACTTATTGAAGTGTGGACAAATTATAAGTGTTTCTATTAAAACTTAATATTGATAATATTTATGTGTGAAATTTAGGATTTATTTGCTACACTTTTTTCAATGGAAACATATAAAAAACAGTGAAAACTGCTAAACGGGCCGAAAGTGAGCGGGCTGACTCTAAAACTAACCATTTTAGAGGCTTCATAAAATAACACATTTTTTCTTACAAAGGGCCTAACAAGATGGCCCGTTCAAGCCCGAACCTAGACGAGTGGCCTGACTTGAATTCCAAGTTCTAGATACAAGTCTAACAATATAAAAGATCCATTACATCTTATGCTTGGATGAGAAGAGTAAGAATCCGAGTAAAGAAGGAGATATTGAATTACTTCATGATATATCTTAAAGTGTATGAGCTCAATCAATTATGTTAAAGAGACATACACTTATATGTACAATAAGAGCCAAAGAAAGGTGGTCATAATGGTAGAAACTCAACAATATGATATACAAGGCCTATAGCTATGAAGTAATTCATATTGAAGAAAAATTGTCATGTGACAAGCTTGTGCTTTAAGAGACTAGCACAAGTGAAATGATGGACAATTTAAGAAGTATCTAAAACACTTTATATCATAAGTTAAATTTAGTAGTTTATTTTAGTCTCTTAATATCCACGAAAAAGTGCCTAAACCATTTTATTATACTCATGCTACATATGGTATAATTCACTTTCTTTTATAATGTAATCACATGCACATAATCGGATTATATATTTAATTTACAAGATTAAAAAAAGAAAGTGAATTAGATTTCATTGTCACGGTTAGGTAGGTACTGAACGTTGGTCGTTAGCGAATGTGAGATGAATAGCTTTGCATGCTTTACTTCCTTTTGGCCACCTAACAAGTCATTCATTCATTCATGTCCAACTCTACTTTCTTCTTAGCTTCAGAGTTTCTACATTTCTCACTACTCACTACACTGTCCTCTGGTACTTTTTCTTCTACTTCAATGTGTTCTTGTTCTATTGTAGCTAGTGGTCTAGCTTTCTGCTTTTATATTTTTGCGCCGTTTTTAAGTGTTACATATTTTCATGTAAGTATACAAGAAACCAAAAGGGGAAGGAAATGTGTTTGAAATATTGCTATCTTTGTATGAGAACGTTCCAGCTAACGTTCTTCTGCAAAACGGGTTGCAGATTTCTTATTTGGATATATATGTCAAAGTAATGCTTTATATATGTGCTTTTTTTTATCAGAAGCTTTATATATGTACTTGGGTTTTTAGCACTTCTAATCATTTGTTTCGTTCTGAAGACTAAGGTAGAACTAATGAGGATGTGATAAGATTATAAATATATATTTTTCCAATGGCCAAATTACACATCTTACATATATCTAAAATACTCCCTCCGATCCTCAATATATTTGGAAGTTAAAGAAACAAAATAGACAACTAGATTATAACATATGTCACATGTGATTATATTGTAGGTTAGTTTATAAGTAAAATAAATTAATTTTGAGGAAAAAAGATAATTATAGATAATTTACAAAGATAAATTTTGCATCTTTAATTTGTCTTGAAAAAGTCATCGTGATTTTATAATTAGGATTGGAGTGAGTAGCTAAGTCATACTCATACTTCTCTACAGAAATTATATGTACCCTCTCTACATGTAAGACGTTTGAACTGAAGCATTATGTTTAATTGTCTAGCTCCATACATTTAATCCCTCGCATTTTTCTGGAGCATCATCATTCATTCTGGTCAATTTTGACTAAAAAATTCTCTTTCATGGGTTATTACCCCTTAAAACAACATTTAAGTTTAAACAGATTCAATATATCTGAAGATCAGAATGAGTTGGCATATAATTGAATGAGCTGTTCCAGAAACTAATAATAAATGTGTAAAAGTTGGAAAATTGTTGGATTGTATTGGAAAGTTAATGAGGCTTTATGTTTTTCTTTGTTTGCTTGAAAATACTGGAAATGACTTGTAAATAAGACCCAATGAGTAATTTCTTAGCAAATCCAATTGCATAAATTCATAAACCTTCATGATTCTAACAAAATCCATAAGTTAGCCTTGAACATGCTGTTCTGAATTTACAGTGGTCTCTTCAACAATTTTTAAATCAAATGTAAATTATAGAGATGGGAATGTCACACATACCCAAGGAAGAGAAACACAACATTAAAATTCCTTGAAATCATCAAGTTACGTTAAAGTCCTTAGGGACCTAGGTTATATTAAGTTTAATCGTATCGGTATTTGTTATTAATGCTGATTGAGTTGTTATTGACAACTCTTTAGAACAAAATTGTTACTGATGACTCAATCAGTGTCATTCTCAACTTTTATAGCAATTTGGTTTAGTGTCCCCCAAGTCCCCTGGGACATTACTGTAGTTTAATGATTTCAATAGATCTAGTTGTTATGTTTTCTCTTGGGACCTCTGTATTAATTCATCCTTGTGAAGACATAGGGACCATAAATATTTGCAAAAGCATTAGGAATGCTTCTTTAAGGCATGTGGCTGAGGGAAGTAATGGACTGTTAAGAAGCTAGTTGACTAATGTTAGCATCTTATTAGAGTTGTACATTTATCTTTCTAGCCCTCAATGATTTCATGATCCCTTAGTTACACATCTGATAGGGTCAGACCTGATTTTCTGTGAGGCATGGTTCTTATTTCCAACCTTTGTTTTTATCTTCCTGCATTGAAGCAATGGGGACAATCTGTGGACAGTCACTACAATACTGCACATGGTCTGGATCAAAAGTCTTTGGAAGGGGATCAAATAAATTGCTGCCAGTAAGCAAGACAACCAATCTCAGTGAATATCCACAATGGAAACATGCATCCCAATCAGGTGAAGAAAAATGTTTGGAAGTTTCTCATTCTACAGAGTTCACAGAGTAAGTACCTGACATTTTTTGTAATATAATGTACTTTTTATGATATAAAGAAATTTAATGATTGCATGCTTACTTTCTTGGCCATTAACATATTAATCCATACAAGTTGTTTTCTAGCTCTCACTATGGAACCTAGAAAGTGTGATGCTTATTTTGATGAAAATTGGCTGTTCAAGGTATGATTTTAGAGCTTATTGGCTTTGATATTTTTCTCTCTTTTTCTCCAATTCTCTCTTCCTAATTCATTAACTGTAATTTTCAGACAAAGACTCAAGAGCTCAGCTCATATTTGAACGGATGCAACATATATCTAGTTGGTTAGTAAACCACATATTCTGTTCTTATGTATTCTACTAGTTGTTATTCTCTTTGAAACATTTCAGTAGTGTTCTATGTTCAGGCATGATGGGGTCTGGAAAAACAACTGTGGGAAAAATTTTGTCACAAGCTCTGAGTTACTCTTTTGTTGACAGGTTAGTAAATGAATACTAGCTGGCATGCATGATACTGTGTCCATTGCACAAGTTAGATTAGGGGACAAGATTGTGTGTCTAAAATTGCTGTATTACTCTCTTGTGAAGATAAATAATAGAAATTTGTATTCTGATTTATAAGCTTGTTGCTCTTTCTGAAGAACATTGAAAAATGACAACACAAGTTATTAATGTATTTTGTGAATTAACTTTTGGTGCAGATATAACTGCATATGAATATTTTGTCTGGTGCAAGAGATTATTCACAAATATGCATTCGAAATGTAACTCAAGTTTAAACTATGATTGAAAAATCTCTTTGATGTACCTTTTTCTTTTTGGTACATTGTCCAGTGATCACTTTGCAGAAGAATTCATGGGTGGAATTTCTGTTACTGAAATATTTAATCGGCATGGTGAGAGCTTCTTCAGAGATATTGAGGTTAGTGAGCTGATTTCTTCAGCAGCCCTTGGATTTTCAATGCTTCTTCCAAATAAGCTGTATCTTATTTCCATTGAGTAACTTTAAGTTGTTATTTCCTGTCATGCAACTGATGTTTTATATAAATCTGTGGGTATAAATGTACATTTCAACGGCCAGGACTGAATGTTCTGTTGAAGTAAAACATAATCATTCTCATTATCATTATTGTTACATTCATTATCATTACTATCATGTTCAGTATTGCTTTTTGTTTCTTTGCTGTAAGAGTGTCATCTCTGTCAAGTCATATCACTAATATTAGTCTCCATTTTCTTTTGATTTCTTTAACAATTATGCTTTGAATTCTAATGTGCTATATGTTAGTAAATAGTAGCTTGGATAAATGTTTCTGGAAGAAAACTAGGAATGATATTTTAAAAAATAAGACATTAATATTATATAAATTATTTCCTTGATTTTCATTTTTTTCAAGCTATGCCAAGTGTGATGTAAACTTCCATCTGCAATCCTCAAGCCATGCGGTTCCTCCATATTTTCATCAGTTTTTCATCTAATAGGTTTGTTAAAAGACATTAGAATCTTAATTGTACTTGAAATTACATCTGGTCATTTGTCATTTGCATATGTAGTCCTAATGTATCTTTACCCCCTTCATCTTACAGAATGAGGCACTGAAAGAGTTGTCCTCAATGCCCTGCAAAGTTGTTGCAACTGGTGGTGGAGCTGTGGTTCGTCCTATTAATTGGTAAACCTAATTGCTAATATATGAATTTGTTTCAAAATTAATGACCCGGTAAGGGTAGAACAAGAAGTATAGATCTTTTATAAAACGGGTAAAAGGAGACCAAAGATAACACTTAATAATTTTTCTTTAAGAGGAACCAATTAGTTAACAATTTAACTAAGGATTTAGTTTTTGATAGAATACAATGACGTCATGAGCGTGACGTAACCAACCACACCTCATGAGATAAGCCTTGTTGTTGGCGGTTTCATTATTGATTAATGAGTGACATCTTAAGTCTACATTGGTGGATCACCAATGCTTTAGAGTAATGTCATATCATGGTTTAAATTGTCAGGGAATATTTCAAGCGAGGAATATCTGTCTATTTAAATGTGCCTCTAGATGCCTTGGCTAAGAGAATTGCTGCTGTTGGAACAAGTTCTCGCCGTCTTTTAGATAGTACAGGCGATGCATACACTAAGGTTGTTTTTTATTATCTGTTCTAAATTGATACCAATCCTCCAGTTTTTAATATTTGTCTTTTATTCACCATCCTTACACTTTAGGTTTCTATTTTTTTTTTTTATTTATCTGGTTGAAGGTCCATAGTATTCTGTTTTCCTTGTAAATCTTACTTTCTTATTTCAGGCTTTTGTGGGCCTTTTTCCAATTTCCAAAAAAAGATCTGATGCATATGCCAATGCTGATATTACTGTTTCCCTTTTAGGTATGTCATTGTCCATTAATTTACTCTGAATTTTTTCATTCTGTAGAAGTTGGCCATTTTTCTAGCTGCCAAGTTCTAATATATATAGGGCATTGATATGTTGAGATTCTTCCTGGTCTAAATACATATTTTTAATGAAGTAAATTAATTATTGATATTTGAGAAGAGTGACTGAGTGAGCATTCATTTGTGGGGAACAACATACTCCCATGCTCTACTTTAATATGACAATCCTAAAAAACACAATGAACATTCATTAGAACTAAAAGAAAGAAGAAAACTTATCATGCAAGATTTGTTTTCAGGAAGTAACTGACTTGGATTATATGTGTCATAACAGATATTTATCTTTGGTTATCTATCTCCAATGTGTCCATCTTTCTCATATCTGACTGTACTTTTAGCTGTCCTGTGCCAAAGATTTTATTGTCTGTGTTCAGCTTTGCTGAATGGTATGCTTATTAATTATTAGTTGGAAAGATGTTTTTTTTGCTGGCGATCATGATCTAGAGTACTTATTTTATGGATAGTTTATGAGTTGTGTTATGAATGTTTGAAATTTATATTCTAAACTTGGGTTTTCTCTACCTTGCTTAAAGTCATTTTTCCCCATTTCAGATATTGCTGCTAATTTAGGCGACGAAGACGTCTTAAATATTCCACCTGCTGCCATAGCAATTGAGGTTTATTGCTCTTCCTCTTATGTGTCATTTTCCATTTGTTGCAAAATGTGAACTATAATGCCCTCTTTGAAAAATTCGTTTTGAAGAAAATTCTGTTTTGAAAAAGCAATGTTTGATGATGCATACACCCAAAAAATGTTTGATTATGCATAGTGTTGTAAAAGCTGAACCGGAAAGCAAGCTGGCTTCGGGTCATGGTTCAATTCGGCCAGATCGCTCATACCAATGGTTTATCCACGATCAAACTGATAAGCGTTGAGCCGAAATATAAAGAAGTCGACAGTTTGGTCGGTCCGACCATCTGTTTCACACTATGCATTCCATCTCATCTCCATACAAAATTTAATGTCAAACCTAACTTTATGTTGACTAGAACTTTGAATTCAGTACACATCTCAAGGTTGAGCACCATGGACTCATCCACAATATCTAATTGTTTGTTGGACAATCCAACGTCAAAGTTTTTGTTAGAGATAATCAAAATGAGGTCCCTCATAAAGCAATCAATCATATTCAAGTTCCAAAGAATTGTGAAATTGAATTGAAGTTCCAAGGAACTTGAGCAATATTAAATGACTTGTCATTTATATGTCAATGTCAACCCTTTGAGTTGTCAATAATAACTAAATTTTTCAAGAACTACATTGACACTCTAGGGGTTGCTACTAACAACTAAATGACGCACATACAATTTAATATTACTCAGTTCCTTGGGACTTCAATTTAATTTGATGATTCTTTAGAACTTGGATGTGATTGTAGACATCATTGTAATTATACCATTTTACTTTTTTCCTAAGTGGCAAGTCTTGAATTGTTTTAATATTCCTAAACCAGGACATTAAATTTGAGTTATGAGCTTATGATGTCAAGTAAATTAATAAAATTCAAGAGAATTATCAAACTTGGCATTAAATTTTATATTGGGATGGGAATCAAATGCAACATTACAAGCGTAATGATCATTTCCCAACTAGAAGAAAATAAATGACTTCCAAGGCCAACATTGAAAATTCTCATAAATGTTGAAGAGACGATAGAGTTTTCTTGTAGTACATTACTTTTGAGCTATGGAGTTTGAAATCAAAAAAAAAAAAAAACTTTTGAGCTATGGAGTCGCATTTATGCTGACAAATCTATTAATCTGATCATTGCATCTTATCAGGTGCTTCTACAACTTGAGAAGATTCTGGGGGGTGCCACTAGCACATCCGTCCATTAGGGCTAAGTAATTCCTTTGTTTTTTGGTTGTTTTCCATAAATGTACCTTAATTTTAGTTTATTGAGCTGTCAAATTATCTTGTACTTACAACCTCCATAGAACATTCTTGTTTTCACCATATTATTATTAAAAACATTTTATGTACAGTAGTATTACAGATAAAATGCACATCTTATATTGTTTGCAGAAATAAGGGATTCTCATGTTAACTTTGTCACTGTGCACTTCAGAAAATTAAGCTGCATATTATTGTCACTAATCAAACTTTTTTTGTACATTTTTCTTGTCAATATTAAACACACATGGGGAAGAAAACTGTCAAACAACTACAATTAACTTTGAGGAAGCACCCTTTTGAGTGAGCACATCGGAGTATTGGACCCTATATTATCTAGTGCTTGTGTATATCTTTTTGGAGAACTCACATCTGAAGAAATTCGATTCAGAGATGGTTATTAGACGAATGAATTGAATTAATTTTTCTCATTTAATAATTTTAAAGATACTTTTCTTAAGTGACTGCTGTAATTATGCATTTAATCATTTGAATTGGAGACTACTTGTTTATGAAAAATCATTCCAATATGCACAATCAATTGAATAATTTAAAAATATAAATTTAAATAGACAAATAAAATTGAAGTCTTGCGTGTATGACTAATATGTATGGGAACATTCAGATTAAAAACATTGGCTAAAACCATGTGAAATCGTATATTACATATATTTCACATGGTTTAGCTTTTTTCCAATTGTAAGGATGCTGTTGACAAAGCCAAGACAAATAATCGAGGAATAACAATCCATTAACCAATAGAGCTTGCATATTTATAAAATGAATTATCAAATTTTACATCAAAATCCTTGGCCTTTAATCTTAATATAGACATGAAAATCTACAACTGACTAAACAGCGTCCTTTTATGACACTCACCATCCAAAAGGACCTGCAAGCTAAAAGTCTACTCCCTCCATTCCTAAATATAAGAGCACTTTGACTTTTTTGGAGAATCCTAAGAAAACAAAATATGGTAATTAAAAATTGATTTTCCCAATTTTTTCACTAAACTAGTTTATTTGACTTATGAACTTACATATGATCTAATAATATTTAAAATATGTTATGATTAAATTGTTCATTTTGCTTTCTTAGGATTCTCCAAAAAAGTCAAAGTGATCTTATATTTAGGAACGGAGGGAGTACTTACTTTCCAAATCTCAGTTGCTGACTTCATGAGAACATGGAGACGAACAATGTCAGAATGCTCTGAAAATCCTTTATCCACCATAAATGTAAGCTACATCATAACATAAGTCTCCTAATTGTTCTTGCAGTGGCACGAGATATCAACCGTCGAGCCAGGTCAGCCGGCAGCTGTAGCAACTGCTGCTGAGATTCTGTTGGAAGCTGCCAACATTTACAAATCCACAAGAATGTTTCAGCTATAGCAAACAATATCAAGAGAAAAATTGTGTTTCACTGTTTTGTAATGTTCTTCCTAAAAACATTTATGGGATCTTACGAAATCTGATGCAAAGGAAGGATTTTAACATTGATTTTTTCTTGTTTCGAAATATAACAAATCCAACCATAAAACTTGGCCTATTTTCAAGTGAAGAGTGGCTCTTTTGATACAGTAATACATGTGATTTGGCTGAAAACCGATGATGTTATCTTCAAGCAAGAAAAACCCAATCATAATAGCACATGCATTAGGATGATTAATGATCCTATGGAAACATATTTTGATTTGTAAGATAAGGCAAACAAAAACTACAGGTTTGAGGTTTAGTATTTGTTGAGTAGCACTAATGTATGCTCCCTTTTGTTGTAAATATAAAGTTTTTGGATATAATTATTCACTTTTCTTTCAAAACAGGAGAAAATCAGGTGACAGTGTATTACATATAATGAGTTTGTATGCATGGAAGAATGGGCAAGTTAGATATGCCACATATGCAAATGCGTAGTTTTACCTCCGGGATAATAGAAAGAACGGGAAGAATCTCTTGAACTGATTCAAGGCGACTTAAAACTACTGATACTTCCTCTTGCTGGTTCTTGTACGGACTAAGCTGGACCTGTCCGCCTCCCTACATGACATAATTTATTAACAATTGATTGAAGTCATTTGTCTGAACAGACACATTCTATTGGGAAATTCTATAATGTAGTATGAACGGGACAATTAGTTACAGCATAAGTTAACTCAAAGTCATATCAATGATGTTTTCTTTTCTGACATCCAAACTATATTTGCCATATGTGTACCAATAAAAGATCCCTTTTCACAAGCATGAAGAAATGTGTTAGGTAATTGCCTTCACTTTGACATGTCTAAAATACGTATCTGAATCAAATTTATTGCATTTCTATCACACTCATTTGTATCGGTAGTAACATACAATAATTATATATGTTGAAACATCCTAAACCACTGGCATTTAGACTTCTTACTCCATTGTCTCGTGACGGAAAACAAAAAAATTGGTTTTGGCCTCTGTCTCTGTTCATGTGATAATAAAGTTTAGACTTATTTGCAATTTAGACTACATATCCACATAATTTTCTACTAAATGAGCTGTAAACCTCACCGTGTTAGAGTCTTCAACACTTGTACTTCCCAACATCAATACAACCAGGCGTTGGAAGGTTCTGAGGTTGTTCATGTCTTCATCAGTCATTAAAGGGTATGTAAAGAAAGCACTGAATGGTATATTTGCAGCAGCCGTTGAAGTTATAGAATCCAAAGTTGCTAGCCCAAGTGCATCTAAACCCTGCATTAAGGAATTTCTTAAATAAGAGATATGTTTAAATTGACTAAAACAATCTAGTCTACGTTATTTAGTTGGATTACGCATTGTTCTTAGAAACTCTACTAAAGATCTACTAAAGATATCATGCCATTAAGTCAATTATTTTGTTTCCTTCCTTCACAATGTATTATAGACTTGCACATAAAAACTAAATATAGTAGTATTTGATGTTCCATCATGCCCATAATAGCACAAGGACAGCTATGAGTACAAACTGCCATCAGCATGAGCTATAGTCTGCACTATTATGGACGTGATGGTACATAAATACAGTGATTTTCTTAAATCACTCCTTGTTGTAATCATAGTAAACCTCAAAAGAAGAAGCATACTTTGGCAAGCTCCTGAAGAATGATTTCCCTCACAAATGAACCCTGAAAAGTTAACCATGAACATTACATAGATCAGAAGAGACGACTAACAGCATTCACTAGATGGAAAATGTGCTAGTAAAGACAAACTTCAGCTACCTTTTCCGTTAGTGTAAAAGAAAGGACTTCCTTTATAACCATCCTAGAATCATTGCCACTCTGCTTTTTAACAAGGGCCTTGTCTGTTTTGGCACGGAGAGACTGCCATTAAAAATTTGTTAGGCTAAAAGAATAGCAATAAACAGAAAATAACAGGAAAATAAGTGAAAAGCACTATCTTGTGCAACTTCACATATGGTTTCTCCATAGGCTTTGTAAAAGCTTATTCAGCTTTGAGCCCAGAGCATGGCACACAATATAATCTGTGAAAGTATTAACTTCACATAATTTGATTTCATCATTTTTCTTTCTTATTTTATGTCTCATTTTACTTACACTGTAATTCATTTGATTTTGGTGAATCAACCACGAAATAATGTTAATATTAAAAATGTTTACTCACGAAGGTAATGCTGAGTTTTTTTAATCATTTTTGCTAAGCATGTTTTTTGTCAAATGTTTCAAATTCAACTAAAGTTCTCTAATCAAATCTGTGTTCAATTACCTGCAAATACACTGGGCCAAGTTTAAGGTTTATCTAGGATCTTGGGCTACTGAGCCCAAACTCAACATTGGAAAGCCAACTGGGCTGTGACACAACGGTGATGCACTAGTCCATTTTCAGTCTTCTAGAGCAATGTGATATATTTAAGAACATGAATCTCACAGGAAATAAAAAGTGGAAATGTGAAGGATTTCAACTGTCCTAAAAAAGAATTGATGATGTTTTAAATTGAACCTGTCTTAATCAATTTAGAGCTGGTAAATTTACAGGCAGAATAAGAAAATCAACAGAGATTAAGAGGTTAAAAGAAGATTATACTGCTGGTTTTAAATGTTTCTCCTATGGATCCTGACCACAAGGCAAAGTAATTCTAGGGATAATCATATTTGACGGTTGCTCAGTGGAGTTGGGAGTTGTGATAGTCACTATTTGGGTTTTGATAGTCTCTACTGTTTGTAGAAGACTCGTGGAACATTTGTATATTAAGTTTGGAGAGGAGAAACAGGCCACTTGAATGCTAGATAATTAAGTTCTGAACCAGTGTGTTCTTTATTTTAGTATTTATTTCCATTCATAGCCAAATCTGGGGTGTAAAGGGGAATAACTCACTTTTGTAACAGAGATTTGGTACTTTACAGAATTTAATAGCTAGCCTAAGCATTTCACTAATTTACGAAATCAAAATTTTCTGGCATTGTTGTCTTTATAAGCAGAGTTCTATCACTTAACCTGTTCGAATAAAAAAGTAAGAAGATGTTTACGAAACTAAATCATTACATGAAAACTTTCCAAATATAAGGCTTCATATTCCCAATGGTAAACAAAATCAAGGTAAAAATCTTAAATTTGATGTAGGGAGTGGTATTTGACAAGAAAGATGAACCACAAAGAACTACCAGGTTCCAACATGATTTAAAAATTGTCCTCAAATTGACAGTAATTAAGAAAGCAAAGCAAAGGAGGAATGGAGGCATGTGTATAAGAGAAAATTATGTTCTTTGTCTTGTAAGAAGTTAAATTCAACATCTAATTCAGTGGTCACTAATGATATGAATGAGACCAAGAATGCTTTTGGAGTTTTAATGGATTTGGAGGAGGAATCGAATAATGAGGGAGAAAGATTCATATTATTATCTCGTAATGAGAGTTTGTTGCCTTCATCTTCTAATGTTGATAATATTCTACATGCTCAGGTGAGTGGTTCTTTAGAAAATGTTAATGGTGGTTGTGAGAACCACAATCTCAATTCAATGATTCCCCAATGAATGTTATTTTCTGGAATTGTAGAGGGGTGGGAGCAAGATCTTTCCCAGGATTAATAAGAGAATTATAGTATAAGTATAAAGTAGACATTGTTTTATTGTTTGAGACTCGTTGTGGAGGTATGAAAGCAAAGAAGATCATCTCTAAGATGGGATTTAATGGCTCATATGTTGTTGACGCTCAAGGGTTTAGTGGAGGTCTGTGGGTGTTATGGCGTGATGAGAGTTGGGCTGTTAGTATAATTGGTTCATCTGAGCAATGTGTTCATTTGAGTTTTGATCATAATGGGGAGAAATGCTTAGTTTCTGCGGTGTACGCAAGCCGTTATTATGTGAAAAGAAGGAGTTTATGGAGAGAGTTGGAGGAGTTTGGTAATGAGGTGGAAGTTCCGTGGTGTGTAGGAGGAGATTTTAATGCTATTTTATTTGAGAATGAACGACGGTCTACTAGGAAGGAGTATTCTTTGGTGGATAAGGATTTTTCTAATTGGTATGGGGAGTCCGGTCTATCTCATATTCATACTATGGGGTCTTTTTTTACTTGGAGTAGAGAGGGTTGTGAGAGCAGACTGGATCGTATTCTAGCAAATGATATGTTTATGGATAGATTCACTGAAGTTAAAACAACAATTTTGTATAGTTTCAAGTCGGATCATAAGGCTTTGTTATTGACGATGGAGGTGTCTCATTGTTCGGTTGCTTTTGAACAACCTTTTAGGTTTGTGGCTTCATGGTTGTTACATAATGATTTTAATGAATTTATGAAGCGGGTATGGGATAAGAATTTGTCATGGTCCCAAAATGTGAATGTTTTTACCCAGCAAGTGGAGGTGTGGAAGACGGAGGTATATGGTCATGTGGGAAGAAGAAAGAAACAAATTCTTGCTAGGCTTAATGGTATTAGTAGAAGTTTAAAGAATCAAGGTTTTTGGTCTTCTCTCTCTCAGCTTCAGAAAGAACTATGGCAAGAACTAGAGACACTAATTTTGCAGGAAGATATTATGTGGGCTCAAAAGGCAAGGTGTGAGTGGTTTTATTTAGGGGATAAAAATTCGAAATATTTTCATCGAAGGGCGAATGCAAGGAGGAGGATAAATCGTATTGAAGCTCTCAAGGGTGAGGATGAAGAGTGGATATTTGATGTGGACCAGATAAAGAATGTAGCTGTGAACTTTTATCATATGCTTTTTTCTAAAGATCGTGCGCATAGGGATGTGTTGAATGTTGATGTATCTTATCCTATGCTTACGGAGGGTGTTATTAGTAATATGAATATTGATGTGAAAGAGGTGGAAGTTGAGACTGCTTTGAAGAGTATGGGCCCTCTTAAAGCTCCAGGTCCTGATGGTTTTAATCTTTTATTCTTTCAAGCTCAATGGAAACAGGTTAGTGGAAATGTTATTGATTTTGTGTGAAAGGTGTTTGAGAATCCTTGTTTGATTAGGGAGGTTAATCAGACTTTTCTTGTGCTTATTCCTAAAGTCCCAAATCCAGAATTTATAAGAGATTTTCGTCCGATTAGCCTTTGTAATGTGATTTATAAATTGATAACGAAAATCATAGTTAATCGGATTAAGCCTGTTATGTCGACTATTATTTCCCCTAATCAGTGTAGTTTTGTTCCGGGACGTTTGAGCTCCGACAATATTATTGTTGCTCAAGAGGTGATCCATACCATGAAAACTATCAAGGGAAAGAAAGGTTTTATGGCTGTAAAAATTGATTTGGAGAAGGCATATGATAGAATTAATTGGGAATTCGCTATTAATTAAGGGAGACGGGAATTCCGGAGAGCTTGATCTTCTTGATTCAGGAGTGTATATCTTCTCCCTCTATGCAACTATTGTGGAATGGTAGTAAGTCAAATGTTTTTAATCCTTCCCGAGGTATTAGACAAGGTGATCCTTTGTCTCCGTTTTTATTTGTGATTTGTATGGAGAAGTTGGCTCATTTGATTTAGTCAAATATTTCATTTGAAAACTGGAGACCAATTCGTCTTAATAAAGGGGGACCACCATTATCTCATTTGTTTTTTGCTGATGATTTGATTATTTTTGCTGAAGCTCGTTTAGACCAGGTACAAGTGATTAAAGATTATCTTAATGCGTTTTGTGATGCTTCGGGTCAAAAGATAAATGAAGGAAAGACAAGAGTTTTCTTTTCTCGCAATATTAATCATAATATTAAATCTCAACTAAGTCATAGTTTGGGATTTAATATGTCTGCTGATTTGGGTAGATATCTTGGGGTTCCTCTTCATCATGAGAGGGTTTCTAAGTCAATGTATCAATTTACGGTGGATAAGGTAAAACAAAGATTGGCTAGCTGGAAGTGTCATTCTTTGTCTCTGGCAGGGAGGAATACTCTTATTAATTCAGTGGTTTTGTCTATTCCTAATCATGTGATGCAAACGTCTATTATTCCTGTTGCTTGTTGCGATGAGATTGAGAGGAATGCCCGGAATTTTTTATGGGGTTCAACAAGTGATAAGAAGAAAGCTCATTTGATGGCGTGGGACAAAGTTTGTTATCCTAAAGTGTGTGGTGGATTGGGTGTTTGTCATGCTTTTCTTCAGAATAAGGCTTTTATGATGAAAGTGGGATGGGGGTTGGTGAATAACAAGGATGCATTGTGGGCCCGAGTAATTAGAAGTAAATATAATTGTGGTCAAGATTTGATCCCTATTATACGAGCAAAGAAGTCGGGGTCAAGAGTGTGGAGTGGAATTAAAGCTGTTTGGGAGAATGTTAAGAATGAGATTGAGGTTGTTCACAGGAACGAGGAGTATAAAGTTAGATGGAAGCTTGAGAGGAGTGAGATGTTCTCTGTCAGATCAGCATATACGAAAGTTGCTGATTTTAATGCTCAGGAGGATCAATGTTGGAGGAACATTTGGAGGCTCAAGGTTCCTCAGAGATGTAAAATGCAGATGTGGTTTTTTATGCATGATAGACTTCCTACTAATGAGAGGTTGCTTGAATGGAGAATTCATCCAGATGGTTCTTGCGCGTCGTGTCATTCGCAGTTGGAATCAACGGTACATGTGATAAGAGAATGTGGTAATGCTAAAGAGGTTTGGCTTAACTTGGGAATCTCTTTTGCAAATAAAGAATTTTGGGAAAGTAATTTACATGATTGGTTAAGGAAGAATGTGAAGATGCGTAGAGGGTATGGGATGGATAACTGGAATGAAGTTTTTTGTGTGTCTTGCTGGTTGATTTGGAGAAGAAGGAATGAAGTGACCCATAATAATGAATGTTCAAGTGTGTATGAAGCCATAGCAGAGATCAAAGGCATTATTAGATGTATGCATAGGGCGAAATCTGTCTTGCCCAATTTAAGGATGTAGGTTAATTTTTTGTTTGTATTTTCCTTCCTTTTTATCAAAAAAAAAAAGAAAGCAAAGGAACAAAAGAAAAGTTTAAAGTTACCTCTGTTACCAAAGACTCTAGACGATCTATTCTGAACATGCCATCCTGATGAAGAAAGACATCAGTCAATATTGCAATGCGTAATTGTATCACTAAAAGGCGAAAAGCTATGGCAAAGAGCATTTAAATTCCATTTCTCAGTCAAGTAACATATTGTATTTTTTCTTGTTTTACCTTATAAAGAAGAGTCTGCAAGGAAGATTTAAGCTGAGGGGAGCTGTCAGTAAGTACTTTTTTAGCAATGAAAGGGTAAGTACTACCCAGAACTTTGTACTCGGGATTAAAGCCAACAGCGATTCCTTCGAGTACAGCAAGGCTGAAAGAGCAAATGAAATTTTATAAACTATGAGGAACTAAGTAGATACATGAATTTAACATTACATTAAGAAACATTACCTTCGGATAACAAGTGAGAAGTATGAAGGTATCCTGAATTTGAATTTATACCTAGAAAAATAAGACCACACAACATGTCAAAAAGAAACATAAAGAATGAGCCAACCAGCATCGAGAAGAAAATAGCCGTTGAATATATACAATATTATGTTAATTTATTTCATTTCAATCGAGTACATTAATTATACATCCTCCATTGGAGTTGGGTATCATAATATCCTATGGATTGAAAACCTTAGGTTTCTACTTGAAACTCCGGCATCCATATTATTTTTTGGTCAAGGTACATGACAATTTCTTTATCTTTAATGAACTAAGGACAATGTGAATACACTTGTTCAATCCAGAGACTAGAAGGACTATATAGATGTGGTGAATGTGATCATGACTATATTTCTTTCTATATAACAGACCATTTCAAGCCAGTATAACCGTGAAAATACTCCCTCCATTCCTAAATATAAGATCATTTTCAAATTTCAATTTGTTCCTAAATATAAGCAACTTTCTAATTTTTCTCAACTTTTTTCCAAATAAACCCTAATAATGTTTATCTATAATAAACAAGCAAGAGTAGGAGAGTGAGAATAAAGGTATATGATTAGGGTAAATTAGTAATATCATGTGCTAATAACTAAATTAACTAAAATTCTTAATCTAATCAAATTAAGGAAAATGATCTTATGTTTAGGAACGGAGCGAGTACAGTCTATGTAAATTTGCTGCAAACTTTTCATCAAAAAAAAAAACAAAAAAGATTTTGCTGCAACAGAATTACTCCAATGTATTGAGTTGAAACACAAATGAATAAGGCTATTGATATAGCACATTAGGTTTATCTTGGCTATGTATAGAGGGCTTAAATATATCCAATTTGAGTCAGTATCAGATGACCAACACTGTATCTTTTTATTTTCTTCTAAACTTGTAATTATAACATATTCAAACAGTTATAACTATATTATCATATAACTTGGACTACAAGGAGTAGTTAGAAGCAAATGTAAAAATCAGATATGCAAGTGTGGTTATGCTTTCAAGTAATTTACACAATTGACGTCTGTAGGTACATTATAAGGGCCATTAAAAAATTTAGAAAATCTACTTATGTTATCTGGCTCCTATATTACATGGCTTACTATAAAGGACTTACATGGTTGTTCCTAAATTTCCTAAAAGATCTCCAAAGCTGATATTGCGAACTCCTCTGGCAACAGCATTTTTGAAGACACCTACATCAAAATAACATTTAGGCAATATCAATAATTCGTAAGTTCCCTAGTAAGGAAAAGAAATTGATTTCTACAGCAAACTACATTCAGATATATTTAAGTTCACCTAAACATAGTAAAGTAAGAACCTGTCAAGGCCATGGTAACAGCTTGTCGATCAGAAGTTGGTGGAAGAAGCCTGATACAAATCACAATTAAATTAGAAATCAATGATAGTAGTGCACTTATTAACTGAAAATTTATATAATCATATTTCAAACATACCCAAGCGTGACAAAGTCTTTAGCTAATGCATCAAAATCACGATTTACAAGATGGAGACAAGCTTCCATGAAACCATCACGCAATTCTTGTTTAAACTCACCTGTCATACCAAAATCTGGTAGCAAAGGGAGAAATAGGAAACAGGAAATTAGTTTTGCTATATGTAAAAAATGTTTACTGAGCTGGCAAAACAACTATGTTTAATGAACTAGACAAGTGGAGTTGCTTGAAAATATAGTGTAGCATAGAAACGGTTGAACTTTGCCAATGTAACATTGACAATAGTATTTTATACCAAGATTCATCATATCTATCTCATTTCACCATTTGTAACCAAACTATGGAAAAAAAAGAGAATGGTCACTCATGAAAATAAATATTCAATAACAGTCTTTGGGCCGAATACATTAGACATATATTATAATCTAATATATTGTACTTATAAACTAACTTATAATTACATGTGAAATATGTTATAATTTAGTCTTCTGATATGCTTCCTAAGCTTCTGTGAAAAAAGTCAAAAGAGTTTTATATTTAGGGTCAGAGGGAGTAATTTTTTGTAAAAAAATTTGAAAAATATTTATTTTCATATTTTTCAATCAAACGATTTTGTATGTTAAAATATATATTGCAAAGTTCAAAACAAACCGGACATAGCTTGGCACCGGTTCAAGGGTCAACAATTGAATCAAGGTCAACTTGGGATGAAAACGGCCCTATTAAATTATTATAATTTTATCAAAAAATGCAAAATAAAATAACATTAATCATTACCATATATCAAAATATAGATATAAATCAGTATGTTTGGTTCATTATACATGAATATTTTAATGTTTGTAAAGTGGGAATTAAAGAGAGTCTACAGGCCAAATAAATATTAAATACTCCTATTAAATATGCGCAAGTAAAATAGCAATTACTATAGTCAAAATAATTATATTGTAGTCTCCTAAAGTTAGTGAAAGTTATTAATAAGGGGAATTGTAACAATATAAAAACATAAAAATAAGAAAAAATTTCTTTGAAAAAACGGAGACAGTGGCCAGTTCAACCAACCCAGCTTTTAACCGGATTGAACCGTCGTCAGGGTCACATGCAAAACAGGGTCAATACATATCCATGCTAACACATCCAGGTTAGAAACAGAAAGAAAGCAGGTTTCATACTATGAAGAAGCTATTCAAAGAGGTCGGTTTATTTGAAATTTGAAGTTGTCAGACAAGATATTAGTCCAGACGTCAACCAAGGAATTAACAGTAGATAATGTAAAAAGTAAAGTGCATAGGAAAATACTGGATTATAGATTTCAACCTTCTCATTCTTTAATTACCTAAATAAGCTAGTTTTCCATCATATGTACGGAGAAGATTGCCAGGGTGTGGATCTGCATGATAGAAACCATACTCAAGAAGTTGATTGAATGAGCAGTAAACCCCCACCTAATTATCACAAAGGAAAGATGAACTTGCTTAGTCCATTGTGCAAAAGCTTATTACTATTACTAATTACTAATAGAATAAATATTTAAACAGAATGGCTACATTCAGTTACACAAATGACCTCAATCAAGTAGAGATCTTTCACTTCTGATAACTTCTGCCCCTGCAATGGACAATAAAAATCAAAACAAATTGTATCAGAAGCCACCTCAGAGTTACCCAAAAGGGAAAAAAACAAAGAAACGAAATTACCTATATATTCCTCTTGAATTTCAAAGGAAGGAAACTGGAGGCATCCTTCGAAAATTATTCTTAAAAGTGTTTGACATGAGAAATTACAATAAGATTGCTAATTTTCTCATCATTTGATTTTGTAAACAGTAATATTCTAATTCAAACTAGCATGGAAAGAAAAATTCAGAATAGTTTCTAAAAGGGCTTAGAGACACATATCTTATGCCCCCAGTAAATTTAACACAATAGATGCATTGAATTATCAACATATCAATATGAAACGCTCCATCCAGTCCCTTATCATACAGACATTTTCATGTAGATTTAAGAAAGTTGTTACATGGTTTTCTTACCAAAAACATCCAAGTATTCCCTTTAACCCTTTTCATCTTATCATATAACCATGGGTCAAGTCACGAGACAACTAATTACAATTTTAGGGGTAACAAAATGAAGATCAGTAGATATTTTGACCTAACACCTTAATAATTGGGCCAACATTATATTTTAGAAAACACCTTATATATACGACTCGAGGATGTATAGAATCTTAATAGCTTTATTGTTCACACGCCATATAGTCAATTCCTTATGCATTATGCACCACATGGGACAAATCTCTAATGCCTACTCAACTTAAGTATATAGACAATTCAATAACAATGAAACGAATACCTCAATCCATTCCATGACAATGACCTTGCGAGTGGTGTACTCCATATACATTAAGGGAACCACCACATCTGGTATAGAGCCATATAACTGCCTGGTCATCACACAAATTGAATAACATGTGATGCCTCAATTAACAAACAATAAGAACTGGAAAAAATCATTATAAACTATGCTTGATCTAAAATTTGGTAGTAAAAAAATAAGAGCAAATGAAACATTGAACAGCTAGGGAGAGAGTGCGATGAAGCTATCTGCTACTGAATAAATTGTTCAAAAGTTGGCTTTTGCAAGTCTGTGACATAATGATTAAGAAGCTAACTAGGCAAACTTTCAGCCTCCTAAAAGCCCAAATATAAGTAAAGTGGGAAAAGAAAATTAGATACTCATAATCTCAAAGGTGCAAAAATTACTTCACTTCACGTATTGGAAAAGTCTGAGTGTTTTCAATATTAACACTCTCATCTCATGTTACTATAAGATGAATAGAGTAGAAAGCCACATAACAGTCTGAAATGCCTGCTGTAATTAAGAGAGATTTAAGTGATGTTGACTGAACAAAAAATAAGAAAGTCATGTAAAAGTCCACCCAATACAAACTTCAGGGCAAAATAGAAAATAAAGTCTGGAGAGTTGTGAGCTGCAACCAAATGAATCAAGTGCCCTCAAAAGATGCACATTTTTCCAAGGTATTTTGCTCCATTCTTATCCATAAGCTCCAAACTAAATTTATTCCAAGTTCTAAGAATTGGCTAATTGATCAGAAAAACGTAAGCAGAAAAAAACAAAAAAACAAAGGGCTCCATTTGAAACTTCCACGCCAAGTCACAATGTGGGTAAGATGACTGATGATCACACTTATACAATGAAAAAGATGACTGATGATCACAGTAATACAAATGTGTGCAAAATGAGTCAGCTTCTACAAAGTAAACCAACAATTTTTTTTTCAAAGCATACTACTATACCCTTAGAGTAAAAGAGTCATGAAAATTGTCAAAAAGCAATGATAGAGTGCACTTACCTAAACTTGAGGCCATTGCTAGCTTCATTATTATAGTCCATCTCCTGCATTCAAGGTGATTTACCTGTATTCAATTTTAAGTTCTAAGAATTATAACTTTCATTGAAATATGCGCCAGGTTTGATAATCTTAAGAAACAAACCAAATAACTGCATTATTCATTTCTCAAAGGTTTCAACTTAACTGTATTGGGAGATAAGGGAATAACTTTGTGAATGTGTTTCACTGAGTAAAAATTCAGATCAGGTTAGACTATCATTTTTATCAGAGATTTTATTATAAAACATGCTCATTGGCAAAAGGTAAAAAATTCTTCAACAGAAGAGGAAGCGGAAAATACAAATAATGTGCTTAAACATCATCTAATTGTATTATTTAAATAAGAACTGGATTCGGAATACAGCAGAGGATAAGAACCAGAAAAAGAAACAAAAGAAAAGAGAAAACAGATATACACTTTCAAATATAATTCAGATTTCAGAATTCAGAGTCCATCACCCTGTATAACTTCAACTTTTGCATTGGGCGCTAAACAAGAAGATATCAAATTTTTTTATCATCAAACACTTGTTCTCACACACCACAGAAACATTCATATTGAAAAGTTCCAATTGAAGATACAAGAATATCAATGCATACCCGAAAAAGACTTGACGCCCACTCATCAACAACAGCCTGCATATACAAGACCATATTTAGCAACCAAAGACCCAATTATAACGCGCAAATGCACATCCAGACACACACACACAAAACCTCCCTAGAGAGACAGAGAAAATTAATAGTTCTTTGCAATTAAAATTTATGTACCCTCATGTGGAGTTAAATGAAAATAATCAACTGTACACTGTCCTTGAATGAAATAACCATTAGTAGCAATGATAATCATTTTGGCGTCAATTTAATTAAATTTTACATTTCTATTAAAACAAGTCAGACTTTACCTGAAGATCAGTATTAAATTTGCCGAATCTCCTAATAAACCCTGCCAGAAAACGCAATATTAACATATCAAGCGAAATGGCAGCTTGGACTCCTGGTCGTTGGACTTTAACAGCGACAACTTGTCGACTTTGGCGAAGCCTAGCTTGATAAACCTACTCTCACAAAGAATGTCCAATTTTCAGGAATTTGAGCCACACTTGAAAAAAATTGGCTACTCACAAAACTTCAAAAATCTCAGAAAGGTAAAAACATCAAAACAAATAAACCTGCCCCAGGGATGCTGCAGCTACAGGTGTAGGTGAAATCTCAGAAAAAAGTTCATCAATAGGCATGCCAAGTTCTTGTTCTATCATACTGAAAGCAACTTCTGTAGAAAATGGGCTTATGCGATCTTGCAACAATGACAGTTCATCCAAATATGATGGTGGTATCAAATCCTACAGGCATAATTTATTTTAATATTTTTATACATCAATTTAGAAACTGTAACAGGGAAACAAGCCTGCAAACACATTCACATTCTCCTAAATAAACTAGAATACAGACATGAAACTTAAAACATGACTGAGAATAATAAAGTTAATATATCCTATTCAAGTAATTACTAAGATAAAACACCAATAGTGAGTGTGAATCAAATACCCAAGTAATAATCAAGTTATCAATATTATCAAGTTCCAATGTTGCAGGCCATTGGCACATTTCAACAAAAGATTAAAAAGGGCAGAAGTAAGAATACATAGCAACAAGGAACATCTTAATACAATGTTTAACAGTATGGTGTGTTATATTAAATGTAATTTAAATGGTATAACCAAATACGAAGAGACAATCAATTCCGAATGGCATCTATAATGGTGTTCAATTAATATATGCAACCTATATAAGAAAGAATATTGTGAAGACACAATGAACATAATGAAAATTAATGAGATAAAGAAGCTATAGCACCAAGCAAATGACACTTTTAACACAAAAGATATGGAAATAATATTATAAGACTGGCAACATATAGAAGGAATGCTATGAATAACAAATCAGGTGATGTGCAACTTACTGGACGGGATGATACAGCCTGAGCAATTTTAATATATGCCTGCAAGATAGCAACAAAGAAATTTTTATAATGAATTGTTTTTATCAAAAGCAATTGAAAGAGTTGAAAATGATATCACTGGATTAAATCTGAAGTTTCAGTAGATCGGCATCATAAAAACAAAAAGTTAAATGAGACTACAATAAAAATATTTATGCAAACAATTCAGCATCCATAGTAGAGTGGTCTTAATTACAGAATCCTTCTCCGAGTGCTAAAATAAAAATCAAGCCTACCCAATATTGTTATATATTCCAGAAAAACAACAGTTAGGTAGGGGACTCTAAGGCATTACACCAAGAACACAACAACAACAAAGTCTTATCCCACTAGGTGGGGTCAGGTACATGGATTGTACAATGTCATTGTCATTGATTCATGTTCATAAGATTCGATAGGATTTTACATTGGCTGTCATGGCATTACACCAAGAACTTTGAAAAAAGCATTAGTCAAGGAGAGTTAATGCAGACACTTACACAACTTTAAAACAATTGTTGAGAAATTAATTGAAGTTTTTACCTAAACAGCCATGCTAAAGGGTTTCCAGATTATAATATTGATATTCTGGAGATTACAAAATTTACTCCATTCTTCTCCAGCTGCCAAAAAACATAGCAGATATATGGCCCAAAAGGACATCAAAGCCAAAACTTGGAGTGAGAAAGAGAACTGAGAACAGAACATTTATATATTAAACATTATAACTCAACCCGATGTTCACTGATCTTTATGATTCAGTTCAAAAACCAGATGAAAATCCAAAAACTACAAAAAGTACATGAAATTTTGTTGAAGAAGTAATGCAGGAACCACCACTTGAGCCTGAACAAATTGAAAGCTTCAATGATAAAGCCGTAAATACAGCACTTGAACAAGGTCATATGATTTTACATGTCTCATAAAACAATACTATAGACCCCTTTATAATTACCAATCAAAATCAAAATGACACCAACTTATAGGAAAAGAAAATCAGAAGAAAGACCAAGACTTAAATGACATACCGGCCCTAGTTCCACCAATATTTTCCTGAGTTCTGCAGCTCTAACCTACAGAACATAAATAAAAGAAAGCACTCAGTGATTATCAAAGTAACCCGCAAAACATAAGCATAAAAAAATGGGTTAAACCATACTTTGTTTCATTATGTTAGCATCAAGTTATATATTAAAATGCACAGTCACTAACTAAAACCATTACTTTTATCTAACAAAAAAATGCTAACAAAACAAATTCAAATTGTAAATCTATCATTAAAAATTTTACAAAAAATGAATGAATACAAATTTTTCAATATAATATTGGAACAAGGGTCATATCTGCCTAAAAAGTATGCACAAGTTCATATCTGCCTTGGAAGTATTTTTTTGTCCAATTTTGCCCCAAAAGTTTGTAAAGTTTATCATATCTGCCTTTCCGTTACAAACCTCACGTTAACCATTAAATAGTTAACATCGGTAAATGGTGGATACGATACACCTTAGGTGCAAAATTGGGCCATGAAATATTTCCGGAACAGATATTATCCTCCATGCATACACACTTCCAACGTGAATATTTCCTTAACCCGTATTATAATTGACATATTTTAAAAATTAGAATTTTGTATTCACAATGTGATTATAAAATTAAAATGGCCTTCTAAATTTGACAAATCAGCAGCATATATTCCGTTAAATAAACCATTCTAAACGTGTACTTTTCAAACTTAAACAATTAAAACGAAACTTGCCCCTAACATATACATAAAGCACCAAAATATGCTACTCCCTCCATTCCTAAATATAAGATCACTTTCAAATTTCAATTAAATCCCAAATATAAGATCATTCTTTTAATTTTTCCCAAATTAACCCTAAAAATGTTTATCTATAATAACAAGCAACAGAAGAAGAAGAGTAGAGATAGAAATATAGTTAAGATAAATTAGTAATATCATGTATTACTCCCTCCGGTCCTAAATATAAGACCTAGCTAACTTTTTTGGAAAATCCTAAAAAATGCAAAATAAGTTAATTATAAATTGATTTATCTAAATTTTCCCCTTAAACTAGTTTATTTTACCTATAAATTAATGGATAATCTAAAAATACATCAAATATATGTCATGATTTAATAACTTATTTCGCAAGCTTAATCTATCAAAAAAAAAGTGAAGTAGGTCTTATATTTAGGACCGGAGTTAGTAATAACTAACTTAACTAACATCTTAGTCTAATAAAAAAGCGAAAGTGATGTTATATTTACGAACGGAGCCATACTACTATAACATAAGAAAACAAAATTGAGAAACCTGAAACATTTCATCAGTCCTCTCCATGAGATCATCAAGGAAACGGAGGCCAAACCACTTTCCAAAAGTGGTTCCAATCTGAAACAAGCGTCGAATAACGACCCAAGGCTTTCTTCTATAAATGGAAGCAATCTTCGATATGCTATACTCCGCCACAGAATCTGCCTCCGAGTCGCTCAGCTCAAAGAGGTAGCCTGACTTCTCCGTGAAGGTGTCCACCTCGCGCCCTCCGGTGGCCCCACACGTGAGCCAACGGTGGGGCCCACAGAAACTACTACTACTGCTACGACCACATTGTTTGGGAAAAGAGGAGGAGAAGGAGAAGATTTATGGATGGCGGGAAATGATGAGAGAGAAAGAGAAGGATGAATCAGCATTTGGGGAGAGAGGGATTTGATGAGAAGTGAAATGGAGTTGAATTTTGCTGAAGCTGTTTTTTTGTTTTGTAAAGCATAATTTTCTTTTTCTTTTTTTTTAAGAAAATTGAAAATGGTGGGATTGAATGGGGACCTTGTATGGGTTATCCACAAAATTATTTTGAAATTAGAAAATAGATAAAAAAGAATATGAATAAAATATAGTAAATGATAATCTGCATGGATATATGGTATGACTATTACATGCATCGTTATCTTCTATGTTAAAAATATCTTAATTTTACATACAATTGAAGTTGCCTTTGAACGATATTCTTTGTCATAACTCATAAGATACTTACTTTTTTTTTTACTTCTCGGTAATTTTTGAAATGAATATGGGATGACAAAACATATTATAGAATTAATTAATTAATTAATTAATTAATAAAAAAGGATTTCAATTATCAAACGGAAAAAAGTCATCAATTTATTTCATTAATTACAAAAATTTGGATCTTTCCTTTACCAAAAAATATTAGCTTATGAAATTTATAAATTGGTCAATATAATTAAATGTTTCAAAATAAAAAAAATTCACTTTTTATAACTCATGAATTAACTTCATTACTCATATATTCTCACATAAATGCCCACGCAAAATTATGAGTATATAGATATACTTTCTCCTATCAGTAAAGACCTCTTAGACTTTTTCAGAAGTTTAGGAATCAAACTAAACCACTAAGTTATAACATATGTAATTATGTCATATGTAATTAGATTAGATGTAGTTTTATAAGTAGAATAAATTAATTTTAAGGGAAAAAGATAAATTATAAGCATTTTAAATTGATTAATTTTGGATGTTTGATTTCTCTAAAAAGGTTAAAAGGATCTTATAATTAGGATGTGACAGACAGAGTATATATAATGAAGACGTAAGTACTTATTTATTAAAGGGCAAAAGCGTTGATATGATAATTAGCTATTTCAGTTTAGGCAAAACTAATAAATAACTATTTCACGGTACATAAATAATATCTAACTTTATGACCCAGTGCAAAAATGATAAAACCTGGATGTTAATTTGTAGTTATGTGGAACCTTTCTGATATTATTTTCAAAGTGAAAAATACATTTTTGCCCTCCTAATCAAAACTTTGTTGATTCTAGTTAGCATGGGAAGATGAAGAGTAAAAGTAAAAAGGGTTGAGTTTTAATTGTGAGGGGTAAAATGATATTTTTACTGTAGAAAATAATATCAGAAAGGTTCTACTTAACTTCAAATTAACATTTAGTACCGGTTTTATTATTTTTGCACCGGGTCAAAAAGCTAGTTATTATTTATGCACCGCAAAAATAGTCATTTATTATTTTTGCCCAAATTGAAATAATTAATTATTAGATCAGCGTTTTTACCCTTATTAAAACAATCTTAAATAACACCATTTTTCTTCTTTATTTAAGTTAAATATTAAAACATTGTCATGAAAAAAAGATAAGGTACTGTTTTCACATTTCACATGTTTCTAGATAAAAAATTTTGGCGTCAGTTGCCAACACAAAGTCATATCATGACATATTCATATGCAGATGAATGTAGTATTGTCATTTATCACAACATTTAAATTGTGAATTACACGATTTACAACAATCGTTGGTATTTAATTCATCCATTGACTCCCGATTTTTCAACTCATAAGATCTGAATCCAAAAATACAAGATTTTGGTTACTCTGTAGTCATCACTCAACCATCTCATTATCTCTCAGACTCTCACCTATTGAAGCCACTAGCACAACAAAATCACCAAATTTATACACTCATATACATCCAATGACAAGAAAATGATGGTTACAATCTCCAAACGTTCCAATTTCATTGGATGTTTCCGTATGAACAAAGGAATACAATCTGATCAAGCACTCCAATCCCACACATATAAGCTAATTGACTTGCTGAGAAAGCAGAACAAGAAGCCCTTGAGGTCCCACCAATATCTCATTAAGAAAACTGAGCAATCCGAACCAAACCACCGGAGTCACGTCCACACCAGCGAGCGGAGGGATCACCTTGCGTGTCTGAACAAGAAGTGGCTCTGTGGGGGCATAAGCTATCACATATGGGAACTTCCCCACAGGAAGCTTAGGGTACCAAGACATGACTATTCTCAAGATAAACAGAAATCCAAATGCAGATAGAAAGGGACCTAAAAATCCAATCACTAGCTTTGCAGTAGCAGAATCCAAATCTGCAAGAACCAAACTCAAGTGAAGTGCATGTGTTGTTTCTATTGGGGGCACCTGTAGAGTATTGGAAACTGCATTTGGATCAAAAGAGACCATTGATGAAGCTGCCGCTTCATCCAGTATTGAAAATACAGTGCCAGCACTACATTGCAAGATTCGAGATCGTCTATTTGCTGGTCTTTTTATAGAATAACTTGATCTTTCCTGCAATATTTGAATACGTCAGAATATTATGGTGGAGTAGAACATACTATTGGTAAGTGCAACACCAGAAAAATTCTGTATTTCAGAGCTCATTCAAATCAAGTGTCATATCCTATAAAGGTGTGGCTAACAATTTGGCTTACATAACCAGCAGATTATCTGACTAAAAGAGCTGCACTTCAAGATAATCATTTCTGAAAACTTGTACTGCATTTATGCTTCTATGACAGCAATTTTTTGAAGTTGAATTTCATAAAAGGTCGTAAGTGATAAATCATCTTAAAGGACCACATACTACATAACTTCATATTGACTCTCTAAGTTGGAGGTCAATGGCTTCATCCGTATCAAAGAGAAAGAAACAAAGCAGAAGTGGATATAAGCTTTGTTTGGATGGAAACATCTTTAATTAGCAAGTCCATAATTAAAGTAGAAGTAAAAACAGTCAATTCCAGCCAATTTCATGATCCAGACATGGATGAATTTGAAGTTGCACCCAAAATTAATAAATATTACTCCCTTTGTTCCTAAATATAAGAGTTAATTACCTAATTTGATAAAATTAAGTATGTTAGTTAAGTTAGTCAAAATCACGTGATATTAAATCACTTGCCTTTATTCCAACCCTCCCTTACTCAATTGCTTTTTATTGAAGAGCAACAATATGGATTATTCTGCAATAAGTTGAAACAAACTAGAAAGAGCTTTATTATTTAAAAACAAATCCACCTCCCTAATTAGCTTATAGTATTTAGGATTGGAGGGAGTACCATTTTAGTCTCTATTGTCACTTTGAACTAGTTACTCCCTTTGTTACTAAATATAGGACCTACGGGGGACTGGAGAGATATTAAGTAGGAAAAAAAATCTTACCAGATAACACCATTTCACTAATGAACATAGAAATAAAGATTGGTCATGCTTAGACTACATTTTGTAGGCAAAAACAATACTACTGGTATTTAAAACTTTTATCTCAGTATAACATGCAGAAAACCAAATTAAGTGAGCACACCAAATTCCTGAGCCATTCAAATCATACCCACATGAAATTTACAGATAATTACAACAAACCATAATAAAAGCTAGTCAGAATTCATAAACTAAAGAACACTCAAAAGGGGATTGAAGGTACCTACAGAAACATTGAAATTACTTCGTTTATAGATACAAGGCTTCCATCCTACAAGATTGAACACATAAAGGAAATGGGAGTGAAAAAACAAGGAAGAACAGCACTAGAGAAATCCACAAAGCAAGAAAACAGAAAATGTAAAAAAAAAAAAAAAAGAGTATGCCTTTTACAAAAAGGGTATTTAGAAGATAAGATTGTGAAGCGAGCATTATGAACTGTATGCCTTCGAGCTTTTTCACGTAAATGATTAAGGAAATGAATGAGGGACTTAGTTAAGACTGTGTCAGTGTGTACTGGAAATTAAAAGCTTATCCTTTTATGAACGGTGGAGATGACACGTGGATCACAATGAAGGAGTTGAGAAAAATTCACCCATATCATAATTATGCATGAATAGAGTTTACATAGTGAAGGTAATGTTCCTAATTTTCCCTCCTTCAAATAACTATCATTTGGTACCTTAGATGAATTTTTAATATTGAAGAAGTGGGGTTGTGATATTAATTTAAATATAAGAGTTATATATATTAATTTAAAATTTTAACCTCATTTCTCAAATTCTTATAAATTCACGTCACACAAATTTTTCTTCCGCCCATTTTCCCTCCCCTCTCTTCACACCAAAATAACCATAAATTTATAATGGACCCTAATATGCCCTTCAAGTAACTAAAGTAATTCAATTTTACCCTCACCTGACAATCAATGACGTTTGACCATGTAAAAACTTTGTGAGACTGCATATTTTTCACATATATTATTCTTATTTTTATTTTAGTCTCTATAATTTGCTTCAATTTTCGTTTCAATCCATGTAGTTTAAAACAAGAGGTTTTGGTATTTGATTCCGTTTAATAAGGACTTGAGTATGAGTTAATGTTGTTAAATATGCTAATATGTCGCTAACGATGTTAATTATAATGATATGGTTAAATAACTAAAAGATTGATGTGATCAAATGAAATATAAATTTTGGATTTTTAAAAAACTAAAAAAAATTGGAAAGATGACTAGGAAGGGGGTGGGGGCGGGGCCGGGGCGAGAGTTTCTTTCCAATTTTTTTAACTTTTCAAAATCTAAAGTTTATATTTTATTTAGCCACGTCAATATCTTAGTCATATAGTCATGTCATAATTATTAACATCTTTAGCAATAGGTTAGCATATTTAACACTGTCAACTCATATTCAAATCCTTATTGAATTATAGGGATCTGTACTAATGGAATCAAATATGAGGGATTAAAACATTTTGTTTTAAACTAAATGGATTATAACGATATTTTATTGGGTCAATATGCAATTTCACAAAGTTTTTAAATTGTCAAATGTCATTGACTGTCGGGTGAGGGTAAAATTGAACCATTTTTGATACTTTAAAGGTAAATTAGGGCCCGTTGTTGATTTAGGGTGTCTAGCGGTTCACAATGGTTACTTAAAGAGCAAATTATGGTCATTTATAATTATAAATTATAATGACTAAGAGTAAAAATGAAAAAGTATTTATTAGTATCTGCAAAATAGTATACTAGTTTTCATAATAGATACTAGAGGAAATATTCATAAAATGCATCATTAAATGTTTTTGTTTAGGGTGTGCGTCTGCTACAATTATTAATAAGGATAAAATCCAATGTTATCAAACTTAAGATTTCAAGAAAACACTAATAAGGTTGTAAGCTTGGATTATAAACTCTTACGAGTTTCCCTTCATATATAAATAGCAATAAATCATATATGAATATATAATCAAAATACAAAAATAACATCAATTATTCTTATATATAATTCAACATCAAAACATAAAAAGTAAATCCACCGGCATTCATAGTTTATCAAAATTAATGTAAAAATTCTGTGAAGTGTAACACATAATCTTTTTGCTACTATACTATATCATTTTAATAGATTTTCAAATATTTTTCTTATTGTAGAAATCCCAAAAATACTAATAACTTAAAACTTTTCTTTTCAAAATATTTTCCTAACATTTCATTTCTCAAAATAGGTTTTTCAGTTAAATCAAATTGCAAATCTAGAGGTTAGTTAATTTTATACTTTATAAAGATTCTCCATATTCTCCACATATCTACCCTTTTTATTATCTATCATGTTACTATTATTATATTTATTTTTATTATTATTATTATACGCTCAAATCAAAGTATTGGTTATCGCACGACAATCCCTCTATTAGGGATGCTTTCTATTTCTAAGTTTAAGCATTTACATAATAATAATACAATTGCTATGCAAGCTCATGCTTGCTTTAGTTCGCCTGTTTTCACCAAAAATATTTCTCAAATATATACAGACGTCGGAATACCTATGGATGATTGGCTTCTTGTTATCCCACATGTGCACTCCAAAAAATAGCCCACCTTATATCCTCCATCTCACCAGCACCAAGAGCCTCTGAAAAAGCAGCAGTTAAACCAGTTTACTTCATATACATGCATATAATAATAATAAACATAAATATATCCTTTTTCATGAAAATGATAACGATAATCCCTCCAGCCAATGCTGGGGCCTCAACTACCACTAATAACGAGATACCCGCTAAATAGTGGAGGCATCTTTACCTGCAGGATTTAACATAAGCTCTGGTATAGGGGGAGCTACCCACCTATACCTTGGAGTACTCCACTCAATAATTCCTCAAACATTCATCAACAATTCTCAATATTCCTCATTGTTCCTCAATAATACTCAAATATTGCTCAATATTCCTCAAAGGATTAAACATCATCATGATCATAAAATAAATAATTTTCATAAAAATCTACGAACATTTATCATAATATATATGAAGTAAACTGCTACCTCAACACTTTGCACATTACTGTTACTCCTTCTCCGTGTCTGTCTGCTGCTCCAACATTTTCTCCTATTATTGCATAATGTATTAGAAATAAACGACTATTCTATATAATAACCAACGTCTCTCCCGAACCTATATTACTACCCAATTTTCTTTCTAGAGTACACCTTCGTCATTCTCTAATTAAGCTCTTTTACTTAATCTTTTCTGATTCTCAAAGTTTGTCTACCTTAAGACCTAAGACCTCTTAAGATTTTTAAGACATTTAGTACATAATCACCCATAATAAACCAACTAAAAGAAATTGTCAATTTGAAAGTTCACAATTCACAAACAACCTTAAATAAATAGCAAATACTTATGTAACATTCATAACATCAAAGTTCATCCAATTAAACCTCCATGCATGCATAAATGTCTTTAGGGGGAATATAATTTCACTTCATCACTAAACAGAGACCAAAAAAGGGAATAGAGAAGAAACCTCATTTTCTATGTTCCAAGCTTATTTTCAAGATATGCAAAGATTTGAACTTACATGAACCATAATGTAACTAATTATATCTAAAGCTTCCAACTTAGTTTCTCAAGTCTAAACCTCGAATTGTAATAAATTCAATAAACATTCTTACATATTAAACATTACAGTTAAATACTAATCAGAAGATTAAACCATTACAATTACCTTATAGGAATACTTAAGTGTTAGCTTTCACATTCCGTCACTTAAAGCTATTATTATAACTTATACATCCATTTCTTCAAGACACCATCTAAATGGTTCAAACAAACAGAATTTCTAAATAATCCTAGCACATAATTGGCAAAACAAAGAATTAGAATACCAAGCAATAGTAAGACCAAATTGAAAAGCAATCATAGTCAACACTTCTCATATTCGACAATCAAACCTCAATCTAATATTAAGTTTCCAACTTGAGAACTTAATCAACTAACCAAAAGTTGTACTCACTTTCTTCTACAATAGATACTTTCAACTCCCTTTCTCAAAATTTACCTCATGTCTCAACTTAATCCTAATCTTAACAATATCTTCCTTCCACCAGCAATTTCATTTCTAACTTCTCAACTAAACTCCCTTACATCCATATTTTCAATTCTAATCAGCAAATTCATCGTGCTAACTCCTAACATCACACTAAACAACTATTATTCACATTATCCTACTATCAAAAGCTTCCCAATCTGAAAGACTGAACAAAACAGCCCTATAGTCCCAAATCATATATCCAAACAGCAGTTTTCACATGAGTTCTCACTATACCTTTAACAAACCTCAAGTTATATATCATTTCCTAAATAATTCAACTACCATAGTGATACTTAAACAAATTTTTTTTATCTTTTATGTTTACTCCAAAATCATATGATTAGTTGACCATACAAACCCTAGTATCCTAATTTCTACATCACCAACAAATTGTAAAACTCTAACCCAAAATTATGCAAATTATGTTCCAACTTCAAACTACACTTCTAATCATCATACTACTTATTTTATATTCTCAAAAAGAACTTCTATCACATAGTTGAACACCAACAGATTCTTATTCTGCAGTACCTATATCAAACAAAATATGGCAACTAAAGAAACAAAAGAACACATATTTTTCAAAGCATAGACCAATCAGATAAAGACTCAAATTGAACAAATAACTTCATTACTTTTCTTTGAAAGGCTGACCAACAAAATTAAGTCAAGAGAATCATATGCCAGTACAACATACAAGCAGCATCATACACAATGACAAAACTTGGGAGTTTTCAAACAAAATAAGTCAAACCTACAATCAACTCTAAAACTTTCTTCAACAACATCAAAATCAAAGCTCAAACTTCATTTTAATGGGTGTGAAATATATATAATTTCGATTTAATCAACACCCTCTTCGGCCTCCCCCTCTCCACTCACCCAAATTAAAGAAAATATAAAGGAATAAGAGAAAAGTCACCTAAACTGGGTTATGGTCTTGCATATACCAAACGAGCCTTCCTCCTTGCCTTTGACGAGGAAGAGAAAAACAGAGCGTGAGAGGAGGGAGTAAAACGAAAATGGTATAAGGAAGGAGGAGTGTCAAACCGAGAGAGATTTGGGAGAGTGATGGAGAGGATGACTGATGAATTGATGATGATGATGATCAGAATAGAAAAGGAAGAGTTGAGAGTGAGTTATGAGATAATGACAATGGTGAGGATAATGACGGTGAGGTGTATATATATTAGAAATTAGTGGGTGTGGTTAATTGTGAGAGATAAATATGAATTAAAAGGGAAAAGATATTTCAGAAAGAATGAATGGATGAGATTTGAAGAGGGTGAAGATGAATTTGGAATGATATTTTGAGTCCCAATATGATTTATCTAGATATGTTTTAGTTCCCAAATTTATTTCTAAAATTTCCTAAAAACTAAACAATACCCCAAGATTCCAAATTTTGCCTTATTTATTGTCATAGAAATTTGGGGTGTTACATGAAGAACATGCATGTTGACAGTATTAACTAAATATGATCAAATAAAAAAGAATAAATTTAACAAAGATCATCAAATGTTGGATAATTAGATGAAAATAACAATATTCTTGAGGTACACAAATTGGGTTGTTTTAGCCATTGAGAAGGTTAATGTGCATATTTAGTATCAAACAATTTTGAGGGGTAGATATAGTATTCATTAATTACGAAATGATACATACATATCTAGTACTACCTCCGGATCTAGATGACTTTTTTTGGAGAAGTTAAGGTTGCAAAATAGTCTATTAAATCATGACATATTTAATACATTTTTAGATTATCTATTAGTTTATAAGTAAAATAAACTAGTTTAAGGGGAAAAAATTAGGTAAATCAATTTATAATTAACTTATTTTGCTTTTTTTTAGGATTTTTCAAAAAAGTCAATTAGGTCTTATATTTAGGACCGGAGGGAGTATCAATTAATTATGAAGTTAAAAAAGTCTATTAAAAATGGTTATGTGGAATATGACAACTGGATATTCGAGTGGGAATAATGGATATTAAAAATGCATCTCCCTCCTCCTTCCATCTCCAACATTAGAATGGGAACAATATTTTCTACTAACCTATCCTTGGCTTCCACCTCTAGATTCTCTCCAAACGGTTTTATGTATAAGGTCTCTTTCCACTCTTTGTATGTATACATTTTGCCTATTATTGTTTGAACTTAATATTAAAATCAATAATATCAAAATCAACAATATTAAAAACGCATTTAAAAAATTATTTTATTTATTAAATCTTCTAGTAATAATCATATCATATTTCGTGAAAATCAATAATTCTAAAAAAAATTGTATTTAAGAATTTATTTTAGATATTAAATCATATTAAAACTTCTAACAATAATTATAACGTATTTCATGGTCAATTTATGCATAGGTGATTTTAATGAGTAAAATTCAACTATATACTCAAAAATTTCAAAGTCACTAGTTCAAAAAATTTCTAAACAGAAATTTTTATTGATCATTATCACTTTTAACGAGTGATACTTATAAAATCACAATATATTTATTCATTGTTCTAGAAACATATGCTGCAAGGATGTAATGGAGAAAACTAAAAGTAATTAAGAGACTTATTTTTCTAGTCAAAATTGCTACCAATGATTATATGGAAAATCTTAATTAACCATAATTTCTTATGCATTAACATCTATTTTCTTACACTCAAATAAAGAGTAAAACAATTAGATACATTGTATAATTGAAATATATAATATTAGTTACTCTTCTCTTACCAAAAAAAGGCCTACAAAATTGAAAACTTTGCCTTAATAGACTTTACCTTAATACACTTTACCTTAAGAGAAGGCCTTCCAAAAAAAAGCCTTCTCTTTCTTACACCACACATCATTTTGAGGCCTAACCCTAAAATTCGTCTCTCACCCTCTCTCTCACGTGATCTACGTAGCGTTCACACATCCATCTCACATGGACATCCACCCAATGCACGTGCCACACAATGTGACTCTAGCCCTATAAATACCCTATACACACTATTTTGAGGCCCAACCCTAAAATTTCTCTCTCTTCCTCTCATTCAATCTTATGTTACCCGCGCCGCACAAAGTTTGTTTGTGTTGCAAAGAATCAACCTCCATTTTCTTTCTCTCTTTTTTGCAAGAAATAGTCTGTTTTCTTGTGAATCTTCATAGCTCTCTTCTCATTGTTTGTTTGTGAGAAATTTCTTGGGGTGTATGTGTCTTTTTTTTTGTTACGCAAGGATATCCTCACCCACGCGTGTCAAGTGAGACTAATCTCTCGCTGTTCTGAAGTCTCATATAGGGTTCGACAGCTTGCTTATGAATTTGCTCCATTCACTAGAGCTAGGGATCAAACCCCAACTACTTATTTAAAGGACGAGAGTACTTACCACTCACGTCAACCTGTCAGGTTGGGGTACATGTGTTTTTTGTGCTACTATATATGCATGTGGAAGCTCAGTGCACGATCCATCATATCCTAGATTGGTGAGCGTTTTGCGAATCATTCATACCCTAAAGTTACACTCTAGGTATGAATCAAAATAATTTACTTTCAATTTTCTTTAGATCTGGCATTATAAGCTTTTTAATTGGTAAAATGGTTTGCTCATGTTGATTTAATTATGGAAGCTTGTGATTAATTCTCTATAGTGTTAATGGTTGAGAACTAGAATCATTCTTGTTCATATTGTGTTTGTGTCTTTTCATCCTTTCCCTTGTGTTTTTTTGTCTTAACTTGTTTTGACCTTCATGTTATTTTTATTGGTTAAGTTTGGTTTCTCTAATATGGATCTAAATCCTTATATTGTTTGCGTTTTCTCTTATTTGGTTGATTTAACAAAAATCATGTTATCGTATTTATATTTGGTTAAGATTTACCTACATATAAATCCTTTGATCCTTTCCCCACTCTCTCAACAATTGGTGTAAAATTCTCTTCTTGAGAGGTTTATCCATTTATGTGTTTTTGTGTGTGGATATCAAAGGCGGATCCGTTATATATATATACGAAACTTATGAATTGATGTGAATCACTCATATCCCTAATTATAATTCAGGTACGTTTAAATCACATTCATTTACTATAGCAATATCATTTAAACATGGTATAAAATGCTTTGTAGTTGTGGTTTTGTGGTGCAAACATGATTCTAGAAACTAATATTTAATTCTTTATGGTGGCGATCTACTGGAAGCTTTCCTTATCAATTTTTCATAGTGATGTCATTTTATCGACAATTTAGCTAGTTGATTTGACATCCTGGTTGATTTGACAACTTTTTTATCGTGTATTTGGTAAAGTGTTTGCTTGTTTGGCTCTAAATATGTACTTAGTCTATGTTTTGGTTTGTTGTTTTACTTTACTTAATTTAACAAAAAAATATTAATTGTGTTGGTATTTGTTGTCTTTTGTGCAGTCAACTACATATGAAGTTGGACGAAACTTGTAACAATAATCATGATAGAGATAAAAGTATCATTGGGACATATAACATGTTGATTTTTGCCTATCAGATCAATGGTATACCAAAGGTATATTGATGAGTATTTTCTTATAATATGCTTAAGAAATTAACTGATACTTTTAATCCATTAGGTTCACTAAAGAAATTAAAGTAACCATGAAAGGATACTTTTACATTTAGATATTAGATTTTTCATGTCTATTCTCATATGCGCTACTATATATATAACTATTTCTTTACCATTTAATTTTTTTCTTTATTTGTCAATATGATCGAGTATTTTATATTCTGCTCATAGCTCATAGACTGACTCCAGTGTAGAATATAATTGTTGTGATAGGGTCGATTTTAAGTAATGGTTAAAACTAATTCATATTCTCTAACATTTTGAACTGGAACAAAAGGAATTTTTAAGCTACTTGAATACCTGAACAATCATAAGGTACTAATAGCAATTGGTTCCTAATTTCTTAATCTCTAAATGAAATTAATAAGTTGATTTAGTGCACCGATAATACCTTAGTCCTTATAAATCCTATGCTTAAAGAAAAATGGTAAATGCTCTTTATCTTTATTTCTGAGCGTATAACGAGTATTTAGTTTTCATAAACAATTGAGACTTCTAAAATTTCATGAAAATGGTTGCTTATCAGAAAAAAAAAAGCTAAAGAACAATAAATTAACTTCTATCTCATAAGATACGGAGGCTAAGGATCGGAGATCAAGCAACTCTTAGAGAGGCTATGAAAGTATAATAAGCATAACTTAGAGATTACGTGCTCAGAATAAGAGATTTTTCTACTTGAATGACAATCCATAAATTTCTCTTGTTTCAGCATCTCCTTGATTTACTTGAAGAAGTGAATTCCCATGTTAATGGGCATAAAGAAGGCTCATTTCAGAGATTTTCAAATAGACGCTTGTTGACAGATGCTAGAAAACACACCTTGCGTTGAGTCTCTGCTCTTTCATGTGGTAACTCCACAACCAAATTAATCACATTTATTTAACGTCTTTGAGATACTTAAATATTGCAGCAAAAACTAATGGCTAATATTTTGAAATATATGTTTGATAAGGGAATTATGCCGTCCTCTAATCCAATTGAGGATAGAATATTATTGGACCCTTTGCCTTCGTGTTTCCTCAGCTGCCTGAAGTATGCTTAATTTCTGTGATCTATGGAATTCCATCGGAGTTGAAGGGAATAAAGATTTTACTGAAGAATGCAAAGGTAAAATGTTTCATCATTTAATGACACAATGTCTTAGATGTGATCTAATGACACAATGTTTCCTCAACTTATTTTGGAGTTATATTTAATAAATACTTTTTGGTTGGTTTTATCATCTAATGACTTATATTTTTCGGGGAGGATTTTTCTTAGCATCAAAGTGATATATAATTTGCTGAATTTTATTGACTTATATTTTTCTGATTGCCTAATTGACCGCATATGTTTCATTTTCATGATAATGCAAGTTATTATTGCAATTTATATTGTGTTCAAGAATTTCTATCATGGGATGGTAGTAGCTAAAATCATATCTAGTTTTCTTATCTTGTCATATTAATTTCTTCCTTTGACTTGTTCCTATATGTTGGGTTCTAAGGCAAGAGGTGTACTATGTCACACTCTCTGTTGGTCATTAAACTCACAACTTATTCAGAAATTGCAAGCGACTCCTTATTGATGAGCTGGAATATTTTCTGTAGAAGACTAAGTTCATTTTAAAAATAAAACCAACTTTCTAGAAAGGTTGTCTAATAGAGATATATATGTAGAAAAGTGGATTTTTTATTCTAATTGAGGAGATAATTTATGCTAAAAATATATATTCTTCACCAGTTTCAATCGGACAAATGTAGAAAGTACTTTTTTTTTTTGCACTAGTTGTTTTTTCCACCAATGTTCAAAGTCTTTTCTATAGTAGATAAATAATAAATGATGTAGAAAGTCATTACTATCTTTGCCGATTCTAAAAAATTAGAAAAGCTACCTTCAAACTTATATTTTAAAATGCTCTTTTTTCTTACTAACAAAATTTGAATTGAATTTACTTTGACAGGGAAAATCTTCAAGAAGCTAGATTTGTGCAATCGATACAGACCACACCTCAAACTAAGATTGCTTGATTTGAGATTTGTTTATCACAATTTTGGTTATTCCATGGGAGCACACACAATCTTATAACATATTTATAGAAATCGACATTATAGTGTAAGTAGGAGAAGGATTGCAAATATAGGCATAGCAGGAATAAGTCTATAGAATTGAATGAACAATAAAGCAAATAGTTATCAATCATATTTAATCTTTTCCGGTCAAATCAATGATATACCAAAAATTAGATACATTGATGTGTATAATTTGATATAGATAAACTACTTCATATGTTCTGGTGCAATTTGTAGATAGATCAGAATTGATCTTGACAGAATTAAGTAAGATCAACTAATTGTTGGTTTCACACATATTTTGGAATATTTTCCATGTTTTAATGTTCCAACAATGGTTTCCCATTCTTCACGTCCTCAGATTCCAGAAAGGTCCCACCCGTTAGAATAGTTGCATAATCATAATGAAATCAGTCAACATCCAAATTGCGACCATCCTAACCCATATCTCTAGACTATATACCACTTATCTAATTAAAGAGACATTTCTACGCAATCAAATGAATGTGTAGTGCAACTAACTTCAGGCCTAATCGCTAAGACATGAGCTACAAGCTTAAGAGTTAATATTAATACGAAGATTTATCTTGATCATCTTGACAACATGCAACTAGAAAATCACAATGAAGGAACTTAAAATTGCGATGATGATACACAATGTGGAGCTTAAAGTGATAATGATGATGAAGATCTCGTGACGCAGTGAGGCCAAAATCAAATGAAGAAGCAAGAACTTTTTGGATATCTGCATACATCAAGAAATTGAGAGGGAGGCAAGATCGAGGTGGTTGTTGATGAAGTGCCAGTCTAGTTTGTCATAAGTTTTCTCAAGGTTCAATTTGAAGTTAGTCACCCTGATTGCCCGTCTTATTCCTCATAGGGTGAATGACCTCTTGGGTTATATTGATATTATCACTGCTCTATCTGCCTACAATAGTGCTACACACTGATGTTTCCTTACCAATTTTCCCATAATAGGTTGTAATTTGTCACTAATCGCTTTAGTGATCCCATATGACTAACATTGCATCACTAAAGTTGATAAATTTTGTGTGTTCTACCAACCTCCCTCTTACATTGTGGGGAGGGATGTTGAAAGAACTAAGGATCTTTTCTGCTTTTGATGCTGCCTTTAAGGCATGATTTCCAGTTCTATGGAAAAAAGAAACACTACTATCATCATGAGTGTAATTATAACATATTCATGATAGTTTTATTAAAGAATGAAAATACATGATATTAAATGTATGCCTTAAAATGCTGAGTTTCAATTTATTAAGTTCATGATTACCAACTTTTCTTAGTAATTTGTTTGTGAAAACAAAATTTTTATTTATTATTGATATTTAAGGGGAAAAAATTATTTTGCATCCATCGGCTAGTTCAACTTCGAATCTCCCAAAATCAATGAAAAGCCAAATTCCAAGGCATGCAATGGAAATCAAGTTGCTGCTTTGAAATTAGATTCCATACAACTTATCTAACAACCAACTGCTACGGTGAATTTTTAGTGGCACCAATAATCCACGTATAAAAGAGAGACTAACGAAATAAAGATAGATGAGTAGGGTACATTATTAATATTATACTATTATTTCAACTAACTTAACTAATGGTGTCCATAATTAATTAAAGTTGGTAGATATATCTTTTATATATGTAGTAGTACGGGGAAGGAACTCAAGGAAGTATATACTCCCTCCGGTCTTAAATATAAGACCTAATTGACTTTTTCTAGAAAACACTTAAAAAAGCAAAATAAGTTAATTATAAATTGATTTACCTAATTTTTTACCCTAAACTAGGTTATTTTACCTATAAACTAATGGATAATCTAAAAATATATCAAATATGTCATCATTTAATAATCTATTTTGCAACCTTAATCTCTCCAAAAAAAAGTCAATTATGTCTTATATTTAGGACCGGAGGTAGTAATTAATAACACTAACATTCATTCATGGACGTAATTTTTGAATAATAAAAATATTTTTGAAAAAAAAAAAAAAACTAGTCCAATTTTGTCAAAAAGGTCAGCAGCTTTTCCTTGTATTGCCTTGTATTGCCTTTGCTTGATGGAGTAGTTGATACTAAGGTGAGGTTCAGAACGGCAAGTCGTTTTGATAAATAACAATGTATAATTTCGCCGACTCTGACTCTCCATTCACTTGGGCACAAACAAACCAAAAACGACGGTCCTAGTCTCTATGGCGGTTATGCCAGAAACGTGAAGGACAAACTCTACTACACTCTACACTTCAATTTTTGACTTTCCAACTTTACCCTCACACATAATAATAGCTCGTATTTGAGAAGAATCTTTAGCAATGAGAAAACTCTGCTTTCTTCAGCAGCTGAATGTGAGTGTTGTAACAAAACTACGTTCTCGTGCAAATTTACGAGAATGCCCTCCATGCCTTCGATACTATCACGGATTCAGAAAATCCAATTTCTCTTGGTCTTTTGAGAAGTTTGGGTTTGTGAGTTGGTATTTGCGGAAGCTTCAAACCAATCCCCTTCTCACCAAGAGTATAACATCTTCTCTTATTTTTGTTGCAGCTGACCTCACTTCTCAGGTAAAATATACATATTCATTAATTAATTAATTAGTTAATTCGCTTCCTGTTCATTGATTTCCATTTTGCTCTCTATGTTGTAGCTTTGATGGCATGATTTTAACTTGTATGTATGTGTACTCATATGTGATGATGCTTGACATTTTGTGGAACATTTTAGACTATCTCTCTTCCTAAATGTTAGACCATTTGATTTTTTCATAAAATATAAGTAAGCTTAATGACTACTTAGTCGCGCAACGTATTTTGTGTGCTATTAGATTATATAACTCAAATAAACTACTCCACTTCGTCAGTCATTTAGGCCTCATTAACTAATTCGATCAAATTAAAGATGTTAGTTAAGTTATCTATTATTGTATGATAGTAGTATTACCAATTCATCCTTACCATATACCTTTATCTCACTCTCTCTTTATTCTATTGATTGTTTATTATTTATAAGTATTAGTAGGGTTAATATGGGAAAACACTTGGGAACGATTAGAAAGTGGCCTTATAATTAGTGACAAATTGAATATCAAAAGTGACCTTATATTTAGGGACAAATGAAGTAGTTCGGAGAAAAAATTATCGAAAATAAATTTTTAAGGGCTATTAGGATTTTTTCAGAATTCTTAAAAAAGATTAACTAAGTCGTATATTTGGAAATGTTGGGAGTAGTTTGTAATGATTAGTTGCCTAAAATGGTATTAGCCGCCATTGAGTAGGGTCTGAACTGTCTTGTTTATGTATGCAAAATAATTGGAGCATGTAGTTATAGGTACGTGATTTATTCACTCCTGAAGCTTAGGGCACTTTTCTTGAGTTTGGAGGGTTTTATTTGTGCTTACAATTTGATTAATCATCAGAGATTTGAAGCCTCAATCCTTTCCCTTGAGAGAAGAAGCTGGAATTAAGCTGATTTTTTTCTATTAGCCAATTTAATTTAATGATGTTCTAGTTTCTTTTTTTTTTTTGCTTAGAGCCTTCGGTGTCCTGCCCTCCTTCGGGGAACTGACTAATCCGAAGTCGTCGCCGGGATTCCCCATTTTGGGGGTGATGACTTCCCAAGGGTTCGAACCCATGACCTGGTGGCTACGCGGTGCCTTACCTTCCCCTTTCTTACCAGCTAGTCTACGCCCCCTTGGGCGATGTTCTAGTTTCTATATGTATCATTTTCCTTTACCAGCCTTGAGAGTATAATGGAAGATGATTACAGTAGAAATTCTAATTCAGCCTGGTCATGGGTAGCACCTACTTATGTGTGTGCATTACAAAGTCAGTTCTATTTTCACCATGCTTTGCCTTTTCTTTTCATCCATTAATTGCAGAAAACTACTTTAGGTCACTAAGACAGTTCAGAATTTAACATTCATGCCAGTTTTCATTTGTAATAAATATCGAATTTGTGGCTGAAATGATTTCAATGCTTTTGTGTTGTTGTTTTTCTTTTGACATGGGTTGATTTGCCATTGCTTCACAATCACATTCTCTACTGTGTGCTGTGTTTTAAAAATTTCCTCTATATCATTTCATTCCCATTGTAGAAGTCTTGGTTAGCAGAGTATAATTACACAGTGTGATCATGCAGCCAACCCCACATGATGACATGGGACTTGTTGAAGTAATTCTGTATTTCTAACTAATGTATGATTATAAACCTTATCGATGATCATGTTGTAGGGCTCCAAATCATTCTTTCACTATTTGCGGTATCCTTTCAGTTTTATATCTTATTGCTTGTACCTTTGCTAACATTATGACTGACAAAATGGCTAGACAATCACAACGTCATCTGCTTCTGCTTCTTATGATATGAAAAGGACATTGCGCATGGCTACATACGCATTGTTCATTATGGGACCATCACAACATATGTGGTTTAACTTCCTGTCCAAGGCTATCCCAAAGACAGATGTGCCATCGACTTTGAAGAAGATTTTGATGGGGCAACTGGTATTTGGACCTATCATCAATACTGTTTTCTTCTCTTATAACTCTGCTCTGCAAGGTGATTCAAAATTTTTCCCTTTCATAATGTTGTCAGCTACTTTCTCATGAAACTGAAGGCCTCCCAATTTTTACAGTTGTATGTCAGTAACAAATTTTATAGGAGTATTTACTGTACTTGTATGACTCGTTTTAGCCATTTCTGCTTTGTTTCACAGCTTTACATTCTAAGTCAATAGAGTGAAAATTTGGGTCCTATAATGGGCATTGGGCACGGTATGTGCTACATGTAAATCACTGAATTGGTTCCTAATGAATGCTTATTTCAAGTCAGCTGATACAGTTTTTTTCTTCTCATATTGTGGAACACCGTTGAGTTATCCCGTAATTCTAATGTAATATTTTGCGCCAATTTCAGGTGAAAGTAGTTCTGAAATAGTAGCTAAATTGAAGCGGGATCTGCTTCCAACACTTCTAGGCGGAGCTGTGTTTTGGCCTTTCTGTGATTTTGTGACATTCAAATTCATTCAAGTTCAGTTACAGGTTTGTATATGAGAGAGAGGCTACGACCCCTCCCTCTCTTTAGAATTTTCGTGTTACGAATTTCAAATTCATATTAATAAATAAACTCTTCTGACTGCTGGACTAATGTATTTCTTTGTTTTGTGAAATGGTGCAGCCATTAATGAATAGTTCCTGCGCTTATGTGTGGACTGTTTACTTAACATACATGGCAAACCGATGAAATGCCCTTTTGAGTAGGACTTGGATTTTCTTGTTTTTCTATTTACTCCACTTCGTGGATTGTGTTTTAATCTTCTTCTGATGTCCAAATACGGGTTACCTCATTGTAATGGTTAGTTATTGGTTCCGGTATGGTTCAGATTTGACGAGATCAGTGAGCAAATTTCTCTGCCCTTTGATGACAAATTTTCCATTTTAAAGGGAACCAAATGAGGAGAAACATTGAACATAGAAAAGGAAATAAAAATCAAAAGAAAACTTGAGTTTTAGATTGAAACAATCTTGATTTGGATTGAGCCAATTGTTATTATGTAAGGAAAATTGGGTTAAGTGGATAAATAGGCTTAGTCTTTTCCAACTAAGTTAATTAAATTTTAAAAATACCTTGTATTTATTTTATTGTGATTTTTAATAGCCCTATTTCAATTTATATTATAATGTATTGAATGAATTTTTTATCACATAGTTCTTGTGGAACAACATTTATGTGAACGTTAATCAAATGAGGATCTGGTATACAAATATGTCATTCTATATAAACATGAAGGTGCCTAGTTATTAGAGAACAAAAGATACAATATGAAATTTGATACCATGAATTTGTATCCTAAGCATATGAAGTGTATTGTTAGAATTGTATAAATGAGAATGACTCCCTTGTTCATTTTCTCTACTATTTTATCTCCATCTCCATCTTTCCCCAAAATTTATAACAGTTTCAATGTACATTGAATTTTCTTTTTCATCCCTAAATTATTTATAGTAGTTTCATTCAACTCTTTTCCATATGAACACAATTCAATAGTACTTACTAGGAAAATAAAATTCAACCTAGTATGTACATTGAATTGTGTTGAGATGGAATAGAGTGGAATGAAACAAAATAGTAAGAAATAATAAAAGAGACTTATTTGTGTCCGTCCATTTTTGGGGATGATACCAAAGAATTCAAAAATAAGAAACCTAGCTATTTGTGTGTGTATATAGAATAATTTATCGTTCATTTGAATTTTTTTAGACGTTAAGTCATACCATAATTATTCATATATAGCTCATCAAACATTACATTTCATTGGCATCCACATATACAAGATTCGGTTAAAAACCTTAAAAACAATAATAAAGTCTTATCTCAATTAAGTGAAGTCATCAGCATGGATCACATGATATCAATGTCATTGTGTTGAATCAATATTCATGCTTTGAGATTTAAATTATTAATCAAAAGATCGATCTCATTGAATAAACAATAAAACATAACATACTTGAAAATTTAATACTTTTAACATACTTGAAAATTTAATGCTTTTCAAAGTAAAAACATCTCCTATAAAAACAAAAGGAATTGCTATCATTTATATGTAAACTTTTTTTTGGTCCATGGTTTATTTAGAATTTGACAAATAAGATTTTTCAACATATAAATCTCTCCCACTCTCTCAACAATTGGAATGAAACTCTATATTGCTCCCTACCCCGGCCGCCTCAACATTAACCTATCTTCTCTTCCTCCCCCTCCCCCGTACAAAATGCAAAGTGATAGATGTTGATCAAATGTTTTAGAAAGAAGAGAAAGTTGCATGAAAGAATTTAGTCTCTTATTATTTCTCTCCTTTTATTAGAGTGATTTTTTTGTTTGACAAAGGGAGAAATATTGAGGGAATTCGCCCATTTATGTGTTTTTGTGTGTGGATGTCAAAGGAGGATCCATCATATCCTACTTATAAATTGATGTGAATCATTCATATCTTGAATTATAATCAAGGTACTTTTAAACCAAAGTCATGTACTATTAAATTTTATTTAAATATATGGTTTGAAATGCTTTGTGTTCCGATTTAGTGGTGCAAACATGATTCTAGAATCTAATGTTCAATTTGTTATGGTGGCGAGAATTAGTATCTAGAAGCTTTCTTATGCATTTTTTCCTAGTTGCGTCATTTTTTTACAACTTTTCTTGAGAGTTTTTGACATCCTATTTGATTTGACATCCAATTTTACTAAGGTCATGGTTTTGCTAGTTTAGGGTTCAAATTTACACTTAGGTCTAAACTAGAGAAAATGGGCTCAACCATAGGTTAGACAGGTAGGGATAAGATTTTTTCAACCTATTTAAATTTGGGTCACACCCTGGAGCATTTGGGTCATGAGTTTTGACAAGCTAGCCAGCCTTTTTAGTTAAAAACATTAATTTGTTCAAAAAACTTATGTGTCCTTCTTATAATAATATGATTTACCTAAAAAGACAAAAGCCCATAATTAGTCACACGTAAGCACTAGATTCTAGACTCTTCCTTCTTCACCCCACTGCCCACCTATATATAAGTCTTCCCCTTCATTCTTCACATCACAAACCCTAACCCTAGCCGCATTCCTCTCTCCTTCTTCTTCATTGTGTCCCATCTCCAGTCTTCTTCGCTTCAGCCTACAAGTTTGGCCATCGTTCCCTTCTTAGTTTGTTGTTAGTTATACTTTATTTAATTTAACATAAATCACTAATTGTGTTGTTATATGCTATCTTTTGTGCAGTCAACTACTACATATGGAGTTGGGTGAAACTTGTAACAATGACATGACCATGCTAGAGAGCCATATAGCATGTTGATTTGTGCCTATCAGATCAATGGTATACCAAAGGTATATTGATGAGTTTTTTAGCCATGAAGACCAAGCAAATGTGGCATAAATCAATGCTTTTCATTATGTGCGTTGAACCTATAGCATTGGTCATTCTTAACCATAAAATAATTATACGTGCGTTGAGTTTTAATTAAGCCTTGACATTAAATGTTTTAGCAGAAATAAAATGGAGACAGTATTCTAAGGGATTAGTATACATGACTAGGTTGTTTCAACTAAGTTTTTTAATTGTTTTATACTATCTGTCTATCTCCACATACTCTTGTATTTTTCACCGGCATTCAAATTATGAATTGCAAATTTTCCTTTTATTCTTCCATTATTTATCACTTATTGTCCATAAATTTCTATTCTGTTTCAGCATTTAGCATCTCCTTCGCTTACCTGAAGAAGTTAGGGTCACATGTTGCCTAAATCTTCAGATTTTTCCAATAGAGGCTTGTTGAAGATGCTACAAAACACACCTTGAGGATGGAATATTGGACCCTTTGCCTTCATGTTTCCTCAACTTCCTGGAGTATGCATATGTTCATGTGATCTATGAAATTCCATCGGAGTTGAAGGGAATAAAGATTATACTGAATCACATAGGTAAAATGTTTTATCATCTAATGACACAGTGTTTTGGGTATAATTACTTTATTTACGTGTATTTTAATTTTGCAATTGATGAAATCAGCCCTTGAATTTGCATTGTTGAATGTTGATGCCTGAAAAATATTCTTCTTATGATGCAGGCCAGCCACACCTCAAGGTTGCTCGAAACGGGATTTATTTGTGGCAGCTCTGGTTATTCCATGTTACCACATGTAATCTTATAACATATTTATTGGAGTGTAAACAGGAGAAGGATTGCAAATATTTGTATAAGCCTATAGATTTGAGTGAACAATAAAGCAAGTAGTCATCAATGATATTTAATCTTTTCTAGTCAAATCAATGATGTACCAAAAATTACATATATACATTGATGTGTTTAATTTGATAGATATTCTTCGCTTAAATTTTTAGACTCACGCACTATAAAGATTAATTCAATTTATATGACAACTCATTAAATTATCTGAAAAACAAACTTATTGATGTGCAGTTTGTAGATACATCACAAATAATGTTGGCATATTTGAGTAAGACCAACAAATTGTTGGCTTAACACATTTTGGAAGATTGTTCGCAGATTTTGCAACCGCAAGAGCACGGGTCAAGTTTAATAGTATAGTGAAAAAGTAAGAGTATCGTTCCAACAGAGACTATATATGTTTAAGCAAGTTTAATGAATATATTATGATCAAAATTAGCTTTGGGTAAAAATTAAGTGATAGGATTGCAAAATAAGAAAATATATTTTTAAAGTTTCAGAAAAACAAATGGGGAAAGTCTTAGGTTTATTTATCACTTTGTACTTCATGTACTGCATGATGCTTTATTAACCCTCCTCTAATGTCAATTAATGAATATTAAGTTGATGTTTGAAGTCTCAAGTATTTGAATAACTCTTCCGAACTTACTCAAACCTAAACTAACATTAATATGCATATTTTCATACTACACATTATGTCAACTAGCTTTTATAATCAACCCACTTCAATTTTACAAAACTTGGTTAATGGATATTCTTATCTCATTAACAAACTCTTCATACCTTTTTAGAATTTCAAGACAAACTTGAATCTAACTTAGTTCTTTATTTAGCTATGCTCTTCCAAGCCACAACTAAACAAACAAGCTAAGTGTTGCGCACCACTTAGTAAAAATAAAACACACTAAATTCTTAACTATAATAAACATTAATTAACAAAAGAAAAGGATGTTCAAGCATCAATCCATACAAAACTTCAAAATAAACCTAGAATATAAACTAACTACTCATACTAAGATTAACACCACAATCCAGAAATTCAACAGTTCATACAAGAGGAAATAAAGAAATGAGAAGGGAAAAGAGAAGACCAAACAATGTTGAAATCTCCAAGTATTTCTTCTTTCTCCAAAGCCCAAGTCTCACTCTCAAGATCTCTCTTGCTCTCTCTCCCTCACTATGATTTTTTCATTTAAAACTAAAGAGAGGGAAGGAGCATATGAAACTTGTTTGCCGCCTCCTCTGTTACTTTTTGTCTGTGTGAGGCTGCGTGTTGTTTTCCTATAGGTTAGTCCAATCAAGGCCCACCAAAGCCCACAAACTCTGCAGCTTCTCGTGGTACTTGTAGGGGTGTTCAACAGGCGGGTTCAGGCCGCCCGTGGGTATGCCCATACCCGTACCCGTGTAACATAAACAGGCATGCTAAATATTAATAAATGGGCGGGCCATAAACGAACGGACTATAAATAGGCGCATAATAAATGGGTGGCCCATATAAGATAAACTCAGGAAAAAAAATTAAAAAATGTCCAACAAAAATCCCCACAAAGAATAGAGCATGCATTCAATTTTTAATAAACTTTAAATTCCATCTTGTTTTAACTAAGCAATACCAACAAAATAAAATTAAGTGTAAGGAGGGAGTGATGTAAAATAAGATTAATACATTTTAAAAATAAAAATTCATAAATGGGCATTTAAACGGGTATGGACATGCCCGAATGTATGCCCATACCCATACCCGTGTAAGATAAACGGGTATGGGCATGCCCATACCCGTGTAAAAATGCGACGGGCCCTAAATGGGCGGGACTAAACGGGGAAAATACGGGCGAGTATGGGCGGGCTTAACGGATATGGGCATAGTTGAACACCCTTAATTAATTAGCTATTGGAATGATATTCAGTTTTGATTTTCTTTCTTCTTTTTTTGTATACATTATTTTACCAAACATTTAATATTTCTTTTTAATTAAAACTTTCTAATCTTGAACGTGACTCCCCAAATATACCCAAAATATATGTCAAATCTATTCAAAAATGGAGAGTTATCACACCCCACACTTGCATTAAATCTTGTCCTCAAGATTTTGAATTCTAAAACCAAGGAAACATGGGAGGTAGATTTTAATAGAAACATTGCAAAGTAATATCTTTTCTATCTTCCAACAATGCAAGTAAAAGGTAAGTAACTTGGGAAAGATAAATAACAATAAGAAGTCTCTCACAAGATAAGTGTTTGCACTCTTCTCTCAATGGGGTTTGTGTTTCACTCTATTCCACCTATTGAAACTCATATACCATAAGCTTGTCTATCATCTCAATCTCCCCTTCTAAAAAACTTAATGCATTTACAAATCAAAAGGACTTTTAAGGGTTATGGTGAATAGGGAATGATAATAAAATGAATATGAAAATGGATGAGGATGAATAGGGAAGGATAATAAAATGAAATGGAAATGGGTGGCTACTTTCAATCAATGCCAAGAAATCTTTATTGTCACATTGTCATGCCACCTATATGTCATGTCAATTAAAAAATTATAGGACCCACCTCTCAGTAACGGTGGTTTGTCATTTTTAATGGGATGCTAAATTTACCTCATTTTATGTTATAACTGCTAAATTTGCTCCCTCAAATTTAGTATGCAACTAGATGCACCATTTTAAATTTACCATGCTACTGGGTGCACCTTTTCCCTACTTAAATTTGAGTTAGGCCTAGTCTTTTCCCACTGAGTAAATTAAATTTTAAAAATACCTTGTATTTATTTTATTGTGATTTTTATTATCCAATCATTTGACTTTTGCCTAATTCCAATTTATATGACTTATAATTGTTATATTTGCGTTTGTTTGTGGCTCTAAATACGCTTGTCTCAGTTTCACAAAGGGAGAAATATTGTATTACCAAAACAAAAAAGTATATTACCAAAAAAGGGAGAAATATTGAGGGAATTTATCCATTTATGTGTTTTTGTGTGTGGATGTTAAAGGAGGATCCATCATTATCCTAAGCTTATGAATTGATGTGAATCATTCATATCTCGAATTATAATCAAGGTATTTTTTAGAATTGATGGGTCACAACCTGGACCATTTGGGTCATGAGTTTTGACAGGCTAGCCAGCCTTTTTAGTTAAAAACATTAGTTTGTTCAAAAACCTTACGTCTCCTTCTTATAATAATATAATTTACCTAAAAAGGCCAAAGCCGAGAATCAATCACACGTAAGCCCTAGATTCTAGACTCTTCATTCTTCACCCACTGCCCACCTATATATAAGTCTTCCCCTTTCATTCTTCACCTCACAAACCCTAACCCTAGCAGCTTTCCTCTCTCCTCCTCCTCCTCCTTCTTCACTGTGTCCCATCTTCAGTCTTCTTCGCTTCAGCCTACAAGTTTGGTCATCGTTCCCATTGCTTTGTTTATTTTTTAACTATACTTTGTTTAATTTAACAAAAATCATTAATTGTTTTTTTATTTGCTATCTTTTGTGCAGTCTACTACTACATATGGAGTTGGGCGAAACTTGTAACAATGACATGACCATGCTAGAGAGCCACATAGCATGTTGATTTGTGCCTATCAGATCAATGGTATACCAAAGGTATATTGATAAGTTTTTTAGTCATGAAGTTTAAGCAAATGTGGCATAAATCAACGCTTTTCTTTATTGCTTTGAATCTATAAGGTTGGTCATTAACCATAAAATAATTATACATGCATCTCACTGGGTGATGTGGCATGATCGAGTCAAAGTTAATGGTCAAACCCATTAAAATTGACGGAAATGTTAAATTTGACTCATTTTGTAATAGATGTGTGCTACATTTGCGCCATTAAATTCTTGTTTATGTTTGGTGAGTGCTAGATTTGACTCTTAACCCTTTTATATTATCTCCATATACTCTTGATTTTTCACCGTCATTCAAATTTTGAGTTGCGAATTTCACTTTACTCTATCCATTATTTGGCTTACCTGAAGAAGTTCTCATGTTAATGGTTCTAAAAGAACTCGAGCTGAACTATAAATCTTCAGATTTTTCAAATAGACTTAAAGATGCTAGAAAACACACCTTGCATTGAATTTGAGTCTATGCTCTTTCTTGAGATAACTTTGCAACCAAATTAATCACATTGGTTTGATTTCTTGGAGCTACTCATATTCACTATTGCAGAAAAAATTAATGGCTAAGAAATATTATGATTGTTAAGGGAATTTTGTCGCTATGATTGAGGATGGGATATTGGACCCGTTGCCTTCATGTTTCCTCAACTGCATGCCCGAAGTATGCTTATGTTCATGTGGTCTATGGAATTCCATCAGATTTGAAGGGAATAAAGATTTTACTGAAACTCAAAGGTAAAATGTTTTATCATCTAATGGCACAATGTCTTGAGTACAATTACCTTATTTTGGACTTATCAAAAAATTTCGTTTAGGTTCGTTTTATCATCTAATGAAACAATGTTTTGGGTATAATTACCTTATTTGCGTGTATTTTGATTTTGCGTTTGATGAAATCAGAGCCCTTGATTAAGCATTGTTGTATATTGATGCAGGAAAAGAAGTGATGAGATCCGTATGATGCAGGCCAACCACAAGGTTGCTTGATTTGGATTTATCAATGACAACTCTAGTTATTCCATGTTACCACATGTGATCTTATAACATATCTTATGGGAGTATACACAAGTGAAGGATTGCAAATAATATAGGCATAGCGAGCGATCAATAGAGCAAGTAGTCATCAATGATATTTAATCTTTTTTTATCAAATCAATGATGTACCAAAAATTACATTGATACATTGATGTGTAGAATTTGATATATGTTCTTAGCTTAAATTTTAGAACCACGCACTATTTAGATTAATCAACAGTTCCTGTGCTTATGTGTAGACTATTTACGTACTTGAAATATATGGCAAATCGATGGATGCTGATTTGAGTAGGACTTGGATTTTCTTGTTGTTTCCCATTTTCTCCACTTCGTGGATTGTGTTCTAATCTTCCATATCTTTGCATCTAATGTTTTACGGGTTATCTCATTGATTGTAGTGGTTAGTTATTGATTCTGATATGGTTCAGATTTGATGAGGTCAGTCAACAAATTTTGCTCCCCTTTGATGACAAAGTTTCCATTTATTTAAAGGGAACAAAATGAGGAGAAACATGTGAACATAGAAAAGGAAATAAAAATCAAAAGAAAAACTGAGTTTTAGAATGAAACCATCTTGACTTGGACTGGGGCTATTAGCCTATTAAAAAGGTTTTGTTCTGATTGTCTCAGTCTTGTCCGATACTTGTTGGGTCCAACATATGATCACATCTTTGGGATTCCCGATGCTGTCCCTTTTATGGCTTTATTATATGTATACTTATTTATTTAATTTTTTTCTTAATTCAATATGCATTTCTTATTTTATTTTTTTTTATTGATTAATCTACCCTCTATTCAAATACTCCCTCCGTTCCTAAATATAAGAACACTTTGACTTTTTTGGAGAATCCTAAGAAAGCAAAATGAACAATTTAATCATAACATATTTTAAATATTATTAGATCATATGTAAGTTCATAAGTCAAATAAACTAGTTTAGTGAAAAAATTTGAGAAAATCAATTTTTAATTACCATATTTTGCTTTCTTAGGATTCTCCAAAAAAGTCAAAGTGCTCTTATATTTAGGAACGGAGGGAGTATTACCTTTTCTCTTTCTACCAAACAATCATTTAATTTTAGTAAAAATGAATTCTTCAATTATATTGATTAACTTTCTACCATTTAATTAGAAGGGTAAAGGGGCAAAAATAGCCACCGTAATTGCCAAAATGGACAACTTTGGCACCCGTAATTTCGAGGGTGCAATACCGTACACCATAAACCAAAATGGGGCAAATCTAGCCACGCCGTTAAGTTCTTGTTAACAGACGTGTATTTTGGTGTGGGGCCCACATTCATTAAACGACTTGGCAGGACAGTCAGCACCTGAAGTGATTACACGCCGGAACCCCTGCCACATCACCCATCATCACCAAATTCCCAACCCCAGCCTCCTCTTCCCCTGCCCCCCCAGCCCCACCCCTCCTCCCTCCTCGGCCCACCCCCTCCCCCCTCGGCCCCCACCCCCACCCCCCTCCCTCCTCCTCCCCTGCCCCCCCACCCTCAGCCCCACCCCTCCTCCCTCCTCGGCCCACCCCCTCCCCCCTCGGCCCCCCACCCCACCCCCTCCCTCCTCCTCCCCTGCCCCCCACCCCCAGCCCCACCCCTCCTCCCTCCTCGGCCCACCCCCTCCCCCCTCCCCCCTCGGCCCCCCACCCCCACCCCCTCCCCCTCCCTCCTCGGCCCCCACCCCTCCCCCTCCCCTCCTCCCTCACCGCGGGTGGGGGCCGAGGGTGGAGGGGGGAGGGTGGGGGCCAAGGAGGGAGGCTGAGGGTGGGAGGGGGCAGGGGGTGGGGGCCGAGGAGGGAGGCTGAGGGTGGGGGGGCAGGGGAGGAGGTTGGGGGTGGGGGTGGGGGCCGAGGAGGGAGGGGGGAGGGGGTGGGGGCCGAGGGGGGAGGAGGGGTGGGGGTGGGGTGGGGGGCCGAGGGGGGAGGGGGGAGGGGGTGGGGGGGCCGAGGGTGGAGGGGGGAGGGTGGGGGCCGAGGAGGGAGGCTGAGGGTGGGAGGGGGCAGGGGGTGGGGGCCGAGGAGGGAGGCTGAGGGTGGGGGGGCAGGGGAGGAGGTTGGGGGTGGGGGTGGGGGCCGAGGAGGGAGGGGGGAGGGGGTGGGGGCCGACGGGGGAGGGGGGGAGGGGGTGGGGGGCCGAGGGTGGAGGGGGGAGGGTGGGGGGGGCAGGGGGTGGGGGCCGAGGAGGGAGGCTGAGGGTGGGGGGGCAGGGGAGGAGGCTGGGGGTGGGGGTGGGGGGCCGAGGGGGGAGTGGGCATTTTTCCATGTCATAGACAAATCAGCATTAGGGTGCCACGTCATGTTTCACAGTGCCACGTCATTTGCCATATCAGCATTCCAATTCACTTAACGGTCAAACTTAACTCCAATTTTTAAGATGACTAAATTTGCCCCATTTTGGTTTATGGTGTACGGTTTTGCACCCTCGAAATTATGGGTGCCAAAGTTGTCCATTTTGGCAATTACGGTGGCTATTTTTGCCCCTTTACCCTAATTAGAATGGAGAGAAAGATCGGAGTATGGAATATTTGAGTTGTTAGAAAATGCTTTGAATTTCTTTTTAATAATGTTGTTGCCTTGAATTTAGATATTTAGATTTTATTATGTTATTATTATCATGTTCAATTACAATATATATTTTGGACATTTTCGGAAGTAGTGTAAAAAGATTTGTTGGACCTAATAAGTTTTGTTTATATATAAGTAATAGTGTGATACTCTATTAACTATTGTGCTTTGTTTTTTCTTGATAAATGTGATTACTTTATAGAAAATTGAAGCTTTTTAGAATTTGGTCCATGTCTCGGTCCCATTCCGGTGGATCTAGGACCCCTACTTGGGAAAAGGGTCCTGTTTTGTCTCAGTACTTGAACAATTGTAATTTGAATGGACAAATAAATTTAATGGTACACCCAATTATTAAACTATTCTATCTAAATAATCTTTTATCTTATTACATCATTATAAACTTCAACAAAATGTCCCTTAAATTGTTATTTCAACATACATATATTATATCATTATGTCACATAAACTTTTATCATATAAAAGTTAGTTATAACTAATGGATTTACTAAATAAACACCACAAATTATTCTTGTTTATCATAAATAGAACAAAATATTGTATATTATGTTTGGTGCTTCTTGCTATATATTCTAGAATAATAAAAATGTTCTTTTACCTCACCATTTAATAGTCAAAATTTGATATCAAGGTCAAACTAGACTTATTTAACGTCGTTACTAGATAAACAACGAAAATAATTCTTGGTTATCATAAATAGACAAAAATATTGTGTAATATGCTTTGTGTTCCTTGCTATATTTTAGAGTATTAAAAATTCACTTTAAGCTTTCTTTTTCAATCATGACCATAATTTTATCCTCCTACCGTATATATATTGAGCTTTGGTAAAGAGGTTGAAATCCTGGAAAAAAATGTGAAGAGGTTGTTTTTGCAATTGAAAAATCTTGATAAATCTTCTGCAGCAATTTTTTTTTTCAAAACGTACCCTTGGTTTCCATCTCCAAGATTCTCTCCAAACGATTTTTGTATAATATCTATTTACACTCCTTCTAATTCTATGTATACATTTTCCCTATTATTGTTTGAACAAAGCACCTAGTAATGATAATATATATTTTCATCTATTACTTAACACGAAATCTAACTTAATTTTAAAATTTAATAATTCTAAAAATATTTCATGTTCAATGCTGTGCATAGGTGATTTTAATGAGTAAACTTCAAATATATACTCAATTTTCAAACTCATTCAATTCAAAAAAATTCTAAACAGAAATTTTGATTAATCAATATCACTTTTAACGAGTGATACTTATGAAATCGCTATCATATTTATCCATTGTTTTTGGAAACACGCACAACAAAAATGTAATGGAGAAAAGTAAAAGTAATTAAGAGACTTATTGTTCTTGTCAAAATAGTTACTAATGATTATATAGGAAAACTTAATTAACCATAATTACTTAATTAACCATAATTTTTTATGCATTAAGGTATATTTTCTTACACTCAAATAAAGAGTAAAACAGTCAGATACATAGTATAACAGTTACTCTTCTTTAACAAAAAAAGACCTTCAAAATTGAAGACTTAACAACATACACTCACACACACACATATAGACATCAACCCACCATTTAGGATGACATGTCAAATTAAAAATTTCACGTCAAACTACATATGTCTACTTATGATTTGTTAGACCACAAATTACGTGGCGTATCAGCATCACGCAAGAGATTTTCCACCACATTGTTTTAAAAACCAACCCTAAAATTTCTTTCTATACCCTGCTCACAAATGTTCACATAGCGTGCACACATGGATCTCACATTAACATCTACCCCCCACACATGTCATTGTAAGTTTTCACACTATATAAATACCCTTTGCCACATCACTTTCTTACATCACACATTGTTTTGAGGCCCAAATCTCAAATTCGTCTCTCACCATCTCCCTCACACGTTCCACTCCGCAATCACACATGCATCTCACACAGACACCCCACCCATTGCACGTGTCATACAATGTGAGTCTAGCCCTATAAATACCCTATGCTACTTCACTTTCTTAAATCACACACTATTTTGAGGCCCAACCCTAAAATTTCTCTCTCACCCTCTCACATTCAATCTTATGTACCCACACCGCACAAAATTTTTTTTTTTTGTGTTGAAAAGGGTCAGCCCCCTTTTCTTTCTCTCTTTTTGTGAGAAATAGTTTGTTTTCTAGTGGATCTTCAAAATTATCATCTCATTGTTTGTTTTTGAGAAATTTTTTGGGGTATATGTTGTTTTTGTGTTCCTATGCATATGGATGGTTAGTGCAGGATCCATCATATCCTAGATTGGTGAGTGTTTTGTGAATCATTCATACCCCAAGTTATAATCTAGGTATGTCAAAATCAAAATAATCAACTATTTCAATTTTCTTTAGATCTAGAATGAAAAGCTTTGTGATTGGTAAATTGGTATGTTTATGTTGCTTCATTAATGGAAGCTAGTGATTAATTCTCCATATTGGCAATGGTTGAGAACTAGCTAGAAGCATTCTTTTTCATATTGGGCTTGTGTCATCTTATCCTTTCCTTCAAGTTTTTGGTCATATCTAGTTTTCGACACTCATTTCTACTATGGATCTAAATCCTGATGTATTGTTTGTGTTTTCTCTTATTTTCAATTTGGTTGATTGCTTTATTAAAGAATCATTTTATCATATTTATATATATTTGGTTTCTTTTTTGTGCAGTTAGACATGAAGTCAGACACGAATTTTTACCATGTTGAAAATGAAGAGGGTAGAAGAATAATCGATTGTCCTAACGAGTCTATTTTGCCTATCAAATCAATGATGTACCAAAGGTATATGAGTAATTATTTTGTTTGGTAAATATGCTTCAAAAAATAACCTTACCCATAATTATCATTTTAATTAGTGTTTATTAGTAGCTTCTCTAGTGTGTGTGTGTGTGTGTATGAAACACTTTATATACACATTTAACGTTGGGTCTTCCTAAAAATTATTATTGAATGCACTGTTATAACTCTTTCATCTTTTGTACGATGAAAAGGGCGTCATCTATTATCTTGTCCATTAGTTAATTGACTATTATTTATTTGCCATTTTTAAAAATCAAAGACTGTAGTAATTATAATAAAGGCTATTGATAATTAAATATATAAGAGTAGTACTGCCCTAAATATTTTGAACGGTAATAAGCTTAATTATTAATATATATTGCATGCGACATTCTTAAGTGGCGGTTATACAAGTTTATAAATTTTGAGGTACTGTAATTGAAGCTCAATGCATACTTTTTGAGACATAAGTTTGGTTTCTCAATTGATCGAAGAGATATCTGAAATAATATATTATCAAATTAAATTGAAATAAAGCTGAAAATGCCACCTCTTCTCTTCCATCAGCAGTATTCTACAATCTTATTTTCCTCTTGAGAATCACAGATAGAACGCACCGGATCTATACTCACTCACCGGTTGGCAGGGACTAATGCCATTGTCCTTCATTTGAGATATTTTTATGGAAATTAATCCTTAATCTTATTTTGTATTTAAGTGTGAGACTAGTATAATAAATTTGGCAATACTATTATGACAATTCTGATTTTGAAATATTATGATTGATAGGGGAATTATGCAATTCCAAAATCCATTTGTGGATGGAATATTGGAGCCTGAGCCCTTCATGTTCCTCCTCCACTACCTGAAGTATGCTATGTTCATGTGATTTATGGAATTCCATCAGATTTGAAGGGATCATAAAGATCATACTAAAACCCAAAGGTAAAATGTTTTATCATGCATGACACAATGTCTTTAGTATAATTACCTTAATTTGGAGTTATTAAATAATTGCTTTTATCATCTAATGACACAATGTTTTCGTTATATAATTACCTTATTTGCGTGTATTTTAATTTTGCATTTTATGAATTCAGAGCCCTTGAATATACATTGTTGAATGTTGATGCACGAAAGATATTCAAGAACTTAGATTCGTAAGATGCAGGCCAACCACAGGTCAGACAATGGTTTATTAAAATATATTATTCTTGTCTCTCCCCTGGGCGAGACAAAAAGATATATTTTAATAAATCATTGTCTCGTCCTAGGAAGAGACAACATGATATGTGTTTTCTCCCTCCTCCGTCCTTCATGTCGCGGTTCAAGTTCATGTCGTCGCACCACAAGGAGACGCGACCATTAGCCTTGTTTCACACGTGTTGGTTGCGGGTGAGGTTTGTGCGACCACTGTCATTTGTCTCTCCCATGGGAGTGACTATCTCCAAATTTAAGGTGCGACTAGCCATCTAAATTCTTGTAGTGTGTACACAGGAAAAGGATCGCAAATATAGACATATCATGGATAAGCCTATAAATTGGAGTGCACAATAAAGCAAGTAATCATCAATGATATTTAATCTTTTCTGATCAAATCAATAATGTACCAAAAATTACATATCTACATTGATGTTTATAATTTGATTTTTTTCTTCGCTTTTTTAGAACCACGCACTATTTAGATTAATTCAATCTATATGACTACTCTTAAATTATCGGGAAAACAAACTTATTGATGTTTAGTTTGGTGATACATCACAAATGATGTTGACAAATTTGAGCAAGATCAAAAAATTGTTGGCTTGACACATTTTGGAAGATCTTCCATGTTTTCATGTCCAACAATGGCTCCCAATAAACCTCATATCCTCCAATCCCAATAAAAGCTCCCGCCACCTGCCAGAATAATATTTGCATAATCAATCATCAACGTCAAAATCGTTAACATTTTAACCCTTATCTCTAGACTTATATCACTTGTCAAATTAAAGATGGCGTTTCTAGATAGTCAGAGAAATGAAATGTGCACAAAAACTGAGGCCTAAACGCTAATGCATGTCTACAAGCTTAAGAGCTAATATACAACTTGGATAGCGAAATGATAGCTTATTTATATAGAGGAGCTTAAAGTGATAATGATGATGAAGATCTGATTGTGATACTAGTGACGCAGTACGGCCAAAATCATATTAGGTTGAGCAATTATGTGTCTGTCATTAAATCATATATATAACAGATCCATGTGTGAGCATAACTGGTTTAACCAAGTGAAAATGAGTGAGAATGTAAAAGTGGCAGCGTTTAAGTCAATGTCAAACATATGGGATTTATTAACTGCTCTTTGAATTTGAAAACAACATAACTCACTACTATACTAGGTATGTCTCCTCCCACACACTCAATCACTAAACATATTTCTCTTTCTTAATAGTATTATAATTAGCGAAGGTAATATTAAAAAAAAGAATTTATTTCAGACAATCAATTAACTTTTACATGGTTTCTTAAAAAATATGTTTTGACGGCTCAACTCTTATATTAAGGATCGGAGGTAGAATATGATTATTCTATTTTCCATATGCATCAATTTCCTTTATTAGCAATAAAAGTTTAGTGGAAGATGATTACAATAGAAATTCTAATTCATTCAAGTCATGGTTAGTACCCACTTATTAGTTGCATTTCAAAGTCAGCTCTATTTTTACCATGCCTTGCCCTTTCTTTTCTTCCATTTTTTTGCCTAAAAAATATACATGTGCTGTATACCAATGATCACTCAATACCAAATATTTCTTTTGAGGTCAAAAGTACACATTTGTTTCACTCTAAGGGTCACCCAACACCAAATGGGTGACTCTTAGAATAAAACACGTGTATTTTTTACCCTAAACCCTTATATATAGATAGATGTAGATATGACATAAATTGCTTTGAACTACTCCTTTCCTTTTTGGATCGGAGAATTCAAAAGCTAGTGAGAAAGAGGAGATAGATAAGATACGGTGTTGGGGTATTCGAGGCACACGAGAGATAGAAGGATCTAGTTGTAATTTTCTCCTTAAAATTCTGGTCTCCTATAGAAAAACACTGGATTTTCCCGTCTAATTTGGAGGGAAAAGTAAGAGACATATCCTTTGGTATGATGGCATTGGAAAGCAATTTTAAATATGTCTTTACAAATTTTGCACTTGTTATTACATTTCTGCTCTCAAACTATGCTTGAGGCCAAGGAAAAAAAATAATAAATAAATAATAAATGAAATGTTGAAAGTGTAAGAATATGTTGTACAAATTTTCTCTGACTTCGTCCAGACAAAATAAAAAATCTAACATTTGGGCATGTCGGTTGGTGGTGGCAGCATCACTTCATCTTGACTCTTTCCGTCCTTTACAATGAAAGTCATAGCCATGCCCCATGTCACATGACGCTCCAAATGACAATGCATGAACCATACACCTAAAAATCCAAAAACCAAAGATCCAAAATAAATATTAAAATTATTCTTATTTTAAGGTGCAAACAAAGGTCACAATATAATCATATACTCCCTCCGTCCTAAATATAAGACCTAATTGATTTTTTCTGAAAAATCCTTAAAAAACAAAATAAGTTAATTATAAATTGATTTACCTAATTTTTTTCCTTAAACTAATTTATTTTACCTATAAACTAATGGATAATCTAAAAATATATCAAATATGTCATCATTTAATAACTTATTTCGCAACCTTAATCTCTCCAAAAAAAAGCCAATTAGGTCTTATATTTAGGACCTGTAGTACTATATATATATATACCTGGATTTTTAGCTGTGAATCGTATGGCAACCCATCCACTTTTGGGAATGGTCACTGTGTTTTGGTAAGGAGGATCAACAAGATTGTACTTTTGAGGGTCCTTGTCTTCATCAAAGTTTCCAAATCCCCAACCTACCACATAAAAACTATGCCCATGCAAGTGAATAGGATGTTCTGTTGCAGCAAGCACATTTGTTCCCTGTAAAACAAGCTCCACTGTTGATCCATACTCAAGAACCTTCACCTCTGTCCCCACCGAAGGAGTCAACAAGAATTGAGGCAAATTATTCCCCGTAAAATCAAACTTCAATGGTGGCACATTAGGAAACTTGTCTCCATAAACACCATTAACATTGTTATAATAAGCCTCCAAAATGTTGGCCCTAGGAGGCAACCTAAAGCTTATATTATTCACACTAGCAGCAAGACGATCTCCATTTGGACCTGCACAGGTTGAACCATTTTGACATGGTAATGTGTTAACAGACACTGTGTACAAAAGTTTAGTGCTAATTTTCAAAGGCACATCAATTGGATGGTCCTTGTTTGCTAAGCTTCTGAATTGGCTTAAGAGCTTTGTGGCTGAAACGGTGTCGTTTGCGTTTGGAAGTAAAGGCATGTTCGGGAGTGTTGTTGAAGATGTTGGAATATTAACATATCTGTTTCGTTTGTATTGAAGAATAGCGGTTGTGTTTGTGGGGTTAAAAGGGACAGTAACAGAACTAGAATATGCTTTAGCTGCCATGTAATAACGACCTATGGGCTGGTTTGCAGTTAATAAAAGATCCATAGTTTGACCAGGTGCGATTGTGATGTGATCGACTTTTACAGGCTTTATGTAGCTTCCATCTGTTCCTACTATTGTCAGCTTATGGTTTGCGATGCCAAAGAACAAAACTTGTTCTAATGCTGCATTGATCACTCGTAGGAGATAGGTCTTTCCATGTTGAACTTTGACCTTGAATGTTTCTGCCATACACAGAATTATTTGTGTCATCACATTGTTGCTTAACTTTTAATTACATTTGAAGAGAATTCACATAGTAGATACTTGTTGAGTCCAACAGTATCGGCTACTGAACCCACCATGTTGGGCACCCCAGGGTCAGCTCTCACATTTTCCCTGGTATTGGCAAGCCCAACTCAGGTATTGTAGGGAGGCTCAAGGCTCTCTCGAGTCCACGACTTAATGTTGTAGCATTGGGAGGAGGCCTTGTCATTGGCACTCCCGGGGATCGAATTCGAGACCTCCCACTTTATAGGCATTCTAGATGCCTCGCTTATCACCACTTGAGCTCAAGTGGTGATAAGCGAGACATCTAGAATGCCTATAAAGTGGGAGGTCTCGAATTCGATCCTTGGGAGCGCCAATGACAAGGCCACCATTAAGTCGTGGACTCGAGAGAGCCTTGGGCCTCCCTACAATACTTGAGTTGGGCTTGCCAATACTGGGGAAAATGCGAGCGCTGACCCTGGGGTGCCCAACATGGTGGGTTCAATAGCCGACACTGTTGGACTCAACTACAATACTCCATCATTCAGCCCTTTTTATTATAATTTGGTAACTAAATTACACCGTTTGAGATAATAATGAAAATAGTTAAAAGTAATAAATATGTAAGATAGAAACTCTTTTCAAGCATGCCCTTATTTATAAGAGGCAAAGTAAGAGAGAGAAACATAAAAAATATGAGAAAGTAAGAAAGTGAGTACAACATGCATGGGAAAGAGATTACGAGAGAAAATTAAATTAAATTAAAATTTTATTAATGTAAACAAATGGTTAAATATTAAATTCTTAGACAACCTAGGCCCATTCTTATTAAAACGACGAAGGCAAATAAAATTCTTAGATCCTATAAAAAATACTAGAGGAGTATGTATAGATTACCAGAATTGGAGCATGGGTAAAGATCACCAGGTTGGCCATTAATGGTGTAAGCATCAGACAACACGGGGTCGTTTCCTTTCCAACGAAAATCATTGTAAACTTGAACAATATCTTGCTTCCACCATTCGCCTATTCATAGATAAATATATTTAGTAATTAATGGCCTTTTAAAATGTATATATGATCAGTAAGGACTAGCTAGGTTCTGAAATATGATCATGCGATTTGATACCTAATATAATGGGAACTTCAGCGTGTGGCTTTGGAAATGGATAGGTTGTTGGAGGCTTAGGTTTGATGACAATAGCACCATGAACTGTGGCTCGAGAGTAATCACTGTGAGCATGCCACCATAAAGTGCCTTCTTCCTCAGAAAATATGACCTTTTGACTAAATTTGTGACCTGGTTTAATTGGACACTGAGTGATAAATTCGGGACCATCTGACCATGGATATCTTGGTTGGTTCACACCATGCCTACAAATTAGAAATTTTGTTTATAATAAATCAAAAGGTTATTATCATTACGAGTTTTGATGAAATTTGCATTCTAGTCATTGTAGTTTTAAACTGTTATCTATGGTCACAGGGTCAACAATAGTATTAACTTTAAATTGAAATTATCTTAATACTCCCTCCGGTCCTAAATATAAGACCTAGTTGACTTTTTTGGAAAATTCTAAAAAAACAAATTTAGTCAATTATAATTGATTTGCCTAATTTTTTCCTTATATTAGTTTATTTAACCTATAAACTAATGACTAATATAAAAATATATCAAATATGTCATAATTTAATAACATTTTGTAACCTTAACATCTCTAAAAAAAGTGAACTGGGTCTTATATTTAGGACCGGAGGGAGTATATCATACAGATAGAGAAAGATAGGTATTTGGTTTGTTTGAACTGAATAACTGTACCAGTGAATTGTGATGCTCTCGTTGGCTCGGTTATAGACATCAACAATGATGGTTTCGCCTTTGGTAACGTGCAAGGTTGGTCCTGGAAATTGTCCATTCACTGTCAAGATGTTCTTGGTGCTGCAAAGTCTTGTGTATGATGCTTCTTTGACCTGTATTCAATTAAGCACGAAGGTTAAGAGGCATATTAAGTAGAATGTTCAATATATAATCTCATCTAGAAGAATAAATACTATGAGCATATATAGTTTAACTGAGTTTATTATCTTAATGAAAATGTACCTCAAAAGTATAATGCCTGTGTGCAGAGGAAATGAGGAAGTTGCTGAGGAACAAAACTCCCAATATCTCTAAGATAAATATTACGGAGATTTTCATGACAACGTTTTTGTAACTAATTAGTAAAGGACGAAGAGAGAATAAAGAAATGTCTTATTGCTGATTAGTATTGCTGCGCTTTTTGGAAGCCGAGAAAAAGATTTGAAACATATATATATTTAGAGTTTCTGATAGATGGATTGATTTTTGAAGAAGGTTATGCACACACATATATATAGTCTATACTGTCGTGGGAGGCTTCGACATGAACATGATTACGCGTAAGACTACTTGTCAATTCGTTTGCTTCGTCAATAATTGAAACAGCCTTTAATTTGTCCAGGTCTCTTTATCAAAATATTCTTTCGAATGATGAACTAGCTACTATTTGCCAATTGGCCCACAGGAACAATGATGTTTATTATAAAAGAAGTTATTTGGTTTATTTTGTACAGTAGTTGGTTGTAATCAAGGAAACTGAAATTTACATATGGATAATGAATCAAAATTGAACGAGTATACGCAGTTTATTAGAAGTTTCTTTGCATGAGAATAAGTTGATGGTTTCCAATTGCCAATTCTTCATACATATGTTATCTATAATAAAGTCAATCGTTTCAAACTTTCACAGTAATTTACAATTTATACAAGAAAATATTCAACATGAAGCATTACTCATTAGGTGTGAGTTTGGATCACTACATAGATTAAAAAGAAAACTCCTTATTGTGCTCAATAATCAACTACTAATAATACTTATTGTTGATTCAAAAAGAAAACTTCAATTAATTTATTTTTTGTTTCTTCATCACTTCTATATAATAAAATATAAATTGTGCGTACGCGCTTATGTGTGTGTGTGTGTGTGGATGAAACGTTTCGGTATAAGAAACCAAGTTAGTGTATACTTTATATTATAAAATAGTCAAATCTTTGAATTCTTCATTTTTGGCTGAAGGAGAGTCAGTTGCGTCTTCTATTTATATCTAAGTTTGCACACAGGTTTTATTTTTCTATTTTTCTCAATTGTACAATAAAAACGATTTCAAAGAATATATACATATAAATGGTTAGTAAATAAATAATAAATGGTGAAGATACCAAAATTTTCAAATATAAATGGTGAAAATCAAACTGAAAATAAATAATAAATATATGTATGTACTTAAACCAATTTTTATATTGGAATAGGCCAATCAACATTTTAATAAAATCTATTTGTATCGAGCAGTGTATTGATTAAATATTCAATAGCTTATCACAGTGGGTTTCGAGGTATATTTATGAATAACGATAATAGATTAATAGTAATAACTATTCATACTGTGAAAGTTTCTTCTTTTCACAGGAACTAGTTCATGGTTTCAAATATGCAAAGCAGGTCAATACTTTTGAAAGTTTCTTCATTTATGTACTAACAAATTCATTCATTAATTAGCACTCATAGCACAAACGCGCGCGAACACAAATACACGCACACACAATAAATGATGAAAATCCAAAATCCACAAATATAATAAATTCACTTAAGTTGATTTGAATATTGCGATTTTGTCAACTAACTTAAGAAAACAATTTATTGATTTCATTGGTTTTTCATAGATAGCATTTTCGGTCTTTCAATTAATGTCGCAAGATATGATTTCCATTTAGATTAGAGGTTAAAATAAATCATCTGTTAATTATTTAAGTCTAACATTATTACAAGATGCTTACGAAATATATACTGATTACGAGATGCTTACGTTATTGGCCAACTATAATTTTCACCTTATATTTTATTCAAAATGAGGAATTGACATCAAAATCATTTGATCAACATTAAATACAAAATTTATCGCAAGAATCAAGCTATTCATAAACTACGAATAGCAGCAGCATACACGTGTGACCAATACATGTGTACTTTAACAATGTTTACCAGAAAAACAAATCCCTAAATTCTCAATACAGACAATAAAAGAATAAAAGAGTCGAATATCATTTTGATCAATAAACAATTATCTGAATATCAATTGACACAACGAACACTAAAATGTATTAACCATATTCAATAACAATTAAAAAAAATATCATTTTGGAGAACACTATCAAATTTTGGCTAACTATTGTTATTAGATAGTTGTCGTGTATCTACAAATATTATTGACTATATTACTGACCAATCTAACTGTAGCTAAAAAAAGTATGATAGATATTTCCTAAAGTAATTTTATATTTAAGAACAGAAGGATTGCAGTATATATAATGTGATTTTTTTTGTATAATGTGATTTTTTTTGTGAAACAAATTTCTGTTCGAAGTAGTCGGTGGTGAACTCGTGAATATTTATGCGTTGATGAAATATATTCGTGTGGGCATTATCAGTAAATTGGTCAGAGAGAGGGAGAGAGGATGACGTATCATGATATGTAAATAAGCAATTAGATGATGGTGCCGCGGATGTTTGAATGACTTGTCAAACTTAACTTCTTGAAGAAGGTGATATTGCTACAATTTGTAAAACTTTTGGGTGATTTTATCCTAAAAATACTTTCTCATACCCAATGATTCTCTCCAAATGGTATGGACATTTTTGTCCAAATTTTAAATTTTTTTTGTTAGATAACCCTCGGTAATCCGGAGCCTATTGTCAACCAATTAATTCGACCTCAAGTGGTAGGAGTGCTGTCACATAGACAAGCTTGTCCTCTCTCCCACTGAGAGCGTTTTCCGGGATTTGAACACGCGTTCTCATCCTTACGAGGGGTGGTAGCCTACTTATCAGCTAAATCAACTGCTCATTGGTCCCAATTTTGAAATTTAATGCGTAATTTCGCTCCACAAAATTTGACATGGGTATTTTTACAACTTCGTGACAATTACATGTGCATTTTTGCACTTTAGCCCATCAATATATATATATATATATATATATATATATATATATATATATATATATATATATATATATATATATATATATATAACATGTCACTCCCTCGCGTGCAACATAGATACACAAATAAAAAAAGAAATAAAAAACAACATGTTTGTAATACATGTTCTTTATGTTTTTGCACTTTGGAGCACGACATATGACTAGTGCGGCGAGACACGAGATTCATCTATATAAACCCAGCTCCTTCTCATACATTTCCCCCTTCCCCACTTTCTTTTTCCTCATTCTATACTTTCTCTTTTTTATATCTCCTCTTTTGTTGTTCATATTTCTTATTTAACTAATTGTCTTTAGTCTTTTTTCAGGTTAAATATCACCACAATTTCTATTTCCCTTTATTTAATTTGTCTATAACAGGCTAAGGTATACAATTTATAATTGCAATAATTTTTTCTACCTATCCCCTTTTATTTCTTCATATTTCTCCTTTTTCTTTTTTACTCATTCTCTACTTTTTCTTATTCAATAACCCTCCACTCTTTCTCACTCAAATACCTATAACATTTGTGTCTAAAAAATAATAATCAACTTTAAGAAAACTTTCCGCGCTTATTGTCGCACAAGTTGGGGAGACATAACTTGCAGGATATTTTTTAAAAGAGCGAAGATGTAAAAATGATACTAAACTTTACTCAAAATTGCGTTTCTAATTCTAAAATTTCGCGAGGTACAAAAAGAGTGTCGAACTTGGAGTTCAAGTGCAAATATAGTATTTTCACTTGAGGGAAATGAAATTTAGATATGAAAAAAATCTTATGTCTTTCAAAAATTTAATGAGGGAAGAATGGGAGCATAAAAGTCTTTTCATATGTAAATTTTATTTCTTTGAAGTGAAAATACTATATTTGCATCTGGACCTAAGTGGGGGATTATTTTTGCACCTTGCGAAACTTTAGTATTAGAAATGAAATTTTGGGGACAGTTTAGTATCATTTTTACACATTTGCTTTTTTAAAACAAAATAAATTTTTGCTGCGCCATGCATATATTATTTTTTTTATTTTTAATTCCAAGGCCCGTCAAACATATACTATTTTTTTATTATTTTCAATGTCGCACCTTGGACATATACTACCTCCGGTCCTAAATATAGGACCTAGATAACTTTTTTTTGGAGAGGTTAAGGTTGCGAAATAGACTATTAAATCATGAAATATTTGATATGTTTTTAGATTATACATTAGTTTATAGGTAAAATAAACTAGTCTAAGGGAAAAAAATTAGGTAAATCAATTTATAATTAACTTATTTTGCTTTTTTATAGGATTTTCTAAAAAAGTCAAATAGGTCTTATATTTAGGATTAGAGGGAGTATTATTTTTTATTAAGCTAAGTTATTCTTATATGATCCTGCCTCACATGGTTATATTGCGCCTTGAAAATATATGACATATGGTCTTTGAGGTGGTTAAAAGCGTGACTACAGCCTACAGACATTTCTAGTGTACGTACCAACCTTTTTTCTTGTGGTGGAAATGGAAGGAATTTCATGAATAAAAAACCAAAAAAATCCATGAATCCATACATTTAAGGTATATATTCGAATATGTAAGAGTGTAATTAAGGTATATATATATTAATATATATATATATATATATATATATATATATATATATATATATATATATATATATGGGTAAATAATGGAAAAAAATTAAATTTATTTATTGTAAACCAATTCTGGTTGAACAATGAGATAGTTTTATTGTTTATAATTTCCTTATTATTTCTTGTAATTTATACATACGTTAGCATTCAAAGAAGGAAATGAGCAAAAACCACGTATATTTGATAATTTTTTTTTTTGGCCAAATATATATTTTGAGAATTTGAATGAACTTAAGCACCGTTAATCCTTATCTTGTTGACCATTCCTTGACTGAAAATGTTGACATGGAAGTTGATATTATGGACAAATAGGCAAAATTAAATTCAATGGTATTTAGGATATTACTCCCTCTGTTCATAAATATAAAATCACTTTCACAGTTCAATTTGTTTCTAAATATAAGATCAATTTCTAATTTTTCTCAACATTTTCCCAAATTAATTAACCTCGTAATACCTACCAATAATAAATATACAAGAGATGGAGAATTAAGATAAAGTTATATGATTTGGGCAAATTTGTAATATCGTGTGATAATAATTAAATTAACTAACATCATTAATCTAATTAAATTAGGGAAAATAATTTTATATTTAGGAACTAGTATTATTGTTAAAACAACTTTCAAGTCGATATTTTTGGTCAACCAATGGTCAAATAATTGAGATTCACGGTGTTTATATTTTCTGCTTTCCACACTCATTTTAAGAATTTATGAGTATTTTTACACCTTAAAAGACAATGTTTTTTTTGTTTGATGTACTTTTGGTATAAACTTATGGACATTTTTGCAACTTGAACCTTTAAAATAACATCACCTCTTTTATTGAAAATTATTCCCAAAACATTTAACCTCAACTTTCTCTCACTATATAATAGATACCTAGCCCTAAAATCACTCCATCTCATATCAAACAGCAGCCGGCCCTAGCATTCTTTACTATATTATTGACTCTCTTCTCATCATCTGCCCAATCAGATATTTGTGTAATGCTAATTCTTTGGTCTGACTTGTGTGTGATCAATGATGTTGTCAGCCAACTCTCTAACTTTTAGACTTATTATCTTATGGTGAATCATTCAGATCTGTCTTTGCTGAGTTGTGGTAGAGGTATGTTTGTCTCAAACTCAAGAACTTACCACTACTATTTAGATATATCTTGAGTTATTTTATGGTACATGAGCTGGTTGATTTGATTCAAAAAGAAATTAGTGACCAGATCTCTACGGTTGTAATGTTAGGATCTGTTGGAATTATGTTTTTAATTTTCTATAAGTAGAATCTTGATCACTAATTAGGGATTATAAGAATAAGGAAATAATGTGATTTGATAGAATTAGGGTAAATCCTTTTTATTTTATGTATCACTCAAATCCCATAAATTGGGGTCTCTTGTACTATATAATGGAGCCTAATACTCAGATCAATATATCAGACTTTTACCAATCCTTTTTGTTTCCACAAGGCATCAGAGCTAGGTTTAGTTTAGTCTGATCCCTAGGCAGTATGAGTTGCCTTTGTATTCACAACCTTAAGACCTGAAGGATCGACCCAAATAGGAGTATGGTCCAGACAGACTTGGAGGATCGACCCAACAAGGAGTACGGCCCAGGCAGACCTGAAGGACTAACTCAGAAGAAGGAGTACGACCCAGGCATTATTGAAGAGCATAGTACGATGAGATGGTCATTCCCCACGTACATGCGTATGTGAATTGCGATGGGATGGTCATTCCCCACGCATAAGTGTTTTGTTAGTGAGATGGTCATTCCTCACATGTTGTTTACGATGGGACGGTCATTCCCCACGTAATCGGAAAAAAATGTCTCTAAGTTGAAGAATAAAGTTTTGTAACCAAGTTGGACCATAGTCCAACTTGAGGGGGAGTGTTGGAATTATGTTTTTAATTTTCTATTAGTAGAATCTTGATCTTAGTCATAATTAGGGATTATAAGAATAAGGAAATAATGTGATTTGATAGAATTAGGGTAAATCCTTTTTATTTTATGTATCACTCAAATCCCATAAATTGGGGGTCTCTTGTACTATATAATGGAGCCTAATACTCAGATCAATATATCAGACTTTTACCAATCCTTTTTGTTTCCACATGACATTAGAGCTAGGTTTAGTTTAGTCTGATCCCTAGGCAGTATGAGTTGCCTTTGTATTCACAACCTTAAGACCTGAAGGATCGACCCAAATAGGAGTATGGTCCAGGCAGACTTGGAGGATCGACCCAACAAGGAGTACGGCCCAGGCAGACCTGAAGGACTAACTCGGAAGAAGGAGTACGACCCAGGCATTATTGAAGAGCATAGTACGATGAGATGATCATTCCCCACGTACATGCGTATGTGAATTGCGATGGGATGGTCATTCCCCACGCATAAGTGTTTTGTTAGTGAGATGGTCATTCCTCACATGTTGTTTACGATGGGACGGTCATTCCCCACGTAATCGGAAAAAAAATGTCTCTAAGTTGAAGAATAAAGTTTTGTAACCAAGTTGGACCATAGTCCAACTTGAGGGGGAGTGTTGGAATTATGTTTTTAATTTTCTATTAGTAGAATCTTGATCTTAGTCATAATTAGGGATTATAAGAATAAGGAAATAATGTGATTTGATAGAATTAGGGTAAATCTTTTTTATTTTATGTATCACTCAAATCCCATAAATTGGGGGTCTCTTGTACTATATAATGGAGCCTAATACTTAGATCAATATATCTGACTTTTCCCCAATCCTTTGTGTTTCCACAGGATCTAAACATTTTATTTTCATATTGAAGTAGGTGGCGCCAATATATTTTTCTCTTTAATTTAAAGTTCTATTTTGTTTTTCAAGTTTGGTTGTTGTAACTGGCCTGGGTAGATTTTGTTAAAGTTTCTTTTGAATCTTATTCTGTTACGTGCTTTATTCTGTGCAGTTAACCATGACCCATGAGAGTGCAAATGATAACGACAATGTTTATGAGGATAAAATTATCATCAAGTCTTATAGGATGCTGATATGTTCCAATCAGATCAATGGAATACCAAAGGTATTTTAGCATTAAACTTTCGTACTGTTTAGTTCCTATGTGCTTTGTTGGTTCTAGATTAATTGCCACATGTATATAATCTTGACAGCTAAAGACGTGCTCTAGCAAAATTATTTTCAGATGCCTCATTGCACCTATTTCATAATATCTGTCTAACTTAGGTCTTTTCCATTTTAATCTGTCCTTCAATTAATAATTCAATATGATTATTCAATGCTCTTAATTTAGCGTATATAGAGATTTTCAATTGATAGCTTAGTTATAACTAAGGAGTAAGCCATGCTACTCTCTTACTTTAATATTTTTTTCCCAAGGGAATCCTACCCAAATTAAAGTAGTACTTATCATATCATAGAGTATTTTTTTAATTTCAAAATATTTGTTGTATGCAATGCTTAGTAGGAATATTTGTTGCTCTATCCTATATCACCATATTATTATTATTTTTATATTTTATCACTATAATATTATTAAATTGTTTTTTGAATTATTGTTTTAACTAGGATGATGAAGTTAACCTATGTAGTGGGACAAAACTTTGTTGTTGTTATTTTAATTAAGTTGAAGTAGACATATGAGGAAATTATGTCAATAACTCTCTCTAAGAAGCTATATATAAATCCATATGTCTCTTGGTTAATACCACTGACTCAATTCATTTTCTCAGCTCTCAATATTTTCATCAACGTTGGTACCGCGATGAGAGGACCGAGACACCAAGATAGGCGCCAAAACCAACCATGCATTTTTTTTCTAAGCATGAAAGAAATCTCTTATCAACAACAATAAAGCGATCTGAATGCAGAACTGCCGGAGGAGGAGAGAGGCTGAACATGGAGCTCATGGAACTTCAAAATATCGTGAGATAAACAGAAATGTGTTAATGAAGGAGAAGGGATTTTTTTAAGTTCTAATAATAGTGAAAATGCATGAAAATGAGTGAAAATGAAGAGGAGGTAAGATGGAAAAAGATGATGAGAATGAATTAAGTTTCAGATTTCGAGATGATAAATTGAGAGGAGTTGATGATGTTCATGGATTGGCTTAAAGCTCTAATAGTGAAAATGAATAGAGATATGAGTTGATGAAAATGAGTTACTTGAAGAGAAGATACGATGCTATAAGCTGACGGAAATGATAAAAGTTTTGGATTTCAAGTAGAGTAACAAAAGAATTGTTGAGGAAATTGAAGGAGTCGCTGGAGAGTGATGAAGATGAGTCAGCTCAAGTGGTGATAAGTGAGACATCTAGAATACCTATAAAGTGGGAGGTCAGCTCAAGTGGTGATAAGCGAAACATCTAGAATACCTATAAAGTGGGAGGTCTCGACCTCAATCCCTGGGAGGGCCAATGACAAGGCTTTATCCCGGGAATGCTGTAGCATTAGATCCTGGGGAAAATGCGAGAGCTAACCCTAAGGTGTCTAACATGATGGGTTCAGTAGCCGACAATGTTAGACTCAACAGAGTCGATTGAGGTGGAGGTGACATGAATGAGAATGATGAATATGATGAAACTTTTGAATGTCAAGAAGCTTAACAAACATAAGTTGATGAAATTGGAGTCGCTTGAAGCTCTAATAGTGAAAATGCACAAACATAAAGAGTAGAAATTAGTGGCATTCGAAGCCGTGACATTCTGCTGATGATATGGGATAAGTATTGGCTGGTGTGTATTCTACTGTAGGCACATCTTTAAGCCTATGAAAACTTATCGAGAAGCTCGAATAGGAGATTTTCCTATATAGCACATGAAACTTTTTTATGTTTAACAAGTAGTTTATGCATCATGAAATTTTTATTTTATTATTTTATTTGTTGTAAGATTTCATTCTTGTGCTTCAGCAGAGAAATGGAACATATATATTTTTATGAAAACAAATAAAACTTTGTTAAGAATAATGTCATCTTCTATATGTCCTTCATTCCTTACGTTGTTGCAGCCAACCTGTTTAGAATTATGAAAAATTACTATATTTGAATTTTTTGAGAAAACTGAAATTTCTTCACAGCTTTGTTCGATCCTTCTTTGCTCCAACAAATGGCATGAAAACATGAAGAACAATGACAATGAAGAATGGTTTTCCAAGGTTCTCCGCAGGTCCAGAGAAGGCGCAAAAAAAAAATGACAATGACAAATGGTTTTTCGAACTCTCACTTGTGCCCCCACCGATCTTGGTTCACATTTCATGAGATGAGCAATGGACTTCTCAATTTCTCATCATGATCTATGTCATCCAAAATTATTTCAATGATCCAGATTTATTTAAATAAAATTTCATATTTTTGATAAAATTTTATTTTGATAGATACTAAATCAAAAATGAATTACATCCCACAACTAAATTTGTTTCTCTGCCTCCCAAAACGCATGGGACCCCTCTCCTCTTTTCCTTTAATTGTTTTTTGTCTTATCTCCTTGTTTCCTTTGGTCAAACGGTCTTGCGGCCTCTTTCATGTGCCTCTTAATTCTTTAGTTCAAATTGGTTTCAACTCACAGAGATTGGAAGACAAAATACAAATCAATAGAAAAGCAATTGCATAAATATTTTTTTTTGAAATTGCATTAATAATAACAATAAGGAAATAGTAAACTAAAACTTCTTGCTTGCACCAATTTGAGATTTTATCAAAAAATCTTAACTAAACACTTTGAAGTTATATTAGGTTCAATGACTTCCCATATATACTAAAATATATGTCAAATCAAAAGAAAAATGGCGAGTCATAAACAAGATTGGTCCAATTTATGCTAATTAAACACTTAAACCTTTAAGTAGGAATTAGTGTTTTGAAAGTTAATTAATTGGCAAAACTTATGAATTTAATGTTCATTAATTTTTGAAAACCAATTGATCTACTTGATTCTAGTCATTCAAGGACACAATATGGAGGAGTTCATATGGGAGAAAAACAGCACTTTGTCCATAGTTATAGGACCAAAAACATACTTAGTTAAGAGACTAAAACATGACTTTCACCAAAGTTAAGGGACACAAAACATTTTTTAGCCAAATAAAAATAATATTTTAATGTTAATCTCATTGTTTTTTATCATCAAAACATTCATTCTAAATATTTACACACACACATGATACATATAAGGATTAATTACATTACAGTAAATCTTTCCATTACACACTAGCATCTTTCCTCTTTTAGGTGTTTCCCAATGAACAACATCATTCTCAAAATTAACCATCACACACAAGCTGGCCCCAAAAGAAAAACAAGAAAGATATATCACCCTGAAAAGAAAAACAGCTAAAGTTTAAAACTATTTGGTCAAGCTAAGCGCTTTCTTGAGTTAAACATTTTCAACTAATTCGTCTGAGGACCTGGTCCTTGAGTTGGCCCTGGCCTTTGAGGACGACGCCTTGCTAGCAGTTCACTTGCACCAACTTTCTGCACAAATTGTCATAGTCACATCAATACAGACACAAATTATGAAGTCGATGTAACATTGCCGGGATCTGCAAGTAACTTGTAAGAATACTAAAAACAGACAAAAAGCATTCACTTATTACCGTAAGTAAGAAAAAGAATATAATTTCTATTCCAAAAAAGCCTAAACTAATTATGAACTTTCACCAAATACTCCTATAATCCAATTGAATGGGTACTTCGTTCCTCTAGTGCATGTTATGGAACCCTTCTAGAGGGTAGAGAAGTTTGATCATTTTAATATTAAGCATTATTTTTACTTTTCATATACGAACCATATTTAATGGAAGTAGTAGTGAGTACATATAGTTACGATCATGAAGGTGATATTAAAAACCAATTGAATTTTCTAACATATTTTATGTTATTAACTACTTCTATTGCTATGTAGAATAGTTATATTAGAAGGCTCTTATATGTCATATGGACTATATGTAATATGGACTGGAGGACAGGAGGAGTAACTTCTAACTATAACACTCAAACAAAAAAACATACCTTTAAATTTCACTGGCATTTTCTTACATTTTAATAAACTTCCCAACTTTCGCAATATTTAATTCACATTATTCACATGATGAGGAGAAAGTCTAATTGTAATATATGAATAAAAAAAATTGTACATTGATATTAAAATAAAATTTCTGAATTATAAATATTAAAAGAAAGATATCCTCTCTTTGACTTATGTATAGACCAGAGGGGCATTTAATGACACCCATAAAGCTAATTCAAATGTAACATAATGAACAGGCAGACTGAGTGGTTGATCTACTATCATAGTTAGGATAATGAAAAATCTCCCTGGTTCTCTTAATTTCATGTCATTTTTTTGCCCGAAGTTTATGTCAATTTAAAAAGAGCGAGAAAATGCATATTCATAGTACACCGAATTAAACCCTCTGAAGTCATGTATGTACTGATGTATTTAAAACTGTTTAAATAAATAAGTGAAACTTTGGATAAAATATCCGTTTTTACACTGTTTGCATGTTATGGCTGCGTATTTTTTCCTTTCTCAATTTGAATATATTATGCAAGAAATTAACGATGTGAAGAAGGTATTGACGACTACAAATTTCATATGCAGAAAGGTCTAAAATATTGAAGCGTGAATGTTTGATAATGTATATAACTTAATTAATTTCTTACTATTAATTGGGGATGTTTGTCAATGGCATGATGTCAAAACATTTTGTTTTGTAATCTTTTAAAATATCATCATCATCATTAATTTTTGTTGAATACTTGTTGATAATTTTTCAATCACTACTTCAACCTCTGCAAAATTTTAAAAATAGTTTATGTCAACTGATTATATTTTTTTATACTCTACATGCTATAAATTGAAGTCCAAAAAATGCAACACCGGTAAAATTTGACTGTTCACTCGATCCAAACCTTTCCAGTTTTTTTTTTAATATTAGAGTCTAGAACATCATAAATTTATGAAGAATATCATCAAAATATTAACTCAAATAAATCGTTTCTTCGTTTTCAAAAAATGAGAAAATATGTAATGGATAAAACTCCAAAGCCTAAACGGGTTTGATGATAAAAATTTGTAGAATGAGAGGGGCACATGAGAGATCATATCATATTTGATCAGTAGACATGAATATCATAAGCTACCATGTAATTCATGCACATACATACCTGGTCTGTTGTAGTGGAAGGTGGTGGATCTGAAGCTTGTTGTGAAGCTGAAGAAGGAACGACACCGTCTTGCTCACTAGGATTATTGTATCCATGAGAGTAATCTGCACCGCCTGGCAGAGGATTGAGGCCCTTTGACTGGTCGTCGTTGTTAGTGATAGAGATCTCATGAAACCCCAGACACTTGAACATATACCTCAGAAGTTGTTGAAGGAAATGGACTGGATGGTGAATATAGAAAATGGCTTGCTTCGGAGACTCAGAAACTTTCATTTGTTCTTCTTTTTCTTCTTGTTGGGGAATATCAGGTGACCTCTCCATTATTTTTAGATTCTTTTTCTTGAGTTTTCTTCTTAGTTTTGGTCTGAGAGTTATGATGAATCTGGTGGGTGCTTTAAAAGTTGCACTTAAATGCGTTGTTTCTTGTAAGTTGCCACGTTTTAATGCACGTTCAGAGCAGATAAATGGACAATTTTACCCTTTGACCAAATTTATTATTTTTCCTGTTTTGAAAATTTTACCGTATCTTAACCCATGTCTTACTGGGGCCACTTAGACACCCATAAACAGCACACGCACCTTCACAAGTCTCTCTATGTCCTCTTCCTTCCACTTCCCATTACAAAATTATTTTAAGGCTTACATTTTATCATTAGATTCTATATAAAATTGGTGACATTTTGATATCTATGAGCAAAAGATGGTTTTGTTTTCAATTTTATATGATTTTTCAAAGATAGTGATTTGACTTAAAAATAAATACAGAATTTTAAGTAACAAATATTTAATAAATCATATAAAATTGAAAATAGAACATTTTTTATATATGGAGAAGATATAAAAAAAATGTCACCAATATTATATAGAATTTAATGGTTAAGTTAATATTATATAGAATTTAATGGTAAAATTAATAAATGAGATCTCAAAAATATTGTGTTTTAGTCGAACCCACCCAATTAAGATAAAACATTATTATATATTGTTGTTGTTGTTTAAGTGAAGGGATGGGAAATTGGAGAGAACCCTTACCCTGATTGGTTCCACAATCAACTCTATAAAGAGTGAGTTTTTTAAGGTAAGAAGTGAGACTGATACCATGTGAACTAAAGATTTATTGACAATTTTTTTGATAGGAGGTAGTAAAACAACAATCTGAACTAGCTTAAGAATCCAACAACTTATTTTTTGTTTCACTTCACTACCAAAGAAAACCAAATGAAAGAAATTCCTATAAAACCAGCTGTGTTTTGAAGATAAAGCGAGAGTAAGAATATAAAAGGTTGAGTAATATAAAAAAGATAATATTATTTCAATATATCAACCACACTTTTGATTATTATCCGGCATAAGTTTTAGAAAAAAGAAGAAGGAAATATAGCTCTAATACCAGTTGCGTTTCATTTTTATAATGCACGAAATATAAATGAACAATTGTTGGGTCTTAAATTTTAAACTTATTCTTCCATTATTAGTCACATTATCTCTCTTAAATAAATTTTCAGAAAAACTTAAAATATCAAGATGTAACCATTTTTCTTGGCTTGAATTACTTACATGCTACATAACAATAAATAGAGAAAGACTTAGCTTGCCTTTCAAAAAAGTAATTTCTAATTGAATTATAAAAATACTCAAATCATATATAACACTATTGAATTTCATATATACATAAAACAGTAGACAAGGGAAGTAATTTTCTTTGAGGTGAGTAGATTATTTTTTGCCTTGTAAATAATAAATAAAAAAATACTACTGCTCCAACTTTCTAATGGTTGAAGGTAGCGGGGTAAGATTGTCTTTTAGAATGCAGGATGATTTTAGCGATAAAAAGTAAAGGAGGGATACAGATAGACATGAATAAATGTAGCTAACACAGAAATAAATGATAAGATAAATGAATAGCTAGGTTACCTACTTCAATGAGCATGTCAGATATAATGAGCATTTAACTCCTGGACTTTCTTATTTTGTCTTATTAATACCGAATCTTCTGCTTAATACTCGTATAAAATTAGCAAACACTAAACACGCCAGTAGATAAGACTTCTTTATACTAACTAAGCATTTTTGGCCAACATATCAACTAAGATATTATACAGTAACCAAGTTCAAATTAAGATTACGTAAGTATCGATAAAAAATTCCATATATACAATCCTATCTGTATGTTAACTTAATTCAAGTTCAATGTTTTGAATCTTCATCATCTCTCTTATGGGTTTTCTATATTATCTATATCATCTATTTGGGTTTAATATTTTTGTTCGCTGTCTTGATCATAGGATTTCTTTTACTGAAAATCAATTTTTTTTCAATGAGTATTTTTTTTTTCATGACAACTTTTTAGCTCTTACCGACACTATTGATTAGCTCAAATCTTATAACATTATGTAGTCTTAATATTAAAGAGAGTAATTTTTGGGAATTCTCTGTAATTTTTATATCTACAAGATACTAATTTCGTTTAATTAGATAGAGTTTGTGGTTTATTAAAGGCTATCCAATATTTTCTAGTATTTGATTATTAAGAAAAACTCAAATAGTATGTATCATGTGTATGCATGCATGGCGAGTGACATCATATTAATTAATGTCATTTTCTTATTGAAATAAATTTTATATGTTTCATTGATTTTTTATTAAATATTGATTTTTGTTTCAATATGTCGGTTATAGGATTATATCGTAAGCCATTTATGATGTGGGCCGGGGGTCAATGTTCTCTGCAGGTTCATTTTCGCATGTCTAGGCATTATGTTCATATAGTCACTTTTTGTGTTTCATTTCTATTATTTTTGACAAAGTCATATCCACAATATATAAACAAGAGACATGACTTAAAAATCTCTTTGATTCTTACATAGAAGTGATATATAAATTTCAGTTGGAATATTTCCTTCCTGACATATATAGATACATACGAGGCATTGTTTAGAACTGCATTTGGGTATAAATGAATGGATGTTTCGTTATTTATATCTTATATTTATTATATTTACTTGTTTTCTTTAAATTAATTTGCTTAACTTATAAATTATTATTTTTTGATTTATTAGACAAAATATTCAAGTTATTATCGTATACATATGTATAATTAAATCATTTAATTTGTTTACCTTTTAGTCTATATAAATTAAAGAAATGTATTTTGTATTGTCTTAAACAAATTTTTTTTCACTTATAGAGTTATAGGCGTACTCGTAAGCATCCATCCATCATATTTCTGTCGGAAAACTCTCTATTAGCATTTCATTGATAAATCTATTAATAAAACTTAAATCAAAAATCGATTGATAAATCAATAAACCTCCATATAAAATTACAAACTTATTAACACAAACAGAAAATGAGAGAGGGTGCTGAAAGTTTGATATGTTACATCAAAACTACGACAGAAACTAAAATAATCTAATACAAAATTAAGGCTCCGATCAAGACTAATTAATTGATTATAGTATGTAACAAATCCTAGCTTCTCAGTTCATCTTTCGGTCGTCTTTCAAGTAAAATATAATGTATTGAAACTTGATCTCTACGCGAGTTAGTTTTTCTGTATATGTCATCTATTTTGTTTTTCTCTTTCCGTCCGCTTTCATTTCATTGGATAGCTTTATTATTCAAGATCAAATTTCTCGGTGAATAATTTTTTGATATGACTCCCTGAAAACTCCTTTTTTCTCCTAAAGTAATCTTGTTATGTTGCCTTGGCCTTATTATTGAAGTTTTATTCTATTGAATCTAATATCAAAGGGTATCGTCCCTCATAAAATATGCCCCAACGGATCGGAAGGCCTACGCGACGGACTATCAGCTCAGTATTATTAGCACATTGCTAATGTGTTGCGATGTTGCGAATACACGCTATGATAAAATATTCATGGGGCATTGTTGTGAATATGCGCTATGGTACATGTTTTCCCCTTTCATCGTTTTGATTTTTTTCGTCTATTAAGTTTGATGGATGATTAGGATTCAAAAATGGAAGAGAAAAGGTCGATAAAAAGGTGGGGTGGTTCTACGCTGACGTTATAGACTAGAGAGTATAAGTACAAGCAACTAGTTCTCTTTCAAATTCTTGTTTTTTAATTGAAAATCTTTTAGCACCCAAAAGTGTCTTATTTTGTCCATTAGGGCCTCTGACAAATCCTATAATTTGTATGTTTTTAGTGTGTTAACTTGAGGTTATCAACATTTCAAAGATGCAATATTGGTTCATTTATACCTAATTGAATATCTAGACCTTAAAGTAAAAATTAGTTTAGGAAGTGAATTAATTGGCCTAGCTTATGAATTTAATTTGTTAATTAATTTTGAGAGCCAATTGATCTATTTCTTTCTCTTATTTCACTTTTAGGGTCGTTCAAAGACCAAACATGGAGGAGGCTAGATGAGAAAAAGCAAGTAAAATGGGGAAAAATCTGGAAAATCAAGTTGCTGGACGGATTTGGAAAACTACAGAAAAGGACCTCGAATTTCAGAAATTTCAGTTTAGTCCCAGAAACATAATTACAGTTAAGTCCACGAATTTCAGAATTTACACCGAGGTCCCTCCTGCGAACTGCTGCATAACAGACCCGATTTTACTGGTTTTTTGACCGTTTTGAGCTCAATTTGGACCCAAACTCAAACCCAAACATTAAGCCCAACTTACCATTGATATTAGATGTAAAAATTAGGTTAGAAACTTAAGTTTTGGGGGTTGGGTGCTCCCCAAAACCCTAGCTTTCTCCATCCCTTCCACCATTCCTCTTCCATTTTCTCACATTTCCCTTCCACCTTCCACTATCCTTCCTTTTTCCATGCCTCAATAAAGTTCCTCCTTGCTCTTGGAATTGATGGGAAGTGGCTTGAGCTATGGTTCTACAAAGGGGAGTCCCAAATCCTTTCCTTTCTCTTTATATTTTTGATTGCCTAGGTTTAGGTTAGCATTTATGTTTTGAGATTGGACTGGATTTGGTTGTTATTATGGGTATTTGTGATTTTGACTTGCAATGAGGGATTTGAACTCAACAATATGTATGGTCATACATATGTTCTTTATAATTAATTAGATATTTCTATTTACTCATGGTATTGGTAGATAGTATGTTGAATTGAATTGTAATTGAACCTAATGCATTGCAATCAATAATAATCACACTCTAGGGTAATTAATAATGCCTAATTGAATGGGTTCATGAGATTAGGTATTAGACTTGCGGTTGGTGAGGTTTGGACTTTAGGAAACCTAGAGAAAACTCAAAGGTGCTAAAGGGCTTAACAATTTCTAGTTAGTTGAGGTTCCACTAATTAGGTAATTGGACTCATGAGTTCATGAGGTTTGGTAAATTAGGAAATTAGTGCATTAAACTCCCCAAAAATATTTAGAAAGTTATGATAGCCATTGAAAATCATTTCCAAGAGTACTTCACTTCCATCACACCCTCTTATTAAAAATACCAAAAATATTTATTTGTTTTGCACCCATCATTTACTCTTTAAAAAAATCAACAAAATATATTTCCTTCACCCAAATTCATCTTGAATTGCATTTAGTTTACTAGGATAGTTGAATCAAATAAGACTCCTTGAGAACGATACCCGGGGTAACTTTCGCTTACCTTGAGGTCCTAAAATTTCTTGAAGGACTAGACCCAAGACACACTACACCGACCCGCAAATCGGTGTCCTTCAGCCTCCAAGTACTTTATATGTATATACACAGCCAAAACATTTTCAGCCTCCATTACTAACTAGAGAGAATACGTTCTTTGCCCATTGAGTCTAATAGATGGATGTCATGGAACTAACCGCTCACAATATGTTGAATCAATGGTTCAAACCCCGTGTAAGATATGTTGGATAGTGTCTCTAAACTACTTAGTTTTGATTTAGTTGAAATGATTACATTTTACTAAACAAAAAAAATTTCCAGAGACTAACCAACAGGATTTGAAATTAGTGAATAGGATCAATCCTATACAAAATGCTAAATTAAATGTTTAATTTCAATCATTGTGATAAGGAGAGGAGTAAATACATTTCTTCTCTAACAGTACTTCTAACACCAATGCTTCCAATTATGTTAATTATCAAAATATGTATTTATATTTTTCAATGGATTAAGCATATTTTACTTAATATAAAGCATATATAGATGTAAAATTATATATATATATATAGAACATTTAACATGAACTAAGTCTTACCAATGGGTAGTTAATTGAGCTGGTAAGTGAGCTACAATCCCCTTAAAGATGAGAATGCGTGTTCGAATCCTGAAAAGCGCTCTCATTGGAAGAGGGGACAACCTTGATGAAAATGCGTGTTCGAATCCTGAGAAGTGCTCTCATTGGGAGAGGGACAACCTTGCCTATGTGGGCAAAACTCATACCCCTCGAGTTCAGATTAAACCGGGCGGTGATTAACAAAAAATAACTTGAACTAAGTTTTGTATAAGCTCGAGTGGTCTTTTAAGTAATGCGTAAAAATAAATTGAAGGGTAAAATAAAGATCTTCAGGCCCTAAAATACGTGGAGGCCGAACTCATACTTATGGCCATGAATGAACAAGGTTTTTAAATTAAAGCCCAAATTGTTAATCGAGTCTTCAGCCATTGTTTGATGATTTTGATTGTGATGCGTTTGATTTTTTTGTCCCGTAAAAGAAATATTTCTTTCCATTAGAAAAATAAAGGCACACGTGAGAGAGTGGTACCCACCAAACAAATGAGATTAAATATGCCCCAAGATTAATTAAAATAAATTATCGAAAGTCTAAACGTTTAGGTGGTGGGGCAAAACATGTTATGGGACAACTAAGTAATATCTTTCCCTATGAACAATACCCCTCAACTTCTCTTTGATTTTTTTTTAGAAGTTTAGGAAACAAATTACACTATTAAATTATAAAATATGACACATGTAATTATATTATAGTTTAGTTCATGAGTAGAATAAATTCATTTTGAGCAAAAAAGATATTTGTAAACATTTTAAAATGATTAATTTTGCATCCTTAATTTCCCTAAAAGAAATTAAAATGTCTTATATATAGGATAAGGGGGAGTGCCTTATGTTTTTTCCTCAAGTTTGGAAACATGACATATATGGAACATCATTAATTTTTTCTAATCGATTCCTTAGTTTGATTTAAGTTTTTATATAAAAGTTATGGATTTTTTTGAACTATTAAATTGATCATAATTTGTTTTTTCCGTGTCTATAACATTGTAAGGGTAAGCCATAAAGGAATGGGTTAACATAATATTCAAATATAATAAATATTACCTAATTTAATCTATTGATTAATTGTGTTAGATATTTTAATAAAAAATTACTAAAAATGTATTTGTTTTCAAGCAAGTTAACAAAACTAACACTTTTTTTTGTGTCAAAATTATTTAAATGAAAACAATTTTGAGTTTATTCCAATAATATAAAAAAGATGTCGTTCGGTCATATAAAAATAGTTCAGAAGTAGCCACACAAAAAAAAAAATTATGGCACTGGTATTGTTAATGGCGGTGTTTGTTTGTGCGTGAAAATCAAATTATCATATAAAATTGTCTTCCCCGGCCTAAAGCAACTATATGGACTCGAGATTTAAGATTAAACAAATGCCTTCCCTTAAAGCAACTATATGATCCTAGGCCTATTTCTAATTCTTCAAAATTCCATGTCTCTATAATATTTTCACATACTCACACACATGTGTGTGTGTATTGGGTCCTGTAAATTTCTTCACACACATATGACTTGAATGATGTGAAATGATTAAAGATTTAGAAAATGATGGGCTTTTTTTTGAACTGAAAGAAAACGATAGGCTTGAGTGGTCCCAAGTTAGTGAAATTAAGAGCAAAAAGATTGAAGAAAACATTCATGAAGCATCTTGGAAGTGTGCCGCATAATTAATTGCTGCCATCCAGCTACCCAAATGTTCTACATCATTGCCTTTCTTCCCATAATTTCATTGTGTCCATTTGGAGTTTGTTCTTCTTTTTTTCTCGTTTCTCAAATTTATTTCACAATATCGATAAATAAGTCGGGAGTATCGGATTAATGAAAAAATTTAAACAATGCATATGTAATTTATTGAAATTTAAGTTAAGGTGAATTATTAGAACTAATGCATTACTTAAAATTAGTAGTTAGATTTTATACCCTAACCCTTGTTTATATCACAACTTAAGTATACCAACAAACATATGGAAAATAATCCTTTAACTTATATTGTTTTTCTATACTAAAAATGAATCTTTTAACATATTTAATATGTAATTTTGGTCCATATGACTTATTGTACATCAAAGGCATTAGTGGAATTAACAAGAAAATGAGGCTTATTGGGCATAATTCTATATTAGTTTATTTTGATTGAATTATGAGCCTTTTATCTTTTTTTATTGCAACTTATATGGGAGTCTTGTCTCTTTTCCCTTCGCTTTATGAATTCCTAAATCTAGCTATACTATGTGTGTATGTATGTAAGTTGATGGATTTCGCAACAACTCAAATTTCATGAGACAAAAGGGAGACACAACGATGATTGGATCACCTAAGTATATTAAGGGAGATAATCTCTTTCAGGCACATATAAGTATATAGTAATGGTCGATCTATTGAGATTTCAAAGTAGTACACCTTGTCATATAAAAAGGACCAAGAAAATTGGTAGTTGGTGATTTATATTAAGAACCAGAGGGAGTATTATTTAAGAAGAAATTTCATTGGGAATTGTTTTATTGATTATTTTCTCATTGTCATTTGATAATTTAAGATTGATACCATTGTGTTTGTCATTTTGTTACTATTTCTGCAAATCCTTAATTAGTCTATAAGAACTTCACATTAACTAAAGTTATACATAAAAACTTTATATTGATATGGTATTTCATTTTCCTAAGTTGGGATTCTTATATTTGAGGAATTTTTGTGTCTTTCTCCTATACATAAAACGTCTAGTAAAGTCTTATAAAAAAACGTCTAGTAAATAATTATTAAAACAATGGGAAAAGGGAATGCATTAGAACGCAAGCTTGGTCATGCTAAATAATGATCATTAGTGGCAGTACACCCACTTCGAGTTATTCTGTCTCTCTACCCAAAGAAAAAGAATCCACAAAAGTCAATGGTAAACTATTTGGGAAGGATTCATTCTCCACCAAAATCCTCATGGTCAATATTTGCTACCAGAAAAGAGAATATGCATGTCAAAATGACACTTCACTAACTTGACACACACACGCACACACATTCCATCAAGGTAAAGTATTCTAATACTTTAGGAGAATACTAATTACATACGATTCATGAAAGTTTTTTCATTATTGGCATTTTCATATAGGCCTACTTGGCATCGCCTATCCCATATTTTCTTTTATACAGATGTTATGAACATCGATTTTAAATTTATGAATGGTCTTTATATATCTCATTTCATTAAAGTAAGTTTTAAATTCTGACCAAAAAAAAAGTAAGTTTTAAATTATTATGAAAATTATTTGTATTTCAATCTTTGAATATCTAATCAAGTAAGCATGTAAAAAAATAATGCATAATAATAGTGTACTAATGACTTTAAAGAATAATATTAATTTTTTAGATCATTATCTTAAACAACAATGCTTATAAATTATTCCCAAGTGCGGATATATTAATTTTAGTTTTCAAAATAATAATTGTTATAAAAATTATTTCTTACAACTAATAATGTTAGTATCAAATGAGTAGAATGATTCTATCAAAGTCAATTCAATTCTATCAAAATCAAATGAGTAGAATGATACTACCTCCGGTCCCTAATGTAAGAGCTAGCCGCCAAAAAAACGCTTCTTAAGAAAACATGTGAATGTTAGTTGGGTGTCTGGAGTTAATGCTATTTTTTCAATATTGCCCATATTTATTATGGTACTTTTAAGAGAGAGAAATACATAAGCATTAATAAATATGAAAGAGAGTTAGGGGTAAAGTAGGAAAAAATACATTAAATGAGGAGAGAATATTGGATGAGCTCTTACATTAGGGACCAAAACCATTCAAATTTTGGGCTCTTACATTAGGGACCGGAGGGAGTATATTTTTTGAAAAAATAAAACTTAATTAAAGTTGGAGGATTCAAATGGTATTAACATATAGAGTTTATAAATATTAATAACTACTCCCTCCGGTCCCTAATGTAAGAGCCCAAAATTTGAATGGTTTTGGTCCCTAATGTAAGAGCTCATCCAATATTCTCTCCTCATTTAATGCATTTTTTCCTACTCTACCCCTAACTCTCTTTCATATTTATTAATGCTTATGTATTTCTCTCTCTTAAAAGTACCATAATAAATATGGGCAATATTGGAAAAGTAGCATTAACTCCAGACACCCAACTAACATTCACATGTTTTCTTAAGAAGCGTTTTTTTGGCGGCTAGCTCTTACATTAGGGACCGGAGGTAGTAGTAGAATAGTACATTTATTGCTAGCTAGCATGCGAAACACTAGCTAGTAGACTAGCATTTAAATAATTCATTAGATTATGGAACCATTTAACTAACACTGACTTTAATGGGAATGATCTTGCCTATTTATGGTATCAATTAATCGCAGTGGGATGCAGAAAGCAATGCATTGATAGCTGAGAGCCTGAGATCGATTTGAACTAAACTAAACTAAGGCCTAAGGGGGCCAAATTCAAGTTCATTTCAACATTAAATATCTTCCTAATAAGCTTAGGAATAATTATAGAGAACGATGATAATTGGTAGTACCCCTTTCCCATTCTTGAAAAAGAAATGGTGTGGAAGTGTTTGTTTTCGTATTGTCGTTGGATTTTATTAAAAGCGTGTTTTAGATAAATATATTGTGAAAGTAGTTGTTTGACCTTTTTCCCAGGGATACATGAATTATAATTTTAGTTTTTGAAACACTATTTCATACACATTGTTTGTGTGTGTGTGTGTGTGTGTGTACGATATATATCATCCTCAATTTGTATAAACTTTCAAAACTTAACACTTGTGAAATTACATACAGCTACAACTATCTTATGACACTCTCTATCCGTTTTTTAAGTAAATTTTAGAATTGGCCGTTGGTTAATTTAATTCAGGACTTCTCATATTTCTTTTTTTTTTCACTTGAGAGAGAGTATTTCACAAATTATTAATTACATGTTTTTTCCAAATACTCTTAATAATGTAGGGAGCGCGATATTATTGAAAAAAGTAAAAGAGGTAAAGATGTAAACCTACCTATGAAGTGTTTACTTAAATGAACTTAAGATAATACTACCTCCGATCTTAAATATAGGACCTAATTGACATTTTTTTGGAGAGATTAAGGTTGCGAAATATGTTATTAAATGATGAAATATTTGATATATTTTTATATTATCCATTAGTTTATAGGTAAAATAAACTAGTTTAAGGGAAAAAAGTTAGGTAAATCAATTTATAATTAACTTATTTTTGCTTTTTTAGTATTTTCCAGAGAAAGTCAATTAGGTCTTATATTTAGGACTAGAGGGAGTAGTAAATGATTTGTGTGCAAATTAAAAATACACATAGAGTTTAATTTCCAAAATGAAGCAATAGTGTTACTATCAAAAAGTCAAAACTTTGTTGGAACGTTTAAGAAATAGTAGTCCACACACAATTTGCATAGAGTTTCCACTCCTAGTGGCATCATCCACCACTGCAGGACCTTGTGTATGACCCAAACATAGCAGTACCTTGGCGACAAATTAAAGCAGCGGTGATGGGCATATATATAGAGTTAGATGTGTGAAGAGTTTGTTAATTAATTAAATAATCAATGATAGTTGACTTAATATTTGGCCGTGATATATTTTTGCAGTCATTCAAATACTTATATATGTACGTTCTATATATTCTTTCTATTATTGTTTTGACTAACATTAACATAAATTTGCACTATTTTAGAACATTCATGTGGATTTTGCATTGAAGTAACTCATGCTATAATGGGAAAATATTTCTTTGTATGCAAAATATCATGGGAAAAAAATTATTTCTTTGGATGCAAAAATACACATTTCAACTATCTCTCATATCCTTTCTTGTGTGGTGCTCTGCTGTGCAACACACCTTGAACTCTAATTTTTCAGTAGTTCAAAGTATTCGTGAGTTTTTAAAAAACCAGTTCAAATAGATCCACATGATTCATTAATTGAAATCCAAACATGGATTTGATTGGTACGTAATTGATGTTCTCTCCCTCCAAATTTTCATATTATTCTTTCTGTCGACAACACTCCTACCCTTTAAGTCTGAATTAGCCGGTTGTTAATAAGAGACAGATTATTGGACAATGTTTTATAAAAAAAAAAAAAGACAATGCATACTTTTGTCCTATTTTTCTTATATTTAAAGAAATATTTTAGTCCATCCGATGTGTCAACCGAAAATGGTGATTAGTAGGGCCCACAGAACTCCCACGCTTGCATTGACTCTAAACTAAACGGGGTGTGCCCCCTGCCCCTGTGTGGGCCACGTCACTTTCGCCGAGACCGTTTTAAGGTTTGACTGCGTTCGGGCAGCGGTCAGCACCGTTTCGGGCAGCCTCCATTCACCTCTCTCTCTCTCTCTCTCTCTCTCTCTCTCTCTCTCTCTCTCTCTCTCTCTCATAAACACTGACACAAAAGTAAACACAATCTAACTGAAGTTGTTAAGAGTTCCGGGAAATATGTTCAAAGTAATAGCAAACGTGAACTCTTTGTTATGAAATACTAACTCTGATTCGTTGACTTCTAGTTGACTTTTTTATGTGGTCGGCTATTAGTATAGTGTAACGCTTTGGATTTGGTCATGGCTCATAATGGTGGAGATTTGGGAGGCTAATATATAATATTTTCGTGAGTTATGATATTCAGTTTGTTAAAGCGTGTGGAAGAGTGGCTATGTAATGGTGTATTGGAGTGTGAGATATCATTTGGTTATGCAAATTTTAGCTACTTAGATGGAGAGAAAGGTTTTTGATTTAGTTCTTTTCTTGTTGGTCGTGATTGTTCATTCAGTATGGCTGATTTCTGCTAACATGGAAGGTGAGTATGGAATTCTTTTAGCTTTAAATTTTTTCCTCTTTCAATGGAAAGAAATCATCTTTAAATTTTGTTTTAGATTGTGATGGTTGTATATTTGATTATATTCACTTGGGGTCATTGGGATTTTTACCTATTAGGAAAATCATAAACAACTCAGGGGAGATGCCATTTTCGAGTTAGCCTTTTTTAATTTCATTGTGATCTTTATATCTCTTTTCCTTTTTGGCTTGGGACTACAGAAAAAAAATGTGGTAGAAGCGGGGAGATGGTATTTTATTGCCTCGTGTAGTACATTTTTCAATCGATTGTTTTTTTTATCGACGATCAAGGTATCCCCTACTCAACAAGTGAGAGACTAATCCTTCGCTGATTTGTAGGCACCTCAAAGGGTGAGACAGCTGACCGGAGAGATTTATTCAATCGATTGTTTTTGTTTCTTCACATGTATATCAAGTTCTGGGAAACATGCTTTTGTGCTTGATATATGTTGTTTGATCCTAGTGGTGCAGTTTGTTTATGAGTTTGCAATGTCTAAAGGTGTACTTTGTAGCCCAAAGCTGATTGTTTGTTCTTGTATTTTGATATAGGGGATGCTTTGCATAGCCTGAGGACAAATTTGCAGGATCCTGACAATGTCTTGTCAAGTTGGGATCCTACACTCGTCAATCCATGTACATGGTTTCATGTAACTTGCAATAATGATAATAGTGTGATAAGAGTGTAAGCTTCCTGTCCATGATACCTATCACTTGTATGCCTATTCTGTATCTGAGATTAGGTACAAAGCATTACCACTAAAAATTCTTTCTCCAATGTTTCCTTATGTTTCCTATTTTTCCCCTTTCTGGTGACAGTGATCTTGGAAATGCTGCTTTGTCTGGTCAACTTGTTCCACAGCTAGGCCAGCTCAGAAACTTGCAGTATTTGTATGTTGTTTCTTGCCTTGATCTATTGATGTTTTCCACCTTTTTTTCTTGTCTATTGTCTAATGAATCTACAGGTTGGGTTATGAAGTCATCCACATCCCATTGCTTTGGGGTGTTAAAAATTCGTTTTTATTTTCGGTTTATGCTCTTTTTATTTGTTACTCTTGAATTTTCTTATGTTTTATAGTTCTGATCATAATGATTATTGAAGTTGTGGAACACAGAACATGCCACTCTTGGATTGTTCTTATTTGAGTGTTTTTCTAATGTTGATGAGGCAATCCAATATTTCCATTATTTATAACTGTAAATTTTTTTTATGACAGGGAACTTTACAGCAATAACATTACAGGCCCAATTCCAAGTGACCTGGGTAATCTTACTAACTTGGTGAGCTTGGATCTGTACTTAAACAGCTTCACTGGTCCAATCCCAGATTCATTGGGAAAATTGTCAAATTTGCGTTTCCTGTGAGTAAGCTCATTTTTCACATTATATGTTCGAAAACAGTGGTGCTGTAAAAGTAGTCCTTGTTCAAAATTCATTTTGTTTGTACTAGGAACATTGCTACTTTTTTCTATCAGTGGTATGTGTAGAAAAATGAGCATGTAAAATGGCACCTTTAGTATCAATTTGTGTAATGTTCTTGATAGATTCCTTAACTGCAACAAATTGAGTTCATTTTGCAGACTTTTAGATCCAATATAGTAACAGTGCCAGATTAAAGCTAATTATTTGCCTTATGTTTGATTATAAAGTCATATGTGGCTTGGCATTTATATTTGGGAGTTTTTGAATGAATCAGTAGAAGCTCATTTTTTATATCCAACAGTCTTGGGAGAGGATTTAATATGGAAGTTATTCAAACTTGTGCATTTGTCTTTTTCTTGATGTCATTTCCTAATACAAGGCTTTGCTATTATAACACTCCATAATTGGAGCAAATGATGTATAAGGAATGCTATTTTACTTTGTTATAGTTTCTCTGTTGAACTAAAAGACTGTTTTGTTACAATGGATATTTTTCTGTTATTTTTATCTATTCTCTATTTTCTGTTAAAACTGATTTTAATATTGTTTACTTGATCTTTGTCTAAGGATAGTCGGCTTAACAATAACAGCCTGACGGGTCCAATTCCTATGTCATTGACCAATATTCCATCTCTTCAAGTCCTGTGAGTGCCATTTTGCCTTTACATATGCTGTTCATTCCCCACTTTTGAGAAATGCTAATGTTTTGTTCTCAATTCATACACCAAAATGTAGGGATTTGTCAAATAACCATCTGTCTGGTGTGGTTCCTGATAATGGCTCTTTCTCTTTATTCACTCCAATAAGGTGAATCTCTTACCTCTAATTTAGTGCCAACTTAAATTTTTAAAAGGTTTCTTAATCAATTGCCTGTCTGCTGCAGTTTTGCTAACAACTTGGGTTTATGTGGGCCAGTCACTGGGCATCCCTGCCCAGGAGCACCACCATTTTCTCCCCCTCCACCTTATGTCCCACCACCCCCAGTTTCTGTCCCAGGTAAGCTTTCTGTTTATTATGGTTTAAGGAAATCTAGCACTATACTATTGCAAAAAGTTCACGAACATAAACAAGAATTTGATGGCTCAAATGTAGCACACATCTATTCAAAAATGACTCAAATCTAGCATTTCCGTTAATTTTAATGGGTTTGACCCTTAAGTTCGATCATGCCACGTCACCCAGTTAGGCCACGTCGCCTGCCACGTCACTCAATGAGCCCACTAACTGGGTGACGTGGCAGGTGATGTGGCATGACTGGTCAAACTTAACGGTCAAACCCGTTAAAATTGACGAAAATGCTAGATTTGACCCATTTTGTAATAGATGTGCACTACATTTGAGCCATCAAATTCTTGTTTATATTCGGTGAACTTTTGTCAATAGTAGAGTGCTAGATTTGACCCTTAACCCATTTATTATTGACTCAAAGTTTAGAGTTTATATGTGTACATTACTTATATATTCTGATGTCTCACGTTCTGCTTGCTTCCACGATTTCTAGGATTTTTTGCCATGCCTTTGTAGTGGAACTTTTATCCATATCATGTATGCATGGCAAGTTGACATTAATAGATGAGAGAAGCATTGATGTCTTCATTTTTCTGTTTGTGGAAATTTCAGGAGGTGGTGTCACTAAGGCAGTTGCTGGAGGAGTTGCTGCTGGTGCTGCCCTGTTATGTGCTTCTCCTGCAATTGCATATGCATGGTTACGACGAAGGAAACCACAAGAGCTTTTCTTTGATGTGCCTGGTGAGTAAATATGACATAGTGGTTCATCTCATGAATCATATTTTTTGTGGTCAATTGTAAATATTAATTGGATAGTTTTGACTTCTTTGCTTCTATTTGCAGGTGAAGAGGATCCTGAAGTCAATCTTGGACAGCTGAAGAGGTTTTCGCTGCGAGAGTTGCATGTTGCAACAGATGGTTTCAGCAATAACAACATTCTTGGAAGGGGTGGATTTGGTAAGGTATACAAGGGACGGTTGACAGACGGCTCATTGGTTGCCGTGAAAAGACTGAAAGAGGAACGTACACCTGGAGGGGAGCTTCAGTTTCAGACTGAAGTAGAAATGATCAGCATGGCTGTGCATCGCAATCTTCTCCGTTTACTTGGATTCTGTATGACACCTACTGAGAGGCTTCTTGTTTATCCCTTTATGGCAAATGGAAGCGTTGCATCATGCTTAAGAGGTACATGTTTTCCATATTTGTTCTCCTTATATAAGCAGTTTTGACTTTTTGCTATGGAGTGACTTTAACTGGAAGGCAATTGAAATTGGACAGTGTGGAGTGTAACACATTTGTTTTGTTTTGTTTTGTTGGTTAAACCTCTTATCTTTTCATATAGAAACCCTGCCTTCTGTTTCTATACACCTTTCTTTTGATTTGTATATTTTTCAATGTTGCAGTACGACTTTAGGAGTAACCTTTTCTTATTAAAAATAGTTCACCTTTTTCTACAACGGTTGAACTTTAAAGGGACTTTTAGCTCCCAATAATTCTTCTTTGTTTGCTTTTGGTGAATTAGATGCTCAAAATCAGGTAGATTATTGTTTAAATTTCCATCCCTCCAACTTTTCTGTTGGCTTTTACCTGCAAACAATCTTATGCAAACATTTTGTGGAAGAAAGTTAACATGTGTGAAACAATGCTAATTTATTGCTTAAACTGTGCATGTTTTTAAAATTAAAGAATAGTAAAGACTAGTTAAGTTATTCATTCATTAAAAATGTCCATGATTTATGATTTTTATGTTAATGTAGTCTTGTGACTTTGTATTTATATTATTCTAGAGCGTCCAGAAAATCAACCGCCTCTAGATTGGCCAAAAAGGAAGCGGATTGCTCTGGGATCTGCCAGGGGTCTTTCATATTTGCATGATCATTGTGACCCAAAGATTATACATCGTGATGTTAAAGCTGCAAATATATTGTTGGATGAGGAGTTTGAAGCAGTTGTTGGTGATTTTGGGTTGGCTAAACTTATGGACTACAAGGATACCCATGTTACAACTGCTGTTCGGGGCACGATTGGGCACATAGCACCCGAATACTTGTCAACTGGAAAGTCTTCAGAGAAAACTGATGTTTTTGGGTATGGTATCATGCTCCTGGAGCTCATTACTGGACAAAGGGCTTTCGACCTTGCTCGGCTTGCAAATGACGACGATGTCATGCTGCTTGATTGGGTAAGTTCACTGTAATTTATATCCTGTTGTCATTAAATATAAATTTTTCCAGCTGTTAATTTAATGTTGTAATTAGAGTATTCTGTATTTGTACCAACTATTAATTTGGTTTTGGTTTCATGTTAATGCACATGAATGGTAAAAGTTGGGAGGGAACATCTTTTAACTTTTATTATGATATCTGTTACTTCTTCACTTTTATGGTTGCTTAAGCGTTTTTAAGTTTGCTTCAACACTTGAAGGTCAGAAGCGGTAAGCTCGCTTGCCGTGGGGTCTGAGGTCGTGAGTTTGATTGAATCAGTCTCTCTGCATAAAAGTAGAGGTAAGACTGCCTAATACATTCCCTTCTCAGCATTCTCACCAAGTGAGATCGAACAGGGTTGGCCTATTTTTTCCTTTTTACTTTGGGCAACCACATGGCATATACTAAGGATAGTTGATCTCATCAGCTACTATTGTTCATAGAACTTCTGATTTGGACAAAAGATAAAAGTGTGATTGAGAAAGTTTATATTTCACTGATGATTTGTCCAAACTATTACTGTTGAATATGTTCAGGTAAAAAGCCTTCTCAGAGATAAGAAGCTAGAAATGCTGGTTGATTCTGATCTACAGAACAACTATGTAGAGTCTGAAGTAGAACAACTCATCCAGGTGGCCCTTCTCTGCACTCAAAGCTCACCTATGGAACGGCCAAAGATGTCGGATGTTGTTAGAATGCTCGAAGGCGATGGCCTGGAGGAGAGATGGGATGAGTGGCAGAAGGTTGAAGTTCTTGCACAGGAAGTGGAAATGACCACTTATCCCAATTCAGGTTGGATTGTTGACTCAACTGAGAACTTACATCCAGTTGAGTTATCTGGTCCTAGGTGACTTTGGCACAGTGGAAACTAACAGAGAAGAGTTACTATGACTTATTTTTACAAATTATAAAGTTCTCTTTAACTTGTTCTATTCTCATGTAAGTGCAATGCTATATATATTCATTTACATTTGTGCATAGGGATCGCTTTGTCGAGATACTATTACTTTCATCATTAGGTGCAGCTTGACAAAGTGGCGTTTACTTAATGAAACAATGGTAGCTTAATCCTTATGCCATGACTGATTTGTTCTATTTGCAATTTATAATTTCCAAGATAAATTGATTTTTATATTTTTAAAATTTAGTTTTTATTTCAAAAGATCCTCAGTTACATCCGTATTAACCATAAGTTTACTTACTCTAGACTTACAAGATAAATTGATTTTTATATTTTTAAAATTTAGTTTTTATTTCAAACAAATGATCAGACAAAGTTTCTCCTTTATGGCAGATACAATACATTAGATATATGATTGATTTGGATAATCATTTGCTATTGTAACGCTAATGGATTACTATTTGATTTGTGTTTAATCATTTTTCTCACACAATTCTTGTATTACATGATGAGGATATTTAAATAATTAGAAATACACACACGAGAGGCAATGTTAATGTGCTACATTACCATTTATGGAGTAGAGCAAATCCTGAAAGCTCAACCTCCAACATCTTAGGATTCAAGGAATAGTCATTCTTAACATCAAGTCTTTTAATATTCTCTTGAACATCCACAAGCTTTAATTTATGGTTTATATTATTTTCTATTACTTCATTATTTGTAGTTTTAAGGTCTTTCAACTTTCTATACTACACATCAAAACTATCAGGGGTAACGATTTTATTGACTTTAATGGCATCAAGCAATATTAATGGCTTCACACATTATTCCGATGACCATGAAAAACATTTGTTTGGTGTACATTTTTTTGAATGAACATTTTTGTTGGCTAAACATAACTCATCTTACTCAACCTTTGTTGACTGAACATATGACTGGCAAAAGTCGTAGGTCATGTACGAAACCAGCAACCATGAGGCTCCAGTTGGTAAAAGAGTTTGCCCTAGAACTATGTGTCTAGGTTCAAATCCTACTGATATAAGAATCCTGTTGGTGGGGGTCTCTTTGGTGTATATAGTTGATAAGCAAAAACTCAAAACACCACGAGTGCTCATCAAAGTATTTGAAGTAAAAAAACAATTACTTAGCCAATTAGTTTTTTTTTTTTGATAAATTAGCCAATTAGTTTTTTTATGGAATTTTATTTTGAACTGAAAGTTTTTTTATGGAATTGAAATATATGAAAAAAAGAGAGAATAACTGCATAGAAAAATAGAGATCCAAACTCAAGCGATAGAAAATTATACCCTATCAAAGAAAAACAATACAACACTGCCAGCTCTAAATAAGGTCAGACAAGATACAAAATAAATGGCCTGTTTGGATACATTTCCAAAAATTATTATAACTCCCAAACCTTGGTTACACACAAAGACATCTAAACAATCATTTTTTTTGGATAAGCTATTTTGAGAAGAAAAACTAGGTTTAGAGTTTCAAAAGCTATTTTGAGAAAAACTACATTTTTCTCCTTTTCCAGCTGAAAACTTCGATTTCTCATTTAGAAAAAACACTTATTTCAAATAAAAGAAACATCAAAAGCTATTCATCCTGACTATTTTTCAGAAAGTCATATTATACTCAAAAGTTATTCTTAAAAACTATTCTCAAAAAAGCTTAATCCAAACACTCTCATTTCATCAAAAGCTATTTTTCAGAAAAGCTATTCTACTCAAAAACTATTCTCAAAAAACTATTTTCTCAGAAGCTACTCTCGAGAAGCTGAATCCAAACAGGCCCAAAAACTATAATGACATGCCACTAAATAATTTGAACAAAAGAGTTACTAGCCTGCTGAACACACCTACTTACCAAAATATCATTGACTCAAGTATTGAGTGAGTTGCAAGGAGTCATAAGTGTGTATGACAGATTGCACAATAGGGGTGAAATGTGAAAATAAAAAATTCAAACCATGCTCGATTAATACTATTCAGTCCAACACTTGACTTATGTCCACTTAACTACATGTTAGATTCCACTTTGATTAACCCAGGACCTTGAAAAGTTTTTACAAACCACAAGTTTATCATGAGCACTTGTGAAACCTAACAATCTCAAGTTTTTAGGGCTCACTTGAGAAACTACTCCTCCTTCCACGGATAGTTATACAATTTAAGCTTGTTCACTCAATGAATGGATTTTAATTTACACTTAAGCTCGAATATAAGAATATTGTTGAAGTTTTGGTACAATTAATAGTTCAAGAATATTCAATGTAAGCCTTAACTTCACCAACTTCTTCAGCAAATGCTTTTATTGTTGCTCTTTGAATTTTGCTCGTTGGTGAGTCTAATATAGTCATTGTGAGAGAAGATGTCATAATTGACAATTGAGTTAGTGTAGGTCTTTCTTGTAGAGTCTTGAAGGACACCGATTTAGAGGTCGGTGTAGTGTGCCTTGGGCCTAGTCCTTCAAGAATATTTTAGAACCTCAAGGTAAGCGGAAGTTACCCCGGGTATCGTTCTCAAGGGAGCCTTGTTTAATTAAACTACCCTAATAAATTTAATGCAATGCAAGATGAATTTGGGTAAAGAAAATATATTTTTTTGATTTTGTTTTAAGAGGGAATGAAGGATGCAAAACAAATAAATATTTTTGGTATTTTTAATAAAAGGGTGTAGTGGAAGTGAAGTGCTCTTGGAAATGATTTTCAATGGCTATCATAGCTTTCTAAATATTTTTGGGGAGTTTAATGCACTAATTTCCTAATTTACCAAACCTCATGGACCATGAGTCCAATTACCTAATTAGTGGAACCCCAACTAACTAGAAATTGTTAAGCTCTTTAGTGCCTTTGAGTTTTCTCTACGTTTCCTAAAATACCAAACCTCACCAACCGGTAAGTCTAATGCCTAGTCTCATGAACCCATTCAAATAGACATTATTAATTACCCTAGAGTGTGATTATTGATTGCAATGCATTAGGTTCAATTACAATTCAATTCAACAAACTATCTACCAATACCATGAGTAAATAGAAATATTTAATGAATTATAAAGTACATATGTATGATCATACATATTGTTGAGTCCAAATTCCTCATTACAAGTCAAAACCACAAATCAAACTCACAATAACAACCAAATCCAGTCCAATCTCAAAACATAAATGCTAACCTAAACCTAGGCAATCAAAAATATAAAGAGAAAGGAAAGGAATTGGAACTCGCCTTTGAAGAACCATAGCTCAAGCCACTTCCCATCAACTCCAAGAGCAAGGAGGAACTTTATTGAGGCATGAATGGAGGAAGGAAGGTGGAAGATTGAAGAAATGAGATGAGAAGTGAGGAGAAGAGGATGAAGGGAATGGAGGGAACTAGGGTTTTGGGGAGCACCCAACCCCCAAAACTTCACTTTCTAACCTAATTTTTGCCTCTAATATCAATGGGGACTTGGGCTTAGTGTTTTGGGTTTTATTTGGGTCCAAATTGGGGTCAAAATAGTCAAAAAAATAAGCAAAACCGAAGCTGTTCTGTAGCAGTTCGCAGGAGGGGCTGTTCTGCAATTTCTGGAAGTATTGGGTCTGGTTCTGTAATTTTCCCAGGACAGTTCTGCAGTTTTTTCAGAATTCTGGGCCGTTTCTGTAATTTCTGCCAAATGTCCAAAATCACCATTTCAGCCTATTTTTGTCATTTTCTGCAAGGGAAAAATTACAACAACATAATACCTTTCATCCCAAAAATTAATCACTTAAGATAAACAATTAAATGTGATGATTATGCCCTTATTTGACCCCTTTTCACACAAAACCATTTTTAATTCTATTAAATTATAATCAATTCATTTTAATTCAATATTGCATCTTTCAAATGTTAATAACTTCAATTTAGCACACTAAAAACATACAAATCCAAGGATTTGTCAACTATCCTTTTCCATTTTATGTTAATCACATCTCTCCTAATTGATTATCGGGTTTAGAACTTGTGTCTAACGAATTTAATTTAAATTTATGCATGTCTAAATTAAACTTCCTCAAATAGGCCTTGCTAGATGCATATGGAAACAGATCAGTCATTAAATATAACTTTATATTCCAGAATTCGGAACTTCCAGTTCAAGATTTTCACATACTTTGAATTAAAAAGTTTATATAATTTTACCAACTCTGTAGGGAAATATTTTTCATTCATTTAATTCATACATTGTATATAATTATTAGATACATTGTACCTTTTTTTTTTGCTATGGATTAGATACATGCTTCGGAACTTTTGGTTCATGATCTTCACATATTTTGAGTTATAATTTTACCAACTCTGTAGAGAATTATTTTTCATTCATTTAATTCATACATTGTATATAATTATTAGATATGTTGTCTGTTTTTTATATGGATTATTAGATACAATGTATTCGCTTCAGAATTTCTAGTTCATGATCTTCACATATTTTGAATTAAAAAATTACTATAATTACTAACTCTGTAGGGAAATATTTTTGGTTCATTTTATTCATACATTGTATATAATTATTAGATACATTGTATCTTTTTTGCTATGGATTAGATACACCGTATCTGCTTTTGTAATCCTTGTGTTTATAACTGTAATATGATATTTATGAATTTCTTAAGGAAATTGTTTCACATTTATTTTCTTTCTTTTGCTAGAAACAATTATTTTCTTTCAAACCATAGGACTCTAAATAGTTCAATTAATTTATGGCCCTAGGATATATTTTTTGTTACACTCTTGAATATATTTTTATTCCTTCAGTTCTTATTATGTGGTATTCTCATTATATGTGTGTACACATTTATATAGTTCTTATTATGTGCACACATTTACTTGCCCTTGTGTGATGATGAAGTGGTAAAGGATGATGAGCGAAAAAGTAAAATAATTTTACATGAATATTTTTGCACCTTCATGACAATTACATGAGGATCTTTTCACTTAAGCCCTATAATTGATTATATTATGGCCCTTACCTAAAAGTAACCTTTAGGAGCTTTTTTGTTTTTGTATCCTCACCTCTGTGTCAAGTAAGACTAATCTCTCATTGATCTGAAGTCTTGTATAAGGGCATACAACTGAGTTGTGAGCTTCTTGCTTCATTAACAAGAGTTGGGGTTCAAACCCCCAACCAATTACTTAAGGAAGAGAGTGGTTATCACTCATATCAACCCTCTCATGAGTATATTAGGGCAAAAGTCCTAAATTTTTTGTCTCTCACAGACACATAGCCGCATATAAATAAGTGCATAAGCACTATACCATTTACACCGACATATAACTCTAGAGAGAAGAGATTAAAATTATTGTTTGAGTTCAAGTTTCCATTTCCTTCCCCTTCTTTTGCAAGAGCACTTGTCACTTGCCCTTTTGTTTGCAGCTTTTTTATTTTGATAACTCCCCATGGTGTTTTCCATATGGTGATGTTCATGATGAAGGACGATCATCCTTCAAATTCTCAAATTGATAGCGAATCACTCCGATCTGGCTTTCTAGTGTTACGACGAAGGTTTGTTTATCTCAAATTTGTCAATTATTTCAATTTATTTAGATTTACTTCACAGATGTGTTGGGTTTAGTGAGTTTGTACAACAAATCACCAGATATAGCTTCTTGGTGATTTATGAAAGCCTCAATTAATTGGGAAATGAAACTATGATATTGTTTTAGATTTGAATTGTATTTATCATGTTTAACTCAAACTCATCTACCTAATTAGAACAATTTTCATGTAGATCTAGGACTTAATACTTTGTATTGGGTAGTTGTCTATGAAACTAGCTAATATCTGGGACTTGAAGTTGATGTATCACCTCTAAAATATGAATTATAGATCAAAATTGAACAACATTGCACAGAAAAACTTTGGGACATGAAAAATATGAGTGTTTTTCTTAACGTATTAGTTATATACTTATATCATTAATTGATTTAATGTAATGGAAAAAATTAAAAAACTCATATGTTACTTTTTGTTTCTTGCATTGTTGATGATTAGGATGTTTGGCAAAGCTTATGGAGGTGATGGAAATGTAGATGATAAATATGTTCCTGTGTTCTATGGAACACATTGATTTATGATTATCAAATCAATGATATACCAAAGGTACTAAAAGTATATATATCTATAATATGTTTACTTATATATGTAAACTCATCATATATTATTACCCGTGATAGTAGTTGATAATTCTTATGTGAATATCACTCTAACTGACACATAGACATTGCTTTTAAGCATTTTATATCAATTTCACTCATAAAATATTTACATACATATGATTTTTTAGATAAAATAGTTACATATAATTTTTAGACAAACATATGACGGCTTTAAACATATTTTGATATACAACACTGAATATTTCTTCATACGTCAAAAGTTTGGAATTTACCTTAGATTTTGATTACTTTTTTTAATGGACTTTTATATTTTTTATTTTCTTAGCAACCTATTCAACAATTGATTGATTATAAATAGGGGATAAAATATATTTTTGTTCTCTTATGTTTGCATCAAATTTCAATTTAGTGATTTATCTTTGGAAAGTACACTTTTAGCCGCTTTTTGTTAGCACTGTTAATTTCACTTATATTTAAAAGATTATTTCATAATTAAATCAGGTAAAAAGGTCCTATTTTGAAAATATATGAATAATTATACTAAAATATTTTAATTTAAACATATTTTATATTTTAATCTTAGATTAGCCATTTAAATTTGTGAAATTGATATTTCCCATGAAATGAAACTAATGGTGTTAACAAAAAACTAAAAGTGTACTTTCCAAATATAAAGAACTAAATTGAAACTTGATGTAAATATAAGGAATTAAACTATACTTTAGCGTTTAGCCATATAAATATAAACAAAAGGGTAAAACTATTGATTTTGCTAAAATATTTTTGAATTATGTTAAACAACAAAAATTGTTATTTCATGTTGTTAACACGTCTTCTTTAATATGATTGGTTGCTTGCATTTTTCTCATAAGCTCATATTGCATGTGATATAGAAATCAGAGTGAAGTCATTAAGGTAAAATTTGACTATCAGGGATTCATTTATAGCCGTAAAAGAAGTTGAAAAGTACTTCTCTCTTCACCGATAAAAGTATAACACTATCTTGTAGGATGTAAGAAAATATTTTCTTTTTTTCCAACCTCTCTACCTTTTTTTCTTTTGAGCAGGGGTAAAATGTATCTTCTTTTTACTTTCCCACAAGTGCACTTTTCTAGGCATCGAGGATTTCTCTCTAGAACAGTGGCCAGACTCCAAGTGGTGAACATAAAAGGTTTAATTTGTGATTTCTTTCACTTACTCATATAATTTTTATTTTGTAAATCATTGCATTTAATTTTATTCATTATGTCAAATATATATTGATGATGTTCCAACATTATGTTCAAAGGGATGATGCTCCAAAAACTCCTATTACAACTTGTTGTGTTATCAACATAACTCAAGGTATCACCATGGGAAATAGAACCTTTGAATTCATATCTTGAAGTGCTATAAACATTTCTCGTCCTAGAAATGTCAAGAACAGAAGATGAATTGGCTCGTAGATATTCCATCCTCTCTGGTAGGAACACCATAAACCCATATTAGCTCCTTATGATTTTATAATTCTAGTTGTTCACGTTATTATATGAATTACACTATGTGTAGAAATGGTTCCCGACTCAATGCCTTGTAATCTTTGAGGCCGCCAATATCTCAATAATGTTAAGTGAGCAGTCCGGCAAAGATCAAGAATTTCCATATGAATATATAGAAGAGAAGCAGACATTTTAAGAATGTTGATTCTCCCAATCAAGATGGCTAAATAATAAAGTCTGACAAAGATCAAGAATTTCCATGTGCCTCATTGTGCAAGATTGTTTCCTTATCAAATCACCAGCATACCAAAGGCATATCGCACATTATTTCACTCTGTATAAACATAAACGGAGTGTTATAAGTTTCAGTTATAATGTACCTTCATTAGTGTTCAATAATTTAGTTTCTTTTCAATTATTCCTAATTGCTAAATTGTTCTTTCTTATTATATCTTTGATGAGGAGAGGCTGATGAATTGAATTCAACAGCACTAATTTATATAACTCGTTTTACATTTTAATTTGGTGATTAAGCACTACTTTGACTTCTTGAATGATAGATTTATGTGAATTTTTATAACATATATCTATGATATATTTTGCATCGACATGCTTATCCAAACTCACTATCAAATTATGTATCTGCAAAAGATGAATTCTTCTACAAAATTTTAATATGTAATGCCAATAAAATTAGCAAACATTTATATAAGCTCTCTATTTATGATTAAAAATGGTTGTAGAATTTAATGATTTGGTCTACCTTTGAAGTAATAAACAATCTCATATATTTTATAAATGAAAAAATATTTGCTTTTTTATTTTCTAATATATGCTTTTGTCATTTTTCGATAATTCATGAATTCTCATGTAAATTTCATTATCAAGTGAGATATACAATTATTGACGCATATTATATCAATAATTTTCAAACTACAAATATTTATAACACACTATATCCACCAAAAAAATAATATGTCTTATCATGATATATATAACTTGTTGTGAAAAATAATATTTTAACTAAATATTTCTATCTCATAACAACTTTATATTTCTGAATTCAGAACTTCAAGTTTATGATTTTCACATATTTTGAATTCAAAAGTTTCTATAATTTTAACAACCTTGTAGGGAATAGTTCTAGTTCATTTGTTAGTCATACATTGTATATAATTATTAGATACATTGTATCATTTTTGCTATGATTAGATACACTATATCTGCTTCGGAACTTTCGGTTCATGATTTTCACATATTTTGAATTAAAATGTTTCTATAATTTTACAAACTCTATAGGGAAATATTTTTGGTTCATTTAATTCATACATTGGATATATATTAGATACTCCCTCCGGTCCTAAATATAAGACCTAATTGACTTTTTTTTGGAGATGTTAAGATTACGAATTATGTTATTAAATTATGACATATTTGATATATTTTTAGATTAGTCATTAGTTTATAGGATAAATAAACTAGTTTAAGGGGGAAATTAGGTAAATCAATTTATAATTGACTTATATTTTTATTTGTTATGATTTTTCAAAAAAGTAAACTAGATCTTATATTTAGGACCGGATGGATCAGAGTACATTATATTGTATGCTTTAGGCTATTAATTAGATACACTGTATCTGCTTCGGAACTTTCAGTTCATGATTTTCACATATTTTGAATTAAAAAATTTCTATAATTTTAACAACTATGTAAGGAAATATTTCTCATTCATTTTATTCATAAATTGTATATAATTATTAGATACATTGTATCATTTTTGCTATGATTAGATACACTGTATATGCTTCGAACTTCCAGTTCATGATTTTCACATATTTTGAATTAAAAAATTTCTGTTATTTTAACAACTCTGTAGGGAAATATTTCTCTTTCATTTTATTCATACATTGTATATAATTATTAGATACGCTGTATCAGTTTTGCTATGATTAGATACACTGTATATGCTCCAGAACTTACAGTTCATGATTTTCACATATTTTGAATTAAAAAATTTCTATAATTTTAACACCTCTATTGTAGGGAAATATTTCTCGTTCATTTTATCATACTTTGTATATAATTATTAGATATTACCTCCGATTCTAAATATAGGACCTAATTGACTTTTTTTTGGAGAGATTAAGGTTGCGAAATAGGTTATTAAATGATGTCATATTTGATATGTTTTTAAATTATCCATTAGTTTATAGGTAAAATAAACTAGTTTAAGGGAAAATAATTAGGTGAATCAATTTATAATTAACTTATTCTTCTTTTTTAGGATTTTCCAGAAAAAGTCAATTAGGTCCTATATTTAGGACCGGAGGAAGTACATTGTATCATTTTTGCTATGATTAGATACATTGTATCTGCTTCGAAACTTCTGGTTCATGAATTTTACATATTTTGAATTAAAAAATTTCTATAATTTTACCAACTCTGTAGGGATATGATATATTTTTTGTTTATTTAATTCATACATTTACATAATTCTTAGATACATTGTATCTTTTTTGCTATGGATTAGATACACTGTATATATTATAACCTTTACCTTGTGTCAAGTAAGACTAATCCTTAGTTAATCCGAAGTCTCATATAAGGGGCATACAACTGAACTGTGAGTTTGCTTTATTCAAAAGAGTTGGGGTTCAAACCCCCAACCAATTACTAAGAGAGTAGTTAATTTCCACTCATAACAACCCTCTCATGAGTATATTAGGGCAAAAGACCTAAATTTATTTTCTCTCACCGACACACAGCCACATATAAATAAGTGCATAAGCGCTCTACCATTTGCACCGACAGATAACTCTAAAGAGAAGAGATTTAAATTATTGTCTGAGTTCAAGTTCCATTTCCTTCCTTTTCTTTTGCAAGAGCATTTGCTACTTGCCTTTTGTTTGCAGCTATTTGTTTTTCGATAACTCCCTATGAAGTGTCCGTGTGGTGATATTGATAAAAGACAATCATCTTTTAAACTCTCGAATTGGTAGTGAATCACTCCGATCTTGCTTTCTAGTGTTACGACGAAGGTATATTTATCTCAAATTTGTCAATTATTTCAATTTTATTTAGATTTACAATAAAAATGCGTTGTGGTTAGTGAATTTGTGAAACAAATCACCCAGATGTAGCTTCTTGATGACGCGATGGAGGTATAGCATGCTATGCTATAATGGTTGGTGAGTTGGTGGTTTATGGAAGCCTCGATTAATTATGATATTGTTTTGGATTTGAAATTGTGAACATGTTTAACTCAAACTCATCAACGTAATTATTACAATTTTCATGTGGATCTAGGACACAATACTTTGTATTTGGTAGTTGTCCATGAAACTAATGTCTGGAACTTGAAGTTGATGGGTAACCATGTTCCATCTATGTGACCATGCCCCAATTCAGATCAAAATTGAATAATATTGCACAAAAAAACTTGACAAAATGTTGTCAAAATGGACAATATTTTGGTATATAATGGGACACTGGATGGGTACGGTACCTTAGTCCCCTCCTCTTTTAATAAAGTGGTTTTTCCTTTTGGCGAAAAAAGTGGTTTTTTTTACGGGCGTCTCAATATCACTCCATTCTGGGATATTCCTTTTTTTCCATTAACTTTTATTAAAATTTTTATTTAGTGGAATATTATACCGCAACTGATTTAATTTAGTGGAAAATCTAATCTAACTAACTCATATGTTACTTGTTTTCTCTTGCGTTGTTGATTAGGATGTTTGGCAAAGCTTATGGAGGTGATGGAAATATAGATGATAAATATATTCCTGTTTTTTATGGAATAGATCGATTTATGATTATCAAATCAATGATATACCAAAGGTACTAAAAGTATATATATTTCCATAATATGTTTACTTATATATATATATATATATATATATATATATATATATATATATATTATCATTGATAGTAGTTGATGATCCTTATGTGAATACGTAGACATTGCTTTTAAGCATTTTATATCAATTTCACACATAAAGTACTTACCTACATATATTTTTTTAGATAAAATACTTACATATAATTTTTAGACGAACATATGACGTCTTCAAAATTTTTTGATATTCAACACTGAATATTTCTTCAGAATTCAAAAGTTTAAACTTTACTTTAGATTTTTCTTTTTTCTTTTTTTAATGGATTTTTTTGAGTAACTTATTCAATAAATGATTGATTATAGATATAAACAAAAGGGTAAAGCTATTTATTTTGCTAAAATATTTTTGATTTATGTTAAACAACAAAAGATGTTATTTCATAATGTTAACACTTCTCCTTTATCATGATTGGTTGCTTACATTTTCTCATAAGCTCATATTTAATGTGTTTTATATTCACAAGAGAAGTTGATATGTACTTCTCTCTTCACCGAAAAACCTATCTTGTAGATATAAGAATTTTTTCAACTTTTCTTCTAATTTTTTTTTTCATTTGAGCAGGGGTAAAATGTATGTTCTTTTGATGACCTTGCCACAATTGCACTTTTCTGAGTATTGGGGATTTCTCTCCAGAATGGCCTAACTCCAAATGGAGAACATAAAAGGTTTAATTTGTGATTGCTCTTATTTACTCATATAATTATTATTTTGTTAATTATTGCATTTTATTAATTATGTCAAATATTGATTATGTCTTCCAACATTATGTTTCAAAGGGATGAAGCTCCAAAAACTCCTATTGCAACTTGTGGTGTTATCAACATAAATGAGAGTTTCCCCTTGGGAAATGGAGCCTTTGAATTCATATCTTTAAGTGCTATAAACATTTCTCCTCCTAGAAAAAAGAAGATGAATTAGACTTACCATCCTCTCTGGTAGGAATACCTACAACCCAAATTAGTTCCTTATGATTTTATAACTCTATTTGTTGACTTTATCATTGACATTACTATATGAATTACACTATGTGTAGAAATGGCTCCCTACTCAATGCCTTCTCATCTTTGAACGCCGCCAATATCTCAATAATGTTAAGTGAGCAGTAAAGGATATTATTTAAGCAAGCATGATGAATATATAGAAGAGATGGAGACATTTCGAGAATGTTAATTCTCCCGATCAAGATGGCTAAATAATAAAGTCTGATAAAGATCAAGAATTTCCTATGCCTCATTGAGCAAGATTGTTTCCTTATCAAATCACCGGCATACCAAAGACATATCACAGATTATCTCACTTTGTATAAACATAAATAGAGTGTTAGAAGATTCAAGTAGAATGTATGTTTATTAATGTTCAATGCTTTAGGTTCTTTTGAATTATTCCTAATTGCTAAAATGTTCTTTCTTATAATATCTTCAATGAGGAATGACTTTCAGTTCAAAAAAAATGAGGAGAGGTTGGATTAAATTCAAAAGCATTGATGTATATAACTCGTTTTACATTTAGTTTAGTAATCATATCTTTGACTTCTTGAATGATAGATTTATATATAAATTTTCTATTTGGAAAATATGTACCTTGTAACATGATAATTTTAAGAGTGCAAATTTGACACTTGTAATTTAAATGGGACATCCAGTAGTATGTATGTTAAGTTCTAAAAGGGGTATCCAGTAGCATTGAAAAACTTAACTTCAATGGAACAAAACCAAATTTGTCTCATTTTAAGTTACACGAGTCAAATTTGTACCCTCAAAATTAACATGCTACTTGGTGCACCTTTTTAAAAATACCGTACTATTCGGTTCATTTCGTCCTTTTGTATATGGCTGTCTTAGATTATAGCTTCAAGCTTGTCTTCGTAGTAGTGTAAATAATACAGTAAAGATACCATATAAATCTGGTGTATGTTGTTGATTGATAATATTCCAAACAACAATGAAAGTCATAAAAAATTATATTTGATTTTAGTGGTTACATCGGGTGATTTATATGTATATGTATCATGAATGGATATTTTGGTAAAAAAAAAGAATCATGAATGGTTATGTATGCTGTATGCACACTAAGAGGATGAGTGGTCAAGAAATAAACACCATAACTAAGATGATTATCAAAATATTAGATTAAAAAAAGTTTAAATATAAACTAATTTGAAGTTTGAACATTTTGAAATTTTATTGACTCGTACAATTTTTACAGTAGTAATTGAATATAATTATAAAACATGGTGAAAATAAACCAGTATGGTTTATGTTAAACAACAACAATTGCAGCCTTTTGAATTTAACATTTGAATATTTGATGATGGTTCTCTACAACGTCTTATAAGCTAAAGCCTAATATTGCATGTTTTCCGGAAATTAAAAAGCACACACTGTACTGAAATTTGATGGAAAGGGGAGTTCGTACTTGCAATGGTCAAGGGTTCTGAATATATATCCCATTAAGGAACACGTGTATCTATTACTCTGTATTAAATTGTCTGAAGTTATAGGGCTGTATCACCAAATTTCAATTATATTTTACATTAAAGAAGAATAAATCATAATGTATATTAACATATACAATGTATCTAATTGATTATTATTATATAGTTAACATATGTTGGTAATGCATATGATTTAAAATCGTACTTTCATTTCACTAACTATGTAGGGAAATATTTGTTCATTTAATGTATACAGTGTATTTAATTATTAGATATTGTACATTATATTTTTTTAGATAATTATTACTACATATTATGATTATTAGATACAATGTATCCAAATTACTTTCTGTTAGTGGACCATAATTATTACTACTTATTCTGATTATATCACATCTCTTGGGAGATCAATCTTGTTCAAAGTTCGAACTATGTCATACTTGTTCTACGACTATATGCAATTTAAAATATTCTAGTCACTTCATTTCTCTAAAGTTTAAGATTTATTTTTAGTTCAAGATATTATTAATTTTATTCTTTTTGATTATTTTGTTGGCATCGTTATATGTGTATACTATACATGTTTTTAATCCGTTTTAGCCATAGATATTTTGAAGCAATCATGATATACTAAAATTTGAAATTTCCATATTCTGTCATTGTGGTTGAAATCTTTTTTAAAATATTTAAAGAATGTTTATACAAATTTCCATATTGTACAATTTATATATATTTACCAAATAATGTCTATGATTTAAAGGTTTCTATCATTTTGCCAACTCTAGGGAAATATTTTTCGTTCATTTAATTCATACATTGCATCTAATTATTAGATACTTTGTATCATTTTTACCATGGATTAGATACATTGTATGGGCTTGGATTTATCCATTTAGGCATGGGGTGTGGGATGGGAATTCCTACATATATATATAAGGGCAGAAGACCTAAATTTATTTTCTATCATACACACAGCCGCACATGAATATGTGCATAAGCACTACCATTTGCACAAATAGATAACTCGAGAGAAGAGAGTATTAACATGATTGTCTGAGTTCTAGTTCCATTTCTTCCCTCTTTTTTTGCAAGAGTACTTGTTGCATGCCTTTTATTGGCTGCTAGTTGTTTTTTGTTTTGACATCTCCCCATAACATTTTCCATTTTGAAAAAGGATGATCATCTTTTAAACTTTCAAACTTATAGCGAATCACACCGATCTGGCTTTCTCATGTTACCACGAAGGTATCTTTATCTCAAAATTGTCAATGATTTCAATTTTCATTTAGATTTACTATACAATTAAGTTTACGCGTTGTGGTTAGTGATTTAACTCTTTCCCGTATCATAATTGTTACATGAACTTTTGGTTTAAACATGATATTGTTATTAAATTGGAAAAAACTTACATGATTACACTATCACTTGGGTTGTTTCTGGCTTGTGTATAAATATTTTTCTTTTGTTAAAGTGGTACTTATTCTCCAAGTGGTCTGATTTATTGGAAAAAAATTAACTAACTCATATTACTTGTTTTCTCTTGCTTTGTTGATTAGGATGTTTGATGAAACTTATGGAGGTGATGAAAATGTAGATGCTAAATATATTCGTGTTTTATGGAACTCATTGATTTATGACTATCAAATCAATGATATACCAAAGGTACTAAAACTATATATTCTATATATTTCTATAATACGTTTACTTATATATCTTAACATATTCATATTTCATTAACCTTTATAGTAGTTGATAGATATTCCGTATGCGAACACCACTCTAACTGACGTATTGTTTTTTTCAAATACGGTCAACAAGTCTCATTAGTTAGGCCACCTCTATTGTATAAGCATCATACAACCCATCAAGAATTATTTCTATTGTTTTGTCATAATAACGTTCATTACATTAATCCTTAGAAAAATAAATTAATATATTTAGTAAACTTTTTATTTTTGAAAAAGTATTGCAATGGACTTGGGCTAGCAAAAGAGATCCAACAAACCTTGACGCCTTTCTATTTTTTTTCATTTCAGCAGGGGTATAATCCCTACCGATGTTTGGAGCACATTGTCTTTTCATGTTCCCACAAGCGCACTTTTCTTGGTATTGAGGACTTCTCTCCTTTATGGTCTGTCTCCAAATGGTGAACATATAAAGAAGGTTTGTGATTGCACTTATTTGCTCATATAATTATTCTTTTGTAAATTTTTGCATTATATTCTTTATGATAAATATATATTCATAATGTTTTCCAACATTATGGTCAAAGGGATGAAGCTGCAATAACTCCTAATGCAACTTGTGCTGTTACCAACATAAGCAAGGCTATAAAATGTTTCCCCATGGGAAATAGAGCCTTTGAATTCGTATCTTTTGGTGCTATAAATATTTTTTATCCTAGAGATGTAAAAAAAGAGAAGATGAGTTAAGCCTATTTATGTTCCATCCTTTCTAATAGGAATATATACCTTCAACCCAAATTAGTTCTTATGCGTTTATAACTCTATTTGTTGACTTTATTATTGACACGATTATATGAATTATACTATGTGTAGAAATGGCTTCCAACTCAATGCCTTCTCATCTTTGGGAGTCGCCAACAGGGAATAGTGGGCAAGCATAGTGAATATATAGAAGAGAATCAGACATTTCAAGAATGTTGATTCTTCCAATCAAGATGGCTAAATAATGAAGTCTGATAAAGATATGTGTCATTGTGCAATATTGTTTCCTTATCAAATCAACGGCGTACCAAAGGTATATGATTGATTAATTCACTCTGTATAAACATAAACGGGGTGTTAGAAGTTTCATGAATGTAGGTTTTTATTAATGTTCAATACTTAAGTTTCTTTTGAATTTTTCCTAATTGCTAAAATGTTCTTCTTACTATATCTTCATACGCTGAATTTGAATTCACGACCATTAATGTATATAACTCATTTTGAATTTACTTTTATAACTGTTACTTTGACTTTTTGAATGATACATGTATGTAAATTTTGCTCATATTGCATTAAGTTAGTGATTGGGAATGCATTTGTCTTCAAAAGAAAAGTACACCAATACCTTTTTACCATAGTACACCAATAACTTTTAAACTTAGCTTTTAATGTTTACAGCTTAGTATACCGATCTATCAAGATCTCTCAATTTGAAGGATGCAGTCCCAAGTCGAAGCAAGTGATTAAAACAAACTTTAATTTAAATTTACATAGAAAAATCTCTTGCACTTTGTATGGTTTGAGATCACGTAAAAATTGATTCAAACAAAAAAATGTGTTACTGTCACATTTTGATAGAAAAGTATCAATATATATGGCAAATATAACAATTATGTTCGGTTTCAAATACTGATTTTTCTTTGGATGGACTGGACATCAAGCCATAAGTATGTATGTAATAAAATATCTCTAGAATTTATAATTTATAATTTATCATGCAATCAGATTCTTTTTATTCTTGTTAACATAATAGTAATTCTCTTCATGTGCAGTATTTCATAGTATAGAATATTGTAAGGAAATATGTATTTAAGGAGATATATGGATAGAACAGAAATGGATTTTTTAAACCTCTATGTTCTGAGTATCTCTAAACCTCTCTTTATTCTCATTGTTTTTTCATCCAATGGCTCACAAGTTGACACCACAACATTAATTAGACCTTTGAACCGTTCAATCTTATTTTCATCTCATCACCTCAAATTGAGAGAGGGAAATCACAACTATAACAATAATTCTGGGCAGGAAACTTCATGTGGCTGGATCAATTGCGATTACTTCTGAGATAAAAAAGGATTTATGTGGAGGAGTAATAAGAGACGCACAAGGTAATTGGATAATGGGGTTTCAAAAGAATTTAGGATATGGACTACCCACTACGGCTGACATCCATGCAATTGCATCAGGATTATAGTTATGCAGAACCTTGAATGCAATAAGACTTAAAATGTTTCAGATTCTATGGAAGCAATTCATCTGATTTGAAATTGAAAAAAAAAACAGAAACCTTAGATGAACAACCAAACATGAAATCGAAGAAGGAAATGAAATATACCCATATCCCATTTTGCCAACTTGAGATGAGAATAAGGAGAGACTTAGAGATGTTAGAATATACATAAAGGCTTAGAAAATCCGGATCCTGATAGAACCAAAAACCATGGATACAAACTCATAAATGCAAAGTGCTCTAAGTAGTATTAGAATGGAAAGTGGAATTAATTCTTGCAAAGGTCAAGAGTTGTGAATATATCTCATTAATAAATATGTGCGCCTGTGTTCAATTGCATGAATAACTATTGGACTATTGAGTTGTATCTTGTATCACCAAATTTCAATTATATTTTACATCAAAGAAGAATACATAATCTATTACTAACATATACAATGTACTCCCTCCAGTCACTAATATAAAAGTCAGCCGCTAAAAAATCACTTCTTAAGAAAATACTTCTTTCCAATATTACCCATATTTATTGTGATACTTTTAAGAGAGAAAAATACATAAACATTAATAAATATGAAAGAGAGTTAGGGGCAAAGTAGGAAAAAACTCATTGAATGGGGAGAGAATGTAGGATGAGCTCTTATATTTTGGACCAAAACTATTCAAATTTTTTGCTCTTATATTAGGGACCGGAGGAAGTATCTAATTATTATATAATTAACATATGTTTATATAATGTGTATGATTTAAGATTGTACTACCTCCGGTCCTAAATATAGGACCTAAATGACTTTTTTTTGGAGAGATTAAGGTTGCGAAATAGGTTATTAAATGATGACATATTTTATATATTTTTAGATTATCTATTAGTTTATAGGTAAAATAAACTAGTTTAAGGGAAAAAATTAGGTAAATCAATTTCTTTTTAAGGATTTTCCAGAAAAAGTCAATTAGGTCTTATATTTAGGACCGGAGGGAGTACTAACGTATCACCATCTATGTAGGGAATTTTTCGTTCATTTAATGTATACAATGTATACGATTATTAGATACATTATATTTTTAAAAAATAATTGTATGAAAATGAATATAAAAAAAAATATTATTACTTATTCCTTTACTTATAAAATTGGCACATATTGGGAAAAATACAAAGACTTTTGAATTTTACTTTATAAAATGTAAAAAGATTGTATCAGAGGGCAGAGGCTAAGTAATCTAAAATACATTTGTTACTTTGTCAATACATATACTTAACTTTCTATAAAAAATACTTTAATTTTAACTTTGATTTTTGTACCTATGTATATTTTCACCATAAGTAAATAGTTTAATTTTTTATATTGGCATCTATACAAAGGTTAGTCATACTAATACTAATAGAGCAAAGATTAATAAGTTAATAATAATGGTAATTGAGCAAAATTGATGGTTTAGTTAAGGGATTAAAAACCACATATGTATCAAAACAAAATTAAATAAAAGTATAGATACCAACAAATAGGTTTTTTCCAATTCATATCCACCATAAGTAGCTTAATTTAATTGCTTTCTTTAGAATGATAATTCCTCCGGTTCTAAATATATGACCTAATTGACTTTTTTTGGAAAATTATAAAAAAGCAAAATAAGTCAATTAGAAACTGATTTAACTAATTTTTCTTTGAATTAGTTTATTTAACCTATAAAATAATAGATAATCTAAAAATATATCAAATATATCATAATTTAATAATATATTTTGCAACTTTAATTTTCTCCAAAAAAATCAAGTAAAAGGATACTCTACAAAGGGACTTTTTTTTTTAATTAAAGACAATAAATCCAAGGAATGCGAACATATGATTGACCAACCAAACTGTAATCACTACTCAGCGGCCAACGTAGACATTCGAGGTGTTAAACAAGTTTAGACAGAAACTAAAATGAAGCTGAAAAATGTTACCAAAAAAAAAAATGAAGCTGAAACCTTTTATTCCCAACATAAAGAACTTTTACAATCACATACAGTAAAAAAGACTTCATAAAGTTCAAAATTTTCACCAAATGCAAAGGAAGTATTAGTGACTAGGTGTGCAGTAGGTAGAATATAATATAAACTTAGATCCTGCATACACAATAGAATTACATATCTACAATACAGTTGAACTCATCCACAAGCAAGATCTCAGACATAACGAAACTTTGTCACAAATCATGATGGGATCTGGTATTATCTGATTGAGCATGAGATCCAGCATCTGAGTTTTGTGAGGTAAATATGTTGGGGTATGAGAAATATGGGTCCTCATCCATTGAAGGTAATCTCTTGGGCTGGTGACCAGATGTTTTGTCTTCTGGTACATAATCACTGGGCAGAGAAGAATCAAAATCTGGCTTTAGTGTATCAAATGAAGTAAATTTCGATGAACCAGATCCAGGTGTGACATTGGGACCGGAGTGGGGCTCATAATCACTGGTGCCATGACCATTGTAGCTATCAACAGTTTTTTGCTCAGAAAAAATCCCAGTTTCTGCTGTTCCAGACTGACTGACATTGTTTTCTGTATAAAACGGATTCTCAGAGCTACTGTCTGTTACATTTTCACCACTTTTCTTGGTAAGCTCATTGATGCGAATTTGTGCAAGAGTAGCTGCTGAGCGAGCTGCTGCCGCAGCACGTTCAGCAGTTTCAGCAGCAGCATGAGCAGCAACCAACACATCGTTCAAGTCAACATCTACCTTAGCTTTGGCCTTTGACAGGGCAGGAGGCGAGTCGCTCTGCCTAGCAGAAAATGATTCAGAAGATATTGGAGGGGAGATGAAAGGCACAAACTGTTTCTTCTCCATACTGCCAGATAAATCATGGTGTTCATTTTTATTGACCATCAATGTTTCTTCTAGATGTTCTGGCTTTATATCTTCAAGACCTCCAGAACTGCTTGATGAGTGAAATCCATCTTCAGGGGGTGGAATAGATGGAGCGGACATAACTGTTTCTGGAGCAGGGTCAAAATTCACACTTGACCTCACCGATACTTTAGGGACTTCAGGAAATTCTAATGTATCAGAGCCAGAATCAGAATCAGGTTCTTCTTTATTGGGTTGATCAGGGGTAGAATACAATGCCTCATTGCTTTTTTCTTCAGGAAGTGGCACTTGAGATCCGCTAAAGAATTGTGTCGGGCCATTCTGACAAAGTGAGCACATAAAAAGGTCATAATGGCCCCAAAAGAAAATATAAACACATTCTTGTAGGTCAACAGTGTCTAATAGTATACCAGTAAGTCTTCATGTTTCTTCATGAACTCAGCTTCTGAAGCAGCTGGATCCCAGTCTACGTCATGCTCAACAGCAATTTCTTTTAGAAGAGTCAGTCTCTTTTCTGGCGAAGGCGCACGAATTGACAGCAGCTCTATTAACTGTAATTGTAAATTGGAAAGATAATGTCATTAAAAATTGCAATTGCAATTGCTAGTAATTGAGATGACATAAAATCATGAAACCTGGCGATTGACACCACAATCTGGCCTAAGCTCAGTTGCTGCGGATACAAATTCCTTCCCATATTTGGAAGCAAATGACATTTGAACCTGCAACAACTCTGGAAGATCGGCACACCTTGGTGCAGCAAAACATAGACTAGATATGGCTTCCTTTAAATCTAGAGGACATTCCCTGAACAAAGCTGAAGGTTAGGACATATATAATTAAAGAATATCAATGGGTTCATCACGAAGTGTTAGCCAATGAATTTTATTGAATCATCACACTAACAAATGATTCAACCTATGGCTCATTATAACAAGGAAAAGTAAGCAATTAAAAAAATTATGACTAGAGGAATTTCACTCCCATCAAACCCTTTTATTCAATTGTTATGACTCGTGTTCTGTGGTAATCCAATACAAGAAATTAACCAAGTCCAAACCTACTACTCCCCGTTCCTGAATGTAAGTCACTTATAATTTTACACAATCCAATAAATTTTTGTCCAAGTTAGATAGACATCATCAAGTTTTCAAGGATAATTTAAACCTTCCAAAACTACCCTTTTTTAGTAACATCAAATAAACATGTATATGAAGAGATGACATTCATTCAACGTTAGCGTCTACATGTTCTTTACACAAATTAATTCAACAATTCGCCGACACAAATGTGAGGGAAGCTATCTAGTAGTTAAACAATGTAATGAATTTGATGAAAGCAACATAACTGACCCTTTACAAAAGGACTACCTAAACCATGTCATGAGAATTCAATTATCATGAACACAGGCAAATGCCAACAGAATACTAAAATAAATTTCCACTTTTTTTTGTCTGTCATATGTAGAATAGATTTATAAAGCTGATCCAATGATACAGATAGAGAATCAACTATTGAGCAATACTGGGAAAGAAAAATGTTGAGGTGAAAATATCAATTTTCTGCAATTTCCACCTATGAAGCACTTCCTGGACCAGTGACCTTTGTAATGAATCACTATTCAATCATGTTCATAAAAAACTGAAATTTGTCTGTAGTACTAAATCATTGGGAGCATGACAAACACATAACTAACTTAAAGTGTAAAATCTAACACGACCGCATTTGTCACACAATAACAAATTGAAAGCAGAAGTTAAGCCAATCAGACAGGTTCCTCTTTCACATTGTATATTACCTCTGTGATTCAATTATCGGAAGGCGAACAGCAATAAGTTCACAAAACAATTCAAGAATCTCTTGAGCAGCCATCATATTTTCTTCCCGAATAATATGCTCCACCTGCACAAGTTACCACATTACAAAAACCACAACAAACCACATATACCTAAAGCAACATCAAATTTAAACGGAACAATGCAAAACAAAGCGAAAAAACACACCCTAATACGAGCAGTAGCTTCTTGACCAGTCTCAAGTAATTTCGCAATATCACGCCGCATCTGCTTCAACTGAATCTCTCTTCTGTTTCTTAGCAACTTTATACGCGGAATCGACAACTTTAAAAGGGTTTTACTGTAATTGTGCATTAGAAAAATTCAGCCACATTCCAGGACACTTAGATATTACAAAGCTAATCAAATTCATATAGCCAAATACCAACAATAAGAACTAGCTAAACTTTTTTTTTTTAAAAAAAAGCAAAGCATAGCCTTTTCATATATAAACAATTGAACTGGGAAAAGGGTTCATCTAAAAGATAAAAATATGCTGTAAAAATCTAGAAAACAATCATTAGCAAGAATTAAAGTTGAATTACCTAACACAGTTCAATAAGCTTATGACTAAATTATGAGTGGAAGAAAGTATGAAGAAATTATTACCATTTGGATCCTTTGAAGCCTTTGGTGAAGAAGGAATCGAGCATCGACATGGTGTTGATCGTCAACACAATCAATCACTGAACAAATACTAAGATCGAAAATCACAACACAGTAAAGCGAATTTCGAAGTTTTGATTATTAGGGCGAAATTGATGACAGGACAACAAGAGAGAAGTAAAATAGAATTAATATTATATTAATATTAATAATATTAATACCTTTTTTTTTTTTTTTTTTTGGACATAATAATATTAATACCTTTGAATGTTCCTTAGTTTGTAAGGATTCTGAAGAAGGATCGGTGAAACGGAGTTCGGAGATTTCCTTTATTTCTTTTTCCAATTCTAATTTCTTTTTTTTTTTAATTAGTTTATTAGGTTGGACTTTGCTCCAAGTCGGTTCAGAACTTGTTATCAGGCCCTTTAATTAAGTTTATACTATTAGGTATAAACTTTTATTAAAGTTATAGTATATATACTGGATTTACTGTTTTAATTCTTTTTATTTGCTATATTAAATGTATTAATATAAATTACATAAAAAATTATTTATTAAAATTGATAGAGTATGAAAACCAATATATTCAATATCAACTATTTATATTTAAAATATATTTAAGTTAAATTATTTTATTTTTTGTATTTCTTATATAATTGTATATTTTTAACACATATTTATTAACAAAACTAAATTCTTATGAATTTAAAATTTTATTTTATATTTTTATGACAAGTTTTCTTAAACTAACATTTTAACACATTTTTTTTGTTACAAAATTTTAGGAAGGGGTTTGGGTTCAACCAATCCAAAGGCAAGACACCTAGTTAAGGTTACATTTTGACGCGTTTGATGATACTACAAGCTAGCAACACATACTTGAGGGTTAGTGTATAAAGGGTGTTAGATTTTTTGGAGTCTCCAAATTCTAGTCTTACAAAAGATAATTGTTTTTAAATGTTGAATCATTCATGGAGAAATTAGAATAGCTAGTTGCTATCATGATACATAAAAAATAGATGGAAGATACTTAGATACTTTGTCCAGTAGATAGTATAAATGTCCAGGTAAAAAAATGACTTATTTTTAAGTTGACTTATTTTCAAGTCACTTAGAAAATAAGTCAGATTGTGTAACAAGATTTATATTTGAATTAGTTGTGAAAAAGTGACTTATTTTCTATAATGCAAATTGTACGTCTTTGAATTGGTTGTGATTGGATGTGTAAAATGAATGAGAATTTGCAGACTCCACATCAAAAGCTAATTATAAGTTGCACATAAGCTATTTATTTCAGATAAGTTAATTGAAAAATAAGTTTAGTCAAACACAAAAAAAAAAAAACACAAGCTACTTAAAATAAGCTACTTTTTCAAAATAAGTAGTTTATTTGGACAAAATAAGTCCAGCCAAACACACTTAATATGTCACACACACACATTAAAATTTCTATCCGACCATGCTCATCCCTGACTTGCTAACTTTTGGTACAACTTTTACAACATTGAATGATACTACCTTCGGTTCTAAATATAAGACCTAAATAATCTTTTTTTTTGGAAAGATTAAAGTTGCCAAATAGGTTATTAAATCATGACATATTTGATATCTTTTTAGATTATCCATTAGCTTATAGGTAAAATAAACTAGTTTAAGAGAAAAAATTAGGTAAATCAATTTATAATTAACTTATTTTTTGCTTTTTTTAGGATTTTTTCAAAATGTCATTTAGGTCCTATATTTAGGACCAGAGGGAGTAGTATTTATTCAATTCCAATCTAATAATCTATTTGGAAAGGAAAGGCCCAAGCGGAAACTATGAACAGAGAGCACAGGAAACATTCATGATGATAGTACTATTCAATTACATTTATATCAATCTATTAGGAGAAAGTTATGATAATAAATTCTGCTCAATTACACTGAATGGAAATAGTTGTGTGCTTGAAAGTCTCATCATGAGTTGCAAATTCAGTTTGCCACTACCATAGAAGTGAGTTCATAATCAATCTCAACCCTTTGGATCATCCTAATTTGGTCAAAGTTTTCCCTGCATATTTCTTTTAAAATATTGCATTCTACAATGATCAGAGATTTTAGTGAACTTGGTAATCCTCCACTTGGCAATGATTGGAGCTTAGGGCAACATATAATCTCTAAACTTTCAAGGCAAGAGAGCTGGCGAAGTTGAGGAAGAGAGCGCAGATTTTGACAATCTACTATAGTGAGATGACGAAGCTCAGGCATGGCACCTCCCGTTAAATCAAATTGCTGCAGACTTTGCATGTCCTTCAATGTAAGTGATTTCAAAGGCAGAAAACCATGAGAAATTTGGAGTTCTTTCAAATTATACATCCCATCAATGTATAGAGATCTCAAAGCAGGAAAAGAACTGAATTGAGGAAGGTCTATATGAGGACAGTTTTGCAAAGACATACTCACAAGATTGTTAAATGTCTGGTTCAACCAAAATGGAAACACAGGGCAGTCATATCCTGTTAAAGTTAGCTCTTTGATGTTACTGTTAGGATAAAGTCCTTCAAAAACTCGTTTAGCAGAGCTACGTTCAGAGTCATTCCATTGCAACTCTAATTTGTGTATGTACGGCTTTCTGACTAACCTGGCCATGGAAGCTTCATGTCTATTTGAAACATTTTCAAGGTTAGTAATACACAAGGATCCATGCAGGTAATTCATATTTTGAAGTTCCTTGATGCCTTGCCCTTCCTCCTTCCCTACAATAAAGGCAGACAATGTTTGGAGATTTGTCAAGTTTCCAAGGTTTGGTGGCATAAATCTTAATTGGCGCTTAATGTCCAATTCAAGGTGTCGCAAGTTTATCAAATTCTTCATGTGATTGGGGAGTTGAAGCAACTTGAAACAATTTTTAAGCTTAAGTGTATCCAACCCGTGTAGATTTGTCACTGACTCTGGCTACTTCTCAATATTTGTGTATGAAACATCAAGGTAATGAAGGTGTTTCAAAGAACCAATAGAATCTGGAAGTTCAACAATATTGGTGTGGTTCAAAATCAGCACTCTCATACATGGAAGATTGAGAAAAAGGTCATAAGGGATACTTAAAATGTCTTCTTGAAAAGGACTATCTGATGGAAGCAGCAACAATGTTCTCAAACGGCTGCACTTGCTAAATAACTCCAAAGTATGGCGACAGTCAAAGCCAATACAAATATAAGATGCATGTCGAGCGTTTGTAAAATTAGGCCATAGTCGTGACGTATCAAGATCATCATCCATTCTAAAGCATAATTCTCCTGAAACAAACCGAGCAAGCTCATACATGAGGTTATGCATCTTAAATAATGATTGCTTGTTATTGTCAACGCGTGAAAATTGAAAAAATGACCGTTGCAGCAGTATGTTAAAGTAGTCTCTACCGACATCGTCAATTCTTCTCCTTGGTTGGGCTTGGACAAACCCTTCTGCAACCCATAGTTGAGCTAAACCATCTTGTGTGAACTCAAATTCTTCAGGGAATACTGAACAATAAGCAAAGCAACGCTTCAAACAGTCAGGTAAAAGATGATACCCCAATGTAAATTCTGGAAGTAGCTCACTCCTGACTTCAGGCAATTCCAAAATTTTGCTGTTCAATATTGCATCCCATTCACTTTTATCAGATTTACACTGCAGCACACTCCCAATGACTCTTGCAGCTAATGGTAACCCTTGGCACTTCTTTGCTATATCCATGCCAATTTCCACCAAATCGCCATACTCACCATGGCCTATGCTACACAATGCCCTTTTCTTAATCAAAGACCAGCAATCTTCATCTGATAAAGTGTGCAAATGATACGGAGGAGCAGTAGCGACAACGTTAGAGACTCTCATGCTCTGTGTAGTCACCAAGATCTTACTTCCTTTTGCCATTCCTCTCAACGGCAAGCGCAATATGTCCCATTGACTTACATTTTCATCCCACATACCATCAAGAACAATCAAGACCTTCTTTTTTTCCAACAACCTCTCTAATTTAACCTGAACCGAATTAAAATCCGACAAATTCAACCTCTTCCCAGCGGCACTCTCAACAATAGAACCCGATATCCTCTCCACACTATCCTCCAATCGAACTCACTCACAACATTCCAATCATTATAAACAAGCTGTGCAAGTGTTGTTTTACCAACCCCAGCCATACCCACAATTGCAATAACACCAATAATTGATTCTCTATCCAACAATAACATTTCCACAACTTGAATCTTATCACTTTCCCTTCCTACCACACTTGACTCATCCACCAATGAACTAGTACACATTTTCCTATAATAACATCCATCATACTGTACATCCTTCAACAATATCCCATCACTAAACATCTCATCCATCTCTTTCAGTAGACCCCCTAATTTACATTGCATATCAATTACTTTTGAAGGAAAAATAAGATTAAATGTTGAGAGAATAAGAGATCTTTGCTGTTTTGAGTCAGTGGAAGTAAGCTTTGAAATTTGCAAGGCAATGTCAAGCAAAAGTTCATCAGAATCGTCGAGGGCGTGTTGAAGATGACGAAGGAAGAGGTTTAAGGGGATGGAAGGATGAGAGGAGTGAATGTGGTAGTGAGTGGAATGGAAAAAAGCTTGGAGCTTTAACATTGTTCTTTGTAGCTTGTTGAGGTCGTGTTCGATACCTAAGACAATGGGTGGTTCTGTTTGGGAAAGTGATGTGAATCGATGAAGGAGGAAGTGGAGAGAGCTTGGAATAATTTCAGCTTCGGGGATGAAAGATGATGACCCCATTTCTAGGGTTTGCCAAATTTCACATGAAGTCGCTCATGTGCTATCTTCGTTCGTTCAATCGCATGATTGAGACGGGAAGCACTTTTTGCCTTAAAGCATTTGTTACCATTTTGTATCTTTACCCATTCAAAATATGAGAGGTAGAAAAAATATTATATTATCTCATCTTTTAATGCATTTTTTCTACTTTATCCTCTAACTCTCTTTCATATTTTTTTATGTTTATATATATTTCTCTCTCAAATATCATAATAAATATGAGCAATATTAGAAAACAAACATTAACTACAGACACTCAACTAATTTTTACATGTTTTCTTAAGAAGTGTTTTTTTGTGTGGCTAAACTCTTATATTATGGATATGAGAGAGTATGATTAATATGGATTGATATATCATGGATTAATATGGATTGGTGATAGTGGAGATAAAGATGTTTAATGTGGATTAGTATTAGTAATATTATAGTAATAGTAATAACTAATTTATCTAACAACTTTTACCTAATTACATTAGAGAAAGTGATTTTGTATTTAAGAAGTGATGAGGTATTATATAACCTATGTAGAACACCCACCAAGCCCCTTAGTGAATTAGGGTTTTGTTGTTATTGTTATTAATCAATTAATTAAAAATTTTAATATAATATTTTGAAAATTCTAAGATATTATGTCATTTTCCTTAAAAAATAATATTTTTTTCCTTACTACTGCAAGTAATTTAGATATTTTAGGCACTAAATTTTAGACACAGAGATATTGTCATTTCCCCTTAAAAAATTATATCATATATGTCTATCCCACGGGAACTCAAAACACTAATATTTGTCCTCCTAAGCTCAAAAACTCGTTATAAACTATTTGAGCATACAACAATAATTAAGGAAAATACATGAAAAAATATGCTAAAATACAATAAAAAAAACCAAAAGTCCTTCGAAAATAATCTAAATGACTAATGATCAAGGAGGGATCACATTATAAAAGAAAATGATCATATTTGACTCTCTACTAATTAATCTAACAGATAGGAAAGTGTTTCTCATCAAGGAAAAAGCAATACAAAATAGGAAACTACTCTTGATAGGATTATGATTAATGTCATATAAGACAATTCTAGGGAAAAAAGCAATACAAAATAGGAAACTACTCTTGATAGAATTATGATTAATGTCATATAAGACAATTCTTGACGCTTCTTTAATCTACCTGAAGCTACTCTCTACAGTTACGGATATGCTTGGGAAAGAAAGTCTAAGGTCGGCCAACAAGGGTGGATTTTTTTACATCACCTCCTGGGGCTATTTTAAAGAGCATTTTATCATATGTTGGGTGTGATTCCGCGTGTAAAAACATTATTAAAAAAACAACGGGTTAAAGGTCAATTTGGCATACAAACAATTAACAAAGTATCAATTTGGCCACCAAACAATAAATGGTCTCAATTTGGCCACTGAACAAAATAAAAGTATCAAATTGGCCAATACTGTCATCTAAGCACTAACACCGTTTATGAATCCGCCACGTCAACGCCATGTAACCTTTATGTGTCAGCTGATGTGTCATTCTTCTTCTCTCTCTATTATTTAATTATTTTTTTGTTAATTTGTCGTTTTCCTATCTGCTTCCCCCACACATCATCATCCTCATCCCACCAAAGCCCATGGCCACTACCTCTGAAATCCCTTGACTACCTTTCCCGCCCCACCGCCGCCTTCTCCCATCGTTCTCCGGCCATCTTCCCGCCGTAAGAGCTGGCGAGTTCGGCGTCACTCGTCCTCACTTTTATATCTCATCTTCTTCGATCTCTCTCAATCCCCACAACTCCATAACCACCAACACGCTTCCACTCATCACCACCATCTCATGCCCTCCGCCGCCGTTCACTGTCGTCGCACCACCACCACCACTGAAACTCCATCTCTGACAATATTACCATCGACCGACCACCACGCTGAGATACTCTGCCCAGTTCACGTTATGCAAGACGGTGAAGACCGGCCACCATTCCACCTCCGTCACTTACACTGAGCATGCTAGGAGGAAGACTGTGACCGCCCTAGATGTTGTTTATGCCTTGAAGTGACAGGGTAGGACCCTCTACGGTTTTGATGAATTAGATTTGGGGATTGAAAAAAGTTTGGGTTTTTATGTTTGAATGTTGATACCAAGAAATGAAATCCGAATGTTGTTCCTTCATTGTATGATTAAACTTTATTGATATAGTTTAGTTTTCTTGATATGATCTTTTTGTTTTTTGGGATGATTTGTTTTCTTCGTTCATTTTGATTCTAAGGAAGAAGCTGAGAATTTAAGTTTAATTTTTTAGAATGTATTTCTCAACATCATTTAGATGTATTTCAAAAATAAATGTTACAAGTTATGAAGTTGGCAACAACAAACAAGGAGATGGAAGCAAAATCTCTACCCTCGAATCAAACAGATCCTAAGCAAGCTATATATCTGTTGTTGGGTAAATATTTAATTTTACATACGGTGATGTAAAAGTGAGGACGAGTGACACCGAACTCGCCAGCTCTTACGGCGGGAAGATGGCCGGAGAACGATGGGAGAAGGCGGTGGCGGGGCGGGAAAGGTAGTCAAGGGATTTCAGAGGTAGTGGCCATGGGCTTTGGTGGGATGAGGATGATGATGTGTGGGGGAAGCAGATAGGAAAACGACAAATTAACAAAAAAATAATTAAATAATAGAGAGAGAAGAAGAATGACACATCAGCTGACACATAAAGGTTACATGGCGTTGACGTGGCGGATTCATAAACGGTGTTAGTGCTTAGATGACAATATTGGCCAATTTGATACTTTTATTTTGTTCAGTGGCCAAATTGAGACCATTTATTGTTTGGTGGCCAAATTGATACTTTGTTAATTGTTTGTATGTCAAATTGACCTTTAACCCAAAAAACAACTGAACATTTCCGCGTGTAGGATAAGATTAGAAAACAACTAAAAACAAACTTCCTTATAGCGATTCCTTCTCAATCAACATACTATATACCATTGGTAGTGAGGCCATTCACACTTATCTGCAGCTTTTAATCATCATATTCAAAAAAAATTTGCAGTCTGTTTTAATACACACCTTTTGCCGTCACTTTTGTGGCTGTATGAGAGCCCCTTTACTAGTCATTGATTTAGTCATTGAGGAAGAAGCAGCCTGAACTAACTTGTACATTCTAACCAAAAATGCTGCTACTTCATTTGTACATAATACTCCTATAGCCCTTTCTTCATTACGCTATACCCCAAATTGAAGGGGAGTAATTAGTGAGGTAAGAAAGAAGCAGACATGGGCAATGAGAAGAGAGTTTCTCATTATATATATCAACATCCGTTCTAGTCATAAACCTTCTGTTTGATCATTCCAAAAAACTTGTATAACTAAGTATAACTGAAATATTTACTCAATATCAAAGATTACAATTCATATAACAAATTTATATCAAACCTCTAAAGATTCAAAAATAGATACAGATGCTAACCAGGTAAACAATAATCCGAACGACAATAATCAAAACAATCATAGGAAAAATGAGCTTAGCATTCAAATTAGTTTTTCAAACATTGCATTGAGTGTGCAAAACATAAAAGCTTACATATCAGTTGCAAATTTACAAAACTAACGTTAGCACCAGTGTGTAGCCACATTTAAACAAACATACCATGTATCACCTTCACTTTTGTGGCAGCATGAGAGCCCCTTTAGTAGCCTGAAATCACCTGCACATGCCTATTGGCAGCTACATCATTTCAGCATAAAACTCATAACTAAGCATTCAGTAAGGTAATGAAAAATTCAGACATGGGCAATTAGAAAAAAGTCTTTCATTCCATGTATCATCCATCATCCATTCTAATCACAAACCTACAATTTAATCATTCCAAAACACTAAAATAAGTGAGTATACTCAAATATTTGCTCAATGTCAAAGATTATCATTCATAGAACAAATTTAAATCATAAAAGGTTCAAGAACAGATACAGATGCTACAAAGGGAAAGGGTAATCTGATTGATGAAGATCAAATTGACCGCAGGGAAAATGAGCTTAGCATTGTAATCAATTTTTCAAACATTGCATTCATTTTGTGCAAAAGATACATAGCATCGGTAAAATGTATGAGCATCTCCTTACAATAAATTTGCAAAAGCATATGCTAGATGTCATCATCATCCTCTTTCACTTGCCACGAGATTTTCTCATAATCAATAACTATCTTAGGAACATGCCCAATTTTCCCCCAATCTTGTCCTTCATCTTTGCGACAGCGTCTCTTCAATTCAGGGCAGTCATTAATAAAAAAAGATTTAAGAGGAGGCAAACCACTGTTTGGCAAAACAAGTATATTTGGGCAATAGTTCAGTTTTAAACACTGCAAGGAATTGAGGTATGACACAAAAGAAAGTGAAACTAGTTCAGGACAATGTTCCACAGCAAGTGTGTTTAATTTTGGGAAGTCACCATCTTGTATTCCTGTCCACTCTTCTAATTTTGACATAAATTCAATTGTAAGCTTCTCTAGGGAAGGGAATGCTTGCTTCTTTTTGTTGTAGTCCTTACTACAAAATAAACGGTCAATTCTTCTCACTTTGTCCATTTTTCTTATAGTCAAAAATTGAAGTGATGGTAACTCACCAAGAGATGGAAGCGAATCACAATCACTGCAACTACAAAGAGTAAGATCGTGGAGATAATTATATGAAGGAAGACTGATCCAACTTGGAAGCTTAGAACCACAATAACATGATATTATCAAACTTCTGATTGCCAAAGGAGGTTGAAGATTCTCAAATATTTTTTCCTCTTCTCCATCCAAGTAAACTCTTCTATTAGACCAACAAAGCTCCAACTTATTTAGAAATTTCTTTTCTATCAAAGCAGCTTCCTTAGCTTCCCAAGACCAAGTAACATTTTCAAGCCGCAAAATGCGAATGATCCAGTAAGATTCGACATATTCCTCAGCTCCAATATTCTGTTCCCACTAGCCTTGCCAACAATAAATGCAGACAAAGTTGAAAGCTTAGTTAACTTACCCATTCCTTCAGGCATGGAATGCAAAGCACCAAGAAAATCAAAATCAAGATGCACAAGATTAGTAAGCTTCCTCATATTTTTAGGCAAAGCCTTCAGATTGGAACAAAACCGAAGCTTCAAAAATTGCAAACACCAAAGGGTACACAATGTTTCCGGCAAATATTCAATGGCTGTATTAGACAAATCTAGATACACCAATGACTTCAAATTCCCAATAGAGCTTGGAACAAAAGACACACAACTTCCACATAACTTCAAACATGTCAAATGCTTCAGCCACAAAAACAGGTCACGTGGGATTGGCTCGACACAACAACTAAACAAAAGACTGCGCAGATGTACAAATTTCTTCAAAGACTCAAACTTTATGTGATTTTCACCATTCCATTGTACAGACAAATGCAATATAGTTTCAGGGACAACATCAAAATTAGCATCAGAAACAGTGGCATAGGAATTGTTCAAAAGGGCTTGTCTAAAACAAGAAGGGAAGGATGATGAGGAGTCATTCACCTTGAATAGTAAATCACAGTTCAGAGGGTCCTCTCTAGTGTACAAGATTACATTTTTTAGACTCAAAGTACATAACATTTTAACAGCAGAAGTATGTGCTTCACGATAATCACCAAGTGGGGTTCCAAGAAGTCCTTCAGCTATCCAGAGTGAAATGATGTCTTGTCTGCTGAGCTCATGACCCAAAGGAAAGAGTAAAAAGTGAGAGACGAAAGGATAAAGGTCGTGGTCTGAGGTTGGTGATTCAGTACGAGGTCTTTTGAGAGATTTTTTGGGGTTTGGATTTAATGAAGGAGACTCCACGGTTTCATCAGATGAAGACATTGAATTGTGAAGGGATTTAGTGATTACCCGGCTTATCGGTGTTCCCAGATCCCGGAGCTTCGAACTCAAACATGATCTCTAGAATTCCTGTAAGAATAAGAACAAAGTAAGCCGTGACAAAAACATGGAGCCAAGAATCCCAAAGGATTCAGCTCACGCAGAACCGGGTTACAAGAACCCGAATCAGATTCGCACAGCGAATCACCTCTCAAGGAAAACTGTGAGAGATAGGAACGTTGGAGAGAGAGAACCCGTTCTCTCAAAGACGGCTACTCCACACATGAGAGCCTCTCACCACCATCGTTTTTTGTTAGGGTTACACTTATCCCTATTTATAATGGAATTAATAAAACTCTTTTTGTTTTATTTAATAAATAGAATTTTATTCAATTAAATCAATTATCTGATTTATTAAATAAAATTATATTTAATTCCAGAATATTTAATGTGCCCATAAAAGGGCGTACTTTTTCCAACATCTCACACTCGCACTTTGATGGATACACCACCTTGCGATTCGTTTTCCTGAGCATTCGTATTGGGCGTTCGCCGTGACCGCGCGAGCACAATCTATGCAATTTAGATGTTTACAAACTAGAATTCCTAGGAATAGGATCAGAATGTAAGGACATCAATGCATATGGATTCTCAGTCCGTTTGTCTCAGATTCCCTAGGCTAACTCACACACAAGTGGCATTCTCAATCCCTCACGAGCTAATATGTACTCATTAACTCAGATGTCTTCACGTGCACCTAGAATTCCACACTTACTAGCACTTCTAGTAAGGGATCGATCATGGAAAACTAGCGTTACATGTGTGTTTCGAGTTAAGACCATTCCTTTCTGACTGAACATCAATTTTGCTTGAATTTGTCGCTTGCCCAGCTATTACTCGTTAGGCCGGATCTCTCATGACCATAGATGTTCAGCTAGAGTAGCAGTCACAAATACAAGCATCCTTGATGACGTCTAAGTCACAAGGGTATCAGTAGAAAGGACAATTTCTCTTCCTACATATGTCTGGGACTCACACCGTTATGGATCAGGGATTTTCCATCTACGTCCCAGTTGCGGTTAATTGAGCACATGTAATACGATTTACATGTTACGGTGACCGACCAACTGTCGTATGTCGATTTCTAAATATAATCACCGTACAGGCATCAGTCCCTCAATGGACTCCTAAACTCCCACAGGAGAATTTAATGTCTGGCTACAGACCCGACGGAATACATGTGTACTCCTTATCATGACACGAATTGTCATATCCCAAACTAATTGGGTCGACCTATTTGAAGTATTCATCAACACATGATGATCTCTTGCACGTCTTATCTTCTCATACCTCCAACAAATATGGAAGACGGTTATCCGTGTGAGTGGACTAACCTTCCTTGGGTCTGTACGACATATTGCATACTTTACATTCATGCTTTTATATACAAACACATAGCTTTGTATATATGTGCGAAAACAATAACGAATTGAAAAATACATCAAATGTTGCTTGTGCTTAAAACGCTTTTTAAGCTAGTGAGTGGATTAGCAAACATTTAGTGAGTAGAAATAGTACTGAACAATAACTCGTTTCTAAGAGATCACATCTCTTATAAAATGACATTTGATATCTATATATTTAGTCTTTTATGATCCTTAGGGTCCAATGTGTAGGCTATCACGACTTCACTGTCGCAATGGTATCCATACCATTTATGCCTATACGCTTTTAAGTATCTTTTAAGTCACACAACTTTTTGAATAGTAGCCACACAAACCACATATTCAGATTCTATAGATGATGGTGTCATCAAGTTTGCTAAGTTGAGTGTCCTCCATCCAGATCTGCTGCCCAGATGGCGTTAGAGTATCCTTCAGGATGGAGACTTTCTCCTTTATAGCACAACTTTTACTTCATTACCCTATTGGTATCATATAATTTGATTTTCAGCTTCACAGACTGAAATCGGCTTACAAAGCCAACGGCAAAACATATGTCCAGTCTAGCACACAACACAGTGTACATTAGACTTTCAATCACGCTTGAGTATGAGACTCTTTTCATGCGTTGTACCTCGGATTGTTTTACAAGACACATATCTCCTATAAGATAATGTCTTTTCACCATAAGGGTATGCATAGGTTTGCAGTCACTCAATATTGAATTATTCCGGGATTTTTTGCTATGTATGTCTGTTATGACAATGACAGCATCCACTTTGAACAATCCCTTTTATATCTTGACATACAAGATATTTACTACTCTACCCATGTATTTCACTTAGAAATTCAAAGACATTAGTCTTTAATTGTTTTAACTTCATAGGTCTAGTCCTGGAAAGGAAAATAAAGAGATAATTTCACAAATTACCTCACAACCGTTTTACAATGGTCTTCTTCGATCATCTCGAAGTCGAATGAAGTTATAGTCTCAGGAAACTTCAAATTCCATTGTCTAGATGATTATTTCAGTCCACAAATGGACTTTATGAGCTTGCAAACTCTTTGTTTGCTTTCCTATTGCACAAAGCTTTAGGTTGTTTCGTGTAAGAAACAATTCATCTAGTCCTCCATTGAGGATAACGATTTTCACATCCACTTGATGTAATTCCAAGTCTAAGTTGGTTACAAAAACCAATATAAAACTAATCAAGTTAAAACTTACCATTGGAGAGAAGGAGTCCTCTTGACTCACCTTCTCTCGCTAGGTATACCCTTTGGCTACCAATCGAGCTTTGGGCTTGTTGATTGATCTATCAGCCTTTTGCTTATATTTGCGAATTCACATATTCACAATAGCTTTTCGGCCTTTGGAAAGATCAATCGATTCCCACATTCTGTTAGCTCTCATGAAATCCATTTCTCTTATTTGGCCTTTTGCCAATTTTCCTTAGCCGGATCTGAAAGTGTATCTCTAACACTTAAAGAATCCTCCTCATCGTCTTTTGGACTGAGGATTAAGTACTGCGCCCTCAACGGAAAAACCCTTTGGCTTTTACGAATTGGGATTTCAACAGGTTCACTTTCCTGTGATGGACTGTAGTCACCATTGTCATCTAGTGAAAATGGTTAAATCCTCCCACTCGGAGCAGTTAACTGAGTATTGCCTTCTTATTCGTCTTTCTCACAGAGAGTTTCGGAATACATAAGGCTTCCTCTGCTAGGGAAATCTTTTCCAAAAGAATATTGCGTTTCTAAACTCGACTTCAGTCACTGATCCGTCCTCATTTTCACTAATGAAGACATATCTGTTAGAGTTTACAAAATATCTTATAAAGATACTTGAAGCTCTATATACCCCAACATTTCCAAACTTGTAAAAACAAATTTTGGAAATAGGACGCTAACCCTCATGGTTTTAGGATTGTTAAGTCCAACTTGCATCCTGTCCATAACTTATATGGTGTTGTGGTGACTGATTTCGAAGACACATGATTAAGTATGAATGTCATAGCTGAGAGTGTATCACTCTTTAGTAGATAGACACATCTATCATAGACATCATTCACCTAACCATAACAAGAAGGACTTTGTTCCTTCTTTCAGCATCACCATCTTGCGGTGTGCCCAGAATTGTTATATATACATAACGATTCTCTTTTCATCATAGAGTATATTGAACTGTTTGTAGAGGTATCTCAGCCTCTATTAGTTCTAAAGGTTTTCACCTTTAAGTTAAGTTTGTTCTCTACCAAACTTGGATACTTCCCGAAACATTCCAATGCTTCAGACTTGAGAGATCAAGTATACATATTAATATCGTGAAAAAATCATCGATAAAGTAATGAAGTATCATGCTCTATGATGTGCCCTTATATTTATAGATACGCAAATATTCAAATGAATAAGTATAAGAGGGTACTCTGCATTGGTTCCTTTTCTGAAAGGTTTCCTTATGCTCTTATATGCAAGACGATTCTCACATAGGGACTATTCCCTTTTGATACATCACACAGAATGCCCTTATTTGAATAATTTAGTCATATCGTTATGACAAAAATATATACTAATATATAGCATGGTATGTATCTTAATCAACATTAAATAATGTTGAATAACAAGAAATGAAATCTCAATTTCATTAAAACAAGGAAACATTTCTGGAATATATCCAAAATCTGAAAAAATCTGTCTCATTATTAATGTCAACAATATTGACATTATACACAAATTTTAATTAAAGAAATAATAGACCCAAGATATCACCGGATATTAACACGTCGAGAACTTCACACTAACGTCAAAAATTGGCCTCCATACAAATTTAATTTGTAGGTACCAATCCTTTTGACAACAATTCTCGTAATGTTTCCAACGTAAAGCCACATGCCTTTTGTTGGTAATCGGAGAAAGTTCGTAAAGTTTTGACGGTTTCTAATCTCATGGTCTGTATGTCCCTTGGCATAGTGGCCAGGAGTTCTACAAGCATAACACTTGATCTACGAAAGATCATGTTTCTTAGCTTGTTTCCCCCTTTCTTAAGGGACTTGTTCCCTTTTAAGTCTTTAGGATCCTCTTTTCCTCTTTTGGGATTCCTTGCCATTCTTGGACTTACTTTTCAACTAATGAAAAAAAAAAATTTCTTTAATTTAAATTGTATGACCTTTTGGTTCCACATGATCCATTTGGTCATTCTTAAGCGGGATTTGGTGAGCGACGTCAGTAAAAGCCCTAATTCCTCTTTCATACATTGTATGCATGTTGTTCCCGCTATGGAATAATTGCATTGTACTATGGAAGAACACCGTTTGAGACTTAGACACTTTTTGCTCCACCAGGACATAGGAGATCTTATGACGACACATGTCAAAATTTTCTCCATTCATCGTCTCACTTCTAGTAAGGACAACGATGAATATGTTTTTATACATATAGACATCAAAATTGATATTTTTCTATAAAGTATGCACAAATAATCTCCTCTTGAGATTTATAGTTCTATGAATCCTCCGAAAAAGCCAACAATGGTAGCTTACTAGTTTTGTTTTCATGAATCAACTAGGTTGACCCCCATCCAACTCATTCTAGTTTGCTATTCATTATTAAGTTTTTCTTATATTCTCTGAACTATAATAGTTTAAAAATAATGGCAACACTTGCATATTATTATTAAACTCTCACTCAATTAAATTTATTAATGGAAAGACAACATATGTAATTCATTAATAAATTTTATTTGGAGTATTAAATTTAAGAATAACAACACATGAAATTCATTAAATTAAACTCCACTCAATTGGAGTATCAAATTTATTAAGTTGAAAAACAACACATGCAATCAATAAATAAATTTAACTCCCACTCAATTTGAGTATTAATTTATTTAATCAGAAAAAAACAACACATGTAATTCAATAAATAAATAAATTTAACTCCCACTCAATTTGAGTACTAAATTTATTTAATCAGAAAAACAACACATGTAATTCAATAAATAAATTTATATCTCATGGACAAAAGCATTTTTCCAAACCTTTTTGAGGAAGAGGGGGTAGTTCACCTTATTGGCCTTGATCATGGTAATGGAAATTAGATACACACAGTATTCTACATCAACCGCATTTATGATCTTGTCCTCATAGGTGTACTAGACAATGTCTACATTGTCAGGTCTTTTCACTTCATCTTTAGAATCCACAGTCACACAGACTTGTTCCCACATGGAACGTTTGATTCATTTTGTGAAGTAGACGGTGACCTTTTGTTAGTGCTCATAGCATCAAACACTGATGCATGGGGTAATTTCTGGTTTGCGTTGCCTGAGGAGTTATTAATCAACACATGATTAATTTTATAAAAACATTGGTCCAAAAAAAATATTTTAAATTAAACACATGATTCATATATATTAATCATGAGAAAGAAAAAAAATAAAGGATTCACAAAGAATCTCAATAAATTTTAATGACAACTTACATCATTTATGTAAGTTTAATTCATGATTATTCACATATATATGTAAAATAGAAATTAGTCAATTCCTATTTAATTGATACACAATCAATTTAATTGATACATAATCAATTATAATGTTAAATAGAAATCACTTATTTCTATTTTAATTAATACACAATTAATTTAATTGATACACAATCAATTAGGTCAAATAAGGATCACATATCCTTATTTAATTGATACAAAATCAATTTATGTGTTTAATTAAAAAAAATAAAAAATTGGACCCACATACCTTAAAAAATAAAGGGAAAAAAATAAGGATTTTCGTTTTTTTTTTTTGAAAAATAATTAATTACATAATTATTAATTAATTAAATAATTAATTATAAATTCTGTCAAAAAAAATATTATTGGGCCCGAAAAAAAATGAGAAACAGGCCAAAAAGTCATCTGGGCCGAACCTGTACGGCCCAGAAGCATAAAAAAAATCAGCATCCCTTTTTTTCGATATGGGCCACGGCCCAATTTTTTTTTTTGTTTTTGTTTTTGTTTTTAAAAAATTCCGGTCGGACCGGTTCCGTCCGGTCCGATTCAGCAACGCCTCAGCCCTCAGACACCAAAACGCAGCGTTTCATTAAAACGTGCGGAATGACCGTTTTACCCCCTGACCCTTTCTTCTTCCTCACCTCGCCGCCGAACTTCCCGGCGACTTTCCCGGTGGCGGAGCTCCGGCGAGCCCGCCATTCCCGGCGGCACCCCTGAAACTTCAGGGAGCCATATCTTTCTCATCCGAACTCCGTTTGACGCGATTTTTGCGCCGTTGGAATCGTCTCGACGAGCTCTACACGTTTATGGCTATGGGTATTCGTAAAAATTCGAAAATTACGGACCCAGATTCGCGAAAAAACGTGTACGGCCGGTGAGGAAAAATCGTTGCTTTTGACCAAGCAATCCGTTTAATTCGTTTGAACCACACAGGTATATTAACGTTAAATAAAAAAAACGGATCCTAAAATAATGGGATAAGTTTCTGACTGGGCAAACTTATAAACTCAATCTAAGATATATCATACTTTCAGAACACATCTAACGGATTAAACCGAATCTTAGCATGCTTTATCCAATTTAGAGAAACGTTCTAGAACAAAAAACAAGAAACACCAGAAAACATACAAAGTGTTCATGCTCAAGACGATAATCACACGTGATTGCAATTTGATGAGATACAAATCTAGGACTTTTAATTATTTTCCTCATTAAACTAATTAAAAAAAAAAGCTTGATGATTACCACACAGGTTTCGAATCACATCTAAGCATTTAAAAATAAATATGGACATTCATAGCATGAGAAAGAATTTCCATAAATCAACTATGAAACACATTCATGTTTATATCTAGCATATTAATAAAATAATGAACTCAAGAATTATTTTACACATATGCAACGCAGCGGAAAAAAATGATTAGAGGCCTACCTCAAATCCAGCCTCAGAATTATCGTGGCTCTGATGCCAATGAAGGGATTTAGTGATTACCCGGCTTATCGGTGTTCCCAGATCCCGGAGCTTCGAACTCAAACATGATCTCTAGAATTCCTGTAAGAATAAGAACAAAGAAAGCCGTGACAAAAACATGGAGCCAAGAATCCCAAAGGATTCAGCTCACGCAGAACCGGGTTACAAGAACCCGAATCAGATTCGCACAGCGAATCACCCTCTCAAGGAAAACTGTGAGAGATAGGAACGTTGGAGAGAGAGAACTCGTTCTCTCAAAGACGGCTACTCCACACATGAGAGCCTCTCACCACCATCGTTTTTTGTTAGGGTTACACTTATCCCTATTTATAATGGAATTAATAAAACCCTTTTTGTTTTATTTAATAAATAGAATTTTATTCAATTAAATCAATTATCTGATTTATTAAATAAAATTATATTTAATTCCAGAATATTTAATGTGCCCATAAAAGGGCGTACTTTTTCCAACAAATTGAATGTGAGAGATGAATGGGAAAGTCTACAGTGAAAATGATAGAACTGATTCGGCTGCTACTTGTAGTGGTAGATCCTTTGAGGAAGGGAAGGGCCTATTTGTTTTTTTTTTAAACAGGATATTTTTAATGGTAGGCAACCTGCGCTTTGTTGTTGGGGAAACTAGGGTTGACCCCGCGCGATGCGCGGGGATATTCAGCTTTAAAAAAATATGAGAGTTCAATCCTAAAATTGTAGTTTATATTAATTTAGATGACTGTTATTTTGTTAGGGTAAGACCTCGTGTTAAATAGAATCACAATGTTTGATTTAAAAAATGAACCTTATATTGTTGTTCTTAAGTTGCATTTTGACTTTCACGCGAAGGCATTACTTGTAAAGAAGAAATTGACACTGAGAATTAATTATCAAAAATAATTTATTTATGAATTTAAAATTTGAAAGTTAATTAATAAACTTGTATAGACCAAACCACCCTATCACAAGAACACCACCCTAGAAAAAATAAACCAAATTTCCTCAGCCACCTCCCTCATCTGAAAATTCATGTGGATCTTTTTTTTTGGTAATTGATTTCTCCAAATAATTTTAATCTAGATCACGTACAATATGTTTAAATTGGTCGAGAATAGAACTCCCTTATATACAAACATAAAAGAAGTCAAATTTCATGCCCAACCTGCTCCATCCAAATCAATCTCGAGAATTACCAAATTTCTCTGGGTACCTCCTTCAAACTACTACAGATTAGATTCTATTTGCAAGACTAATAATGAAAACATAGCATTAATATTTAACAATAATTACTTATCTAGTTTTGTAACCCCGTGGTTGGCAAGTAATAGTTTAATGCCTCAAATAGCATATAATATCTTTTAAAGGAGTTATAATATTGCTTTATAGGAAATTTATTTTACATTTATTGTTTAAGAATAATTGTAAACTAAGTTTCCTTTGTTTTTTAATAGTATGGGAAATTCGAATATTGCATGTTGGATTTTTTATTATTCTCTAATTATTTGCCTCATAAAATTCCCATAATCAATTAGCAATTGATTAGACTTACCAGGCGGAAACATTCCCCTAAATGAATTCCCTAAATTTAAACTAAATGCAATATATTTTTAACTCTAATCAAAATAACTCATATAAAAATAAAAGAAGAGTCGAATTACATCTCAAACCACCTCCATCTAAACCTAAAAAACCAAATTTCCCCATGCACCTTCTCATCTGAAAGTTCACTTGGATTGAATTTTTTTTTTTGTAGTTGATCTTTCTAAGTAATTTCAATTTTTAAGATCTTGATACTATATAACATAAATAAGCACTTTACACTAATTTTCCGTTTTTATTTGAATATTATATTATTAAAAACAAACAAATTTAATTAATAAAAGTTATAACAACTTGGAGAGATCAACGTAAATTAAATTAGTGATGAAAATAACTATAAATACTTAAAAATAATTGTTATAGGAAATTTCTTATTGTAAATTCAAATGCTTTCTATTGAGCATAGCATTAATATTTAGCAATAATTCCTTATCTAGTTTTGTAACCTCGTGCTTAGCAAGGAATAGTTTAAATGTTAATACCTCAAATAGCATATAATATCTTTTAAAGGATTTATAATATTGTTTTTTATAGGAAACTTTGTTTACAATTATTTTTAATGAATAATTGTAAACTAAGCTAGTTAGTTTTCTTTTGTTTTCTTTTTTTTTATAAACAAATTTTAGGAAGGGGTTTGGGCTAAAACCAATCTAAGGGCAGGGCACCTAACTCATGATCCACTGGGGCCTGTCCCTGTGGGCTCTGGAGCATGACCAGCAAGCCCTTTATGTCTGTCACATAGGTAGGTTACTTCCAGCTTCACTTAGTTACGGAGATGTCTCCCCAAGCGCCGAGATTGAGACACAACAAAGTGTCACTCCCCAGGATCGAACTCGCGACGTGGTGGTCAACCCGACGCTCATTGTTTAATCTCTTCGCCATTGAACCCACGGACCATGGGTAGTTTCCTTTGTTTTCTTATAGTATGGGAAATCCGAATATTTTATGTTAGGTTGTTTATTATTTTCTACTTATTTGATTGAATAATTATGGAAAGTATTTAATCCAAAATAAGAATAATTTTGAAAAATATGATTAGTTAGCAATGGAGATAAGTTTCATTAATTATCTTTCTACTCAAATAATGATTTTCCTAAGTTGATTGAAATATTTTTTTATATGAAATTGAATAATTATGGAAATCTCATCACCTCTTTTTTTGCCTCATAAAATTCCCAGCATCAATTAGCAATTGATTAGGCTTATCAGGAATCATTCCCCTAAATGAATATGTTGGACAAAACAATGAAATAAATAACATTAAGGAATTTCTCATTATAGATTAAAAAAATCCAATGTATAACAACCAACATTTAAATACTTAGAAATCTTACTTTTTTCTAACTAAAGAAATCTTACTATTTATATAGTAAGTTTGGTGGTATTTGATATTTTCATGGGAAATTTCATTACTGAAGTGTCAAACAGTTTTTTAAGGCATAATAACCAACTCTTTAAATGAAGGGAAATCTTAGTGAGAAAACTGCAAACAAAATATATATAGTAAGTGAGAAAATTGAAAACAAAATATGTATGGAAGAATAATTCAATGTATTTAATGTACAGTATATACCTTTAAAATCAAAGATTGGATCTGATTTAAACCAAGATTACAAATCAATAACACTTTTATTGTACAATATATAGTTTTAGTGGAAGGAAAAGAGAACAACAGCACACATATTAAGAATTTAAAAACAAAATGACATTCAATCAAATTAAAAATTAGAAGATTTAATTCAAGTAAAAGTTTTCTTTATCTTTTAATGTTAATTATAATACAATTAGAGGACCATCATGATTCACTAAATTCAATTCTAAAATAATGGAAAAACAAATAACATCCACAAAAGAATTTGTCGCCATTTATATGATATATTTCCAAGAAAAGCAACATATTCCAAGAAAGTAATTAAAAAATCTTTAAAAGAAGATTAACAAAAAGAAAACTCTTTTTATTCAAATATGAAATTGCATTCATGAACTTGTCTTCAAAATTGAAGTTGGAGAGGCACATTGGAAATGAGGAAGCTCATATAAATGCGGTGGTAAGGGAGACAATCCCACATTTAAAGGAATATATTAGATGGAATATGATGGAATAAATGCAGTGGGAAGGAAGACAGTCCCAAGCTCTCCAGTTTAGGTTCCAAGCTATGTTCAATGGCCATATAACCGCCCACAGTTCAGCTAAAAGACAGTCACCCACGCCGGCATTAATTATAAATTCAGTCACTATCACACCTTCACAATTCTTTGGAATACCAGCTCCTTCATCCTTGGTTATGATTACAATACAGAGATATTGCATTCTACACTACAAAAATAACGGTCAATGGGTTTAATAAGATGGAATACCATGACATCTAATATAATGCATGTGTTCTTAACTTCTTATAAAGTGCTGTTATAAAAAAAGACATTAACTATATGTGTACAAAAAAAGACATTAACCACAGTGAGTTAAAAACTGAAACCTATATCTGATAAAAAAAAGAACTGAAAACTATACGTGGGGCAAAAAACCATTATTGAATGTCCAATTGCAATAACCTGCAGTGTGTACTGTACTACATCGCAATATCCACATTGAGAACATTTTTTAGACCTGCAAGTATATATCTTATTGTGTAACTGATGTATCTTACTAAGCTCACATACTACTGATTATATAGCATAAGAAAGTGCAACGTCCTCTATTAAGCTTCCTATTGGAGGGTGAGACCTAAAGAGCCATAAATATAAGTAGACACATCCGCAAGAAAGATATATGTGGTTTATCCATTATTCTCCAGCCTTTAACGCCCTCTTAAATCATTTTTTGATTAAGGGCAGTTTTCTCGGCCTAGAGGATTTCATCTCAACTTGATAAGAAGCCATTCTAAGTTTCTCATGAATGTGAGCACATATTATACTTTACCATTAATACATATTATACTTACCATTGATCAGAAATCATTAATACATATTATACTAATCATTAATACATATCCCTTACCATCATGACAGAAATGATTTCCTTCAAATATAGGGTTCCAAAAGATGATGTAAAAGAAACAGATTTAGGGATGTGCCCTAAAATTTGAGATAACCAATGCAATGATATGGCTTTTAATCCATAACTTTATAGGAAAGCTTTTCAAACTCCATACTAAAAAGAAAATTCTCAAACTCCATACCTGATATTCAAGTAATGGTTTCATGCACTTTGGTTTGCAAGACTCTTCAAGATATCCCTTTAAATTAACAGATCATTGTCAGCCCTATATTGACAAAAAAAACGATGAAATAGAACTTTAAGAACAAAATAGCAGAGAAACGACCTACACAAAATAAACATAAGGCAACATAAATTAAAAGAAGAAATTGGTACAGTAGTTGCAAAATATAAAAAACCAAATCTCAATCTAATATAACAAAGAAGAAACTAACACAAACAGAACGACTTTGAGGATTGTTTATGGTTATTGACAATGATACTTGCTTTGGAACGCACCATTTGAAACAGAATCAGTCCTTGTCATTCATTATTCTTGCACTTTCTTTCTTGTTGCAGAAAAAGCTTATTAACTAACCTAAAACCAAGCATTGATATTGCCTCTACTTTAAAAACATGAAAAGGAGGACAAATGTCAAAAATTAAGTTGAAATGTTAAATCAATTTGTTGATAAAACTTGTAGGTTGGACCATCAATTGCAGCAAGCATAAATTATTTGAGGAAGAGCAATGAAATGTATGGTGAAGGTGGAAGTACAACAAAATCGCCACTTGGGTTTGGAGTTGATGAAAAAGCTTTTTTCCTAAGTAATTTTAAGAGCAAATTTACTTAGCAAATCAACATAAGTTGGAAGTAGCACACAACAATAATCAATCCTTTTCAAGTAAATTGATGAACAGTTGAGAGGCAAATATAATGGAAACAATGAAGTAACACAGTGTCCAATCAGAATGAAGCTAAAAAAGGGTCTATTTAAACATTGAAATCCCTCATCATTCACAGAAATTAAAGGTGAATATATATAATAAAGAATAATAAAGTTCAATGTTACCTTTGTCTCTTTCATCATAATTTTTGTTGTTGCCTACAAAACAAAAGTTAGTTTAACAAAGTAGAAGATCAGGTCAATTAACATGGAAACCAAACTTGGCAAATACACGTATGCAAATAAAAAAGTAGGTGAGATTCAGATTGATGCCCTACTTCCATTAGGATGTCTTCTTTCTCATTAACAAATCATATCTAGTGATTCCTGAAATCTTCGATACCTAACTTTTGTTCCCATTACATCTTCCTTAATCTCAAAGGTTTGGTTTTTTTATTTTTGATTTGGCATCAGCTTTTGTCATATATCCAAAGAACGACTCTCTTCATGAAGATGTAAAGTCATCTATAGATCTATATTATACCTGAAATGTATTCAAAATTGACATTAGAAATCAGAAATACTGACGATATGTGGTAATTCAAAAATTCATGAGTATCCCACGGAAAGAAAGCTTCTTACATGTGTTCATCTACTATTAATTGATTGTGAGACAAACATATTCATATCATTAAGTAATTAAAAACATCAGTATATGACAAAAAAACTCAAAGACAATCATCAAAGTGTATTTTAATAAGAACAATATATAATCACATCTATCAAAGTATCTTAAAATAATAAATCAATACTACACTGCCGCTTCAAAAAACTGATAAATTACTTAGAAACCCAGAAAGTAATTCATATTCACAAAAACAATAGAGGCTAAGTTAAAAACAACATGCAACCAAATCAAAAGTTCCAAATCAAAAATTTTAACACAAACATACCAAAAACTCAGAAAGTCAAAACGCTTCCCCGTGTTAAAGAAAACAATGGCAATAACCTCAGCAGCATAGAACCTCGTTTTTACAGCAATGTGATGAACCAAGTGTTTATAACAGTGAGAAAGTCAAGATTTTGGGTATTTTGGGTCGGAGAGATTTCTGTTGGCAAGAAAAAGAGGGTGGGCTACGGCAGAGAAGGAGAGTAAGTGGATATGCGTGACTCGGTGGCTATTTTGGAATGATTGATAAGGAAGAATATGAAGCATTAAAATTAAGAGGATGGCAAAGGCTGAAACGGTGAAGATGATGAGGATCAGAATATGGTTTTCGTTTTTTTGCTTGTCTCTGTACTTTGCACGGAAATGAGAAAAGACATTGAATGAATGACCCATAAAAGCATTGTAAATGCATAGCGAAAATAAAGTGATCTGACTCAATGGAGTGAATGGAACAAAAAATCCAAATGAAAAGAAAGCATTAATGTTCCATAATGTTCATGAAAAAAAAACGCTCCACAAAGAAGCAGAGAAGTCACACACAATTATATAACCATTGTAAGTGTGAACAGTAAAGATTCCTTACGCACAATAGATAGATATATTAGATGACAGAAAAATGCCACTTAAATTCCATTTGAATAAAATGAGGTCTCCAATTCTAACTTGGATAAATATGGGATAGTCCCCAAATTGTCCAAATGAAATATTGAGCAAATGTCATTTCTGCCCTTCATTAAGACAACCATTCACTCTTGTACATTAAAAAAGATTTCACTACTTTCACAAACAAATTCAGCTCACAAACAAATAGACCCTGGAAATTCTCGTCAGCATCACTACATCAGCAAGAACATGAACATTAGAAGTCTGATCCTGCAAACAACAATGGGAGATCAGAAGCAAATCGGAGAAAAATACAACACATTACTTTCTGACAGCAACAACACTGAAGAAACAAATCTCCGAAGAGAAACATCTCATAGCCTACTCTTCCCCTTCTTCATCTTCTTAGTCAATATGTCTTTCTTCTTTCTCTGTTTTTCAAATTGATGTTTGGGAGATGAATGATTTTGTTCTTCACTTAGAAATTCTGGATCTATTTATGTGTGTGTGTGATTGAAACTTGAGGATTTTGACATGAGATTTATAAGGTAAAGAGTAAATTATATCATTGAGTTATGTGTGCACTCAAAATGTTTGTTAAAAGGTCTGAGAGAAGTTGGAAATTTATTGTAGCAAACTTGAAAGGCTTGAATGAAGGCTGGACCATATTGGCAAAAAAGAAAGTGGAGAAGATTAGTAATGTCATTGATTTTGGACTGCATTTGAGGTGTTTGAGAAAATGTTTGACAGAAGAATTTGTTTGAAAATTTTGGATTTTGCCAAGTGACTAAAGTTTAAAGGGTTGAAGATCAAATTTGCACTAGAAATTTTAATCAAGAATAAAATTTGCCCAGATAGTTTTTTTAGATCAAATTTGTTATTCACTACTCAAGTATCGCAATTTACTACTTTAGTATCGCTATTAACTGCCCAGTTTTCAACTACTTGCAATATGTTAAACCTAGAGCAACTACCCAAGTATCACAATTCACTACCCAAAGTATCGCAATTCACTACCCAAAGTATCGCAATTCACTGCTAGTTTTCCACTACTTGTAATCATGTTAAACTCATATTAACTACCCAAGTATCGCAATTCACTACTCAAGTATCGCAATTTACTACTTTAGTATCGCCATTAACTACCCAGTTTTCAACTACTTGCAATCATGTTAAATCCAGAGTAACTAACAAAGTATCACAATTCACTACCCAGAGTATCGCAATTCACTACTCAAGTATCACAATTCCCAAGGGTGCCCCTTTGATTAATTACTTGCCTGAAAAACAAAAGGGTTATTTACTGTCCAAGAATCGCAATTCACTACCCTGCATATCGCCATTTACTACCAAAGTATCGTAATTAACTGTGATGTTTTCCCAAGGATGCCCCTTTGATTAACTACTTGCCTGAAAAATAAAAGTGTTATTCACTGCCCAAGAATCGCAATTCACTACCCTGTATATTGTCATTTACTACCAAAGTATCGCAATTAACTGTCATGTTTTCCCAAGGGTGCCCCATTTGATTAACTACTTGCCTGAAAAACAAAAGGGTTATCCACTGCCCAAGAATCGCAATTCACCCCTGCATATCAGTATTTACTACCAAAGTATCGCAATTAACTGCCACGTTTTCCCATGCTTGCAACCATTTTAAAACCTGATTAACAAACTTGTTACTGTAACAACAGTAATTATCAACAACAAGAAAAAAAATAAGGTATGACATCATAAAGTGGTTATCAACATTAAGAACTTGATATGACATTCACACAACTTCAATACATTACATATATATATATATATGTCACGAACATAATAGCATTTTCTTGACAAGTGAACATTAGGATTCTTCAAGCCTCCTAATGTTTTTTTGTTATGACTACCTCTAAGCATAATGCTTTCACTTTACATTACTTACAAAAAGGGATAAGGAGCATATATATTGACCCTTGTTCAAAAAAATATATAAGGGTATGCTCCTATCCACATAATACAAAATAACAACCTTCAAAAAGCTATTGTTCCATCGTGACGCCTTGCTTTATCTTGGGTTTGGATTCCGGCAGCTCCTCCTAGTGTGTCCAGGTTTATGCAAAGTTGTCATTATATCGAAACAAATTTTTCAGTTCATCATCATTGATCAGGTCCACTAACACTTTTTCATCAAACTTTACCGTATATTTCATCTCACATATCATCTCATCTATGTTGAACTATTCCCCTACCAAACCCTTCAATTCTTCAAATGTAACCCCTTGCTGTAAACTTTTAGACCTGATATTGCCACCACAATATTTATCTCCTCCTTCAACACTCTTTTCAAAATTTCCCCCAACATGAAAATAACACATGAGTGATTTTGAATGTGCATCCTGCATGCTAACTTACACAAGAACAATCAAAGATTAATCAAAATGTGTGTTCTTATACACTTATATTTCTGCAGCTTCAATTATGATCCAACAGATTCACATGTTTCGTTAACTACTATGGTACATGTATTAACTATCCAAGTATCACTATTAACTATAATGTGTGGCGTGTTCTGGTAACTACCCCAGAATCACGATTCACTACTTCTGTTAGCATTATTTACTACCAAATTCGAGTTCACCTACTATGATACATTTTCAGCAGGAACTCAAATGTCAAATGACGAAAACAACACAGTCATCATCTTTCCCATGAAACAGAGACCTTTCCCACTCCCTTAAATCACCTATCTCAACTATCATCATCCAAAGGAGTTCAAACTAAAAGAGATATATAATTTTTATCTATATTATTCACATAAATCAACTATCTAACTTTATATTATCATCACGCTTTAACCCATGACCAGGAAAAAAGCAAACTTGAAACCATTTATGTAACATTGAAGAAGACCCAACAAAATAATGAACCAAAGTATCATTTTTCACCTCATACTTAAAGGGAGTACCTTCTTGATCAAAATAATACGTAAAGTTCCTACCTTTTTCTCCTTCACAAGCTTCACCTTGGCTAAAATGGCTTCATCCCTCCCTCTGACATGCAAAGAATGCAGAAAAGCTTCCAAATTGTGTTTAAGTATGTTATCTTGATCACAATAATACCCAAAGTTTCCACCTTTTTCCCCTTCCAAGCTTCAACTTGGCAAGCAACAAGAAGAAGATGAAGCTTGGTTGTCTCGGCCAAGCAAAAAGAAAAGGAGAAGAAGAATATGTTTTATGAAAGGGGTAGACTTGTTTTGTTTTATGTAAGGGAAGGGCTGTTTTGTCATTTGGCTTAAATTTCATTTGGACAAATAAGGGACTGACCCTTATTTGTCCAACTTGCACCCTTATTTGTCCAAGTTGCAATTGCCCCATTTTGTTCAAATGAAATTCAAGTGGCATTGTTCTGTCTTTTTCCCTTTGTTGTTTGGTGGAAAAGGAATACAATTATGATAAAAAAACAAAAAGAAATACAATGAGTTTTTAATGATTTTTTTTCTTAGAGCCTTCGTTGTCCGACCCTCCTTCGGGGAATCGACTAATCCGAAGTCGCCGCAGGGATTCCCCATTTTAGGGGTGACGACTTCCCAAGGGTTCAAACCCATGACCTGGTGGGTATGTGGTGTCTTACCTTCCCCTTTCTTACCAGCTGGTCTACACCCCCTCAGGCAGTTTTTAATGATTTTTAATTTGACATAGTTAATAGTTTTAATTGTTGGCTTCCCTCCAGAACCCCTAATTTGGAGAGAGCCAAAATGAGGGGAGGGGAGAAAATATTTTGGTTCTCCCCCCTCCAATTTTTTTAATATGCAAGGGAGGACTCATTTTCCTCCCCTTCCTTTCCCACAAACCAAACAGACACACGTGAAAATCATAAAACCAAAGCTCCTCGTCTGATGAACATCCCTAGCTCCACTCTCCACACTTTTAAGTGGATCATTTTTAAAGAGCATAAAATAGTTATTTTTAATGGATAAAAAATCTAAAATAAAGATACCGTTCTGTAAAAAAAATATTTATCATTTAAAAATTATCAATTTAAAAATATTAAAGCAAGATAGTGTTCTCTCTTTTTTTTCATAATAGGCAAAATGATATATTGATTTCTTAGTGGTTACAAAGTGTTAGTTACACTGGGATTTGGGAATATTAAAGCAAGATAGTTATCATCTTTTCAATGAGATGTAAAACTCGTTCATGTTGCTCTGGATTTGACCAGCAGTTAAGTTTTATTGAGCTTCATGATTTATCCCTTATTTTTTATTTTTAATGTAAGTGAACGGGTCGTCAAAAATAGTATACAAAATTAATTAGGGATTAAAGCAAAAGAGGACTACTTATTAAAACTATTATCAAATAGGTTGAGTGGAAATATGTGTTTTGGAAGTTAAAAGTATCAAAATAAAAATGAATTAACAAGAAACTAAATCAATTAGCATCAAAATGAATATATGAGTTTGTTTAAGTTTTATAGAAATTTGAAAAAACTTACTTAAGTTAAGTTCAAATTTTTACTTGTATTAATTGAACAATTTCTTGTCACAATATTAATGCAATCTCTAATTCAAAAACAACCTTCTAGTGACAATAATGTTAGGTTAATAACTATATTTTTATATTATTACTAACAATCCATTTAATATCATAAACTTCAAATCTAATATAATTTTATTTGAGTTCTAAAAAAATACATTTTTTAAAATCATATTTCATTTAACAAATCAAATTGTGACCAAACATTTGTAAAATGAAAAACAAGATCTTATAAAAATAAAAAGTAGTATGAAAGTCATACATAAATTTCATTCATAGCATTCAAAGACAGTATTAAATAGGTATAATCCATGAAAATGTTCAAAATAACCCTAATACAAAAGATAGCAAATCATAACTAATAAATAAAAGTCGTCTAAACAACATCGCAATCAAAAATTATAAGAGAAATTAAAGAGAAATAGAAGGAAAGAGAGAAAATGAACAAGAGTAATCTTAAAATCTCCAAGTATTTCTCCAAGCCCCAAAACTATTTTCTCCTTTATAGTCGCTGCCCCCCACTCGCTGAAGAGGACGAAGGCAATAAACCTAAACGCTGCACATTTATTTAAGTTGAAGCCCATATCTTTCATCTTCCATTTTGCCCAAAACACTGCTGGAGTGTTCTTGGGGTTTGTTGTTGTTGTTTTCTTTTTTAATTTAGGGTCTGTTTGGATTTAGTTTCTGGAGAATAGTTTATGTGAAAATAGTTTTTTGAGAATAGCTTTTGAGTAGAATAACTTTTCGGGAAAATAGCTTTTGATAAAATGAGAGTGTTTGGATAAAGTGTTAGTGGAATGGTTTTTTGAATGTCAAATTAACAAAAAGGACAAGTTTGTCCAAAAATTTATTTCAAATATTTAAATGATCAAATTTTATCATTGTTAGTAAAAATATTAAAAAATACTAAAAAGTTATAATAAAACATTAAAAAACACAATAACTAAATTAATAAATTTTTTATAGGTAAAATAAATTGGAGGAGGTTAAATATTGAAGGAAGAAGACATGGGAAAGAAAAGAAAAGAAATTTCCGAATCTGGTTTAGAATGGGAAAGAAAAAAAAATTATGGAGAGAGGAATGGGTTGGGTGTATATTGAAGGAAGACATGGAAACTTATGAATGGGAGTGAAGAAGGTTGGAAGGGAAGGAGTGAAAAAGAAAAAGGAAACTGAAGGAAAGAGAAAGTATCTGAACGCTGCTGAGAAAATGAGGGAGGGGAGAGAGAAATAGTCTGAGTGTCTGACATGGGGAATGACTTTGGGGCCCACCGTTTTTGAGTGTGAAAAGTAAGAAAAAGTAGATTCTGGGTTTTGTGTTCAGAAATGTGGTTTTGATGAAAAATAGTTTCTCCAAATTTTTGGAGTGTTTGGGAGGAAGTGTGTGAAACCTTGGTTTGGTTTCAGAAAAACCATTCTACAAGTTATCCAAACAGGCTCTTAATTGGATCTACTGCACGCATGGCTACACCTGAACTGTAGAGTACACAAGACAATTCAAATGCACTAGGCTTGTTTGTATTTAGCTTTTAGAGAATAGTTTTGAGGGGAAAAACTGAAAAAGCTATTTTGAAGAGTAGATTCTGGAAAATAATTTTTGAAAAAGTTGAAAAAAATATTTCTTGTAAAACCTAGATTTTTTATCACAAACCTAGGTTTATAGATAAAAAAAGTTATTCTTGAAAAGTAGTGAGTGTTTTTTGTCTGACTTAACTGAAACTAAGTTTTGACAAAAAAAATATTTTGAAAAAGTCAAGAGTTTTGTCTAACCCAATTTTAAAACCTTGGTTTGAATCCAAATCTAGGTTTCAAACCTCTCATCCAAGCACATAATAATGATAATAATCAAACAAAGTGACATTTCTTTTTCTCTTTTTTCTCTTTGAAATTCCTATCTTACACTATTTCTATTTTAAATAATACTAATAATATTTGCAATGAGATCCCCAAATAATGCATTAACTTAATATCCTATCCAAATACAATGTTTTTTTGCCCACTTTGCAAGTTTCAATCAGTTGCTAGAATATCATATTTCATCAGGATCCTCAAGTGAACGACACCTAGCATTCACGATCACCTTGGCCCCGAATTTCTTGAGGGTCTGTTTGGTTGGACAGAGAGGGAGGAGAGGGAAATGAGCCTCTCCTCTTTCATGGTTTAAAAAATTGGAGTCCATCCCCTCCCCTCCCCTCCCCTCATTTAGCTCCCTCCAAATTGGGGGTTTTGGAGGGAAGTCAAAATTTATTGACTAAACTACCCTTATCTATATAATCTAATCAATATCAAAGTGAATCCTTTACTTTGTTTAGGTCGAAAATTTGTCTCATGTTTTTCAACTCCGTTTCTCACATCCACCGACTCATTTCTTGTGTACTTCTTGCTGATTTGTTTCTCACTGTAATAATAAGTTTCTCTGCAAAGAAAATCAAGCTTTTTTCTCTGAGAAATGGAAAGAGAAGAGATGAAGAAGGAAGGAAGTGAAAACAACAGACTTTAATAGAAAACAAAATATGGGATTTGGACAAAAAGACTTTTTTCTTTTACAAAGTAGGCAAAGTTCCTTTCTTTCTTTCGTCCTTCATTGTGTGAAAGCTAACTATATGCTGAAATCCCACTGCATTTTGTTGTTTGGTCTTGAAATGGGTTTTTCTAATTTATAGTTACTTAATAATTTCTGATAATCTTTTACACTAATGTTTGTTGTGGTTTGTTCGGTCTCTCATAAGTCACAATATATAAATTGGTATTTTGTTTGAGGATTTGGCTAAAGTGGTTATCCCTGTTTGCTGAAACTATGGGGTTGTTCTTTTCGATAATTTTAATAATTTGTGAATTATATGACAAACAATTAATTAATACTACCTCTGTTCCTAAATATAGGACCTAATTGACTTTTTTTGTGTGGAGATATTAAGGTTGCGAAATAGGTTATTAAATGATGACATATTTGATATATTTTTAGATTATCCATTAGTTCATAGGTAAAATAAACTAGTTTAAGGGAAAAATTAGGTAAATCAATTTATAATTAACTTATTTTGCTTTTTTAAGGATTTTCTAGAAAAAGTCAATTAGGTATTATATTTAGGACCGGAGGGAGTATATAATTATAAGGATAAAATGGTAAATTAATCATTATCACCTTTCCAAACCCCCCTTAATCAAATGAATTATCATTTAGCTCTCCACTCTCTTCCATTCTCTTCTCTTTTCTTCTTTTGATCAGATCAAATAAAATAATATTAAACCCTCCCCCGTCCCCTCCCTTCTCTCAAACCAAAATGGCCCTTTAAGGATGGGCCCAAGACGGTACTACACCAATACATTACACATCAGTGCTCTTTATTTGACAATTCAACCAAAAGTTTTTTACATTTTTTGAACCTTTTATTTTTTTTTTGATCAAATTTTTGAACCTTTTATGATGAAGTGTTTGTTGGTTAAATATTTGAGTACGGGTTGTCAAAAAATGGATATGATTTGGGAAGCGAAAGGTTTTTCATTAATTGAACTTCTAATTTTTTTAAGTGTATGTGGGAGAGGGAATAACAATTCGGCTGCTTATGATTTTCAGGAAGCAATTAGTGAAAACTAAATACAAAGGCGAATGAATGGGAGTGGTTTATTTGTCTTTCTGAACTTATCATCATATCAATATTTTTTACAAATGGCAATATTCATTTTCCTTAATATGATTTTAAAGGAAATTCATCAAATTATAATGATTTCAGTTTCTCGTGATCAATATTTAAAATGAGTAACCGTTTATTCCTTAAAACATGATTATAGCATTTACTTCTCTATTTAGTGGAAAATGTATAGAATGTCTCTCAAGCACCGATCGTTGGCAAACAAAAGTTTCAATTTGGAAACTATTTCAAGGAATTATTTTTTAATTGTCTAGAAAATGCAGTGGAAATTTGAATTTAAAAATGCAGCTCAAGTACGTAGGTGGATGAGGAGGCTTAAATGTTGAAAACAAGATAGTATTAAGATGGTTGATGTTTGGTAAGTGGTAGGTTTGTCATTAAATGAAATATAAACTGTATTATACTGTGGGAAAGGGAATGATAATTATGTTTTAGGGTTTAGGTGTACTGTTTAAAGTCAGAGTTTTCCAATTGTTTAGAAAATGAAGATGGAACGAAATCAAAAAATGTAAATAACTCAAGTAGGTAGGTAGATGAGGGGTTTAAATGTTAAAAACAAAATAGTTTTAAGATAGTTGTATTGGGTAAGACGAAGGATTGTAATTAAATGAACTCTATCCGTTTGTTTGTATGAAAAGAGAAATAAAATGGCTAGAATGGAAAGGAAACGAAATGAAGGTTGCCTCATTTGGTTGGGACATGAAAGGAATAAAATTGAAATGAAAAGTTTTTTGTGGGAGCCTACTTTCCACTACAAAAAAACGGCGCTTTCTGGTGTACACCTTCCGGCGTTTTCAACAAAAACGCCGGAAACGCTATGCCTTCCAGCATTTTCTAAAAAACGCTGCAAAATTTGGCGCGCGCTTCCCGCCTTCTTTGTGGACACATAAACGCCGGTATGTATATTTTAATCAAAAAATTGTTGTTTGCTTTTCTTTTTCTTTTTTTTTTGAAAAAATAACACATACCGACGTTTTCGGAAACGCCGATATGTGTTTTTAATTTAAAATTTTTTTTTGGTTTTCTTTGTTTTTTTTAAAAATAACACATATTGGCGTTTCTTGAAAACGCCGATATGTGTTTTAACTTTTTTAAAATAATAAAAAATGCTTATCTTTTTTTTTTAAAAAAAATAACTACATATCGGCGTTTAGTAAAACGCCGATAAGCGAAGGAAAAACGCCGGTAAGTATTAAATAATATTTTTTATATTTTTTTAAAAAAATAACTACATATCGGCGTTTCACTAAACGCCGATAAGCGAAGGAAAAATGCCGGTAAGTATTAAATAATTCTAAAAAAAAGACTATGTATCGGCGTTTCACAAAACGCCGATACATATTATTTTAATATTTAAATACATCTCCGCATATCGGCTTTTGAGAAATCGCCGGTAAAATAATACTCCCTCCGATCCTAAATATAAGACTTAAATTGACTTTTTTGAAAAATCCTAAAAAAAGCAAAATAAGTTAATTATAAATTGATTTACCTAATTTTTTTCCCTTAAACTAGTTTATTTTACTCATAAACTAATGGATAATCTAAAAATATATCAAATATGTCATGATTTAATAGATTATTTTGCAACCTTAAGTTCCCCAAAAAAAGTCATCTAGGTCCTATATTTAGGACCGGAGGTAGTAATACAATATCTCTTTTCGGCGTTCCCATCATAAACGCTGGTATGCTCCACCTTCCCTATAAATAGTGATGCTCCCCCTCATTTCCCCTTGCTCATTCGTTTCTTGCTCCTTCCTACTTCTTTCTATTCGTTTTTCAGTGATCATTATAAATAGTGGTGCTCCCCCTTCATTGCACATTTGGTGGTTGCTTATTGTCATATCTCTTTTTATTTATATTTGCTTCATTTTTGTTTATTTTTATATCATTATTAATTTACATATTTGATATATTTTAGTTGCTCTTATAAGTATTATTTTCTTTTAATGTGTGTAATATGATTTTTCTGTCGTTATTTATTTATTTAATATTTTTTATTTATATCTATAATACTAAATTTTTGTCCTAATTTAATGTTAAATTGGGACGAAAATTTATTTTTTTAATAATTTTTAAACACTTTTCGGCGTTTCTGCAAACGCCGAAAAGAATCATATTAAATAATAGCATACTGGCGTTTCCCCAAAACGCCGGTATGTCAATTATTAAAATAATGGACATATCGGCGTTTCGGGAAACACCGATATGTCTGAATATTATATTACTTTCTGCAACCCGCGTTTCGGCGTTTGTGGGTACCCTACGACGTTTGTAAATACACCAATGTGCTACTTTTCCACTTTTTTTCTGCGATTTGCAAAAACGTTGTAGCATTATTTAGCCGGAAAAAACACCGGAAAGAGGCAAAAATAAACGGCGGTAAGCGGCACGTGTTTTGTAGTGTTCCCACATTTGAATTAATTGAAGGTTACATGACAAATTGAATTAATTGAAGGAATAAAAAAGTTGTGAATGTTTGTATTTCTTAATAGAAACATACGTTTTGACAAAAAAAAACTATTTGAAAATGTTGAGAGTGATTTTGTCTACATTGATTTTAAAACTTCGGTTTGAACCAAACATATGTTTCATATCTCTCATCCAAACAAACACATAATAATGATAATAACCAAAAAAGTGACATTTCTTTTTCTCTTTTTTTTTTCCTTTTTAAATTCCTATCTTACACTATAATAAAACTAATAATATTTGCAATGGATCCCCAAATAATGCATTAACTTAATATTCTATCAAAATATTAACCAAATCGCTTTAATTTAAAATATAACAACATAAGTGTGAAGTCCAATTAAAAATGGGGAGTCATCACTTCACTCAAGGTGAAGATGCTTATCCTGATTAGTCAGGCCAAAAAGTCATTCCGACCAACCGGGCACTAGAGAGCATTAATTCAAGACACGCACCCAGAGGAAGTATCAAGTCGGGAATATCTCGGTTGAACCTCGTAGACCCGGCCAACTCAAAGATTAGCTTGAGTTGGCCATGTTAAAAAATTTTTGCTTTTCACCTCGAATCGACGTTGTTTTAGGGCAAGTTACAATTAAAGAGTTTCTTTATTACCTCTTTTTGTCTTAAGGCAAGTTTCAATCATACTTTTCGTATGTTTCACACCAAATCCAAATACAATGGTTTTTGCCCACTTTACATGTTTCAATTAGTTTCAAGTTTCATTAGGCTCCTTAAGAGAACTACATCTAAGGGTTAGCTTCCACGATTACCTTGACCCCAAATTTCTTCAAGGACAGGCCCAAGAGGACACTACACTGATACATTAAATATTGTAACATCCAAGTTCTTAGACAATTAATTAATTGTTGATTAAATATAATTTAAGGATCTTAGATGATTTAGAGGCTCAATTATGGAGTTAGAATTGAACTAATGATTGATTCAAGAAATTGTTGGGAATTTTTTTAACAAATTGATCTAATGTTGAGGTTATTAGTTTTGAAATTGATCCAAGAAAATTGGATATTATAAAATAAAAAATTGGAAAAGGCCTAAAACTTAGCCATGCAATTGATTTATATAATTACAAGTTAAACAATATATATATATATATATATATATATATATATATATATATATATATATATATAACAAAAAAACAATACTCCCTCCGGTCCTAAATATAAGACCTAATTGATTTTTTTTAGAGATATTAAGGTTACAAATATGTTATTAAATTATGACATATTTGATATATTTTTAGATTATTCATTAGTTTATAGGTTAAATATACTAGTTTAAGGGGAAAAATTAGGTAAATCAATTTATAATTGACTTATATTTTGCTTTTTCAGGATTTTTCAAAAAATTAAACTAATTCTTATATTTAGGACCGGAGGGAGTAATATATATATATATATATATATATATATATATATATATATATATATATATATATATAACAAAAAACAAACAAAACAAAAAAATAAATAAAAGACGCCCATTTCAATTTGTGGGTGGCACGTGGGCCACCCACAAGTTGAAATGGATGGGACATATAAGGCCATAAGTGGGCCGCAACGTGCTGCCCACTTCAATTCCATTTAATGGATGGAACCCCTTATATTTATTAAAGAATCAGAAGGAGCCGCTATCAAAAAAGAATTAGAAGGAGCCGGTGCGACGCTGTGAAAAAGAGAAAGAGGAGGAGAGGAAAATTATGGGTTTGTCCTAAGACTTTGATTTAGAGTTGATTCAAAAATCACATCCTTGTATTTATCAAAAAAATAAATCACATCCTTATCTTATGTGCGCGCTCGTATGATTACTTGAATAAGGGAGGTTTACGAGTACTATGGTATATTGGTGGCACTAGACTAAATATGATTTAAAATTTTCTAGATATATAATCTAAGGAAAATTAATTTGAGGTCCCTCACAAGGGACTTAATACTAGAAAAATCCTAAAAGTTGAAAATATTAATGTAGGGTCCCAAGGGACCTCACTTTAATATATTTGAAAAGTGAAAAGACAATTTTACCCTTAGCCTTAATAAAAAAATACACCCCACCCACCCCTCACCCCTCCCCTTCTTCACCCACCCCTCACCCCTCCCCCTCCCCTCCCCTACCACCACCTCCCCCCTGAAAGTAATGGATGCACAAGAGGGGGGGTGAATTGTGCTACAAAAATAAATGCTCAATTAAAACCAACACAAGATTTATACTGGTTCGGTCTACCTGACCTACGTCCAGTTCTCAACCACCCAGGCCGAGTTCCACTATATCTCAGGTTTTAAATCGAGTTCACCTGAAACCTTACAACCGCAAGTTTTGGACGGGATCACTTGCAACCTTACAACTACAAGTTTTACACAAGGCTCACTTGTAACCTTTCTAACTAGCTCCCCCTCACACCGAGCAAGGGGTTAACCTTTTCACTTAAAGGATTTTTCTAACTAAGTTCTCTCAAAGAACGAATGGTGTTACACACTTAAGTACAATCAATGCTCTTATAACAGAAAGAGACTTAACAACAAAGAGTACGGAATATGTAGATGAAAAAGATCACTCGATGTGTTAAATGCTCTTTACTTTTCTGGGCAGCTTTGAATGCTTGAAGATGTTCTTAGTTTCTCGCTCTAACTTCTCTCAAGAATATTCAAAGATAATTGTTGGCCTCATAAATGAGGTTGAGCTCCTTTATATACTCTTCAAACATTCTGACTCTTGGTAGGTGGGATAGTCGTTTGAATATGGCCGTTTTTCCCATGTTACCGTTTGCCCAATTAATGCTTCATCAATGCATAGCAGGGTTGACTTGCTTTATCTCTGAAAAGTAGCTCTGACAACTCTGCTCTGACAAAAGCATTCTGACACTGCATTTCTGAACACTCTGACATTCTGATTGCTTGCGGAAGCAGGTTCACATCCGGAAGCAATTCTACTTAGTGTGCTGCACTGAGTGTTAGTCTAACAGTATTAACATATAGTTACATGCAGTGGGAGTGTTCTTAGTCTAAGAGGTCTTCCTTGCATCCGGAAGCACTTCTCCATCCGGAAGTAAATCCGCTGGATGAAGGATTTTGTTCACTATTACTCACTCTCGCTCAGTGTTCATTCAATCCAACAGCCAGCGCTAGTCACTGAGCTATCGGAAGCACTTCTACTGGACGTTGCTCATTTTCACTGACGCTTAGGGTTATCTATTCTAACAGCCAGCGCCAGTCTAAGTCTAACAGGAAGCAAATTCACTTCCGGTTGAATCTTAACTTAGTCTTAGGATTTTGTATATCTAGTGCTCATGGACTAAGTTAATTCCTAAGTGAATTTCTTGCTGCCGCTGGGGGATGAGACATTCATCCGCGAGCGCTAGTCCTAATCTATCCGAAAGTAAGTCCACATCCGGTTGCACTTTTACTTAGGATTCTATGTTCACCTATTGCTTTCTAAGTTCTTTCATATTTTAGTCTTCATCAAAACTTAAGATTCTAACATTCTCCCCCTTTTTGATGATGACAAACTCAGTATTTAACTATTTATCGATTAAGTCCATATGAAAGGGTTAGCAGGAAAATAAAAGCAATAGATAAGAACAAGTAACTTGGACAAATATTATTGATAAAAAGAGATTACATGTTAGAGTATACAAGTAAAACATATACAGGTAATCTATACTAAGCAAGAATGAGAGATGTATGAAAACAAAGAAAAATTTTCTAAGTTAAAAAAAAAGGTTGGAATGAGGGTTCATAGTTTGTGTTTCTTTTTCCTCTCCCTCTCCTTCTGTCTCTCTTCACTCTCCTTTTGGAGTTTGGCTAACTCGGCCTCATACACATTCTGATCAATCTGGGCGATGATCCGCTGAAGCTCTTCTTCCTCTCTTTCTCTTCTGAGTCTCTCTGATTCAATAGACTCCTCAAATGCCCTCTTCATGTTTTCTACTTCTTCATACCCAGGGAACCCTGTAGCATCATCGAAGTAGGTGACCACTCCATTGGGATAGTGAACAGCCCGGATTTTCACATTCCAAACAGGGTAGTTGGGATCCTCCTCAACTTCCTGAGCTTTCCTCTTTCCCTTGCCCTTACCCTTCCCTTTGCTCTTGCTAATTGGTGGAGTGGGCATGGCTCTTGCTCTCTCAGCATCGAGGCAGGCCATCTGACCAAAGGATAGTCTGTCCGTGTACCCATATTTCTCGAATTCCTCAGGAGTCATGTCTTCAATTTCCAACTTGACTTCCTTCAGAATTGGAACAGCTTGTACTACTGGGATTTCTTGTTCAGCTTGGGCAGACGAGGTTTTTGGCTCAGGTTGGTCAGATGGAGTCTCTTCCTCACTCTTAGCAGATTCAGTGGAGGCAATAACCTTTTTGGAACGCTTCCTAGCTACGACCTTCTTCCTTGTCTCACTGAATGTAACTGCTGGCTCAGATGGAGGAGGAGGGGCAGAGGTTTGCTCAGAAGTACGGATCTCAGATGATTGCCCAGAGGATGAGGGGATTTTCTTAGCGATCACAATGGGAGGATGATCGATCTTCTTCAGACCCCACTTCATCATTATCTCCTCAACAATCTTTTTACTTATCTTAGTTGGAGGAGGCTCTGATGAAGATGACTCAGGCTGTGAAGGATGTTCATTTGGCTCAAAGACTACCATATCCCATTGTGGTCCTTGCTCAGCCGTCCTCTGCTGCTCCATGAATCTTATGGCTTCTCCTCTTATTAGGCTCTCAGCACCACTCAGCCTTTGGGATTCCATGGCACGACGAAGGGCAGCCATGATGTCTTCATCAAGCCAGAGGGATGGCTGGCTGAGCACATCCCTTGTGTTCATGGATAGGCGAAGAGCGGTCATCACATTTCTCCCCTTTTGTCATCATCAACAAGGGCGAGTGCCAGGGATGGAGTAGATGAAGAGGAGGGTGGAGGTTCAGGGCCAAATGGAATTTGGGGTGAGGATTCTGGGGAAGAGACAGGTAAGGTATTTTCTGGGGATGTGGGTTGGTTGGGGAACCAGGTAGAATCTACGAATAGACCTTCGAATGGGTATGTGGAGGAATATTCAGTGAAGGTAGTGGAAGATGTTAGAATCTTAAGTTTCGATGAAGACTAAAATATGAAAGAATGAATCAAGTACTTAGAAAGCAATAGGTTAACATAGAATCCCAAGTAAGAGTACAACCGGATGTGGATTTACTTCCGGATAGACTAGGACTAGCGCTCGCGGATGAATGACTTATCCCCAGCGAGAGCAAGTAATTCACTAGGGAAATAACCTAGTCCATAAGCACTAGATATACAAAAACCTTAAGACTAAGCTAAGATTCAACCGGATGTGAATTTGCTTCCTGTTAGATTTAGACTGGGGCTGGCTGTTGGACTAAATGACACTAAGCGTCAGCGAACATAAGCCACGTCCAGTAGAAGTGCTTCCGATAGCTCAGTGACTAGCGCTGGCTGTTGAATTGAATGGACACTGAGCAAGAGTGAGTAATAGTGAACAAATCCTTCATCCAGTGGATTCACTTCCGGATGTAGAAGTGCTTCCGGATGCAAGAAAGGCTCCTTAGACTAAATGAACTCCCACTGCATGTGATTAAGTGTTGTTTTACTACACATCCCATAGCTTAAGAAAATGACACACCAAGTCACTTGGGAAGACTTAAGAGTTAGAGTAACATAACGAGACTCACGCTGACTGTTGGATTAGACATCCCCTAGCGTCAGTAGACAAAACACTAAGTCAGAACATAGTCTTAGTAAGATTACTTCCCATAGTAGACAAACCTCCCACAGCATGTATAGTTCTTACTGCTACACTTGATTAATATATTACTCTGATGGGACTAACAAGTGTGTGCAGAACTTGGTTGTACTTCCGGATGGAAATGAGCTTCCGGATGAAAGATACTCTTGGCACTGAGATTCATAGACTAATACTTGCAGAGTAAGATTGCCACTTCCAAATGAACGATGATCATCCGTCAGCAAGAGTACAAGAGCCAACGTCACACACTCAGAAGTCATAATGCTTTTGTCAGAGCAAAGTTGTCAGAGTTGCTTTTCAGAGATAAAGCAAGTCAACCCTGCTAAGCATTAATGAAGATGTACCTCTCAACGGTAACATGGGATTAACGGCTATATTCAAACGGACATATCCTATCTGCCGCCCAAGCCTGAATATTGAGGCCGAGTATAAAAGGAACATCTACATTCAGAAGAGAGGTTGGAGAAACAGAGCATATTATCTGAGAAACTATATTCTACATTCCTCTCATCTTCTACTCTCAGATCTATATTTGTAACATTATTAGAGAGTAATTCATTTGTACTTAAGTGAGTAATATCATCTATTCTTAGAGAGAATCATCTGTACTTAAGTGTTTATCACAATTAGTTCATTGAGTGAACATTTTACCAAATCCTCTAATTGATAGAGACTGTTCTAAAGCTTGTGCTTGACGAACAGAATTATTATCTTACAAAAGTGAGGGGGAGCATTTAGAGGTTTTCTAAATCTCCATAGGTTGCAAGTTAGCCCGCAAAACTTGTGGTTGTAAGGTTTGCAGGTGAGCCCGTTGCAAAACCTGTGGGTTGTTAGGTGAACCCGTGTTCGTAAAACCTATAGTGTAAAGGCTTTCTTGTGCCTGGTTCAAACAAGAGGTTTAGTGGATTGAAAATCTCAGGTGGAGCTTGGGGACTGGATGTAGGTCTGGAAGTGACCGAACCAGGATAAACTCGTGTGTGCTCATTCTGGTTGTTTTTAATCTACACATCAAGCGCCACACCACTAGATACTTACTTGTGCTTGAGGTGATACATCGTCACTCTCATCAAGCACAAGGAGTAAAGTTTTAAAAAGGGAGAATATTTATAAGTTTTATTCTGCCACCCAATTCACCCCCCCCTCTTGGGTGACAGCCACGCATTTCAGAAGAGTGTGGGGTAAATGGGGTAAAGGGTAAGTGAGGATCCTCAGGGATTTGCTGAAGGCGGGGATAATCTCGTAGATAGATATGGCTGAGGGGGTGAACGGCAGTTTGAAATCCAAGGTGTTTGGCTAAGGGGTTGGATGGTGTGCGAGTGGGTGAGGGAGGTGTAGATGGGGAGTTTTGTGGAGATGGGGAGTTGTTGGAGTGAAGGGGTGATTGGCTAGGAGATTGTTGGGGTGTGGCTTGGGTTTGGTGTTCATGGTTGGGTGAAGGTTGGGATTGGTGATCATTGTTTGGTGATGGAGGGGATTGATGGTCATTTTGTGGAGGTGGCTGTGGTGGTTGAGTGTTAGGTGGAGGAGGAGGGGGAAGTTGAGGGTGGCCTGAGGGAGGAGGAGGAGGATTTTGGGGAGGAGGAGGAGGTGGTGGTAGGTTACTTTGTTGAGGTTGAGGGATTTGGAGGTGTTGGAGAATGAGATCAAGTTTGGCATCCACCCTCGCTAGCTGTGTCTCGACTTGGCCAACTCTGTCCTCAAGCCGCTGGATCCGCTCCCCTTGTTGCTGGAACCCAGCATCACAATCATTCCTCAATGGGGCTACCAATGACTCAGAGAGTTGAAGGAGAATCTCTTCCCTCATCTCTTGAGCGAATGCCTTCACAGTCGCTGGCACTCTTGCAGCACGGCTTGTCCCAGCATGGGAGTCCACTTCCTGATCCCCTGCACCAGATGTAGAGGGGGCTGAAGTTCCAGAGGCACTACCCGCTTGTGATCCTGAGCGAGTGGGCTTAGGGGCTCTTATATACTTAATGTCCATCTTCCCGATGTTGGTTGCTCCCACAGGTCTATACTTGACATTTTCTTCCTCCACAGCAGATGTGGCCTTGATCAGATGCTTCTCAAGGAGGAAGGCAATGATGGTGGGATAGGGAAGATAGCCAGACTTGTCATTAGTCAACCATCGCTGAAGCTCAAGACAGATCAACTGGCCGGGGTTGATTGGCTGGTGGGAGAGAATTCTGGGGAACCACGGATTGTCGATCAAGGTGAACTCGTTGAAGTTACCCCATTTGTGTGTCATTATTCGGGAGTAGACATAATACAAGAGTCTGTTTGAGTCAGACATCTTGGACACCTTTTTCCCTGTGGTGCCATACAACTTCTCGAGATCCTCCTTGCTGTACTTTAGTGACTCAGGGTATAGCCACTCATTCATGCTCTCGTCTGTGATCCCCATCAACTCATTCAATGTCCTCCAGGTGAACTTGAAGGTTCTCCCCCTTACAGTAGCAGTGAAGGAGAGTCTGTGAACTTGAAGGTTCTCCTCCAGGACGTTGACGTTGTAGTCCTGGTTGATCCCTAGCCAAGGCATATATCTCTCCAGGAAAGGGCGCAGATGAGGGAACCCTAGTTCATCAATCTTGTTCAGATCGATGAACAATCCATGGTTGAAGATTGGAATGGACGTCTCAAACTTGGCGGCAACTGGCTCCAATGCCCCATCTCTGTAGACAGTAGGGTCATCCTCTTCAACCCTTTGCCTCTTGGAAGAAGGTTCTTCAGCGAATTGAACCTTCTTCTTCTTTCCCTTCCTCTTGACTTCCTTCGCTTGCTCATGCCCAGAAACCTCTGGCTGTTCTGCCACTCTATCAGAAGTTCCAGGCTGATCCTGGACATGTTTATCCTGCCCCTGGGTTTGCCCAGAAACTTCATGGTGTTCATCACGTTGTTCATCACGATGCCCAGATTTCCCAGAATGTTCATGCCGAGATTTCCCAGATTTCGACTTGTGTTTCTTGGATGAGGAAGGTTTCTTTGTAACTGGGTTTGTTTCATGTGATCCGGCCATTTTTGTGTGGGTTGGTGGTAAAAAGAGATGAAGTGCGAGAAAGTGTATGAAGAAAATGAAGAACACAGATGAAGATGAAGAATGTATGCAGAGAATATGTGGGTGAAAAGTTTGTGAGAGTAAAAAGTGAAAGTGAAAAATGACATCCTACTTATAGGCAAAGTTACCAAGGGTAAAATGGTCATGTATTTTCAAATGAAACCAAACGTTTACACATTGGGTAACGTAAAAATTTTAATTGAAACGGCGCACCTTATGACATGTGTCGCTTCACCTTATCAGAGAAGGCACACCTTCTCATAGAGGGAGTTGAAACATTTCTGAAGTGACGTGTCTCTTGGACTGGTGCTGGCGCTCTCTTGGTTTCATCATCCAGTGTCAGCGAATGATCATCCGGAAGTAGTTTTGCTTCCGGTTGCAAAATCTTAAGATTTAACATTGAGGACCTGCAAAAACACGTATTGGCACTCCGATGCCTAAGTTAGTATTGTTGTAGGTTTTAAACAATCAAGTATAATAATTGAAAGGTTACACCTCATTTGGGTTTACCATTCCCAAATCACCTCTTATGAAAGTAAATTGGTCAACCCCCAGAGGCTTGGTGAAAATATCAGCAAGCTGTTGTTGAGTGGGGACAAATTGCACTTTGACATCCTTCTTTTGAACATGGTCTCTAATGAAGTGATGTCTGACATCAATGTGCTTTGTCCTTGTGTGCTGAACTGGATTCTTGGCAAGGCTAATTGTGCTTGTGTTGTCACAGAGGATGGGTGCCTCAGGGAACTCCAAGCCAAGGTCTCTCAGTTGGTTCTTTAGCCACAGCACTTGAGCACAACAGCTTGCAGCCGCAATATATTCTTCCTCAGTGGATGACAAAGACACGCAGGTTTGCTTCTTGCTAGCCCAAGACACCAGACAACCACCAAGGAAGGCGCATTGTCCACTGGTGCTCTTTCTATCAGTCTTATAACCTGCATGGTCAGAATCAGAGTAAGCCCACAAGAACTCTTGGTTACCTCTGGGATACCAAAGACCAAGTTCTTGTGTTCCCTCAAGGTATCTCAAAATACGTTTAACACATGTTAAGTGTGACTCCTTGGGGTTGGCTTGAAATCTTGCACACATGCCTACACTAAATTGAATATCAGGCCTGCTTGCCGTTAAGTATAGGAGGGAACCTATCATTCCCCTGTACATGGGCAGGCTGACAGTTTTACCCTTTGCGTCAGCATCGAGTGCGGCAGTGGTGCTCATGGGAGTGTCATATTCCTTACATTCATCCATCCCAAACTTCTTAAGTAGCTCTCTGCAGTACTTAGCTTGGGAGATGAATATCCCATTCTTCTTTTGCTTGATTTGCAGGCCTAGGAAGAACGTTAGTTCTCCCATCATTGACATTTCAAACTCACCCTGCATAGTCTTAGAGAAATCTTCACAAAGCTTTTCATTAGTTGCCCCAAAAATAATATCATCAACATAAATTTGGACAATTAACATATCTCTATCTTTGTGAAGGATAAACAGTGTATTATCTAATTTGCCCCTTGAGAAACCTTTGCCCAGCAGGAAGCTGCTGAGTCTCTCATACCAAGCTCTAGGAGCTTGTTTCAGGCCATATAAAGCTTTCTTTAGTCTATACACATGTTTGGGATGCTTGTGATCCTCAAAGCCAGGAGGTTGTTCTACATAGACCTCTTCTTTAATATAACCATTAAGAAAAGCACTCTTTACATCCATTTGATATAGTCTAAAGCCTTTCATAGATGCAAAGGCTAGAAGAATCCTTATTGCTTCAAGTCTAGCGACTGGAGCAAAAGTTTCTTCATAGTCAATGCCTTCTTCTTGGTTATATCCTTTAGCTACTAGTCTGGCTTTGTTTCTTGTAATTTGACCTGTCTCATCCAGTTTGTTTTTGAAGACCCACTTGGTCCCCACTATGGATTGATGAGACGGCCTTGGGACAAGTTCCCAGACTTGGCTTCTCTCAAATTGATTTAGCTCTTCCTGCATGGCGATAATCCAGTCGCAGTCCTCAAGAGCTTGTTCAACTGAAGTTGGTTCTATTTGAGATAGAAATGCACCAAACTCAACTTCATTTTGAACTTGTCTTCTGGTTTTGACACCAGAAGAAACATCACCAAGCACTTGATCAAGAGGATGATCTCTGTGATGCCTCCTAGCTGTTGGCAACTGTGCCTCATCAGGCACGGTCTACACACTAGGTTCATCACTGAGTCCATCTTCTTCCTTAGGATTGCTTGCTGGTGTTTCTTTTGGTGGTGAAGAAGATGATGGTAACTTTGGAAGATTCAGTATTTCATTATCTTCTGTGGATTGTCCCCATGTAGGAGTTTCATCGAATACAACATGCATTGATTCTTCTACAATTCTAGTTCTCATGTTGTATACCCTATATGCTTTGCTCCTAAGGGAATATCCTATGAATATACCCACATCAGCTTTTGGATCAAACTTACCCAGATTTACCTTTCCATTGTTATGTACATAGCATTTTGATCCAAAGATTCTGAGGTGGCTGATGTTGGGCTTCCTCCCTTTGTACAGCTCGTAGGGAGTCTTATCTAGTCCTTTGCGAACATAGGCTCTGTTAGAGATATAGCAAGCAGTGCTCATAGCGTCCGCCCAGAACACTTGAGAAACCTCTTTCTCATTGAGCATGCTTATAGCCATCTCTGTCAGAACCCTGTTCTTTCTCTCGACAACTCCGTTCTGTTGAGGGGTCCTAGGAGCTGAGAAGTTGTGTTCTATGCCATTTTGTTCACATAGCTCTGAGAAGCTATGGTTCTCAAATTCTCCTCCATGGTCTGTCCTTATGGCTGTGATTTTGAGCTCTCTCTCATTCTGCACTTTCTTAGTCAGGACAACAAAAGCATCAAAAGTATCTTGCTTAGAGGCAAGAAACATAGTCCAGGTGAACCTTGAATAGTCATCCACCACCACTAGAGCATATAGGTTTCCACCCAAGCTCTTCACTCTTGCTGGCCCAACCAAATCCATGTGGATTAGTTCCAAGGGCCTGCTGGTGGAGACTTTCTTCTTGGTTTTGAACGAGGACTTTGTTTGCTTTCCTCTTTGGCAGGATTCACAGATAAAATCATGCTTTACTTTAAATGATGGAATACCTATAGCTAGCTCCTTTTTAATTAGCATGTCGAGTTGAGTAAAATTAACATGAGCTAGTCTCTTATGCCAAAGCCAACTATTCTCATCACTAGATATTAAACATTTTTCTTCTAGTTGTTGGCATAAGTCTAAAGTATATAGGTTTCCATTTCTATTTGCCTTAAGTTTGCATTTTAAGTTGGCCTTATCTAAATTTAGATCCTGCTTATCAACTATTATGCACTCATGTGAATCAAAAATTACCCAATTTCCTTTGTCTGTGCTCTGGCTGACGCTTAGCAGGTTGTGACAGAGACCGTCCACTAGGTAGACGTCTTTTATTGGTCCGACCTCTCCAACTCCAGTGATCTTTCCACTTTGATTTCCTCCAAAGGTTACTGTGGCTCCATCTTTGATCACCAGAGATTTGAACTTGTCTCTGTCTCCAGTCATATGTCTCGAGCATCCGCTGTCAATATACCATTTCTTGTTCTTGGATGCTTTGAAACACACCTGTAAAAATCAAGTAAACTTAGGTACCCAATCTTTCTTGGGTCCTCGATCATTAGTTTTCAATGCCCTTGGTCTAGAGTCATCCTTGACCTTGGGCTTGTGATTATTCAGAGCCTCTGGCCTAGTGCTGGCTCTGGACTCTTGGGTTTTCCCTTTGGAATGATTCCAAGCTCGGGATCCTTGTCCTCTCTTAGTTTCCTTTGCAGGTGGAGGATCCTTTGTTGCCTTGGTTCCTTTAGGGACCCATTTGTAGGAGCTACTTGCTCCATGCTTCTTAGCATTACAGGTGGACGTGGAGTGTCCCTTCCTGTTGCAATAGTTACAGAAGCTGAAGGGTGAGGAGCTATGACTAGTGGCTTTATGGAAGAACTTTAAGTAGGGCTTTACTTTTGGTTCCACCCACTTCTTCCCTCTAGGAGTATATCCTAAGCCAGTTCTATCCCTATATGCCCTTTGATTCATTAAAATTATATTTAACATTTCTGAGCCATTTGTAAACTTCTGCAGGGCATTTTGCAGCTTGTCTTTCTCAGCTGAGACTTTGCTGCAATTAGGGCAGCTCTCAAGTGTTGGGTCATTGGGTTCTGTTTGGGGAGAACCCTGTCCTTCCACTAACGGAAGTTTTCTAGCTTTCACTAGCTCATCACTTAGTGAGCCCACTTTGGACTCAAGTGATTCCTTTTTAGCTTTCAACACTTTATATGCTCTACATAAGCGGAAAAATTCTACATGGACCTCATTATATGCTTCTTGAAGTTCAGGGAAGGTTACCTCACTATCCTCAGGGATGGGATCAAATTCTGGGGATACTTCCTCATCTTCTTCTCTAGCAACAAGGCAGAGGTTGGCTACCTCTTCCTCATCACTTGCTTCATCATCCGAGCTATTCACCCAGATAGAAGATACAAAGGCCTTCCTTTTGTCTTTGCCTTTCGACTTCTGCAGGCTGGGACACTCAGCCTTGAAGTGACCAGGCTTCTTACATTCAAAGCACACAGGAGCCTTTTCTTTCTTGTAACCCCTCCTTTGGCTGGAGTCACCCTTTTGAAAGCCTCCTTTCTTTCTGAAGAACTTTCTGCACTTCTTCACCATCATAGCCATCTCCTCATCATCCATTTCCTCCTCATCATCCTCATCATCATCTTCAGTCTCCTTGTTGGGAGCAACAAGGGCAAGATTTTTGGCCTTGGATGAGGCTTGAGGAGCTCTCTGAGCTAGCAGTGTAGGCTCATATTCAGCCAGGGAGCCAAATAAAGCGGTGATGGAACTAGTTGATTCACCCTGAACTTCCTGTAAGATAGTCACTTTGGTGATCCAGTCACCTTTCAAGATCTTTAGAATCTTGCTCACTTGCTCCCTTTCAGGAATGTCCTTACCAAGCGAAGCCAAATTGTTGATGAGGTGAGTGAATCTAAGCTCCAGTTCTCTGATAGGCTCAATGGGGCTAAGCATGGCGAACTTGTGGAATTCTTCCACTAGCATCTCAACACGTCTTGCTTTCACTCCCCTGGTTCCAGAGTGAGCAGCCTCAAGAGCCTCCCACATATCTTTAGCATTTTTGTGGTGGCTGATCCTGTGGAACTCCTTGGGACTGAGAGCACACTGGATGTAGTGCATGGCCCTATAGTTCAGCTGGACTAGGGCATAGTCCTGAGGGGTGTAACTGCTTCTTGCCTTGGCAAAGCCATCATCATCTAAGGGAGTGTGATCCCCACGTTCGATTACATCCCAGAGTCTAATGTCACTTGACTTGATATAAGTCTCCATTCTAAACTTCCAGAATGGATAGTTGTACCCATCAAAGCCTGGAGGCTTGTTGGGCTGAATAGAGACGTCTGGTAGAGAGTAGTCAGTATCCATTACAAGATCTTTGCTTTCTGGATTCGTTGGAATCTAGTGAGAAAGACCGGCTCTGATACCAAATGAAAGTAATGGATGCACAAGAGGGGGGGTGAATTGTGCTACAAAAATAAATGCTCAATTAAAACCAACACAAGATTTATACTGGTTCGGTCTACCTGACCTACGTCCAGTTCTCAACCACCCAGGCCGAGTTCCACTATATCTCAGGTTTTAAATCGGGTTCACCTGAAACCTTACAACCGCAAGTTTTGGACGGGATCACTTGCAACCTTACAACTACAAGTTTTACACAAGGCTCACTTGTAACCTTTCTAACTAGCTCCCCCTCACACCGAGCAAGGGGTTAACCTTTTCACTTAAAGGATTTTTCTAACTAAGTTCTCTCAAAGATCGAATGGTGTTACACACTTAAGTACAATCAATGCTCTTATAACAGAAAGAGACTTAACAACAAAGAGTACAGAATATGTAGATGAAAAAGATCACTCGATGTGTTAAATGCTCTTTACTTTTCTGGGCAGCTTTGAATGCTTGAAGATGTTCTTAGTTTCTCGCTCTAACTTCTCTCAAGAATATTCAAAGATAATTGTTGGTCTCATAAATGAGGTTGAGCTCCTTTATATACTCTTCAAACATTCTGACTCTTGGTAGGTGGGATAGCCGTTTGAATATGGCCGTTTTTCCCATGTTACCGTTTGCCCAATTAATGCTTCATCAATGCATAGCAGGGTTGACTTGCTTTATCTCTGAAAAGTAGCTCTGACAACTCTGCTCTGACAAAAGCATTCTGACACTGCATTTCTGAACACTCTGACATTCTGATTGCTTGCGGAAGCAGGTTCACATCCGGAAGCAATTCTACTTAGTGTGCTGCACTGAGTGTTAGTCTAACAGTATTAACATATAGTTACATGCAGTGGGAGTGTTCTTAGTCTAAGAGGTCTTCCTTGCATCCGGAAGCACTTCTCCATCCGGAAGTAAATCCGCTGGATGAAGGATTTTGTTCACTATTACTCACTCTCGCTCAGTGTTCATTCAATCCAACAGCCAGCGCTAGTCACTGAGCTATCGGAAGCACTTCTACTGGACGTTGCTCATTTTCACTGACGCTTAGGGTTATCTATTCTAACAGCCAGCGCCAGTCTAAGTCTAACAGGAAGCAAATTCACTTCCGGTTGAATCTTAACTTAGTCTTAGGATTTTGTATATCTAGTGCTCATGGACTAAGTTAATTCCTAAGTGAATTTCTTGTTGCCGCTGGGGGATGAGACATTCATTCGCGAGCGCTAGTCCTAATCTATCCGGAAGTAAGTCCACATCCGGTTGCACTTTTACTTAGGATTCTATGTTCACCTATTGCTTTCTAAGTTCTTTCATATTTTAGTCTTCATCAAAACTTAAGATTCTAACACCCCCCGGCCTCTCCTCCTCCTTCTCCCCCCCTCTACTACCAACCCTCCCCTCCCCCCACCCCATCTCCCACGCTGCCCCTTCCCCATCCCCCACGTCATCCCCCCCCCACGCTGCCCCCCTCACCCCTCCACACCCACGCTGCCCCCTCCCCCTTCACCCCCGCCACCTACCCCCTCCCCTTCGCCTCCATCCTCCTTCCCCCCGCCTCCCTCCTCCTCACAGACCCACCCCCGCCTCCCTCCTCCTTCACAGACCCCCCCCCCCCCCGCCTGGGTAGGATTTGGAGGAAGTGGGAGGACGCTGGGGGGAAGTGCGAGAGGGAGGGGAGGGGGGAGGTTGGAGGAGGGAGGCGGGGGGAAGGAGGAGGGAGGCGGGGGGGAGGGGGGCAGGTGGCGGGGGTGGAGGGGGCAGCGTGGGTGTGGAGGGGGGAGGGGGGCAGCGTGGGAGATGGGGTGGGGGGAGGGGGAGGGTTGGTAGCAGAGGAGGGGGGAGAAGGAGGAGGAGAGGCCGGGGGAGGGAGGTGGCGGTGGCGGTGGGGGAGGGGGAGGGGTGGGTGAAAAAGGGGAGGGGTGAGGGTAGGTGAAGGGGTGGGTATTTTTTTATTAAGGCTAGGGGTAAAATTGTCTTTTCACTTTTCAAATATATTAAAGTGAGGTCCCTTGGGACCCTACATTAATATTTTCAACTTTTGGGACTTTTCTAGTATTAAGTCCCTTGTGAGGGACCTCAAATTAATTTTCCCTATAATCTATTGTGAGAATTGATAAATTGTTATGGCAATTGACCCAAAATTGTGATGTGTCAAATTATATAAATGATGATAGAAATGCTTAAATTCTTGATGAAAATATTTGATATTATATTTGGTAAATTTAATGGTTGATTTGGCGCCATTTGAGCTTTGACTTACTCCCCTTCACGCGTTGAGCATTGAGGTTACCCAATGGTCATCATGTCAAAATTTTGGGCTAATTCTTAGACATTTATCTTTTGGCAACTTATGGTTGAAATCTAATGGTCGTTGTCATGCTTTAACTTCCAATGGTAGCAAACATATGATTATAGTCATTATTGGGTAATGGTAAGAGGTTGTTAGGCTTTGGCCTTGGACAATGGAGCCAAGGAATCTTTTGTGGATGTTATGTTAACAACTCATAGGTATTACCAGACAAAGAGGGGTTATTGGTATCTTTCGTTATTGTGTTATACTCCCTCCGGTCCCTAATGTAAGAGCTAGCCGTCAAAAAAACGCTTCTTAAGAAAACATGTGAATGTTAGTTGGGTGTTTGGAGTTAATGCTTCTTTTCCAAAATTGCCCATATTTATTATGGTACTTTTAAGAGAGAGAAATACATAAGCATTAATAAATATGAAAGAGAGTTAGGGGTAAAGTAGGAAAAAATGCATTAAATGAGGAGAGAATATGGGGTGAGCTCTTACATTAGGGACCAAAACCATTCAAATTTTGGGCTCTTACATTAGGGACCGGAGGGAGTATTACCTTCCATATCTATGATTATATTCTTCGTGTAATATGTGATAATTAGTCTAGAATGTGGTTTGTTGATGAATTGCTATTGAAATGTGAGTTGATAGGTAATGTTTCTTTTTAAACTTACTGTGTTCTTTTATTATCAAAGATAGTTCTTTACGATGAATAAATAGTCCTTCCATCATGGATAAATTATATTGAGATTTAATTAGGTTTTTCTATTAACTACGCTAGATCTTTTCTATCATAGTTAAGTTTAGATATTGAACAATCTTTTAATTAACTATGATAGAAGGTCTTAATGTATCATTCTTCTATCCTATCATAGTTATGGTATAAATATGCTTACCAAAGATTTAAATATGTTTATATTGTGATTTAATAGTATGCTTAGAAGAATTTTACACATATCAGTGGTCTTCAGTTGACAATTCAAGGGAAAGATTTTTTACATTGTTGAACCCCTCAAATGTTTAGTTAAATATTTGAGAAAGGGTTGCCGAAGATTGAATATGATTTGGTAAGGGAAAGGTTTTTCATTAATAGAACTTCTTCTTTTTAATGTATGTGGGAAAGGGGATAAGAATTTGGTTGCTTATGATATTTAGGAAGCAATGACTAACCTCTATTCCTTAATACTCCCTCCAGTCCTAAATATAAGACCTAGTTGACTTTTTTAGAAAATCCTATAAAAAAGCAAAATAAGTTAATTATAAATTGATTTACCTAGTATTTTCCCTTAAACTAGTTTATTTTACCTATAAACTAATGTATAATCTAAAAATATAGCAAATATGTCATGATTTAATAGCTTATTTCGCAACCTTAACCTCTCCAAAAAAAGTCAATTAGGTCTTATATTTAGGACCGGAGGTAGTATAAGATTTAATTGACTTCTTGTAGAGATTATGAAAACTAAAGAACAATTTACCATTTACGTAATGATTTTCATTTCTCACTACCTTATCCTTGTACTTAAACATGATTATATCAAGTGGAAAATGTATACAATGTCTCTCAAGCACCGATCGTTGGCAAACAAAAGTTTCAACTTGGAAATTATTTCAAGGAATTTATTTTTTTAATTGTCTAGAAAATGCGGTGGAAATTTGAATTTGAATTTAATAAAATGTAGCTCAAGTACGTACGTAGCTAGATCAGGAGGCTTAAACGTTGAAAACAAGATACAGTAAGATGGTTGGTGTTAGGTAAGTGGTAGATTTGTCATTAAATGAAGGACAATTGTTCTATTTTTCCCTTCAAGTAACCACCTTGGAGCACTGGGCACTTTAAACTAACACATGGTACAATTTCATCTTAGAAGTAACCAAAGTAGTTCAATTTTGCCCTACATGATATTCTAATTTTTCAAATTACCCAATCAATTTCACATCCAATTGATCCAACTATAATGCAATTATCAACAATTTAATCCACTAGTTTAACATAAAAAATTACATTTCAATCAATTGAATTTATGAATTAATAACGTGTTTTCGAAATAGAATGAATGTTTCTATAGTTAAAGCAAATTACGTGAGATGGTGGGGGTATATTTTACTTCTTTATTTTAAGAATATTGATGAGACAATTTTTAAAGTAGTCAAGAAGCCTGCCACAACTATACAACTGATGCATGGCACCTTGAGACTTCGAAAAAGCTTATGAAAAATCATCCGCTACTGACTAACATGGTTTTTCACTCACAATTTGCATTTTTATTGCCTTCCCCGTAACTTTTGATTTTTTATAATCAAATTGGATAAAGAAGAATATGATAAATGGTTAATACAACTTTTGGTCTCTAAAATTTCACTCAATTTTGGTTTTGGTCCCTGAGCTTTAAAATCAGTGGTTTGGTTCTCAAATTTTCCATCAACTTTGGTTTTGGTTATTGAACTTTTAAGTCAATGGTTTTGGTCCCTAAACTTTCAATCAATTTTGGTATTAGTCCCTGAACTTTCAGTGAATTTTAGTTTTAGTCCTTAACTATTAAAGTTTTATATAAAACTCAGGGACCAATACCAATATTCATTGAAAGTTCATGGGCTAAAGCCATTCACTTCAAAGTTCAGGGATCAAAACCAAAATTGATAGAAAGTTTGAGAACTAAAACCACCGATTTTAAAGTTTAGGGACTAAAACCAAAGTTGAGTGAAAGTTCAGGGACCAAAAATTATATTAACAATAAATTCAACAATATATACTCCATTTTGTATAGATCTGGAAAAGGTTTAATTTTCACCAAATTCAAAAAGAACAAAGAAACCACTAAACACTTGGTTCAATATGGTAGGGGTTGTACCAGCTTAACTAAAGATTTCGAGTTTGAGCTCTAGAAACACAACAGTGTGAAATACGTGGTGATAAAGCTTTGCAGCCCTTGTGGTCCTACCGGCTCGATCTAGATTAGTCTGGACCCTCGATAAATTCTCTGAACTAAAAGGAGGTAGATTTAGGATACCGGATGAAGAAATTCAAAATAAAAAAGCAAAAGGAAGCCAAAGAAATGGTTGAATACATGAATACATGCGGTTTATTTGTACAGACGATTCTCCGAATCTCGATACAAGCATGAACTTGTTTAGTCATTGGTTCCGAAGACTGAAATGAAGGCTCTGCCATCACTATAACTAGACTGAAAAAAAAAGGTGCTTAATGAATTAGGTGGTTCATTAATATGTGAATTGATTTGGTGAAAAATATATATCCCATTGAATTATCCTCAATTGGTGATGGAAAGTTAATGGAATAATTTCTCTATTGATTTGGAAAAAGTGTCTACCACAACAAATTAAATAGGAAATGTAACTTGACTAAACGGATTTCTTTAATGACTGGAATTTTCTATCACACATTCAAATTACAATATATTTCTCCTTATTTCGATCACAAATTTTCTTCCGAAATTTCATTCTTTCAGCAGCATATAGAACAAAAAATGATTAAATTTAGAAAAAAACTAGCTTTAACATTTTTCATACACCTGAAATGATTATAATAAGAAACGTTTGTTTTAACCATGATCAGCTAACATTAATTTTGGCATCCTTTTCTAACTAATCCTAAAGTTTCTCTATAAACATTAATCACATGTACTTAAAAGGTTGCTATACATATAAAAGCAAAGTAACAAAAAAATGTATGTGGCATTTTTACACCTTGGAACCTGACTTTAATTATGTTTCTTCCATGGGACCTCCAATTAATTATCTCATTATGAAGATTTATTTTATTCTTGAGAAAATTTCAACTGGTTTTTTATTTATATATACTCTTATTATCATAGTAACTCTTAAAAAGTTTTGAAATATATATTATTATACTTCCTTATGGTCCTAAATATAAGACCAAATTACCTATTGGTAAAAAAGACCTATTTACTAATTTTAGTCGATTAAGAATATAAGTTAAGTTAGTTGATTTGACATGTTTTTCCCAAAAACCCCTCATTCATATAACTTAACTCACCCTCTCATCTCTTACATGATTACTATTGTGAGGACATCAATGAAGGTAGTTTTGGAAAAGATGAACACAAATTAAAAATAGGTGTTATATTCTGGACAAAAATCATTTCCCTAAATATATCTTTTATTTAGAACCAGAGGGAGTATAAATTTAAAATGTAACTAGATTGAATAAATTTTTATATGATGATTGGAAAAGTATCTACCATATGACATTAAACAGAAATTGTGATTAAATTGACAATATGGAATTTTCTATTACAATATCAAATTACAATAAATTTTTCCTTGATTTCCATCACAAATTTTCTTCTTTAACTTTATTATAGAACAAAAAGATGGTGAAAATAAAACTCCTTTAACAGTTTTATATGTTATGTGACTATCCAAAAGAAATATACTACTAATTGATTCATAGACGATTTTGCAAAATGATGACTTATAAATGGAAACATGCAAATATTTTTCGAAACATTTATTTCAGTACCTTGATCTACCAACTAACATTAATTTTGACGTCCTTCTTTATATTTAAAAAAACCGTCATATGAACCTGGCGGGTTGACGTGAGTGGTAAGTACTCTCGTCCCTTAAACAAGTGGTTGGGGGTTCGATCCCCAGCCCTTGCGAATGGAGCAAATTCACAGGCCAGCTGTCTACCCCCTACATGGGACTTCAGAACAGCGAAGGATTAGTCCCACTTGACACGCGGGTGGGATACCCTTGAGAAATCAAAAAAAAAAAAAACCGTCATATGCTATATTTAATAATAATACACAAAATATGCAGCGAAGAAAATTTTTAAGACGCCCTAAAAAATTTGCTTAGGCAGTAAAAAGTTGTGTACTATATATATGGCTGAGTATCTCTCTACGAGCATTCAAATTCAGAATTTCAGAAAAAACAAATCAACTAAAGGGAAAGAATAATTTAATGGAGATGGATATATTGCCTTATTTTTCATCCGGTAATGCTAGTTGTCAGGAATCGTCATTAATGGTTAGCGCCAAGAAGCCTATCAAAGAAGAAGACAGCGAGGAAGAAGTGCAAAGACAGAAACCTCTGCGGGAGAATGCTCCATCAATGATCAAACCTATAATCTCTGAATCCAGTGGAGAGCACACAGATGAAATGTTGGCTCATGTAATTGCTCGCTATAGGGACACTCTAACTTGCCTCAAAGAACGTTGCTTGGGTATTAATCTTACCGTGACACTCTTGTAACAAATAATTTACTTGCATCTAACTAGATTCTGGATTAGTAACTTCTAAATTAACCCTACTTCGTTTTACTCCTCATATGCCTTAAACAGGTTTTGATTGTACTCCAGCTCATTTTGATTTTGTGGTTATAATTTTACAGGTTTTGGTTTTTGTTGTTATATATAATCCATGGCGTTAACCAATGTTAAGACGTTAAACTCAGACCAAGTCATTTATTTGATTATACTCCCTCTGGTCCTAAATATAAGACCTAGTTGACTTTTTTAGAAAATCCTATAAAAAAGCAAAATAAGTTAATTATAAATTGGTTTACTTAATTTTTTCCCTTAAACTAGTTTATTTTACCTATAAACTAATGTATAATCTAAAACTATATCAAATATGTCATGATTTAATAGTCTATTTCGCAACCTTAATCTCTTCAAAAAAAAAGTCAATTAGGTCTTATATTTAGGACCGGAGGTAGTAGTATTTATGGATTAAAAACCCAACTACTTGAAACTACATGTACTAAAACAAATGTTCAATCAAAATGTGCGTATAATGATATCTGCATTAACCCTATAATTTACATGTATGCAGGATATCCAGCTAATCAAGACTTGAACTACGAGGCATTGATGCAATTGATGTGTTTTCGATTAAACAATGCTGGTGATCCATTTACAGGGAGTAGTTACATGCTTAATTCGTATGAGTTTGAGCTGTGTGTATTAGAGTGGTATGCCAAACTTTGGGAAATCGAAAAGAATGAGTACTGGGGATATGTTACAAATGGTGGAACTGAAGGAAATCTTTATGCCATCTTAGTGGGGTCGGTGTACATATTGCACGTGATTTTCAACTATATTTAAATTGTTAATGCACTAACATAATAAAGGTATGAGTTAAAAAGAATAAAAAGTACACGTGTAATTAGTTTCTTGAATGCACAGGCGGGAGCTTTATCCAGATGGAATTTTGTATACATCAAAAGAATCTCATTATTCATTGTTCAAGATAGCAAGAATAGCTAGAATCAAGTGTGTGGTAATAGGGGCTAAATCATCTGGTGAGATGGACTATGATGAATTTAAGGCTTCACTCCTTGCTCACAACGACAAGCCAGCCATTATCAACGTAACTATGGGTACACACTCAACCCCAGCATCACTGCGCATTCACTTAAATTTATAAAATTTTGTTTGCTTATTTTAGGTACGACTTTTAAAGGAGCTATTGATGACCTTGATCTAGTGCTACAAATACTTGAGAACTGTGGCTTCACACAAGATCGATTCTACATTCACGTTGACGCTGCTTTATTTGGAATGATTCTCCCATTTATCAATGGAGTGAGTAATTAATTCAGCTATTTGACAAAAAAAGTAATTAAACATGATGTACATGTTTTGACCATTGTATAATGAAACAACTAATATAAAATTAGGCTTAAGTATACTTTTGGTCCCTTATGTTTGCATCAAGTTTCAATTTAGTCCTTTATGTTTGGAAAATACACTTTTAGTCCTTTTTTTGTTAACACCGTTAGTTTAACTTAACGGAAAATGCTAACTTAACAATTTTAAATGATTATTAAATACTGAAAAATGTTCATTTTAAAATATTTGAGTGTAAATATTCTTATTTTTTCAAAATTTATCATTTTTGGTCCAATTTCATTATAAAATAATCATTTAAAATTATTAATTTAGCATTTTCCGTTAAGTTAAACTAACGGTGTTAACAAAAAAGGACTAAAAGTGTACTTTCCAAACATAAATGACTAAATTGAAACTTGATGCAAACATAAGGGACCAAAAGTATACTTTAGCCTATAAAATTATCTAACAAATAACATTATATAATGAAATTAAATATAATTTAATAAAAGTATAACCATCGATATTATATACTACCTCCTGTCCTATATATAAGACCCAGTTGACTTTTTTTGGAGAGATTAAGGTTGCGAAAAAAGTTATTAAATCATGACATATATTTTTAGATTATCCATTAGTTTTTAGGTAAAATAAACTAGTTTAAGAGAAAACTTTAGGTAAATCAATTTATAATTAACTTATATTGCTTTTTTAGGATTTTCCAAAATAGTCAACTAGGTCTTATATTTAGGACCGAAGGGAGTAATAAACATGATGTGCATGTTTTGACCATTACTGATTACTCTATTTCAAAAGATCCAAAAAGACAAAATCTTAAATGCTGGAGAACTGAGCCTCCCCCGTCTAATAATGCCCGAATCTTCCCCGTCTAATGGCTTGCATGATTGGACAATAAGAAGGAATTGAAGAGAGATATAGAGATCAAAGGGAAATCAAGTAAAGTTAGCTTTTAAGAAAGAAACACCACAGGAAATAAGCAATCGCATAGAATTATTAAATAAGCAAGGGTTAAGGGTTATTATTTGTGCCGGAAGTATGCATGAAAAAAAGGATTGACAACAATAAAGAAACAAATTAAATAATAGTTTTTCATTTCATAATTTTTTACTAGTCAAAGTGTCAAACACTATAAAAAGGACATACATTTAATAGTGTCTTCTCCAGAAAATGCTAAAAAGGTTTTTTTTTTAGAGAAATTATATACGAGTAAAATACACTTCTAAATAGGCGTACTTCTATAGTGTTCTTTAGAATGAATACAGAAAGTTATTTTCAAAATAAACAATTGCTAGGAAAACGCTATAGATTATGGAAACATATAACAAGTTTTTTATACAAGCATAGAAAACGCTATAAATCATGCGCTACTTTTTTAATGGTTATCATTTATTGTCATTTACATTTAATTTAATGATTCTATAAAATACTCGACATTTGATTCCTAAGGTTAGAGTTGAAATTATAAATAACCTTCAACTCATCTTATTTTGTAATTATCTAGGTAGAATGAATTGAACAAGAACTGTTTCACCATCCTTCTATCTCCACTATAATCCCAAATAATCCCTCTCCTTATCTTCTTATTTCTCCTTCCCTATCCTTCACCACCTATTACATGGCATATATGATTGTGCGATCTCTATAAATGTAATTTTGCTCATGCCATCACCTGACACTTAATTTGACTGTCTCTCAACAGAGACTCAAACCGTTCTTAGTCATAATGTGGGGCTAACCTTATGGAACCAACCGCAATGATATAACAAGTTACATTTCCATGGAGGAAAACGGTTCCCTTCCTTACACTATGATGCATTTAATTATTAATATCAGTAAAAAATGTATTGTGTTTTCCCATTAATATATAACTAGTTCATCATCATGGTCGTACATATAAAACTCAACACTGATCACATATGCAACATTTTGCATGTGGTAGCTTCATGCATTATGGAAAATAAAAATTATTGAAATGATTCAATTTAATTAATTAACTTGATATTTTTTCTCCATTTGGCGATATAATCTTACAGGCATCAAAGATTTCTTTTAAGAGGCCTATTGGAAGTGTAACTGTGTCAGGACATAAGTTTTTAGGATGTCCAATGGCCTGTTGTGTTCTAATAACTCGTTTGAAATATGCTGAGTTTTTCTCCCAAGAAGTAGAATGTATTGGTTCTAGGGACACCACCATCTCCGGAAGCCGAGGAGGCCATACTTCAATCTTCCTTTGGTATGCTCTCAACAAGAGAGGCTTCAATGGCCTTCAACACGATGTGAATGAGTGCATACAAAACGCAATCTATCTTCATGATAGCTTGAGGGACCATGGAATTGGAGTTATGCGCAACACGTTTAGCAATATTGTGGTGTTTGAGAGGCCTCTTGACGATGCATTTGCTCGTAGGTGGATGTTAGCTAACGAAGGGAATATATCCCACATTGTAGTGTTGCAGCATGTGACCATGGAAATGATAGATATGTTTGTGGGAGAGTTTTTGAATAATCGATCCATTTTATATGAAAATGGAGACATAATAGTTCCCTGTATTGCTGAGGAAATTGGTGCCAAGAACTGTGTTTGTTCGCTCCACAAGAAGCTTTTCTACTCCTAATGATGATCAGATATTGTCGATTTGTTTGTTCAATTCAACTTTGATGGTGATGATGAACCTATTTCAATATTCTTTTTTCTTCGTTTGTTGTATTTTGAATAAGCATGAATCTTGCTCCTCGTGAAAAATGATTTACACGTCAGTAGTGTTTGAAAATAAAATCTTTAACGTTTTTTAAGGGAAAGGGGCTTAAGCCCAGTTACACATGTTCTCGCACATGGCAGGACATATCAATGTTCCTACTATCCTGATACAGGATGTCCTCAATACTACTTAGTGGTTTCATCCATATTTCCTCTTCTTGATCCAGGCTGAAGCTTAATATATACTACTTGGTGCATCAATGTTTAATTTACTCCAGGTTTGTTGAGGTGATTCCCAGCTAATATTGATTACTTTTCTTTTATTTGTCTGCATGAGTTCAAGTCCCATCTTTGTAGATAATTTTCAGTGTACCTCCTAATTTCTAGTAGCTCTCCATATCTTGGCCATTCAAAGCTAGAATTATGGCTGCGATTGTTTCTCCATTGCCATATGTACCAGCATCTTGTGGCAAAAGTTTCCGGCCAGAAAGGTTCTCCTGGAATTAAATTCGAATCTTACATAATTTTATTTTATCTATCTTCTAAAATAAAATACACTTTCTTAATTCATATTTCATTTAACAAATCAAGTAGTTATCAAACATTTGTAAAATGAAAAGTAAGATCTTATAAAAAAATAAAAAGTAAGGTAAAAGTCACACATAAATTTCATTCATAGCATTTAAAAGGGCATTAAATAAGAATCAATCCGTGAAATTGTTCAAAATAACGCTAATACATTTTTTACCAACAAAATAACCTAATACAAAACATAGCAAATCATAACTAATAATAAAAGTCATCCGAACAACATTACAATCCAAAAATTAGATAAGAAAATTAAAGAGAAATAGAGAGAAAGAGAGAAAACCAACTCGAGTAATCTTAAAAACTCTAGAGTAATTTCTACAAGCCCCAAAACTCTCTTTTCTCCCTTATAGTCGCTGTCCCCACTCGCTGAGGAAAACGAAGGCAATAAACCTAACGGCTAGTCAGCTGCCCCATTTTCCTTGCTTAAAAAAAATATGGGGCTTGCCATTTTGGAGGAAAAAGTGGGGACCGGGCCTATAAGGGCCGGCCCTTTAGGGCCGCGAGCCTGTGCGGGCCGGCCCGTATTTATAGGCCCGCTTCCAAATTAAATTTTATTTTTAAAAAAATTATTAAAATTGCATTTAATCTTTCACTCATTCTCACTCACAGGCAGAGTCACTCACACCATACGTAAGACTGAAACCACACAACACAAGACTGAATGTTATTGTTATTGTAGTTGAATGTTATTGTTTAATGTTTATTTAAATTTTTATTTGAAGACTTTGTTGTTTATTTTAACTGTCAGATTATGTGTATTAGTGCATGTTGTTATGTATTTATCAGACTATATTATGACTTATGATTATATTTATTGTGATGTTATTAGATGATTTTATTTTGCTAAAACTGAAAAACGTATAGGGAGAACAAGGTGGAAAGAGGAAAAAATGGATTTAGAAAAAAAGGTTTAATTTTTTTTTATAAAAATGAAAATGGGCTAGGCCCTACGGGCCAGGTCCGGCCCGATGGCATGAGGGCCAGGCCTTGTAATTAGAGGTATAAAATGGGGACCGGGCCTTGTAATTAGAGGTATAAAATGGGGACCGAGCCTAAGTGGGCCTGCCCGTTTAGGCCCGGCCCTATGCGGGCCAGCCCATTAGGGCCGGGCCGGTCCGTATTCCCAGCTCTATCCTTGCTTGACCTATGCTCATTATTTAAGTTGAAGACCATATCTTTCATCTCCCAAAAGCCCAAATCGCTGCTGGAGTGATGTTTTTTGTTTTAATTTAATTGGATCTACTAGCACGCATGGCTTCACCTAAACTATAGAGTACAAAGACAAAATTCAGATGCACATCCAATATTAGGGAATGTTTGGATATAACTTTTTTTGAGAATAGCTTTTGGACTGAAAAAGTTGTTGAAGAATAGATTCTTGTTCAGTTAAAAAAAAGGAATAAATTCTTGAAAATTTCTTCTGAAAAGGTTGACAAAATAGCTTTTAACAAAACCTAGGTTTTTTGTCACAAGTCTATGTTTTTAGGTAAAAAAATTATTATAAAAAAGTTGTGAGTGTTTGTCTGACTTAACTCAAATTTAGGTTTTGGCAGCCAAAAACTATTTCAAAAAAGTTGAGAGTGCTTGTATTACCTAATTTTAAAATATTGATTTTAACCCAAACTTAGGTTTCAAACCTCTCATCCAAACATGCACTATATGATGATAATAACCAAACAAAGTGACATTTCTTTTTCTCTTTTTATTTTCCTCTTTAAAAACCAACCTATCTTACACTATTTCTATTTTAAATAAAATAAATAATATTTGCAAAGGGATTCCCAAATAATGCATTAACTTAATATTCCAACAAAATATTAACCAAATCACTTTAATTCAACATTAATGACTCCCCAACGATAACAACATATGTGTCAAATAAAAATAAAAATAAGGAGTCATCAGTTCACTTAGGTGTGAAGATGCTCAGCCTGACTGGTCAGACTAAAAACCCATTCCAGCCACCCCAGGCACTAGAGAGTGTCAATTCAAGATGCACACAACCCAGAGGAAGAATCAACACGGGAATATCTCAGTTGAACCTCCCAGACCCGGCCTACTCGAAGATTGAAACTTGCAGCCCAAGGGGGTGTAGACCAGCTGGTAATAAAGGGGAAGGTAAGACACCACGTACCCAAATTTCTTCAAGAGAATGATACCTAATGGTTAGCTTTCAAAATCACTTTGGCCCCAAATTTCTTTAAGGATGAGCACGAGATATCACTACAGCAATACATCACTTATAGGCGCTCTTCAGTTGACAATTCAAGGGAAAGGTTTTTACATTTTTTCAACCCTTTATGGAGTGGTTGGATAAATAAATGAGAACTAGTTGTCAGAAATTCAATATAATTTGGTGAGTGAAAGGTTTTTCATTAATTGAACTTCTACTTTTTTGGGCGAATACCAAAAATGATACATTACTATTGGTTAAGGGATAAAAATAGTATATAATTATTTCAAGGTACACAAATAATTCTTAACTGTTGGGCATGAGATAAAAAATGATATTTTCACTAATATGACAATAAGATTATATATAAAAAGTTCAAAATGCCCTTATAAATTAAATAACAAAAACACACTCAACTTCATCTTTCTCTCTCCTCTTCCCCTCCCTCTTCCCTTACAGCTCAACCCCCACTCGCCAACCTCCTTCCCTCTGCAACTCCATAGCTGCCGCCCGCCCTCCTCTATTCTCCTCTTCCGCCACATCCATAATCTCGTGCCACATCAATCTATAACTAAAACCCGATCAACACAACATTCCCATAAAACAAAATCTCAGCAATAACAACCTGATCATCAAGACAAATCGGAGAAGACGGCGGCGGCATTGACGTCGGGATCCAGAAAGTGGAAGTCGGACAGTGGCGGTGGCGGCGTCCCAGAGGTCGGGGGCGAGGCAGGTGGAGTGGATGAGGTTGAAGGTGAGCTTCTTGTATACGGCGGAGGCGGTCTCCGCAACGACCGGTGGCGGACTGCTGGAGAAGGAAGAAGGAAGGATAGGGTGATGAAGAAGGAAAAAGAAATTTTATTTAATTTATAAGGGCATTTTTGGACTTTTCATGTCTAATATTATTGTCATATTAGTGAAAATATCATTTTTGATCTTATGCCCAATAGTTGAGAATCATTTGTGTACCTTAAAATAGTTATGTACTATTTTTGTTCCTTTTTTTTTATTACAACTATTTTTGTTCCTTAGTCAATAGTTATGTATCATTTTTAGGCCTTCGCCCACTTTTTTAAGTGTATGTGAGAAAGGGAAAAACAATTCGGTTGCTAATGATATTTACTATTTAGGGAGCAATGAGTGAAAATTAAAACAAAAGCAAATGAATGGTAGTGATTTATATGCCTTTCTGAACTCATCATCATATATCAATATCTTTTTAACAAATGACAATATTCATTTTCCTAAGTATAATTTTATAGAAAAATTCGTCAATTTAAAATTATTTCTAAGTTTATTGTCAATATTCAAAATGAGTGACCCTCCTTAAAACATGATTATAGCGTTTAATTATCTATCAATTGGAAAATGTATAGAATGTTTCTCAAGCACCGATCGTTGGCAAACAAAAGTTTCAATTTGGTAACTATTTCAAGGAATTATTTATCAATTGTCTAGAAAATGCGGAGGAAATTTGAATTTAATAATGTAGCTCAAGTACGTTACGTAGGTGGATGAGGAGGCTTAAATGTTGAAAAGAAGATAGTATCAAGATGGTTAGTGTTTGGAAAGTGGTTGGTGTGGGAAAGGGAATGATAACTAAGGTTTAGGTTTTAAAGTCAGAGCTTTCCAATTGTTTAGAAAATGACGATGGAACAAACTCAAGAAATGTATATAACTCAACAGGTAGAGGAGGAGGCTTAAATGTTAAGATGGTTGCATTTGGTAAGTGGAAGGGTTGTCATTAAATGAACTCTTATGTGGGAAAGGGAATGACGTTATGGTTTAGGATTTAGGTTTATTTTGAAGAATTTTTCGATTGCTTAGAAAAGATTGTGGAAATTGGAACTCTAAGTAATGCAGCTTAAGTACGTAAAGTGGATGAGGTGGCTTAAATGTTACTCATGTTCATTGTAAAGTGTTAACCACAAGTCCACATATCTAAGTAGTATAACTCCTCTTCTTAAAAAGGTTACCTTTTCTCATACTACTTTGGTTGATATTGTAAGTGATAATGAGGTGGAGGAAAAAGTTGTTATTGAATCCCTTCATGTTCTTGATGTTGAAAATGCTTATTGTGATACTTCCATTGTTAGTTGTGTAGTTCATGATGTTGCTTGCAAAAATAATGAGTGGTGATCATGATGCTTTGAGTACTAGTTGCGGTGATGATTTTGATTTACATGATTCTTCACCTTGTTCTTGTGATGATGATACTATATATGTGCATCGATTATATTGCTTTTAAATATGATTAATTTGTTTCATTGCAACAAAAGAACTTTGGTGAACTGCTATATAACGCATTTTCTAGTACTAATGATGCATCAAGCTTGTGTGTAAAAAATGTGGTGAATAATCGTCTTCCTTTTCAAGTGTTGATAAGTATGATGATTTGAGCTTCTTTGAATCTATCAAACATGATGAAGAATTCATTTGCCTTCCTCCCCACATTCTTCTTTTATTAACTCATGTGATTGTGATAGGCCTTGTGCTACTTGTATGGAAATTGATAGTTGGCTTTCCACTTCATATGATGCTACCCCTTCATCTAGTTCAATTTATAACATGCATGTTACACTTGATAATGAATATGAAAATTGCATATCTTCTTATTTCAATTCTTTTATTTCTTTAGGTAGGTCAAATATGGAAGATTCACATGTTTTGAATGATAAAATTGTGAAAAAGGATGAATCCTTCCATTTAATTTTGTCTTGTGACCTAACTCCCGATTTTGGATTACATTCATCTCACATGTTGCATAAATCTCTTATTCTTCTTCTTCCACTATCATACCTCCCACCTCTTGGGAACGCAAATGTGATGTGGTATACCCCGACTCTAAGTTTGGTTCCTCACCTTTTCAGTTGCAACCACAAGATGACTTTAAAAACATAATGTTTCTTTAACTCCTATAAATGAGAGTAATGTTGATTTTCTTGGTTGTGATTCATACTTGGAGAGTTTTGATCTTAACTTGATTAAAGCATACTTTAACCCCCTCCAAGTTTGTTCCTTTAGATTTGGTATTTCTCTTGGTTTGTTTTCTTTACATGGACACCATTGTAGGAGTCATATGAGGTATCCACTTCAACCACTACTAAAGAATATCAACAAAGGAGAAGTTGACGCTCTAAAGTCCAACATGATCAACATCAAAGATGAGAACTTCTTTAAGCATTTGAAAATACCATAACCAAGTTGTCTCTTTCCTCACTTATTTTCCTTCTTATTCTTCATGTAATTGGCTTAATTGTTGAGTAAGGAATATAAGTGTGGGGGAGAGACATAAACTAGTAGTAAATGGTAGTTTTAGTTGTTTTTCCATTTCTAGGATTATAAATAAAGTGCTTAGTGCTAACACCTCCACTAGGCTTAGTTTCAACATGCATTGAAATTTAATTTGATATTTTCATGATTTTGAGGACAATGTAGGAATTAAGTGTGGGGGAGGGGTTGTAGTTGGGTTAATTTTTAGGTTATTGCATCTTAGATATGTTCTTGATTTCAAAAATGACAAAATCTTGAAAAATTTTTAATTTTCCCTCACGTTTACATTTATTAACCTTGAACATGACATATTTTTGGACTTTTGGCAATTTTAAGAATTTTTCATACTTTTGATATATCTTTTGATTAGCAATCTTGTGAGTGGAACTAATTAATGCCATATGGTTAACCTTGATTGTCTTGAATTTTTGTTTGAGTTTTGGAGAATTAGCCATGTTGTGAGGTTAATTTGAACCTAATTCTTCATTCTTGAGTGAAATCCACTTGATTGTCATTCTTTAGAACTTGTTTGCATTATTGGTTAAAACTTGTTGCTTATAGTGTAATATAGTATGATAAAGGTCTTCATTTCATATCTCTTAATCACATACACTAACCCCAAACATTATTTCTATTTGCCACCTCATTTGAGTCATTCACTTGATATTATTGCATTGTTTTGCCAATACGGGAAAAGTTGCATAATTGCTTTATTCAAAATGAAAACAAAATTTCATTGTTATGTTTTAAAGAATCATGTTATGTATAAAAATGAAAAAAAAATACAAAAAGAAGGGAAAATAGTGAAAAAAAGAGAAGAAATGAAGAAAAAATGAGAAAAAGTCAAAAAGTGAGAAATAAGGCATGCATAGTAGTTTAGCGATTTGAAATTGGTACTTCAAATTGTAAATGAATGGTTGAACATGCATAACATCATTTCTTTTCTTTTTCCTTCTCATTTCATCACTATAATCCTCAAAAACCCTTTTGATGCATTGCACTTGTGTTTTAGTGGAGACCCTAGAATTCTTACAATCATATGGTAGAATGTGTGCTAAAGTGGATGTTCAGAGTATAAATGAACCAAAAATGTGAGATGTGTATAAACAGCTATCCTTCAGTGATTTTATTCTCTACTCATAACTCTTTGCATTCATTACAATCATTGTTAATCATTATTAGCATTTTTCCACTCCATTATTAACCCTATGTTGGATTTCTTAAAATTTTTTGCTTTCCATTGTACTTCAAAGCTTTTTAAAACTTGTCATTGTCCGGGAGTACAAAAGTTTAAGTGTGGAGGAGTTGACAAATCTTTGGATTTATATATTTTTAGTGTGTTAAATTGAGTTTATTAACATTTCAAATATGCAATATTGATTAATTTATGTCTAATTGAATATCTAGACTTTTAAGTAGATATTAGTTTAGGAAGTGAATTAAATGACATAACTTATGAATTTAATATTGTTAATTGATTTTAAAGATCCAATTGATTTATATTCTTCCCTTTTTCACTTTTAGGGTCGTTCAAAGATTAAATATGGGGGAGTATAGATCGGGAAAAGCAAGGAAAATGAGGAAAAAACTCAAAAAAGCTAGAAAATGAAGTTGCTGGATAAATTTGGAAAATTACAAAAAAGAACCTCTAATTTCAAATATTTTAGTTTAGTCCCAACAACATAATTACAATTTAATCCCTGAACTTTAGAAATGCCATTAGAGTCCCTCTTGCGAACAACAACATTCAGAACTAGTTTTTTTTACTGGTTTTTGGCTGTTTTAACCCAAATTTGGACCCAAACTTAAACCCAAACATTTGACCCAACTTCTTATTGATATTAATTGAAAGATTAGACTTAGGGACTAAAGTTTTGGGGGTTGGGTGCTCCCAAAATCCTAGCTCTCTCCATCTCTTCCTCTATTCTTCTCTCATTTCCTCACATTTCCCTTTCACCTTCCATCTTCCTTTCTTCTTCTATGACACAATAAATTCCTCTTTTGCTCTTTGGAATGCTTTCCATCGGTTTGAGCTTTGGAGAGTTCTATTCCTCTTCATTTCTATGATTTTCTAGATTTATGTTTATCATTTATGCTTTGAGATGGACTGAATTTAGTTGTTATTGTGGATATTTTTTATTTTGGTTTTTAATGAAGGATTTGGACTCATCATTTACATGGTCATGTATATATTTTTTATAGTTCATTTGAGATCTCTCTATTTATTCATTGTATTAGTAAATAGTTTGATTGATTTAAATTATAATTGAACCAAATGCATTACAAATCATTAATCACACTCTAAGGTACTTAATAATGTCTAATTGGATGAGTTCATGAGATTAGGTGCTAAAAGGGCTTAACAATTCCTAGTTAATTGGGGTCCCACTAATTAGGTATGGGTTCATGAGGTTTAGTTAATTAGTGAATTAGCATCATAATTAACTCCCAAAATCATTAGAAACCTATGATAGCCACTGAAAGTCATTTCCAAGTGCACTTCACTTCCATTACACACTTTTACTAAAAATACAGAAAAAATATTTACTTGTTTGCATATGTATTTTCACTATTAAAAATCAACAAAATATATTTTTTACCCAATACATCTCACATTGCATTTAGTTTACTATGATAGTTAGATTAAACAAGACTCCTTGTGAACGACTCGGATTGCACTCTTTTGTTATACCCTTGCATTCGATTTATAAATTTCTTTTGCAATTGACCCAAGGGCGATATACAACGACGGTCGATTGATCTACTATATGACACACAACAGAAAATTTGTAATTAAATTTACAATATGGAATTTTTTATTATAATATCAAATTTCAATGAAATGACATAATATATCTATCCCTTATTAGTTGGGGTAATTAATTAGAGGTCTCATGGAAAAGACATAATTAATGAAAAGTCCCACAAAATCTCCAAATTAAAGTTAGATTCCTTGGGACTTAATTTTAATTATGTGGGAAAGATTTTTGTTCATACTCACGTGGATTTTTCTTCGTCATCCCACGTGGGTAGACACTTTTCCATTAGAGAAATTATTTCTTAATTATCTGTGGCAAAGAGGATGGTGTTCACTAACATCTTACCGTTTTGAGAATTTTTTCCCTATTGGATATCGATTTCCTTGGTTCTGGCTTTCAGTTGTTTATGGTGCTTAGATTTCTCTTATGGGTTGGTTCCTTAAACTTGAAAATGAGGATGAAGGTCTGCAAGCGTTCCAGCTATGAGGTTGCAATCTCGGTGATGAGATGACGACGACGACGGTGGGGGTGGGGCCGGAGAGATGGAGAGTGTTGGGTGAGGAGGCAAGAAGATAAGAGGAAGGAAAATTAAATGGGTAGTAATAATTAGCAATTCACAAATAATTATCAAGTTCCCTAGTCACATTACTTTAATTTAGATATTTTGTGGGACATTTCATTAATTATGTCTCGTTCGTTCATGGGACCTTAAATATATTACCTCTAAATTCTTTCCTTGATTTCTGTCTCAATTTTTCTTCTATATATATAACTGTCTTTTTATGTTAAAAACCGTTCGATAATCAGGCGCCTATTGACAACCAAATAATCTGTACTCGAGGGGTAGGAGTGTTGACCACATAGGCAATGTTGTCTCCTTTTCCAATGAGAGCACTTCCCGGGATTTGAACACGCATTCTCATTTTATTGGAAATATTTTGATATCCTTCTTTATATTTAAAAATCCGTCACATGTTATATTTAATACTCCCTCCGGTCCTAAATATAAGACCTAATTGACTTTTTTGAAAAATCCTAAAAAAGAGCAAAATAAGTTAATTATAAATTGATTTACCTAATTTTTTCCTTTAAACTAGTTTATTTTACTTATAAACTAATGGATAATCTAAAAATATATCAAAATATGTCATGATTTAATAGACTATTTTGCAACCTTAACTTCTCCAAAAAAAAGTTATCTAGGTCCTATATTTAGAACCTGAGGTAGTAATAATTAAGTCTACAAGAATTTGCTTACGTAGTAAAAAGTTGTGTACTATTTATATATGGCCTTGAGCACAGTCTACGCTGCATTCACGTCAGAATTTCAGAAAAAATACATCAACAAAAGGGAAACAATAATATAATGGAGAAGGATATATCGCCTAATTTTTCATCCGATAATGCTAGTTGTCAGGTTTCGTCATTAATGGTTAGCGTAGAGAAGCCTATCGAAGAAGAAGAAGGAGTCAACGAGGAAGAAGTGCAAAGACAGAAATCTCCGCAGGAGAATGCTCCATCAATGATCAAACCAATAATCCCTGAGTCCAGCGGAGTGCACACAGATGAAATGTTGGCTCATGTAATTGCTCGCTATAGGGACACTCTAACTCGCCTTAAAGAACGTTGCTTGGGTATTAATCTTACCGTGACACTCTTGTAACAAATAATTTACTTGCATCTTAATAGATTCTGGATTAAATAACTTCTAAGTTATCCCTATATTTAGTTTTACTCCCCATATGCCTTGAACAGGTTTTGATTTTGCTCGTGCTCATTTTGGTTTAGTGGTCCTTACAATTTTACAGGTTCTGGTTTTTGTTTTTATATATAATCCATTGTGCTAACTAGGGGTGGAACCGTGGAAATGAGTCAGGCCGTAAATAAAAGGCCTATGACCCGGCCTGTTTAGGGCCTGCATAACCTAGCATTTTTAATGATAAAAAGGACACGCTTAGGCCTAATTAAAAACCTTTTTACCTAAAAAAGGCAGACCTATTTCATTAAAGTCTGGCTCGAAAGCCTTCAGACCTGGCCTGTTTAGTATTACTACTAATAATAAAATAATAATATTAATAAAACCAACGTGTCATATTTATGATCCTTTTAAATTTGATGTGTGGGCCTTTAATAGGCTTAAAACCTTTTAAAGGCCTATATTGTAAGTAGGCTTTTAAAAGGCCTGAAGTTTTTTAAAGGCTTACATTGTAAGTAGACTTTTTAAAAGACTTTCAAACTTTCACTATTTTTAGCAGGCCTAGGCTTTTTTCTGAAAAAAACCTACAATCAGGCCCAAACTTAGGCCTATGTTTTCTTATTGCATTACAGGTCTACGCCTATTTAAACAAAGTCTAGCTCAGCCGGGCTCATTTCCACACCTAGTGCTAACAATGTTAAGACCGTTAAACTCAGACTAAGTAATGCTTAGATTAAAAGGATTAAAAACCACAGCTTGAAACTACATGAACTAAAACCAATGTTCTCGATCAAAATGAAAGTATACTAATACTGTATTTACCCTATAATTTACATGTATGCAGGATATCCAGCTAATCAAGACTTGAACTACGAGGCATTGATGCAATTAATGTGTTTTCGATTAAACAATGCGGGTGATCCATTTACAGGGAGTAGTTACATGCTTAATTCGTATGAGTTTGAGCTGTGTGTATTGGATTGGTTTGCCAAACTTTGGGAAATCGAAAAGAATGAGTACTGGGGATATGTTACAAATGGTGGAACAGAAGGAAATCTTTATGCCATCTTAGTGGGGTCCGTGTACATGTTGCACATGATTTTCAACTATTTAAATTGTTAATAGACTAATGCACGTTATTTTCAACTATTTAAATTGTTAATAGGCTAATATAATAAAGTTATAAGTTAAGGATAAAAATACACGTGTAATTTTGTTAACCTTCATCCAACGTCAAATGCTTTTTATGGATCAAAAAGCAACTATAATAGGTTTTTTGAATGCACAGGCGGGAGCTTTATCCAGATGGAATTTTGTATACATCAAAAGAATCTCATTATTCATTGCTCAAGATATCAAGAATAGCTAGAATCAAGTGTGTGGTAATAGGGGCTAAATCATCTGGTGAGATGGACTATGATGAATTAAAGGCTTCACTCCTTGCTCACAAGGACAAGCCAGCCATTATCAACGTAACCATGGGTACACATTCCTCCCCCTCTCTCTATCTCTCTCTCTAGCATCACTGCACATTCATTTAAATTTATAAAATTTTGTTTGCTTATTTTAGTTACGACTTTTAAAGGAGCTATTGATGACCTTGATCTAGTGCTACAAATACTCGAGAACTGTGGCTTCACACAGGATCGATTCTACATTCATGTTGATGCCGCTTTATTTGGAATGATTCTCCCATTTATTAATAGTGTGAGTACTTAATTCAGCTATTTGACCAAAAAAAGTAATTAATTAAACTAAAATTATCTAACACACATAATGAAACTAAATATATTTAGATAAGAGTACAAGTATATGCTCAATTGAAGTGTGCACCCAAGATTATATATGCTCCAGAATTGTGCACAAAAGAGTATATTTGTGTTAGAAGTACACATGAAATGAAGGATTGACAACCATAAATCAACAAATTAAATAATTGTCATTTCATAATGTTTTCCACCATGAAAAAAAGGACATTACCTTCTATAGTGCCTTCTCAAGAAAATGCTTAAAGGGCTTTTCTTAGAGAAATTATATAAGATTAAAATACACTTATATATAGGCATACTTCTTTTGGTGTTTTTAGAATGATAGAGAAAGTTCGTTTTCTAGGAAAACGCTATAGATTATGGAAACATTATAAAAAGTTTCTTATACAAGCATAGAAAACGCTATAAATCATGCGCTAGAATTTTAATGGTTAATTATCTTTTATTATTAATTGTCATTTACATATAATTTAATGGTTCTATAGAATATTCGACATTTGATTCCTAAGGTTAGAGTTGAAGTTATAAATAAACTTTAACACATCTCATTTTGCAAATGAGGTAGAATCAATTGAACAAGAACTGTTTCGCCATCCTTCTATCTCCACTCTAATTCCCCCCATAATCCCTCTCTTTATCTTCTTATTTCTCCTTCCCTACCCTTCACCACTAATACATGGCATATATGATTGTCCTCTCAATAAACGTAATTTTGCTCATGCCATCACCTGACACTTAATGTGAGTGTCTCTCAACAGAGACACAAACCATTCTTTGTCATAATGAGGGGCTAACCTGTTGGATCCAACCGCTATATTAATGATATAGCACAAGTTACTTGTCTTCTATGGAGGAAAACGGTTCCCTCCTTACACTATGATGCATTTAATTATTAATATCAGTAAAAAACCTATTGTGTTTTCCCTTTAATGCACAACTAGCTAGTTCATTATCATGGTCGGACAAATAAAACTCAAGACTGATCACATATACAATATTTCGCATGTGATAGCTTCATGCATTATGGGAAATTAACAAATTTACAATGATTCGATTAAATTAATTAACTTGATATTTTTTTGTCCTTTTTGCCATATATTCTAACAGGCATCAAAGATTTCTTTCAAGAGACCTATTGGAAGTGTAACTGTATCAGGGCATAAGTTTTTAGGATGTCCAATGACATGCGGTGTTTTGATAACTCGTTTGAAATACGTTGACTTTCTCTCTAAAGAAATAGAATATATTGGTTCGAGGGACACCACCATCTCTGGAAGCCGAGGAGGCCATACTTCAATCTTCCTTTGGTATGCTCTCAACAAGAGAGGCTTCAATGGCCTTCAACACGATGTGAATGAGTGCATACAAAACGCAATCTATCTTCATGATAGCTTGAGGGACCATGGAATTGGAGTTATGCGTAACACGTTTAGCAATATTGTGGTGTTTGAGAGGCCTCTTGACGATGCATTTGCTCGTAGGTGGATGTTATCTAACGAAGGGAATATATCCCACATTGTAGTGTTGCAGCATGTGACCATGGAAATGATAGATATGTTTGTGGGAGAGTTTGTGAATAACCGATCCATTTTATATGAAAATGGAGACATAATAGCTCCCTGTATTGCTGAGGAAATTGGTGCCAAGAACTGTGTTTGTTCGCTCCACAAGAAGCTTTTCTACTCCTAATGATGATCAGATGTTGTCGATTTGTTTCTTCAATTCAACTTTGATGGTGATGATGAACCTATTTCAGTATTCCTTTTTCTTCTTTTCTTGTATTTTGAATAAGAATCTTATCCTCATGAATAATGATTTACATGTCAGTATTGTTTGAAAATAATTTTTTTTTTTATTTGTGAGGGAAAGGGACCTAAGCCCAGTTACACATTTTCTCACTCCTGGCGACACATACCAATGTTCTTACTATCCTGATACACAATGTCCTCAATACTATTTGGTGGTTTTATCCATATTTCCTCTCTTGATCCAGGCTGAAGCTTTATACTACTTGTTACTTAACATTAATGCTCCATCAATGTTTAATTTACATCAGGTTTTTTGAGGTGATTCCCAGTTAACATTGATTACTTTTTTCTTTTATTTGTCTGCATGCATATGTGAGTTCAGGTCCCATATTTGTAGATAATATTCAATGTACCTCCTAATTTCTAGCTCTCCGTATCTCGGCCTTCAAAGGTAGAATTATGCTTGCGATTGTTTCTCCATTTCCACATGTGCCAAAATTCTGTGGCAAAAGTTTCCAGCCAGAAAGGTTCTCCTCCTCTCTTAAAGTCTAACATGATTTTATCTAAATTTCAGAACAAGATACAATTTCTTGAGTCATATTTCATTTAATTAACAAATCAAGTAGTGATCAAAAATTTTGTAAAATGAAAAGCAAGATCTTATAAAAAAATTAAAAGCAAGATAAAAGCCGCACATAAATTTCATTCATAGCTAAAGAGGGTATTAAATAAGCATCAATCCATGAGAAGAAATTGTTCAAAATAACCCTAATACTTTTTTTTACCAACAAAATAACCCTAATGCAAAAGATATATAGCAAATAATAACAAATACTACCTTCGTTCCTAAATATATAAGATAACTTTCTTAATTTGATTATATTAAAGATGTAAGTTAAGTTAGTTATTAACACATGATATTATCAATTTATCCTAACTATATACCTTAATCCTCACTCTCCCACTCTTGCTTGTTTATTATAGATAAGTATAAATAGGGTTTATTTGGAAAAAAGTTGAGAAAAAATAGAAAGTTACTTACATTTAATAGCAAATTAAAATATGAAAGAGGTTTTATATTTACGAACAAAGGAGTAATAAAAGTCATCCAAACAACATCGCAATCCAAAAATTACATAATAAAAATTAAAGAGAAATACAGAGAAAGAGAGAAAATCAACAAGAGTAATCATAAAATCTCTCAAGTATTTCCAAGCCCCAAAACTCTATTTTCTCCCTCATAGTCGCTGCCCCCACTCGCTGAAGAAGACGAAGGCAATAAACCTAACGAACTGGTCAGCTGCCCCTTTTTCATTGTTTGACCCATGCTCATTTGTTTAAGTTGAAGCCCATATCTTTCATCTCACATTTGGCCCAAATCGCTGTTGGAGTGTTGTTGGGTCTTTGTTGTTGTTATTTTTTAAATTTAATTGGATCTACTGCACGCATGGCTTCACCCAAACTAGAGTACACAAGACAAAATTCAAATACACTTCTGTTTGTTTGGATATAACTTTTGAAAAATAGACTCTGAAAAAAAAAATAAAAAAACTCTTTGAAGAGTAGATTATAGAGAATAGCATCTGAAAAAAATTGAAAAAATAGCTTTTGACAAAACATAAGTTGTCTGCCACAAACCTAGATTTTCAAGTAAAAAAATTATTCTAACATAAGTTGTCACACCAAAATCCAAATACAATGTTTTTGCCCACGTTACAAGTTTCATTAGGCTCCTCAAGAGAACGACACCTAAGGGTTAGCTTCCACGATCACCTTGACCACAAATTTCTTCAAGGACAGGCCCAAGACGACACTGCATTGATGCGTCACATATTTTAACATCCAAGTTCTTAAATAATTAATTAATTGTTAATTAAATATAATTTAAGGATCTTAGATGATTTAGAGGCTCAATTATGGAGTTACAATCGAACTAATGATTGATTCGGGAAATTCTTAGGAAATTTTTTAACAAATTTAATTTGATCTTATGTTCAGGTTATTAGTTTTGAAATTGAGCCAATAAAATTGGATGTTATAAAATAAAAATATTGGATAAGGGCATAAGGCCCAAAACTTAGCTATGTGATTGATTTGTATAATTACAAGTTAAGCAATATAAATCAAATTATATATATGTCAGTGTGTGTGGGGGAAATGACAAATAAATACTTCTACATGTCCAAAAGGATAATTAAAGAACCAGACAATTGTTAATTGGTATGTTCTAGATATTAATTTTTATTTGAGTTCCTTACTTGTCTTTTTGGACATCCAGAGGTATTTATTTGTTATTTTCACACACACATATTTGTCATTTTCCACAAGTTGAATAAATAAAAGACACCCATTTCATTTCCACAAGTTGAAATGAATGGGACATATAAGGCCATAAATGGTCCATTTAATGGGTGGAACCCCTTATATTTATTAAAGAATCAGAAGGAGCAGGCGCAACGCTGTGGAAAAGAGAAAGATGAGGAGAGGAAAATTATGGGGTGTCCTGGGATTTTGATTTTGAGTTGATTCAAAAGTCACATCATTGTCTTATGATTGTTTGAATAAGGGAGGTTTGTGAGCAGTGAGCACTATGGAATATTGGTGACATTGGGCTAAATATGATCTAAAATTTTTTAAATATATAATCTACTGTGATAATTGATAAATTGTTACAGCGATTAAGCCAAAATTGTGATGTGTCACAATATAACGATAATGATAGAAATGCTTAAATTATTTATGAAAATGTTTGATATTATATTTGGTAAATTTAATGGCTGAATTGGCGGCCTTTGAGCTTTGACTCACTCTCCATCACGCGTTGAGGTTACCCAATGGCCATCATTTAACCTTTTGGGTTATTTCTCATGTTTAGAACCAGTTCTTGGTGATCAATTTGTCTCTATGGAGACGTTTGGATCTCATTGGATATACTCCTTTAGGGGTGTCTGGATCTCATTTAATCTACCCCTTTGAATGTGTTTGATTTATTCTTGTGGAAATGAATTGTTTTTTATGAATAAGTGTTTGGATCTCAAACACCGATCGTTTGCAAACAAAAGTTTCAACTTGGAAACTATTTCAAGGAATTATTTTTTCAATTGTCTAGAATATGCAGTGGAAATTTGAATTTAAAAAAATGTAGCTCAAGTACGTAGCTAGATCAGGAGGCTTAAATTAATGTTGAAAACAAGATATACTAAGATGGTTGGTGTTTGGTAAGTGGTAGGTTTGTCATTAAATGAAGGGCAATGTTTCTATTTTTCCCTTCAAGTATCTTGGATCGGACTGTTAGGCACTCTGAACTAACATATGGTACAATTTCACCCTAGAAGTAACCATAATAATCCAATTTTAACTCATGTGGAGTACACATCAGCATTTGAACGGTCAAATGTTAAAGACCGTCAGATGACGATAGTAAAATTGGACTACTTTTAAACCTTTCGGTACAGCTAGCTTTGAATCTCTCCTGCGTTTCACGCATGTGTCTTTTAGTTCTTTTATTTAATAGCCTTACTGCGCGCCCCTGAAACAAATGAATGTGACAAAGACAAATGAAAAGGGTAAATATGGGATTTCATCATTGATACATAAATGCCCTTTCTTTGCTGATAAAAAAATAAATGCCCTTTCTAATGTCAAATTACCCAATCAAATTTACATCCAATTGATCCATCTATAATGCAATTATCAACAATTTAATCCACTTGTTTAACATGGAAATTTACATTTTAATCAATTGAATTTATGAATTAAAAATGTGTTTTCAAATTAGAATGAATGTTTCTATAATTAAAGCAAAATACATGAGATGCTGGGGGTATATTTTACTTCTTTATTTGAACAATATTGAGAAGACAATTTTTAAAGTAGTCAAGAAGCCTGCCACAACTACATAACTGGTGCATGGCTGATGGCACCTTGAGACTTCGAAAAAGCTTATGAAAATCATATGCTACTGGCTAACATTAAAGCTGTGATTTTGGGCTAACCCGATTTAAATGGACCAACCCGACTCGATTTGGGATGACCCGCTTTCAACCCATTTTGATTCGGGTTTAATTTTTCCAGCCTAACCCTCTTTTTTTCTATGTTTTTTTGGACTCGATCCAACCAAATACAAACTTTACATGTAAATTTGAGATTTTAATCCAGCCCAACCCGATTCACTTTAAATCGGATTGACATTTTTATAACTCGACCCACTTTTTTTATGTATTTGCAGGCTCAAGCTTGTGGGTCGAGTCAGAAGTCACAGCTCTAACTAAAATGGTTTTTCACTTATAAAATTAAATTATGGAGAGAAATTTTAAACTCTTGAACAAATTTAGAGATATCGCTATACAATTTGCATATTTATTACCTTCCCCGTAACTGTTGATATTTTAATCAATTTGGATAAAGAAGAATATGATAAATGGTTAATACAATTTTTGGTCCCTAAACTTTCACTCAATTTTGGTTTTGATCCCTAAATTTCAGAATCGGCGTTTTTAGTCCTCGAACTTTCCATCAGTTTTGGATTTGATTATTGAACTATGAAGTCAATGATTTTAGTCCCTGAACTTTCAATCAATTTTGGTATAGGTCCCTTAGCTTTCAATCAATTTTAGTTTTAGTCCTTAAGTCTTAAAGTTTTGTATAAAACACACTTTGGTTGCTTCAAAGGTAAAATTGTATTAATTTTAGTTTAGAGTGCCCAGTGATATAAAATGGTTATTAAAGGGTAAAATAAAGTCATTACCCTTTATGCATACATATCATTCTCCGAATCTCGATACAAGCATGAACTTGTTTAGTCATTGGATTCCGAAGACTGAAATAGAAGTACTGCCATCGTTATAATTAACTAGACTGAAACAAAACGTACTTGATGAATTAGGTGGTTCATCAATATGTGAATTGATTTGGTGAAAAAGATATATCCCATTTAATTACCCTCAATCGGTGAAGGAAGGTTTTTTCAGCGAAGGAAGGTTAATTGAATAATTTCTCTAGTGATTTGGAAAAGTGTCTACCAGTCTACCACAACAACTTAAATAGAAAATGTAACTTGATTAAATAGAATATGTCATGTGACTATCCAAAAGAAATATTATTAATTGCTTTATAGACGATTTTGTAAACTGACGTCTTATAAATGGGAACAAGCAAATATCTTTCGAAATATTTCTTTCAACCTTGATCTACCTACAAAGTACTACTAACATAAATTCTGTGGCCAAACAAAAGTATTAACATAAATTCTGACATCCTTCTTTATATTTAAAAATCCGTCACGTGCTATATATAATAATAATCTGTCAGGTGCTATATATAATAATAATCCGTCACGTGCTATAAATAATAATAATTATACAAAAAATATGCGGCGACGAAAATGTTAGATGGTCCATGGTTGGGGGTTTGATCCCCAGCCTTTGCGAATGGAGAAAATTCACAAACCAGCTGTCTACCCCCTACATGGGACTTCAGAACAACGAAGGATTAGTCCCACTTGACACGCGGGGATGCCCTTGAGAAATAAAAAAAAAATGTTAGATGGCCCAAAAGAATATGCTTACGTAGTAAAAAGTTGTGTACTATATATATGGCCATGAGTATCTCTCTAGCTACCAGCATTCAGATTCAGAGTTTCAGAAAAACACATCAACTAAAGGGAAACAAAATATAATGGAGAAGGCTATATTGCCTTATTTTGCATCCCATAATGCTAGTTGTCAGGTTTCGTCGTTAATGGTTATTAGCTCCAAGAAGCCTATGGAAGAAGAAGAAGATCACGAGGAAGAAGTGCAAAGACAGAAATCTCCGCAGGAGAACGCTCCATCAATGATCAAACCAATAATCTCTGAGTCCAGTGGAGTGCACACAGATGAAATGTTGGCTCATGTAATTGCTCGCTATAGGGACACTCTAACTCGCCTGAAAGAACGTTGCTTGGGTATTATTCTTACCGTGACACTCTTGTAACAAATAATTTACATGCATCTAACTAGATCCTGGATTAAATAACTTCTAAATTATCCCAATAATTTTGGTTTTACTCCTTAAAAAGGTTTTGATTTTGCTCCTGCTCATTTTGGTTTTGTGGACCTTATAATTTTACAGGTTTTTTGGTTTTTGTTTTTATATATAATCCATGGGGTTAACCAATGTTACGACTTTTGATAAAAAAAAAAACCAATGTTAAGACCGTTAAACTCAGACCAAGTCATTATTCGATTATAAGGATTAAAAACCACAACTTCAAAATACATGAACTAAAACCAATTTCCGATCAAAATGTAAGTATACTAATAACTGTGTGTTGATCCTATAATTTATATGTATGCAGGATATCCAACTAATCAAGATTTCAACTACGAGGAATTGATGCAATTAATGTGTTTTCGATTAAACAATCCTGGTGATCCATTTACAGGGAGTAGTTACATGCTTAACTCGTTTGACTTTGAGCTGTGTGTATTAGACTGGTTTGCCAAACTTTGGGAAATAAAAAAGAATGAGTACTGGGGATATGTTACAAATGGCGGAACTGAAGGAAATCTTTATGCCATCTTAGTGGGGTCGGTGTACATATTGCACGTGATTTTCAACTATTTAAATTTAAATTGTTAATAGACCACTACAAGAAATTGAGAGGCAGTCACATCTTTTATGTCACGCATTCAGAGTGTGACAAAAATAGTACTTTGTCGCAGTTTACGGATAAAATGTGACCCAAATTTAAGCGTGACAAAAATATGAGTAAATGTGACACACCTATGTAGTCTCAGTTTTAACGGGACTATACACCAAAATTAGGCGTGACTGGCCCCTCATTTTCTTGCAGTGGACTAACATAATAAAGTTATGAGTTATGGTTAAAAAATATATTTAATTTTGTTAAAACACCAATGTCAATTTTTTTTATGGATCAAAAGTAACTATAATAAGTTTTTTGAATGCACAGGCGGGAGCTTTATCCAGATGGAATTTTGTATACATCAAAAGAATCTCATTATTCATTGTTCAAGATAGCAAGAATAACTAGAATCAAGTGTGTGGTAATAGGGACTAAATCATCTGGTGAGATGGACTATGATGAATTAAAGGCTTCACTCCTTGCTAACAAAGACAAGCCAGCCATTATCAACGTAACCATGGGTACAACCCCCCCCCCCCCCCCCAGCATCACTGCACATTCATTCAAAATTATAAATTAAAAGTTTGTTTGCTTATTTTAGGTACAACTTTTAAAGGAGCTATTGATGACCTTGATCTAGTGCTACAAATACTCGAGAACTGTGGCTTCACACAAGATCGATTCTACATTCATGTTGATGCCGCTTTATTTGGAATGATTCTGCCATTTATTCATGGAGTGAGTAATAAATTCAGCTATTTGACCAAAAAAGTAATTAATTCAACTAAAATTATCTAACACACAACATTATATAATGAAACTAAATATAACTAAATAAGAGTATAACTATCGATATTATATACTCCCTCCGGTCCCTAATGTAAGAGCTAGCCGTAAAAAAACGTTTCTTAAGAAAACATGTGAATGTTAGTTGGGTGTCTGGAGTTAATGCTTCTTTTCCAAAAATGCCCATATTTATTATGGTACTTTTAAGAGAGAGAAATGTATAAGCATTAATAAATATGAAAGAGAGTTAGGGGTAAAGTAGGAAAACATGTATTAAATGAGGAGAGAATATGAGGTGAGCTCTTACATTAGGGACCAAAACCATTCAAATTTTGGGCTCTTACATTAGGGATCGGAAGGAGTACTATGCATGATGTGCATGTTTTGACCACTAATATATAATAACTAGTTCATCATCATGGTCCGACAATAAAACTCGACATTGATCACATATACAACATTTCGCATGTGGTAGCTTCATGCATTGTGGAAAATAAATTTTTTTGAAAAAATTCGATTTAATTAATTAATTAACTTATATGTCCTTTTGGCAATATATTTTTACAGGCCTCGAAGATTTCTTTTAATCGGCCTATTGGAAGTGTAACTGTGTCAGGGCATAAGTTTCTAGGATGCCCAATGCCATGTGGTGTTCTAATAACTCGTTTGAAATATGCAGACTTTCTCTCTAAAGAAGTAGAATATATTGATTCGAAGGACACCACAATCTCCGGAAGCAGAGTAGGCCATACTTCAATCTTCCTTTGGTATGCTCTCAACAAGAGAGGCTTCAACGGCCTTCAACACAATGTGAATGAGTGCATAAAAAAAGCAATCTATCTTCATGATAGCTTGAGGGACCATGGAATTGGAGTTATGCGCAACAAGCTTAGCAATATTGTGGTGTTTGAGAGGCCTCTTGACGATGCATTTGGTCGTAGGTGGATGTTATCTAACGAAGGGAATATATCCCACATTGTAGTGATGCAGCATGTGACCATGGAAATGATAGATTTGTTTGTGGGAGAGTTTGTGAATTATCGATCCATTTTCTCCCTTTATGAAAATGGAGGCATAATAGCTCCCTGTATTGCTGAGGAAATTGGTGCCAACAACTGTGCTTGTTCATTCCACAAGAAGCTTTCCTACTCCTGATGATGAAAAGATATTGTTGATTTGTTTATTCAATTCAACTTTGATGGTGATGATGAACCTATTTTAATATTCCTTTTTCTTCTTTTGTTGTATTTTGAATAAGCAAGAATCTTGCTCCTCGTGAATGATGATTTACACGTCAGTAGTTTTTGAAAATAATTTTTTTTCTGTGAGGTGAAGGGACCTAAGCCCAGTTACACATGTTCTCACTCCTGGCGACACATATCAATGTTCCTACTATCCTGATACACAATGTCCTCAATACTACTTGGTGGTTTTATCCAAATTTCCTCCTCTTGATCCAGGCGGAAGCTTTATACTACTTGTTACTTAACATTAATGCTCCATCAATGTTTAATTTACATAAGGTTTTTTAAGGTGATTCCCAAGTTAACATTGATTACTTTTTTCTTTTATTTGTCTGCATGCATATGTGAGTTCAGGTCCCATATTTGTAGATAATTTTCAATGTACCTCCTAATTTCTAGCTCTCCGTATTTCGGCCTTCAAAAAGGTCGAATTATGCTTGTGATTGTTTCTCCATTTCCACATGTACCAAAATCCTGTGGCAAAAGTTTCTTGCCAGAAAGGTTCTCCTCCTTTCTTCAAGTCTAACATGATTTTATCTAAATTTCAAAACAAGATACAATTTCTTGAGTCATATTTCATTTGATTAACAAATCAAATAGTGATAAAAAATTTTGTAAAATGAAAAGCAAGATCTTATAAAAAAAAATTAAAAGTAAGATAAAAGCCACACATAAATTTAATTCATAGCTAAAGTGGGTATTAAATAAGCATCAATCCATGAGAAGAAATTGTTCAAAATAACCCTAATATACTTTTTTTACCAACAAAATAACCCTAATGCAAAAGATAGCAAATAATAACAAATATTGTCTTCGTTCCTAAATATAAGATAACTTTTCTAATTTGATTATATTAACGATGTAAGTTAAGTAAGTTATTAACACATGATATTATCAATTTATCCTAACTATATACATTAATCCTCACTTTATCACTCTTACTTGTTATTATTGATAAGTATAAATAGGGTTTATTTAGAAAAAAAGTTGAGAAAAAAATAGAAAGTTGCTTATATTTAATAGCAAATTAAAATATGAAAGAGGTCTTATATATTTAGGAACAAGGGAGTAATAAAAGTCATCCAAACAACATTACAATCCAAACATTATATAATAAAATTAAAGAGAAATAGAGAGAAAGAGAGAAAACCAACAAGAGTAATCTTAAAATCTCTCAAGTATTTCCAAGCCCCAAAACTCTATTTTCTCCCTCATAGTCGCTGCTCCCACTCGCTGAAGAAGACGAAGGCAATAAACCTAACGAACTGGTCAGCTGCCCCTTTTTCATTGTTTGACCCATGCTCATTTGTTTAAGTTGAAGCCCATATCTTTCATCTCACATTTGGCCCAAATTGCTGCTGGAGTGTTGTTGGGCTGTTGTTGTTATTTTTAAAATTTGATTGGATCTACTGCACGAATGGCTTCTTCACCTAAACTACAGTGTACAAGACAAAATTCAAATACACTTCTATTAGGGCTTGTTTAGATATAACTTTTGAAAAATAGATTCTGAAAAAAAAAAAGCTAAAATACTCTTTTGAAGAAAAGATTATAGAAAATAGCATCTAAGAAAATTAAAAAAATAGCTTCTGATAAAACATAAATTTTCTACCACAAACCTAGGTTTTCAGGTTAAAAAACTATTCTAAAAAAGTTGAGTGTTTGTCTTACTTGATTGATCTTATGTTAAAGTTATTAATTTTGAAACTAGCTAAGAAAAATGGATATTATAAAATAAAAATATTGGATAAGGCCCAAAACTTAGCTATGTAATTGATTTGTATAATTACAAGTTAAACAATATAATTTAATATATATATATATATATATATATATATATATATATATATATAAAACACAAAAAACAAACAAAACAAAAGACTCCCATTTCACGTGCCACCCACAAGTTGAAATGAATGGGACATATTAGTGCGCTGTCCACTTTAATTCCATTTAATGGGTGGAACCCCTTATATTTATTTTAGAATCAGAAGGAGGAGGTGCGACGCTGTGAAAAAGAAAAGGAGGAGGAGAGGAAAATTATGGGGTGTCCTAGGATTTTGACTTTGAGTTGATTCAAAAACCACATCCTTGTCTTATTTATATGTGTGCGTGTATGATTGCTTGAACAGGGAGGTTTGTGAGCACTATGGTATATTTGTGACATTGGGCTAAATATATGATTTAAAATTTTCTAGATATATAATCTATTTTGAGAATTCATAAATTGTCATGGCAATTAAGCTAAAATTGTGATGTGTCACTATATATTGATGATGATAAAAATGCTTAATTTTTTTATGAAAATGTTTGATATATTATATTTGGTAAATTTAATAGTTTATTTGGAGCCCTTTGAGCTTTGGTTGACTCCCCTTCACGCGTTGAGGTTGCCCAATGACCATCATGTTAACCTTTTGGGCTAATTCTAATGTTTAGAACTGGTTCTTAGTGACCTTCTGTTTCTGTGGAGATGTTTGGATCTTATTGGATATACTCCTTTAGGGGTGTTTGAATCTCATTTGATCTATCCCTTTGAGGGTGTTTAGATCATTCTTGTGGGAACGAATTTTTTCTTATATGAATTATTGTTTTGTCATATTATGGTTTCATGATAGATACTGATACTTATACTAAGATATGATTGTTATTATTCGTGAATATCTTGTTGTGACTTTGGCCTATATACGTTTGCCTACATAGTTGCGTGTAAGGCAGAATGAGGAGCAAAGGCAGATTGAGGAGCAAAAGTGTTACTGAGACTTTGTCTCACTCGTGATGGTTTGTTGGTGTTTCTTGTCCTAGTATCATTCCTTGGAGAGAGCAAGGAGCAGGAAGGGAATCATTGATTGTGAGGTCTCCATGTTTCCTTTAAAAATGTGCATATTGCCAGACTTTTAAACTAGACACTATTACATTGTTTTCACTTTCCTTATTTTTCATGTTAGATTATCATATGAGTAGTGTTCATCTTAGACCCGTCTCTTTTGGCAACTTATGGTTGAACTCTAATGGTGGTCATTCTCGTGCTTTAACTTTCAATGGTAGCAGACATATAATTATAGTCATTGTTGAGTAATTGTAAGAGGTATTTAGGCTTTGGCCTTGAGCAATGGAGTTGGGATCTTTTGTAAATGTTATGTTAGCAACTCATTGGTATTATCAGACCATGAGGGTTATTGGTATCTTTAGTTATTGTGTTATATTACTTTCCATATCTATGATTGTTTGTATAATGTGTGATCATTAATTAGTATAGAATGTGTTCTGTTGATGATGTGATATTGAAATGTAAGTTGATAGGTAATGTTTCTTTTTAAACTTATTATGTTCTTTTATTATCCAGGATAGTTCTTTACGATGAATAAATACTCTTTCTATCGTGAATAAATTATATTGGGATTTCATCAAGTTATTCTATTTACTATGACAATCTTTTCATTAACTACGATAGAAGGGTCTTAATGTATCATTCCTCTTTCCTATCATTGTGATGGTATAAATATGCTTACCAAAGATTTTCAAATATGTTTATATTGTGATGATTTAATAGTAATTGCTTAGAAGAATTTTACACATATGGATGCTCTTCAGTTGACAATATCTAATATTTACACATATGGATGCTCTTCAGTTGACAATATCTAATATTTTTTACATTTTTGAACCCTTTATGAAGTGTTTAGTTAACTATTTGAGAACGGGTTGCCAAAGATTCGATTTGGTAAGGGAAAGGTTTTTCATTAATTGAACTTCTACGTATTTTTAAGTGTATGAATGAAAGGGGATAAGAATTTGGTTGCTTATGATATTTAGGAAGCAATGAGTAACCCTCAATTCTTAATATAAGATTTAATTGACTTCTTTTAGAGATTAAGAAAACTAAAGAATTATTTATCATTTACGTAATGATAATTTTCATTCCTCACTAGCTTATCCTTGTACTTAAACATGATTATCGCATTTAATTCTCTATCAAGTGGCGAATGTATAGAATGTCTCTCAAGCACCGATCGTTGGCAAACAAAAGTTTCAACTAGGAAACTATTTCAAGGAATTATTTTTTCAATTGTCTAGAAAATGCGGTGAAAATTTCAATTTAATAAAATGTAGCTCAAGTATCTAGCTAGATCAGGAGGCTTAAATGTTGAAAACAAGATATACTAAGATGGTTGGTGTTTGGTAAGTGGTAGGTTTGTCATTAAATGAAGGACAATGGTTATAATTTTTCCTTCTAACATATGGTGCGATTTCACCCTAGAAATTACTAAAGTAGTCTAATTTTACCCTACCTGACGGTCATTGACGTTTGACCGTTAAAATACTAGTGTGGACTCCATGTGGAAATTGAGCAAAATGCCACGTCGCAAAAACTTAACCCATGTGGAGTTCACATCAGCATTTGAACGGTCAAACGACAAATACTATCAGGTGAGGTAAAATTGGACCACTTTGATTACTTTAATAATAAAATTGTACCATATGTTTGTTCAGGGTGCTCAGTGTACCAAAGAAGTTACTTGAAGGGCGAAATAAGATGCCACATTGCATTTAATTGATAAAATTTACTTTTATTGTGAGTGAAAGGGAATCATAATTAGGGTATATAAGGTCTAGGTTTAGGTATGTAAAAAATAAATTAACATTTAGAATTGGCCTGGATATCTTGATGTTGACATTCTACAAATACAAATGCCAGTGGGATTCACATCTCAACAAATTACAATCTGACTTTCTTAAATTTGTAGTCCCCAAAGTAGACAAAAATTTAGGGTGAAGGTGCAAAACTAGCCACCGTAAATTTTCAAATGGACAACTTTGGAACCCGTAAATTGGATGGTGCAAAACCGTACATTATAAATCAAAATGGGACAAATTTAGCCACGCCGTTAAGTTGAAGCTAACAGACGTTTTGATTTAATGAAGCTGGGCCCCACGCCAACACAAACGTCTATTAGCTTCAACTTAACGGTGTGGCTAAATTTGTCCCATTTTGATTTATAATGTACGGTTTTGCACCATCCAATTTACGGGTGCTAAAGTTGTCCATTTGAAAATTTTTGGTGGCTAGTTTTGCACCTTTACCCCAAAAATTTATAACCCATCATTTTATTTATGATCCAATATTTCTCTCTCTTTTCAATTTACAAATCTAACTTCTAATATTTCGCTACTTAAGTTTGTTGGCTTTCTTCTAAATTCTAATAGCTCCCAATGTTTACTGAAAATTTAGTCAAGCTGGCAATTAAATCCCATATTTTAACGGGTTAAAGTTCAAATATGCCCTAGAAATTTTCACTGAGGATCGAAATTGCCCCGAAAGTTTTTATAGAATCAATTTTGCCCTAGAAATTTACAAAAGGGATCAAATTTTCCCCTCAATTAATTAACATTAAATTTAACTGTTAAATTATTCAAATCACCGTCATATCAAGTCACTTCATGGTCCACGTCATGAACATATGTCATCTTATCATATCTCACATTTCATGTTAAGAAATCTAGACCAATGATAAAAACTAATCCTGACATTTAATTAAGGGCAAAGGTGCAAAAATAGCCACCGTAAATTTAAAAATGGACAATTATAACTCTGGTAAATTGAAGGGGGCAAAACTGTACACTATAAACTAAAATGGGGCAAAATCATACATTGTAAACCAAAATGAGGCAAAAGTAACATCTCTGTTAGGCCGAGTTAAACAGTTATTTTCCAGACGTGGGCTCCACCATCAGTAAATAACATGTCAATTTCAAAATCCAACGTAAAAGCTAAAATGCATTCAGTTGAACCCTAAATCACTAAAAACGAACTCTAAACCCCCAAATCATTTCGATAAAAAACCAAATAGAACCCTAAACCATGTGAAATTCATCATACTTCTATGTAATCATCTGAAAAAAATAAAGTCTCATCAACATATTGCACCCTTAAATGTATGACACATCATTTACTGATGGTGGGCCACGTCTGGAAAACGTACGTTTAAATTTACAATGGCTATTTTTGCACATTTGCTCAATTTTGCCCCATTTTGATTTACAGTGTACAGTTTTACCCCCTTCAATTTACCAGAGTTATAGTTGCACATTTTTAAATTTATGATGGCTATTTTTGCACCTTTACCCTTTAATTAAATCAACCCAAACCTCCACCTTCCCTCAACCCAACCCTCACCACAATCCCAACCCAACCCTAGCTACAGCCGGCGACAGTCAGTGTGGCGGCCGTCACCATCGTGTTCCTTTCCTTTCCAAATAAAAGAATCACCCACAGTGATGTTACCTATTCTAGTTTGGGCAAAAACACAAACAGATGGTAGCATAACATTAGAAAACATAGTAAGATGGAATGCAGAAAAGAAGTCAAGCCCAGAATCAATTATCCCCACAATCCAGAAAAAGGAAACAAAGTTTAACTGCAAATTCAATTGTTCCAGTATGAACATAACTCAATAAGAGTAAATTGAACTTTTTGGTAAGAATTATAATCCAATTCTAACAGCTTCAAAACAATGAACTAAAAAAATCTTAACAGTCTTACACTATGCTTGGTATACTAAAATTGGGAAGTGTGTTAAAGAAAGTATAGCTGGAATCACGTTGGATCCCTTTCCACAGAACCCAATTTCCATCAAAATTGAAGATACTCAATTTTCTTCACAGAAAAATAAAAAGCTTTGGTCTTTGTTATTTGTTTCAGCAGGAAATGCTTTCCTGAGATGGTAAGAGAGTAGAAAAATGAAACCCATCAACAAGAAACAAGAAAGAATGTATTATTGAACATTCAGATCCGCAGTAAAAAGAAGTAGGGGCTTTATGCAGCAAAAGTCAAAGCAGGTCATGGCGTGCAAGTGTGAGAAGACAAAAGATGGGTTTAGATCTTCCACAGTCAAATTTAATTAATAGTAGGTAGGATCAGGGAATCATATTCTCTCCTCATCCCTCATAATCACCCTAATTTACCTATTGAAATTCATGTAACTATGTAAGAGTCCATAATTTGTCACTTGTACCATTAAAAATAAAAAAAACTATATTGAAATATAAAATAAATGAAGAAATTTTATTTTTATAATTTTGAAAAAATTTTAGCATAAAAAATTTCAATTATTTGGAACGATTAATTACAATTATCTATCTGGACCTATTCAATAGAAGGATCTATAAGAGATACGACTTATCCAGTTAACTGTAAAATAAATTTACAGTTATTCTACAGTTGATTGGATAAGTCTGTATCTCTTATATATCCTTCTATTGAAATGAAATAGGTCCAGATAGTTGAAATTTTTTATGCTAAAATAATTTCAAAAATAAAAAAAATTAAATTCTTCATTTATTTTATATTATAATACAGTTTTTTTATTTTTAATGGTATAAATGGCAAATTATAAACACTTAGATGAATTTCAATAGGCAAAATGGGGTGATTATGAGGGATGATGAGAGAAAGATGAGGAGAGAAACCGAACCCGTAGGATTACATTTTGGGTTTGTATTCCAATCTCATCTCCCCCACTTCTCATCCCTCACTCATCTTCAAAACTGCCTCGTTTTGTGTGAAACCTATGTGCCTCTCCCTCCTTCAAACTCTTTAGCCTTTTGACAAAAATAAATAAGCCCCATTCTCTCTCTCCTTGACCCCACCAGAAGGATCTATTAGAGATACAAACTTGTCCAGTTAACTGTAAAATAATTTTACAGTTAACTGGATAAGTCTGTATCTCTAATAGATCCATCTGTTGAAATAAAATAGGTCTAGATAGTTGAAATTTTTTAGCATTTTTAAAAATAAAAAAATTAAAGTTGTTTCATTTATTTTATAATGTTTTTTTATTTTTATCGGTACAAGTAGCAAATTAGGAGCTCTTAAATGAATTTAAATGACTCAATATAAGAAGAAATGTGAGTGTGAGAGAAGAAAAGAAGGGATTTTGAGGGAGGGATTTTGAGGGAATCCCGTTCCATGTCAGTGGTGATTGGTGGGGTCAAGGAAAGAGAGAAGGCTGAAGAGTTTAAAGGAGGGAGAGGCACATGGGTTTCACACAAAACGAGGTAGTTTTGAAGATGAGTGAGGGATGAGTAGTGGGGGAGATGAGCCTGGAATACAAACCCTTAGATTTTCATTTCTATATTTCTTATCATGAAATGTGAGAGATGGTGATATGACATTCTGTTCATGACATGGACCATGAAGTGATTTGACGTAACGGTGATTTGACTGACTTATTAGTCAAATTTAACATTGGTTAACTGTTGATTATTTTGTAAACTTTCAGCGCAAAATTAATTCTTAAAAAAAACTTATAGGGAAATGTAAAGCTATTTTAGGGCCCGTTTGGAAGCATGAAACAAAGGCTCTGAATCTGAAAGTGAAAGTAATTCACTTTCACATGCAGTTTGGAAGGCAGAATCATTTGCTCTGAATTAGAAAGTTTGTATTTTCAGTTTCCCTCCAAAATTAAAAATAGAAATACAAATTTGGCTTCCCACCAAAATTGAGTGTGGGCCCATGTGCTAAATACCACATTGCCCTTCATTTACTTTAACCAAATACATCACAACGTTGGGAGCTTCAGGCAAGACACGAATTTGTCACTGAGGAGGTGTGGGTTGTCGTGGGTGGCATTTAACTCAAATTAGCTAGCTTCACATTGTGCAAGTAAGGAGACAAAGGTAAGGGTGATTAATGTAGTTTCATATTGGTGGAGTAGTTTTATTTTTGTCTTAGGCATTGATGGTGAACCCAAACATGTTTGCATTTCTTCTTCATGACCCTGTTTGTGTTTCTTTTGAAGTGTTTTTTGTGTGTGATGCGTGGTTTTTGCTTAAATGAATTGTTTTGAACTTTAAAATTGATGGGTTAGCAATTATTGGTTTCCAAACTATAGTTACATAGTCAAAATCTGCCTAGGTGTTGTTTGAAGTTGTTGTCTAGGTGCTTGTGTTTAGATACATTGTTGGGAAAAATTTGGGGGTGACGTCAGTTGAAAAGGTCCAACTTGAGTAAACTGATGACGGCAAAATCGAGTTTACAATGGCCAAATCGATTTTAAATTTATTTATTTTTTGCGAAATCGATTTTAGGATGACAAACTCGAGTTTCGTAGGCAAAGTCTAAAATCAATTAAGTTTTTCAACATGTGTGTGGGTGGGTATGATGCATTTTGTTGTACGTCCTGTTGATATAGGAAAGGGGTGTGGGGTCATTTTTTGTAGGTGATGGATGAAATACATGCTCAAATGCATTATGAATTTGTGGTTGCCTGCATAGCTATACTGCTAGCTGTGAGGACGGTTGTGGTGACAATGCTAGCATCTACAGCGTATAACCTAAGACGCATACCCGATAGCACATATAGGTTAGATTTCCATGTGAAGAGGGCATGCTTAAGGGCGATGATCTATAGCAACGACACAACATGCTTCAACCAAATTAGAATGTATAGGTCAACGTTTGACAGGTTATGTCACATGCTGGACACAATTGGGGGATTGAAACCAACAACTAATATGTTAGTTGATGAACAAGTGGCAATGTTTTTAAACATTCTGGCCCATGATCACAAGAATAGGGTGATCCAATTTGAGTTTAGCCGGTCTGGAGAAACAATTAGTAGGTACTTCAATGCCGTTCTAAGAGGTGTGTTGAAATTACAGTCACATCTTTTGAAATCCCCACAGCGCATACAAGGATTGTCCAACGGGGAAAGATGGAGGCACTTCCAGGTAATAGTCATTTCGAAAAAATGTTTGTAATGTATTCATATTGAGTGATTTTATGTGATCCTTACCTTCTTTTGTTGCAGGGTTGTGTAGGGGCATTAGACGGAACCCACATACCTGTACATGTGTCAGCGCACGCAAGAGGGCGTTATAGGAATAGGAAAGGGGACTTAACAACAAACGTGCTTGGGGTGTGCTCACCAGACGCAGAATTCATCTTTGTGTTACCGGGTTGGGAGGGTTCGGCTGCCGACGGAAGAGTGCTGCGAGATGCTTTAAGAAGAACACATGGACTTAAACTACGTGATGGTTTGTGGAATTTTCTTGATTCATGCACAATTATGGCGTTATTTGTATGAGGGGTCAATGTTTTAGCAATTTTTTTGTAGGAGATTACTACCTTGTTGACGCGGGCTACACAAACTGCAAAGGGTTCTTGGCGCCCTTTAGGGGCCAAAGGTACCACCTCAATGAGTGGAGGGCTGGCAGGAAACCCCAAAACCCTTTGGAGTGCTTTAATATGCGTCATTCTTCCGCGAGAAATGTCATTGAAAGGTGTTTTGGCATTCTTAAGAAGCGGTGGAGGGTGCTGCGGTCTCCGACGTTTTACAAATTGAAGGTTCAAATGCGGGTTATCACAGCGTGTTGTCTTCTTCACAATTTAATTAGGAGGGATAGTGTGAGGGACCCGCTTGATGGACAAATTGAAACATTCCCACCTCCACCTCCTGCGAACGATGACTACCCCGCGATGACAATGGAACCTTCTGATGCGTGGAATAACTTTAGGCTTGATTTGGCCGATCGAATGTTTAATGCATTTCAGGCCGCTGAAGGACAAAACTGAGTTTGTGTAGTTGATAGTTTGTAGTGCAATTTAATTTCATGTGTGTAAATTAACTTTGCCATACTTTTGACATGTGTTTACATGTAGTTGGATTCTTATGTTGTTGAGTTGGCAAACAGTTGTTCATTTCACGTGTTCTTTCCTGCCATTTTTATTGTATTGAATGTGTGGCTATACATTTTTTTTTGTTATTATACATTGGTCTTTTGCAGATGGAACAACCTCCTGTTTTATCAAGCCAGCCTACCCACCCTAGCCAGTTGAGCCAACCGAGTGAGGCCACGCAAGTGCCTAAGCGTGCCTTCCACACTTGGTCTTATGATGAGGACAAGCTATTGGTTGATTGCTTGGTCACCCTTAGGACGGAGCAGAAATATATGGCGGAAAATGGGTTCAAGAACGGCCATGCGCAAGCACTTGAAGCAATGATGGAACAAAAGGCCCCAAATTGCGGTCTTAAAGCTTATCCGCACATTGTTTCTCGCATCAGGACACTGAAACAATCTTGGCAGATTGTTTATGACATGGTCTTTGGCACAAACACCTCAGGTTTTGGCTATGACCCTGAGACCAAGTGTGTCACCGCTGATAAGGATGTATGGGACGAGTACATTAGGGTATGGGTGTCAATTGTGATTGCTCTATGTCGTACTTTGTATTGCATATGTTGTGTTTGTCTGACAATTTCCATGCTTCCTCAAACAGGTCAATCCTAAGGCTTCCCCATTTCGTATTAAGGCTTTTCCACATCTTGACAGCCTAAGTTTTGTGTGGTCGAAGGACAGGGCAGTAGGAGAGGGGGTCAGGTCCCCCTACGGCATGGAGGAGGAAGCGGAAGCTGAACAAGAGGTTACCAACCTAGAGAACGGCGATGATGAAGTTGATGGTGCAGCAACCACCAATGCATCCAACATGTCCTCCACATCAAGAAAGAGAAAGAGGCCGAATAATGCTACAATGTTTGCCGAGGTGTTGCGTGAAACAATAGGTTCACTTGACCAGACGATTGTGACTGCCATTGAGAGCTTGGGAGACAAGATATCCAATCACGCCCGACAGGCCAGGCTGGACGCTAAGGCTGCAGACCTTTACATTGACCTGATGAATGTGGAAGGACTCTCAACTAGGGAGCTAAATGCTGCCCATATCAAGATGCTTGAATCTCCCCAGCTTTTGAATGCCTTTGAGAGGATACCAGATGCATTCAAGGCCTCTTGGATTCGGAGTTTGCTCACTCCTTAGTCGACCGGAGTGTTGTGTTACTTTTGGAGATGTATATAGTCTTCTTTTGGCACCTGGACTTTGACTGTGCACATAGGGGTTCCAGTTGCTTTTCACACTGTCTGCCATGTTTCTTTTGAAGTGTACATATTTAAACATGGCCGAAAGTGTGGAAAAATGGATGTTGTAAGTGATGGTTGCGAATTAATGAGGGCCAAGTGTTGGTAGGCATCTTTTGTAAATGTTGTGCATATTTTGTAAACAGTATGTAAATTAGTAATGTTATGGTGTCTGTCATGTTCCTTTTATCCTCACTTTAATTCAGTTCTGAAATGCTTTTGGAGTTTGCCATATTGTAGGTCTGCATTTGTTAAGTGCAGCATTTGTTAAGTGCAGAGTTTGCCAGGAAAACTCGATTTCACATATGAAACTCGAGTTTAACCAAGAAAACTCGATTTGATCTTGGAAACTCGAGTTTACCAAAGGAAACTCGATTTCACCTAGGTAAACTCGATTTCAAATAACTAAAATTAGTAACTTTTCAATTAATATCATGTCAATCTTAATTTCAATTAACTTTACAATTAATATGAGGTTAAATTTAATTTCAATCAATTGCCTTAATAATCAATATCACGCCAATCTTTGATTTCAAATAACTGAAATTAGTAACAACTTGATTAATATCATGGCAATCTTCATTTCAATTAATTAAACAATTACTACCAAGTACCATGTGAAATTAAAATTGAAGTAATTAAATTGTTAATAAAATTCATGTGAGAAGGCTTTTAAAAAAAAAACAGGTCAGAAGAGCAACAGTTGTACTAAACGGAAAAAAAAAGAAGTTGTGTCAACCCTTCTCCTCAAAGGGAAAAAAAACACCCTTCTCCTCTTCCTTCTGACTTTCACCACACCCATCATCTCTGCACAACAAAGTAACCCTAGAAACCAAACAAAACTTTCACCACACCCACTTTCATCACCTAAAACCACACGGTTCTCTTCTCAAAGATAGGCCCATCATCTTTTCGCGTTCATTCTTCCTTCTCAACATCGAACTTAAGGTAATTTCTTCTTAACCATACCCATTTTTATTTGGGGTTCCAAAACTTTTGATGTGACGGTTGCATCAAGGTAGGAATGCAATGTGGTCCTGGTATTGTTTCCTCGCGTTCCTGTTTCCCGTTTTATTTTCCTTTTACTGCTCCATTGTCCTTATACTTACCCCATTGCCTGCTACTGAACTTTGAACTTGTTGTGGATAATTCTTAATTTTCTTGGTATACTCTAACAGACCCGTGACAATACTAACAATAAGAGCAGTTGGAGAGGGGGAAATCCCAACTTGTGATGAGATAATCATTTTGTGACCCACAGTCCAGCAGCAATTATAGGGGCTATTAGGCCGGCCTTTGATCCAGATGGGTCATTGGTCATTAGTGAATTAGTTGTACTTTGATTAAAATAAGATTGCAATTGTGATAAAAGAAAGATTGCAATCGTGTTCACAAAAAAAATCTCTGAAATGAAAAGAAGCAGGGAGCAAGGCAAGGTTTTTTTTTTTTGCCAACAAGCAGGGAGCAAGTTTAGAGTTTAGACTAGGCAACATTTGTATATTTATTCCCCTTGATGTGACTGAATCTTGATGTTGCTTTGGAATGAAAAAACGCGGCACTTTGCTGTTGGAATTTACTTGAATCTTGATGTGACTGTGCATGTGTGATTTTGACTAAGCATGGTGGGTGTATAAATTTGGAGTTTTTTATTCCTTACTAGAAACATAAATATTCCATGCTTAAGACACGATTAATGTTATATAAAACTGTTGCTGCAAAAAGATGTAGTCTCTTGCCCTGCAAAGTAGAAAAGCCTTGCTGTTTTGATGTTCTTGAATTTCCCTGTGGTTTGACTCCAAAAGTATGCCTAATAAATCATCCTTAGGGGCTTCCCATGCCTCCATTGCTCTCTCTTTTTTGTTGATTATATCCTTATGTGTAGCTCTTATTTCCTTGTTATTTTTGTCATCCTCTTCTTCTCACGAGTAGGTACAAACCTACTACAGGTTTATAATTTATATCTAACAAACTACATGTTCAATTATTAGATTTGACAAATAGGAAATTATTAAGAGCAAAAGTGCATTTGAATCTATATTGTATACATTGTTTGATAGTGGACTCCTGTATTGTACCTTAGTCAATTCTTGCATTGTCCTCCACCTAAGTTCTTCATAATAGATATTAAGATTATTGTTTATGGATGTCAATGTTGCCTAGTCTCATCCACTACAGTTCTTTTCAATGCTTTTGTTTCATTTCACTTGAGCATTGGTTGTTGTTAATTAATATTGTTTTCCCTGTTTGCAGAAATTTATCATCAATGGCAAGGACTAAGATACCTCAAGATCCATTGGAAATTTTTGGCATCACCGCAGAAATCTTGATGGAGTATCGCGAAACAAAGAGGCGTAAACGTACCTCAAAAAGGGGCTCCAAAACAAGCTCGCAGAGCGATGAAGACGAATATGAGGCTGCAGCGAAATGGCACAAAATGAGGGAACAGAATCTGCGCAGGAAGGAAAAAAGAGCAGCAGCCCGGGGATTGAAACAGGTTGCAAAGGAGGGACATAAGGAGGGGCACAGCGAGAAAGGAAGTGAAAAGAGTGAGGAAGAAATAAGGGAAATTCAGGGCACGGAGGATGAATCTGAGGGGGGGAATGAGGAATCCGAAAAATCTGAGAGGGAGAATGACGAAACGGGGGATGAAAACGAGGGGGGGAATGAGCAACCTGAGGAATCTGAGAGTAAAAATGAGGGAACAGAGGATGGCAGCGAGGGGGGGAACGAGGAACATGAGAGGGAAAACAAGGGAACGCAGGATACAAGTGAGGGGGGGAATGAGGAAGGGCAAAGTGAGGGAGAGAGAGGGGCTGATCAACGAGGGGGAACCAAGAAGCGGAGGCAGAATGTAGCATCCCATAGCCACCGCCTGCCTGCATCTAAATCGCATTACAACATCTCCGATCTAGAGCAGTGCAAGCCACAGTTTAGTGGTCGCAGGATCGGCGACATGTGCAGGATTAAGCTTGACACATTTGACAACAACTTCAACTTCAATTTGGGTAAACTTCTGGCTCCTTACAAAACACTTGTACAACTGAGCCTGCCATTCTCAGAATCTGTTGTGCGAGTGTTTTATTCCAACATTAAGGTCGATGAAAAGGGTAAGAGTGCTACAACTATTGTCCGGGGCACTGAAATTGCCCTTACTAGTGCCAACATAGGCCAATGGTTGGGTGTGATAGTGAAAAAGATGCAGGCAGGCAGGTATAGTGATTCTGATGTGATGAAGACACTTCTTGGAAACCGGGTCTTGGCTCCAGACGAGAACTTGAAGCCAGCTATGATGCCAGACCGGTTGCGAGTCCTTTGGTATATTTACACAAGAACCTTCGTCGAGAAGGGTGGTAACTTCTCCAGCTTCAGCAATAAGGACAAGATGAATTTCATGAGGCTAGTAAAGGGGCACATTATTCATGTAGATGCGTTGATATTGGACAACATGTTGCGGGCAGTAAAGGCACAAAACAGAAACACCGCACTCCCGTTCCCTTCGTTGGTGTCCCACATACTAGACATACATCAGGTTTGGTACTTGGAGCCAAAGGAGAAGCCGATGTGGACTGATGAGTTTTCAGAGCGTTGTTTGAACCATATGCAGATTAAGCTTCCACAGTCTGCAACACCTGTGGATGATAGTGTTATCCCCACATGGAGCCCGATGGATGTTGCTCCTGGTGTACGTAGCTCAGTGGCCGACCGGAATGTTGAGGTTGGTGAGGGGAGTGTTCCCGAGGCAGAACCTTCCAGGGCCACCGCTAGTAACTCTGCGTTGCTTGACCAAATCAAAAGCCTCATAGAAGAGGCAATAGATAGGAAGCTTGATGCCTTGTCCAACACCCTTTTGACCAGCATTGCAGGCGTACAGAGTGGGCTTGCAAAGGTAGAGTGAAATGGGAAAGGTCAAGAGTGAACTGGAGGAGCTTAAGAGCAGCCACAATGCACTAGCACCCACTCAATCAACAGGATCGGCCAGGGCAATAGGAAGCCCATCGAAGCGGCCAAGAACATAACAAACTTGCTCATGATTGTTGTTTTGTTAGTTTTAGGCAAGGATTTGAAATGGGTATCGCTATGTCAATATTTGTTTCTCAAGCTTTTTGGTTTTGTCTTCATAGTTAGTTGCTAATGTTGTAATGTGGATTTGGTGAATTTTGTTTGTGAACCTAAATTGTATGACATATTTTACATTTTTCCCTCTTTATTGCCATTTGTATCAGCTGAAGCCTTGTACAGGCACCCACTCTCGACAATAGGTTCAATTGGCGTTCTGACATGTGGAACCTATTTTCAAATGTGTTGTGTCATATTAAAGAGTTCACATTGTTAAAATCGATTTAACTTCTAAAATTCGATTTCGTTCAGGTAAACTCGAGTTTATCCTCTGAAACTCGAGTTTGTTCAGGTAAACTCGATTTTATCCTCTCAAACTTGAGTTTGTTCAGGTAAAATCGATTTTATCCTCTCAAACTCGATTTTAACCTATGCAGCACCTGTGCAGCAACTTGCTTTCCATTCAACCTGTTTACCAAGTGACATGGATTCTTTTTAACCACTCAATTCGAAAATTCCAGATTTTACATTCTAACTAATGCAAGACACAATAGTGAGACATTTCGCAATTAAAACATACATGCATACTATACATTGTCAATGTTTTGTCATTTCACACTTACAACAACAGCATTGCACAGAGTGCAACAGATATGTTCTATGCCTAATGCATTCCACAAACAATACAACTTCACTCGTCCTCACAACACAAACAAATAACCAAAAACAAATTGAATTCAACATCTCCAACTCCATGACATCTGGATGCCCACTGTCTTCCCCTATCCAATGTTCTGTCCATGACGTCTGAAAATGTCGTCTAACCTCCCAAACAAAGCAAAAGGCTTCTCCTTAAGCATGGCTGCATGGCGATGAACCTGAAAGCAACATTTTGCAGATTGAATTAGTTGTGTATCAGAACGGCTTGTTCCCCACAACCCTCTAACAAGTGTACAAGTGACTCACCGCAACATAAGCTATCCAAACGTGGTCCTCTGCCAACACCTTATGTGTCTCAGCATCCCAGGTGAACCCATTTTCGGCTATCATATCTGCTACAACATGCCACTTCCATTTAAGATGTCTCAACCTCCCTCCAACGTCATTGTTGGTTATATTTACGCCTCCACCCAACCTGTCCGTTAAATTGTGTGCGATGAGGGACCAATGAGTTGGCCTCCCCTCAAACCCTTTAGGGGCACCTCTCGCAACCAACTCCCCAAGGATATCGACAAGCGCATTGTCGTCATTGTCCGTCCAAAAGTGTCGTGCGCGGCCTATCAATTCATTTGTAGTTAATAAAATTTGTCATTTTCAAACAACAGATTTAACTAAACAGTAGAGTACAATGACAAAAAGTTAATACCTATACCTCCTTATGGTTACACCAAACAAAATACCATGAGACATCAAAATCCAACTACAATCAGTCCAAACTAAACAATAAAGTACAATGACAAAATCTGAGTATCAAAACCACCAAACAAAACAAATCAGGTTCACATACAATCCCAAAACATCATCGATACATTTATTACCTTAATTTCAATGAAGAATCAAAGAGAAGAAAGTCAAACAGCATCCAAGGAGGAACAAGAGAGGAATAAAAATGACCATAAACTGTTGCCCCTTAAGCCCAAAAATTAGGGTTTTATTTAACTACTTCAAACTTCAATCAAACTTATACTCATTATGAACAATAAGAATAAAATCTATAGTTTCAATCTTTACCTATCAAACAAACAGAACCCCATGTTTCAGTTCGCCTTCACTCTAATCTCACCCCAAATCACAGAAATATTTGTGATGTGATTCTCCATGAGTTATGTGCAATAAGATATATTTTCACACTATTTTTTCACAAATAACAACGAAAACTTTGAACCCCAAACCTGTCAACCTCCCAAATTTCGTCTCCTTACTGTCTTCCATTCTCCAGCTGGCCACCTTGTTCCTCAACACGGTTGCTGCTTGCTGGACACACGGTTTTTTTTTTGGTTTGAAGCTAAAGATGAGCAAGCTTCACGGAACAAGAGTTGAGTAGTAGTGGGGTTTCTTTTTTTAATCAAGGGCTTTTTGGGAATGTTACAATAAGAAGGGGCATTACTGTCATTTATGTGCTTCACTTTCATATTCTTCAATATGCCAACCAAACAGCCGCATGTGATTTGCTTTCTTGGTAAAGTGAAATCATTTCCCAACTTTCAAATTCTGAGCCCAAGTTTCATGCTTCCAAACGAGCCCTTAATCCTTTCGGTACAGCTAGCTACGAATTTCTCCCTCGTTTCACGCAGCTGTCTTTCAGTTTTTTTATTTAGTACCCTTACTGCGCGGTCCTGAAACAAATGAATGTGACAAAGACAAATGAAAAGGGTAAATATGGGATTTCACCATTGATAAAATAAATAATGCTTATTCTAATTTCAAATTACCCGATCAATTTCACATTCAATTGATCCAACTATTATGCATTTATCAACAATTTAATCCACTAGTTTAACATCAAAAAGTACATTTCAATCAATTGAATTTAGGGGAAATGACATATAAAGCCTGCACAATTGGGACTTGGACAATTAAGGTGGGTAAATTGTGGAAAGCCCAAGTTGAGTCATTTGAACTTAAAACAAATTACCACATTTGGGGAAAAGACTAAAGTGCCCTTAAAATTAAAAACTCTTCATCCTTCTTCTCTCTGCAGCCATCATCTTCTCCTCAAACCCTAGCCACCATCTTCTCCTCAAACCCTTCCTAGCCCACCCCCACCCATCATCGGCCTCCCCGTCTCCCTCATCTCTCTGTCGTCATCTTCACCCATCGTCGGCTTCAACAAGGCCCTCTGCACAAGCGATTTCGTCAGAGCGAGTTCGTCATCTTCACTCGCCATTTTTGCTTCCCTGTAACATGCCGAATAACCAAAGTAACATGCGTATTAACCACTGTCTCATGCATTTTAACCATAGAAACATGCAGTTTTATTTCCAAAACGTAATCAATGCAACAGTGAATGAACATCTACTTCATCATCTCCATTACATCTAAGTCTACCTGAACTTCTTTTTTCACCAATAAATTCCAGACAAGGTTTTAGGGTTATACAATACACATACATAATTTTTCTATTTCATACCCTAAAAGACACCATGACCAAATAAACTTGAAGAGAGTAGTTTTTGCTTCCCTGTAACATGCCGAATAACCACAGTAACATGCATATTAACCACTGTCGCATGCATTTTAACCATAGAAACATGCATTTTTATTTTCAAAACCTAATCAATGTAACAGTGAATGAACATATACTTCATCATCTTCATTACATCTATGTCTATCTGAACTTCTTCTTTCACCAATAAATTCCAGACAAGGTTTTAGGATTATACAATACACATACATAATTTGTCTATTTCACACCCTAAAAGACACCATTAGCTTTTCTTTTGATCATGAATTATTATAGACCACATACTTCATCATCGTGATTTTTCTTTTTGTTTAGTGTGGGATTCATGTTTGGTTGTGTTGTAATATATTAGATTAGTAAAGGGCACTTTGGTCTTTTCCCCAAATGTGGTAATTTGTTTTAAATTCAAATGACCCAACTTGGGCTTTCCACAATTTACCCACCTCAATTGTCTAAGTCCCAATTGGGCAAGCTTTGTATGTCATTTTCCCTTGAATTTATGAATTAATAATGTGTTTTCAAAATAGAATGAATGTTTCTATAGTTAAAGCAAAATACATGAGATGAAGGGGGTATATTTTACTTCTTTATTTTAACAATATTGATGAGACAATTTCAAGAAGCCTGCCACAACTATATAACTAATGCATGGCACCTTGAGACTTCAAAAAAGCTTATGAAAATCATCCGCAACTGGCTAACATGGTTTTTCATTCATAAAACCAAATTATCGATAGAAATTTCAAACTTTTGAACAGATTTAGAGAAATCACTATACAATTTGCATATTTATTGCCTTCCCCGTAACTTTTGATATTCTTTAATCAAATTAGATAAAGAAGAATATGATAAATGGTTAATATAACTTTTGGTCTCTAAAATTTCACCTAATTTTAGTTTTAGTTCCTGAACTTTAAAATCAGTGGTTTTGGTCCTAGAATTTTCCATCAATTTTGGTTTTGGTTATTGAACTTTTAAGTCAATGGTTTTAGTCCCTGAACTTTCAATCAATTTTGGTATTGGTCCCTGAACTTTCAGTCAATTTTAGTTTTAGTCCTTAAGTCTTAAAGTTTTATATAAAACTCAAGGACCAATACCAAAATTGATTGAAAGTTCAGGGAGTAAAACCATTCACTTCAAAGTTTAGGAACAAAAACCAAAATTGATGAAAAGTTCGAGAACTAAAACCGTCGATTTTAAAGTTTAGAGACTAAAACCAAAATTGAGTGAAAATTCAGAGATTAAAAGTTATATTAATCCTAACTTCAACAATATATATTCTTTTTGTATAGATCTGGAAAAGGTTTTCACCAAATTCAAAAGGAACAAAGAAACCACCAAACACTTGGTTCAACTAGAGGTTCTGAGTTTGAGCTCTGGGAACGCAACAGTGTTGAATACTTAGTCTAGAGCTTTGCCGTCCTTATAGACTTGTCTGGCTCGATTCAGATTAGTCTGGACCCCGATAAATTCTCTGAGCTAAAAGGATGGAGGTCCAGGATAACGGATAAAGAAATTAAAAAAAAAACAAAGAAAGCCAAAGAAATGGTTGGATACATGTGGTTTATTTGTGCACACGATTCTCCGAATCTCGATACAAGCATGAACTTGTTTAGTCATTGGTTCCGTAGACTGAAATGAAGGCTCTGCCATCACTATAACTATACTGAAACAAACACGTGCTTAATTAGGTGGTTCATCAATATGTGAATTGATTTGGTGAAAAATGTATATCTCCCATTGAATTATCCTCAATCGGTGATGGAAAGTTAATGGATTAATTTCTCTTATGATTTGGAAAAGTGTCTACCACAACAAATTAAATAGAAAATGTAACTTGATTAAACGGATTTCCTTAATGACTGGAATTTTCTATCACAAATTCAAATTACAATATAATTCTCCTAATTTCGATCACAATTTTTCTTCCCAAATTTCATTCTTTCAGCAGCATATAGAACAAAAAATGATTAAATTAAAAAAAATCTACCTTTAACATTTTTCATACACCTGAAATGATTATAAGAAACATTCGTTATAACCATGATTAGCTAACATTAATTTTAACATCTTTTTCTAACTAATCCAAAATTTTCTCTAAAAACATTAATCACATGCAGTTAAAAGGTTGCTATACATATAAAAGCAAAGGAACAAAAAAATATACGTGGCATTTTTACACTGTAGGACCTCACTTTAATTATATTTCTTTCATGGAACCTCCAATTAATTCTCTCATTATGAAGATTTTATTCTTAAGAAAATTCCATCTGGTTTTTTATTTAAATATACTCTTATAATCATAGTAAATCTTAAAAAAGTTTTGAAATATATATTATACTTCCCTATGGTCTTAAATATAAGACCTATTTAACTATTGGTAAAAAAGACCTATTTACTAATTTGAGTCGATTAAAGATAATATCAATTAAGTTAGTTGATTTGACTTGTTTTTCCTGAAAACCTCATTCATATAACTGAACTCACCCTCCCGTATCTTACATGATTACTATTGTGAGGACATCAATGAGGGTAGTTTTGGAAAAGATGAACACAAATTAGAAATAGGTGTTATATTCTGGGCAAAAATCATCATCTTACTAAATATAACTTTTAATTAGAACAAGTGGGAGTATAAATTTAAAATCTAACTAGATTGAAATAAATTTTTATATGATGATTGGAAAAGTATCTACCATATGACATTAAACAGAATGTGATTAAATTGACAATATGGAATTTTTAGTACAATACTCCCTTCGTTCCTAAATATAAGAGCACTTTGACTTTTTTGGAGAATCCTAAGAAAGCAAAATGAACAATTTAATCATAACATATTTTAAATAGTATTATATCATATGTAAGTTCATTAATCAAATAAAAAAGTTTAGTGAAAAAATTTGGGAAAATCAATTTTTAATTACCATATTTTACTTTCTTAGGATTCTCCAAAAAAGTCAAAGTGCTCTTATATTTAGGAACGGAGGGAGTATCAAATTACAATGCCCGTTTGGTAGGACAGAAAGTGTGTAATGGAAATGGAAATGGAATTGAGTGTAAGGGGGTAAAGATGGAAAGTAGAGGTAAATTAGGTAATGATGAGGTGTAAAAGTTTGTGGGGCCCAGGAAAAGTGTGAGATGGAGAGAGAAAGTTTGTGGGACCCGAGATATATGTAAATTACCTTTCCCAATTCCTAGATTCAATTCCAATTCCCATTTCTGGGAAAACAAACAGTTCCTTGATTTCCATCGCAAATTGTCTTCTATAACTTTTACTATAGAACAAAAAGATGGCGAATATAAAATTACTTTAACAGTTTTATGTCATATGACTATCCAAAAGAAATATTTTTAATTGCTTCACAGACGCTTTTGCGAAATGATGACTATAAATGTAAACGTGCAAATATTTTTCGAAACATTTCTTTCAACCTTGACCTACCTACCTACTAACATTAATTCTGACATCCTTCTATATCTTTAAAAATCCGTCACGTGCTATATATATTTAATAATGGGTTAAACGAACTTTTTATCCTTTTGGTGTGTTTGATTTTTAGTCCCTGAAATTTGAAATTGGAGGTTTTGGTCTTTGTACATCAATTTTAATTTTAATCCCTATAATTACAAAGAAGAGGTTTTGGTCATTCAAATTTCATTTAATTCAAATAAACAGTTCCTGTTGTTTGATAATAATTTGATGGTGTTAAATAAACTGACATGTCTTCCTTAATTGCGATGAGTAGACAAGAAAAACAGATTATAAATATTTAATTAAAAATGATTAATTGTTTTAAAAAGAAAATCTTCCTCTTTCAGATCCTCCGATGCGTAGGTCGAAGATTGTGAGGCCGGTGATTCATGATGGTGGAAGAATGTAACACGAACTGTAAAACCGCATCATGTGTTGAAGACAACCGAGGGGACCAAATGAGGAAGCGGCTAAATGGAGAGGTAGAGAGGGAGTTCATGAATAAATCAATTCCAAAGAAATAATCATAATCATCTTTATCATGCAATTCAGAGTAAAGAGTAACGGAATTTTTTTTTAACAATTTCATTCTCTGCCAATGACTTCCCACACAACACCAGTGAGCTCGTTGAGTCACAATCCAAAGCTGCGGAAAATATTAACGCAGAAAAAAGATTTCAAAATGTTCGAAATTGTAGAATCGAGGAAGTTGAAGGGGAGCTGAAGGGTCTGTTTGGTTTGAAGGAAGGGAAGGGGAGGGGAGGGAGGGAATGGAATGGAAGGGAGGGGGAGGGTTTAATGTTACTTTGTTTGGTTTGATAAGAAGGAGGGAAGGGAATGGAAGGGACAGGGAGAGTTTAATGATAATTTGTTTGGTTAAAGAGGGAAGGGGAAGGTGATAATGATTTATTTACCATTTTATCCTTATAGTTGTATATTAATTAATGATTGTCTGTCATATAAATTAACTTATATTTTGATTCAAATTAAGTTGCTAATTTAAAGTCACATAAAAACTGATATAATAATATTCTAAAAATGTTAGTATTGATGTGAATTGGTTCTTCAATCTTGTAAAGTCAAAATTACTTTTTTAAAAATTTTATATAAGAACGTTATATTGCAAAGTTGCTTATTTATATATTACTTGTTTTGTATTCAAGTAACCCTTCAATTTCTGATGTATCAAGGAAAATTATAAATAAAAACTATGAAATAGTAGAAAATTTCAAAGTTTATGCATTTTGAGACTAAAAATCAAAGTTTGGAATTTTAAAGGCTATCTAAAAGATCTTCAAGACACTGTTTCATGTACAAAAAATTACCACCTTAGCTTAAAAGCAACCACCTTAGCTCAAAAGTCATTTTTGAGCAAGTACCAAAATATACAAAAGTTGCTAAAATATTTGAAGTCCTCACAATAAAATAGTCAAGAGACCACCTAACCGAAAAATTTTCCATGAGGCTGAGTTTCTGACAAATCAAGATAGGTAAAATTTTGGAACGTGAATAAGCTGTCTGGAATTTCATTAAGACTCTCGTAGGATCTTAGCATTAATGCCTCAAGCCTTGGAAGATTTTCATTGGAAATGGAAGGTCGGAGCTCTTTAATGGTAGCAAAAATATCAGTAAGTGAATCGATTTTTCCAACTATACGTGGGAGCAGAATTTTGATTTGCATAAACAATGGTTTGAAAAGAATCATTCTTAGTGAGATAAGAATGAGAAAGCAATGTGTAAATCTGGGAGTAGTGGCGGAAATCATTTACCCTGAAAGAAGAAGAAGGATGCTTCGTTTTACGCAGAATGTACTGGTAGTGTTGAGTAATAATAATGGCAGCAAAGGATAAACTGGTCTTAAATTTTGGTCTCCCTCCAAATCCCCCCAATTTGGAGGGAGCCAAAATAAGGGGATTGAAGGGAAGGGGAGGGAATATTTTGGGCTCCCTCCCCTCCAATTTTTTAAACCATGCAAGGGGAGGGGCTCATTTCCCCTCCCCTCCCCTTCCCTTCCCTCAAACCAAACAGGCCCGAAGGGGAGCGATTTTGCAAACTATCCAAAAGAAATACTCCCTTCGGTCCCTAATATAAGAGTCAGCCGCAAAAAAAAAACGCTTCTAATTAAAAAAACATGTGAATGTTAGTTGGGTGTCTGGAGTTAATGCTTCTTTTTCAATATTGCCCATATTTATTATGATACTTGTAAGAGAGAGAAATACATAAGCATTAATAAATATGAAAGAGAGTTAGGGGTAAAGTAGGAAAAAACACATTAAATGAGGAGAGAATGTGAGATGAGCTCTTATATTATGATCAAAATCATTCAAATTTTGAGCTCTTATATAAGGGAGCGGAGGGAGTATTATTAATTGCTTCATAGACGATTTTGCAAACTAATGTCTTATAAATGGGAACATGCAAATATTTTCCAAAACATTTATTTCAGTATCTTGATCTACTCCCTCCGGTCCTAATGCCTTTGACTTTTTTGGAGATGTTAAGGTTACAAAATATGTTATTGAATTATGACATATTTGATAAATTTTTATATTAGTCATTAGTTTATAGGTTAAACAAACTAGTTTAAGAGAAAAAATTAGTTAAATCAATTTATGATTGACTTATTTTGCTTATTTAAGATTCTCCAAAAAAGTCAAAGGCGACTTATAATTAGGACTAGAGGGAGTACTTACTAACATTAAGGAGTACCTACTAACATTAATTCTGACATCCTTCTTTATATTTAAAAGTCCGTCACGTGCTATATATATAATAGTAACACAAAAAATATGCGGCGACAAAAATGTTAGACAACCCAAAAGAATATGCTTACGTAGTAAAAAGTTGTGTACTATATATGTGGGCTTGAGTATCTCTCTACCAGCATTCAGATTCAGAATTTCAGAAAAAACACATCAACTAAAGGGAAACAAAATATAATGGAGAAGGCTATATTGCCTTATTTTGCATCCCATAATGCTAGTTGTCAGGTTTCGTCGTTAATGGTTATTAGCGCCAAGAAGCCTATCGGAGAAGAAGAAGATCACGAGGAAGAAGTGCAAAGACAGAAATCTCCGCAGGAGAATGCTCCATCAATGATCAAACCAATAATCTCTGAGTCCAGTGGAGTGCACACAGATGAAATGTTGGCTCATGTAATTGCTCGCTATAGGGACACTCTAACTCGCCTCAAAGAACGTTGCTTGGGTATTAATCTTACCGTGACACTCTTGCTCATATTGGTCTTGTGGTCCTTATAATTTTACAGATTTTGGTTTTTGTTGTTATATATAATCCATGGCGTTAACCAATGTTAAGACCGTTAAACTTAGACCAAGTCATTATTTGATTATATATATGGATTAAAAACCCAACTACTACTTGAAACTACATGTACTAAAACAAATGTTCAATCAAAATGTGCGTATAATAATATCTGCATTAACCTTATAATTTACATGTATGCAGGATATCCAGCTAATCAAGACTTGAACTACGAGGCATTAATGCAATTAATGTGTTTTCGATTAAACAATGCTGGTGATCCATTTACAGGGAGTAGTTACATGCTTAATTCGTATGAGTTTGAGCTGTGTGTATTAGATTGGTATGCCAAACTTTGGGAAATCGAAAAGAATGAGTACTGGGGATATGTTACAAATGGTGGAACTGAAGGAAATCTTTATGCCATCTTAGTGGGGTTGGTGTATACGTACATATTGCATGTGATTTTCAACTATTCAAATTGTTAATAGACTAACATATGAGTGAAGACTAAAAAATACTCGTGTAATTTTGTTAAAATTTTGTCCAACTTCAAATGTTTTTTTATGGATAAAAGTAACTATAATAAGTTTTTTGAATGCACAGGCGGGAGCTTTATCCAGATGGAATTTTGTATACATCAAAAGAATCTCATTATTCATTGCTCAAGATAGCAAGAATAGCTAGAATCAAGTGTGTGATAATAGGAGCTAAATCATCTGGTGAGATGGACTATGATGAACTAAAGGCTTCACTCCTTGCTCATAAGGACAAGCCAGCCATTATCAACGTAACCATGGGTACACACTCCCCCCCCCCCCCCCCCCCAAGAATCACTATTGCACATTCATTTAAATTTATAAAATTTTGTTTGCTTATTTTAGGTACGACTTTTAAAGGAGCTATTGATGACCTTGATCTAGTGCTACAAATACTCGAGAATTGTGGCTTCACACAAGATCGATTCTACATTCATGTTGATGCCGCCTTATTTGGAATGATTCTCCCATTTATTAATCGAGTGAGTAATTAATTCAGCTATTTGACCAAAAAGAGCAATTATTCAACTAAAATTATCTAACACAGAACATTATATAATGAAACTAAATACTCCATAATTAAATAAGAGTATATAACTACCGATATTATATACTCCTTGTGGTCCTTATTATTAGGCACCAACTACCAATTTCTCACAAATCAAATAATGATAATTGAGTTTTAAAATTTATGTTAAATTTATCACTTTTTCCAACTTCACCTTTCATTAAATGACATGTTTCGCATTTTCAATTTTTAATCTTCATTAATGATAGGGTAAAGTGGGAAAAAACATTTAATGCGGCAGTTGATGCTTTATATTAAGTAACAAATATTATAAGTAGTTGGTGTCTTATAATAAGAACTGGATGAAGTACTAAACATGATGAGGTGCATGTTTTGACTATTACTCTATTTCAAAACATCTAACAACAACAACAACAAAGTCGTATACCACTACGTATGGTCGGCTATATAGATCATACAATGGCATTGTACTTTATCATTCACCAATTCTTTTGGTATATCATTCACTAATAGATCTCGTTCTATAAGTTCACCAAGAGTTTGTCTTGGTCTCCCTCTCCCTCTTTTGATTGGACTCCAAAATGTTTGGTCCACCTCTTCACCGGCGCATCTATTGGCATTCTTTGGACATATCCAAACCAACTCAAACAATTTTCTAACAATTTCTCAGTAATGAGGACGAGTCACTCCATCACATTCTTGTATAAGGTCATTCTGAAATTCATCCTTTCATGTATGACCACACATTCATCTCAACATCATCATTTCAGGCAACAACCCCATTTTATGTTCATGTTGTTCCTTCACGCCCAACATTCACCACCATATAATAATGTTGGTCTTATAGGTGTAAAACTTTCATTTTACCTTAGGGGTACTTTTCTATCACAAAAAACCCAAGTAGCTTTCCTCCACTTACACCACCTAGCTTGGATTCTATGATTGACATTATCATCAATTTCACCATTTTGTCGTTTGATTAATCCTAAGTATTTAAATTTCGTCACTTGAGTAACTATATGATATCTCAATTTAACATCTAAATCATCTCTAAGTTGTATGTTTACAAAATTATAACACATATATTCTGTCTTACTCATACTTTGACGGAAACTCTTCAACTCTAAAGTGTTTCTCGCTCTATATCTATCTATAATTTAGCATTAATTTCTTCTCTTGATTCCACTAAAAGTACTATATCATCAGCAAAAAACATGCACATAGGTACTTCTTCTTTGATACTCTTAGTTAAAACATCAACCACCAAGTTAAATAAATATGGGCTCAAAGATGATCCTTAATGTAGGTCAATCCTTATAGGAAGTTTTTTGTTTCACCTCCTGTTGTTCTAACCTTAGTCAATACTCTATCATACATATCTTGTATTGTTTTATTATATGCTAAATACACTCCTTTTTTCCCAAGGCTTTCCAAAGTACATCTCTTGGTACCTAATCATACGCATTTTCAATATCAATGAAAACTATATGTAAGTCTCTTCTTCTGTTTCAATATTTCAAAAGACCCAAAAAGACAAAATCTTAAGTGATGGAGAACTAAGCTTCCCCCCTGTCTAATGCTTGAATCTTTGGCCTGCATGATTGGACGATAAGAAGGAAGAGGAGAGAGATATAGAGATCAAAGGGAAAACAAGTAAAGTAAGCTTTTTAGAATGGAACACCACAGGAAATAAGCAACCACATAGAATTATTAAACAATCAAGGGTTAAGGGTTATTATTTTCCCCTGAAATATTTTTGGTTCAAACTAGACTTGCCCCTAGAGTGTGCACATACATAGAATTATATCTATCCCTGAATCATGCATAAAAGATCATTTCTATGTCGGAAGTATACATGAAATGAAGGATTGACAACGGTAAAGAAATATATTAAATAATAGTCATTTCATAATGTTTTCTTAGTCAAAAGAACATACCTTCCATAGTGTCTTCTCAAGAAAATGCTAAAAAGTTTTAGAGAAATTATATAACAGTAAAATACACTTCTATATAGGCATACTTCTATAGGTTTTAGAATGATACAGAAAGTTTTTTTTTTCAAAAAATAATAAATTACCTTAGATTTTTCTAGGAAATTAAAGCTCTATAGATTGTGGAAACACTATAAAAAGTTTATTTTTTACAAGCACAGAAAACGCTATATATCATGCGCTATTTTTTAATGGTTATCTTTTATTATTAATTGTCATGTGGTAGATTCATGCATTAATGGAAAATTAATTTTTTTTAAATGATTCGATTTAGCTAATTAACTTGATATTTTTTGTCCTTTTGGCGATATATTCTAACAGGCATCAAAGATTTCTTTCAAGAGGCCTATAGGAAGTGTAACTGTGTCAGGGCATAAGTTTCTAGGATGCCCAATGGCATGCGGTGTTCTGATAACTCGTTTGAAATATGTTGATTTTCTCTCTAAAGAAGTAGAATATATTGGTTCGAGGGACACCACCATCTCTGGAAGCCGAGGAGGCCATACTTCAATCTTCCTTTGGTATGCTCTCAACAAGAGAGGCTTCAATGGCCTTCAACACGATGTGAATGAGTGCATTAAAAACGCAATATATCTTCATGATAGCTTGAGGGACCATGGAATTGGAGTTATGCGCAACAAGTTTAGCAATATTGTGGTGTTTGAGAGGCCTCTTGACGATGCAGTTGGTCGTAGGTGGATGTTATCTAACGAAGGGAATATATCCCACATTGTAGTGTTGCAGCATGTGACCATGGAAATGATAGATTTGTTTGTGGGAGAGTTTGTGAATCATCGATCCATTTTCTCTCTTTATGAAAATGGAGGCATAATATCTCCCTGTATTGCTGAGGAAATTGGTGCCAACAACTGTGCTTGTTCGTTCCACAAGAAGCTGATGGTGATCAGATATTGTTGATTTGTTTATTCAATTCAGCTTTGATGGTGATGATGAATCTATTTCAATATTCTATTTTCTTCGTTTGTTGTATTTTGAATAAGCAAGAACCTTGCTCCTTTTGAATAATGATTTACATTTTATTAGTGTTTGAAAATAAAATCTGTTTTTTTCGGTGATGGAAAGGGGCCTAATAAGCCAGTCACACATGTTCTCGCACTTGTCGTCTGGCGAGACATACCAATGTCCCTACTATCTTGATGCAAGATGTCCTCAATACTACTTGGTGGTTTCATCCATATTTCGTCTTCTTGATACAGGCTGAAGCTTAATATTGCCCATTTTATTATAAGGCACCAACTACTCATTTCTCATAAATCAAAGAATGTTAACCCTTCATTAAATGACATGTTTCACATTTTCAAATTTTAATCTCCATTAATGACATGGGTAAAATGGGAAAGAGCATTAAATATGGCGGTTAATATCTTATATTAAAGAGCATATATTGTACTCCCTCCGGTCCCTAATGTAAGAGCCCAAAATTTGAATGATTTTGGTCCCTAATGTAAGAGCTCACCCCATATTCTCTCCTCATTTAATGCATTTTTTCCTACTTTACTCCTAACTCTCTTTCATATTTATTAATGCTTATGTATTTCTCTCTCTTAAAAGTACCATAATAAATATGGGCAATTTTGGAAAAGAAGCATTAACTTCAAACACCCAACTAACATTCACATGTTTTCTTAAGAAGCATTTTTTTTACGGCTAGCTCTTACATTAGGGACCGGAGGGAGTAGGTAGTTGTACCTTATAATAAGTACCGGAGGGAGTACTACTTGATGCTTAACATTAATGCTCCATCAATATTCAATATGCACTAGGTTTGTTGAGGTGGTTCCCAGCTAACATTGATTACTTTTTCATTTATTTGTCGGCATGAGTCTAGGTCCTATCTTTGCATATAATTTTCAATGTACCTCCTATTCATTTCTGTCCTTGTTTTAAGTCACGAACTATTTATTCATACCAAATAATGGTATTTTGTACTACAAATTAATGTTAAATTTACCATTTTTTTCAACTTCGCCCTTCATTAAATGATGTATTTCACATTTTCAATTTTGAATCTCCATTAAAATTAAGGATAAAGTGGAAAAAAGCATTCAATGCGGCGGTTGGTGCCTTATATTAAGAACAAAAAATTGTTGATACTTGTTGACTTATAATAAGAACTAGAGATAATAATTTCTAGCTCTCCATATCTCTGCCATTCAAAGGTAGAATTATGGCTGCGACTGTTTCTCCATTGCCATATGTTGTTACGCACTTCACATACCCCGTTTCCTCTTCCCCATTTCTGAGTCATTGCATTCGCTAGAAGTCTTTTGTGAATGCAGCGCCAGATAAGCACTCTCATTCTTTCTGGAACTTTAACCTTCCAAATTGTCTTCCAGAGCATTCTATCTTGATTCTCTTCATGAACCTGTAATGATTAATATGCACTTGCCTTGGTGAATTATCCATGTGGAGTTGGTTTCCATGCCATACTTGTTTCCTCCTCATGCCTTTGTGTCCTTTGAATATTTTCTTTCCAAAAAGTCTCCCACATTTTTGCTAATTCCTTCCTGAAATTAGAGTCCGTCTTTTTAGCTATATTTGTCCCTCTCCTTTCCAACTTCTTCCATATTTCTGAGTTAGAACTTGTGCCCATAAGTTGGTAGGGTCAGTTGTAAGTCTCCATAACAGCTTGAGAATAAAGGCATCATTCATTTGTTTAAGAGACTTTATACCCACCCCACCTATTTCTTTAGGTTGACACATCTTCTCTCAAACTATTGCATGCCACATCTTCTTTCCTTTTGAGTCTCCCCATAGAAATTCTCTTGGTAATTTTCTACTTCATCATCTATGTATGGTTCCATGTGGAAGTTTTCCATGTTGCATGGGGTAGAGAGCCATAGATCCCATCACTGATTTCACGAGAATGATTCTTCCTCCTAAGGATAATGGGCAAGCTGATTTCCACCCTATTAGCCTTGCATTGACCCTTTCCACAATATTCTTGTATTTTTCCTTTCTCTTCCTTGCAAATTTGATCTCGTCTCCTAAATACCTTCCTAATTCTTTCCTGGAGCTTAAATAAGTTATGACCTCATCCTGAATTTTTTTTATTCAGGAGGATTCTAATTGTTGTTCTGGCTGTTAGCTAACTAGTAACCTCCTTGCAGCATCACAAAGAAATAAAAAGAAATAGCATATGCCAGAGTTGGCAAGGAATGTTCGGTTCTTCAGCTGTATTTTATGGAGACAATGACATTGGGCTACTTATGGGCCAAGAAGGCCCAATATAATCTATTGATAGTTTATAGGCCCAATATCCACCCATATGACTTTTTTTTGCCACTAATCCATCCATATGATTTACTGATTAGTGATATTGATTACCGCTACTCCTGATCAAAAAACAATATTGATTAGTGATTACCGCTACGGCGTCTATGCACTTCTCCAAAATAAAAAAATATAACGAGTTTTAGCGAGGATTTGGTATTTAAGCGTGTATATATTTAAGGTGCTTTTTCATATGCATACCTATATTTATATACGCATATATATTTGTTGCTGGTGGTGTCTTTTTTTGTACCCATGAATTCTGACGAAGGAAGGATGAAGACAGTCTTGGCGGCGATGACTCCTTTCTACCTATATTAGAGTTTTACAATTTTATCTATTGTTTTTTGGACATTTTTGCAAACCTTTTATTTTGTACTTTCTATTTTACTTTTCCTTATTATAAAATAATATATGTCATTATAATCCCAAAATAGTATATATATGTCATTTGACAAAAAAAAAACAATATATGAACCGAGATCAACAATATATATATATATATATATATATATATATATATATATATATATATATATATATATATATATATATATATATATATATATATATATATATATATCATTATTATAGTAATGTAAAATATTCCTGTATGACTTGGAAAAAGTAACATTCAAACAAAACTACGTTAACTAGTAAATAAACAGGACATTCATTCATCAATCACACATAAGAAACTAAAACAAAGTTTTTTTATCAAAACTAAACCAAAGTTTCTTAAACATAAGATATCTTGCTATTTGTTTATCTCAAAACAACACCACATCATCCTCAACTTGGGGAGAAAAGAATATAAAATTTTACCTAAAAAATTCACAATCATCTCTTGGTCAATTTAGATTTTTTTGAAGCACCTGTTATCATGAACTTACCTCTTTCTAATTTGGAGGTTTTATTGGATCGAGCCAAGTAGGATTACAAGGGCAACAAACCTCTAGTACCAATGTTAATGCGTTCTGAGAGCTCAAACTCAAGCACTGGTTAAACTAGTACAACCTTTATAATTTTAATCATGTACTTGGTGGTTAATTAATTGAGATGCCGATTTTAGTCCCTAAGCCATTTAGATTTTTATCCGCCAACCTAACCCATTTGGATTTTGAACCATTATTTAACGTATTTTTTTATGTCTATACTGATGGAAATCATTAATCATCAATCTTAATTAAGAAATATCAGGCTAACTTTACCCCCTTTTTCTGTTTCCAATGAAACTCATTTTACTTGACCCAGTCAGCATAAATTGTGTTAGGAGAGTTTTACACCGACTTAATTTGACCCAGTGGAGATTTGAGTTGATGAGTGGTGGGAACACGTTGAATCAGAAACAGTCCTGCACGAAACTACTGTAACTGTAATTTTAATTTTTCATAACATGATGGACTTTTGTTGTTCGGCAGAAATAAAAATAAACAAGTTGGTACGCATCTAATTCTGAGATGACGGTGGTTTCAATTCAATTCAAAAACTCAAAAGGTGCTTGGAAAATTCTATACACAATAGACTTTCAAAACCCAACATTTTCTGTTTTCATTTCCCAGAATCTATTGATTTTGACAACCTATGGTATTTTTTCAGCCATCCCAACCTATGGTATTCATTGTGTTGGGCCTTGGCCTCTTTACAATTCCCAAAAAATGAAAAGTTCGCAGCACTCGTGCCGCAAAATAATCATATAGCAATATTTTCATTTTATTTTTCTAAGTTGCCTTTGGTAATTAAAAAAATTAATTTAGTCCTTTCAACTCCATTTTATAAGAATATTAGTTATATTTAGTATATTTTTGGAGTTTTAGTTTATGCTACTGTCTATCAAAATAATTATTATAATCTGAATATAAAAATAATTATTAATCTTAAATTAAACATTTATGCGTATTTTAAAAATATATATGGAAAGTGTTTATGTAATTTCAACATAAAGAAAAAACAAATTTCATAATTTTTTTAAATAAGGAAAAAATCGTGCATGATTTGACATGATAAAATTTCTGAGCATATTAAGAATAACAAAACAAATCCATGTTAATTTAATAAGATTTAATTAAGATTTGTATTAATTTTGAAAACATGAGGAAATCATGCTTAATTTTTAATAAAATCCAACCAAAATATGTTTTAAATTTGGAATAATATAATTTATCCCTATAGTTTTGACTAATCCAAAATTAAGTTTGAATTTCGATTGGTAACAACTCAACTGCAATAGCTTTAATTTAATAAAAATTACTTGTGAAAACCTCAACTTGATACCTTATACTCCCTCCGGTCCCTAATGTAAGAGCCCAAAATTTGAATGTTTTGGTCCCTAATGTAAGAGCTCACCCCATATTCTCTTCTCATTTAATGCATTTTTTCCTACTTTACCCCTAACTCTCTTTCATATTTATTAATGCTTATGTATTTCTCTCTCTTAAAAGTACCATAATAAATATGAGCAATTTTGGAAAAGAAGCATTAACTCCAGACACCCAACTAACATTCACATGTTTTCTTAAGAAGTGTTTTTTTGACGGCTAGCTCTTACATTAGGGACCGGAGGGAGTATGCTCTTTAATTTCAACAACGTTGGTTTGCACATTTTTTATACCTTATTATACCTTAAAATGATCAAAGTGCTTTTTTTTATGATTTAGAAACTAGGTTCAAATATTGTCGTTACATTTTTTTAATAAGCCTCATGATGCGAGGTGGGAAAACTAAGTTCTAACACAAGAGTTGGCATTTTCCTAAAGAGTTTTAATTATAGGCAAGTGGGATGTTGGTCCCATAGCAAAAAAAAATGGCAAGTTGCAAATTTTGCTACTATTTTATGAGATTTTTTTTAAACACATTTTTCGGACCAAAAACAACAGCAAAACCAACTAAGTATTTTATGAGATGAGTAATTGACGATTGAGCCAACTTTGGCCAACAGCCAACTAAGTTAATCACTGTTGTTTGTGGAAGTTTAATAAAAAGTGTTGTTTGTGGAAGTTTAATAAAAAGCAAGAAATATCTACGAGGGAAAATTATTAAATTAAATAACCTCTTTTTATTGAAGAAATATTTAACTTCATTTACTTAATTTATTTTTCCAATCAAAATAGAATATATTTGTTATTTACTTATTTATACTTCTTTTTCCACCAAAATTATTTATACTTCATTTACCAGTCCAGTATCTAATTTATGTCATTAAAGTTTTTTTTTTATTTTGAACTGCACTTAATCTAATTTTATTAGAAAAAGCAGGCAGTTTTAGAAATTTACATATCTAAATGTTCTCCTTTTTTATGTGTGCAAATTATTTGCAAAGTAATTTTCCTCTTTTATTTAAAATAGATAAATAAAACATTTCCGCTTCATTTTAGTTTTAAAATACTTTTAATTGACCAATATGCATTGTTCTTTAATTTTTCAACCATTTCAGGGAGGGTATTTTAAGAATTTATTATACGGCCACGAAATATAAGTTTTGAAACTTATCTGATCTGGAAATATAATAAATTATTGTACTTTAAGCTCCAAATTGTAGGCCTTTCAATGGGTTCCCTATAATTTGAAAACTGATTAGAGCTTTATTTGACTCTTGTTTCTTTTATCAGCTTTGTCATTCATTTCACATTTTATAGAATATTGACTAATTGACCCTTTCAATTTTCTTAATCTGCATTGCATGCCAAGGTTGAACTACTCTCTTATCAGTAGCATGTATTCTTACTCAATCCGAACAGGTCAGCCTAAAACCCAGTGACCCTATCAAACAATCAGTCCAGCATGCTATTAACCTAGGAACCCAGTAACCCCGATTAACTTGGTTTAACCCGGGGTAGTCCAATGGATTCAAATTCTAATTAAATACATTAGTCTTGAATTCAATCTTTACTGTCCATATATGTGTGTGAGCGCGCATACAATTTTTATATCCAATTTCTTTGTGGCTCTAGCCTCTAAGTCATATTTTTTTTCTAATTAGCATAATACTTTATTTACTTGTAACTTTTAGAAGGAAAAATGTTTGTTTCAATCCCGAATACATATTTAAAAGATGTTTCAATCAAAAGAGCAGTTCCCCATGAAAATTATAAGAAATGGATACTTCATTTAATCAACATAAATTTTACAAATGAAAAATATTACTACCTCCAGTCCTAAATATAGGAGTTAGATAACTTTTTTTTGGAGAGGTTAAGGTTGCAAAATAGTCGATTAAATGATGACATATTTAATATATTTTTAGATTATCCATTAGTTTATAAGTAAAATAGACTAGTTTAAGGGAAAAAATTAGGTAAATCAATTTATAATTAACTTATTTTGCTTTTTTTAAGGATTTTTTAAAAAAGTCAATTAGGTCTTATATTTAGGACCGGAGGGAATATTACTTTCAATCCTTTTAAAAGGGATGAGAGCGGGATTTGGGTTGAAGGTCTCAACATGGGGGCGGCGGCACGGTGGAGGGAAGGAGCTTAAAAATTTATGGGAATTTGTTTTTTGTTTAATTAGTATTATTAATGTCCAGATAAGCACAACTTGCCACATAAGCTCAACCAATCAGCACTAAATTAACACTGTTAGTGACACATGATCGAGCAAACTTAACACTGTTAGTGACATATAAGCAAACTCAATGCACCAGGGACTAACCACCACAAATTGAGTGAATTTGATGGACAAAAAACACTCATTTTAAACTTGAGGGATAAAAACCCCAAATGAAGGGAAATTAGGATGACCAAAAAGTTATGTTTACCCTTTTGTAAATTATAAATGTCGTATCTTTCCTTAATAAAATTAATGATATATGAAATATCATTCTGCATGTTTATTGTAAAACAATATAGTTCTTTCCATAAAAATATTCGCCTGCAACAGTGTATGGATATCATTATTATTTTTAACACATAGCATAGAAAACATACAAGTTTCCACATAAAACAAGTAGGTAGGATTGTTATTCTCTAATTCTTTATATACTGATCATTTTTAGTTTTTAATATTTTTTTCCGATAACTTTTGGGAACCATGTAAATGTTTTCGCGTTAAGATTATTCTCAAGAGTTCAGAAAAAAAAAAGATTATTCTCAAGAGGTCTTTAACTTTAAAATATATTTAAAACTCTGTGTGTGTGTGTGTGAAGCTATTTTAGTGATATGAAGGTAAGTGGCCACGCATACCTATTTTTTTGGAAAATTACATCATTTTCAAAGAATAGCCTGCATCACTCTATCTGTGTTTATCTAACACACACACACACACGCACACATATATATTGTATGCGTGTTCTGGATATATCAATTATTGTGTTTTTTTTTTGGCTAATGGATATATAAATTATTGTGTAATCCTTTCGATTTTTATTATAGAAAGCACAGATACATATTCGGAAAGTGTCCCAAACAGCACTAACTCTATGTATCACATCAGTGTTCTATGAGTAATACTTATAGTTATAACAATATTCACATTCAATACAACTAATTTTTTTCATTTCATCACTAGCTACCTGTTCCAACACCAGCGCACATCTTTCATCGTTTCTCAAATTTGTCGAGTTATTATATTTAATATCAAAAGCAAATCTGAAATAAGGCATACATTGTGTGGATGGTAGTAGAAAACAAGAAAAATAGCCCATTTATTTTATTTAAAGCCTCTTTATAATTTTGATGAAAATCTAAGCTCAATAATGGAAGTTCTTGTCAAAGGACCTAACAAATACGTAAGATATGCCAGATAATTTATTTATTTATTATTGAAATACGTATATGCACAAACATTCCTTGGTCTCTCCATTTGAACATTTGTTTTGCATGAGATGATGCGATGATTGAATTAGTCAGCATCGATAACTTGTTATGAATTTTCTTGGATTAATGAAAAATCAATTACCACCACACATGTATGTTAAATAATATTGTTGTTTTGTCTTGTGATCCCACGTGGATTTTGATGTTTTATTTTTGATCGAGTCGAGGTGTCAATCATGCAAATGAAAGCAAATTAGAGTAAGACCCAGATCTGATCTGAATTGTTTATAATTATTTGACTTTTGTTTTTTTCCCAAGATTAATTGGCAGTTACTCTACGATTTTGCATTAAAAAATATGAAACTTTTTATTCTAAATTACTTCCAAAAGTTGTAGTTCTGGATTTTTTTGGTCGGAAGTTTTAGTTCTAGTTATCATAAGTGTCCAGCTTATTTTAAATATAAAATAATAAATTATTTCTTAAGTATTTAAAACTAATTCAAAATTTTCATTTTTGAATATATGTTTATTTATGAAATCTATAAAATATCTCTTACCATTTATATCTAAATTGACGAAATTAATTTTTATTTTTTTAATTTTGAGTGAACTTTCTTTTGCTTTTGCTTAGGGTAGACAACTGACATATGAATTTGCTCCATTCACAAAGGCTAAAGATTGAACCCTCAACCACTTGTTTAAGGATGTGAATACTTATTACCATTCATGCTAACTGACTAACTCACCAACTTATATTGGGTGAACTTTTACTAACAGTTGAGTGCTACATTTGAACTTTAACCTTTACTCATCCTGATAGTATGTATTATTATCATGTAAAGAGACAAGTATCCATCTTGATTAATTATTACTCATCTTGATCAAATTTTATATTCATCATAATCTTTAATACTATTAACCATCTTGATTAATGTTTATATTCTATACGTAAACAATTTTTTATAACTATTTCATGGTGGGGGTTAAATAAGATTAAATACATTACAATAAAATGTGAGAATATCCTTATGAGCATTCTTGATGATTTTTAAATGAGTCTGAAATGTGATTCCATAACATGTCGTCCTGTTAATTGACATGTAAGTAATTGGTCTAGCAAGAAAAAGTAGATTAATTATTATTGGGACTTTTCCTTGTAGAACTTATACTTTTATAGTTTTATTATCTAAAATTTAGTGAAATAAACAAAAATTATAATATTGAACATTATGATAAAAATAATTTTTTTTTCAAATCAATATGCATTATAAAATTTATGTAAATAATCACACTTGGAAAAAAATAATTACTGGTAATTTTTTTAACATTAATGTATTTAAATTTTATATGCAATTCACATTTAATATATATAATATAAGTAACAGGTCCAAACTCATAAAAATGTGCTGCAGAATGTTTATTGTATTTTACATTTTTTTGATAATACTCACTATTACATTTTCTTTATTTGCTTTTTGGATCAAACATTGCTATTTTATACCAGATTCTGAAACTCATATAAAATATTTTTTTAATTAATACAATTTTTTTCTTGATTGATAAATATTCTTATTTTAGAAACATGAATAACATATTTTTTTAATGTTTAATTAAATTTTTTAAAATTCACACATATTATAATAACATGTGTAAATTTCTGGTTTTGAGAAAAATAATTTCACAAACTTTTGTAAGGCTAAAATATTAAGATAAAGTACAATTTCATATAAATTTCAACAATGTTATTTAAATGGTAAATGGTAATTTTAATGGAATCATCAAATAAATATATACAGATTAATACTATAAGAAGTAAAATTAATTAAAAGCAAAACAAACCGAAAATTGTATCTATATTCATATATTTACAACTGTTTTGTAATGAAGTGGGTCCTTTTGGCAAAAAAAAGTGGATCCTAAATAAATGATTTATAAAGTTGGGCAAAAGATATTAGGTTTATTGAAAATTAATAAATATTGCACATATTTGTTATTTGTAACTACAATATTAAAAAGTTGAGGGTTAAGGGGCAAAAATATGCATGTATTTGCCAAAGGTGCACCCAACACCATAAACAGTTTTTGGGTGTAAAAATACTCATGAACTTTTCTATAGGATGCAAAATTGCTCATCCCATTAAACTAGGCTAACATCCATTACTTTTAAAGTAAGTGGGTCTCACAATATATATTTACATGTTTATTGTGTTGGGTGCGCCTCTGACAAAAGGACATGGGTATTTTTGCCTTTTAACCCAAAAGTTAATATTTCTCAGTGCCTTGTGGCAAGCTCTTGAGATAGTCCATGAGGGGGTGAGTTTGAGGACCGCTATGTGACACCCTCCGGTTTAATTTCTTTATATTATTATCTTTTGTTTTTAATGGAAATCAAGGAAACAAATAAATTTACTACATTATTACATATGTCACATATAATTAGATGAAATGATAGTTTATAAGTAAAATAAGTTAGTTTTAAAGAAAAAACCTACTCTTAGGCAATTTAAAGTGTGAAATTTTGGATCCTTACATTAATTAAGAATAAATATAAAATGTGCATAGACCAAAATCCGCCCTCAACATTGCATGGGAAAGAAATAATTAATATAAGAAAAAAACTAATATCCAGAAATAAGATTAACACATTTAATTTTTCAAACAAATTTAAAACCTTTAAGCCTAATTTTTATTTGTAAGACATTTAGGTTGCCAAGGTGATTATTCGCTGTGTTGTTTTTTAACCTTTAAAAAGCTAAGAAATAAATTTAAAAGTTGTTAAGTTTTAATATATAGGTACATAGCTAATGAGATATAAGTTTTCTTTACATCTTTATAAATCATGTTGGAAATGACATTAAAAAAACACTATATGTTTATCTTGTTCCATTCAATCTCTCATATTAATAGTGAGTTGATTTCATATAGGAGTAACACATTCGATCAAAAAAAAAAGGAGTAACACATATGGCATAAAATGATGTGATTTATGTTAATTTAAAGAGAAAAATGATGTGATAGAGTAGTACTCTAATTTTTTAGTGGGAAATATTGGGATGATTGGGGATGCAATTATGTAGATATATTCAATGCACGACTCTCTTCCGCCAATCACAACCATCCATCTTAGGTTTATAAAATCCATATATAGTTCCTCCCTACTTCCCAATAATGTTGTGATTATTTTAGGTCCTTACTCTGACGCAATCAATCTCCTCCCTCCACGTGTCCACCTGTCCCCTCTCTCATTCCTATCATTGAGCCACCTGAACAGATCAGCGGCTCCAACATCGCAATTCCCATACCCAATTCCCTTCTGACACGTGGCTCCTCAGTTGCCCTACACGTGTCTAATCTTTCCAATATAACTTAAGACTTTCTTGATCTATCCATGATACTCTGCCAATTTTTTTTTTTTTTGAGTTTTTAATCCGGTATCCTGGGCCAGCCCTAATGTCACGGGGAACTCAACGGGCTCAGACTAATCCAGATCCGCACCGGGGCCTCCACTTAAGGGTAAAGTGCTGGCCAAGGGGCAGGCTGCATTCCCAGAGCTCGAACTCGAGACCTCTGGTTAAGCGGTGAAGTGAGGTAACCACTACACCAACCACGCTTGGTTATACTCTGCCAATTTTAAAACCAAGAATTCGTTGTTTGTTGGAACTAAATATGCATTCAATTGTTTAAGTATCTGTACTATAAGGAAAATCTTCCCATGCAATGTATGGGGAAGGATTTTGTTTGGTATTTGCAAGAAAGTAGTTTTGCTAAGTTTTGAAGTTTTTTATATATATGTCAAGTTCAATCTTTTTAATGGTTTCTGCAAGTATAGACATGATACAAGTTTATGGCAGATGACTTACTTTCTACGGACTATGTTTTATATGTTGTTCAGTTTGTTGCCTCTAACATTAACATTAATCTTGTAGAGAGTAGATGACGAATGTTTTGCTCTTCATTTTTGTAGTTGATTCTCCCATATGATTATTTCAGTCAACTTTAATATTTCTTTTTTGTCATCAAATTTCCAACTGTTTATCGAGAAAACACTGTGTGGATTTATAGTTTTAATGCATACGAGGATTACAAATGATATTTAAGAAAACAAAATGCATTTTCTTATAAATAACAATTATTTGACATCTATATATTATATATCTAGTTCCTTCATTAAGAATTATAATACTCCGTATGTATAAAAAATACATTATGAAATAATATTTTCCATTTGGATCTCAGGCCCCTACTGTCCTGATTATAACTTATGTTAGTTTGACTAAATCTCACATATATACCATGAAGCATGAAATGAAAGTTAAAGTATTTAATTAATATGTCTCCATTGATTTATTTGTTTTTCAAAATTTACCTTTATTTGAGTAGTATTGAAATAAAATGCTATGTATTTTTCAAATCTAATATTTCTTTTATTCGACAAGAAAAAATTGAAAAATAATCATTGATGACTTTTAGGTTTATATTCGTGACTAAAAAATTTTAACCAAGTCGACTTATAACATGGACTGTATAACATAGCACTGGGAAAGTGACTTATTGTATATTCAATGACATTTATTTGTATGGGGTCATTTCAAGTTTTATTCCTTAAATGTAGGAGTTATATAATTAATTTATGAAATATTAAAAATTTGGTTTAATAATTATTTGTAAAAAACGTATCATATCGCTAAAATATTCTTACGATGATGATTTTATATTTATGGGATGTGATTATGTGGCTTTGTACGTTTGTCTCTCTCGAAATAATCTCCACGTATGCAAATAATTGAATTAATCATGAAACACCTGATTTGATTAATTGATAATGATGTGAGTGATAAGAATTTTGATTCTTTAGCTATGTCGCCCAGAATTCGATTATCAAATTTTCTTTTTTACACATTATAAAAAATAAATTAAGACATATTCATTATATATACATAAAGAAAAATCATGATTCATATGCAAATTGATGATTAATTGAACCAAAAAAATTGATGATTAATAGTGGAGTCTTATAATGGATAAATAAAGGTAGCAAATTTTTTTGGACAAAAAAGTTATTCCTCTTGTACTAAATATACTCAGTTGACTTTTTTGAAAATACTAGAAAGTAAAATAATTCATTTTTAAATTAGTTTATCAGATTTTTTTTTATTAAACTAGTTTATTTGATCTATAAGTAATATAGGTAATCTAAAGACAATATCAAATATATAGAAATTAACTAAGTTGTTTTGTTTCCTTAGTCCTTTCAAAAAAATATAATGCCTTATATTTGATAGCAGAAAGAGAATCTAACTTGATTTGTTATTTCTCTCAATAAAAACCTTTATTATGTTACTCTCTCGTTAATTATTAGTCCATTTTGACATTTTTTTGAAAAAAAACTAAAATTGTAAAATTGATCAGTTTTTTTTATGACTCAAAATTGATCACTTTAAATTGTCCAAAATGATCTTTTTCCTCAAAACTAGTTTATTCTAGTTATATAAACTTACATATATTATAATTACATTTATCATATATATATATATATGTATAATTTAGTGGTCAAACTTATTTCCTTAACTTTTAAAAAAAAATCAAAAGAAACTTATATTTAATGACGAAGGGAGTATTAACCAACGAATCAGTAGAAGATGTTGGGCAAACCAATTACTTTAAACATGGATTACAAACAAACAAACAAACACACACACACACAAGTAACATTTAACTGTGAATTTTAAATAAAATAATGATTAGTAGTTAACATAAAATCATGTACATGAAATTTAAGAATTATTATTAAGTCATGGATTAAGTTTGTGATCTAGGATGACTTGATAAAATATGTTTTTGCCACTTGCTTTGTTATTTTCCTCTCGTATTTCAAACAAACTAATGGAGTTTAAGTTGCATAGAGTTTAAGAAGATATACGTGTACTTGATATTGGACAAGTCAATATTATTTACTTACATGAATCTCAAATAACATTGAGGGACATAAATAATATACCGTTTGGCCTAAACAAGTGAAAATGAATGCAGTAATAATTCAGATGATCGATCCGTCCCACGATTATATATTAAAAATTCAGAATGAAGATGAAAGGAAAGGAGTTCTATGGAATTTGAATTTCAGAAAACTGACAAACGAATTATTTATGGTGCCAGTGGGTCTCCGCCTAAAAAGTCATTAAACCAATCCTTAAATATGGGGATGTATCAATTTCTGGTGTTTGAATATGTGATTAGTCCCTCCTATTAGTATGGTTAGGACTTAGGATAGGGTGTAAAAAATATGAATTTGTTTGTCCAATAGTGTAAGCCTGTGAAGTGTGAAAGAAGGAATGGATTTAAATTAATTGTTGTAAAAAAATATTGTGAAAAAAAACTCTCATTCGCAACGTACTTTTGACTATATACAATTTTCTTTTTCATTTCTCCCTGTAGGTTTTACACATGTAATAGGGTTGCACACATTGAATAGGTTGCTATTGAGTTTCAAAACAAATCTAAAGTATATTTGGGTAATAAATTTTGCATTTCGAATGTATCAGCAATTCGCCACATTTTATACGAAATTCAAGATATGCCGTGCAATTACCGTTGCTAAATGTATATGTATATTGTATGAAATTGGCAACAGAGTTTGCCATGGAAAATTCCGTGACTAATTTTGTCCGTAAAAGCAAAAATGACAAAATTAATCACGAATTTCTCCCTTTGACTAATTGTGTGAATAATTTAGAGCTTGATAGAATAATTTAGTCATTAATTTTTCATGATGATTTTGAGATAAAACTATGAAAAAAGGTGGGTGGTTTAGTCCTTTGGAAACCGGATGTTTATTTGCGAAAAGTTGTTAATGTAAGTTATCATTAAAATTGAACAAAAAAGAGACTAAAACACATATCATAAGAGTAACTAGGAAAATGTGGGCACGCTGAGTTTGGTTTGGGAGAAAATATAGGGAATGCGAGTAGATGGAAGGAAGGGAGAGGTAGGGTATGACAGGGACGTAGTAATTAATATTTTTGTAATGATCCCTCATTTAGTTTAAGTAATAATTACAAGGGGGAGAGCATTAGAGCAATAACGATCTACTATTTTTTCCCAATCATATTAATGTATATTATTTATTTATATGTTATAAAAATAGCTTACATCTTAATTATAAGTATTTTAAAGATATTTTTATTTATAACTAATGTAACAAAATATGATAATCATTTTTATTTCAAATAGAATATATTTATTTTAAATTATGTATACAATAATAAAATTGTAATTATATATAATAGTATTTTTATTTATCATATATTTTTTTTGTTTTATATATATATATATATATATATATATATATATATATCTGGATTTCGACGAAAAACTTTTTTAAAAATTGTACTAATAAGGATAAGGATTAGAGGGAGTGCTATACTCATTGATGATAAAAATATGATCCCACCAATTCTAATTGTATAGGACATATTTAGGGAGTTGATAGTGTTTATAAATATAAAAAAGGAAAAACTTACATCAAGTTACTTTCTCCAAGTTCTCAAGTTCTTTTAATATAGGAGTGACAGCTAACCATTAGATTGAATGAATGATTTTTATAAAAAGACACATGTCACTCCTATATTAAAAGAACTTGAGAACCTGGAGAAAGAAACTTGACCTAAGTAAGGTCCATATAAAAAGATTATTTTTGTCAACTTATTCCCACATTATCTATATTAAGGTTTCTAGTAACAACTATCATTTAGGGGAGGGGGGGGGAGAATAAAGAAAAATGATTAGGCCACTTAAATCAACTAGTTTAAGTAACATACTTTTGTAACATAGCATTGAAAACATATAAATGACAGAAAATATTGAAAAATGATCACTTAAATGATAAATATTCAAAAGGCAGATAAATATTGGAAACATGAACTAATTAACTCAAAAGTGCATTTAGGGCCCGCTTGTTTTTAAAATTGAAATGGGAGAAATGAAAATGTATGATTTTTGTTAATTTACATATATCCTTATCCTTGTGTAATAATGAAACCAAACGGGCATACCATGGTAATCAAACTCGGTCTAGTCCAATCAACTCAGAGCACACCTACACGACCAACAAATCGAGCTGGGTTGAACTTTAATCTTGGAGGAAAGTGACCCGTTAATTAACCCAAGCAACTTATTCCCGCCTGAGAGCAACATGGGAAACCTAATGTGCTAATCCATCCTAACCGGGGAATTAAAATACATCTGTTTATTTTTTTGTTAACTTTCTTTTTTAAAAAAATTTCAATTTCTTACCGAGCTAAGTCATAGGTTAATTATGTACTAATCCTCTGACACTTTGAGCATCTACCTCAACCGGGCTAGTTGTCGGTCCGGGATTATTTACCTTGTTCCATACAAAGATCATGGTTGTTCCTTGAAATCTTAAAATTTGTAGGGCTTATGAATGTTGTTTTCTCTTTTAGATTGGAGAAAAGGTGCGTCAAAGTCATTCATCGTCTGTGGGTTCAGTGGCGAAAGGATTAAAAAATGAGTGTCGGGTTGTCCACCTAGTCGTGAGATCGATTCCTGGGGAGTGACACTTTGTTGTGTCTCCATTGCGTCGCTTGGGGAGGTATCTCCGTAGCTTAGTGAAGCTGAGAGTAACCTACCTATGTGAACAGTCAGAATGAGCTTGTTGGTCATGCCCCAGAGCCCACAGGGACAGACCGGTCATGCCCCAGAGCCCACAGGGACAGACCTCAATAGATCATGAGTTAGGTGCCCTATCCTTGAATTGGGTTGAGCTAAACCCTTCCTAAAATTTGTTTATAAAAGAAAAAAAGACGCGTCGTCAAAGCCTCCGAGGCCAATTCCAGGAAGATATATTTTGGTGAGGAGTGTCAAAATCAGTGGTGGGCCCACAATCAAGGGAGAGGTATGAAATGAGAATTTTAAAATTTGAAATTGAAAGCATCAAAAGTTTGAAATCCACACTTTGTGTGGCCTCGTAAATATCACCTCCTCTTCCCCTCTCACATAAGACAACGCCGTCTTTCCCTTCAATTTGACAATCCAAAATAAAAATAAAAATAAAAAATAAAAAGAATTCGTTCCTTTTCTTTGCGTTTTAGCCCCTCCATACTTCCATATTTACACCCTTGGTGTTTGGTTTTGCGTTTTAGCCCCTCCATACCTCTCTATCTAATTTATATTTCAAATTCAGATCTTGCACGTTTTATTAAGTAACTAGAGAAAATTAATTAGGTCCCACCCAAAACACATAATATAAGAAAAATTTCACTAATTGGTCAAATTAAAGTAGGGTCCCTAGGGACCATATATTAATTATCTCCACAGAGACAAAGACTGTTTTGCCCTTTGACTTGTTTTTTAAATTAGAAGAAAATGGACTTTAAACTATATTGTTGAGACCATAGAGTATGACATTTGGTACTCTTAAGTTACCAACCCCAAGATGTGTGGATTTACTGATACTAATTGGGCGAGCTCATTATATACAAAAAAGGTATTTTAGCAAATGTTTTCACTCTGATCTAGATTTAGGGGTGATTTCTTGGGGTTAAAAAAAGTCATAATAGCAATGTTTACCTCTGAAGTCGGGTGCTGAAGTCGGGGTTGTTTTGCACAAGCTTCAACAATTTATCAAGCAGTTTGGCTAATAAGGAGAACGTTATTAATAAAATTACTTATAAAACAAGATCGAGTGGCATAGATATTTTGTGACAACAAAACAAAGCAACTATCTTCAAAACAATCCAATATTTCGTAGCTAAACTAAACATATTAATATTTGTTATCATTTCATTCATGACTTGGTATAAAGAGGGCAAATATCACTAGAATATTGTAGCACACATGAAAACTTTGCTGATGTTTTGACAAAGGTCTTATCCGAAGAGAATTATGTTGTTTTAAAGAATTACTTGGTGATTGTTGAAGACTAATTTAGAACCAAGTTTCCTTAGTTTTATTATTTTTAAATTTTTTTGAATTTTTTCTATAAATTAGTTAATTATAGGAAATCTGATCGTTTCTATTTTCTCTTTCTTTACTAACTTATATTTATGTGGGCTCATTCTTGTTATTTGTTCAGTCCTCCATCAATTGAATAAAGCTTCGGTTGCTTTTCTCTACTAAGCATTTCGTCATTTTCTGCCATTACACACTGTTCCGATAGTGTCCCTTCCCTACATCAGATTGTCCATGATCATTTGAAGTCCCATGAGTTCTAAATATCCACTTACAACCCAGGTTTTTCTATACTTAAAGCAACATGCTTTGGCCTTTCAAACACAGGTTGAGTTTAATTTGAATCGAGCCATACTTTCGAAGGGCAGAGATTGAGAGATTGGTACTAATAGTGTGAAACGAAGTTAAATGCTTATAGGTGAAAATCATGCATGCGGCAACATCTTAATTGGTAAACTGGTACTAGATTTAAATTTTGTCCGATCCCTTTTATTTACCGACGTTAACAATGTAAAACAAATTAGAGTCAAATAATATAGAGTAGTAAAAATTTTTAGATTCAATTCAGATACAATAATTAAGAAAATATCAAACCCCACCCTTTTCGATTACTTGCATAGCATTAACATATTGACATAAATAAATAAAATAATGTTGTGCTAGCTTGGCTAACACATTGAAAGTATTTTCTTCAAATTGAATTCCGTGAGAGTATTTTTGTTCATTAGAATTTTCTGTGGTTAGAAGTTTTCTTCATTAGATTAGGGCGTGGAAATAAGGTTCTTTATGACACAGTCAATAATTCAATTCATTGTCAATTAGGCCTGACTCTAGATCTTTAGCGGTTACTACTTTTTAAGTAGCTCAACGCGTGTGCTCAGTACCTGATAATGCTATTATAGTTTAAAACTTTAGTTGTGTTATGTACTCATTATCAATAAATCGCAAGATTCGTCATGATGAGCTTTTGCTCATGGAACTATATTTTTTATTAGAGAATACAATCTGAAACAGAATGAGAATAATGTATTGGAAAAAATATTAGACCATAAAGAAGCTATCATATCCCATTTAAGTATGACCAGTCTTTTCCTGGGATTTTTTGTTCAAATTTTTCATGGGATTCAATACTTTGAGACTTTATGTAACAAGATTGTTGTTATAAACCGAAGTTTATGCATGTTTTTTATGGAAAAAAATCTATGCATGTTTTATCAAGTTTCAAATTGTTTTTATTAAAACATGATCGTTATGTAATTAACATGATCATGAACGGCGAAAGATGTTTTTGTTAAAGAAAAATCAAAAAAGGTTTTATGTACCCCTCAATCGATTCCATTATAAAGTTGATTGATTTTAATTTATTCCATTAGTATTAGATATTGACAACTTTACCACCATGGTAAGCGTAATAAGGCATTTCTTTCCATCAACGAATTATTACTTTTATGATATATACTGCATGAGCTCTAAAATGTGGGATTGAAAAAAAAAGGCTTTCACAACGTTATATCTTAAGGTTTTCTCTAATTAAATTTAAGAATTTACAAGTTACAACTCTAAATATTTTTGGGAGAGATGAAAACTCAACATCATATGTCATGCGGATAAAAACAAATCCGTAAGTCGTAAAAGAAATTATACCCTCAATTAAATATAAATAAAAATTTTAAATAATAAATAAATATTTGACTCAATTTTTTAATTTAATATTTGCATTTTTTTCATTTCAAACCCTTATATCTTTTTTTATATAAAAAGTTTAGTTGAATTAGGTCTCGGGGCTCATCAAGGCTAGACAGACCACTGGGTTCAAAGAGCGCTTACAGAGGTACTTACAAATTGTCCACCAATAAAATGCTCACATTGCTAGGATTCAAACTCACAACCACATACATATGATTGTCAAACCTCTTTTTTGGACCAACCTTTTTTGGCAAACCTTATATTCTTTTAGGTTGATGTTTTTTTATCCATGATCAAGGTATCCCCTCACTCGACAAGTGAGAGACTAACCCCCGCTGATTTGTAGGCACCTCAAAGGGTGAGACAGCTGCCTGGGAGATTTAATGCTTCTCCATATCCCGCTGATTTAGGTTGATGTTTTTTTGTCAACATTTTAAGTTGATATGAAGCATTTGGAAAAATCAATGTGGCGTTTATTTAGAACTTTACTACTATGGTATGGGTAATAATGTGGCATTTATTTCGTTCAATGAAGCATTAGTTTTATCATTTTATGATCATGCAATCATGCATGAACTCTAAAATGTGGCTTTTGGAAAAAAATGGGCTTTCACCTGTTTTCTTAATATTTTTTCTAAATTAAATAAAAAATTTACAATTCTACATATCTTTGGGAGAGATGAAAACGCAACATACCATAAGTCGTGTTTATGATTGAAAAACTATCACCATATAAAAGAAAGTATACCCTTAATTGAATAAAGAAATAAAAAATTCTAGATAATAACTAGTTGACTCAAAACTTTTTGATATTTTCCTAATTTATTTTTAGTATCTTTTTAATTTCAAACCCTAATGATATCAATCAACATAGGTCTATCAAAATGTGTCTACTCAGAATTATTTATTTTATATTTATTTAAAATCATGATTATATATACTCCCTCCGGTCCCTAATGTAAGAGCCCAAAATTTGAATGGTTTTGGTCCCTAATGTAAGAGCTCACCCCACTTTCTCTCCTCATTTAATGCATTTTTTCCTACTTTACCCCTAACTCTCTTTCATATTTATTAATGGTTATGTATTTCTCTCTCTTAAAAGTACCATAATAAATATGGGCAATTTTGGAAAAGAAGCATTAACTCCAGACAACCAACTAACATTCAAATGTTTTCTTAATAAACGTTTTTTTGGCGGCTAACTCTTACATTAGAGACCAGAGGTAGTACGTACTAGCCAGGGCCAGGGGGATGCCTTAACTAATGGGAAAATAATTAATGCCTTAATGGTACGCGGATTTGAAGCATTTGACCAAGTTTGACCGGTGCGTGCCAACTTTCGAAATACAAAAATACGAGGGGCATAAATGCAAATTAAAAAACATATAAAAAAATAAAACCACGCAAGAATCTAGCGTATTGCTCAGTGTATACGGTAGAAGCGACAGTGGTAATAATAGAAATAATACAAATACACTTTTTCTTTTTATTTTCATTTTCTGTTATCAAAGAAAAAAAAATCTCCAAACTCTTTTGCAGACAAACAAGCAACTAGAGTGGACCCCACTGAGTAAGTTTTTCTTTTTCTTTTCTTTTTTTTCCTTACTTAAATTTCTTCTCTTTTCTCCATTTGGCTTCAATCCCATTTCTATATTTTCGTTTTTCCTTTGTGGGTTTCTTCATCTGAGTGTTTTACACAGTGGGTTGATGCCAAATTCTTTGATTTCATGAAAAGTCTGAATCTTTTGTTCCAGAGACTTCAAACAATGCTTGGGAATTAGGTGGTGATTTGTATAGTTTTCTTCCTTTGGATTACTTTGACGGTAAGCTGTGAAGTTTTTATTTTTTTAATGTTTTTTTTGGTGTTTCAATCATGGGTTTTATTTTAGTTCTAAAAAAAATCATGGGTTTTGATTGTTGTGTTGGTTAGAGTTGGGAATGACGATTTGAAGGTTCTGATTGATTGATTGATTGATTTCAATGATGGGAATTGAGGAGTGATTGATGATTGCATCTAGTTTCTCTAGATCAGTTTTTGGGTGAGCTAAAGTTGGATTTTTTTTTTAATTTCTTATGGATTTATTGTTGAAGTGTTTATTCTTCTTTTAGTGTGTTTAGCACGTCAGAGTGCTTGCAGTATCAAAGTTTGCAACTATGTTCTAGATTTTATATTTATGTGTGTGTATGATATTGTTGTTTTATCATTTTATCTGGTTCATACAGTGTGGTTCTTTCCTTTTGGTTTTAATCTGAGTTTCGTGATGCTGGTAATAAAATGTGCATATAGAATTAACTTCCTTATTTGTTTTAGATATTGCTTGGAACAATAGTTGAGTTTCTGTGCAATCTCTACTCTTTTTTGAGTTTGATGCATAAATATCACTTTATTGTTTGATGCATGTTGAGCATAGAGATGGATGGATTTCATATTGAGTACTCTGTTTCTAATGGATATATTGTATTTGATATGGTGCTTCTCTATTGTGTGGACCACTTTTGATCTTGTATCTCTCACTCGATTTTATTTCTGGATTTTGTTATCCCATACTGGCATTTTAATGGACGATAATTTTTTTTTTAATTCTCTTCTATACTATTAACTCCCTCTCTCTCTCTCTCTCTCACACACACACACACACATACACAGATGATACCTTATAGTTGTTTCCTTTGGGCTTGTTTGATTTACAGAAAGTGATGATTGCAAAATAGTTATGCATGTTCTTGTGCACGGATGCATCAATGATGGGAAAAACAAATAAAAAAGGATATCCTGCTTTTTTCGCTGTATTGGTTGAGCATATTTTCACCTGTGAAAATGCCCCTCTCAAAATTGAAATATGACCTGTTGCATTTTTCACTGTCCCCCCTCTTAAAGATAAGTGCTCCACAAAAGAATATTAGTTATCTCGGGGAAGTCCTGAAATTTTATTATGTTTCATGTAAGGAATAGATAAACCCTCAAAAGATATTTCTTAGACATCTTGTTTCATTCATGAACTTGCATATGTTTTCATCTTGTGTTTATATTTTTAAGTGGATTTTGGCCTCAAGTAGTCATTAAGATGATGAACTTCATCTCTAGATACGATATTTCTATCCATAGATAGGGCTGCTTTAATTGGAATGTTATTGTACACTAAGTATTTCTTTATCAGGGAAGGGAAGAAACTAGATTTGAATTATATGTATCTACAACAAGTTTAGTTGGAAGAAATTATTTTTAGTTCAAAGTCTATACTGTTTTAGTTAAGAAATTTGGTTCATTCAAGGTGGTCTTGATTAAGAAGTTGGTTCAAAATTTTTTCATGTACTGATAATGTTTTTTGAACTTGTGTAGGGATCGGATCAGGCCTCTTTTTGATTAGCCTTTTTCCGCATCAGTTTTGGACCGGATGTGTAGCATGTGCCATTATTGTGGTGCAGGCCTGACGAACCCAAAACTTGATGACAAGATTCAAGGCAATGAGAGCAGCTTAAAGTTGGACAGTAAAGTTCCTATCAGGCTTTGCAAATTTTGTGGAGAGAAAGAAAAGACTGAAAATTTGAAATCTGACAGTGCAAGTCCTTCTATGACACCACTGATTAGCCCCACTATTTCGTTGTTTAGCACTGATAGTTGTGCTTCCACCTGCAGTAATTTACTGGTTCTTTGTCAAAATTTGTATTTGACATTATTTATCCAATAGTGTTAAATTATTAATTTGAATTTAAATCCTTCGCTCTGAATTTTCAGGTGATTTTTCAGTTGATATGAATTCATCTGACAGGTAATGTTGTCAACAGAGCGCTGTATTTATAGCTCTTGGGTTTGTTCAAGTTCTTATTTAATAAGTTTTTGTTAGGATGAGTCAAGAAGGAGGCACAGCTGGTGTTAGTAGAGAAGATCATGACTATAAATTGAATGAAAAAGTGCAACAGTCAAGCTTGAAAAATTCAGAAGGATTGAGTGAAAGTCCACTTAATATAAATAATTCTGCAAAATGCAATGGTCACCATGAAGGGGAAACTGTGAGAGATGTGGAGATTTCTGAAGGACAGAACTGCCAAGAAGCAAAAGAGGGTATTTCTGAGAACCTTACATCATCTGTTGACGAAGAACCTGAATATTCTATTTCTAAAGATCTAGATACCCAAATCTGGGAACCTCCTGATCCAGAAAACCCACAAGATGATGTAGAACATAGTGTTGCTTGTAATGATGATGACGATGAGTGCACTGATAGTGTGAACTGGGGCGAGCCAACTTCTTTGAGTTGCTCTAAAAATGAACTGAGTGGGTCGTACAAGTTCAAGGAGGAAAGGCTAAAAGCAATGCAAGAAGTGGTAAATGGGAGATTCAAGGCTCTTGTAGGTCAGCTTCTTAAATCTGTTGGTGTCTCCTCTTCCAATGATGGTGGCAAGAATTGGGTGGACATAGTCACTTCTTTATCTTGGGAAGCTGCTTCGTTTTTGAAGCCTGATGCTATTGGGGTTAAATCAATGAATCCTGATGGGTATGTCAAAGTAAAATGTGTAGCAGCTGGTTCTTGCAGTCAAAGGTAAGAATGACTTGACTATAAGAGCTTATTTTCAAGGTGCTTAGTAACTGAACCTCAATAATTTAATTGCAAAGTAGTCTTTTAACTATTAATAAAGTTTTCCTTTTAAAATATATGTTGGCTTTTCAGTTTTAAAACGCACCATTCATATTGTATTATAGAGTTTTCTTTGGCCAGTTGTATTCTATATTTGTATTATGTCTATTGATTATTCAAAAGAAATCCGTTTTGTTTTGTCATTTCTTTTGTCGTCCCTTTATCTCAAAATGTATGTGAAGTAAGATACCATTTAAGAAATTTTCTTCCTCTCCCAAATGGTTCATCTTGGTTTTCAATTGATAGGTTGATTTTGTCCTGTAAACAATTATGTATATTCATTCAATTTTATGTTTGTAAAATATAATATTGTTTTTGATGTAGACATACGTCCTGTAAACTTAGTATATTTTGTATTGCAGTCAAATTATCAAAGGTTCAGTCTTCAAAAAGCATGCTGCACACAAGCATATGCCAACTAAGTACACAAATCCAAGGTTGTTACTGATTAGAGGGATGCTTGGCCAATGTTGTAATGGCCTCTCCTCATTTAACACTATGGAACAGGTACTTGAAATAATTTGGTCTCTGTCCTTAGTGTATTAGTGTATTCTGTCTCTTATAGTTTGCTTGCTAACAGGAGAAAGATTACCTGAAGTCAATAATTGAGCTTATCGAGATGTGCCACCCAAATGTTATTTTGGTAGAGAAAGCTGTTTCTCGTGATTTACAAGAGGAAATTCTGAAGAAAGGAATGACATTAGTACTTGATATGAAGCTTCATCGCCTTGAAAGAGTTTCACGTTGTACTGGTTCCCCAATTCTATCATGTGATAATTTGAATGGTCAAAAGCTAAAGCACTGTGACTCCATTTATTTTGAGAAGTTTGTGGAGGAACATGCTAGTTTTGTTGAGGGAGGAAAGAGGCCCATCAAGACTTTAATGTTCGTTGAGGGCTGTCCAACACGTTTGGGTTGTACGGTATGCTTTTATTTACCTATGGACTTCCCATGTCCTGTTAAATTTTAAATCAAAATTAATGAGGGATGTAAACTACATCATTTAATTCTAGAGTTATGAAACAAATTTTTTTCCTTGGTTGTTGAATTTAATGTTATCCTTGGGCATAAACTAAAATGTTAAAATGCCCTCTGTTTTCAGACGTCAGAGTCCTCCCCACTCTAAAGGGTATTTTGAATGAAGTCAGTATGCTATGAATAATCAATATAAAGACGTGGTAGGGTAATATACAGTAGAAATATATCATGTTTGAAAAAAGTATATGGTGAATAGATATAACTACAAGGAGAACATGCACATGGTATGATGAATTAGCACTGTCTGCTCATACACCTGAAGGCTGTAGTTGAAGGCTTTTCTTCATGCGTATGAGTTTTGCATCTATTATTTGGGGTTCTATTAAGTAGTTCAATACCTAACTTTGCAGATATTGCTGAAAGGAGCAAACAGTGATGAGTTGAAACGGGTGAAATGTGTCCTGAGGTGTGCAGTTGTCATGGCATATCACTTAATCCTTGAGACTTCTTTTCTTGTTGATCAGAGAGCAATGTTCTCTACCATTCCTGTTCCTAATGTTGCAGCTGATACCGTGGCAACTGATGGAAAATCCCATGACATAGAGTCCAGTGATTCAAGCAGTTCATCTGTAGAGTGTTCATCAACTGAAAATGGACCTGTTAATGTTGAAATTCCCATATGCAATGGATCCCATGAATCTTACAACCCAATATTTTCTCAATTCTCAGCCATTTCTTCTTCTTTGAAGAAAGTTCTGGGTGATAGTTTTCCCTTATCATCTTCAGCTCCATATCAAACTCTGTCAGAATATTTTGGTCTGGATGAAGGGGAATCTGATGCTCAAGTCAACAAATCAGTTTCTCTTTTAGAAAATCAAGAAACAGATGACAATAGCAGAATCGAAACCAGAAGTTTGTCTGATGAAGAGAAGGCGCCAAATGGTAGACAATCCCAGTGTATTGGCCAAAATGAAAGGGAACCAGATGATCAAGTGAACAAATCAGTTTCTGTTCTAGAAAATCAAGAGACAGGTGACAATCGCCATAATGAAGCCCGAAGCTTTTCTGATGAAGAGAAATCCTTCAGTGGTAGACAATCACAGAGTTTTCCTGGGTCCACGGAATTTGATCAAGACAAAATTAAAGAGGGTGATGATAATAAAAATCAATCGCAAAAGAAAGATGATATCAATGCTGTCCTGGATTCTCAGAGTATTTTGGTCTTGATGTCTAGCCGGAATGCATTAAGAGGGACTATATGTCAGCAAAGTCATTTCTCTCATATTATGTTTTACAAAAATTTTGATGTCCCTCTTGGAAAGTTTCTTCGGGATAATCTACTCAATCAGGTTCTCATTATTTCAGCTTTTGTTTAGTATTTTCCTATTAATATATGCCATTCTAGTTCTTTGAATGGTTTATCTCTTGTTCTGTGACATGACAATACGTAGGATTGAGTGTCTGGGTTGACCAGAAAATGATGACCACGAAATCTGGACCATCTAGATTAAAATGGATTGTCTGATTTTGATTTTTACTTTATTTTTAGGGTTAAGGGTCAAATCTAGCACTCTACTATTGCCAAAAGTTCACCCAACATAAACAAGAATTTGATGGCTCAAATATAGCACACATCTATTCAAAAATGGCTCAAATCTAGCATTTCCGTCAATTATAACGGGTTTGATCGTTAAGTTTGACTATATCATGTCACGTCACCTGCCATGTCACCCATTCAGGCCACGTCATCTGTCACGTCACCTAATAGGCCCACTTACTATCCAAGATTGGGTGACTTGGCGGGTGACGTTGTCAAAACAGTTATAATTGACGGAAATGCTAGATTTGAGCCATTTTTGAATAGATGTGTGCTATATTTGAGCCATCAAATTCTTGTTTATGTTGGGTGAACTTTTGGCAATAGTAGAGTGCTAGATTTGACCCTTAACCCTTATTTTTATATTTTATAGTTTTTATTTTAATAGATGCTGAATCAAAAATAAAAACAATCTTTTAATTGTCACTCTATAAAGAATGTATCCATTTTTGATATATTTGAAACTTTTAAACAAGGACTTTCCAATTCTAATTTTTTGAATGGGTATAAGATCTCAACACAACAATAAGCAATGAACATAAAACCCAATATATAACTGATGCCTGATTTTACTTATTGAAATTTCTTTTGACTAAGATTTAACTAATTATTGTATTGTATATGCAGACAAGACTTTGTGACACATGTCAAGAATTACCGGATGCTCACTTCTATTACTATGCTCATCACAATAAGCAGCTTACTATGCAAGTTAAACAACTTCCCCAGGTGAAGTGTTTACCTGGAGCAGCAGAAGGAAAGCTATGGATGTGGAGCCGTTGTGGAAAATGCAAGCTTGGGTCAACCAAAAGAGTGTTGATATCCACCACTGCTCGTAGTCTTTCATTTGGAAAGTTTTTGGAGCTTAGCCTTTCTCACTATTCTTCCAATAGAAAATCAAGCTGTGGCCACTTTCTTGATAGGGATTTTCTGTACTTCTTTGGGTATGGTGATTTCTCTTTACCCTACCATTTTGTGTAAACTTACATTTTCCCTGAACCTTGCCGTGGATTAAAAGGTAATGGAAACTAATACAGTCAACAAAGTATAGTAAGTAGAGAGTCTCTTATAAATAATTGGTTAGGCCATGTGCTGTTTACAATAGCCTCTACTTTGAAAAAGCACAGGTTTAGGAAAACACATACCTGCCCAGTTCACGGATCATATGAAGGAAATTTAGATCTATAAGCAATGCTGGTGGTATGCTAATTTAGACTTCTATGTATATGTTCTATTTAATTTGTAGTATTTTGAAAAAAACAAATTAACGTTTGTTACCAATACATAATTGTTTTTATAATCGACTTTGAATAAGGGTATTCCATAATCTTTAGTTAGTTGCATATAATAATATTATTTCTCAACTCAGGTTGTGGGCAAGGTAATAGCTTTGCTTGTCATGCATCTATTTTTTGTCTTATTATTTTTTTTCTTATTGTGCAGATTAGGTGACATGGTTGCCATGTTCAGATACTCTTCTGTCACTACTTGTACTGTGTGGATGCCCCCTAAAAAGCTAGAGTTCTCTGGTGCCATTCGAAAAGAATTGCTTCGTAAGGAGGTTGAGAATGTATGTTTCCCTATTTCCATTTATACATTCCTGCTGCTATTTTTATTGTTGTTGTCATAAGTTGATTTGCTTATTGTTACTATTTTGTCTTAAAAAGTTGATTCACTAAATTAATCTCCTTCTGCGTGCTAAGGTGTACATGAAAGGCATATTACTGTTCACAGAACTTGCAAAATGTCTGAAGACATTGAAAGGTAAATTTGACGGTTCAATTTTGAACCTTGGAGGATCATTGAGAGAATTCTCTACGGTTGAGGAAATGTTAGATCAAGAAAGAGATGAATTCGAGGTTAGTTTTCTGTCGGTAAATAATTTTGATATTTTTACTCCATCTTCCTCAACGGTTGTTTTAAACTTCTCATGCACAATCATCTAAATTTGGGTGTTGCATTTTGATGTAACAAAGCTGTGATCCCTGAATACTTTTCCTCTTAGCCAGTCCTTAAAGTTCTCACACGTTGATCTGCCAACTGTGATCGATATACAGTGCTTGATTGAGGCACTGATATTTTGTTGGCTAAAAAATGAGGAACTGATAACCCCCCCCCCTCCCCCCCCCCCTTCCCAGGGCCAAAAAAGAAAAAAACTTAGGATATTGATCTACTTTACTGCGTACATATAGAACTAATACTTGTATTTTCACTCTAGTGATTTTAAATACAATTCTGAATCTAAGCTTTTCATTGGCTGCTTTGTAATTTATGCAATATTCCGGTGTCTGGCTTTTGTCACTGTGACAGGTTAACATCAAGAATGCTGTTGCTAAGAATGGTAATCCTGGCCAGGCTTCCTACAAACTTCTCAGTCTAAATCGATTGATGTGGGATCTACTTATTGAATCTTGTGTGTGGGTTCGACGCATGCACTCATTATTCTCATCAGATGTATTAAGAGTTGATTCTGATATAGCTGAGAAATTTAAACAAGAAGATAGTCAGAATTCAAAATTGAAGAGCACAATTGATGGGGAAAATGGGTCTATAAATAGGAGTGTAGATGTGGAAGTTACGGTAGACTCACCAATCGAAGTAAATGAACCCCCATCAAAGGAAATTCCAATTGAAGGTTCTCTTTCAGAGGGTAGTGAACATGATGAGCCTTCTGACAGTGATAATGCCCCAAGCAATGTGGAAAATACTATTATGGGTAATACGAGCTTTAAAGGATCTTCTGACCAATTGTTGAATTTGGCTAATGAAAACCTTCCAATTTCCAAAGATGTTAATATCCCAACTTCTGATTTAAGGGTGTTAAACAAAAGTGTGTCCCTGCAGTCACCTGGTTCGAACTTGCTGAATTCAAGTGAATGGTTTTGGAAGCCTTTTGTGGAAATACGACAGACAAGCATAAGGGAGCTCCATAAAAAATGTGTGCTTAAATTTGAATCTGTTAACAGCTCTAGTGCTGAACATCTGCCTACAGCCAATCAGCTGATTGCTGAGGAAGCTACAAGGATGCACATACCTCTGAGGACAGATGATTATGTCGTATCTGACTTTGAGGGTGAACTCTCAAGCATAATTGCTTGTGCACTGTGCTTTTTGAAAGACTCATCTGTAGTGACAGAAGTTGACAGTGAGGATAATAGACGAGAAAGTGGAACAGCATCAAAAATGACTGAGATTTTGGAAGGTCTGCCTGATATATTGTCTCCTCATTCAAGTACAGGTAGTTCAGCAGACTCTGATTCCGTGCATTCAACGGGAAGCACTTTTTCTGAAGAGTCATGGGCTTCCCGAGCATCAGAAAACAATGCTACAGAGATTGCTATGGGATATGTGAAATCTCTTGGGAGGGAAAAATATTCTGTTGTTTGTCAATATGTTAATCAGTTCCGTGAACTTCGAAATTGGTGTTGCCCATCAGAGCAACACTACATTGCTTCTTTAAGCCGTTGTAGAAATTGGGATGCAAAAGGTGGAAAAAGCAAGTCTTTTTTTGCAAAGACACTCGATGATAGGTTCATCATTAAGGAAATCAAGAAGACAGAGCTTGATTCTTTTCTGGGGTTTGCTCCTTTATATTTCAAATACATGAAGGAGTCATTTGAGACTGGTAGTCAGACATGCCTTGCAAAAGTTTTGGGTATATATCAGGTCAGTATACCGTCTTTGTTTTGCACTTCTCTTGTATTGGACTTAAGAGTTATTTTCTGTTTCATTGTGTTTTTCTATGGATCTCAGCAATTGGTGCTCTATGCAGGTAACTAAAAGAAATGTTAAGAGTGGGAAAGAGTCTAAGCATGATCTCATGGTGATGGAAAATCTTACCTACAACCGTAATATCACTCGTCAGTATGATCTTAAAGGTGCACTTTATGCTCGGTACAACTCTGCTACTGATAATGCCGGGGATGTTCTTCTGGATCAGAACTTTGTGAATGACATGACCTCTTCCCCATTATATGTTAGCAGTAAAGAGAAACGTTTTCTTCAACGTGCTGTATGGAATGACACAACTTTTCTTAATGTAAGTTTGCATTTATAAATCATTATAGTATATTGAAACCTCACCATTATCGCTGATTGCTGATACCTTCAATGTGTCCCCTATGGTTAGTTTGCGTCCACTAGTTCATGGTTTTCTTTTTTGTGCAGTCAATCAATGTGATGGATTACTCCTTGCTTGTTGGAGTAGATTCACAGAGGGGTGAGCTTGTTTGCGGGATCATCGATTATCTCAGGCAGTATACTTGGGATAAGCAATTTGAGACTTGGATGAAGTCTTCACTTGTTGTGCCCAAGAATGTGTTGCCAACGGTAATCTCTCCCAAAGAATACAAGAAGAGATTCAGAAAGTTCATGTCTACACATTTCTTGTGCGTTCCAGATCACTGGTGCAGTAAGAAGTTCACTGATCCTTGCAAACTTTGTGGTACTGAGGAAGATGATTCTGCCCAGCAAAACGAAGAGAAGAGAGGGGTGATAAGTGAATAGGTTCTTAAAGACTCATGATTACCTGATTTCTCAATATTTTTTTATCTCTATTGAGAGTTGAAATTAGGGGGCTATTCTGCCTATTTTTAGCAAAATTCTAGGGATGGGTGTAATTTATTCAGGTCCATCCTGTTCACAGCATGAGTTATGAGTATGGCTTTTGTATAGTGTCGGAAAGTGTAAAGATTTACTTGAAATCAATGAAAGGTCCAGTTTCTATCCCTTTTTTCCCCTTGAATCATGTTTGGAGGGAAAACTGATGAGAGGGAAAGAGAGATGGTAATGAAATTCACTATTCCACTTCTTTCCTTTTCTATCCTCACATTCCCCTTTAATCATGTAAAGGAATTTGATGATTCAGTTACATATATACGAAAGAAGGATTTTCATCGACCAGTGAAACGTGTTGATCTAATGGAAACCACAAATTTCTTACCATACTGCATCTTATACAAGCAACTCGTAATTCTGCATGAGTTTTCTTATTGTTAAATGAAATGACATTCATAAAGTTGTCAAATAAAAAATAAGCAGAATGATGTGTCTGACTAGATTCCCAGTGATGGTGAGGATTCTCTTTAAAGATTATAAAATGGTGGGTTTTTTTTCTAAAAACAAGGGAAAGCATAAACATGTCCTCACTATTAAGCAAACAAAATACATGCCTTAATCCTCCATGAATGTTCATTTCAAAGGAAGGAACATATCCCTATTCCACATGACCTTGAAATAATCATATCCATTCCAACCTCAATTCATTGAGGAGATGAACAACAACTCAACAACAACCCAAGACTTAATTCTCCATGCTGGTGAACAAAGTGAAGATGAGTTTTATGACATCAATGACTATGAGATTGATGAATCTCACTATTTCTACATCATCAATGCAATACTCAGTGGCACAGCCAGGCTCAATGTTTTGTTACCCACAGTTACTATTCTAGCATTCACTATCTTCACACCAATTTTAACCGATGATGGCGAATGCAGTGTGCTGAGCCGGTGGCTCATGGGCGTGTTTCTGGCGATATTAGCAATGTCATGTGTGTTCTTCACCTTCACAGATAGCTTTAGAACAGCTAGTGGAAAGGTGTGTTATGGGGTGGCAACATTGAGGGGGATATGGACTTTCAATGGTGGAAGGAAGAAGCCATGTGAGCCTTCAGATTATAGGCTGAGATGGAGTGATCTCTTCTATGCTTCACTTTCATTGGTCTCTTTTCTTGCTTTTGCAGGGTTGCATCATGATGTTGTGAAGTGCTATTACCCTGGTATTCCTAGAAAGGTGACCAATACTGTTCCTCTTGTGGTTGGCTTTGTTGTGAGTGTTTTATTTGTGGTCTTCCCTTCTAAGAGAAGAGGGATTGGTTATCCTTTCTTGCTACAAAGAGATCCCTTGTCCTCTAAACGTTAATACCCGAAATAATTGTTTCTTTTTTTTTTTTTTTGGTTTCTACATTGATTCATCTTCTGTAACATAAAGTTAATTGGAGTACTAATAATGTGTTATCCTGTTCTTTTCCGTTTTCCCTTGAGTGAAAATACTATATTTGCATCTGGACCTTCAGTTGGATATTATTTTTATACCTCGCGAAACTTTAGTATTAGAAACGCTCTTAGGGGCAACGTTTAATATCAGTTTTGCACTTTCGCCCTTGAGTTTAAGGTTTGAAAAGGAAATAAGTTTCAAAAGCTTGAACAGTGGAGGGGAGATAGAGAAGATGATGATGTGTCGCAAGGTATGACACGGGTGATGAGGTGTCAAGGCATGTAGAATGTAGAAGTAAAATTGATCCATTTTATACTATATTGTTTTAATTGTTTTTTGATTTCTCCTTCCTTGTGTACATCTCAAATTTAAGACCTCGTGGTTAAACTAGAACCAATCAAATAAGTTGATATAATTTTCGAGGTTTATATTGTCTTAATTTTAACCTATGTAATTTTTCTAAACTGATTTTAAGAAAAATGATAAATACAAGAAATCAAATATAAATAAGTATATTATATTCAAGACCAAATTCACCACCAAATTAAATGTTGTGTTTAGGATTTTTTTTTGGCCAAAATGTTGCATTTTGGAGGGGAGAAGTGTTATTTTAAAAATCCATATCTACTTAAAAATAACTTAAATAAGGTATTTTATTTTAATATATTTTCGCTAACTTGTGTGCATAAATGTAAATTTATTTTAATAAAACAACCATGATATTGTGGAGGAAATGCAACACAAATTTACTTCAAGACACGGAAAATGTCATTCTAAAATCACGAAAACTCTTAGATCAAGTAACTGAGATTGTTCTAACTTAACCAGTGAATATTGATATATAAATCCAAAAAAGGTCATTCTAAACACATCTCTATTCTTCTGCTGAACAAATGGAAATTTCATTTAAATGTTGAAAGCTACATTTGAAATTTGAAGCTTAAACATAATTTTTGTAAACAATTTTTTTTTTTAAAATTGATGCATATTTGATATTTTGTCAAGATTTAACAGTAGAATCATCAAGCCATTTTCTTTGAGTCAACTTTTTCTGTTAAATGAAATTAGCATTATTAATATAAAAGGATTAAAAATAGAATTTTAAAACTTAAAAGGACTAAAATAGTCGTCATAGAGAATGAAAAGTATCCATTATATATCCTAGTCATAATAAATCACTAGGACTTGTATTCCATAAAACAAAAAAGATAAACCACTAGGACAGTGATGCATTGAGATTTATTAAAACAAAAAAGATGAACCACTAGAACATTGATGCATTGAGATTTATTTATCAACACATTTCTTGGTAAGAATGGGAAATTAAATAATCAAACACCGACACTAATTCCATAAAAGTCATTGTTTTCTTTCTATTCCAAGTTTGAAATTTCCCCTTCCTCGTCCACCCCTTTGAAAAATAATCTTCAATCCTATTCAAAATTACTTTCAAAGTATAAAAAGTTGAAATGCCACATCACATAATTAAATAAAACAACATTTATACCTCCCCACCAACACATCAATCTCAACTCAACTAACGGCAAAAGTCAACAAACTTTTCCACCTTTTGTCTTCTTTGATTCCCATTTTCTTCTTTCATTCCACTATTTCATTTTCTAAATAATATATCATTTCATTTCATTACATTGTTTTATAACACTCCATGCACATAAGTAAACAACAACATTTCACATACCCACCAACACAACAAATAATCATAATCATGCTTCCTTTTAAACTACTCCAAATACACCTCCTTATTTTCCACTTCTTCTCCTCAACCATCACAATACTTTGTAATATTTCACCAGGCTCAACACTTTTTGCTTCTAACACAAGCCAAACATGGCCATTTTACAATCCTAATGACACCATTTTGCCTTCTCAGAATTTCACTACTGGTATGGTTTTGAGATCTGGTGACTATTCATTTAGTATTAGTCACACAGGTAATCTTACACTTAAGTGGAATGATAGTGTCCCTTATTGGGATCATGGTCTTAATTCATTAGTGAGTGTAAATTTAACTTCTCCTGTTTTGAGATTGCAATCTAATGGAATTTTGAGACTTTTTGATGATAAATTGGTGGCTCCTGTGGATATTGCTTATAGTAGTGATTATGCTGAAGCAAATGGCACTTTGAGAATTCTTAAGTTGGATAGTGATGGGAATTTGAGGATGTATAGTTCATCTAGAGTTAGTGGGATTTCTAGTGTAAGATGGGTAGCTGTTGAGGATCAATGTAAGGTTTTTGGGTATTGTGGGAATTATGGGGTGTGTAGTTATAAGGATTTAAGCCCAATTTGTGAATGCCCATCTGAGAATTTTGAGATGGTTGATAGTAATGATAGTAGAAAAGGATGCAGGAGGAAATTGAGACTTGAGGATTGTCCAGGAAGGGCTTCTATGTTACAATTGGAGCATGCTCTAGTTTTGACTTATCCTCCTGTTTTCATGGTTAATCCTGAGGTGTTTTTCGTTGGTATATCAGCTTGTAGAGGAAATTGCCTTGCAGCTGATTCTTGCTTTGCTTCTACTTCATTGTCAGATGGCACAGGTTTGTGTTACATAAAGACATCTAGTTTCATTAGTACTTACCATAATCCTGCCCTACCAAGCACTTCATATGTTAAGGTTTGTGGTCCGGTGGCGCCTAATCCGCCACCGAGTTTAGGAGAATTCGGGAAGGGACGGGATTGGGAGATACGTGGTTGGATAGTAGTGGTAGTTGTTGTGGCTACCCTTTTGGCTTTGGTTGTCTTTGAGGGTGGTTTATTGTTGTGGTGTTGTAAACATGATTCAAGGTTTCATGGATTGTCTAGTCAGTATGCTTTTCTTGAGTATGCTTCTGGAGCACCTGTTCAGTTCTCATATAAGGAGCTTCAGCGCTCAACAAAAGGGTTCAAAGAGAAGCTTGGTGATGGTGGATTTGGTGCAGTTTACAAAGGAACTCTTGTGAACAGAAATGTTGTGGCAGTGAAACAACTTGAGGGAATTGAGCAAGGTGAGAAACAGTTCAGAATGGAGGTTGCTACTATAAGCAGCACACATCATCTCAACTTGGTGAGGCTCATTGGGTTTTGTTCTGAAGGTAAACACAGGCTTTTGGTTTATGAGTTTATGAAAAATGGTTCCCTTGACAATTTTCTTTTTGTCAATGAACATAATCAGTCCGGAAAATCGCTTAATTGGGAGTATCGATTCAGAATCGCGCTAGGCACGGCAAGGGGAATCACATACCTACATGAGGAGTGTAGGAATTGCATTGTGCACTGTGATATAAAACCTGAAAACATTCTCATGGATGAGAATTACAATGCCAAAGTATCAGATTTTGGCCTTGCAAAACTCACAAGTGCCACAGACCAAAGGTACAGAAGCATGAGAAGTGTAAGAGGAACTAGAGGGTATTTAGCTCCAGAATGGCTTGCAAATCTTCCTGTAACTTCTAAAGCTGATGTATACAGTTTTGGTATGGTTTTGTTGGAGCTAGTGAGTGGAAGAAGGAATTTTGAAGTGTCTGAAGAAACTAAGTGGACAATGTTTTCCATGTGGGCTTATGAAGAGTTCCTGAAGGGTAACATGAAGGGAATCATGGACAGAAGATTAGGTAATGATTTTCATGAGGTTAATATGGAGGAAGTGAAGAGGGCTATAATGGTGAGTTTTTGGTGCATGCAAGAGCAGCCATCTCAAAGGCCAAAAATGAGCAAAGTAGTGCAGATGTTAGAAGGAATCACTGAGATTGAGATGCCACCAGCACCAAAATATTTGACTGAAGGATATGCTGTTGCACACTCTATTGTGGCTGAAGAAGCTCCACTATTCTCCTCATCTTCCACTTCACAAGTCTTGTAGGCTTCTCTTTTTATTGCAGCATCTGCTTCTGCTTGTTTCTATTCAATGTTGCTTAAGGAACATGGAATTCAATTTTATGCTGGGCATGATTCGAGCAATTAATAAAGGGAGAGATAAATGTAAAGAAAACTGAAAAACTCTTCTCATCACAAATGTAGGAATTGGTTGGGAAGTTAGTTTAGAAGTTAGTTTAGATGTCAAGTGTATGAACTTGAATCTAACTTATCGTCTATATTTATATTTTCCCAAACAAAGTTAGTTATTATTTTTGCACCGCGAAACAGTCATTTATTATTTTTACCCAAAGTAAAATAGTTGGTTGTTAGATCAACGCTTTTTCTTGGAATTATCTTTAAGGCTCAAAAACATCCACTTGCATAACTCTGGCTTTCAAGCTCTTGCGGGATGGTTGTGACAATTTTTTTAGACATTATTCTAAACCAGATAATTAGAATGCATGATTTGATTTCTTGGATGAAATGTTGCATTCTTTTAATGAGAAGTGGCAGGTAATTATCACAATGGTACATTTAACAAAGTCAACTAATGAAGAAACATACACATAACATAGCGAATATTCGTTCAAGAGTCAAACTAATGCAATCCATCCTTTCTTGCAGTAATTTTTTTTTTCGAAAATCCCAAATAAATCTCTCCCAAAACCCAAAAGAACAAGTGAGAAACTTAAACTTTCATAAGGACTATGAAGGAACCAGCACTTACCTGTCATTTTAAATTTTTGCGAAAAGACAAAATTGTCCTCATCCTAAAACACAAGTTACTGTCACACTCTAAACTCACCCCAACATACCTTCTTCAGTGAGAAGTAGCTAAAAAGAATGCCTTCTTACAAGCCTCTCTGTCCTTATTTGTTGGGGTACATCTTTCTCTTCCGCCTTTTTTGTTTTAACTTTCCTTAACTTCCCATGACTTTCTGACAATCGGATGATCATCTTAAAACTTAAGTCAGAGATGAAGCCCATGAAAAAACCTCGTTCTCCTATAGGGAATATTAGAAGAATAAATGCACCCAAAAACATCAAAAGGAAGATGACTCCAATAGCAATCACAGTGTCAGCAAGCCATGAAACATCTCTCACTGCTAAATGTAGTGCAGCCATGAACGCAACTGACATTGTAATTACCGCAAAACCCACCAAATATGAAGCAACATATGTGGCACTGGACGCTAGATGAAAGTCTCCTAGGTGAGCCCATAGCAGAATGGAAAACCCCATGGTAGAGCTATACATAGCTATTGCATCACAAATTGTGAACAGCTGCAACATTTTTCTGTTGAGCAAAGTGGCCATGCCTATTTTATTTATGTCCTTGTATTCAGAGCTATTGACGCCACCAGGCACAGTAAAACCAGCAGCGAATGTTACAGTGGCAATTAATATTGCTACTAATAACAAAAATTTGACACGGTCTTTAATCCATTCAATCTGAGGTGGTCCAGTATTTAAATGCCTCATTCTTCTTCCCTTTTCAGTCAAGGGTGTGCCAGCAGATTTCAAGACTGCGAATGCTAGATGCTGCAGATAACAAAGAGGCAGAGTTTGATACATTTATATTATTATATAGTAGTACTTCTTTATCTATTTTAAGGGATATGGATAAAAGAGTTATGCCACAATACACAAAAGTTTAACTGGAAGCTGTAAAGTCCTACATCGGCTGAGGAGGAGAACGAAAGATGCTATATATAGGTCTGGATACCTCCCCATCCATACGCGTTTTTAAGCCGTGAGGGGTGAGGATTCTCCAAAGCGGACAATTTCGATAGCGAGGCGCTGAGATGTTACAGAAGCCTACCATATTAAACTGCCACAAAACTTAATTTTGATATTTGCAGCAAGTTTAATATCAAGGTTCATGCAAGCTCCTATCATAAGAGTTCATTTGGGAGTTACAAAAAGGGTGTTTAGATATGTGACAAGGACTGTAGATTATAGAATATGACTTTTGTAGGTTGAAAACTGGAACATTGCAAGACTATTTAGATAGTGACTTGGCCAGTAGTGTTGAAGTTAGAAGTATTAAGTTTTCATGGAACTCGGAAAAACAAGAACCGGTGGCACTATCATCTGCCGTTATAGAACATATTTCTGCAGCAAGTGCAGCAAACAAAGCATTTGGTTTAGAAAAATCCCAAGTGACTTTCAAATGGAACCTAGTGAATGAATCTGGTAGTGGCTCTCCATACTTCTATGAAACTGTGTACATTTTCCATTTTGCATTGAAAAAACAATATGAAGACTACTTGATCATCATTAAAACAAGGGCTGAAATTTATGATCATACCTCTCGAAGAGTTGGTGGTGTACTTCTTTTAATTACAACAATATCGCGGGCTGTCAGGCCTTCATTATTCACCAGGTTGACATTGAGTCTCTTATGTCGTGTCAGCAAATGCAAAGTATTGGGGTGCAAGTATTTGGAAGCCAAATGCAAGGGAGTATTCCCATTCTTGTCTCTCTCGTTTAATAGCTCCTCAAGCTTTTGTTCGTTTAATACATACTCCACCACCTTTTCTTTTCCATTCTTTGCTGCAATGTGCAACAGGTTTTGACCTTTCTGATTCCACAAATCTAGAGGATCAAACCATGGCTCCGGTTTCAAAAGAAACTCCTTAACCACATTGATATGGCCTTTCTTACAAGCGAAATGGATAGGCAGATAACCTTTCAGGTCCCACTCCAAGGCATTTTGAGGACGGCTATTTAATATTGTTTGTACAGCTATTAGATTTCCCATGGAAGCTGCCAAATGGAGGGCCGTACGACCTTTCTGGTCCTTCAGATATAAAAGTTCTCCAGCGAAAATTTCAAGTATTTTGCCTGAAAAATGCATGATTTTGAAAAGGTAAGAGAATGCAAAGTCTCATGTTTAACAAGTATTTGTTGAAACATTTTGCAATTTCATCTTAAACCAGCAATCAGGTTCATTCATCACATCAAACCTATTCATTCATTTTTCTGTTCCAAATAATTGCTGCATCAAACATGGAAAAGAGCAAAGCATAAGGGAAACTGGCATTAACTGGTTCTGGTAAATGGTTTCATTGGTGTCAAAGCGTCTACCGTCCAACCCTCCAGCAAGGATTTATGCCTATACTTTATCTGTGCACCTACAGCATATGTTGAACAGAAATTTTGATAAGAGTAGAGAATTATGTTATAAACAAAGAGGCTATCTATCCATCATCATGTGCCCTGCCCTTGAATTAAAAAGAGAGAGGCTAAACCAATGAGTAGTTGGTTGAGCTGGTAAGTGGGCTACAACCCCGTAAGGAGGAGAACGCGTGTTCGAATCCCGGGAAGCGCTCTCATTGGGAGAGGGAACAACCTGCCTATGTGGGCAACACTCCTCCGGATTAAACCGAGCGATAATTTATCAAAAAAAAAAAAACAGAGAGAGAGGCTAAACTGTACGTGCCTGAACTCAAAATCATAACAATAGCATGAAGTGAGGCATGATGCCTCTCCGGATTCAGTAATGGACGTCGCAGCAGATCAATAATACGACCATCCCCTGTCTCAACAGCCAAATACAAGGGTGATTTACCTTCCTTATTCAGAAAAACCGCCGCATCTTGGTCTGTTTTCAATAAGAGGTCAACGCCCTCAAAATGAAATGCCCTCACAGCCTCATGCAATGCCGTGTCTCCAAACTCATTCTTCATCCTCAACAGCCTCTTCCCTTGGTCACCAAAATGAAATAAATCACGGGATATAATGTTATCCATCAGTCCCAAGTCCATAGTTCTAGCAGCAACATGAAGAGCTGTGTCTCCTATGATGTTGGTCCTCATGATCAGTTGAGGGAATTGATCAGCCATGTGCCACAAAATATCTGCTTTCCCATATTTTGCTGCAAGGTGAAGTATAGTATCTCCCCTACGTGTCACTTTCTCCACAATGTCTGACACATGCCTGGACTCACATAGTTCCCCTAACACTGCAAGCAAGTCAGGCATGCTTCCACTTCGAGTAGCCATGTATAACTTTGGTGCTATTAAGTTTGATGCATTGTAATCTTCGTTTGAATCACTTCTCACTTGTCTCTCTCGACATTTCAACCTCTCCATGATCTGCTTCCATTGTTCTGTTTCTGCAGGGCTACCCATTACTCAATCTTTGGGATTAGCTGCTCGTCAAGCACTTTGCTACTTACTTTTTATGCACTCTTTGCTTCAACGAGGGAGGGGAGATAGGTTAAATGGAGTGAGAGGAGGGGAGATTGAGTCTATATGCATGAATGTATGTTGAATGTATTTGTTCTTAAGGGCTGGGGAGACGCGAGATTAATAAATATTCACAGATATGCTAATATATTTAAAATATTATCATAGAACTCACAACAATTTTATAGTTTATTTGAAATATTGACAAGTAAGGGAGAGGGGAACTATGTGTAATTATGTATACAAATAAGTAAAACTGACAACTATGTCATAATTTATTTCATTGTGATTTTTTTAAGAATAATAAAATATTTTTTTTGGTTAGATAAAAAATTTAATGCTAACATCGATTTTCAATCATAATAAAACTAAAATAATACATTCTCATGTCTACATCTTGAAAACTAAAAGTTAGTTAGATTAGAATTAAACTAAAAACGTTCATTCTACTCAAAAAAATACTAACATATAACAAATTAAAATATTAAGAACATGAATTAAAAAAAACATAAAGCAGAGTAAACTAAATATTGGAAATTAAAGAACAAAAGACACTGGAGAAAAAGATGAGAGGAAATCATGAAAATATTGGCTCAATAATAAATTAAATTACATCCTCTTTCCCTTAAAGTAATGGGCAATGACTTAGTTTATTTGCGGCTCCTCTCTTCCTATATTGTTCATCGCACTGTTACTCCTTGTCAAAAAAGAGCTGCACTGCTACCTTTTGTCTTTTACTCAGGCTCCATTCAATTCAAATTCATTCAAATTCAAATTAAAGTTATGCGTATAGTAGGCTGGATATATGCCTTCTTTCTCCTTTGGTGGGCCCCTTGCGTGTTTCAATGAATTTATTTATACTACTCCTAAATCCTAATAATGGGTTCATATCTTATCTTGCATTATCATTAAAAAAATATTTAAACCTTTTGTGTAACATTCAACTAACATTGTATAAACTAGATTTCACTCCCCCAGTATCTCAAAGGCATTACCAAAGAATAGGAATTAATTAAGTATGGAGCGCAAGTAATTCACTAATAGTTCAAAAAGAAATTGGCAAGACAAAATAGAGGCACTACAACATATGCATAAGTATTGTAGAAACCTAGCACCTTTGATTCCGAATTGCTCTGGGATCCGCTTCTTCCTTTGGATCTGAACAATTTTGGGCCATTTCAAAACCTAGTACCTTTGATTCCAAATTGCTTCAGACACTCATGGAAAAGTGTATTCACTTGCAATGAAATTAGTTTCATGATAGCACATGTCTTCTATGAACACGCTTCCATAGACATGGATGAATCAACCTCCATAATGACCACAATACAAGACCCTCGAAAAGTGTATTCACTTGTACTCTTTAACAATGAAATTAGTTTCATGATAGCACATGTCTTCTACGAACATGCACTCATAGACATGGATGAATCAGCCTCCATAGTGACTAAAATACGAATTCCCTTTTTTAAAAAAAAAATCATAAGACCAAAGCACAACATTTGAGATGTTCATGGAGAAAAAAAAAACAAATACAAACTCTTGCATAGAACAAAAGTCAAGAACACAGAAGTTGTTTGTTCTAGGAAAAAGAAAAAAATTCAAGGTACTCTTGAAGAGACTTGAAAATATATCAAGGAATGCTTTCCATGTGAAGCTTCTACATCTTTAGTACTGCAACTCCAAGAATATGAGAATCAACATCAACATTTGTTGATCAATGTAGCCAATGTAGGAATACTTAGAAGCATAAAAAGTGGGAAAGATGTGCGGTTAGAGTAGCCTTGACAGATACAATAAATCATCATATTTATGTAGCTATGAGTTCATTAGATAAAATTTTGCAAACAAATTTTTCATGAAATTCCCGCAAATCAACAAACTTAGATGATAAGGATTAAAATTTATCATTAAAATTGTTACTTTTTAATTGTTCAGCCTTTTTATGTTGTTATTCTCATTTTTTAAAACAAAAATTAGAGTTAAATCTAACAAAACTATTTGATCAAATAAAAACTAACATTAACACAGGCAGTCTTACACATTCACATTCACCTCTGTACATTTCAGTCCTTACACATTCACATAAACACCTACATTACAAGACAGAACCATTTCATTCAATACCAAACATATATCACACCCATTGATATATTTGTAATGAAAAACCTTATACAAAATAGAAAACACACTTTATACAAAGAAGGGTTAAATATCATTTTGGCATATAAACTATTTCTAATGGTTCAATTTGGCCTACAAACAATAAAATGGTTCAATTTGACATACAAACAAAATAAAAGGGTCATTTTGGTCTATGAGCTAATGGAAAATACTAAAATACCCTTTAGACTTAATTAATAAAAAATTTTGAATATATGTGTCCCACATTTAAACATAAAATATTATTAACTCACCTTGGCTCCACACCTCCTTCTCTCCTTCCTCCTTCCCTCCCCCACCAGCCGCTCGCCACCACAACCTCAACCTTCAAAATCCTCTCATTTCTTTCATCAACACTGCCATTTGATCACAGTGTTGCTCATGGCAAAGGTGGAAAAGACAGCAAATGTTGGTCCATAACAAAGGTGGTGGTGGTGGTCATGACCATGTTGGTCAGCCTCAAATGTTTCAATTCCAAAATAAAAGGCCTAAACAATTTCAACTTACCCGCCAAAGACTATAAGTCTGTCAAATTCAACATACCAGACGAGGAATTTGACTACAGTGATGATGAGTTCGATGATTTTTTTTTGGGTTAGAAAGAAAGCCTTGCATTAAACTAAATAAACATCTCAGTTTACAAAGTTCAAAGCATAAAAACACAAAAGTTTTAGCCAATGCCATCTCTCACACGGCATCCTGAACTAGCAGAAATATCATCAGAAGTAATAAGATAGAGAGGGGATGGTGGTAGGTCAAAACAGGACCGCCACAACATCCCCTTTACAGCAGATTTAGCTATCCAATCAACAGCCAAATTACAGCCTCCCGGCACTAAAGAGAGAGAAAGACCATGTCCATACTCACAGCAGCCAAACTACAGTGATGATGAGTTCGATGATGAATATGATGATTTTGATGATTAAGAGGCTAATTTCGAAGAAGACCATGTCCATACTCATAGTCATGTCATGCCTAACAAGATGACGGTGATGGGGCATAAAGGTAACAATGGTGGCCGGCGGCTGGCGGGGTAGGGAAAGAGGGAGGAGAGGGAGGGAGGGGTGGGGTGGGCCATGGGTGAGTGAGTAATTTTTTATTTTTAAAGGTGAGACCCACACATTAAGAATTTTTTTTAAATTCTAAAGGGTATCTTAGTATTTTCCGAGTGGTCAAAATGACCCTTTTATTTTGTTTGTATGCCAGAATGAGACATTTTATTGTTTGTATGTCAAATTGAGCCATTGAAAATAGTTTATATGCCAAAATGATACTCCCTCCGGTCCCTAATGTAAGAGCTAGCCGTAAAAAAAACGCTTCTTAAGAAAACATGTGAATGTTAGTTGGGTGTCTGGAGTTAATGCTTCTTTTCCAAAATTGCCCATATTTATTATGGTACTTTTAAGAGAGAGAAATACATAAGCATTAATAAATATGAAAGAGAGTTAGGGGTAAAGTAGGAAAAAATGCATTAAATGAGGAGAGAACATGGGGTGAGCTCTTACATTAGGGACCAAAACCATTCAAATTTTGGGCTCCTACATTAGGGACCGGAGGGAGTATTTAACCCTACAAAGAAATGAATAAAATTAGTGGGGAAAAGGAAGTCTTGAAGAGATAACCTCCCTCTCCACCATATCTTCCTCGACGATTTGACGTTGCCATCAACCCTCCCTCTCTGATCACGCCTTCTATTCTATCTCAACATCCTCAAACCTGCTATCTTTAAATATGAATGCATAGTGAAGTTCAGTAGAGAGGAAAAATAGAGAGGGATGGAAAAATGAGCTTGAAAAACAGAGCTGACACTACAAAAAACTCACTACTCAGTCAGTGACGCATTCCAGTGTTTGTCCAAAAAACGCGGAAACGAAAATCACTTTTCGGCGTTATTTATCAAACTTGGAAACGGAGGAACACAAACATGGGAAAAAAATGGCAAGAACTTGGCGTCAACTTTCCCGCGGACACTTAGCAGTGTTTCATGGTAAAAGAACGTCGGTTATTATTTTTTTAAGTATAGAGCAAAAAAATACTTTCCGGCGTTTTTGCAACAGCCGAAGTGTTTATTTTTATTTTTAAAAAATATATGTTGCATTCCGGCGTTTAGAAACGCCAAAAAGTAGTGAAAAAGATAAAAATAAAAATTGAAAAAATACCGGGTCATATAAGCGCCCACTTTTCCCGGCGTTTACTTAAAGAAACGCTGTGAAAGGCAATATTTTTTAAATAAAATAATACGATTTTCTGGCATTTGTAGACACCGTCGGAAAAGGTTTTAAATAAAATAATAGTTTCCCGGCGCTTGTTAACAAACGCCGAGAAGTGTATTATTTTATTTAAAAGGGGCTGGCTTTTGCGGCGTTTGTTCCCAAAAACGCTGGCAAATCTTATTATTTTTTAAAATCAAAACAGCCTTTTCCGGCGTTTATTTCAGAAGTGCCGGAAAACATATTCTTTTCTTACAAACAGAATTATCTTTTGCGGCGTTTATTCATAAAAACGCCGAGAAGTCTTATGTTTTTTAAAAAATTGAAAATCTTACGTTTCGGCGTTTACAAACGCGGCTAAGGGTCTGTTTGGATCCAGCTTCTGAGAATAGTTTTTGGGAAAATAGCTTTTTGAGAATAGCTTTTGAGTAGAATAGCTTTTTTGAAAAATAGCTTTTGATAAAATGAGAGTGTTTGGATTAAGCTTTTTGAGAATAACTTTTAAGAATAACTTTTGAGTAGAATATAACTTTTATGAAAAATGGTTAGGATGAATAACTTTTCATGTTTCTTTTATTTGAAATAAGTGTTTTTCTTAAATGAGAGATCGAAGCTTTCAGCTGGAAAAGGAGAAAAATGTAGTTTTTCTCAAAATAGCTTTTGCAACCCTAAACCAGTTTATCTTCTCAAAATAACTTATCCAAAAAAATTGAGTGTTTGAATGTCTTTGTGTGAAACCTAGGTTTCGAGCTAGAATAGCTTTTAGAAATGTATCCAAACAAGCACGAAGTAGCGAACTAGCTTTATAAATACCTACCCTCCTCTATTACAATGCTTCCCTTCTCTTTTTCTCTCTACTCATCTTCTTCTCTATTTCTCTCTTCTCTTATTTGTCTTTATTTCTTCTTTTGTTTTGATTTGCATGTTTAATTATTTTCTATAATTCTTTTTTTTTTGATAAAATTTTTTTTTCTCTATGATTCTAGAGGCCTCAATCAAGATTAATTTTTTCATTAATTGTTCCATTAAGTACATGTTTTATTTTTATTAATATTTTAAATTATAAATTTATGTTTAATCTTATCATTTTAGTTTATTGATGAGCGCATATCCTCTTTTATATATATATATATATATATATATATATATATATATATATATATATATATATATATATATATAAAACAACAACAAAGCTTTATCCCAACATATATATATATATAAGTTTAACTTTTATTCTAATGACATCCTAAAATTAAATAGTCCTATTTAGCACCTTAATTTAATGCTTTAAGCCTTAAATTAAGGTGTTAAGCATAATATTTTTAAAACATTATTTATAAATATTTGGAACTGCGACTAATTTTTTATTAATTTAATGCATTTAGCGGCGTTTTGAAACGCCAGTAATAAACGTCGCTAGATACATATTATATTATTTCACCATTTTTCCGCTAAAAAAGACCCTGATAATAAATGCTAGTAATTTTTCATGCGTTTAAACTGTACTACAACGCTTTTATAAATCTTAAGCTCGTCATCTTCCCTTACAGGATAGCATATACATCATCCTCTCCAACCAGTCCTCATACAATCTCACAATGACTATGGATTTGACCATATAGATGAGGTGACATATTTTATCGCGACCTAATTTATTTAGCTTTCTCAATATCCCTAAATATTAAAAATAGCTCTTACATTAAGAACAATAGTAGTACATATTTAATATATTTTTTTTTAAAAAAAAAAGAAAGTTTGTTTGACTACAAAATATATTAACAAAAAATCAAATGGAGATAGCAAAGTTCATGTTTCGTGTAGTTTTCGGTGACCATACCTGGAAACTTCGCATCTAGACTGTTTTTAAATGAAGGTCTACTTCACCTTCTGCTTCAACTCAAGAGCAAAACATATTAACAGCATTTGATCATACAAAAACTGGTCTAATGGATCATCCCACAACTCCTTCAGCGTCAACAATGCTAACTTTGAGAGAAACATGGGAAAAGAGAATAGAAAGTTTGACACAGAGAGAGAGCATACTAACAAGTATGCATTCTCACACACATTCAAAATCCAACCACTTGAAGGAAGAATTTGGAGCATCAAAGTTAATGGCACCTGAGTTATTTTGGGCTGTCAAAAGAAGAGATAAGTCTGATAACGTGTCTAGTTTCCTCACAGTGTTAGAGGAACTAGCTTCAGAGGATGTAATGCATGTATCAGACATAGTGAAGCATGTCACACGTGGAGGTAACACCATACTTCATATATCAGTTCAAAGCAGAAACCAAGAGATATTGCAGCTGATTGCTAGTCACTTCCCTAAACTGATCACTAAGACAAACATAGCAGGAGATACAGCTCTTCATATTCCTGCTAGAAATCAAGATAAAGGCTTAACCGAAACAATTCTAAATTGTTATGCAAGACAAAGGTTTTCTTCTGGTAGAGAAGTTTATGATAAAAAAGAGATGAATCTGTTGAGGATAAAGAATGAGATGGGAAACACAGCTTTGCATGAGGCTGTGAGAACACATCATCTTAAGGTTGTGAGTCTCTTATTTGAAGCAGATAAAGATGTGGCAAATTTTCTGAACAATGAAGGTAAATCACCATTGTATTTAGCTATTGAAACTGGGCATGATGATATTATAGATATTTTGCTGCAAGCTCCATTACAGAATCGAGAGAGGCACCATGGAACCTCACCACTACACGCCGCCATTATGACAATGAGTTCAGGTAAAGTGAAATAATTTGATATTGACAAAACAAACAGATAGATAGAATTTCAACTTTGTTTAAACTTCTATACATCATTCTCTGCAGATCAAATAAGAAAGCATAAATTTCAAGCCTTGGTTGAGGGTTGGGTGGAAGACAGTGCCACAAATTTTGAGGCTTTCCCAACAAAAGTGAAATTCAATTACTGTGGTATGATGAATTACTCTGGTGTCAGTGAAGTAAAACCAGTTTCACAAATTTAAATACAGTTTTTTTAATGTTATGATTTCATGCCTTTTCAGAGAAAATTCTGAGCAAAAATTCTGAGTTGGTTTACTTGAAAGACCAAAAAGGTGGAACAGCCCTGCATTTAGCAGCCTCCATTGGCAATGTTGAAGTTGTGCGTACAATTTTTGAAGCATATCCAGTAAGTGCCCTAGAGTGGGATCTAAAAGGACATCTTCCTATCCACATTGCTTGCAAAAAAGGTCACGTCAATGTGGTTAAAGAGTTTTTTCAAAAACCAGAACCATAGTTTGATCCAATGGATTCACTGAATCAAAAAGGTCAAAGTATCCTTCACATTGCAGCAAAAAATGGAAAAGACACAGTGGTAAAGTACATATTGAGAGAAAAGAAGCTTGAGAAGCTACTAAACATGAGAGATAAGAATGGAAATACCCCATTGCATTTGGCTTCAAAATACATGCACCCAAAGATATTGCTTTTACTGATTCAAGAGAAGAGACTCAATATCAACCTAGTGAATAAAGAAAGCATGACAGCCCGTGATATTGTTCTACTCAGAAGAAAAACACCACCAACTTTTAGAGAGGTATGATTAGACGCATCTCTTCATTTATTTTAATAGAAAATGAATAATTTTCTACAGAGATACAATTAATCTTTATCCTTATTCTCATCAATAAAAAAAGGGCTACCTCAATTCTAGTCCTCACTTGGTGAGGGTTATGGGGAAGGGAATATACTAAACAGTCTTCCCTATACTTTATGCATAGAGGTTGATTCGAACCCACGACTTAAAACTCCACGGCAAGCGAGCTTACTGTTAAGCCCAGCCGACCCTTCTATTATGATCAATATAGATGTAAAAATATTTGATAAAAGGGATGATCACAAGGTTACTCTCTCTGCTATCTGCAGTTTCTATCATTCACTATCTTGAAATCTATTGGCACGCCGTTGAGTGAAAAGGGAAGAAAACTCAGGCGTTTACAAACTGAACCACCTCAGATTAAATGGATCAAAGATCGTGTCAGCACTGTTTTACTTGTAGCAATATTGGTTGCCACTGTAACATATGCTGCTGCTTTTACTGTGCCTGGTGGTATCCATAGTTCTGATGATAACGACACAAAGAAAAGAGGCATGGCCACTTTTTTAAACAAAAACATGTTCCAGCTATTTACAATATGTGATGTGATAGCTATGTTTAGTTCTACCATGGGGTCTTTCATTCTGCTATGGGCTCAGCTTGGTGACTTCCGCATAGCATTCAGTGCCACATACTTTGCTTTATACTTGGTGGGTTTGGCTCTCATTACAATGTCAATTGCATTCATGGCTGCAGTACATCTAGTAGTGAGCAATGTTTATTGGCTCGCTAACACTGTCATGATTATTGGAGTAATCTTCCTTTTGATGTTTCTGGGTGTATTTTTTCTTCTAATATTCCCTTTAGGAGAACGTGCTTTTTTCCTTCATCACATCTCTAACTTTATTTTCAAGATGATCATCCCCTTTTCAGGAAGTGATGGAAAGTTGACTGGAAATGGTAAGTTTAAGAAGATGAAAACAATGGATGAAACAGGAAAGGGCAAAGACAAAGAGGACACCCAACGAAGGACATAAATGGTTGTAAGGCAATGCACTCTTTAGCCTCATTTTCAAATAAAAGAGAGGGAGGGTTGTACAAGTTTGGCTCTTATGTATGAGATCATGTCTAGAACTATTTGATATTTCTATGTCATAGATGTTTGATTATTACTAGTTTAGGTGCAACATTATCATAAATTATGTGCTCTGCTAACTATATGTATAGGATGTAGCTCATCTCATAATGTTATGGTACATGGCCTTGATAGTTCAATTACTAGTATCAGCAAACTGGGCAATCAAAGCTTTCAAAACTTCAAAATAAAAAAACAAAGTTATGAACTACAAATATGATTGAATCAACACAAAAGTAGACCTTTAGAAGAAAGGAGGATATCAAATGCACAAGAGCATGAAGATCACAATAACTTTAATTCATTTGTAACATAGGAATTTGATGGAAACGGATAGGAGAATAAAATAGGAAAATAAAATTAGAGTAGTGTGGGCATGAGTCATGTGTGAGCATGTGTATGTTTAGTATACAGGGGTATTAGGGTAATTTTGTAAGAGATAGTTAGGGAGAGAGAATGCCTATATAAGAAAGGCCTTATTGTAAAGAGTGATAGGAAGAGTTTTACTGAGAATTGGGAGAGTTGGGGATGTCTCTCAAATACATTCCTAAGGTATAGCTTTAGGACTATTGCATTGTTTCTTTTACATTTTCCTTTGAATCTTCATCTTCCATTAGACCATACTCTGTGGAATTGTATGTTTTCCATTAATATCAGTATATTTTCGGATTGAGTTTCATCAAAGGTATTAGAGCACCAATCTTGGAATCAAGAAAATGGTGGAGAATAGAGATGAAATTGTACTATCTCTCGGAGAGCAGATAATCATGAAGTTGAATCATATGATAGAGCGATTGGAGAAATATGGAGAAGAGAGGAAAATTCTGATTGCAAAGACGAACTCAAAATTGAATATGGCCTGAGAAGAAAAAAGAAATTGAAGGTGGCGATTCAGAGAATCAAGAAGAAATTGAAGGCGTTAATCTTGAAGAACAAGAGGAAGTTGAAGTCGAATATGAAAGTGAAGAGAGCATTAGAGCAGAAGCCAAAATTGATCGTGAAGTGGTTGCTGAGGATGTTTGTGTTGAGGCTGGAATCATGGAAGAACAGAAATTCCACGCAAACAAAATCAGATTAGAAATTCCAGTGAAGTTGGCTCGTGTTCTTGGACCATCGAAAGAGGAAATTAATTGGGGCTATACATGGGAGCAATTCTTTCAGGGAGGCACCGCCTTTGAAGCAAAACAATGGGGTTCATCTTTGTTTTTCACGATGGCTGAGGTTGAAGGAAGCAGCTCTCACAGTAACTGGATCTTAGTTAGGGTTAATAAGGCCCGTTTGGGAAGAAGCCCTAAATTTGATGGACAAAACATTTTATTTGGGCCTAATCTTTTTGAGCTAATATATCATATTCAAGCCCAACTTCCACAACTCAATTTCCCTAAATCTACAAGGTTATGCGACGAAACGACAGCTCTAATTCTTGACACCTATTTTGTGACTTTCGTTACAAAGAGAACAGAACCGTTGTGTGATGCAAGAACGAGGACCTTTTCGTTTAACCCAGTGTTTGCAGTATTGGTGACAAGGGTTGAGCAGGTTGAAGATGCTATTAGATTTGGAGTTCTCTGTTTGGTAGTGGGTGCTACTGAATTCAAAGTCTCGCTTGGGAGGTATCCTGATTTTACTCCATTATGGTACCTTGTTGTTCGGGTCCTCAAATTATTGTGCTTACTAAGGTATATTCATGAAGCATGCTATCTTCATACCACTGAATTTGAGAAAGGAGGACGATCTACCATTGAAAAGATACTAATTGCTAAGTATTTTCTTACTCTATGATTTTCTGGGAGCTCACACTTTTGTGCTTGAATTTTTTGGTGACTCTTCAATTGCTTACTTTGAAGGGGTGAAATGGATTTCTGAATCCATTGGGATTTTCCCTGTTGTTCCCCATCCTTCTCTTGCTGAAAATTTTTGTGATGTTCAATATGAAAAATATGTAGCAACAAGAACCATGACTACTATGATATGTTTTGTTGCTGGATTCTTCAAATCATTGGGCTTATTAAGGTACAGTTTTGCAAAAGCTTGTTTCCCACTAATTAGAGAGGAGCCCAAACAGAAACTTTCCATTGTTAATAAAATGCTAGGCATGCCTATTTTGGTCGCTGATGTAATAGGAAAGCTGAATAATCCATTTGTATGGACTGTTCATGGTGTTCTTGAGTTTGTGCTAGCTGCCATGGAAATTAAAAATGGAAGTATATGGCTGTTGGGTTCTGTGTGTGTTGAATGGATACAGATGGAGCTGATTCCCTATAGATGGAGAGTCTCATATTTTTTGTTGTATCAATGATATGTGGCTTCCTTCCAAGATATATCAGAATCGGTTGGACCCATCAAGACAAGTTGCTGCTGGACTTCTCTTGTTTTTATATTTATTTCAGGTTCCTGGAGTTGCAGTGGGAAAGATGATAAGTATAGCAGCTTGTAGTCTGTTTTGTTTGCTAGGAATGTACCACTTCCTTTTGGCTATAATTGAAGAAATGTTAATCATTGTCCAAGCAATCAGACTTGTGATCACTGCCATGACAGTTTGGTTGGGGACTTGGATCAAGAACTTCTATGTCAAGGCACAGAAACTGACCATGACAAGACAAGGTGGCTCTTCATGAGGGGGGTAATGATGGAAACGGATAGGAGAATAAAATAGGAAAATAAAATTAGAGTAGTGTGGGCATGAGTCATGTGTGAGCATGTGTATGTTTAATGAACAGGGGTATTAGGGTAATTTTGTAAGAGATAGTTAGGGAGAGAGAATGCCTATATAAGAAAGGCCCTATTGTAAAGAGAGATAGGAAGAGTTTTAGTGAGAATTGGGAGAGTTGATGATGTCTCTCAAATACATTCCTAGGGCATAGCTTTAGGGCTATTGCATTGTTTCTTTTACATTTTCCTTTGAATAATCTTCATCTTCCATTAGAGTGTGGAATTGTATGTTTTCCATTAATATCAGTATATTTTTATTTTCGGATTGAGTTTCATCAGAATTTCATCAAACGAGTTAATATATAGCATCCCATTCAATCAGGCAATCAAAGAGAAAAAGGGAAAAGAATTCTAAGCTTATCAAACAAACACGATTGAAGACTGGCCTGTTGGGGAAGAAATAATATATGCTCTCCTTATTATTGCTAATATCTACAGGTGAAATAAACAAACAAATTATCAGGAAACATGCTGTCTTGTCATTGATTGGTAACCCAAATATTCTAACCCAGTTTAGTGAAGGGGCAAGTTGTGCAATTTTACTGAAACACTTTTACTAAAAAGAACACTGGGCATGAACAGTTTTCATGGTGTAAATTTACCAAAGAATAAATAAAATAGTTACAATTTTGCTAAAACTCTCACATTCTTGGACGTTGACCGTCAAAGGTCAAGGTAATTAAAATTTTAACAGTGAACATCCACAAGTTTGCGGTGTGGGTAAAATTGCACTTATTTTAGTTGTTGTTTGGTAAATTCAAATCAATAAGAAAAACAATTTTGTTGTCAATGTTCTTTTGGTATCCATTGGTAAAATTGGACCTTTATCATTCAAATTCATCTTATATTATATGATCCATAGTAACACCAACTACTAATCTAGTATTTGCAACCACGTTTACTATTGATTTCATCCTTTTGAGTATTTGATGTTTATATATGGGCATATAGCAAAGCCTTCTTGTATAGGGTACATGTCAAAATATAGGTATTAAATGCATATCCTAGAACACATTAATAACACTCACCATATGGTCTTAAATATATGACCTATAAACCTAATTAGATTATATTAAAGATGTTATTTGAGATATTTAGAATCATATAGTATTACCATTTAGCTTTATTAAGGGATAATTAGGAAGAAAACTGGAAATAATTAAAAAAGAATTTTATGTTTAAGAACAAAATTTATCTCCTAAAAATTGAGAGGAATAGCACCTTTTTCATTAGAAAATGGACACGATTAAATTAATCATTAAGATAGGTCTTTTTATCTCTTAAATTTATATTTTTTCCAACGTGTGTGATGATTAACCTTATTTAAATGGGTCTTAAAAATTTTTTTATTGTAGTTTTATTGTTGTCTTCAAACTCGTGAATTGACATTCCCATTTTAACATTTTTGAGGTTTTATCTAACCAAAATGTGTCACAATTTTTATGGCCTCTAAACTTCGTAGAAATTTATGAGTTTACATGTTGAATGTAACATTTTGGGAAAAAGACAGATAAAGACTCCCAAATGCCAAAATGACAAATAATGTGCCTAAATTTCCAAAAGGACAAGGAATGTCACATGCACCTAATTGACATTAGCAAATGTAGACAAATGACTTAAAATGCCCTTTAAAAACTTATCTGCTTCATATTAGTTATGATTTATACACTACAAAAAAAACGGGCCATTCCGGCGCAACCTTACCGGCGTTTTGGTCCAAAACGCCTATATGAGACGCATACCGGCGTTTTTACCCAAAGCGCCTATATGAAAACGCCAATAAATTTGGCGCGCGCTTCCCGCCTTTTTTCCCGCGTTTCCATATCAGCGTTTTGGGTATAACAAACGCCGGTATGATTTTTAAATTTAAAAAAGAGGGGCTGACAATTTTTTTTTTATTTTTTATTCAGAAAACCGCATATAAGCGTTTCTTCAAACCGCCTATATGCGATTAAATATTATTTTAATCGCACATAGGCGTTTTGAGAAACGCCTATGTGCATAACGTGCATTTAATATGCACTTTATGCGCATATCGGCGTTTTAAAAAACGCCTATCTGCGCATTAAGTGCATATTAAATGCACTAAATGCATATAGGCGTTTCTCAAAACGCCTATATGCGATTAAAATAACATTTAATCGCATATAGGCGTTTTGAGGAAACGCCGATATGCATTATTTACATTAAAATAATGCATATAGGCGTTTCCCTGAAACGCCTATATGCATTAGAAAGCATATAGGCGTTTCCCTGAAACGCCTATATGCATTATTTTAATGTAAATAATGCATATAGGCGTTTGGCAAAACGCCTATATGCATTATTTAATCTTAAAATGCATATGGGCGTTTTCCAAACGCCGGTACACACCTCCGTTCCTATAAATAGCACCTCTCTCCTTCCGCAAAGTTGCTCATTTTCTCTTTTTCTTCTATTTTTCTTCTCTTCGTCTCTCATTCAATGTTGCTGTTGCTTTGTTTTTTTTGCTAGTTTTGCTGATGTTTTTTATTTCGTGTTTTTTGGTGGTATTTGATTTTATAATGTTGATATGATCTTAATGCTTTTCTTTTACATATTGCTTGTTGTTTTGATTTTATATATTTGGGTATCATGTTTTATGAATTACTCTTGTTATTGCTTATGTTTATATATATTATTCTTTATGTGTATGTAACTTTGGGATTAACATATTATTCCTTATGTTTTTGAACATTTTTCTTCTTGGTTCTAAACAATCAGGAAGAAAAATGTTTTTTATTTTTTTTTGGAAAACACATACCGGCGTTTTGCAAAACGCCGGTATGAAATATTATTATTTAATACCGCACATAGGCGTTTTATAAAACGCCTATGTGCATAAATAAAAAAATATTATTTCCGCATACCGGCGTTTTGCCCCTCGTATAGGCGTTTTGCCAAAACGCCGTAGCGCTATTTCGCCGGAAAATTCCGCCGATGCGAGGCCCTATAAAACGCCGATATGGGCCCCGTTTTTTGTAGTGATAATCATGTTTGATTGTTTAACTAATTTTTTAAGGGCATTGTGAGTCATTTGTCTACATTTGCTAATGTTAATTAGGTGCATGTGACTTTCATTGTCTTTTTGGGAATTTAGGCACCATATTTACCTTATTAGCATTCGGGAGTCTTTATCTGTCTTTTTCCATAACATTTTTATGTTGTTTTCACCTAATGGAAATTGTGGTAACTTGGTTTAACACTATTTTAGTTATTTTTATTTGACCATCTTCATTGAATTTGTATATAAATTTCATGAGAAATTTCTATTTCGAGGTTACTAATAAAAATGTTGATATGTTTAATAATACTATGTATATTTGAAACATATTTATGTTACATTGTTCTATTTTGTTTATTTTTATTTTAATAATATACTAGAAAAAGGTAAATTCTTTAAGTGCTTAGGATTTGAGTTTATGACACGATTTCATATCTTTCTCACGAGTATGTTTAAACTCACGAGTTTGATATATTATATTTCCTCATTTTTTTCTGGCATATATAGAAGTAGTTAAATTGTTTTTTCCCTACAAATACATAATCAAGCAATGTTGGTTGAAGTTGCTAGATTAAAAACACTTAAAATGTTTATTCATAAAAAATAAAGAATACAAATGTAAAAATATAATAAATTTTTTTTAAAAAATGTTCTGATTTCTTAAAGAGGGGAGAAAGGGAGGGAGGGAGAGGGAAATATAGATAATGAATATAATAAAAATAACTAAAAGATAAAAAAATTGCTAAAAATACCCAGCTATCCATCATCATCAATTTAAATTCCTAAAAAACCACAAACATATTTGAAAACAAAAGGAGTCTCATGGTCAATAATAAAAAAAAAGTAAAAGAAGGACCGTATATATATAAGGTTTAAGAACATCAAATAAAACAAACACTATCTCTCTAAACTAAAAAAAATACTAAATGACCATTACATATATAAGGTTTAAGAACAACAAATAAAATAAACACCACTTCTATAAACTAAAAAAAATACTAAACGACCATTACATATATAAGGTTTAAGAACAACAAATAAAATAAACACTATCTCTCTAAACTGATAAAAATACTAAACGACCATTACATATGTAAGGTTTAAGAACAACAAATAAAATAAACACTAACTCTCTAAACTAAAAAAATATTAAACGACCATTACATTACAATTTACAAGCATTGAATAAGAAAATGAGACTAAACACTACTATTGTTGATAATTAAGGAGGAGGAATATCATTCTCAGTAGAATACAAAGGGCCTTCTGGAATTTGTTCTAAACCCTGCCACAAAGAGGTATACTGATCTGGATGACAAAATACCTTCTCAAATCGGTTCATGAATACCATGTCATTTATATTGCTAAAATCATAGTCATAATCAGGAGGCTCCATCTTTGGTTCAACAAAACAATAATGATTTGTTTGGCTTGAAACAAAAGAAGACTGATGATCATCAGGTTTGGTGACAGTAGTGACCGTACTGTTGCTAAAAGAATAAACAGGTTCTGAACTCAATGGTGTGAAGGCAGAATAAAAGAAAGTTCCCCTCCAATTCTCACACTCCAAACAATTGTTGAAGCTTGGATATACAGGAGGCAATAAGTTATTATGGCTTCGACTCTCTCCTAGTGTACGTGTATCTGAATCTTTAGTCACTATAGATTCCAAAGGTGGGACCCACCATGAAGGTCCATCTTCGTTGTATGAAGATTCAGCCAAAGCAGATTTATGGAATAATTCGGAGATTTCAACAAGTGATGACTGCGAATCATCATTATCTATCATCTTGTGTAATGAGAGAAGAAAATATGGTTTACGATTTTGAAGGTGATTAAAAAGATGTTGTGGTGATTGATATTTATACATGTAATTGGACCGAGTCGATTCGTGGTATATTTCCTATTATAGTAAGAATCCTTTTAATTTTATTAAATGCTGCTTTGGAGAATTCAAGAGGGCGGTCCCTTAATTATTGGATGAATCTCTTGCACTGACAAGATTTGATCACATTTTACAAGTTTCCTTAATCATGAACTTTCCTAAATTGCTCAATTTAAAAGGAAGTTGGCATTTATTTAACGCGTAGGTCCCGTGAAAAATGGAAATTCATTAATATGAATAGTTTCTCTTCCCATACTGTGTTTGCGTGTGGTAAACAGTAACTGTAATCTCTTCTCTATTTACATTCTACCTAGCTGAAATGTCTCATCAGTGGCCTAGATTCTCAGCCACTCTAAACTCTTTAGAAACTCGTGTGTCTATTGGTGAATAAGGAAAAAAGGAATAAGACAACAATCGAAATGCTTACTGACAATAATGTTCAAACTTGAAAAAAAACGTAACAATTAAAATTTTAAGTTTTAATGATGGCTAAAGTATACTTTTGGTCCCTTATGTTTGCATCAAGTTTCAATTTAGTCCTTTATGTTTGGAAAGTACACTTTTAGTCCTTTTTTGTTAACACCGTTAGTTCAACTTAACGGAAAATGAAAATTTAACAATTTTAAATGATTATTTTGTAATGTAATTGGACCAAAAATGATAAATTTTGAAAATATAAGAATATTTACACTCAAATATTTTAATCTGAACATTTTTTCAGTATTTAATAACCATTTAAAATTGTTAAGTAACATTTTCCGTTAAGTTAAACTAACGGTGTTAACAAAAAAGGACTAAAAGTGTACTTTCCAAACATAAAGGACTAAATTGAAACTTGATGCATACATAAGGGACTAAAAGTATACTTTAGCCTTTAATGATTACTTATTTTAATTATTTATGAAAAATTAAAGAAGATTAAAAACATATGTAAATGGGTAGATATGGCAGGCCCAGAGGTGTGTCCATCGCCCGCCCATTTATCTCTTTAATGGGTTGGGTTTTTACCAGTCTATATCAAATTAAGAGATATATTTATGTTGAAAAAACCCAAATATGAATTATTTATTTTTTTATCAGAAAATATGAATCATTTCAAAATGCAATATTTAGTCAATTTTTATATTTGAAATACAACTTTATTTCAATATAAGTATTAGGTATTTATTATGATTAGTTATTATAATATATCAATAGTTCAAGTATTGACTTTTAAAGATACAGAATATATATTCATCGAAAAAAATAGGAATTTTTTTATCAGAAATAAATAGGAAATTAAATAAAAGAACATTAAGTTTAAAACGATGATATCCGTCTAATTCAAATTCAAATTATTATTTTTACTCAAGATGATATCATTCAAATCCTTTCCTATCCTTTCGATAAAAAAAAATCCTTTCCTATCCTAATTCGGTAAGCAGTGTGTCACAAGTCCCACATTGGGGAGGTTTCCTCACAAGGGAGACCTTATAAGTCCTTGGCTCCCCAACCTCAACAGCTAGCTTTTGGGGTGTGGTTCTCCCAAGGACTTGTGCTCGTTACAATGGTGCTTTTATTGAGAGTCGGCCAAACGGAAAGGGCTACGTGCGGAGGGTTCTGACCGGAGGGGCTGACCAACAAAGGGTTGAGTGAAGCGCCGAGTGAAGTGCCGTAGAGTGGAGCCGCCGGGACGCCGACTCGGCCGAAAGACCGGAAAGGGCTACCTACAAAGGGTTCTGACCGGAGGGGCTGACCGGCAAAAAGGCCGAGTGAAGCGCCGAGTGAAGTGTCGTAGAGTGGAGCAGCCGGGACGTCGGCTCTCGAGGGGGGTGCATTGTCACAAGTCCCACATTGGGGAGGTTTCCTCACAAGGGAGACCTTATAAGTACTTGGTTCCCCAACCTCAACAGCTAGCTTTTGGGGTGTGGTTCTCCCAAAGTCTTGTGCTCGTTACACAGTGTTCATATAGGATACATGTAGGCTGTCACCCATGCCAGATAATTGTTGCCTATTGCTATTAATTTAACCATTGAATAACCTAGAAGAAGTTTTTGAATATTAAATGAATTTTATAATTTCGTCCTAATTAAACTGAATTAACTATGTCAATTGTGAAAATTAACACATCACATACACACACGAACAGTAGAGAGAAAGAGAGAAGTGCCGATTTAATAGCTAGTAGTTTGAACAATTCCTAATTAGATCAATGATTTAAATCCGAAGATCTGATATTAAAAACAAAAGGCATCCTAATGTAAGAAGCAAGTTCTCAGCTAATTTCATATCAGATACAGTAATGAACTAACCAACATGATTTTGATTTTAACACATCAAAATTAACACATATATCACACACGCGAACAGTAGAGATTGAACAATTCCTAATTAGATCAATGATTTGAATCCGAAGGCCTATACTGAAAACCAAAAATCATCCTAATCTAAGAAGGAATATTAATGTCTCAGCTAATAACAAACTAAACATCATGCATACATATCAGACACGGTAATGAACCAACCAATATGGTACGCTCTTGATTCTCTTGGAACGCCTACACTGCACCACGTGGCTGGTGGGACCATCAGAGTTGTCCAGGTCAAAACCTTTTGACGCCACGTCACTGGTCACAGCAACATTAGTAGTAGTAGTAGTAGCAGGAGCCTCAGTAGTGAAAGACGAGAAGTCTCTCTTATTCTGTCTCTCCTTCTTTGCACAGGAAACACGGTCGTTGTTGTCAACGTTGTCGTGTTGGTCTGGCCAACTGGTGGAGCCCACTGACTCCAAGGGTGGCTTCGTGAGAAGGTGGTCGTCGTCGTCGTTGTTGTTTACGTCATCGTCGAGGGAGGGGAGGGATTCAGGGGGAGGGCACCACCACAAGGGAGGGTTCAAGGACATGGCATATTCGAACATTATGGCTTTGTGAAGGAACTCTCTCGACTCACACATCTTTTCTTCCACCTCACTCAACTTGGTTACTGATGAACAATTATTCATTGTGTTGAAGAAGAACAAGAAGGAGAAGGAGAAGGAGAAGGAGAAGTTGGAGGAAGAGAATTTTGAAAAGACTTTTGGATCCATGGCTTATTTATAAATTATGATGATCGAATGCTTTAAGTAGTTTCTGATAAAAAAAAACAGAATGTTTTAAGTAGTTGAGTGACAATTTGAGTTTAAAGTTTGGGGGGTCAAAATTTTAGGAAATTTATTTGTTATTACGGATTGAAGAAAGACGATCCATTGGTTGTAACATTGGTTGTAAGGATTTTCTTTTTTTCTTTTATCTTATTTTTTGAGTAAATTCTCTGTGAATAGTTTATTTAAAGATATAATAAACATTTTGTTACACAAACAATTATGAAAGTGTCAATCAATCTTTGCCATTTTGGTCCAAAAAAAAAATCAATCTTTGCCAACAGATATTAACTGTATCTATTTTGCCAACAAACCGTGTTAGATTTATTGATAGTGTTGACCCAAATATGAATTATTTCTCTCTTTTATCAAAAAATATGAATTATTTCAAATGCAATATTTAGTCAAATTTTATGTTTGAAATACAACTTTATTCCAATATTTGTTTTTGGTCGGTAACTTTATTCCAATATAAATATTAGGTATTTATGATAATATTTCAATATAATTAGTTATTATGATATATCAATAGTTTTTTATCAAAAAAAAAAGATATATCAATAGTTTAAGTATATTTCTGATTAAAAAAATAGTTCAAGTATTAACGTTTAAATTTTTCATACCAAAAAACAAAATCCCCCTGTGATGGCTGTGATTCGAACTCCTCTCCTTCCTCTCTATCCTCACATTTGCTTCTCCACGCACACATCACTGTAGGTGACCCCATTCCTTTCCCCCATTTTATATTTTCTGCTTATTCTCTTGCAGGCGCTGCAAAGCAAGGCAATCAACAATTCCAGAGACATAAAGGATAAGCAGCAGAAGGTCCTTAATTGATGCTTTCTGAATTGTTTTGTATTTTCTCTTTTTTATTTCTCATTATATGTATGTCACTGTGTATTGCAAAATCTTGTGTACTTGTAAGAACTGTTGTCTCCTTGTAAATGGGGAATTAAGTTCTATCTGCTCTTACAACTCGTTTGACTGAGAGATAACTGCCCAAGTGATGTGTGCGTGGAGAAGCAAATGTGAGGATGGAGCACAGCCATCACAGGGGGAGAAGAATGGAAACCGAGAAACTTAATCAACTATGGCGTGGTTTATATCTGAGGGATTTTTTTTAGTTTATTACTCAAATATCTAGTTAGATCCTAATCAGCTGCCATGTCATAGTATTTAACGTGATAATGCCACATAGGATTAATTTAATAGTGTTAATGCATTTTTAGGTCCTTTTCAAACACTACAAGAAAAACATAGTCTAGTCGCGTATGAAATCAGGGGTTAGTGGCGTTGAAATTCGAGACAATATAGGTATGTCACGTGTGAAGCAAACGCCAAAAAACATGACGTGACAAGCTGAAATACACGCCACAAATAGCGCCATACGCGACACATAAATGTAGGTGCTTATGTCGCGTATGGACCTGGTCCAAATGCGACATACACCATACGCGACATAATTTTTTTTTTAAATTTGGTGTCATGCGTGACATACATATGCGTGACATAAGATATGACATTTTAATTTTATTTTTGTGGTTCTAAAATGTTTTTATTGTAATATGTATAATTTTTAGGGGTCCTTTTTTGGAATTTGGCACTTTATTGTGTTACTAAATAGTCAATGAGTCTTTTGTCCCAAATTTAGCTAGTCAAACTTTGAAAGCAACCTACAAAATGAAATAACAAAATTAGCATAATTCTTATAATAATAGACTAAGAACATTAGTTAGTAGAGTAAAGAAAGTGAAAGAATAGCAGATGAAATTAATTGTAGAAAATGTGTAAATGCAAGGTGGTCATTACCTTAAGTGAAGAAATAATGATAGTGGGTAGGAAGAAAGATGGAGATGGTAAAGGAAATAAATGAAATGAGGTGAATGTGGAGATTTTAGAAGTGAGTTTATATAGGGGAAATGTTGGCGGGAAACTTTCACTCTATGCACTTGTCAAGTATGAAATTATGTGACACATGAAGACATGTGGCGTATGAACACATTTGACTATTGAACACTGTGGCGCATGAACTACTTGTCACGTATGATATATGTCACGCATGAAGATATGTGGCGTATGACCATATTAAACATGCATCACAATGTCACGCATGAACATTTTGTGGCGTATGGTATATGTGGCGCATGGGACGTTTTGTAACGCATGAAACACAATGTCATGCATGTGAAGACAATGTTGTGTCTAGTATGTCGCGTATGAGCCATACGCCACATATAGTTACCCAGATCATTATGCACTACGCTCTGATCATTATGATATTGACTTGAACAGGTTACCATATAATGGCTATTTAAATGGGCCTACATTTGAGCACTTGTCTGAGGAAGAAAAGCAAATAAGGTGGATGATCATAAAATCTCGATTTCCAATCTTTGATAAGGATTATTATATGTTATTATTAGATATGTATAATTAAGTGTCTCATTTATGAATTATTGTACAACACTTATATTTAAAAAAAGTGTTTATATGCATGTGTCACGCATGAATTTACTTTGCTGCGTTTTTAGTACGTGACAAACCATGAAAGAAATGAAAAATGAATAAATATATTCCTTTGTCGCGCGCAAACATCTCCATACGCGACAAAGATAAGCAAATCCAGTGTATGTCACGTTTGGGGGATATCATACGTGACAAACATTGATTGTTTTGTCACTCTTGCCCCATGCGCCACATACCCCACGTGACTAGCTTACTTTTTTCTTATAGTGAAAGTTGAGGGACTAATGTTACTAACGGTGCAAACTTGAGGGACTAAAAGCATGAGTTTGAAACTTGAGGGACTAAAACCAAATTTGAGTTAAATTTGAGGGACCAAAAGTTATGTTAACCCATTTTGTTTTCTTTTCACTTGCTCCTTGTCTTTTTGTTGGTCAATTGGTCAAATTAAGACCAATATCACTTCCAAATGGCACTAAGTGCAAATCTGAGGAGAATAGGTAAGTGATATAACCATTAAAAACTCCATGGTCTTCGTATTTTCCTCTTCTTTTTATCAAATTTTTAAATTATGTATCAAAATGAAATCTTTATAAAATCACTAATAAGCTCCTTCAATTTTGCAACAATGACTCCCAAAGAACACCAATATATATAAAATCTATATAAAAATTAGGGAGTCATCAATCATATATATAATTAGTTATTATGATATATCAATAGTTCAAGTATATTTTTGATAAAAAAAGTAGTTCAAGTATTAACGTTTATTGATAAAAAAAGTATAAACGTTTAAATTCTCCAGACCAAAAAAAAAATCGGACCCAAAAAAGTATTAACGTTTAAATTTCGATAAAAAAAGTTCAAAAAAAATTTTGATAGAAAAAGTATTAATGTTCAAAGATTTATTTTTTATTCAAATATTTAAGTTTTTTTTACCAATTCAAATATTAATGTTTTTTTATCAGAAAAAATATTAACCTTTAAAGATAACAGAATACAAAAAAAAAAGAAAATTAAATAAATGAACATTTTAAGTTTAAATTCAGTTTTCATGTCAAAAAGTTTAAATTCAGTGTTTTTAGCACAAATTAAATTTAGTTAACTTTGCGTTAATTTTACATTAAATTTTTTATACATGATCAAGATATCTCTGACTCGACAAGTGAGAGACTAACGCCAGGGATCGAACCCCAGACAATTGGTTAAAGGTGAATGAGTCCTTGCCACTCAACCACACACCCCAAGTTAATATTAGATTACATTTTAATTTTATTAGAATGACCTAATTGCGGTAACGGTTTATTTAACTTTATAGACGCGAATACCCAATACGGCATTTGTTGCCTATTTCAAAAAGTGAAATCCTTTCCTATCCTTATTTGGTAAGCAGTGTTCATACATGATACTTGTCACCCGTGCCACATAATTGTTGCCTATTGCGATTTTTTTTTTTTTTGATCAGGATGCCTATTGCGATTCATTTCACTATTTAATAACCTACAATAAGTTTGTGAATATTAAATGAATTTTATTATTTCATCCTAATCAAACTGAATTAACCATGTGAATTGTCAAAATATATTCTGGTAATTTGCGGGACTATCTTATTAATTATGGGAGTTTAGTCTTCATTAACGAATATACACATCACACACGAGAACAGTGGAGAAAAAGAGAAAGAATAGATATTACTTTGAATACTTCCTATTTCGATTGATTTGAATCCGAAGGCCTAATACACACATAATTGAAAACAAAAAACAAAAGGCAAAAAGCATCCTAATGTAAGAAGGAAGGTCTGAGGTGATAACAAATTAAACATCTGACGCATTCTGATAAAAAAAACACCATACACATCAGACACGGTAATGAACCAACCAATATGGTACGCTCTTGATTCTCTTGGAACGCCTACACTGCACCACGTGGCAGGTGGGACCATCCGCGTTGTCCACGTCAACACCTTTTATCGCCACGTCACTAGTCACTGCAACGGTGGTAGTAGCAGCCTCAGTAGTGAAAGACGAGAGGTCTCTCTTATTCTGTCTCTGCTTCTTTGCACAGGAAACACGGTCTTTGTGGTCAACGTTGTCGTGTTGGTCCGGCCAACTGATGGAGCCCACTGACTCCAAGGGTGGCTTCGTGAGAAGGTGGTAATGGTGGTGGTCGTCGTTGTTTACGTCATCGTCGAGGGAGGGGAGGGATTCAGGGGGAGGGCACCACCACAAGGGAGGGTTTAAGGACATGGCATACTCCAACATTATGGCTTTCTCAAGGAACTCTCTCCACTCGCACATCTTTTCTTCCAACTCGTTGAAGAAGAACAAGAAGATGAAGGAGAAGGAGAAGTTGAAGGAGGAAGAGAATTTTGAAAAGACTTTGGATCCACAGACAGCTTGTATTTACAGATTATAATGAATGCCTTATGTAGTTGAGTGACAATTGAGGAAACTTACTTGTCATTACGGGTTAAAGAAAGACTATGTCCGTTGGTTGTAAGGATTATCTATTTGTTTTCTTTTTTTTCTCTTTCTTGCCCAAATTATTCTATGTAAATAGTTTATTTAAAGAGATGATAAACATTTGGGAAAATGCCATTTAAATCCCTCCGAATATACAAAAGGACAATTCATGAACTCAAACTTCCAAAAGGACCATGAAGAAACTCAGACCTAGTTGACATTTCAAATTTGTGTGAAAGGACAAAATTACCCCCATCATTAAACAAAAATTACTTCCCACCCTAACACCGCACCTATTAACAATTGAACTTCGGGCATTAAGAACTGAACTTTAGGCATTGACATTTTGAACTTCAGAATTAACTTCTTCGTTAACAAGATAACATTGGTGTTAACATTTACACCGCACCTGCTAACAATTGAACTTTGGGCATTAACAACTGAACTTTAGGCATTAACATTTTGAACATAAGAATTAACTTCTTCGTTAACAACATAATATTGATTGGTTAGTAATTTCTGTTTTATGATTGGGGCAATTTTGTCCTTTCACACAAATTTGAAATGTCAACTAGGTCCGAGTTCCTTCATAGTCCTTTTGGAAGTTTGAGTTCATGAATTGTCCTTTTGTATATTCGGAGGGATTTAAATGGCATTTTCCCAAAACATTTTGTTATTTAAAAAAAAGTTCAAGTATTAATAACGTTTAAATTTTTCATACCAAAAAAATCAGACCAAAGAAAGTACTCCCTCCGTTCCTAAATATAAGAGCACTTTGACTTTTTTGGAGAATCCTAAGAAAGCAAAATATGGTAATTAGAAATTGATTTTCCCAAATTTTTTCACTAAACTAGTTTATTTGAGTTATGAACTTACACATGATCTAATAATATTTAAAATATGTTATGATTAAATTGTTCATTTTGCTTTCTTAGGATTCTCCAAAAAAGTCAAAGTACTCTTATATTTAGGAACGGAGGAAGTATTAAGGTTTAAATTTCGATAAAAAAAGTTCAAAAAAATTTTTGATAGAAAAAGCATTAATGTTGAAAGATTTATTTTTCGTTCAAATATTTACATTTTTTTACCAATTCAAATATGGGAAAATCCCAAATAAATCTCTTCCAATACCCAAAAAGACAAGTGAGGAACTTAAAATTCCAAAAGGACCATGAAGGAACCAGCACCTACTTGTCATTTTAAAATTTTGCAAAAAGACAAAATTGTCCCCATCCTAAAACACAAATTGCTACCCACCCTAAACTCACCCTAACACCCACCCTATTCTACAAATATACAATTCCTTCTTGATAAATACACAATATTGTATTTTGACAAATAATATTCATATAGAATACAAAAAATGCTGGTCCGGTGCTATCATTAAGCAAGTTCTGACTATTCTTAAATGCATATTAAGGGAATAGAAGCGGTAAGAACGAACTCAATTATTGGCCGATTGAAACAATTAAGTCGCACTGAAAGTAAATCAATCACTTAGTAATCAACTAGGCAAGTGTTGTCCCAAACTCTGTATCCTCTCTCCCCCTCCTCTTAAATTTTTTGGGTGATGGTGGGGATCTTTTCTCTCGTCGTTGTACGAGTTTTTTCATCGGTGTCTCCTTCCCTGGTTGGGGAAGGAGACGTTCGTCACTTTCATTAGTCTGCTTTTATGTTTCTTTCATTTTCAAATAAATTGGTTTATGAGTTTTGACGATAAGAGGAATTTCTTCTACCCAATTTTCATCTTATGTATTAGTTTTGTGGGTATGTTTGTTTCCGCGAGATATACTCATGGAACTTCTTTAAAAACCAAATTGATTTGTTTATTGCAGATAAGAGGTGCGGATCCTTTCGGATGGTTCTTTGAACAATTACTACTCAATGGTTTTTCCACCGGTGACGATTCTTTTCTCCATGTTTACCTTTTTAGGTTTTCTATGTATTATTGATTGCACCATATATTTGCATATCTTTTCATGACCAAATCCATTGAATTAATGCATGTTTTGATGATAATTGCACCTAATTTGCATAGATTCTAACTATTGCACTAGTTGTTGGAATTTGTTCTAATCAAGGGCAATTCAGGCTTTTTTAGCATGCTATAATGTTTTACATGTTTTCAAGAACATTTTGATGCTACCTTTGAGACATTTGAATATGTAGGTTGAGAGGTTAAAGGTGAAGATTCAAGAAAATGGGTCAAAATAACGTTTCTGGATGAAGTTTTCATTTTAGTCCTGAGGCAGGCCAACTGGCGAGCCACTGGCGAGCCACTGGCGAGCCACTCGCCACTTGCTCGCCAGTTGGCGAGACACTGGCGAGTACCTTCGGGTAACTCGCCACTTGCTTTCCAGTTGGCGAGCCACTGGCGAGCCTGACGCTGTTAAAAATCAGACGCGATTTTTAGGGTTTCTTGACCCTATATAAGCTTTCTAAGAGCCCCAAACCTCTCTCCAAGCACCCATAGGCCGAAAATAAGCCCCCTAACCTAGGGTTCTTCAATTCCCTTCCATTCCCACTCATTTTCATCCACTTCCACCTCATTCCTTCCACCTCATCCATCCTTTCATCACATTTCCACCTTCTTCCACCTTTCTCTTCCATGGATTTTCAAATGATTCTTCTTCTTGGAGTTTCTATGTTGGATTGAGGATTCTTCATCTCTTGAGGATGGGTTGATGGTTGTTCAAGCATGGGTTCATCATGAGGGGAGTTTTTCTTAGTTCATTATATGTATTTAGAATTTCTTCTTTATGTATTTGAACCTCTCTTGTAGATGTTTGGATTTATGTATTGGATTGAGATTCTATATATGTATGTATGATGTTTGACCTTGCTAATTTGGATTAGGACTATGTATTAAGTACTTTGTTGATTATATATGTGTTTTGGTAAATTCTTCTTGATATTGAGTTGCTTAGCCTTGTGTTGATGATTCTATCAAGTTGATTTATTTAGATATGTGTATGATTGTATGAGCTCTCTTTTATAGGACACTCTATAATTCGATTGAGTTTGGAAAAGGAAAAAGGCATTAACCAAATCTAAATTAGCAAATCACATCATGAATGGACTAAGTTGTGTCTATTTTGGGCTTTAAACACTTGAGTTATGAATTCATATCTACATTGTGGTTGCATTAAATTAGTCTCATTTTAGTGGTTGCTAGTGAGATTACTTGATTGTATTCATTCATGATTGTTGTGGTTGCACTTCATGAGAGCCACAAGTGTTTAGACTCAAACTATTTCACACATCTAGGAATTACACTTGATGCATTGAACCCCTAAATGATTTGAGCTAATGTTTGTCACCTCACCTAGACTCAAGAGATCCATTTCATAGAATTCACTACACTTCCACCATTCAATCATCCCACCTTATCAAAGAAAAGATAAAAAATATTGTAGTTAGGTTCATTTGCATTCTACATATAAAAACCCAACAAACCCCAATTCCCTTGTTCATTTCGATTTGCATTTAGTTCATCTTAGGGTAGTTTAGAAGACTCCTCAAGAGAGACGACCCGAGGTTGTGTCATTGTGTTGCAATCCTTGGTCATAAATAAACTTGCATTTAACCCAAGGCGAATAGGAAACGGTTAAATCAATTATCATTTGATTTTTCTTTTCTGCAGACCTATTTTGTATTCTAATTTTCTAGTTTAACAAAAAATTTATGCTTCCTGATCAAAAACAAAAAAAAAAAAGACTAGGCAAGTGTTGAAGAACATCATGGACAAATTAAATAAATCCTTAAAATGTATTATCATAGATCATAACAAAATTTTAATCCGGCACATGCTTTTTGAAGTGCTATACATTACATGTGAAAGAGAACTGTAGTGAATACATAATCCTTACACAACCATATCAACTACATACATAGACATTTCCTAATTATATAGCCCATAGTCTAATGATAAAACGTAGATATGAATGCTTGCAAAGCTCCCAATTCGCTGGTACTTTAATCACATTATTAATAAAATTAAGAACGCTTGTGGTGATAAAAAAGGAAACTTGATTATTAGTAATTTTTTCAAATTCAATTAGATTTGAGATATGACACCAAGGCTCATGGTGCTTAAAACGAGCAAGAGGAGAAGAAAGAAATTCACATACTAATTGTATGAATATTTGAATGCTTCCAAAGTGTTGAGAAGGTCATTACACAGTTCATAAAACATCTCATATAATTGCCAATCCACTTGAGGCCAATGTCGGGTAAGTTTTGCCTTGATAATGACAGATAACAAATTTATTTTCAGTATGGAGAAAATCCCAACGACCTCGATAGCCTTGTGCCAAGAATCACCTTAAAATAATAGATGAATAAGCAAGATGAAAAAACATATATACTGATAATATTATTATTGAATATTATTAATAAAACATGATAAAAAAAACCGTGTTCGGATAATGGAATAACAAGAACAATGTGACCTTTCAGATTTAAGACTACATGGATGTATCACAAAGATTTCAAAACTTTCCCAAAAGAGCACTGTATTGAAAATTCTAATACATATATATGAGCATTGTATCACTATTGGTGTCACCCCCATAGATTATTTTATTTGTTGTTCAGAATTTGATACCTATATGCTTATTTGTTGGTCAAAATGATTATTAATTCTTTTTTTTGGTATCAGAGTCAAATGATTATTTATTCTAATTTAAATTACGATCCAAATATAAAATATAGACAAGAAATAGAAATTTAATTTTTAATAAATAAAATATTGGTTCAAGTATTTTTTTTTTTGACCATAAGGTTCAAGTATTATTTTTTTTTTATCAGAAAGGTTCAAGTATTAATCTCTTATCATTTATGTTTTTCGTTTGGTCGGACTTATCATTTATGTTTGTATTATTTTATTTATCTTTTAATTTTTGAAAAGTGTATTTTACTTTTTTTTTAAAAGGTTATTGATATAATTTAATAGGAAATTATGACTCAATAAATGTAAAGTTTATTCTATAATAAATGAGTCAATAGTTTTCATTAAGGTTAATTAACCTTAATATTAGATTATTCAAAGTGTTCTTTTCAAATTTAATGAAGGGTTAACATAAACTTTGGTCCCTCAAGTTTCACTCAACTTTGGTTTTAGTCCCTCAAGTTTAAAACCCGTGTTTTTAGTCCCTCAAGTTTGCACCGTTATAACAGTTAGTCCCTAGGACCTAAATATTCATTTAACACCGTTAATTTTTCCTACGTGGCACTAACTCTGTTAAATATTATGATGTGGCAATGACGTGGCACTAATTTGATCTGACTGGGTATTTATTATTTAATTAATTAATAAAATAAAAAACAAATAAGAAAAAATATATCTGAAAGCTTTAGTCCAAAACATGCAAGGGTCATCAGTGAAAAGAGAAAGTGCAAAGGGGTTAGGGCAAGGACCCACATTCAGTGCCGGCAAACAGTGACGTGGCCGTCGCCGGAGCCGTGGTATTTTCCGGCGGTGGTCGTCGACCCAAGACCACTGCGTTCTGGTATTTATTCTGATTACACTTGCCTTCAACAATTATTTTAGGCTAACTACTCCAACTATAAGTAGACTGTACTGATACACACACTGACACACCAGACTATTACTTGGTTTAGACAGGAAAGAAACTTTGTTACTTCTTACAAGAAAGACACAAACACACACACGCTATGCTTGCATCTTTAATTTAATCCCAAGTGTGAATGCTTGCTACTATATATTCATTGTCAAGAGTTGCCACGTTATTATATACAGAAGCAGCATGGCAAAAATGTAAAACAGAGTATGATTATTATTGTAACACCATACATTTATCCTTGTTTGTCAATGCTTGTTTGTTCGCTTCTGTATTGAGCATGTGTGTTGGTCATCTTTCTACCTAATTAAAAAGCCCAAGAATTTTAAATTGAACTGCCATAAGATAGATATTAATAAAGTACTGCACTTGTAAAGTGGTGTTTGTGAACAACAATTTTCCTAATGCCGCAATTATGGAACACAATTTTCTTTTGTTATGTTTTATTTTTTCAATTTCTCTTTTGAGTTGAATCTTTACTGGAGAAGAAACTCACTCATTTTGAGTTTTTGTATATTGTGTTCTATTTTTAATCATAAATTATTTAATTTGTGTATAAGTATGTTCTAATTAATTACCTTTGTTTATAGCTGAAACATGGATTTGGAGAATGATGACAGTGACAATAGTTTAGAATTATCAGATTTTGAGCTTAGCGATGAAGATGTACCAGATGATGATTATTTCAAGCAACATGTCCATGTTAATGTGGGTGATATATTGGATGAAGTTGTTGGTAGTTCACAACTCATGAGAATTGAGCCTAATGAAAATGTGCAAACAAACATGGGTGAGATAAGAGAGGAGGATATCATGGATATGTTATCAGATTATGAATCTTGGATCTCCTATCCTTGTTAGAATATTTTGAAAATATTTTGGATGTATTTTGGATGTACTGATTTAGAGAAAAATATTGCATATAGTGCAAATACGCTAGACTAATTTGTATATTTTGAAAACAACTTGCTTGTTATTGCAATTGCTATTAGTGATGCCCTTATTTAACCTGTGAAGACTGAAGTTTTTGTCTTATATATATATAAGGTTTGTGATTGTTATGGTATGGTCTTAAGGGCCTAAATGTGACAATAAAAATAAAAATGGTTAATAAATTTGGTCACAACCTGAATCTATTTCTTGGACAGAAATATTGCTTTCATTTTTATCACAAATATATACAATCATACAAAGGTGGAGCTTTTTGCTCATATAAGAGTTATGATTATACAAAAGTTTGAGCCATCAACTACAAAGAGATTTGTTGGCAAAAACAAACTACAAAGAGATTCAACATATAATATCATCTCAGCTGCTGATATCTTGGTACTCCTTATATGTTGAATCAATGCTGCCAATCTTGGAATACATATTTATCAAAGCATTTGTGACAGTTAAATGGTTCTTAAAACCAGTCTTCTCAACCCGAGCATGTGATGTATCATGGCTCCAAAATGCTAGGCTTGCATAAGCATTGAGCAACACTCATAATGTACAATCATTTGGTGTAAGGTACATAAGATCCATAATTCTGAATAGGTTCAAGCTTTCCTCAAAATATTCAAAATATGATGTTCATCAGCCAGTCTGTAATGAACCAGAGGAAGCTTTGTTGCTCATAGAGCTTTTTTACAAGAGTTACAATTTTCATTGTTGCTCATAGAGCTTTGTTTCTTCCTTCAACCTTTTTAGCACCTCTGAATTTGCATTGTTGTTAGTCCATCACTCCAAATTAAAGTCATTGCAGCCAACACCTACATCAGCCAAGACCATAGCCCATCCTTCAAGCTAGAATTCTGTTGACATTATTCAAAGTCATGTCCTTATCACAAGTAATAAGCAAATTCAATTATCCCAAATATCCCAAGATCCATACATTGATCCATACATTGATGAACATATCAGCGAGCATAAATCTTTGAAAAAAAATTCAATTATTTTCAGAAATTACAACCACTTCAAAACTCTTGCTCACCAAACATGAGGTTCTAAAATGGCACTTGAATTATGGTTTTATACATCTGAATGAAATGCACTCTGCAAGATAAAAGCTCCCAGAGCCCAATCAAGTTGAATACTCCCCACCTGATTAGCAACCTTAATCCTAAGCACATATGGATAATATAAAGACATTCACAAAAAGAAAAATTTCATCTCTACAGGATCAGTAAGTGGCTTCTATCTCAGTCCAGCTTGAAGCAATTCAATAAAGGGATAGTCAAATAGTTCATCTTTCAAGATATAATTCTCCGTACAAGAAAACAAGAAAAGAGATTGTAGATGTTAGCAAGTTATTTTCTGTCAACAAAGAAAAACAGAGTGATAGATTCTCCGGCGAAGAAAATAAGAAAAGAAAACAATAGACTCGTGAAGATAAGAAAACAGTTTCGCACCTTCTTCAATCTCGCAGCTTCTTCCCCTGTCGGCATAGAGCTGCCGCCGTCGAAGTCTCCTGGAGGTCTGCCACCGTCGATGACTTACGCCTCTGATGGTTGTGGCTCAGTGAATCTGTGCCCTAAGCCCCTAACCCATTTTATTCCGAGAAGAAGATGATTGGGTTCTGTTTTTAATTTTATTTTATTAGTGAAATATCCAGCTCAGCATCACAGTCAAGAGCCACGTCATAAAATTTAACAGAGTTAATGCCACGTCAGACAACTTAACAGTGTTAACTGAAATTTTAGGTCCTAGGGACTAACTGTTATTAACGGTGCAAACTCAAGGGACTAAAAACATGGGTTTTAAACTTGAGGGACTAAAACCAAAGTTGGGTGAAACTTGAGGGACTAAAGTTTATATTAACCCTTTAATGAACAAAAGTGATACATGTGACAAATATATGCGATCAAAACTATAATTTTAGTTTAAACTTCATTTTATAAATTAGTTTTACTCTCATGCTGATCAAAGACAAGGGAGGAGTTCTGGAGTTTATATTCCTATAATGATTGATGTATATGTAAATTAATAATGAAGTGTTTATCTCAATTTTCTGATGTACAAATGTAAATAAACAATAATATATTTGGAATATATAAAAAGAATAAGATATTATAACCTCTATTTTATTTTGTTTTGAGGATTTTTTAAACAGGAAAATCTTACTTTTATTATTTCAAAATGAACAAAATTAAACTAGAAATTGTCATATACTTTTCATCGAGTTTAGTCTTCATAAACGAATATACACATCACACACGAGAACAGTGGAGAAAAAGAGAGAGAATAGATATTACTTTGAATACTTCCTATTTCGATTGATTTGAATCCGAAGGCCTAATACACACATAATTGAAAACAAAAAACAAAAGGCAAAAAGCATCCTAATGTAAGAAGGAAGGTCTGAGGTGATAACAAATTAAACATCTGACGCATTCTGATAAAAAAAACACCATACACATCAGACACGGTAATGAACCAACCAATATGGTACGCTCTTGATTCTCTTGGAACGCCTACACTGCACCACGTGGCAGGTGGGACCATCCGCGTTGTCCACGTCAACACCTTTTATCGCCACGTCACTAGTCACTGCAACGGTGGTAGTAGCAGCCTCAGTAGTGAAAGACGAGAGGTCTCTCTTATTCTGTCTCTGCTTCTTTGCACAGGAAACACGGTCTTTGTAGTCAACGTTGTCGTGTTGGTCCGGCCAACTGATGGAGCCCACTGACTCCAAGGGTGGCTTCGTGAGAAGGTGGTAATGGTGGTGGTCGTCGTTGTTTACGTCATCGTCGAGGGAGGGGAGGGATTCAGGGGGAGGGCACCACCACAAGGGAGGGTTTAAGGACATGGCATACTCCAACATTATGGCTTTCTCAAGGAACTCTCTCCACTCGCACATCTTTTCTTCCAACTCGTTGAAGAAGAACAAGAAGATGAAGGAGAAGGAGAAGTTGAAGGAGGAAGAGAATTTTGAAAAGACTTTGGATCCACAGACAGCTTGTATTTACAGATTATAATGAATGCCTTATGTAGTTGAGTGACAATTTAGGAAACTTACTTGGCATTACGGGTTAAAGAAAGACTATGTCCGTTGGTTGTAAGGATTATTGATAAACTCCATAATTTCACACATTTCATCTCTATTTCCTTCTAGTTCACACTCTTTTTGATGATACATAGATAACAAAACACACAAATATTACTAGAAAGTGATTCAAATAGAAAAATCATTCATTTGTGTGAAATTTGGAGTTTAATGCTTGTATATTTGAGAAATGGAAACTCTTCAACCCTCTTTCTAGCTTGTGTAGGAAGAGGTGAACAGGTGTTAGAAGCTTGATGAAGCCCAAGTGATGCAACAAAGGAGAAAAAGGAGCAAAGCAGAGCTAAACTTAAAATCAAAGGCTGTTTGCCAGCGGCACGCCAACTGGCGAGCCACTGGCGAGCCACTGCATCATCATAAAGCCAACTGGCATGCAACTGGCGTGTCGTCTCTGTAATCTCGCCAGTGGCTCGCCAACTGGCGAGCGACTGGCGAGCATAACTCGCAGCTGCGCGTTTTGACATATTTCTCAGCATATAAAAAGGGAAAGTTGGATATTTTCAAGGGGAGATTGGAAAACTCGATTTGGCACACCTCTAGGGCACTTTTGAGAGGCTTGAAGAGCTTGAAGAACATTGGGATCTCTTGGGAATCAAGTGGGGAAGCTTGGAGAGATTTGGGTATTCCTCATTTGTGGTTGTAATTTCTTCTCCCTATTCTTCACCACTCTTCAATGCACTCTTTCATAGTTTTAGGGTTTGTTTTATTTGCATTTATGTGTAACTAAAACCCTAATCTAGGGTTGTTATGAACCTATTTATGGATTGAACCATCTACTCTCTCTTTCTTTAAGTAATTAATGAAGTATATGTGTAGTTTTTATCTTGCTCTCTATTTATTTTAAGTGCTTGATCACCACTTAATTAGTTAAATGAAATATGACTTGGGAAAGTGTATTTTGTTTTAGAACTTGGATAAGAACATGTTAGACTTGAAGTTTATGGTTTTAAATGGAAGGTTTGTTGATAACATAGGGATATAGTTATTGACCTAACATAGTCATAATTAGGGTGGTTAAGGAAAAGAGCTAGCATTTATTGTGACAAGAGATTGTGCAATAAATGCTAGCATAAATTTGATCTTGACTTGGGAAAGCTTTTTCAAATGATTTGAACCCTAGGCTTGCACATATTTTCATTTAATCACTTAAAGAAAAGAGAGAAACCTTGGTTCATGAAGTAAATAGGGGATTAGCAACCCTAGGCCTTAATTATCATTGTTAAATCGTGTTTGAACTCCAACTCTTTTTACACTTATTTTCCAAACTCTTTTCTTAATTGAACAACAACTCTCAATATGTTTTTGCTTAAGGTAATTGGGCATGCAATTAGTGCTAATCACTTTGTTTAAACTATAATCTCTGCGGAACGACACTTTTTTCTATACTACACTTGACGACCCGTATGCTTACGGAAGCGCACCAAATTCGCGATAAGTCAATGGCGCCGCCGCCGGGGATTGTAGTTTAAGCAAAAGTTTATTCTCTTGTGTTGATTAGCTTAATTGTGTGATTAATTGCTTTTAAGTAACCTCTTTTCTTATCTTGTGGTAACTTGGAGTTTGGTTGTTTCTAGCTACCTTTGGTGTTAGAAATACCTTTACCTTGGTTGCCTTGCTTATTTTCACTTTTGTTTATCGTGATACGTGTGATCTTGTAGTGCTTGTAGGTGCTCCTTTTTGTAGGTACTCATTTCTTGGTGCATGCAACACATTGAGTTTGGTGACTTGGAAGTAGTACTTGAAGGGGTAATTAATCTTGAGCAAGAGGTTGAGGTTGAAACTGCAACTATGGCGGAGGATGAGTATGATCATGCCACGGTTAATGACTTTGCTAGTCGGAACTTGAGAGGAACTCAATCTTGCATTCGGATTCCGGATGTGCAAGCAAGGAACTTTGAAATCAAGCCGGTGATGATCACAATGCTTCAAATGCAAGGGATGTTTCATGGTCTTTACAATGAGGATGCTAACAAACATTTGATATATTTCTTGGAAGTGTGTGATTCATTCAAGCAAAATGGGGTTCCAGCTGATATTCTTCGACTGCGATTGTTCCCTTTCTCTTTGCAAGACAAGGCCAGAGAGTGGTTCAACAACCTATCAGAAGGTTCTATCACCTCTTGGAATGAGCTTGAAACCAAGTTTCGTGCTCGATTTTTCTCTGATGACAAGTCTGTTGAGGCTAGGGATGCATTCTTGAGTTTCAGGCAATACGATGATGAGACTCTCTATGTTGCTTGGGAGAGGTATAAGATGTTAATGAAGCAATGCCCTAATCATGGAGTGGACAAGTGGGTGATTGTTCAAATTTTCTGCACTCGCCTTAATCCTCAGTCTAAAGCGATGGTTGACTCTATGACTAATGGTGGGTATCGGAATGTGCCAGTGAATGAAGTATTTCGGTTGTTAGATCAGCTATCGGCCAACAATTCTCAAGGGACAGATAGGAGGATTCCTCAATCTTCCATTGCTCCTAAGGAGGATACCGCTACCGCTCAGTTTGCATCTATCCTCTCCGCACTCAACAAGCGGTTTGATGTTTTAGAAACTCAGATCAGAAAGGGTAGTGCTCAAGAGGTGCGAGCGACTCAGTCTACTCCGGTTGTCTGTGAACAGTGTTATGATGTGCATATGCCGGATCATTGTCCTCTCTATGCCACTTCAGAATCTGTGAATTATATGGGAAGAGGACAAAATCCTCAAAACATTCCTTATTCTCAGACTTACAATCCGGGGTGGAGAAGTCATCCCAACTTCAACTGGAACCAAGGGCAAAATATGAATGCATCATCGTCCTCTGGTGCTAAGGCCTCTTACCCACCTGGTTTTCAAAATCAACCTAGACAAGTACCTCATAAGGAGGAAGAATCTAAGGTGGAGAAAATGCTTGCTCAGATCATAGCCGGACTAGACGCACAAAGGGTGTATAATGCTCAAAATGATACCAAGATGGCTAGTCATGAGACTTCAATCAGGAATATTGAAATACAAATAGGCCAAATTGCCTCTCAACTGAATGCTTCACAAAGAGGAACTCTACCGAGTGACACCATTCCTAATCCAAGAAGGGATGACAAGGAGGAGTGCAAAGCAATATTTTTCAGAAGTGAAGGGCAAGTGCCTAATATGCCTCAATCTTGTCAAAAGAGCAAAGAAGTCTCTGAAGTTGTTGCTCTTGGGAGTGATGACAGGTTTGAGCAAGATCTTGTAGTTGTGGATGATGAAAGTAAGAAAAGAAGGCAAGTTGAAAAAGCTATTGATGATGGAGAAAAAGACAAGAAGAGAGAATGTGAAAAGAGGCAAGACAAAAAGCCCAAGACAAATGGTCCTCCTCCGTATGTACCTCCGGTCCCATTTCCTCAAAGGCTAAAGAAGAAAGAAGGGGATGCACAATTTAAGAAATTTTTGGAGATGTTCAAACAACTGCACATTAATGTCCCTTTTGCCGAAGCGCTTGAGAAGATGCCAAAATATGCCAAGTTTTTGAAAGAAGTGTTGTTAAAGAAGAGGAGATTCAATGAATTTGAAACTGTAGTTATGAATGAAGATTGTAGTGCTATCCTCCAAAGAAAGCTTCCACCCAAGTTGAAAGATCCGGGGAGTTTCTACATTCCATGCAATATTGGAAAGAACTTCCAAGGAAAAGCCCTTTGTGATTTAGGGGCAAGCGTGAATTTGATGCCCTCTGCTGTTTTTAATCGACTAGGTTTGGGTGAAGCAAGACCTACTACAGTATCACTACTCCTTGCTGACAGGAGTGTATCTCGTCCCAAAGGGATCATTGAAAATGTTTTGGTGAAAGTAGACAAATTCATCTTTCCAGTTGATTTTATTGTTATTGACTGTGAGGTGGATCCAAACATTCCTATCATATTTGGGAGACCCTTCCTTGCTACAGCTAGAACTCTTGTTGATGTGGAAAAAGGTGAAATCACTTTGAGAGTTGATGATGAACAAGTAAGCTTTAATATGAACAAGGATGTGGAATATTTTGATGATTCCTCTCAATGCTCTTTTGTGGATGTACTTGGTTCTGGTTGTCAAGGCAAGTTTGAAACTTTAGTGAGTAAAGGTCATGTGACATCGTCATTAGTGGAAGAGGAAAGACTTGAAGATGTGCATAATGTCTGTTCAATGAATGTGTGTGATATGGATGCTAGTAGGCATGAAAAATTTGAGCCGTTTGAACATGTAGATGCATTTCCTCCGAATAATTTTGAACATGGTCAGAGGGTTTTGTTGTATAATTGCAAGATCAAGTTATTTTCAAGGAAAGTGAAATTTCGTTGGTCTGGTCCATTCACTGTTGTGCAAACCTCTGATTTTGGTGTTGTGGAGTTAGAGAACAAAAAGGGTGAAAAATTCAAAGCGTTTGGGCACCGGTTGAAGCATTATTGGGGTGGAGAGATTAATCGTCAAACCACCTCGATTCCACTCTCTCAGTCCACATGATGTTGCAAAAAGTCGAGCTAAGGACTATAAACTAAGCGCTTCTTGGGAGGCAACCCAAGTTCTCAACTTTTTCTTTCTTTTTGATGTTTTACCTAACTTTAGGTTGTTTGGTAGCTTTGTTTTTTTTTTTGTTTTTTTTTCCGCGTGCGTAGGAAGAAAGGTTCCCTCATATACTTGGACTACCAGTTGATATGGAGAGCTGGAGCTTACGTTTTGGAAGGCAAGAAGAGGTCTACAAAGGGGAGTACATCAAAACCTTACCTGAAATTCACTTTTGAGCATTAATGATGTTAATTGCATGGACTTATTCTATTGAACTGAATATCTGATGCTAGTCTGCCACTGGTCCAATTTGAGTCTCATGAGTTTAAATGTGATAGAATAGTGCTTATTTGTATTGAAATAATCCTCATGGTGATTTTGTGAGTGATTTTTGGTTGTGATATGAAAATAGCCTGTGATTAGATCTATATTTGTGGTGTTTGGATTAGGCCTTGATTGGTTATAGAAATGTTTCCTTTGCATACTAAGAGCATTTTAAGGTCTGGTGATTGGAGCATCTTTTGTGTGATGAATTCTTGTGATTTTAACCATGTGCTGCTTGCTTGATTTCTGGTTTGTAGTGAAATTGAGGTATGATATGTTTGTGAGTTTTTGGATATGTCAAGTGAGTGATAATTGGTGTCAAATGTGGTAGTTTTAGATATACATTCACTTTGAAGTGTGAATAGGTGTTTTGTTGACATGGGAATGATTTAGATGCATATATACCTGTTAAAATGGGCATGTCTTGAAATTCAGTGATTGGAGAAATTCTGCAGAATCAGTAAGCCTTCTGTCAAATTCTCGCCAGTGGCTCGCCAACTGGCGAGCCGCTGGCGAGCAGGGCAGCCAAATGGCGTGTCTTCTCTGGAAACTCGCCGGTCGCTCGCCAACTGGCGAGCGGCTGGCGAGCAGGGCATCTGTGAGCGTCTTTGTATTCTCGCCAGTGGCATGCCAACTGGCGAGCCGCTGGCAAGAAATCTAAAAAAATAAAATAAAAAAAAATTGAAACTTAATTTCCCTCCTTCTGCTACTCAAAGCTACGCCTGAACCCCCACTCCCTCTCCAAAAGTCGACGCCCCACCGCTTTGTGTAACCTCTGACACTTGGTTTTCTGGACTTGAAGTGAATATTGAGAATAATAATATAGTGGACTAAGCCTAGGTTTGAAAGTTGTGGAGAGGTTTGATGACTAGTTTAGTCCAAGTTTGGGGGAGCGTCTTAGGACTTTTTTCTCTCTCTCTTTTAGGTAGTTCGTTTGTGTTAGGATTTTTAAGAATTTTCTTCAACAACCTTGTTTCTATGGTGTGTTAAGTGTCTTGTCTTGTTTTTGCCCTTGATGGCCCAATGTTTTACTGCATGGTATTGTGGGTGATTTCAATGATATATGCAGGTTCATGTTCCACTTTTGATGTGTTTATCTCCTAGTTGTTTGTGTGTGTATTATGTCTGACTCTTCCCTTTTGTAGAACAACAGTGAGGACACTGTCTGGTTTAAGTTTGGGGGAGAGCTAATCACTTTTGAAACTTTTTAGCACTATGAATAAATTCTTTTGTAAATAATTAGTGCACAGGGAATAGTTTTTGTTTTGGATGATGAAATTGTGAGATTTGCATACCATACTTAAGTTGTTGCTTTAGTTTTTGATGAGTGGGCTATAAGTTCTCTTGAAATCTGCTAGAAAGTTCAATGATTACAACTAGTTGAATAACTGTGGGGTGTATGCAAAAATAGATATGTATGCATTGCATAACATGAGTCGTTGCATTGAGGCAAATCTTTACCTGATTCTAATGAGTAATTTGCGCACATTAGAGGTTAAGGTGTATTTGGAAGGGTTTGAGGAAGGAAGATTTGCAATAACCTAAATCTATGCATCTGTTTTCATTTGAAAAATTTCAAAATTCCTTTTGGAAAACTTCAACATTTTTCACAAATTGCACATAACTTTGAAAAATGATTGAGGCAGTTCTTAAATGCGATTGAGCCTTTCAAGCTATCCTTGATAATTTATATCCCATTTGCACCCTTTTTGAGCCTTATAAAGAAAAACCATGTGAAATTTCTTTTTGAAACCCACATTGGACTTAACCCTTACAGCCCGAAAAACCATGAACTACCTGAATCTTGAGATAATGGACATTTCATTAGTAGTGAGGATTAGTACGGTTGCTAAAGGTGTGTAAATGTTAGTACATTGTGAGAAGGGGAATATCGGTTCTGAAAGGAAAGTTTGTACTCCTAAATCAAGAAAGTGATGAATTGAAAAAAAAGAGAAAGTAAGAAAGAAAAAAAAACAAAGAAAGAAAAAGAGAAAAGTAGAAAAAGAAGAAAATGAGTGAAAAAAAATGTGTGCAATAAGACTAGGAGTACAAAGAATCAAATTGAGATGAGTTTGGGGGAATTTTAAGCTTTTTGGAAGAAAATTTTGTGTAAGTGAATCTAATGAAATGTATTCATTTATCTCAAGATATTTGAATTCCTTTTTCCCGTTCTTTCAAATAGCCAAACAATTAAAACCCCTAGCCCCATTGCAAGCCATGAAAAGTCCTCTTGATTTTGATTTTATGTGCTAAAAGTTTAAAGTGGAGAAGAGAGAAGAAAAGAATGAGAAATTTGAAAAATGACAGCATATTCATGGTTTGAGGTTACTGCAAAAGGACTGGAGAACTTGGAAGGATTCCCTTAACCTCATCACACACACACACGTACTCATTGAATCTTGAAAAGCTTGTTTTAATGTAGCGAGACATTTATCATTGCATACATCCTATGTTTTCCATATATCAAATAGTGATGGCAACATATGAGAACAAGTATTTCAATCAAAGTAAAGTGAACTTATAGTCAACTCTGGAATTGTTTTGAAAATTTGCTTGAGGACAAGCAAGAACTTAAGTTTGGGGGAGTGATAAACTCCATAATTTCACACATTTCATCTCTATTTCCTTCTAGTTCACACTCTTTTTGATGATACATAGATAACAAAACACACAAATATTACTAGAAAGTGATTCAAATAGAAAAATCATTCATTTGTGTGAAATTTGGAGTTTAATGCTTGTATATTTGAGAAATGGAAACTCTTCAACCCTCTTTCTAGCTTGTGTAGGAAGAGGTGAACAGGTGTTAGAAGCTTGATGAAGCCCAAGTGATGCAACAAAGGAGAAAAAGGAGCAAAGCAGAGCTAAACTTAAAATCAAAGGCTGTTTGCCAGCGGCACGCCAACTGGCGAGCCACTGGCGAGCCACTGCATCATCATAAAGCCAACTGGCATGCAACTGGCGTGTCGTCTCTGTAATCTCGCCAGTGGCTCGCCAACTGGCGAGCGACTGGCGAGCATAACTCGCAGCTGCGCGTTTTGACATATTTCTCAGCATATAAAAAGGGAAAGTTGGATATTTTCAAGGGGAGATTGGAAAACTCGATTTGGCACACCTCTAGGGCACTTTTGAGAGGCTTGAAGAGCTTGAAGAACATTGGGATCTCTTGGGAATCAAGTGGGGAAGCTTGGAGAGATTTGGGTATTCCTCATTTGTGGTTGTAATTTCTTCTCCCTATTCTTCACCACTCTTCAATGCACTCTTTCATAGTTTTAGGGTTTGTTTTATTTGCATTTATGTGTAACTAAAACCCTAATCTAGGGTTGTTATGAACCTATTTATGGATTGAACCATCTACTCTCTCTTTCTTTAAGTAATTAATGAAGTATATGTGTAGTTTTTATCTTGCTCTCTATTTATTTTAAGTGCTTGATCACCACTTAATTAGTTAAATGAAATATGACTTGGGAAAGTGTATTTTGTTTTAGAACTTGGATAAGAACATGTTAGACTTGAAGTTTATGGTTTTAAATGGAAGGTTTGTTGATAACATAGGGATATAGTTATTGACCTAACATAGTCATAATTAGGGTGGTTAAGGAAAAGAGCTAGCATTTATTGTGACAAGAGATTGTGCAATAAATGCTAGCATAAATTTGATATTGACTTGGGAAAGCTTTTTCAAATGATTTGAACCCTAGGCTTGCACATATTTTCATTTAATCACTTAAAGAAAAGAGAGAAATCTTGGTTCATGAAGTAAATAGGGGATTAGCAACCCTAGGCCTTAATTATCATTGTTAAATCGTGTTTGAACTCCAACTCTTTTTACACTTATTTTCCAAACTCTTTTCTTAATTGAACAACAACTCTCAATATGTTTTTGCTTAAGGTAATTGGGCATGCAATTAGTGCTAATCACTTTGTTTAAACTATAATCTCTGCGGAACGACACTTTTTTCTATACTACACTTGACGACCCGTATGCTTACGGAAGCGCACCAAATTCGCGATAAGTCAATGGCGCCGCCGCCGGGGATTGTAGTTTAAGCAAAAGTTTATTCTCTTGTGTTGATTAGCTTAATTGTGTGATTAATTGCTTTTAAGTAACCTCTTTTCTTATCTTGTGGTACCTCTTTTCTTATCTTGTGGTAACCTCTTTGCAAAAAGACAAAATTGTCCCCATCCTAAAACACAAATTGCTACCCACCCTAAACTCACCCTAACACCCACCCTATTCTACAAATATACAATTCCTTCTTGATAAATACACAATATTGTATTTTGACAAATAATATTCATATAAAATACAAAAAATGCTGGTCCGGTGCTATCATTAAGCAAGTTCTGACTATTCTTAAATGCATATTAAGGGAATAGAAGCGGTAAGAACGAACTCAATTATTGGCCGATTGAAATAATTAAGTCGCACTGAAAGTAAATCAATCACTTAGTAATCAACTAGGCAAGTGTTGTCCCAAACTCCGTATCCTCTCTCCCCCTCCTCTTAAATTTTTTGGGTGATGGTAGGGATCTTTTCTCTCGCCGTTGTACGAGTTTTTTCATCGGTGTCTCCTTCCCTGGTTGGGGAAGGAGACGTTCGTCACTTTCATTAGTCTGCTTTTATGTTTCTTTCATTTTCAAATAAATTGGTTTAGCAGTTTCGACGATAAGAGGAATTTCTTCTACCCAATTTTCATCTTATGTATTAGTTTTGTGGGTATGTTTGTTTCCGCGAGATATACTCATGGAACTTCTTTAAAAACCAAATTGATTTGTTTATTGCCGATAAGAGGTGCGGATCCTTTCGGATGGTTCTTTGAACAATTACTACTCAATGGTTTTTCCACCGGTGACGATTCTTTTCTCCATGTTTACCTTTTTAGGTTTTCTATGTATTATTGATTGCACCATATATTTGCATATCTTTTCATGACCAAATCCATTGAATTAATGCATGTTTTGATGATAATTGCACCTAATTTGCATAGATTCTAACTATTGCACTAGTTGTTGGAATTTGTTCTAATCAAGGGCAATTCAGGCTTTTTTAGCATGCTATAATGTTTTACATGTTTTCAAGAACATTTTGATGCTACCTTTGAGACATTTGAATATGTAGGTTGAGAGGTTGAAGGTGTAGATTCAAGAAAATGGGTCAAAATAACGTTTCTGGATGAAGTTTGCATTTTAGTCCTGAGGCAGGCCAACTGGCGAGCCACTCGCCACTTGCTCGCCAGTTGGCGAGCCACTGGCGAGTACCTTCGGATAACTCGCTACTTGCTCGCCAGTTGGCGAGCCACTGGCGAGATTGACGCTGTCAAAAATTAGACGCGATTTTTAGGGTTTCTTGACCCTATATAAGCTTTCTAAGAGCCCCAAACCTCTCTCCAAGCACCCATAGGCCGAAAATAAGCCCCCTAACCTAGGGTTCTTCAATTCCCTTCCATTCCCACTCATTTTCATCCACTTCCACCTCATTCCTTCCACCCCATCCATCCTTTCATCACATTTCCACCTTCTTCCACCTTTCTCTTCCATGGATTTTCAAATGATTCTTCTTCTTGGAGTTTCTCTTGGAGTTTCTATGTTGGATTGAGGATTCTTCATCTCTTGAGGATGGGTTGATGGTTGTTCAAGCATGGGTTCATCATGAGGGGAGTTTTTCTTAGTTCATTATATGTATTTAGAATTTCTTCTTTATGTATTTGAACCTCTCTTGTAGATGTTTGGATTTATGTATTGGATTGAGATTCTATATATGTATGTATGATGTTTGACCTTGCTAATTTGGATTAGGACTATGTATTAAGTACTTTGTTGATTATATATGTGTTTTGGTAAATTCTTCTTGATATTGAGTTGCTTAGCCTTGTGTTGATGATTCTATCAAGTTGATTTATTTAGATATGTGTATGATTGTATGAGCTCTCTTTTATAGGACACTCTATAATTCGATTGAGTTTGGAAAAGGAAAAAGGCATTAACCAAATCTAAATTAGCAAATCACATCATGAATGGACTAAGTTGTGTCTATTTTGGGCTTTAAACACTTGAGTTATGAATTCATATCTACATTGTGGTTGCATTAAATTAGTCTCATTTTAGTGGTTGCTAGTGAGATTACTTGATTGTATTCATTCATGATTGTTGTGGTTGCACTTCATGAGAGCCACAAGTGTTTAGACTCAAACTATTTCACACATCTAGGAATTACACTTGATGCATTGAACCCCTAAATGATTTGAGCTAATGTTTGTCACCTCACCTAGACTCAAGAGATCCATTTCATAGAATTCACTACACTTCCACCATTCAATCATCCCACCTTATCAAAGAAAAGATAAAAAATATTCTAGTTAGGTTCATTTGCATTCTACATATAAAAACCCAACAAACCCCAATTCCCTTGTTCATTTCGATTTGCATTTAGTTCATCTTAGGGTAGTTTAGAAGACTCCTCAAGAGACGACCCGAGGTTGTGCCATTGTGTTGCAATCCTTGGTCATAAATAAACTTGCATTTAACCCCAAGGCGAATAGGAAACGGTTAAATCAATTATCATTTGATTTTTCTTTTCTGCAGACCTATTTTGTATTCTAATTTTCTAGTTTAACAAAAAATTTATGCTTCCTGATCAAAAAAAAAAAAAGACTAGGCAAGTGTTGAAGAACATCATGGACAAATTAAATAAATCCTTAAAATGTATTATCATAGATCATAACAAAATTTTAATCCGGCACATGTTTTTTGAAGTGCAATACATTACATGTGAAAGAGAACTGTAGTGAATACATAATCCCTACACAACCATATCAACTACATACATAGACATTTCCTAATTATATAGCCCATAGTCTAATGATAAAACATAGATATGAATGCTTGCAAAGCTCCCAATTCGCTGGTACTTTAATCACATTATTAATAAAATTAAGAACGCTTGTGGTGATAAAAAAGTAAACTTGATTATTAGTAATTTTTTTCAAATTCAATTAGATTTGAGATATGACACCAAGGCTCATGGTGCTTAAAACGAGCAGGAGGAGAAGAAAGAAATTCACATACTAATTGTATGAATATTTGAATGCTTTCAAAGTGTTGAGAAGGTCATTACACAGTTCATTAAACATCTCATATAATTGCCAATCCACTTGAGGGCAATGTCGGGTAAGTTTTGCTTGATAATGACAGATAACAAACTTATTTCCAGTATGGAGAAAATCCCAACGACCTTGATAGCCTTGTGCCAAGAATCACCTTAAAATAATAGATGAATAAGCAAGATGAAAAAACATATATAATAACACAAGACTGATAATATTATTATTGAATATTATTAATAAAACATGATAAAAAAAACCGTGTTCGGATAATGGAATAACAAGAACAATGTGACCTTTCAGATTTAAGACTACATGACTGTATCACAAAGATTTCAAAACTTTCCCAAAAGAGCACTGTATTGAAAATTCTAATACATATATATGAGCATTGTATCACTATTGGTGTCACCTCCATAGATTATTTTATTTGTTGTTCAGAATTTGATACCTATATGCTTATTAATGATTATTAATTCTTTTTTTGGTATCAGAGTCAAATGATTATTTATTCTAATTTAAATTACGATCCAAATATAAAATAAAGACAAGAAATAGAAATTTAATTTTTAATAAATAAAATATTGGTTCAAGTATTTTTTTTTGACCATAAGGTTCAAGTATTAATCTCTTATCATTTATGTTTTTCGTTTGGTCGGACTTATCATTTATGTTTGTATTATTTTATTTATCTTTTAATTTTTGAAAAGTGTATTTTACTTTTTTTTTAAAAGGTTATTGATATAATTTAATAGGAAATTATGACTCAATAAATGTAAAGTTTATTCTATAATAAATGAGTCAATAGTTTTCATTAAGGTTAATTAACTTAATATTAGATTATTCAAAGTGTTCTTTTCAAATTTAATGAACAAAAGTGATACATGTGACAAATATATACGATCAAAACTATAATTTTAGTTTAAACTTCATTTTATAAATTAGTTTTACTCTCATGCTGATCAAAGACAAGGGAGGAGTTCTGGAGTTTATATTCCTATAATGATTGATGTATATGTAAATTAATAATGAAGTGTTTATCTCAATTTTCTGTTGTACTAATGTCAATAAACAATAATATATTTGGAATATATAAAAAGAATAAGATATTGTAACCTCTATTTTATTTTGTTTTGAGGATTTTTTAACAGGAAAATCTTACTTTTATTATTTCAAAAACGAACAAAATTAAACTACAAATTGTCATATACTTTTCATCTTCTGTAGAGATGATAATTCTGGCCAGTCCATTTTTAGTCAACCCCAAGGGATTGAGCTTGGAATTTATTATAGGAAAAATGGGATGCAGTCTTATATCGAGGGCTTTTGTGGGCTGGCCCGTTTAGGCATGATTTACCTTTTTTTATTTTTCTCTTAAGTTCAATTAATAAAAAATACAATTCTCCTTAATTATTTAGTTTATGATGGTGTGCTTATTAATTATTTATTTGGTTTATGATTCTTTACTTCCTTTTTACACATACATGATATAAATAGGTTATCGGTTTATACATTAAATGCTTAAAGTGCATCATTTCCCTTGTCTTTTTACTTTAAAATCTAAACTTTCAATCACAAAACATGTGAAAGATTCTAAATATAAACCAATTGCATAACTTTGTCATGACTATGTTTATGATATGTTGTTATGCACCACAATATTGGGGGATCTCAACTTCGAAGTTAGAATATACACTCACATATATACACATACAAACACACACCATGTTGTTTAATTTTCGTTATATGTATTGCGCAAGTAGGTGCGTCATTTTCATTCTTTTGTGTGTGTGTGGGTGCATATATACATCATGTCATATATAAAAACCTGATTTCGCGATTACCAATCAACGAAAGGAGCTAGTTTGAGGGATCAATCAGCTTGTGCTAATTTGAAAGAGCCGCCAATCAATCAAATATATCAAGTAATTCCCGTGGAGAATCTCCCTCGCGTTCACACTTGAGCCAGATTAAGATGTGGGTTTACCTAAGTTTTCCACGCTCTAACCTTAGAAAATCAAATATAAAATCCTCTGCTGAGTGCATTCACACCGATTGAATGTGGGTTTTTAATGTCCAACTTCAATGCTCTCTCCCTTGACCTTCCCAATTCCTATCACTTCATATTCCTCTATCATTACTTTTCAATATTCATCCATTCTTGCCAGATAAGTGAGGGATCATCCTAATTTAATGTGAGGACTGGCGAGCCTTCGAAGACGCTTCCTATCTCGTAGGCAGCTTCAAATTACTCTTTTCTCATTTCTACTCTTCAATTAGGGTCATTTGTTTAGGGATTCAGAAATTGTTTGAAATGGGAAGCAGCTCAATGGCCAACAAACTAGCAACGAGTATGATTCTTCCTAGAAATTGTTTGTACAAATTGTGAAGGAGTATGATTTTCCTTTGCATATTTTCTAGCAATTTTTTTACCTGCTATTTAATAGATGATGTATAAAATTCTTCCTAGAAAGTTTCATTCTCTCTATTAACTTCTTAGATAGTTTCCTTTTTGCAGATATGGAAAAATATTCATTGGAGTTATCTTAGTGGTTCAATGCTATGCAGTAGAGTCAGTAAGTAATGTGAATTAGTGTTAAAATTTGTCTGAGGGATGCCCAAAATAGTGCAATATATACTTAATTACTGCTGGACAAGATAATTAATATTTGCCAACATAGTTATGGATCTTTGATTCATGAGATTTTTATGCTCATGGCATGAACTACTCTGCCCTCAATGCTTCTGACTTAAATTGATGTTAGCAGTTTGTATCACTGGTGGATCCAACAATCAGTTCATGTGTACTTTCGATCTTTTTCATAAGAAAGATAAGTAAAGATAAGTAATTGAATTTGACTATATGAGTATGGAAGAATTATCATAGGTTCATTATGGTTGTTAGCTTCACGATAATGAGATCGTAGCTGAATTATGGGGCCATTTAAAATACAAAGTTTATATATAATTGGTATGTGAATGACTATAGTCTTCTGTGTTTTTGGCATGTGTTTCAGTGGTGTGGGGGACCTCTCAAATGTCAAAATTTTGAGTAAATCAAAGGGTTTCCACAATATACATGTCCAGTCTTCTGTGCATTTAATCGCTGGCAATGAGTTTGTCCTAGAAACATATGTATTTATTTCTAGGAAACTGCAAACCAGGTATATGCTTCTTTACTAGCTACTAAATAATGGTATGCTATCATGTTTCTTTTCAAGACAATAAATACTTGAATACAAAATTGCATTGACTGTGTTTTTGTCAGGACAACTGCTGCAGCATGCCCTTCTTGCAGATAGTGAGCTCTCAACCTGGATCTTTTGAAACATATGGTCTGTTTTTAATGATATCAATTATCATGATTCAGTGCCATCTTTTTAGCACATTCACAAAGTATCATATAATTAGTAGTTTGAGGATGAATTGACACTTTATTGTGCAACATAAACTAATAGTAAAAAGGTTTGAAATAAGGGGCATGGTTGTGTTTGGCTAGAAGCTTTTGCATGTAAATGTGATTGTATGATTTTGCAGATTATATTTTGCTGTATATTTGTAGTCCCTCTGGACTGCATATTGAATTGACATAACTTCTAAGCTTTCTTTGATAGGAAACATGGAGATTCAGATATGACATTCATTGAGGAGTGGATTTTGGAATGGTTATACAATATGAGGGAGAATGTTATCTAAGAATTGAATCATATGTATTGCTTTGTGCACAGTTATTATTGAAATTGTAAGTGCTGCCTACCTTTTTGGTTCAAGTTATTTTTGCCGTTCATTTTGGTGTAATTTCATCATACGAAAGCTACTATGCCATCTGATGACACCTGCCATGTGATCTATTGCATTGCCCACAATTATATTTGTTACAACATGTGTAAACTTTAATCACCTCAATGTTACAAGGTTACAATCTTATTCTTTTCTTCTAGGGATTTAAAGATTGCCCCTTACAAGCCATAGAATGAGCATACTTACTCATCTCATGTAAGTAATCTTCTGAATTTATTTCTATGCGCTCATTTATCCTGAAAATCAGTTTGCTCATATGAAAGTAACTATTTGGGCCATTAAATCCACTTGTGTTCTAAAATTCTTTGCCTATGACACCCTTTACATTCACTCAATATTCTATTACTTGGAATAATTAGACTTTGAATATGTTGACCCTAATTAACACATTGTTTTAATGTGATAACCATAATCCATTTTCCCATGTCACACTTGGAATGATCAGACTTTGAATATGATGACCATAATCCATTCTCCCTCTGATTCCAACTTTATTTGAATTCTATTTGAGTAACTCAATCCTATAGGATTATGTTAAGATTGACTCTTAATCTGTGTTCTTGGAAAAATATATTGCTTGCTTTGCTTTGCTCATTGCAGAAGTACTATGACTATCTCTTGAGAAAGGCACATCCTAATCTAAGAAGCGTCTTCAAGTACTCATGATTTCTTATAGCATCATTCAGAATGGTTTAATCCCTATTCTCCTATGTTCAATATACAGGAAATTGTTGAATCTATGGTTAGGGAGGTTTCTTTAATCTAGGTTATACTTTGATGGTTTTGCTAGAAGTGGTTTTAACTTTTGTTAGAATCCCATAATATTATCATCAAATAGTTGAAACTTGAAATTATGGATAAGAATTTTAAATATTGTTGTCATGTGTAATTTCGGTGGCTGTTATTTATAACCCATTAATGTCATCATACATCCATTTACTATTTTGTGCCAACAACCCACTTCCCTCATCAACTATTAGTCATATTTTGTCTTGCTTACATGGTTTATTCCATTTTTTCAATCCATCAGACTGTTAGGATATAATATACTTATGCATCCCAAGTCCAACTATTTTCTGGGTCCAAAACTATGATTGCATTAAACACACAAGCAATAAAATCTAGACCATATATTTGTGTTTATATTTTCCTATGTGCTATTTTTAATTGATGGAATACCAACTGTAACAATTAATCTTTGATGCTTCATGAATTTATTATGTCATGGGTTGTTCATTTTTTCTCAGTCCTTCCGTCCTTTGTTAAGACATAATGGTGTTTAGCATTCCAAATCCAACTAATTTGTCTAGATATAAAACTATGACTATTGCATAAAACATACAACCAACAAAATCCAGACCCTATATTTAGAATAATGGAGTACCCACTGTACAAATTAATCTTACTTAATGAATTCATTATGTCATTGTAGTCTCAGTCACATCTACATCTAATACCAATCACTTAATTACAGAACTTGAATATCCTTTCTAGTAAGTCCCCCCCCCCCCCAAATCATTTATATGTTTATTTTTAAATTTTTAAGTTGTATATTCAATATTGCAAAAATCACATATCACACTTCATAAGTAGCAGCAGACATTACTTAATCCTTATGTGATGTGTAATTTCAGTGGCTCACCGTTTTTTTGGTTGTTTCACACTGTTATACAGGTTTTGTTGTACTTTAGGTACAAGGCCAAATGTTGACACTTGCGCCCACCAAGCTTTGTTTATGAGTTGTTTTTTCTCAAATCCTTGGATTCCATGACTATGGTCATTTATGCTTAAGAGAGGTCATTCGTCTCTTAATCCCTCTTCATTTCTGTTCTTTTTTAATTTGTTATATGCTTTCGTACTTGCTTTGAGGAATGTTTTGCTAATTGAGGTCTTCATTCTTTGCTTAAAATACAATAACTGTAAGTATAAGTTGTATAATAAAAAGAAAATTTGTCACCTGCAGACATTCCTTTTGTAAGTCTTACTGGATCATCTACCAAACCAACAGGTAAAAGAAAATGAAGAAACACTGTAGGTATTGGATGTTTCCCTTCTTCAAGTACCACTCAATCTGGTGGAACTGATCAAACTAATGGAACATTGTTGAAGATAGTGAAACAAGAGAAATGATGTCATTTTAGCTGCATCATAAGAATGTGTTGTTGATATGACTCTTAAGTAAAAGAATTTTGGTAGTAGATTATTATGTTTGCGTGAATGTTAATAATGTAACTTTTAAGTTATAGTTTGTACCGAAAAAATAGACATCATGTATTCACCAAGCAATATCTATTATAAGTTTTTAATAGTCTTTTTGTTATGTTAGTACTTTCTTGAACTGATGCCTTATGTCTTGCTATTACAGGGTGAATTTTTCTTAGAAAAAGGTGATAGCAGAATAGTGGGAAATTATATTTCTATATTCACTAAAATATTTGTGAATATGGGGAAATGTTATTTTTGCCTATATGGTAGGCCACTCTTGAATTTAAAAGCAATTTTAATGACAAGATATAGATTGAAGTACATGCTTTTGTTTTTCTTTCATTACACAGACATCATTTCTATGTAACATCTAACTAAATTTTGAAGAAAATTTGTTTACTTTTACAAAATAGAGGGGGTTTCTGTAGCTATGACAAAAAATTATATTAATATATAAGGAATTGGTATAGATATTTTCCTTTTTATTAGAGGTCTGTTTCGATAAAACTTTTGGAGAATAGCTTTTGGGGAAAAAGTTGGAAAAACTCTTTTGGAGAATAGTTATCTGGTGGCCACAGTTGAATCAATAAGATGGCGTCACATTTTTTTAAGGCTCTATCTTACCTTATTAATTGTTACTATTAGGAGATGTTTGAACTATTTAAATACTTGAGCTTCATTATTCAATATAAATGCATAGATGACAAAAAAACAATATTCATATGCACGGAAGTTTTTAATAATAAGTTGTAAATAAAATAAGGAAAATTAGAGTAAAGGATTTAATTATGGATATTTTTAGACCACGAGTATATTTGAAATTTAAATTATTTGAAAGATCAATTACTAAAAAATTTTAGTTAGAGTGATTTTTAGATGAGGAAATTTGGTTGCTTTCTTTTAGAGTGGGGGTTTGGATGAGAAAAGTTGAGCATAAAGTTTGTCTCTTCTTTTATTTTTATATATAGGCGGGTTTAATTCTTTACCAAGTTGAAAATATTGTATTTAATATGAATTGAATAAAAGCCAAGGGCAATCATTGAAAAACGTTGGGATATGTTTTCCTATATGTCGATCTATCAAGAGTCAAATCAATTACCGGGTTGAAGGTCCTTATTCTTGACAATGATAGGAAAACAAAAAAAAATACAACAGACATTGTATTTGTAGAAGCTTTTCAAAATGTTGGCCTATCCAGGTGAACTGAATAACTACACATGTATTTTTACAAAATATTTGCATTGTAATACCAAAAAAACCAAAAGACTTCATGCATAGTATGAAATGAGCTACCCACAGGAAAGCATAAACAAGATAAAATCTATCTAGAATACCTTTTTAGCATTTACCTGTCAAGTTGTTTTATAGTCGGGTATCCCGCGCATCGCGCGGGGTCAACCCTAGTTATATTAAAAAATAAAAGCAAAAAGTTTCTTCAACTTGCACATTATTATATATCCGACTTTCGTTTTTCCATAAGCAGGTGCGTCAATTACCTTTATATATCACTTTGTTGGTCGTGTTCTTTATATTTAAATGTTTGACTTGGTCAATCACCTTGTTGTCTAGGGAAGGCCACAACTGTGAAACCTCAGGTTAAAATACATCATCATCATCATTAAAGCCTTATCCCAACTAAATGGGGTCGGCTACATGGATCACACGGCGCCATTGTGCAATGCTTGTGTCCATGCTCAATAGATTCGACATATTTTTATTTTGACTGCCGAAGCCTAACACAACTCTACTCCTTTATCCGGGATTGAGACCGACTATAAATATAGGCGGAGTTCGGGTTAAAATACACAATTTTTCAAATAATTTAACAAATTTTATTGAGCTATACAACTGTTTATATAACTCTTGATAGGTCAATCACCTTGTTGTCTAGGGGAGGCGACCACTGTGAAACCTCTGGTTAAAATACACATTTTTTTAAATAACTTAACCAATTTTATTGAGCTATACAACTATTTATAACTCTTGATAAGAATGTAAAAAATAAATCGCAATAACCCAAATATTGAACAGTTTGAATACAAAATTTGGATTGTCCCAAAATTTTCTTCTACCCAATCTTTACCTTATGTATTAGTCTTATGAGTACGTTTGTTTCTGCGAGATCTACCCATGGAGCTTCATTGAAAATCAATTTGATTTATTTATTGCCGATAAGAGGTGTGAATCCTTTGGGATGGTTCTTTGAACAACCACTACTCAATGACTTTTCTACCGGAGACAGTTCTTTTCTACCAACAAATTCTTATGAAGAAAAGATAAAGAGGATGGTAAGGTTTTTACGACAGTGGCGGCGGTTCACTCCTATATCCATGTTTACCTTTTGAGGTTTTCTATGTATTGTCATTTGAATTTAAATTTTTTTGCAGAGCTATTTTGTATTCTAATTTTCTAATTCAGTAAAATCATTTATGCTTCCTAATAAAAAAAATCTGAAATGGTAAACGAATTCCTAATTAACAAGTAAAAGGAGTCTATGGAGAAACAAAATTCATGTTCACAAATACAAGAGTACAAGCTTATCGAAAAGAACTGAAAGATATAATCATCATCGAGCCTGTCAAAAATTTTCTCAAAATTGATTTCATCAATCCTTTTCACTAGTCATCAAATTATCATACTGAATATGAATACTTTATCTCTCATTGTTTAAACAACTTCATGCGGAGTTCTTCCTATCAAGAGCAACAAACTTCTTCCAGAACCAATGTGACTTCCACACTGTGTTCATGTCTTCAATGGGAACTCCCTTTGTTTCAGGAAGGAAGAAAGCAATGAAAATGGTCATGAGGACGACGAAACCGGCGAAGAAGAAGAAGAGACCAAACTTCAAGTGGCAAAGCATGATCAAGAAGACTTGAGCAATCAAGAATGTGAAGCTCATGTTGACTGCAACATTAGTGGCTTGACCAGCAGATCGAATTTCCAAAGGACAAACCTCACTTGGCACTAACCATCCCAGTGGTCCCCATGACCAAGCGAATGCGGCAACATATGCACAAATGAAGAACAAAAGCCAATCGGCCTCACCTTTGCTAAATGTGCCTTCTCCACTAACTCCGTACCTCAAACCTATGATGGTTCCCACGGCAACCTGAAACAAATATTATTAAATAATGCAATTCAGTGTGTTGGTAATTAGGAAATTCTAATGAAGAGATTCTTGTAAGCATGTACTCTCTCTAGCCTTATTATTATATGACACTTTCAACTAACATCCGAACTATATAATGTGTGTTTGGGTCGACTTATTTTGATAAATAAGCCAGGTTATTTTGGGTGTGTGACTTTTTTCTATGTTTGGCTTAACTTATTTTTCACCTAGCTTATTTGAAATAAGCCAGCTTATTTATAAGTGAAATGAGAAAATAAGCCACTTTTTTCAAAGTTTATCCAAACATAAAAATAAATCAATCTAGATCTTATTTTCTAACTGACTTAAAAATAAGTCACCTTAAAAATAAGCCACTTTTTCACAAGTCGAGCCAAACACACCTAATGACAGTTTGGTTAGCCTATTAAATCTGTATTAAATTGAAAACAAATTTTAACTTACCTCTTTTAACTATAGGGGGAAATTGACAAAGAAAAACCATTAATGATTCTCTAAATGACTTATATTATATATTGACCAAGCAATCATTCTAAAATTTTCCCTACCTATAATAGGATTATAGAGAGTATTAAAACCATTATGGTTTCTTATTTCTTTTTTACTATACTCATTTTAATCTTTTCTATAAGGCAATCACTAACAAAATTGTTGGTCCCTAGTTTAAAGTTAAAAAGGGTAAGTCATTTCATTTGATAATGGGTGACAACTTAAAAAAAGTAGTCAATTTAACATGTATTTAATGATCTAGCTATTCTCTTGAAATGGTTTAGGGTTTGTGATTAGTGGTAGTATACACCACTATGGTTTTCTTTCTCTAATGTATATACTTCTCACAGGGTAAATCATGATATTCATTTAAGATTACTTATGATTTTTCTATTTTCATTAACCTAGGCTCCTCAAATATGATGAAATGGTTGAAAATGACCTATATTAAGAGCTAGAATGGCTTAATCTTATAATCAAGACCTATATAACTCACCTGGCAAATAAGCATTTGGATGCCACCTTCAAGGAACAAAATCCTTCTTCCAAATCTATCAACAGTGAATATGGAGACTAACGTGGCTATGACATTAACGAGACCGGTAATAACTGCCGACATGAGAGCTGCGTCAGCACCAAATCCAAGAGTCTTAAAGAGGACTGGAGCATAAAACATGATGACATTGATGCCAGTTAATTGTTGGAAGAATGGGATCAAAGTGCAGAAGGTGAATTGTGGCCTATAGCTAGGTTGTATGATGTTCCTCCATGGGTTTTCCACTTGTTTGGCTGCTTCACTTGCTTCAACCAAATCTTGTAGCTCATCATCAACGTTCTCAACTCCCCGAATCCTCTGCAACATTTTCTTAGCTTCCTCATGTTTGCCTCTTTCAATCATGGAGCTTGGAGTGTCTCCCAAGAAAATTGATCCAATGCACAACAACAATGCAGGCACTGCTCCAAGCCCTAAGGAAATTCTCCATCCATCTTCAAGATTGGCTGTTCCATAGTTGATGAGGTTTGCAATCAAAATGCCAATTGTAATCATCATTTGGAATCCCATGTTAAGTGCTCCTCTAATATGTGCCGGAGCCATTTCGGTCAAGTACACTGGGACAGACTGTAAAAATTATGAAACACAATAAATTAATATTAAATCATACCCATTGCTATAGTGAAATATATATTCACTCCCCCAACCATCAAGATTAAAAATTGTCACCTAATGAATTCAATAAAATGAATAAATCATTTTAAAAGTGTGCGCTAAGAGATTTTCTTAATTTTATATTTAATTTTGAAAATTAAAATGTCTATTAAAAAATAAAATCAAAAAGTATTTATAACCATCCATATTAATTGTATTTTGACATTTCATATATCAATCGGTGCTTAATTATCCCCCTTTTAACAAGCACCCGAAGCATTCTCCCCATATTTCCTAGTAATACAATCACAATCCCATATGCTATCTATAGTAATACAAAGATGAGAAAATTCTTTTATATGTGAATTTGGTTTGTCATATCATTTGTGATCGACATTGCAGTGAAAGTTTTTGTTCAAATAAAATTGAGCAATTTTTCCCTTATGCACACATTTTTATAGTTTGAATGAGATTTTTAACGGAATAGGACAATTTGCTTTGTTTCAAAACTTTCAGAATAATTTTGAATCCAAAAACATTTTATGGGCAAAATTAGTCATGAACAAAATTTCCGGGGTAAATTAGAACTTGAACACTTTGATTTAATGCGAAGAATTTTAATCTTAAGTGGCATGTAGTGATAACATTATATTTTAACTCTCCACATCAAATTCAAATATTCTTGAATGTTGCTTGTGATTAACCCGGGCACAAATAAAATCATAGACCAAGTTATGCACATTTCTCCAAAAAATAATCAAATGATTGCAAAACAAAAGGTGCATGTATATAAATACTTACTTGATTACAATAGCCAACGCCAAAACCAAGCAAAATACGACCAATGATGAGCATTGCCGCGTTTACCGCAAAGCCATTCAATATTGCACCAACAAAGAAGAACAATCCTCCAAGAAACATGGAAGGTTTACGTCCGAGAATTCTGGTTGTGGTAGAAGCAAAGAAAGAAGCAACCAAGGCGGCGAGGTATAAGGACGATGTGAACAATGTAAGGATTGCATCGTCAAATTTACAATATGTATTTTCATGGACACCAGCCTTAATTTTTCTATACACAGAAGGGAAAAACTTGATCAAGAATGGATCCATGGAGGTGACTCCTCCTGTAATTCCGAGATCATAACCAAAAAGAAGACCTCCCATGGCTGCCACAAAACATGTGACCAACACAAAGATTGTGACTTTGCCATGAGATTGCTTAATCTCACCATGATCAACGTAGCCACCTCCAGCCATTTTATAAAAAATTAATGATGAGCAACCCCTTTAGATTTATTGGATGCTCAATCTTTTTTTATTGCTTCTAGTGTATATACATGCTTCTTTCTTTGCCCTACTGATCACGTTGATATGTTCCAGGAATTATATAGGATATTTGATGTAAAGGATTACACGGAAAGTCGGAGTTGATTTACTAAAAGATGACCTTGTTCAACGCGTACCTCATTGTCTTTTTTAGGACTTGTAATCATGTTTTCTCTAATTAGCTGTTCCTCTTATCCGAATTAGTTGTTAATGTGTTGCCACAAGGATATTTTCTGTAAATAGGAATGTCACACGTTCGGTCCTTTTCTATTTTTATATTGATAAGATTTTCTAATTATCATTTCTAATGCAATAATTACATGGAGATCAACAATTTTTTTTTAAACCTGAGAGATCCACAAGTTAAATATTTTATTTTAGGACCTTACTTAGGTCAAGTTTATTTCTCCAGGTTCTCAGTTTCTTTTAATATAGGTGTGACACGTGTATGAATGGTTGTTATAAAAGGATATGTGTCACTCCTATATTAAAAGAAATTGAGAACCTGGAAAAAGGAACTTGATGTAAGTTTTTCCCTTTGTTTTAACACCCTATTTGCAAGGCGTGTGCACGAGGAAGAGACATATTTATGTTGTTGTCTGTCAAGTCTATCTCTTTTTAACTTATTTTTAACATTTTTTGTAAAACACTAATGAAATTTATTTTATTATAAAATAAGTTTATGAAATGGAAGACCAAATTAAAAATTGTATATAATGAAAATAATATTATATAAAAAATATTTTGCAGCAATAAAAATTCAAATACTAAATACAATAATAAAGAATATATGTGTGTGTGTCTTAAAAATATGATATCCTCAAAAAAATAACACCAATTTGTCGCCACAATAAATAGAGCGATTTCTAACTTTACCATTGCAAGCAAATAGAATACTTAGATTGTGTTGTTGTCATCGTTCACTCGAACAACAAACCTTCACTATTCAAGTTCGCCATCGCCCTCGTTTTACTTTGACTTTTAATTTTTTTAATGTTTCACTAAGTGCAATGTCATCATTTCATCATATGTATATCTAATCATTACTTTTACCTATAATATGTATATCTTATTGTCACGCTATCAAATGTTTTTAGTTGGGAACCTGGGGTGTGTGGTTGAGTGATAAGGACTCATTCACCTTTAACCAATTGTCTGGGGTTCGATCTTTGACGTTGGGTATGGAGAAGTATTTCTCTCACTTGTTGAGTGAGGGGATACTTGATCATGGATAAAAACAAATGTTTTTAGTTGGGTACATATATGTTATCAATCTTGCATTGCAAGCGTGTGGTGCATGCTTAAAACACATAGACGCTCTCACATTTTTGAACTCCTCTTCTATTCTCATAAGTCCTTCTATTGCCGCGGTAAAAGTACATACATAGAAGAGATTGCATATGGAAAAGAAATTAAGAAAGAGTATAGAGAGGTTCCATATCCATTGTATTTCTATTACGATCGAAACGTATTGTCTATAAATGTATTGAACTCTACACACGTGTAATTTTACACACATGTAATTTTCATACATCACACACAACTCTATACACAGAAATAATCAAAATCATTATTTGCGAAAGAGTGGTTGAACTTAGAATGGAAATTCAACCATATATATATCTACGTTTTTCTCATTCTTTTCACATTTCATTTTTTTATTAACTGCATATATAATAATTACTGCCACATAATTTTTTTTTATCAAAACCTCAAGGTAATACCTCGCGACTAGACATAACATCAGGTATAGGCATTGACCTCTTGAGGAACAATCTTGCCCCAAAACCAATGTGCTTTCCAAATAAGATGCATTTCTTCAATAGGGACGTTCTTTGTTTCGGGGAGGAGTAGAGCGACGAAAAAGGTCATTATGACGACGAAGCCAGCGAAGAAGAAGAAGAGACCAAACTTCATGTGACAAAGCAAGACAAGAAATATTTGAGCTATGAGGAAAGTGAAGAACATGTTGACAGCCACGTTGATGGCTTGCCCGGCTGATCGGATTTCGAGAGGGCATATTTCACTTGGAACTAACCAGCCCAAGGGTCCCCAAGACCAAGCAAATGCTGCCACGTATCCACATATCAAGACCAGAAGAACGGGTGCCTCTACTTTGCTAAATGAACCTTGACCACTCACTCCAAAATTCAAACCTATCATAACCCCCACAGCAATCTATAAAAGAGACAATTCAATGATTATATATATATCAGCACATTTTTAAGTTCTAGGAATTTGATATCAAGGACAAGCAGTATACATGAACATTTAATCCTATAAACACGTACGAGAGCCTTATTGGTTTCATATTAGGCTTAGTAAAAACATGTCCTATATATGTTTTGATATAAAATATATTTTACGAAATTGTAATGGTATATATTTACTTTTTTTATCACATCGACACTTTCCCTTAAGAATATATGAAAATGGTTACCATCCCATTATTACCATTCCCCATCTTTTAAGTATTCCGGGGATGGATCTAGTGGAGAGGGAGAGAATCTCGTAATCTAGTAGGGGTTGTTTTATTTCTGAAGGTAAGATTTCAGATCTACTTTACCTCCTAAAATTAAAATTTTTAGCTATTTTTATTGGTTGCAGCATGTATAGTAAATTAAAGGAGGTTTCCACTCACGTGGATGTTGTTGGAAAGGAGTAAAATAATACACATTTGTTACAAATGATTAACTTGATAAATTTTTCAAATATATGTAAATCAGTAATATCTCTTGTATTTGAGACCAAGATGAGTATGATGAGAGAAAGTTGAAAAGAAAAATTGAGACCTTAACCAAAGCTAATTATTTTTATTTGTTGGTGTGTGCTACATAATGGAATTCCTTATATATTCGTAATGAGAAAGAGTAAAAATATATACCTGGCAAATAAGCATTTGGATGCCACCTTCAAGGAACAACATCCTTCTTCCAATCTTATCAACAGTGCAAATGGAAACTAATGTCGCAGCTACATTGACAAGTCCAGTAATAACAGCTGACATGAGGGAAGCATTAGAACCAAAACCAAGAGTCTTAAAAAGAACAGGTGCATAAAACATGATGACATTGATGCCTGTCAATTGCTGGAAGAATGGAATAAAAGTGCAAAATGTGATTTCAGGCCTATATCTAGGCTTTATGATGTTTCTCAGTGGTCTTTCAACTAACTTAGCCTCTTTGCTCGCATCGATCAGATCCTGAAGCTCTTCGTTCACGTTCTCTGTTCCTCGGATTTTAATCATTATAGCCCTGGCTTGTTCAAGTTGGCCTCTTTCAATCATGGAGTTTGGCGTGTCACTCAAGAAAAGTGATCCTATGCACAACAAAAATGCAGGCACTGCTCCTATGCCTAATGAAATCCTCCATCCATGCTCATGTTTATTTGTCCCATAGTTTATAAGGTTGGCAATCAAGATACCAATTGTTATCATCATTTGGAATCCCATGTTAAGTGCTCCTCTAATTTTTGCTGGGGCCATTTCAGATAAGTACACCGGAACAGACTGCATAGAATTTATAAATATAAGAATATATATATATAAAAAATAATATTGTGTAAAACTTACTACTTAATTCATGAAAAAGTAAGCTTTTCAACTATCCTTCCCGTTTGGCCTTTTTGAAAAACTGAAATTATCCTTATTGTACATCACCAAGGGGAATAATATATAAATTTTTTTTTTTTTACAAAATCCGATTTAATGTTTGTTGTACTTTTTTCCTTCCCAAGAGTCAATTCATTATTAAAATATGAGTAAATTTGTAATGTTTAGAAACAAATCTAGCGACTTAATCAGATTGCCTTTTTATCATTAATAGAGAGTAGATGGAAACCGTTGTAATGTTTAACAAGATCCAGTGAATTAATGTTCACTCTGCTTATCACAATCAAAAATTGATGCTAATATTGACTCCTTCTAGTTTTCTTTTATAATATACGAATAATCAAATCACATAAATAAAAATAAATTTGGTTAAAATTGGTTACTGCGACACACACACACACCCCTCGATTATTTATGACTTATGAAGAGAGCTGGGTGAGTGACCAATAATTATTAATTAGTAGGGGAAAACATGAAAAATAATACTGAAACATAATATTCTTGAGATATCTATTCTATATATATATATATATAGATGACTAGAATGAATATATACTTACTTGATTGCAATAGCCCACCCCAAAACCAAGCAATATACGGCCAATGATGAGCATTGCGATGTTTACCGCAGCACCATTTAAGATAGCACCAACAAGGAAAAACAAACCCCCAATAAACATGGAAGGTTTACGACCTAGTAATCTTGTTGTGGCTGAAGCAAAGAAAGAAGCAAGCAAAGCTGCAAGGTACAACGAAGATGTGAACAATGTAAGAATTTGGTCATCAAATTTGCAATAAGTGTTCTCATCAACATTTTCCTTCATTTTTCTAAAAACTCTTGGAAAAAACTTTTTCAAAAACGGATCCATGGAGGTGACACCACCAGTGATACCAAGATCGTAACCAAAAAGGAGGCCTCCCATGGCAGCAACAAAACAAGTCACGAGCACGAAAGGCGTGACTCTTCCCTCATAATGCTTTACTTGACCTTGATTAACATAAGATCCTCCTGCCATTTTTCAAAATGGTTGTTTCTTTCAAATTATCATATAAAGCACAGTATAGCTCTTCGCACTTATTTATTTATAGTTAAGTTTTTGTGTGCGCAAACAATTCTCTTGAGAAGAGTTAGAAAGCGAGAGATAGCTTTGTCTTGTATTTGATCAATTTGATGGACACCAAATCGTAAAATATCGAAGAGCTCAATCATATAGTAGCAATGCATTGAGTCATAGTTTCCTTAAATAGATGTTTTTAAATTTTCAACTTGAGAGTTTGTCGTTGAACTAATGTCAAACGATGTGACCTCGGAAAGCGTGATCTGACTACTGACTAATTTCTTGCGTATAAGTTTATTCTTTTCTAATTTCATTTATTGATTATTTTATATTTTTTCCACAAATAGACATCCAATGAATTAATTATACTAACAATACTTTGTCTTAATGTATAGTAATATTTTAGTATCTCATTTTCGATAAAAAATATTTTAGTATCTCATACACCGCTTATCAAAATGAATTTATAAACCCAAATTTCATACTAATAACTCAGGTGTATTTTTTTATCAATAATGCAATATATTATGGGAAAAACTTATGTCCATGTGTAGGAAGAGAGATATAGTGTGGTGGGTGTAGGATAGAAACTGTACATGTGTCAAATTTTAATTGAGAACTGGAGGAAATGGACATAAGGAATTGGACCTAAGTTTTTTCCATATATCGCCGATAGCTATCTGAGAATCTCCATTAACACTCTTTTTTCCACAAAGTCACAAACTTCATTTAGGACAAATTGGGGACTATCCCTTATTTGTCCATGTTGAAATTGGAGATCTTATTTTATCCAACTCAAATTCAAGTGTCATTTTTTTGTCATTTTCCCTATTTTAATATAATGTGACATCTCGATTAATTAAATAAAAAAGCAATAATTTGGCTTCAAGTCTAATATTAGCAATTTTCATTTTATACCTTGTTTTTATTGTGTAAACTGGATTTTCAGAATATTAGAGTTAGGAATACAAATTATTTTCTTCAATGTCTCAACCCATCTTCACCCACCAATTCAGTAGGGAAAATGACAAAAAAATGACACTTGAATTTGAGTTGGACAAAATGGAGTCTCCAATTCCAACTTGGACAAATAAGGGATAGTCTCAATTTGTCCTAAATGAAATTTGTGACTTTGTGCAAAAAAGTAGTGAATGATGATTCTAAAGCAGTTAATAGTGATACTTGAGGAGAGATTTTAGAACAGAATGTGAAATCTGTCTACCCCTCTAACAAAAAAAAAGAGAGTTAGAGACAAAGTAGGAAAAACACATTAAATGAGGAGAGAATGTGAAATGAGCTCTCATATTAGGACAAAAATCATTTAAATTTTGGGCTTTTATATTAGGAATTATTTTAAGATGAGCTTTCAACACTTCAAATAAGATTAAAATCAACCGAAATGTTATGTAATGATTGGTTATAATTTAGGCAGCATGATACTCGGAAGTTTAAAAATATTTCTCAATAATTGATTGGCAAGTATTTATAGCTAACTTTCTCCACACCTCGAAGTCAACCTATAACCTCTTTTTTGCCATGGTCAAACTAACATTATTGATAGTTACGCCTTGGAAGTTGATAGACGTACAATCAATTGGCAAGTTAACCGAACTTTTTCAACAGCTTTAATTTCCTAGCTAGCACTCCTAGTTGTTATTACCAGATGCGTCAAAACGTGCTAGGCAAGCTAGCTCTTACTTGTTTTTATATTGGAAGACCGGGACCCTTTGGAGAGAGTGGGTTAAATCTATTAATTGATACATTTGATATAGTGAAGGATGATAGAAATTTATTCAAATTATTTTTGTTAAGTCATTGATTGGGTTGGTCTTGAAAATATTACTCATGGATGATTAATAATACTGACTAATAATACTATCAATTATGTTCTTTGTGGAATGATAATTAAGGAAAAATATGTTAGGATTTATTGAAAACTTTTCTAGGGCCGGCTCTCTTGAGTTGGCTCTATCCTCTCTCCCCCTCCTCTCAAACTTTTTGGGTGGTGGTGGAATCTCTTCTCTCGTCGTTGTACGAGTTTTTTCATCGATGTCTCCTTCCCCGGTTCATCCCGGGGAAGGAGACGTCCGTCACTTTCATTGGTCTGCTTTTATATTTCTTCCATTTTCAAATAAATTGGTTTAATAAGAGGTTCGACGACAAGAGGAATTTCTTCTATCCAATCTTCATCTTATGTATTAGTTTTATGGGTATGTTTGTTTCCGTGAGATCTACTCATGGAGTTTCTTTGAAAACCAAATTGATTGGTTTATTGCCGATAAGAGGTGTGGATCCTTTGGGATGGTTCTTTGAACAACCACTACTCAATGGCGTTTCTACCGGTGACGGTTCTTTTCTACCCACAAATTTTCATGAAGGAAAGATGAAGAGGATGATAGGGTTTTTGCGGCAGCGGCGGCTCTCTCATATCCATGTTTACCATTTTAAGGTTTCAATGTATTATTATCATTTGAATTTTGTTTTTTGCAGACCTATTTTGTATTCTCATTTTCTAGTTTAATAAAAATTTCTGCTTCTTGATAAAAAAATATCATCGACTCATTTTAATCAAGGTCAAGGTCACTTCACTGCTTCAGGGTATATTTCCAAAAATAGATTTCTAAATTCATGACTAGAATTGAAGACCTCATCCAGTTAAATAAGTAACTATGGTTGATTAAACTAACTGAAGCCTAACAACTAGAGTTAAATTACAACAAACTCTGTTAACATGGAAGCTTTAGAAGATATGCAGTCTCAATATAAATTAAAATTACAACATAATAAATCAATAGGGAGGTATATATATGTGCTGTCCGATTCCCACAAAAACAAGGATTTATTTCCCTCAGCCAATGATATAAACTAAACTATATTATATTGGCTGGTTTATGAATCCCCACCCAAAACTTGGGAACCGTGACTTACAAAACAGGCCTACTGATATAGTAAAAAAAAGACCTTTTGAAATTTAACTTTATGGAGCCAATGAATGAGAATAAACGTAACAAAATTCTCAGAATGATTTTTACTTCTTTTGTTTCTTATACTGCTTATAAAGCTCTAGAGACTGTAATAAAATAAAAGCTATAGAGACAGCGTGGTCTTATGAGAGTTGAAGTTGAGGAGTGAAAAGAGTAAAGTGAGGATGAGCGTGGGTAAAGAAGATGATGAGTGATGATATTAATAAATAAAAGTGTGGTTGGGGAAATTTGAAGAAATAAAGTTTAAAACAAATTAGAGATATTTCGTAAAAATGAGGTTAAAGAAAGATGAGGACGGATTGGATATGATGAGCATGAGTTTGGGAAAGATATTTTGAGTTCTAATATGATTTTTCTATATACTTTTTTTAGTTCACAAATTTATTTCTAAAATTTTCTAAAAACTATTTCTAAAATATCCCAAGATTCCCAATATTACCTTATTTATTCCTTTTGAAATTTTAGGGTGTTACACGGCTAAAGGGTCAACAAGCCAACCCATCACTTTAAAAAAACAATTTTAGACCAAAAAGATATGAGCGGCCTAATTGCGGCCTAATTGCTACTTGCGCAATAGTGCGATACATATAAAAATAATTATAATAATATCAACACCGACTATTCTGATAAAAAAACACCAACTAAAAATTAAGAGTACTATTATTCTAACAATGTCATAAATAATACAAGTCTAGCCAAATAGCCAAATAATACAAGTCCACCGCACAAAAAATTCAAAATCCAAAGGACAAATAAAACAAATTAAAATTTCTTCATTCAATACTTGAGGAAATTGAAACTTCAATAGATTTCTCTTCCTCAGCTCCATTTGTCACAAGTAAAAAAGTAAAACCATGTAAAGTCAAATAAAAGAAATTAATATATAGAAGACAGAGATAAGTGGATAAATATTACTATTACAAAGGAAACTTATCATCCAATTACGCGTGTAGATAAATGCCTGAACATTTTTTGGAAGAAAACTATTTTGATACTTTGTAAGAATTCGTGAACCTATGCTAAAGGTTGATTCACTAGCAACTGTTGTAATTGGAATACTGAGGATATCACAAGTCATCTTAGCAAGGCTAGGAAACGAGGTGTGTTATTCTTCCAATAATCTAACTCATTGAATCTAACATACATACTAGGATCAAGTGTAACTTCTTCCAAGTAATAGTCTAATTCTGACTTCTTAAATGTTATTCAGTTACTGCTCTTGCACTTAAGATATTCCTACACCATAACCATATTATGGTAAAACAGAATCAGGATAAAAAGTTTCAATCAAAATAAAATATGTTAGAGAAAACAAACTTTAGAATAAATGTAAACTCATAGCAAAACATTTCAAGAAGGTGGCTTGATCAACTTTTGATGAATGATGATTGATAATTTTAGATTTTTAGGGTAATTTTTTAGAAATGATTTTGCTGGGATGGGGCTCAGGAAATGGGTTTTTGGGCTTTTTGCATTTTGAGATTAAAAACAGGGTTGGCCCGCCAACCCCCGAGCAAACCCTTATTAACCCAAGAGTTAGATGGGTTGTGTCAGAACGACTAGTTTTATATGGGTTGAAATTTGACCAACCCTAACCTATAAAAACCCTTGGGGTATTGGGTTCAACCCGTGGGTTCGACCCATATTCACAACTCTAGTTACAATTACATCAACCATAAACTAAACTACTCACCAAAATAGACATACACACATGAAAAAGAAAAAAACATTACATAATATTATCCTTCAGCCAACACCCTCCCAAATCCCACACGCAGAAGCTCCTTCTTGAATTCCATGCTTAGACTCCCATCTTTAGTCAAAATTATGCATAAAGAAGATGGCACTTGGCCATGGTTTTCTCTTGTGTCTAGATGATTATGCAAAGAAGATGCCCAAAGTGTTCAACAAGTATTTATTAATAAAAGTAAAATATTACGGATTTATAGTCCAATTTTACATTCTCATTACTTCTATAAATGAATTAAATCTAGGAGTTTGACGATTCACAAGTAATTATTGGTGATACATGAGTAATTACTCAAAATATTAGTTAACAACGATACAAGGGTAGTAAATTGCGATACATGAGAAGTTGCCTCAATAACTACTCATGTATCGCTGATAATTACTTGAGAATCGACATAAACTATTCTTTTGTCACAAAGTCACAAACTTCATTTAGGACAAATTGGGGACTATCCCTTATTTGTCTAAGTTGAAATTGGAGACCTCATTTAGTCCAACTCAAATTCAAGTGTTATTTTATTGTCATTTTCTGAATAAAATATAATTATTTAACGGGTTAAACTAGGAAGAAATAAATATGTCCATAGAAACTAGTCCTAGGACGATTTTTTAGGCTACATGTCTCTGACAATAGTTCAACGAAAACTCTCAGTTGAAAATTCAAAAACATCTAATTAAGGAAACTATGACTCAGGGCAACACGGAAAGGTCGATGTCACACCCTGAACCTTTAAGCGTGACCGGCACGAAGTATTGACCAAATCATACTCCGTAAGTCATTTCAATTAACTATAGACATTTTAAGCTTAAATATCTATTTCCAAAAATTTGCCTTTTCAAACGTCTGACTATAACATTTTCATCTTAATTTAATCTTATACTTAAGTCAAATCGGAAATTTCTCTAATCAGTCAATACCTTTGCAAATTATTATTCAATTTCATAATTTAGCTCTTTCATTCACAACAACCATGAAAATTACTTAAGGGTACCACTAAATATCTTAACACCATTGTAACATCTCCATAAAGCTCTCAATCATAAAATAAAAATTTAAGATGAACTTATTAACTATGAAATCATATTAAACCTCAGCAATGCAATAGCCCACACTCCAATTATAACTAATTACATAATCACTCTTTGAGTATTAACCAACTTCAGAACAACTGTTCTTTCTCTCTTACCACCTACACTTTCCAAAACAATGCAGAAAGTAAATCAACCTCTCCCTTCCAGTCATCAATGAGCAATATTCACACAATTGCTAGAAAGAATTGAACAACACTTTCTACTTATCTTCATAAATCCCCCTTCAATATGAGAGGACCAAACCAACAAAGAAAACAATGTGATTCAGCCCAAACATAATCATTGAATGCTAGCAAGTAAAAATTAAATTTTTTGAAACTTCAACTCAATATTGCAATACTTGTATTTGAAAAGAATAAATACCAAAGGGCAAAATTAGCATAATATATATTTAAAAGCATATTTTCTTTCAAGTATACAAAATAAATATGAAAACTCATTACTATGAAAAACTTGTTTTCTTTAGAGGAACTGACACGCAGTGAATAACAAGCGCAGCACAGAGGCCACGAAACAAGCACAGCTCGAAAAACTACAAGTCAAACGCAACCCGAAGGCCACTAAAAACCAGTGTAGCTCGAGACTATGAAACAAGCGTGGACACACAGTCACACGAGGGTAAATAACCAAGCGTCACAAGGAGTCACGAAAACAAGCGTGGCAAGCCACAAAACAAGCGTAACATGGAGTCACGAAACAAGCGTAGCTCGAGGTTACGAAAACAAGTCGAGCGTAGCTAAAGACTACAAAAACAGTTCAAGCGTAGCTTGAGACTACGAAAACAGTTCAAGCGTACCTCGAGACTACGAAAACAGTTCAAGCGTACCTCGAGACTACGAAAACAGTTCAAGCGTACCTCGAGTCTACGAAAACATTTCAAGCATGGTAAAACCACGAAACAAGCGTGACACGAAGTCACGAAACAAGCGTAGCAAAGCTACGAAACAAGCGTGACACGAAGTCACGAAACAAGCGCTTTGTGTCGAGTTCCTCAAAAACGTTTACATAGTAATAAATAAATCAATTTGCAATCAGATATCAAATCTCATCGTCCATATGACTTCAAAATGTTTTGAAGCATGCTTGATGTTAATATACCAAACAATAACAAATATTCTAGAAAAAACGATATCTCTTAATCAAATAGTTTATTATAAAATACTTCAGTATGAAATTTCACCTCAATACCTTTAAAACTTTCAAATCAGTTTTTATCCAAAAGCATAAAATATATTTTGGACAAATATAGTAGAAAATAAAAGAACATAATAAATTCTTTAATCATACAACGAAGAAAATATAAATTAGTTGGCACCCATATCCCACCACTCATGCCAAGAGGAAGCAATAAACTCAAAGTACTACATCCAACTTCATTATCCTTTAGTCACCGCATTAGAACAAATATTTCACTTTCATCAATACATGCCACTACCTTCAAAACCACCATTCCTCTTTCTTCCTTACCACAGACACATCCCAATATAGTGCAAAAGGAAGTTAACCTATCGCTTCTTTCACTACATTCATTTCTAATTTCTCAAATAAGTATCATTAATGAAAATCAACATTCATAGCCAAATGAAATGAACAATGCCCAAGAACCCTGCAATCCTAAGTCCCATTCAAATCCTTTTTAGTAACCTAAATTTCTTTTATGACAAGTCGATTCCTATACTAAAAATGTAATTTGATTTATTCATGAACCTCACACAGCAAAGCTCGCAACTTTTCAAACAAATCCTTCTTTTAGACATTTCATCAAACACATTAAGTGTGCTCTAAAATCAAGTGACATTATTAATCCTTCCTATTGCCAAACATTCAATTTAGAAAAGTAGATGAATCATAACCTTGACACCATTTTATGAGCATATATGTCCATGTACACGGGTAAAGTGGACCGTTTTAATCAACTTGAGACAATACTCTACGTTTTAATCTTGTTGAAATATAAACCAAGGCTGCCTAATATTAACAAAGTTCCCAACAAATCCAGCTTCTCTTAGACCTTTTCACAAACATCTTGAATGCATTCAAAACCAAATGAAATCATTAACTCTTTACCTTACAAATCCCACACCAAAATTTCCAAACTTGCCAAACTAAAATTATTAAACTGTATATCAACAATATACCAAATGCACCACGTTCAGTCATGTCACATAGACAATCCAAAACCAAGTACATACATAACATACAACAGACACACATAGACTTTGAAAGAAAGTATTAAGCTTTTCAAGTAGACCACCACACCCACCCACATAAAGAGATACCAATTTAAATTCATGCATAGTTACATTTTTCAAATAGAAGTTTATTACATACACATCCCTTTATACCAAGGATCAATCTGACCATTGAAAACAGAAAAGAATTTCCACTAATATATAACTTATTCAATAGAGATTCACAGGAAGTTCTAACAAGCTCAACATTGCCACAATCCTTTATTATCCAACTATAACATTTCCTCAACAACTCAAAATGCCTTTTTCATTATACCTATTAACTTCACTATTCAAACCTAAGAAAATATTCTTTACTACCATCTACAACCATCCATTCCTAATCACCCCACACTCAATTTACCCCTTAAATATGTCCAGCAAATTCAGCATGCAAGCTCAAGAAAACAATTTCCATAACCTTTCATTTACATAATTCAATATTACAGCCACTAACAATTCCCAAACTTACGTCACCATTTAATTGCCTACCAACTCTAATCAACATTTATAACTAGCCAATTTACCTATAATTGACATAAATCCCAAGAACCATATTCAAAGCATGACTTTAACAAACCTTACTTATCCACAACTTGACTCATGATTCCCCTACACTACTTAATCCAAACAGTTTGATCTACCAGCAAATAGAACCTTATTGAAATTTCAAAACTCAAGGAATAAAAGGGGAATTTCGAAATCTCGACAAAAACCCCAACTTATTTAAGCCCCTGAATGAGAAAAAACTCACATAAGCTCAGATTTAAATAACCCACACTATTAGAAACTCTCAGAAGGCTTATAAGATTCAAACAGAATGTTCAAAACGGCCAAAGGATCAAGAATTTCGAAATCCATACAAAACCCTAACTTTCCCAACACTTACTCTGCCCCAAAATTCATTATAACTCAAAATTAAACAATTTAAACCAATGGACCACATAGAAATAACCTTAATTTGGTACTCAAACAATCAATTTCATCCCCCAAGATACATAATTTAATTTGCACAAAAACCCTAAAATTTTATCTCCCCATTCAAGAGCAAAGGGGAAACGGAAAGAAGAGACATTACCCAATGTTAAAGTGCTCCCATTAGCTCCCAGGTTCGCCGGAGAACTCGCCGGAAAAAGCGATCGGACCACCATCCGCCACAAACCCACCTCTTTGTCATCTCTTCGCCACACCCACACACATACACACAAAGACGCGAAATGAAAGGAAAAAGGAAGGAGGAGGAAGCTCTCCCCTCGTTGCGACGGCAGCCACCATCAAGGGCCGAAGTCGCCGGAGAAGAAGGAGGGTAGGAAGAAGAGAGAGAGGAGTGAAAAAAAATAAATGTGTGTGTCCGCCCCCCTCCATGAAAATAACGATGATAATGTTCAGTTTGGAAGGAAGGAGTGAATTTCATCTAAGGGAAATATATTTGCTATATATTACTATTCTTCATCAAACACTTTAAATTCCTTCAATTTAGTCCCTATTCTATAGTTTTCAATCTACTCCCTATCATGAAATATTTTCTTAGAACTTACTATTCAATTAAATTTTAAAATTTAAAATTTCCTCCCACCATATTTTAATTATGGTTTATTTGTCACCTCCTTTATTTCTACTTCTAGTTATAATCTCTATTGAGAATTTTGGGATGTTACAGTCGAGCTTTTCTATACATTCCCAAATTGTCTCCAGAAATATGAAATACAAAGCAAAACTATGTCATATTTTTCTAATTATTTTCAAGTAAATTGTATACATATTGATACACGCATAAAAACATTATTACTCACAAATAAATAAATTTCATTTTTAAGTAGAATATGCATGACTCAATTAAAATATTATATTGCATTATTGATAAAAAAATACTCCGAAGTTATTAGCATGAAATTTGCGTTTATAAATTTATTTTTATAAGTGGTACATGAGATACTAAAATATTTTTTTTATAAAAAATGAGATACTAAAATATTACTATACATTAAAGCCAAATTATTGCTAGTATAATTAATACATTGGATATCTATATGTGGAGAAATTATAAAGTACTGTAATTTATATGATAATTTTAAAGAAACAATCATTTTTGAAATGACCGATGGATCTTATGTTAATCAAAGTCAAGTAAACCATTATGAGGGAAAAGTCACGACTTCCGTGCTCGTAACTTATTTTGTCGCTGTCATGGGCGGCCTCCTTTTTGGTTATGATCTTGGTACCACTAGTGATGTCACCTCCATGTATGCTTTATTGTTCGTTGGTCAGATTTTTTGATACATACATGCTTATTTGTTAGCCAAAATGATTATTAATTCTTTTTTGGTATCAGAGCCAAATGATTATTAATTCTAATTTAAATAACGATCCAAATATAAAATAAAGACAACAAATAGTAATTTTATTTTTAGTAAATAAAATATTGGTTCAAGTATTAATCTCTTATCATTTATGTTTTTCTTTTGGTCGGACTTATCATTTATGTTTGTATTATGTTTTTATCTTTTAATATTTGAAAAGTGTATTTTTTATTTTGTTTTTATAAAGTTTATTGATATAATTTTATAGGAAATTGTAACTCAATAAATCTAAAGTTTATTCTATAATAAATAAGTCTATAGTTTTCATTAAGGCTAATTAACCTTAATAAAAGATTATTCAAAGTGTTCTTTTCAAATTTAATGAATAAAAGTGATACACTTGACAAATATATGCGATCAAAACTATAATTTTAGTTTAAACTTCATTTTATAAATTAGTTTTACTCTCATGCTGATCAAAGTCAAGGGGGAGGGAGTTCTGGAGTTTATATTCTTGTAATCATTGATGTATATGTGAATTAATGATGAAGTGTTTATCTCAATTTTCTTATGTACAATTGTAAATAAAAAATAATACTGTATATTCGGAATATATAAAAAGAATAAGATATTATAACCTCCTTTTTATTTTGTTTTGAGGATTTCTTAAATAGGAAAATCTTACTTTTATTATTTCATTATTTCAAAACGAGCAAAATCAGAAATTGTCATATACTTTATACTTTTTAGGGTTAACATAACTTTTGATCCCTCAAGTTTCTGGTCGTGAAAAGCCCAATATTGTGGTCGTGAAAAACCTTATTTCCAGTAGTGCAAGTTTGCTTTTAGTCCCTCAAGTTTAAAACTCGTGGTTTTGGTCCCTCAAGTTTGTGCTGTTAATAACAGTTAGTCCCCTACTGTTAAGTTGTCCTAGGTGGCAGTTAATTAGAATGATGTGGCACATCTGACTGGATATTTAATTAATAAAATAAAAAATAAAAAATCCCAAAATCCCAATCATCCATCATCCCCTCCCTTCCATCAGCCGCCAACATCCCCACCACACTGTCCACCACCATCCATCCCCACCCCATCCCGTTGGTCTATCTCCACTTATTCACCCAAACCACAATCACAAACATCCCAAATCCAATGCAAGATCCAAACTTTAACCGCCCATCACCTTCATAATCCCTATAGTGAGAAACCCATCTCGTCTGAACATAAGAATTCAACAAATTGAAGAAGAAAGTCATCAAAGCAATGATAAGGGTGATATCTAACTCTTCTGGGACTTAAAAAGGCGAAATGGTATATGATTGTGTGATTGAAATTGTGAACAAGAAAAGGGATTTGGGGTTTGAAGAATGTTGGCCATAAGGGAAGAGGAAGAGAGTGAACCATGCTAATAGTGGTGAGAGATTTAGGCCCCACCCTGATCTGTGGTATTTTCCATAACAACGGCGAAGAGTGTGATAACAACAAACTAGAAGAGACTTTGGTATTCCATTGTTGCTTTCTTCGAAGCGTCACTAAGAAGTGAGATTTGGAGTATTTTATAATATTGCCACAACACAAAGAAGATAGGAGAGATTAAACCAAGGCAAAATTAATTGCAGGTACCATTTTAGCAAGATGACGAAAGTGAGATTGGCCGACGGGATGGGATGGAGATGGTTGGTGGTGGACAGTGTGGTGGGGATGTTGGCGGCTGATGGAAGGGAGGGGATGATGGATGATTGGGAATTTTTTATTTTTTATTTTATTAATTAAATATCCAGTCAGATGTGCCACATCATTCTAATTAACTGCCACCTAAGACAACTTAACTGTGGGGGACTAACTATTATTAACAGCACAAACTTGAGGGACCAAAACCACAGGTTTTAAACTTGAGGGACTAAAAGCAAACTTGAGTGAAACTTGAGGGACCAAACTTGACAAAACTTCTGTAGAGATGATAATTCGGGCCAGCCCATTTTTACTCAAGCCCAAGGGGTTGAGCTTGGAATTTATTATATTGTAGGAAAAATGGGATGCAGTCCTATAAGGGTCGGCCCTTAAAGGTCGAGGGCTTTTGTGGGTTGGCTTGTTTAGGCACGATTTTCCTTTTTTATTTTCCTCTTACGTTTAATTAATAAAAATACAACTCTCCTTAATTATTTAGTTTATGACAGTGTGCTTATTAATTATTTATTTGGTTTATGTTTACTTCTTTTTTACACAAACATGATATAAATAGGTTATCGGTTTATACATTGAATGCTTAAAGTGCATCATTTCTCTTGTCTTTTTTATTCTAAACTTTCAATCACAGAACATGTGAAAGATTCTAAATATAAACCAATTGCATAACTTTGATATGATTATGTTTATGATATGTTGTTCTGCGCCATGTTGGGGTGACACTTATTTCCCTATGAAATGGTGTTAATGTTTATGTTATGCTTGAGTGGCATACTAGACTTCTTTCTCTAAGATTTTGTAAGAGATGCTTGTTTTCTTCTTTGGTATTTGTTTTTCTATTCTTGTCTCATTCACGCGTTGTTATTGTAATGGTGTGTATGTTAAATGATTTTTTGTTGTGCCAAAACGTACAAAGGAAAGAAAACTGAAAAATATGGTTGAAAAAATGTGTTTCAAAAAGAGCCAAAGTTCGGTCCGATGACTCTAAGGCCGGACTTCAAAAATAGGGGTTTTGAAAATGGGTCTAAACGTGCTTGGCTCATTTATGCCCAGCCCTAGTCAGCTGGCCCATATTTCCAACTCCAATCTTCTGAAAATCCAGTTTACACAAGAAAACAAGCTATAAAATGAAGATTTGCTAATATTAGACTTTAAGCCAAATTATTGTTTTTTTAATTAATTCATCGATATGTCACATTGACAAAAAAATATTTCTGATCAAAAAAAAAAATTGACAAAAAAATATAACTAATTAATAAAATTATGTAGAAATAAACTTGTCCATAGAAAACTAGTCCAGGACGATTTCTTAGGCTACATCCCTCTGACAAGTTCAACGACAAACTCTCAGTTGAAAATTCAAAAACGTCTAATTAAGGAAAGACTCAGGGCGTCACTGAAAGATCGAGCTCTTCACGTATTCCCAAATCGTCCTCCATCAATCTGAAATACAAAACAAAACTATCTCATGTTTTTTAATTATTTTCATGCAAATTGTATATTCATTTATAACACGCAAAAATTTGTTATTACTCACAAATAAGTAAATTGCAGCTTAAGGAAAATATGCATGATTCAATCAAAATATTGCATTGTATTATTGATAAAAAATACTTCAAAGTAGTTATTACTTATTAGCATGAAATTTGCGTTTATAAATGTAATCGTTTTGATAGGTGGTACATGACATACTAAAATATTGCTATACATTAAAGCCAAATTATTGCTAGTATAACTAATCCACTGGATGTCCCCTTATGGAAAATATAAAAAATAATCAATGAATAAAATTAGAAAAGAACAAACTTATTTGCAAGAAACTAGTCAGTAGTCAGATCACGCTTTCTGAGGCTACATCGTTTGACATTAGTTCAACGACAAACTCTCAAGGTGAAAATTTAAAAACATCTATTTAAGGAAACTATGACTCAATGCATTGCTACTATATGATCGAGCTCTTCGATATTTTACGAGTTGGTGTCCATCAAACTGATCAAATACAAGACAAAGCTACCTATCGCTTTTCTAACTCTTCTCTTTTCAAATCCTTATGTAAAGAATTAAAAAAAATAAGAGAATTGTATGTGCACACAAAACGTAACTACTCATAAATAAATAATTGCGAAGAGCTATAATGTGTTTTATATGATAATTTGAAAGAAACAACCATTTTGAAAAATGGCAGGAGGATCTTATGTTAATCAAGGTCAAGTAAAGCATTATGAGGGAAGAGTCACGCCTTTCGTGCTCGTGACTTGTTTTGTCGCTGCCATGGGAGGCCTCCTTTTTGGTTACGATCTTGGTATCACTGGTGGTGTCACCTCCATGGATCCGTTTTTGAAAAAGTTTTTTCCAAGAGTTTTTAGAAAAATGAAGGAAAATGTTGATGAGAACACTTATTGCAAATTTGATGACCAAATTCTTACATTGTTCACATCTTCGTTGTACCTTGCAGCTTTGCTTGCTTCTTTCTTTGCTTCAGCCACAACAAGATTACTAGGTCGTAAACCTTCCATGTTTATTGGGGGTTTGTTTTTCCTTGTTGGTGCTATCTTAAATGGTGCTGCGGTAAACATCGCAATGCTCATCATTGGCCGTATATTGCTTGGTTTTGGGGTGGGCTATTGCAATCAAGTAAGTATATTTTCATTCTAGTCATATATATACATATACATATATATATATATATATATATATATATATATATATATATATATATATAGATTTCTCAAGAATATTATGTTTCAGTATTATTTTTCATGTTTTCCCCTACTAATTAATAATTATTGGTCACTCACCCCGCTCTCTTCATAAGTCATACATAATCGAGGGGTGTGTGTGTGTGTGTCGCAGTAACCAATTTTAACCAAATTTATTTTTATTTATGTGATTTGATTATTCGTATATTATAAAAGAAAACTAGAAGGAGTCAATATTAGCATCAATTTTTGATTGTGATAAGCAGAGTGAACATTAATTCACTGGATCTTGTTAAACATTACAACGGTTTCCATCTACTCTCTATTAATGATAAAAAGGCAATCTGATTAAGTCGCTAGATTTGTTTCTAAACATTACAAATTTACTCATATTTTAATAATGAATTGAGTCTTGGGAAGGAAAAAAGTACAACAAACATTAAATCGGATTTTATAAAAAAAAACAATTTATATATTATTCCCCTTGGTGATGTACAATAAGGATAATTTCAGTTTTTCAAAAAGGCCAAACGGGAAGGATAGTTGAAAAGCTTACTTTTTCATGAATTAAGTAGTAAGTTTTACACAATATTATTTTTTATATATATATTCTTATATTTATAAATTCTATGCAGTCTGTTCCGGTGTACTTATCTGAAATGGCCCCAGCAAAAATTAGAGGAGCACTTAACATGGGATTCCAAATGATGATAACAATTGGTATCTTGATTGCCAACCTTATAAACTATGGGACAAATAAACATGAGCATGGATGGAGGATTTCATTAGGCATAGGAGCAGTGCCTGCATTTTTGTTGTGCATAGGATCACTTTTCTTGAGTGACACGCCAAACTCCGTGATTGAAAGAGGCCAACTTGAACAAGCCAGGGCTATAATGATTAAAATCCGAGGAACAGAGAACGTGAACGAAGAGCTTCAGGATCTGATCGATGCGAGCAAAGAGGCTAAGTTAGTTGAAAGACCACTGAGAAACATCATAAAGCCTAGATATAGGCCTGAAATCACATTTTGCACTTTTATTCCATTCTTCCAGCAATTGACAGGCATCAATGTCATCATGTTTTATGCACCTGTTCTTTTTAAGACTCTTGGTTTTGGTTCTAATGCTTCCCTCATGTCAGCTGTTATTACTGGACTTGTCAATGTAGCTGCGACATTAGTTTCCATTTGCACTGTTGATAAGATTGGAAGAAGGATGTTGTTCCTTGAAGGTGGCATCCAAATGCTTATTTGCCAGGTATATATTTTTACTCTTTCTCATTACGAATATATAAGGAATTCCATTATGTAGCACACACCAACAAATAAAAATAATTAGCTTTGGTTAAGGTCTCAATTTTTCTTTTCAACTTTCTCTCATCATACTCATCTTGGTCTCAAATACAAGAGATATTACTGATTTACATATATTTGAAAAATTTATCAAGTTAATCATTTGTAACAAATGTGTATTATTTTACTCCTTTCCAACAACATCCACGTGAGTGGAAACCTCCTTTAATTTATTATACATGCTGCAACCAATAAAGATAGCTAAAATTTGTAATTTTAGGAGGTAAAGTAGATTACAGGACTCTCTCCCTCTCCACTAGATCCATCCCCGGAATACTTAAAAGATGGGGAATGGTATGGGATGGTAACCATTTTCATATATTCTTAAGGGAAAGTGTCGTTGTGATAAAAAAAGAAAATATATACCATTACAGTTTCGTAAAATATCTTATATATCAAAACATAGGACATTTTTTTACTAAGCCTAATATGAAACCAATAAGGCTCTCGTACGTGTTTATAGGATTAAATGTTCATGTATACTGCTTGTCCTTGATATCAAATTCCTAGAACTTAAAAATGTGCTGATATATATATAATCATTGAATTGTCTCTTTTATAGATTGCTGTGGGGGTTATGATAGGTTTGAATTTTGGAGTGAGTGGTCAAGGTTCATTTAGCAAAGTAGAGGCACCCGTTCTTCTGGTCTTGATATGTGGATACGTGGCAGCATTTGCTTGGTCTTGGGGACCCTTGGGCTGGTTAGTTCCAAGTGAAATATGCCCTCTCGAAATCCGATCAGCCGGGCAAGCCATCAACGTGGCTGTCAACATGTTCTTCACTTTCCTCATAGCTCAAATATTTCTTGTCTTGCTTTGTCACATGAAGTTTGGTCTCTTCTTCTTCTTCGCTGGCTTCGTCGTCATAATGACCTTTTTCGTCGCTCTACTCCTCCCCGAAACAAAGAACGTCCCTATTGAAGAAATGCATCTTATTTGGAAAGCACATTGGTTTTGGGGCAAGATTGTTCCTCAAGAGGTCAATGCCTATGCCTGATGTTATGTCTAGTCGCGAGGTATTACCTTGAGGTTTTGATAAAAAAAAATTATGTGGCAGTAATTATTATATATGCAGTTAATAAAAAAATGAAATGTGAAAAGAATGAGAAAAACGTAGATATATATATGGTTGAATTTCCATTCTAAGTTCAACCACTCTTTCGCAAATAATGATTTTGATTATTTCTGTGTATAGAGTTGTGTGTGATGTATGAAAATTACATGTGTGTAAAATTACACGTGTGTAGAGTTCAATACATTTATAGACAATACGTTTCGAACGTAATAGAAATACAATGGATAAGGAACCTCTCTATACTCTTTCTTAATTTCTTTTCAATATGCAATCTCTTCTATGTATGTACTTATTTTATTGTCCATTTAATATTTTAATTTAATGAAAGTGATATTTGATTGATCTACATATATACCTGCACTAAATTACTTCACTTTAAGCTAGGCTATTCACTTTGTTAGTGATGTGGAACTTTTCGTTAAAATATATATTTACTTTTAAAATTTATTATTTAAGTAAAATTATTTAAAATTGAAATTAAGTAAAATAAAATTTACTTATTAGCGAAATTTGGCTTTTCTATTCATAGACACATGCACATACACGCACATATCTATTTAAAGTAGGAGGTATTTAGATAAATGATACAACCAATACAAATGTTTTTTTTTTATTTTAAAAATGAAATTTATAGTTTTCTTATTAATTTAGTTGCAAGACACTCATGAAAAACAAAACTCTACTTTGCTTTGAGCCATTTGTTATCACGTACCTTAATTATAAGAATCATAATTTGAAAAATATATTTTAATTTGCTTGTATCATTAAAAACAATTTTAATTGTATATATGTTTTAGTCCTTGTAGAAAATTCGGTTTCAGATTGTACCAATTACACTATCATTTAGAGTTATTTTTTTTGGTTAATCACCGCCCGGTTTAATCCGGACTCGAGAGGTAGGAGTGTTGCCCACATAGGCAAGATTGTCCCCTCTTCCAATGAGAGCGTTTCCCAGAAATCGAACACGCGTTCTCATCTTTACGGGGGTTGCAGCTCACTTACCAGCTCAACCAACTACCCATTGGTCATTTAGAGTTATCTTATGTACGTTGCACATAAGAAAATGCAGCGACATTCCAAAATGAAATGAATGCATGAGAAACATGGAAACATAACCGCGGCAATAAATGGACTTATGAGAATAGAAGAGGAGTTCAAAAACTTGAGAGCGTCTATGTGTTTTAAGCATGCACCACACGCTTGCAATGCAAGATTGATAACATATATGTACCCAACTAAAAACATTTGTTTTTATCCATGATCAAGGTATCCCCTCACTCAATAAGTGAGAGACTAATCCCCCGCTGATTTGTAGGCACCTTAAAGGATGGGATAGTTGGCCTAGGAGATTTAATACTTCTCCATACCCAACGTCAAAGATCGAACCTCAGACAATTGATTAAGGGTGAATGAGTCCTTGTCACTCAACCACACACCCCAGGTTCCCAACTAAAAACATTTGATAGCGTGACAATAAGATATACATATTATAGGTGAAAGTAATAATTAGATATACATATGAAATGATGACATTGCACTTAGTGAAACATTAAAAAAATTAAAAGTCAAAGTAAAACGAGGGCGATGGCGAACTTGAATAGTGAAGGTTTGTTGTTCGAGTGAACGATGACAACAACACAATCTAACTATTCTATTTGCTTGCAATGGTAAAGTCAGAAATCGCTCTATTTATTGTGGCGACAAATTGGTGTTATTTTTTTGAGGATATCATATTTTTAAGACACACACATGTATTCTTTATTATTGTATTTAGTATTTGAATTTTTATTGCTGCAAAATATTTTTTATATAATATTATTTTCATTATATACAATTTTTAATTTGGTCTTCCATTTCATAAACTTACTTTATAATAAAATAAATTTCATCAGTGTTTTACAAAAAATGTTAAAAATAAGTTAAAAAGAGATAGACTTGACAGACAACAACATAAATATGTCTCTTCCTCGTGCACACGCCTTGCAAATAGGGTGTTAAAACAAAGGGAAAAACTTACATCAAGTTCCATTTTTCAGGTTCTCAATTTCTTTTAATATAGGAGTGACACATGTCCTTTTATAACAACCATTCATACACGTGTCACTCCTATATTAAAAGAAATTGAGAACTTGGAGAAATGAACTTGACCTAAGTAAGGTCCTAAAACAAAATATTTAACTTGTCGATCTCTCAGGTTAAAAAAAAAATTGTTGATCTCCATGTAATTATTGCACTAGAAATGATAATTAGAAAATCTTATCAATATAAAAATAGAAAAGGACCGAACGTGTGACATTCCTATTTACAGAAAATATCCATGTGGCAACACATTAACAACTAATTCGGATAAGAGGAACAGCTAATTAGAGAAAACATGATTACAAGTCCTAAAAAAGACAATGAGGTACGTACGCGTTGAACAAGGTCATCTTTTAGTAAATCAACTCCGACTTTCCGTGTAATCATTGATTATTACATCAAATATCCTATATAATTCCTGGAACATATCAAGTTATCAGTAGGGCAAAGAAAGAAGCATGTATATACACTAGAAGCAATAAAAAAAGATTGAGCATCCAATAAATCTAAAGGGGTTGCTCATCATTAATTTTTTATAAAATGGCTGGAGGTGGCTACGTTGATCATGGTGAGATTAAGCAATCTCATGGCAAAGTCACAATCTTTGTGTTGGTCACATGCTTTGTGGCAGCCATGGGAGGTCTTCTTTTTGGTTATGATCTTGGAATTACAGGAGGAGTCACCTCCATGGATCCATTCTTGATCAAGTTTTTCCCTTCTGTGTATAGAAAAATTAAGGCTGGTGTGCATGAAAATACATATTGTAAATTTGACGATGCAATCCTTACATTGTTCACATCGTCCTTATACCTCGCCGCCTTGGTTGCTTCTTTCTTTGCTTCAACCACAACCAGAATTCTCGGACGTAAACCTTCCATGTTTCTTGGTGGATTGTTCTTCTTTGTTGGTGCAATATTGAATGGCTTTGCAGTAAACGCGGCAATGCTCATCATTGGCCGTATTTTGCTTGGTTTTGGCGTTGGCTATTGTAATCAAGTAAGTATTTATATATATGCACCTTTTGTTTTGCAATCATTTGATTATTTTTTGGAGAAATCTGCATAACTTGGTCTATGATTTTATTTTTGCCCGGTTTAATCACAAGCAACATTCAAGAATATTTGAATTTGATGTGGAGAGTTAAAATATAATGTTATCACTATCTGAGCGGGGAAATTGAATCAAGACTCCATGCCACTTAAGATTAAAATTCTTCGCATCAAATCAAAGTGTTCAATGTCTAATTTACCCCTGAAATTTTGTTCATGACTAATTTTGCCCATAAAATTTTTTTGGATTCAAAATTAATCTGAAAGTTTTGAAACAAAGCAAATTGTCCTATTCCGTTAAAAATCTCATTCAAACTATAAAAATTGTGTATTGACAATCAATATTATAATGGCATAGTAAAGGGAAAAATTGCTCAATTTTATTTGAACAAAAACTTTTACGGCAATGTCGATCACAAATGATATGACAAACCAAATTCACATATAAAAGAATTTTCTCATCTTTGTATTACTATAGATAGCATATGGGATTGTGATTGTATTACTAGGAAATATGGGGAGAATGCTACGGGTGCTTGTTAAAAGGGGGATAATTAAGCACCGATTGATATATGAAATGTCAAAATACAATTAATATGGATGGTTATAAATACTTTTTGATTTTATTTTTTAATAGACATTTTAATATTCAAAATTAAATATAAAATTAAGAAAATCTCTTAGCGCACACTTTTAAAATGATTTATTCATTTTATTGAATTCATTAGGTGACAATTTTTAATCTTGATGGTTGGGGGAGTGAATATATATTTCACTATAGCAATGGGTATGATTTAATATTAATTTATTGTGTTTCATAATTTTTACAGTCTGTCCCAGTGTACTTGACCGAAATGGCTCCGGCACATATTAGAGGAGCACTTAACATGGGATTCCAAATGATGATTACAATTGGCATTTTGATTGCAAACCTCATCAACTATGGAACAGCCAATCTTGAAGATGGATGGAGAATTTCCTTAGGGCTTGGAGCAGTGCCTGCATTGTTGTTGTGCATTGGATCAATTTTCTTGGGAGACACTCCAAGCTCCATGATTGAAAGAGGCAAACATGAGGAAGCTAAGAAAATGTTGCAGAGGATTCGGGGAGTTGAGAACGTTGATGATGAGCTACAAGATTTGGTTGAAGCAAGTGAAGCAGCCAAACAAGTGGAAAACCCATGGAGGAACATCATACAACCTAGCTATAGGCCACAATTCACCTTCTGCACTTTGATCCCATTCTTCCAACAATTAACTGGCATCAATGTCATCATGTTTTATGCTCCAGTCCTCTTTAAGACTCTTGGATTTGGTGCTGACGCAGCTCTCATGTCGGCAGTTATTACCGGTCTCGTTAATGTCATAGCCACGTTAGTCTCCATATTCACTGTTGATAGATTTGGAAGAAGGATTTTGTTCCTTGAAGGTGGCATCCAAATGCTTATTTGCCAGGTGAGTTATATAGGTCTTGATTATAAGATTAAGCCATTCTAGCTCTTAATATAGGTCATTTTCAACCATTTCATCATATTTGAGGAGCCTAGGTTAATGAAAATAGAAAAATCATAAGTAATCTTAAATGAATATCATGATTTACCCTGTGAGAAGTATATACATTAGAGAAAGAAAACCATAGTGGTGTATACTACCACTAATCACAAACCCTAAACCATTTCAAGAGAATAGCTAGATCATTAAATACATGTTAAATTGACTACTTTTTTTAAGTTGTCACCCATTATCAAATGAAATGACTTACCCTTTTTAACTTTAAACTAGGGACCAACAATTTTGTTAATGATTGCCTTATAGAAAAGATTAAAATGAGTATAGTAAAAAAGAAATAAGAAACCATAATGGTTTTAATACTCTCTATAATCCTATTATAGGTAGGGAACATTTTAGAATGATTGCTTGGTCAATATATAATATAAGTCATTTAGAGAATCATTAATGGTTTTTCTTTGTCAATTTCCCCCTATAGTTAAAAGAGGTAAGTTAAAATTTGTTTTCAATTTAATACAGATTTAATAGGCTAACCAAACTGTCATTAGGTGTGCTTGGCTCGAATTGTGAAAAAGTGACTTATTTTTAAGCTGACTTATTTTTAAGTCAGTTAGAAAATAAGATCTAGATTGACTTATTTTATGTTTGGATAAACTTTGAAAAAAATGGCTTATTTTCTCATTTCACTTATAAATAAGCTGGCTTATTTCAAATAAGCTAGGTGAAAAATAAGTTAAGCCAAACATAGAAAAAAGTCACACACCCAAAATAAGCTGGCTTATTTCTCAAAATAAGTCGAGTCAAACACACATTATATAGTTCGTATGTTAGTTGAAAATGTCATATAATAATAAGGCTAGAGAGAGTACATGCTTACAAGAATCTCTTCATTATGATTTCCTAATTACCAACACACTGAATTGCATTATTTAATAATATTTGTTTCAGGTTGCGGTGGGAACCATCATAGGTTTGAGGTACGGAGTTAGTGGAGAAGGCACATTTAGCAAAGGTGAGGCCGATTGGCTTTTGTTCTTCATTTGTGCATATGTTGCCGCATTCGCTTGGTCATGGGGACCACTGGGATGGTTAGTGCCAAGTGAGGTTTGTCCTTTGGAAATTCGATCTGCTGGTCAAGCCACTAATGTTGCAGTCAACATGAGCTTCACATTCTTGATTGCTCAAGTCTTCTTGATCATGCTTTGCCACTTGAAGTTTGGTCTCTTCTTCTTCTTCGCCGGTTTCGTCGTCCTCATGACCATTTTCATTGCTTTCTTCCTTCCTGAAACAAAGGGAGTTCCCATTGAAGATATGAACACAGTGTGGAAGTCACATTGGTTCTGGAAGAAGTTTGTTGCTCTTGATAGGAAGAACTCCGCATGAAGTTGTTTAAACAATGAGAGATAAAGTATTCATGTTCAGTATGATAATTTGATGACAAGTGAAAAGGATTGATGAAATCAATTTTGAGAAAAATTTTGACAGGCTCGATGATTATATCATTCAGTTCTTTTCGATAAGCTTGTACTCTTGTATTTGTGAACAGGATTATTTCTCCATAGAATCCACTTTTTTTTTGTTTTTTTTTTGTTTTTTAGAATCCTCTTACTTGTTAGGAATGAGTTTACCATTTTCAGATAAATTAACAAGGAAAGTTCACATTTTAAGCACTTTTTCCTATTTAGAATAGGGAAAATTAATTTGAGGTCCCCACAAGGGAGTTAATAATAGAAAAGTCTCAAAAGTTGGGAAAATTAATGTAGGGTCCCAAGGGACCTCACTTTAGTATACTTGAAAAGTGAAAAGACAGTTTTGTCCCTAACCTATTAACACTTGTCACATGTGCCCAGTAACTTGTCAAGTTGTAACAACTTACTGGGCACGCTTGATAACTCGTTGGGCAAATCTTGACAAGTTACTGGGCACATGTGACAACTAGTTGGACATGTGTAACAACTTAATGGCCAATACTCTTTAAGTTAATGCAGGGCAAAATGACAAGTTATTGGGCACGCTTGACAACTCTTTGGGCAAACCTTGATAATTTATTGGGCACATGTGACAACTAGTTGGACATGTGTAACAAGTTAATGGCCAATACTCTTTAAGTTAATTGGCATGACAAAATGACAAGTTACTGGGCACGCTTGACAACTCTTTGAGCAAACTTTGACAAGTTACTGGCCACATGTGACAAGTGTTAATAGGCTAGGGGCAAAACTGTCTTTTCACTTTTAAAATATATTTAAGTGAGGTCCATTGGGACCCTACATTAATTTTCCCAACTTTTGGGACTTTTCTAATATTAAGTACCTTGTGGGGGACCTCAAATTAATTTTCCCTTTAGAATATCTTCAAAATTCAATGAAGGCAGGCAAAAGGCTAACGATACATTAATGACGACAAATTTAGACTTTTAGTTTTTATAATTCTAGTATAAAACATTATTTGTAATGGGTTTATCATATTATTTTTTCACCGATTGGACTATTAAAAATCATTAACTAGTCTCCTACAAGACAAGTTCAGAATTGGGGTGGAATGTGAATGGCGTTTTGTTGTTTTATAAAACAACTCTATTAAATTGTTTAGAAACAAAATTTTGCAAGAAAATAAAAAATCAATATTTGGACATTTGTTTTGAGAAATCACATTTGACAATAAAAAAAATATCAAAATTGGTTTCAAGTAACTATTATCATCATGGTAGTACGAAACCTGGACCGACCCAATTGGTTCAAAAAGAAAACAAATTGGACCCCGAGGAAAAACATAGTCAATGAAAATAAAATAAGTTTTAAAATAAGTTTTGGAAGGGCAATTTCAAATTCTAAAAATCATGATTTGAAGGAAATGTGGTAAGTGGTATTAAGGTTTTGATTTTCTTTCCGATGTATAAAAAAAAGGTTTTGATATGGGTTTGAGCTTTCACTAATTTAAAAAGAACTTCGTTTCTTCAATTCCCATTTAGGTAAGTCTATTAAAGAGGATTTAAACCAAATTAATTCACTTAAGCACAATTCTTTTTTCCATCTATAATATTTAATTAAATTCAAAACACATGCATAAAATAAAATATTACTCAATATCCACATATATTAGAATAATAACTACAAAAACTTAAAAATATAATGTACTATTAGACATTATGTGAGTTTGTTATGCTATTATACTACCTCCGGTCCTAAATATAAGACCTAATTGAATTTTGTTTGGAGAGGTTAAGGTTGTGAAATAGGTTATTAAATCATGATATATTTGATATATTTTTAGATTATACATTAGTTTATAGGTAAAATAAAATAATCTAAGGGAAAAATTTAGGTAAATCAATTTATAATTAACTTATTTTGCTTTTTTATAGGATTTTCTAAAAAAGTCAATTAGGTCTTATATTTAGGACCGGAGGGAGTATTATTTTAATTTTAATAGGAGTTGAACTCGATTGAACCTTTGACCCTCTGCCTCGATCAGGTTGACCCCCAGTCCAGGTTTTTGAATCTCAATTATCATATAACCATATATAATAATTCAATTGTTCTAGTGACATGATGCCATGATGGTACTTCTGGTAGTGACTGATGTTAGCCATGGCCATGGCCATGATGGCCTTTGTCCTGCAGTGGATCACATATGCAATATCATTCCATAATAAACCCCAATTGGTTTTTTTTTTCAGTTAACAATAATCCCCAAATAAGTTTGTCATTCTTAGAGTTGAAACATGGAAAGCTCGTGTTGCACTTCGACAGAATAAAAATTTATTCTTATATCATTGTCAGAATAAAATTTTCTAACTAAATAAGTTGACATCCATGATAGAAAAAGTTTTCTTTAAGTGAAATTCTATAATGTATAATAAAGATATCTTGTAAAGTCTCAGATATACATTGATCATGGTGGAAAAAAATATAACGCTATCTTAATTATTAACGATCAAGTAACATTCATGTTCACGTACAGTCACAATAATCAATCGTTTGGGCCTTGGGCAGTAGTGTACTACTAGACCAACAACTTTTTTTTTTTTTTTGCCAGAGGACCAACAACACATATGAGTAAGTCCAGAGTTTTCTTCTCTCATAATTTAAGAGGCTCTACAATCTGACGAACACGAGATAAGTATTCCAAGAATCTGTTTTCCCCTTTTCTAATCTTTCTTTTCTTACCTGATATATTAATTTTTTCACTCTTTGATAAAAAAAAAGGTTTTGGATACAGTATCTTATAAATTATTATTAAATCATAAAAAAATACGTTTACACTGTTGAAACTTAATTTGTCCTGTGTTTTACCTGTATTATAAAAAAAATTATCAACGCAGTATTCTAACAGTAACTTTATAAAGTATTGCATCCGAGCCAATTAGGTAGTTAAATATGTGCCATTTTCATCTTAGGGGCGAGAATGCATTTTGAGGCGTAAATGAGGAAGAAAATTTTGGGACGATCCAAGTTCCGTTTTCAAACCGTTCGATAATTGGGTTATTGCGATAGATTTATTTGTTTACGTATATCCTTATCAAGAGTTATATAAATAGTTGTATAGCTCAATAAAATTGGTTAATTAAGTTATTTAAAAAATTGTATTTTTTAACCCGAGGTTTCACAGTCGTCACCTCCCCTAGGTGATTGACCTAGTCAAATATTAAAATATAAAGAACACGACCAACAAAGTGATATATAAAGGTAATTGACGCACCTGCTTATGGAAAAATGAAAGTGGGATATATAATAATGTGCAAGTTGAAGAAACTTATTTGCTTTTGTTTTTTAATATAAGGGGCGGCTCTTTCAAATTACTACAAGCTGATTGATCCCTCAAACTAGCTCCTTTCGTTGATTGGCAATCGCGAAATCAGGTATTTATATATGACATGATGTATATATATACACACACAAAAAAGAATGAAAATGACGCACCTACTTACGCAATACATATAAAGAAAAGTAATCGAACGTGGTGTGTGTTTGTATGTGTATATATATGTGTGTGTTTGTATGTGTATTCTAACTTGGAAGTTGAGATTTTTATTCTGAAACCTAAACTTTAAGGTTCCATGGCGGATTCAGCAAGTGGTAGCAATTTGCCGTCTCACATGAAAGCTTGGGTGTACCATGAATATGGAAAAGTAGAACAAGTGTTAAAGTTTGAAGATAGTGTGGCTTTGCCTGAACTCAAGCACGACGACCAAGTTCTCATCAAGGTTGTTGCTGCTGCTCTCAATCCCATTGATTATTACAGGTCGGCAGGCTTTTTCAAGCACAACGATTCTCCTTTCCCGGTATTCTCCTTCACTATCCAGACTTCATTTTTCAACTAGAATTTAGCTTCCTTGCAGATTCATTAATAATAATACTCGTATATAATAATACTCCATCATGGTCTTAGTATAAGACAAGTTTACTAGATACTTGCTTTAAACTGTTAATACTCCCTCCAACCTAATTGACTTTTTTAGAAAATCCTAAAAAAACAAAATAAGTTAATTTTAAATTGATTTATCTAATTTTTTTTACCTTAGACTACTTTATTTTACCTATAAACTAATGGATAATCTAAAAATATATCAAATGTGTCATGATTTAATAGTCTATTTCGTAACCTTAATCTCTCCAAAAAAGTCAATTAGATCTTATATTTAGGACCGGGGCAGTAGAAAATATATCTATTATTTTGTTATTAAACTTGCAAAGTTGACACTTTGAGTGCACCATTTTTACATATCTACCTTACAATTTAAAATAGTTACAAAATTTGTGTCACTAACTAATGGTAATTGTAAAACCTAATAAAACTCACAAATTTACATACTTGTTTTGAACATTTTTACTTTTTTACTATATATTAACAGTTTACAAAATAATCATGCAACTTGCTATTAATTTCATGTTGCAATTTCATTATATCTAATGGCCTCATGTACAAACTTCGTAACAATGTCTTTAACAATTTGATTGTAACAACTTTTTTAACAATTTGATAAATTATGAATATTGATTGATTTAAAGTCAAATTTATAATTCCTATCATCTTTGCATTTCTTGTTTAACAATATGCTTTAAACACATATTTGTTAACAAAAAGTAAACTCATATATATGAGTATACTATTCCAATTATGAAAGGGACGAGTACGAAAATTAAGAAATGAGTAGGTTAATTTAAAAACAAATATTATATATCTAATTCAACTACTATCATTTAAATAATCAAATCAAGTAAGTAGATTCTATATATTATGTTCAGGAAAAATAGTGATGTGTAACTTCCTGCACGTTGTTGAGGATAGGTCGTATATAGAATAAAATTGACGTGGAAAGACATTTGTATTTGAAAAAAATGTGACTTTTTTGGGCAAGCAAAACAAATAAACAATGCCGCTTTTGGTGCTTGATAAATTGCTCTTCACATAAAGTGTTTCCGTATTTTTTTTAAGCAGTTCCCGTAAATTTTTTATGAAAAAAGTCCGTATTCTAGAAGAGTTTACATATAAAAATGGGGAAAATGATCTTAGATTTATAGTATTTTAAGAATGCCCCTATATATAGATTGCACATATATCAATGTTGTTTCGGCAAGGGGAAATTTTATCGCACAAAGGCAAAAGATATATTTAAAGTAAATAAACACATTTATTACGAACGACTAAATTAATTTCCTTACTATACTACTCAAATTAGTTATGCAGCTCCCTTAGTGAAATACTCCCTCCGTTCCTAAATATAAGATCACTTTAGGGAGGAGAGCTTATTTCTAAATATAAGATCACTTTCTAATTTAACTCAAATTTTCCCCAAATCACCCCTACACTCCCTTCACTCAAAAAGTAGTGGTTTGAAAAAGGTGAGAAGATATTTTTAAAACTTAGGTGAGGGGTATTTTGGATATTTTATGTAATCTTAACTAATTGGAATGTCTTCTTAATCTCTCCAAATTTGCTTAAGTTATCTTGGAGTTTTTAGTAACGGATAGAGTATTATTTATCATCATAGATAACGTTTAGTAATCATTTTGCAACTTATTTGGGATTTGGGTGAAAAGACTACCCAGGATGGGATGTTGCTGGGGTAGTGGTGAAAGTGGGAAGTGAAGTGAAGAAGTTTAAAGAAGGTGATGAAGTATATGGTGATGTGAGTGAGGATACAGAACACATGAAGCAGAATGGATCATTGGCAGAATATACAGTTGCAGAAGAGAGACTGTTGGCTCACAAGCCTCCCAATCTGAGCTTTTGTGAAGCTGCAAGCCTTCCTCTTGCCATTGGAACTGCTTTTGGAGGCCTTGAGCATGTGGGACTCTCACATGGACAATCTATTCTCGTTCTTGGTGCTGCTGGTGGTGTTGGTACCCAAATCATTCAGGTATACTTCTTCCATCCTATACATAAGTAATGATATTGTCACTTGGAAATTTGAACACACACATGTGAAATGATTTGTAAACATAAAGGGACAATAAGGGTGAATTTGAAAATTTTATTAATTTCAGAAATGTTTAATTACTAATTGAAATTTATTTTTTAGAATTTGTTACATTATTTTAAAAAATAAATGCCTATGTGGTATGCAAAAAAATTTTACTTTGTCTGAAAATTTGTTGCATTTTTAATTTGTTTTTGCATTTTTACGCCCCCAATTAATTGTATATTTCACTTGTACATTTGTTTCCACTCATTCACTCTTTCCTATTTCCCCTCATTCACCCGTTCTCCCATCATTTTCATAAATGTGGTTATCTTTGTGAAATAATTGGCGCTATATAGTATATACACACATGCGGATAAATGAAAATATTTTGCATCTATCCCCTGATTTAATGCCCCAACTTGGGTCACAACTCACAAGCTAGCGCAACTCAACTCGGCAAATATTTTGCATCTATTATATGCTTTTGCTTTTAGTTTACAAGTTTTAAGCAATAATTTTATTGATGTGATTTGGATAGTTGTTTTAAGAGTCGATGGGGTACCTCTTATTCATATCGATTTGTGGATTATTTTAATAATGTCACTATATAATCACCCTATAATACCGATTGTGAGAGCTAATTCTTTCCCCTCTAATAAGAACTGTATTTGAGGCAGCTTGCAAAGCATGTTTGTGGCGCATCTTATATAGGAGCAACCTGTAGCACTGGAAAAATGGAGCTGTTGAGAAATTTTGGGGTTGACTTGCCAATTGATTATACAAAATCCAACTTCGAAGACCTCTCCGAAAAGTTTGATGTTGTGTTTGATGCAGTGGGTCAGTTTTCTAAGCTTATTCATGTTTCTTTGAAATCTTACAATTAATTATTTTTGTTATTTACAGCCATTTAAAATAATTGATTTTTAGTAAAAAAAAATATTTAATACTTATCATTAGCTTACCGATGTTGCTAAACTATCATCGTTGCCTGCGTTGACATATCGTGACAAAATTCTAAGATGACGACATTAAATAGACTTCGTTGAAAAATAACAAAATATCCTAAGTGATGAACAAATACAGGTTAAATTATATGAGATTTTTCTGAACTTATAATCTTGTATAAATAAGTTCCGAATTTGAATAGTTAACCCCCAGAACTTTTATGTACGTATACAAGCCCAAACTAATATGTACGCAGATAAGCCCAAACAAATAGAGGTTCTGAACTTATTATATGTACCCAGATAAGCCCAAACTAATAATTTCATACCCTTAATTAAATAATATTATGTAAATTAATAACCCATCAAATTAACAAAATTAATAGGCGCTAAGTTGAAAAAATACACACGTTGATTTTTTTTAGCAAAGGTATCTATAAAATTTTCAAATAGGGACAAAGGTTCTCATAACATGTCAAAATAAGGGCAAAAGTACTCATAGTTTATTTTGCCCATAGTTTGAAATGTTATGGTTATTTTTACAAAAAAAAAATATGATGTTGGGTGCACCTTGAGCACAATCACATGGATAATTTTGCACTTTAGCTCAACTAAAAGTATGAAAGTTATCAAGATAAATTTAAAGGTTCAGAGAGGTGTATTATTGTAAAGTTAGTTTCAAATGTTATGGAGCTTATTTATATATGATATAAATTTTAATTAGGATATATAGTTTATTGTCCAAAAAAAAATTAATTAGGATATATAGTTCTGTATATTTTAGCCACACGTGAAAATATATATTCACATTATTCATAATTCATATAGCTTAGACAAGTTGTCGTCCAACACTGATAAATTTTATAAAAATATCGGTGGATCTGACGCAGGGCATGGAGAGACAGCAGTGAAGGCTGTTAAAGAAGGTGGTAAACTTGTATCAATAGTTCCTTATGCAAGTGCTTCAACTGCAATGGTATTCATATTGGATAAGTTTGAAGGAGCTATGTTGGAGAAATTGAGACCATTCATAGAAAGTGGGAAGGTGAAGCCAATTTTGGATCCCAAGAGTCCCTTTTCATTTTCTCAAGTTTTGGAAGCCTTCATTTATCTTGGGACTAAAAGAGCCACCGGAAAAGTGGTGATCCATCCCATCCCATGAGAGATCTTTATAGATAAATCGTTGAGATGTTTGGATAATTGTTTGCATGCAATATGAATAATGGAAGTAAATCTAAAAAATATTTGTATAATGTAATACTCCTTCTGTTGCTAAATAAAAGACTAATTTACTTAATTTGATTAGATTAAGAATATTTGTTAAATGTTAAGTTAGTTATTAAGACATGATATTACTAGTTCACCGTAACTCCGTAAGTCCATAACCATATAACCATATCTCTATCCTCTCTCTCTTGTTTATTTTAGATAAGACTTATCAGGGTTAAATTGGGAAAAAAAGTTGAAAAAATTAGAGAGTGTCTTATATTTATGAACAATTGAATTTTGTAAGTGATCCTATATTTAGAGAAAGAGAAAGTAATACTCCCTATAGTCCCTAATATAAGAGCCAAAATTTGAATGCTTTTGGTCCAAAATATAAGAGCTCATCTCACATTTTCTCCTCATTTAATGTGTTTTTTCCTACTTTGCCCCCAACTGTCTTTCATATTTATTAATGCTTATGTATTTCTCTCATTTAAAAGTATCATAATAAATATGAACAATATTAGAATAAAAAACATTAACTTTAGACACTCGACTAATATTCACATGTTTTCTTAATAAACTTTTTTTTCTTCTACCTCTTATATTAGGGATGAGAGGGAGTATATACAGAAGTAAGTATGTATGTGAAGTAAATTAATTTGAAAATAATAACAAATAAAAGAGATAGTTAAATAAAAATGAGCTGAAAGGTAAAAAAATAAAAATGAGCTATATTTAGGACAAAATAACTTCAAAATTAAGGAAATGTTTTTGACGTATTTACACCTTCAGTCAAAGATTAATAGATTATTATGGCGCCTATGAAATGAAATGAGAGCAAGATTCAAGAATCCCATTTGAAACCAACGATGAAGCTCCAAAGATTTCTGTCACTCCCTGTGATATCATCCATTTCACTTATGGGTTTTGTGTATATCACAGTCTTACTCTTAATTCATGACTGGGTCGGCCTGTATACTTCTCCAGGCATTTTAAACGCTTCATTCTTCACTATCTTGTGCTCTCTTTGCCTTTTCTCTTTTCTTGTTTGCGTTCTCAAAGATCCTGGCTTTGTCCCTCCTTCTTACCACCCTGATCTTGAACACATTCATGTTATAAATCGTGCAAGTGGGAAAGATGTAAGTAAATTGGTGGTATTCTTTTGTCTTTTTTCATGGAATAGTTATGTTGAAATGTTCAAATTGTGTTGTTGTTACTTTGTTTTCAAGATTTGGAATTTTCTATTTTTTCCTGCATGAAATGTAATCCTAGATTCTGGGATGTTTTTATATGAACTAGATTTCAATTGTTTATATGAATAGACAGATTAGCTATATAGCTATATTTCGTTTTTACGGTTTCAAGAAGGAAATTTTACTTCCTTTCTTAAGTGCTTACCACTCTGTTGCTATTTATAAGTTCATCAAGGCTTACCAAGGAAGGATGGTTGAGTCATTGGAAATATCCCCATTTAAGAAAGAATGTTACATTCTCTTTATAAATTTATAAACTCTCTCACAAATTAATAAGGGGCAAAGTTGTAACACTCACACCAATAGATAGTTGGTTGAGCTGGTAAGTGGACTACAATTTCCGTAAGGATGAGAACGCGTGTTCGAATCTTGGGGAGCACTCTCATTGGAAAAAGGGGACAATCTTGCCCACATGAGCAACACTCTTACTCCTTGAGTCCGGATTAGTCGATTGCCAATAGGCAGGCGCTGGGTTACCGGGCTGTATTTAACAAAAAACAAAGTTGTAACACTCACATTAAATGCTTCTAAGGTGCACTTATAACAAGGAATGAATTTTTTTTTTCAAACTAGAGTTATGAATACGAAACCTGGTAATAAAGCGATTGTTCAAGTGTTTTAATCACCTATTCTGATTGCCATACAATTTGCGATGCTTAGTGTTGCACACTGTCATATGATTTTGTATTATTAGTTATGCTAAAGTCATTTTCTGCCTTATGTCATGACTTCTATTCGAACAATGGCTTAGTTAGCTTTCAAATATTGGTAACATATTTGTTCATCTATAAAGCTTAACCTCTTTCTGAATTACTTGGTAATGATCCTCAGAGTTTAGAACAGACGAGATGTGACAAATGCTATACATACAAGCCTCCAAGGACTCATCATTGCCGAGTTTGCAGAAGATGTATTCTAAAAATGGTACGATGGCTGCAATGTTTTCTGGTTGGGAGAAATAAATAATTTTGAGCCCCAATTTTTATTTCAGTTCAGGATTTAAGGCTCTGCTATTTCTTTTTTGTTATTGGTGCAGGATCATCACTGCGTGTGGATAAATAATTGTGTTGGTTATAGGAATTATAAGGCTTTCTTTCTTCTTGTACTATATGCCACCACAGCAAGTATCCATTCTATGGTATGCATTCCGTGGGGTATCTGTTTTTTGTCCTGATTACCTTTCTAGAAGTACTGATTATCATTCCAATCTGCAGGCAATCTTCATAAGCTTTGTGCTTCAGAAAGACTGGAATCTGTTGAAAGGAGGATATCTTAAGATATATTATGTAAGTTATTGAGTGAACTGGGAGTGTTCTAATACTTCTGTGGTTTTATCTTTTACCTTGTTCGATACTATACCTTTGGATGCTTTATCTAGTGGAAATTTTTGTTGGTTCAAAATTTCTCTAGATTTATGTTACCATTGTATGAAGTAAATAAATTCAGTACACTCATGCAAAAAACACAGTATAAGTGTTCTAAAACTGGTGTGGAGCAGTTATAATTAAGAGGCCTGTTTATTACTTAAAGACCCTCTTAGGTTCTAGTATAGACTGGACACAATTTAGTGATTAATTAAATGGGTTGTGCGTTGTGATTTACGTTTGACTTGTTTCTAACCAGTGGTTGCTTATTAACATTTCCTAGACTTACTAGTTTGGCCATTAACTTATTATTGGGAGTCTACCTAAATAATTGTTACTTGTAAGATTAAAAGTTGATATTGCACCTATGTCTGATGCCTGACAAGTTTATTAGTACTATTAGTTGGAAGGTGCAGGTTGTTACCATTGATGAAACAGTCAAGTTAGTGGGTTCTCACATCTAGTAGTTATTCATTTGGACTTTAGTCTCTGCCAGAAGGCTTGCACTTAAGAGGATATTTGTATATCAATCACTTACATTAATTTTCCTTGAGTGGCTGACGTTTTGTCTTCTGAGTTGTTAAATGTTGACAGAACGGAAGCTTATGGTTTCCTGAATATAATTCTTAAGCTGAAAGGACGCTGATGTTGTTGAATCTTCTTTATGATGAATATTAGTTTTTGAAGAAATTTGTGATGCCAAAACTCCTCGCCCTTAAAAATATAACTTGTCACTGGCAAAATTGGTATGGATTGACAAGACAGACAGCCTCGGTTTGAGTTTTGTCAATGTTAGATGCATAGGATCCAAGTGATTTAATCACTTTGTTTGTATTGATCTCTCTTTTTGTCTTTTTTTTTTTGGATGTTGAGTGAACCTCCTCTTTAATGCAAGGTTGATTACCATGTATTGGGTAACTGCAAATATTAGTCATTGAAATGACTGAAATAAAGCTCAACAGTTGGTTATGTCCTCTGTTCTACTTAGTTGTACAGATTAGTCTGTCTTTGTAGTCTTTGAGAGTGAGACATTTTCAGTTCAAATAAAAGAGTGAGACATTAAGGACCAAGACCAACTCTCCCATATTGGTTCTCACATTAAGGACTGGAAGAGTAACAAATAATACTACCTTATCATACTCTTTTGAAACTTAAAACTACTCTACGTATTTCTCATTACATCGCAGATATGATGTACTTAATATTTTCACTTTAATCCTCTCAACCATGGATTTTCTATATGCAACTGGAGTTTGTTTCTGGATCAAACCAATGCTTAATCATAACTTATCTAACATAATTCTTATTTTGCATCAAAATTATTTCAATATCTTTGTGATTGTAAATGTAAATGAATGTGGGTCCTTAGAGGCTTAGATGCTATATTTGGCATCTCTTCTGTAGATCAAGATATTAGACATGCATGATTTCAGAGACAACATGTATATATAACTATCAAGCAGATTCTAAAAATAACGCTTATAATTTATTCCATATTTTCATAAAAAGAATTGTTTTCAGGCTTTTTAATTTTACCTGCAGAGCTTTAGGAAGCTATAACTATGTTTGATTGATAGATGATTTGAATTCTTTACTAGAGGTTGATTGGTTTCTTATATCTAGCTATATTAGTCTGTGTAACTTAGAAGTATGAATAGTTTCTTCTCTGTTCATTCTTGCCTGTAATATATCTCCATTTCACTTCATTCGAAAAGGATATCTAAAGTTGATTCTATGATGTAAAAAGGCTGCTTCATTTTACATTGTGAAATGTATTTTCATTTCAAGTTCAAAGTATTTTTATTGTAAGAAATTTGCTCTTTGTTGAACCCCAAAAGCATTGTGATGGTTTATGAAAGTTCTTTTGCGTCTTTTACTCATTCTATTTTAAGACTACATTAATTTTGAAGCATGTGATACATGTTCAGGTGACATGCGGAATGATATTGATCTCGTTGACCATGATCCTTTTTACTCTTCTGGCATGGCATTGCTATCTCGTCTTTCATAATATGACTACCATAGAGGTGAGTTTCTACTTGCTAGTACTCCCTCTGTTCTACAATATAAGCTAATGTTGTGTGAGAGGGTATGTCCCATAGTATGAGCTAATTGTTGCCTTTTCTCTAAGCATTATTGTATTTTTTCCATTTTTACCCTTTGTTGACTACACTTTCTCGTCTTCCCCATACACACTCCATCTCTCTCATTTTTTTCTCATCCAATCACCATCCCACTTGTCCTCTTCATAAATAGAGGTAACATTGGGAAAAACAAATATGTTCCACACATATTGATTGTTTTCTACAACTTTTAACAGTTTTTTTGAAGATAACAATTTGATAAACATTAGCTTATATTGTGGGACAGAGAGAGGACTTATGTGAATGCTATTTGAACCTGAAGGCATATCCTAGCCTTGGTGAATAACTAGCACCCAACTAATCTAATTCTTTTATATGTATCGAAAAACATGAGTTAGGTTGTTTGTGGGCCATACACTATAAGCTGTTTTATTTCTTGTCTCGGAATATCTCATGATGTGCTTGTAACCAGTATCATGCGAGTAAACGTGCACAGTGGTTGGCTAGAAAATCAGGACAAAGCTATCGACATCCATTCAACATTGGTGCATACAAAAACATTACCTCGGTATTACCCTATCATTTGTGATCTTGATCTATGACACACTTTATAATAAGAATTTGCTTTGCGCTTATTATGTTCATAATCATTTGTACCAGATTTTGGGCCCAAACATGCTGCAATGGTTTTTTCCAACAGCAATAAGCCATTTGAAGGATGGAATTAGCTTCCCTACGCCATATGATAGTGCTTAAAACTTTCAATCAGCTGCAGGTCATAATCATTGGTTTTGGCATTAAAATCCAAAGAGTCAACCATCATGGGAAGGATGCTTCAATTTGATGTTAGTCCTAGATGCAGGAAAAGCCGGTGGATCAGCCAATTAGTTTGTTTATATAGGAAAGCGTATACGGATACTATCCAAAACATGGATATACTTGTTGTCATTTTTGTTGTATCTTAGAAATGTATAGTTTGGTCTACTGACAATTGATCAATTAAATTTTTTAATGGAGGGTTAGATTGCTATGCTTTTGTAATTTTTCGGTGTGACATCGCCTCTTGAAATTCTTCCTGGTGGCCACAGCCCTTCTATGGAAACTTGCTGGACAAACTTCCTTTATTTTGTTACGAAAGGTCTTATAGTGTTCTTACTTTTTTGTTAATATTCTCTCATCTATTTTCAGTAACATGAATAAAAAAGGGGTTGATTATTGCATATCTTGTTGGTTCCTGCAAAGGTACTGCCCTCATTTAGCAAAATCTATCACTGTGAAATTCTGTTGATATAATAATTACTATGAAAGCAACATTATTTTGTTCAAACTTCATTATTTGTTTACAAAGTGACATGTCCATGGCATGGATTGTAGTTTTGATCTGAATTCACAGTTATCAAATTCCGATTTTCTAAACCTACAACTTTACAAGCAGGGAATGCATCTTACAAGAAGTAAAGTGGGATACCGAGGATTATTCACGATCAAATATTGATATACAAGCAGGGAATGCATCTTAGAACCTAGAATATTTGAAGGAATTAAAATAAGAAAACAAAAGGCAAGTTAAATTGGGACCATAGAAGCAACGAACAGAATGCCTCTGGATTGGCATCGTTCATTCCTGTTCATGAAGTTTACGTAAGAGATGCACTGTGTATTTTTTTTTATTACAGCACTGTGTACTTTATATATAAAAATAATTACAGCACTGTGTACTTTATATATAAAAATAATAGGGCAATGTCTTTCAAGTAATCACCCTGAAACATTGGGCACCCTAAACTAATACAGGGTAAAATTTTACCTTTAAAGTAACAAAGTGATCAAATTTTACTCTCCGGCGAATGTCTCCGTGTCATCATTACATTCTCTGGAGGGTAAAATTGCATTACTTTAGTTACTTTGAGGGTAAAATTGTACCTGGTGTTAGTTTAGGGTGCCCAGTGATTCATGATGGTTACTTGAAGGGCAAAATAATGTCATTACCCAAGATAATATATTATTTGGGACTTGAGAGTCATTACGAGGGATTTTTGAGATTTTGATTATTACCAGTATTTTAGTTTTAAAAAACTAGGAAAAATGTAGTCTCTGCTGTTAAAAAAAATTGAGTTTATTTTTATTTTTTTAAAATAATATTGCTGTCTAGTAGCAACGGACAAGTTATCAAAAAGGTAAAGTTGTCCCCTCCCCTCTCCCGATACAAGTGCTTTCACATAGATTCTAACATGCATTTAACTTGGATGTTAAAGTGAAGTTATTTAACTTCAATTGCTTCTTGTATTTTGTTTACTTTCCTTGAATTAGTGGCGTTGTTTGTGGAAAGACAAATAGGGAAAGGACAGTGAGAGGTAGGCTAAAGTAAAGGGGCAGGCAGTGCCACACAACTCACACCATGACCATCCATCGACCATGTCATTGAATTGAATAACACTAATGATTATGGCTTCGCTCTATCTCCATGTCCTTCCTCCACCACTCTATAAATTTTGTTCCTGTTTTGCCCCTACCCGCCATTCTCCTCAGCGTCTCTTCTCCTTCACAATGGCAGGGCCCACTACTCTCCTCAAATCTAAACATTTGACTTTGGCCTTAGCTGATTCTGACTCCCCCAACTCCTTACAACCTCCGCCCCAATCTCTCCTCCAACTTATCGCTGTATGTAAGCTTTACAACTTCATTATCCTAAATATATATGCCATTAATCATCACATATTTATTATTGTTAGTTGTTATTTTATGATATTACTAATTCACCCCTACTCAATTTATTCCCCCTTACTATGTCTATGTGTACGCCCCGTTGATTTTTTTACAACTTAATCAAGCTAAATAGGTCATTAATCATGTGCGTTACACCCTCCATCCTAAAAGTTCCTCTTTGACTTTTTTATTGAAAGTCTATGGAGCAAATATACTATGTAATTAGAATATAAGTTAGTTTATAAGTAGAATAAATATTGTAAACAATTTAAATTAAATAATTTTGCATCCTTAATTTTTCAATAAAGTTATAGGGACTGTTGATTTCATGTTATAATTTTGAGTTTAAATTGCAGGATGGTTTTGATCTTCCCTCAGATTATTTGGTGAAGCTTCCACGTGATCTTCGATTAGATGTAATAACAGGAGTGCATATATTTTAATCTCTCTGTGATTTCATAGTTTATGTTACTTATGATGTATGACACAAGTGTCCATTTTGTGATTTGTAAAGCTCAATGATGCCGCTTTTGATCTTTCAAACGGACCTGTCTTGGATGAGGTTAGTAATTCTAAAATTACTAGGTTTTTCCAGTTTTGAAACCATTCTGTCTGCACTTTCTGCTTGTCTTTACTTTGAATTGCTTTCTTGGTTTAAAATATAAGACCCGGTAGAGTGAAATTAAAGAAGCTAAACGAGCCAGTTAATTATAATGTATTTTGTGTACTATTATATTATACTCCTACGTTAGTTACTATGTTAAATAAACCGGTGATAGAATTTATATATAAATTATTTAATTTTCTGTTAAAAAAAATCAACTGTGTGCTATATATATATATATATATATATATATATATATATATATATATAGTAATGGAGGGAGTAAGACGTGCCTGAATGAATTGATGCTTGCGGTGATGAAGTGATGCCTTCTATCACTAAATGCATTTTTCATTTTTCATTTTTCATATTCCACTCTAGACTTCACTTTCTTTGTATGTTTCATTGCAGTTTCTGTTTTTAGTAACTGAAAATTTCTTTGTGCTATTAGAGATGTTTTTTATGAGAACATAATTTTTCAGTGTGGCCAAGAGCTGGGAGAGTTATTACTTAACCTTTCTCGAGCATGGGAAGTTGCTGACACAACAGCTTCCCATTCCTTGGTTAGCAAGCTACCTTTGTTAGTGGATACTTTGAGTGGCCAGGCCAAATCAGGTAAGTCACTAAACCTGCAGTCGATGTTCATGCATTGATAGGCTTTCTGTACTAGCCCCCTTAGCCCAATATAAATGAATGTAATTGGAACTTCTCATTGTTTTGCTGCTCAGCACTTGGCAAGCGATTGTTATCTGCTGGGAGAAGGTTTCAATCTATGGGAAAATATGGCCAAGGTGAGCCAGAAAAGGTATTTACACGGTACACCAGCCCAATGTGGATTTGTCTTTTCTTTTTTGGATGTTATCTGGGTCATGAAGGAACATATTAATGATACCTTTCACAGTAACAAATATGACTCTTGATATGATAACTCAAACTGTGTCAAGTGACATCACAAACTGTGTAGATGTGCGTTAACTATTGTCTTTAATGGCCCTGCTACAATTTTGGCTGCAAATAATTTGAAGAGAACCTTGAGTTCATATTTGAGCAATTGCTTATCTTAAAGTCAATATTTTCTGTGTTCATCAGCATGATCAGATTAGATGACATATTTGAATACATTGTCTTTGTTCAGCGCTCATTGAATTAATCATCATAATGGACGTTTCAATACTTGAAGTAGTGATTTGCTTCTAAGTGACAGTTATATCATGCAATGTCTGCCCATTATAGATTGCAAGAGCAATGATTGCCGCTGGGAGGGTTCTAACTGAGATTTCGACATCTGCAGTAACAGAGGAGACACCAAAGGAGGAAGCTAGAATGCTGAAGGTCAGTTATTTGTATTTGTCTCTGGTTTTATGAAGTTTCCTTTAATTCATGAGAAACCTTTACCAGAATGCTGCAAATAAATTAAGAACGATGTTGCCTCGTGCAGTTCGGAGAATTGCAGGTTGAAATAACACCGGATAAAGCCAACATAGGGGCTGTAATTGGACTTGTTTTTGGGTAAGTTTTCACCCTTTTTTAATAAAATGAGTTGTTTTTGTTCATTTTGATTAACATGACAGAGCCTGAGAATGAGAAAAGCTAATTTATATTCCTAATTGCTGTCAAAATTGAAATGAAGGGTTCTGTCATGGGAAATAGCCCAGGGAATTCAAAGCATTCCTGAGAGTTCTTTTCAGTATGCAAATGAGAATGCTTTGCTTCTAGCTAAGGTGCTTTGAAAGAACATCTATTTGTAATTTCTTTTACAAATTTCTACTTAAAGCTTCTGACGCCAAAAGGGCATATCATCATCTTCTTTGCAGTCTCTGAGGGGGGCATTGCTTGCTCTTTTCTACTCGTCAACATTATTGTCAGCATTTACTTCGGTGGGACTTGTCCTCTTGGGGATCCAGCTCAAATCAAAGAAAGATTGAGTTTTTTGGGGCTTCTGTCCCAGTTTTGCTTGTGAATGATGTTGTATATTTATACATAGCACAAAGTGAAGAATAAAATAGCATCTAGTGAAGGACTAGACTTCATTTCATGGTCTTAAAAGCTATCCACAGAGTCACACTATAACCAATAATAGGCACATACTCCGTTTGTCGGTCCCAAAATATAATCTTTCAAAATAATTACTCCTACTTCTGTTTTAGTTGAAAAACTTTTAGTTAAAAATATTAATTACGTGAGGAAACTAATTTAAACTTTATTGTTAAAGATGGAAGAGGATGGCAGATACATATAATAAAGATGAAAATAAGTGTACAGGGAAATAAAGGATGGGTAAAATTGAAAAAGAATGTAATAATCATTAAGGAAAATAACAAATAAATATCTCTAAATTCCCACTCATGACCCATGTAACAAGCTACACCAAGAAAGAAGTGTAGAATGATTAATGTCCACAATGACAAGTAAGGAATTCATAATTCCAATAGGACAAGTAAGGAATTCAGAATTTTAAAATGACAAAATTTCAATTTAAACTTTTATATTTGAAAAATACACTTCTAACTTATCAGAATATACTAACTTAAAAATTTTTAAGGGTAAAATCCAAAATTAAATATGAATAAAATATGCATAAATTAAAATGTTTTAGTGTAATTATTCTTATATTTTTACAAGTTGTCATTTTTGCCCTGACTTACTTATAAAATAATCTTTTAGATTTAATAACTTATTGTTTTTTTATAAAAAATAATTAACTCATTGTTATCATTAAATGAAAGTATGACACTAACAGTGTTAACAAAAAAAACACTAAAAATGTATTTCCAAATATAAAGAATTAAATTGAAAATTGATTAAGTATAGTTTAGCTTTTAAAAAATAAGGGAAAATCCCAAATAAATCCCTCTGAATATCCAAAAGGACAATTAAGTAACATAAACTTCCAAAAGGACCGTGAAGGAACTAGCACCTATCTGTCATTTTAAAATTTTGCGAAAAGACAAAATTGCCCTCATCCTAAAACACAAACTCCTACCCCACCCTAAACCCACCCTAACATCCACCCTCTTCTCACAATTTGTGTTTTAAGATGGGGGCAATTTTGTCTTTTCGCAAAATTTTAAAATGACAGATAGGTGCTAGTTCCTTCACGGTCCTTTTGGAAGTTTAGGTTCCTTAATTGTCCTTTTGGGTATTCGGAGGGACTTATTTGGGATTTCCCATATTTAATTAAAAATTCTAATTAAGTTAGTTATTAGCACATGATATGAGAAAATTGCTTATATTTAGAAACAAATTAAAATTAAAAAGTAATATTATATTTAGGAACAGAGGGAATAATATATTAATGTGTATGTATTTTACTATCCTTTTTATTAACACTTTATATTTATATTTATGATTGAATTTTTTATTTAAAATTAATAAGGATCTTACTTACGTCAAGTTCATTTCTCTAGGTTCTAAAGTTCTTTTAATATAGGAGTGACACGTGTCCTTTTATAACAACCAATTGAATGAATGGTTGTTATAAAAGCACACATGTCACTCCTATATTAAAAGAACTTGAGAACCTGGAGAGAGTAACTTGATGTAAGTTTTTCCCAATTAATAAATGGGTGTATCAGACAGGACATAATCCGGTTGGGTCGAGCCGGCCGGCCCGGTTCATTGAGAGAACCCTAAAGCTGCATGGATATACACATGCTTGTTTCTTGTTCTCTCAGTCCGGCCGCCATTGCCTGAAGGTTGCACTGTTGAACAACACTTCACGTTCTCTCTCTCTCTCGATGGGGAAGAAGCAAAAGCAGAAGAAGCTCGTTCTCCCGCCGGAACTCCCTCCCGAGCTCTCCGACGACCAAATCGAACTTTCCGACGAAGACTTGCATTTTGTTCACCACAATCGCGACTACGCTCGCTTCCTTTCTTCCTTGGACACTCACTCCATCACCAAGTAACCTTTCATTCTTCGATTTCACCGTAATCATTGCTTACCTTTTGGTTTTCTATCATGTGCTTTTATTTTCATAAATTGAGCTTATTATCTTCAATACATAGACATGTGACTCGAGTTGCTGATGCTAAAGAGGATGATTTGGAGGCTCTTTATGAGAAACGAAGGAGAAAGAATGCTCTCAACAAAGAAACAGAGGAAACTACTCCTCATGTTGATCGTGTTGATGCTCTTCCAGTGAAAACCTTGGATGGAAAACTATACTATCGAACAGGTCTCTATTTTATTGCTTCGAACTTGTGCATTGTGTATGTCTCATTATTACTTGATCTTTTATGAAACCGTTGTACTGATATTTGTTGCTTTTACATGGTGTTCTGTAGTTTCGAAGGCTGAAAATGGTTCGGCTGGAGAGGAAATTGGAGGGGATAGCGATGACGGTAATGCGGATAAGGGGCTGGTGAAGCTGAGTAAGGCTGAGAGGAGGGCTAAGATAAAGAAAACTAGGAAAGAGGCTAAGAAGCAAGGGAAAGAAGTGGCGGCTACCGAGGTGCAGCCAACACCACAAGCGGCGGTGCTGGTATTGTATTAATTTATGCCAAATTTTATGTTCCCTTGGATCAGATTGACAAAAGTGTTTGTATTTGTTTTGATTGGTTAATATTTTATTGATTTGTTAGTGGTATATATGGGCTGAAGTTGTTTTCTTACTTTGCAGACATGTGATTTTTCTTTATCATTTTTTATTTGAATCACTTGGCTCATATGTGTTCCCCATGATCGTCTCACATTTCATGCAAATTCTTGACATATACAATTGAGGCTTTTAGTTCACTGATGATTTTGCATCTATTTACTATTTGTACTTGTACTTCCAAGAGAACGTTTTCCCTAAGGCATCAGGGCAAAGTTTAGTACGTAGAAAGTGTTTTCTGTAGAGGACTATAAAGGAAATGGGAAAGTGCATTGTCCTACAGCATAAGGCATTGCCCAATATTGTTTCAACATTCACAGTTTTATAGCATTTGTTGGTTTTTGTCCTATAAAGTATAAACTTATGTTTTTCATATTTTCCTCGCCTCGTATTAGTTGCTATCTCATGTATTAGAATTTGGGGACTTGATGTACATCATACTTTTGAGCTGATTCTCTGTTTCTTTTAGGCTGAGATAAAACAAGATCTTACTGCTGAGGAAGCATTTGAAAATAAGAAACTTAAGCTTGCTGAGCTTGGAAATGCCTTGCTTACAGACCCTGAATCTAATATTAAGTTGCTGAAAGAGATGATCCATATTGCTAAAGAAAATGATCAGATCATTGTTAAACTTGGACTGCTATCACTCTTGGCTGTTTTCAAAGACATTATTCCTGGGTATGCCTGATAATTTCATCATAAATTCAACATCAATACATTATTGTATCAAATCTATCTACATTTAGGCTCACTGATTTATTTTAGGTTTAAATACCAAATTTACCCCATAAGTTTACCCAAAATCTCAACCCCACCTTGGAAGTTTTCTCGGTTTCACTTTCGCGCCGGAAGTAAAAAAATGAAGCAAAGTTGCCCCGGGCCTTAAAGCCATTAATTATGAACATCAATTTTGACCATTTGACTGACGTGTTAATTGTGACATGTAGGATTCTATGGAAAATTAATGGTGTTAATGACCGGGCTAATATTGCTCCTTTTATAAAGTTTCAGGGCTTAATTAAGATCCAAAAAACTTCCTGGGCGTGGCTAAGATTTTACTAATACTTCTGTAATGGATTTGGTATTTAAGCTTCATTTTATTTACCTTTTTCTTTATTAACCTTTACATTTTTTGCATTTGACAGTTACCGTATAAGGTTGCCCACTGAAAAGGAGCTAGAGATGAAGGTTTCAAAAACTGTCAGAAAGATGCGTTATTATGAGTCCACACTTCTTTCAGCATACAAGGTATGTGTGATTAACTAATAGCTAATTTTGGTGCAATGGAGTTTTTCTTTCAACACCTGGTTGTTGTTGTTCTTATAAGGCTTCTGTGCCTGAATGGTGATTGCCTCCTATTCTTATAGCTACTTTTCCTGCTGAACATATTTTTTGAAGTATGATATGGATTTACAGTAAAATTTTTATTATGTATTATAATATTTCTTATGATGGGTTGGCATAATGCATCAATCAGTTTCACTAAGATGATTTGTTTTTGGTCCCTTCTATTGTTTGCTTTTTTCAGGCATACCTCCAAAGGCTGATAGACCTAGAACATCACCCCTTATTTCAGCATGTTGCAGTTCGTTGTATTTGTACCTTGCTTGATGCAAATCCCCATTTCAACTTTCGTGAAATCTTGTTGGGCATGGTTGTCAAAAACATAAGTTCTACAAATGATGCCATAAGGTTCAGTACTGTTTCTGTTTTATTCACTGTATTATATTAAGCTTTTCCATGATTCTATGGAATTGCATTGGCTTGTTCAATAAAATGGATATTTGTTGATGCCATTTAAATGTTAAGCTGCACTTTTTGTCTTTACTCAATTTGCAAAAGGAACTATACCATGAGATGAAGTTTCATAACTGAATCTTGAAACTCTAGATTTCTTCCCCTTGATTTCGATCTATCACATCTGTCTCTGTGGCTGTAAAGCGTATGACACAATTATATATAAAGTAGCTATTTGTTTTATCCCTGATATTTGTCTCAGTGGTTTTAAACAATATAACTCCATTATATACAAAAGGTTTTGTGGTGCAGAAGACTGCTGGCCTCAGGATGGCAACCTCATATAGGAAACATGAGCCAAATAACTAATTGCTATTTCTGTGGCTAATTAAATTTTATTTGCATGATTAACAGAAAACTCTGCTGTTCCTCAATTAAGTCACTATTTACAAATGACGGTAAACATGGTGGTGAAGCTACTGTAGAGGCTGTTCGGTTGATTGCTGATCAAGTTAAAGCTCATAATTGCCAACTGCATCCTGAATCTATTGAGGTGGGAGTTCTCTCATATTCCTTTATTTGGTTAATGTCTACACTTGGTTGATTTTCTGTTTTGCTTATTAATTGTTCTTGTGCATTCTATATAGTAAACAATTGTATATAGCCCATTTTAAGGGAGAGACTTTTACCTCAATATTAAGTTGTTTGATATCTTTTTTTAACTTGATGTGTATGTTCACTACCCTGAATACTTCTCCAGGTTTTCTTGTCTCTTTCATTTGATGAGGATCTAAGGAAGTCTGAAAATACAGACAATGATCATAAAGCAAAATACAAGAAAAACAAGAAAAGAAAAAATATGGATGAAATAAATCAACCGAAACAGAATGAAAGAAAGAAAAGTAAGCAGGAAATGATGTCAAAGATGAGAGAGGAGGTATTTTTCATCCTTAAGAATGACTTTGTTTTTCCTGCTATAGCTAAGCATATCCTTGATTTTTATTATAGAGTAATGCTTTGGTAGGTCGAAGCTGATTACAAGACTGCGTCTTTTACACCAGATGTTATGGAGCTGAGACAAATGCAATCTGAAACACTATCTGCAGTGTTTGAGACATACTTTCGTGTTTTAAAGCACACAATGGAGTCCATAGCTGTCAGGTTTGTTCATATATCATTTGTATTATATGTTCCATTGAAACTTTAATATCTTATGGATGTATATCTCTGTTTCTGTCTAGATTACTGATAATCTCTGCATTTTTTGGATTAGATCTGAAGCAAATTCCGAGGCACCACCTGATGCAGTTGGCTCCCACCCATTGCTTGCTCCATGTCTGAAAGGACTTGGAAAATTTGCGCATCTGATTGATCTTGATTTCATGAATGATCTCATGATCCACCTGAAAAGACTCGCTTCTGGTAGTAGAAACTCAGGCAACAGTTGTGACAAGCTTCCATGTTTGACTGTATCAGAGCGTCTCCAATGCTGCATTGTTGCTTTTAAAATTATGAGGAACAATCTTGACGCTCTGAATGTTGATTTACAAGACTTCTTTGTTCATCTTTACAATCTCTTACTTGAATACAGACCAGGAAGGTTTGCCCTAAAGTCAATCTCTCAAATTTCAGTGTGTATATCAAGGATTATAGTTCATACATTTTTCATGTGCCTCCAAAAAAATCGTAGTAACATAAAGCAGCATTTGGACTAGTCAACTTCTGTTTCCAGCATTAGCAAATTCTCATGCTTTGTTTAGTGTTTAAATGTTTTCTGGGTTTCTTCTCTTACGTGAAACAGAGATCAAGGAGAGGTGTTAGCAGAAGCATTGAAGATAATGTTGTGTGATGATAAGCAACATGACATGCAGAAGACAGCTGCATTCATAAAACGTTTGGCTACGATTTCATTGTGTTATGGATCTCCGGAGTCCATGGCTGGTATACTTTTGTATTCTTTGATTCCATGAAGCACATGAACACATACGCATTAAAACGTAAATAGCAAACAAGAACCAATGATGTGATATCTGGTTATCCTTTTCAATTTTTTCAGCCTTAGTCACAGTGAAAAATCTCCTTCAGAAGAACGTCAAGTGCAGAAATCTGTTGGAAAATGACACTGGAGGAGGCTCTATTGGGGGCTTGATTCCAGTAAGCTTTTAAGTTTTGTCTTTTATTTCTAGCCACTCAAGATACTCTTAGCAGACACATTTTTAGAGACGGGAAAGACTAATGAGTTATCAAAAAGAAGTTGTAGTGCAGTTAATAATGGGGACCTCTGTTTTTTTATTCTAAATTTTGGTAGCTTCTAACTATTGACGGTTACATCATTATAAAATCCTCGGCTGTAAAACACTGCTACACAGAAGCCTTTTAATTTTTTTATTTTATTTGTGGCTACTCAAGATACTGCAAACATTCTTAGAGAAGTGAAAGACTGATGTGTTATCGAAAGGAAGTTGTAGTACAGTTATATAACATGTATTAATAATGGGGACCTCCTTTGTTTTTAGATTCTAAATTTTGGTAGCTTCATATTATTGACGGTTACATTATTATAAACTCCTCGGCTGTAAAACACTGCTACACGGAAGCATACCTTGGAGTACTGGGCTGATCCTTAGTCCTGCAGTCTTGTAGCACTATTACATTTTAACATAGGCCATCAGTGTAAAATAGTAAATGTGATATTCTAACAAGGTTGCTGCTTTATTAATATGGGCAAAGGCTATTTACACAACAGTAAGGGCATGTTTGGATTTAGCTTATGAGAATAGCTTCCGGAAAAATAGCTTTTTGAGAATAACTTTTGAGTAGAATAACTTTTTTGAAAAATAGCTTTTGATGAAATAAGAGTGTTTGAATTAAGCTTTTTGAGAATAGCTTTTAAAAATAACTTTTGAGTAGAATATAACTTTTATGAAAAATAGTTAGGATGAATAACGTTTCATGTTTCTTTTATTTGAAATAAGTGTTTTTCCTAAATGAGAGAATGAAGCTTTCAGCTGGAAAAGGAGAAAAATGTAGTTTTTCTCAAAATAGCTTTTGGAACCCTAAATTAGCTTATCTTCTCAAAATAGCTTATCCAAAAAAATTGAGTGTTTGAATGTCTTTGTGTGAAACCTAGGTTTGGAGCTAGAATAGCTTTTCGAAATGTATCCAAACAAGCACTAAATCTAATCCTGTCAGTTTTTCTATTTTAAAAAAGTGGTCGTACTACTATTATTGACTATTTCTATGTTTCTTTGTTTGTTGCAGAAATATCAACCAAACTCGACAGACCCCAGTTTGAGTGGTGCTTTTGCCTCAGTATTGTGGGACCTCAATCTTCTGTCCAAGCATTATCATCCAGCTATTTCCACAATTGCGTCTGGCATTTCAAGCATGAGTACTGCTCATAATCAAGTTTATCTCTCCAATATTACCCCTCAACAAGCTTTCAGAAACATGTCCCTTGAACAAGAGCTTCTTTCCCCACCAAGTGGCAGTACAAAGCTAAATAACAAGAGGAAGAGAGCAAATGGAGCTACCCAATCTCCTTCTGCTGGGTCTACGACAGATTCAAGTTCATTTGATGAGGATAAGTTGAGGAAGAAACTTGCTTCCCATTTTATGGTTCTACACGATATTAGGGAGAATGAAAGGTTGAGAAGGGAGTTGGATAAGACTACGCTTTCTCTAGAGCTTTATAAACAGTATAAGAAACAAAAGTAAAAATCAAAGACTAAAATCAAAGCTTAGTGATGCATCTTGAAGTTATTCTGAGAATTTTGTATTATTTATTCTCATTCATTGGCTACATAAGTTAAGTTTCAATAGGTGTTTTTTTACTATATCAATAGGTCTTTTTTGGGTCACGGTTCCCAAGTTTTGGGTGGGGATTTATCAACCAGCCAATGTAATGTAGTTTAGTTTATATCATTAGCTGAGGGAAATAAATCCTTGTTTTTGTGGGAATCGGACAGCACATACCTCCCTATTAATTTATTATATGTTGTAATTTTAATTTATATTGGTACTGCATATCTTCTAAAGCTTCCATGGATTCATTATTACTACTGAAGAGTGAGGTCTTAAATTCGAGTCGTTAGTTTAGAAATCGATTTTTAGAAATATACCCTGAAGTAGTGAAGTAAGCTTGACATTACTTAAAATGAGTCGATGATATTGGATCTCAAATAAATGTACTTGTATGTATATAAAGCTCTCTGTTATTGAGAATTTACCTGTATTATAGTCCAGATTTGTTGGGCTATGCTTTAGGAAAGCAACAGTTCTCAATCCCCATTTTACCTCACCAGGACACATTTCAACTTGGTCTTTTCCTTAACCAAGATAAGAAGATTATATGATTGTATACAAACAACGTTATCTTTGATGCTTTTGTTGCTATGAAGGACACATGAGGCATGGTTACTATGTCTTTAAGTACAAGATTTAAACAATAAACAGCACAAAGTGTTCAATAAATCCTAACATATTTTTCCTTAAATATCATTCCACAAGAAACATAGTTGACAGTATTATTAGTCAGTACTCCCTCCGGTCCTTATTATAAATCATCAACTACTTAAAATTTTTGTCCTTAATGTAAGTCAACAACAGCCGCATTAAATGTTTTTTCCCATTTTACCCCTGTTAATAACGGAGATTCAACATTGAAAATGTAAAACACATCATTTAATGAAAGGTGAAAGTTAGAAAAAAATGGCAAATTTAACATGAATTTTAAGACTCAACTATCATTCTTTGATATGTGAGAAATGAGTAGTTTATGACTTATAATAAGGATCGGAGGAAGTATTATTAGTCATCACATGAATAATATTTTCAAGACCAACCCAATCAATTACTTAACAAAAATAAGGTGAATAAATTCCTAACATCCTTTACTATATCAGATGTATCAATCAATAGATTTAACCCGCTCTCTCCTAAGGGTCCGCGTCTTCTAATATAAAAACGAGTAAGATGTAATTTGCCTAGCACGTTTTTGACGCATCTTGTAATAGCAACTGGGTCTGGGAGTGCTAGCTAGGAAATTAAAGTTGCGAAAAAGTTCGGTTAACTTGCCAATTGATTGCAACGCCTATTAAATCCAACTTCGAAGGCGTAGCTATCAGACTATCAATAAAGTTAGTTTGACCAAGGCGAAAGAAGAGGTTAGGTTGACTAGAGGTGTGGAGAAAGTTAGCTATAAATACTTGCCAATCAATTATTGAGAAATATTTTTAAACTTCCGAGTATCATGCTATCTAAATTATAACCAATCATTACGTAACATTTCCATTGATTGTAATCTTAGTTGAACGCTCATCTTAAATTAATCAAATATTATATTTTTTAAGGAATAATAAGCCTCTTAATAGTTAAAACAGTAATAAAATGTTTCTGCTAAAAATAAAATTAAATGTAAATGGTTCCATATGAATTGTTAGCTAATTAAGATTAAAATTAGCTGAATTTTTGCATCCTAATTTGTTTAAATCTTAGATAACGTAATAAAAATAGAAACACAAGTATTTCTCCAAAGTGTTATATAATCTAACTGAAAAGTTAGGTGTTGACTAGGTCCTCCTCGGGGGACAAAGGAGTAGTTCAAGATCATTTCTCATTTATGGAGAGCGTGAATGGGAAGAGATATTGATAAAAAAAGAATGGGAAGAGATATAAGTCTCTAATATAAGAGCTAACCGCCAAAATAATGCTTCTTAAGAAAACATGTGAATGTTAGTTGGGTGTCTTGAGTTAATGTTTATTTTCCAATAATATTAACCATATTTATTATGATACTTTTAAAAGAGAGAAATACATAAACATTAATAAATATAAAAGAGACTTAGGGACAAAGTAAGAAAAAACACATTAAATGAGGAGAGAGTATGACATGAACTCTTATATTAGGTATCAAAATCATTTAAATTTTGGTTCTTATATTAGAGACCGGAGAGGGTAGTAGAAGAGTTTTTGTATAATCAATTAAAGGTAACAGTACAAAATAAAGTTTTTTCTTTAACTGAAACAAAATAAGGCATTCAATTGTGCGACAAATCCAAACTTCATCTTAAAAAAAATACCCCTTTACAAATCTTCACCTCTGAAGTAGAACCAAAGAGGGTTACTTTTCTAAATTCCATTCGAAAGTTACATTATTAAAAATTCATGTTACATTATTGTCAAGGCTTTTAGGTCAGTTTTAATAGATGTGTATATATAGAAATGTAATCCAACAACGGACAGTATAGTGTCGGAATAATTGAACCCACAAAACATAAATCAATGTGAAATTACCTAATTGAATATGCAATCAGCTGCTCTTTTTTAAAAGAAGCCTTTTGGTGTGTACAATACTCCCTCCAATCCTAAATATAAAACCTAGTTGGCTTATTTGGAAAATTCTAAAAAAATAAGGCAATTATAAATTGACTTACCTAATTTTTTCCCTTAAACTAGTTTATTTAACCTATAAACTAATGACTAATATAAAAATATATCAAATATGTCGTCATAATTTAATAACATATTTTATAACCTTAACATCTCAAAAAAAAAGTCAAATAGGTCTCATATTTGGGACGGGAGGGAGTATATAGTAACATGAATGGATGATTTACAGTGAGGAACCCACACAATTCCATCATGTCATTTATCATCCCCTAACTATTTCCATAATAATGTCAAGTTTCAAACACGGATCTACAATTAATTTTTCCTAACTTTAGATTCCATTATATATAATCATATAAATTTCAAATATTTTGTATCTCTCATATAGACAAAACTTTGAATATTGTCATATGTGAAGAGACCTTTTTTGAGTGTACATGAAGAACCTATTCATTACAAAGCATAACATCAAACTGTGAAACTAACAGTCTTCCAAGTGATAAGATGGAGGAGACTCAGACACAGACCACCACTCTGCTAGACCGTCCGACCAATCTGGTAGGTGACGACGGCGACTATGCTCCGGTGAGAAGCTATGAGGCATTGAAGAAGATAGTATGGATTGAGAGCATCAAAACATGGAAGATTGCTGTCCCCATTGCGGTTAACATCGTGTCTTTGTTTAGTATCAACTCTATCACCTCCATTTTTGTAGGCCACCTCGGCAACCTTGAGCTATCCGCAGTGGCCATCTCCCTTTCCGTCATTGCCACCTTTGCATTTGGTTTCCTGGTTAGCACTTTCATGTAGCTTGTTTGTTTTTTTTTTTTTTTGAAAATTAATTTCCTTTGAAGTGGTCCTTGCATTGTTTTAGTTTTTTCACTATTCATATTTTATTTTATTTTTTGGCCTCACATTTGTTAACTGGACTTGAAAGATTAAATTTGTATTAAAAAACTAGAACTTAAAAGCTTGAATCTGGCAAGTACGACAATGTTTGCAGTGATAATTGATTTCTTGGATTGGTAATTGAGATTGTTTTCTTTAGGTGATAAGATTTGTCTGGTAGCATATTTTTTTATTTATAGAAACATTATTTGCTTTTAATATGAACTTGGCAACGTTTAAGTATATTATCATTTCCCTCCTTTTAATAATAAGTGGTCCAATGATGTTGAAAGCAGAGACATTGTGACTTCCTACTTTTACTCTTCAGTTACTAAATTAGTGTACTAAAGGTCACACTAGTGCGTAATCGTTTCTTATTAAGATCATTTTGCCTTTATTAAAAAAAACATTGTCCGGTATTGTCTTTTAACTCAAGTTAGAACCAATGTTTTGATGGCAAGTGGGATGAAAGCTTTTTCACATGTGGACGAAGGCCATGATTTCGAGCACGGTTATAACTCTACAAAATCATTGCCAATAGGATTCATGCTTGTCTATGTCTTGTTTTACACTCTCCAAATGTTCTAAATTTTCCATAAGTATATTTTCCTACTTTTTCGTCTTTGGTAACCATAATGTGTTCAACCCATATTTATTTGGTCGAGTTAGTAAGTGGGCTACAATCCCGTAAATAAGAATGAGAATGCATGTTCGAATATCGGGAAAGACTCTTATTGGGAGAGGGAAAACATTACCTATGTAAACAACATTCTTACCCCTCGAGTCTGAATTAGTCGGTTGCAAATAAATATCAGATTACTAGGCAGTGTTGAACAAAAAACCCATATTGTGGTTCACTTATAATCGTCCTTTGTAATTTGATTTTAAAAGCTTACTAAGTAGCCCTAAATATAATATTTCTTTGATTTTTTTTGTGGGAGTTAAGGATCAAAGCAAATTATAGGGACAATTTTATACCAACTTCAAGTAAGAGATTTAATTTCATAAAAGTTTAAAGGAGTTGTTAATAACCAATATTAACAACTGAAATACTCTTCATTAACAAGAAGTTGTCAATGGACCTTTCTGATAATAAAACTCTTGCTTGGGACTTAAGTGTGATCATTCACAAAATTATATCACTAAATTCTAATATATGTCATATTAGATGATAGATTAATTTATAAGCAGAATAAATTAGTTTTGAAGTAAATAATTAACTATATATATTTTAATATGTAAAAAGTAAAAAAAAGTATATTCCAATTTCAAAATCACAATAACTATTTTTATAGGTATTAACAACTGTTCAGTATATATATTAACACCATTAACAACTCAAAATGACCAATTTGAAATTTAGAAATTTGGAAGGTATTTTTTTGTCAACATCCCAATTTTAAATCATTAACTTTACATCTTTAATTTATCTAAGTAAGTCATTTTGGCAAAAAAAAAATAATAATAAGTAAATGTACGTGTTATAATTAAGACCAGAGTATATACTTTGGTTTTCAAGTATAGAATATATATTTTAATTACACAAAGATATTAATTAATAAAGTCATTTAATGTGGTGTGAATTTTCTTTTCTACTATTAAACGTCTAATGATTTTACATTCTAGTATTTTCTCTTGATTATTATTGACTACTAAGTATAATAGGAATAATTTAAAAAGAAAACTTAAAAAATATATATAAATTTGTATTATATTTAAGAATGAAATTAAATCACAAATTAAGTGATGCTACATTAATATATCCAAAGAATATTTAAGTTGTTGACACAGAAAAGAACAAAATAAAAACGAATAAAGAAGTTGATATGCATGTTATGAGTGTAACACCTTGACTTTTTACTACTATACTATATCATTTTAATAACATTTGAAATACTTTTCTTATTGTAGGAGACCCAAAAATATCAATAATTTAAAACTTTTCCTTTCAAATATATTTCTAGCTATTTATCTATCAAAATAGAATAAATTACTTTTATACTTTTTAAAGTATATCAATTAGCCTCTTCTTATCTACCTTTTTATTAACTATTATATTATTATTGACTATTACTATACTTTAAACAAAATATAGGCTACCCCATATGGCCACCCCAATATCTGTGTTGGGGTTTTATCCCTAGGTCTTATATTTACATCATAAACTACCACTAGGCAAGCTCATGCTCGCTTATATACACCAAAAGTATTTCTAGGTTTCATACAGTTATCCAAAAATATTTACAGAGTGTTCCAGTCCTGCTATTCCCATATATGCACTCCAAAAACATCCTACCTTATTTCCTCCTTCTCACCAGCTGCTCGAGCCTCTGAAAAACAGCAGTTAAACCAGTTTACTTCGTATACATGCATATAATAATAATAAACATAAATATACCCTTTTTTCATGAAAATGATAATAGTAACCCTTCCAGCCTATGCTGGGGCCTCATTCGCCTCAATGACCAGCCACTAATAACGAAATATTCGCTAAATAGTGGAGGTACCTTCACCTGCAGGATTTAATATAAGCTCTGGTATAGGGGGAGCTACCCACCTATACCTTGGAGTACTCCACTCAAACATTCCTCAAACATTCCACAATAATGTTCAATATTTATCAATGTTCCTCAATATTCCTCAATTCCTCAAAGGATCAAATATTATCATGATCATAAAACAAATAATTTTCATGCAGATTTACGAACTTTTATCAAAATATATATGAAGTAAACTGCTACCTTTAACTGCTACTAAACTTGCTCTTTGCCTTCCCGTTGCTGCCAACTAACAGATCCACTTGCTTCTCCTGATTTCACATAATTAATAACACTACTCATTAATCTTTTATATCCATATACATATTAAATGTCTCTCTCAATCCTAAGCTTGATGCTACCCAACCCCTTATTTATATTCACTATTCTAGGAACCTATTCAAATTCTAATAACTTAGCTATTTACATATTCATAGTCTTCTTAACAAAATTCAGACATTCTTTAAGAAACACAATACTCATTGTTAAACTATTATCAAACAAGTATCACAAATAAACACACAAACACAAACATCATTTCCTTTATCTAATCTAAAATTCCAATAGCTTTAATAATATACTTTGAACTCAACTCAAAGGTTCATTGGCAAACTCATCACAAACTGAATTCAAAGTCAAACGTACAAACCACATGTATATCCCATAACAATCAAATCAAATATAACACCAACCATCAAAGAAAGAGAGATCAATGCAACCATTACAGAACAAGTAGTGAACATAATGGATCATATTAACATCTATACATTCATATAATAAACAAGATTTCCTTCTACTTCCATATCATTCAATTTTATAAATTTTTCGAATATAAATGATTCATCAACTCAATTAGCAAACAAGGCAGGAAAAGAAAAGTCAATATTCTTTTCTGCTTTACAAACAACACCAAAAACAGAAACAACACCAAGGTAAGAATAAACATACATCTTTCTAGTTCCTTTTAACTTAATGATTAATATGTCATTACCATATTTTTCCCAACTATGCAGCTTCTTACTTAAAGGAAACACAAGCTCAACATCAAGACAACTACAATTAACTTACTATCTTAGCATACCATGTTCTTGAATATTTAACTCAAATTAAGTATATTCCATTTACAATTTAAAGCACTTTCTTTCTCATATTTGTTCAGGCCAATATAAAGAAAGGAATAGCAAGTCTGGAATTATTTAAACATTAAGTAAATCAAATTCATTTTCATTCACTCATGGTTTCCATTGCAAACTAACAACAGTAATTGTTGTACCTAACAAATAAATGATATTTTAATAATTCAATCAATCATAAAACAAAACTTTCATTCTTCCTTCCATACATATAAGCCTCTCAGTTTCAAAAATCTCAATGTCACCAAAATTTTCTTCTAAACATTTTAACAAACACTTTGAGTGCATAATGTTCAAACAACAAATCTCAATAATACTCCAAACATATATCACAAATTCAGCCATACAAGACCTAATCTCCTCAAAATTAAACCATCACAAACACAAAGTAAAAGATTAAAATTTCATAATCCTCATAGAACCTAACACATATACACAAAGAGTCAAAATTTCCAATCATTATACTAGAATTTCAAGTACCCATAATGAAGTTCTAACTCAAGTTAAATACCCAATAATCCTCTTCATAGTCCCTAGCTGACTAAACAGAGAGCAAGAAGAGGAGATAACCAATAAAATATCAATCATCATCATACAACTTCCATTACTTATAATGAACTCCTAATACAAGTTTAAAACCAGCAAATTCAGAATCTATTCCCTTCCCCAATATCTCACTTAAATCGGCCAAAGTGAGAAGAAAAGAGAAAAAGAAATATACCTAAGGCTAACCCAATCTCCTTGTGCGTTCCCGATGTCTCTAACCACTGTAGGTCGCCATCAATTTCTGGAAGAGGAAGAGAAAATGGATAGGGTGTGAGAGAGAAAGAAGATGAACAATAGGTTTTTAACTCTTCAAAACCCAAACACAACTTCAATCTTCTCAAAGAATCACTTTAATCAAAGCATAAGAGATGAAAACCGAGTTAAGAAGCTTACCTCGGCTTAACTATGGCTGGCCACACAAATTTCGCAGAGAAGAAAGAAGAGGCAGAGAGAAAACGTGAGGAAGCAACAAAGGGAGTGAAGATGAGAGTGAGAATGAGAGTGAAGATGATGGGTAGTGAAGAAATGAAGAGAAAAAGTGATATGGGTGAGAGGGAGATTATGAGCAAAGGTCATGGAGATGAAGAGAATGATGGTGAGATAGTGAAGTGTGAGAGAGTGAAATGGAGTAGAGGTGTCGGTGGAATGAGGAAGTGATGGTGAGGATAAGGATGAACAATATATATTAAAATTAAAAGAGTGGTGGGGAATTTTGGGAGAATAAAACTTAAATAGAAAATTGGAGATATTTGTTTAATTGGATGAATAAGATTGAAGAGAGGATATGGACAGATTGATTTTGATAAACATGAGTTTGGGAAAGATATTTTGAGTCCTAATATGATTTCTCTAGATATATTTTAGTTCCCAAATTTATTTCTAAAATTTCTTAAATACTAAATAATACCTCAAGATTCCAAATATTGCCTTATTTATTCTCTTAGAAATTTGGGGTGTTACAATGAGTCTATTCAAACCTCACAACTGACCAATGATTTACTTAAGTTTCATTTACTAAGAAAATTTAGTTCACGTATATAAAAAGGAAAAAAAATAAAATTTAGTTCACGTAATGAAAAAATTTCACCACCTTCCATGCATGAATGATGTTTAAAAATGTTTTATATATAGCGTTTCAACTCTTTCTTCTCTTCAGTTCAAAAAACTCTTTCTTCTCTCCCTGAGCCAAAAAACTCTTTCTTCTCTCCCTACATTAATTACTCTTATGTTGTAATTATTATAGTAATAAGGATAAAAAAGTTTTCAAACTGAGCATAAAAGGACCAAAATCGTACAAAACATGTTCAAGGATCTCTCTAATTAATAGGTTACTATTATGAGTTTGGATCTCCTTTTGTATTTCTGATGGTCATTCCGCCAAAAATGTACATACTTAAAATCAATTTGAAAGAAGCTTGTGTTACATAGCATATATAAATTGCTTTTTTTTCTTTTACATAAAACGTGTAGTTGGGCATGGGAAGCGCATTGGAAACATTGTGTGGGCAAGCATTCGGAGCAGGGCAAGTGCATATGCTAGGAGTGTATTTACAACGCTCTTGCTTAATCTTATTCACAACTTGCATCATCCTCACTCCTATTTACATCTTTGCTTCTCCAATTCTAAAGCTTCTCGGCCAAGATGATGAAATTGCCGATCTTGCTGGAAAATTCACACCCCTTATTGTGCCATCTATTTTCGCGCTTGGACTCATTTTCCCAACCCGGAAGTTCCTACAAGCTCAGAGCAAGGTCTATGTGTTGACATGGATTGGTTTAGTTGGTTTGGCCTTACACATTTTCATGTTATGGATCTTCATTTACAAGTTTGATTGGGGACTAACCGGGGCCGCCATTGCATTTGATACCTCATATTGGTTGGTTGCTTTGGCTCAAATTGTTTATGTTGTGGGGTGGTGTAAGGAAGGGTGGCATGGTCTGTCCATGTTAGCTTTCAAGGATCTTTGGTCTTTTGTGAAGTTGTCCCTTTCTTCTGCTGTGATGCTTTGCCTTGAGCTTTGGTATTTGATGGCCCTCACTATTCTCACTGGTCACCTTGAGAATCCAGTCATTGCTGTTGATTCCCTTTCCATTTGGTAAGAGTTATTATTGGATACTTCAACTTCTTTCTTAAACTTGATTTTTCTGCAAGACAAAAGTCCAATTACTATATAATTGGGTGAAGACCCAAAAATGATACATAGCTATTGGTAAAGGAACAAAATAGTACATAACTATTTCAAGGTATAAAAATGATACCCAACTTTTACCATGTGATCAAAAATGATATTTTCACTAATATGACAGTAATATCAGACATGAAATGTCCAAAATGCCCTTATAATTAAATAAACTTTTACCGGACGGCGATTAATTTATAAGGGCATTTTGAACTTTTCATGTCTAATATTATTGTCATATCAGTGAAAATATTAGTTTTGGTTACATGGTAAAAGTTGGTACTGCCTCCGGTCCTAAATATAAGACCTAGATGACTTTTTATGGAGAAATTAAGGTTGTGAAATAGGTTATTAAATTATGACATATTTGATATATTTTTAGATTATCCATTAGTTTATAGGCAAAATATACTAGTTTAAGGGAAAAATTAGGTAAATCATCAATTTATAATTAACTTATTTTGCTTTTTTAGGATTTTCCAAAAAAGTCAATTATGTCTTATATTTAGGACCGGAGGGAGTATCATTTTTGTACCTTGGAATAGATATATACTATTTTTGTTTCTTGACCAATAGTTATGTATCATTTTTTGGCTTTCACCCTATATAATTAGATGAGAATTATATGATGCTTTTGGTTTTGCCCCCGAAGTTTTTGCGGTAATGATGAAGTTATGAGCTTTTGAATGTTTTTAAATTGATATCACTTGAAAACAAGAAGCATTTATATATTGTCTCTAACTCTCAAATTTTGACGTTAGCTTTTTTAATAAAGACGACTTCACTCATTTTTGAACGTTTCCGTGTAAAAATTAATTCACAAAAACTCCTTAATACTACCCAAAGTTCATTCATAAAAGCTTTCTCATCTTTTGGTGCGATTTGTGTTGTATTGTTACTTATTACAATCGCCACGTGTTTCAGCATGTACTACAACGGATGGGCGACTGTGATATTTATTGGAATCAATACAGCAGTCAGGTAGAGTATATATGATGGATCACTAGTCTTGTACTACTTTGAGCCAATTCACAACTCAGACATAGGAAGTCAGATATTGGAATGTGTGTGGGTGTGTGCTTTATTGATATCATTGTTATACTGATAATAAGCTTACATCAAAGGAACACAAGAAAATCAAGAATATTGGTAATTAAGTTAGTCCTCCCTCTAACCCCCTAATATAATAAGTTAGTCACCAAAACATGTTTCTTAAGAAAACATGTAAAAGTTAATTGGATGTCTGAAATTAAGTCTTAGTTGTTTTCCAATATTACCTTAATTCATTATGATACTATTAAAAGAGAGAAATAATAAGCATTAATAAATATGAATAAAGTAATGGTCAAAGTAAAAAAAACACATTAAATAAAGGGAGAATGTAAAGTAAGCTCTTTTATTAAGGATTATATCAGAGAGAATACGTATTTCAGAAACATTTATTAGTCTTTTACTTATCTTACCAAAAAATAGACATATGTGAGAAAATTCAATATACCCCTTGCGATATATTGTTCATTCAGTAAACTATAATTCCCTTTTCAATGTATTAAATTTACAGTGTTAGAGTCTCAAATGAACTTGGGATGGGGAACCCTAGAAGAGCAAAATACTCAGTCTATGTGACTTTGTTGGAGGGACTTATTCTTGGGATTTTATTCCTAATTGTTATATTGATAGCAAGAAAGTACATCGCGTTACTTTTCACCACAAGCAAGATATTGCAAGAAGCAGTTGCTAGCCTCGGCTACTTACTTGCCTTTACTATGGTTCTTAACAGTGGTCAACAAATAATCTCAGGTATGATGATGCTTATGTAGAAAAATTAGGGTTCAATTTTACTCAGAAAGTTATTGTGTACGTAAGGATATAAAAAAATGTTGTTTTAACTATATTGTCCTGAAAATGGTGAAAAAGAAACAAAATTAAATTATCTTAAGCATGAAGAAATTAATGTTAACTCTATAATCAAAAGACCTAACATTAGCTGTTAACATTCTTTACAGATAGAGGCCTAGGTCGACCTAACTGCATTTGTTTGTTTGTTTGTTTTTACAAGTTTTTGGTATTTCTTTTTTTTTTTGCTGATTAATTTTTAGGTATTTCGATCTATTGATTAAAAAACTTGAATTTTTATAACTCTTACACATCTCAGGAAAAAATTAGACTTTTTTTACCAGAGGAAAAAAATTGACTTCAACCATATATAAAATGACCATTTTCCATATCCTCTTTCTCAACAGTACAATTTATAATTTTTCAAGTTTTTGGTGTCATTACCACTACAGGGGTTGCTATTGGAGCAGGATGGCAAGCAATAGTAGCTTATATCAATGTGGGTTGTTATTATATTTTTGGGCTTCCGTTGGGATACCTCCTTGGATATAAAGCAAATTGGGGAGTTAAGGTTAGTTCTTTTTTTTTTGGTTATAGACAGAACAAACTATCAAATTCCACTTCGTCTTCTAATTGATTTAAACTTTTTATGAAATTTAATTGCATATGTTATAAGGACTTCTATGAATAATTAGTTCCATTGAAAATGAAAAATGAGTATATTTTAGAAAAATATACACATTTTTTTGGATAAAATACAACTTACAAACTATTTTTCTTTTGTAAATTAATTATTTAACTAAAATAAAAATTATAATAATATAGGAGGATTTAATAGTTATTACTAAAATTATTAGGGGCTGTTTGGTTCTGTTTTTGTTTTTTTGTTGCCAAAAAAAGTTTTGGAAAAAAGAAAAAACATGTAGCTAAATATTGTAAATATTCTGATAAAAAAATAGTTGTAAATATGGCTTTAAAAAGATCCACAACATCGATGGTGTTGTGGGTTTCTAACGCCGTTAGTTACATTGTAGTCGTTGTTACACTGTAGTCGTTGTCAATGATGTTGTGATTTCAGACGTGGGGTCTCCTTTAGATGTTGTGGTATTTCGTTGTAGTCCGTGATGTTGCGACCATGCTCAAAAACATCATAATTTCTTGCATTACTAGTGATGTAGTGAGTAGTGACCTTTTGAATGTAGCACAAGTGGCAGACTTAAGAGAAAAAAATATTCTCAAATTTGGAAAAACACAAAAACTAACAAACATCTAAAAGATGTTTTTGTTTTCTTTTTTTTTTTTATGTAAAAAACATCTATGGCTTGTTTGTTCATAGGAACAACTAATTGAAAACAAGTTTTGTTTTTGTATTTAGAAAAATGGAAAAAAAGTTTTGAAAATTAAAACAGAATCAAACACCACTTTAGTAAGACATAAGTCTAAAAATTGATTCAAACTTTGTAAATAAGAAAACTAGACTTGACTTGTCTCTTATATCATTCATAAAAATTCATGAACCAGACTCCCATATTTTACAACTTATATTTGTCTTATTCTTCTTTTAAATTCCCCTCTATTCTTTTCTTTTTTTCAGTCTCTTCTTCTCTGTCTTGTAAGAATTGAGTGTAGATAAGGAAATTGGAGAAGTTATGTTTTGACGGATGAATTTGATTGGTTGATTTTTAGGGACTTTGGGGTGGAATGATACTTGGGATTGTTCTCCAAATTTTGATTCTCATGTTTATTATCTTAAAGACCAATTGGAACAAGGAGGTAATTATTGAGTCTTTTAATAATATACTTCCTCTGTTCTTAAATATAAGAGCACTTTGACTTTTTTGGAGAATCCTAAGAAAGCAAAATGAACAATTTAATCATAAAATATTTTAAATATTATTATATCATATGTAAGTTCATAAGTCAAATAAACTAGTTTAGTGAAAAATTTGGGAAAATTGATTTTTAATTACCATATTTTGCTTTCTTAGGATTCTCCAAAAAAGTCAAAGTGCTCTTATATTTAGGAATAGAGGGAGTAATTCCATATGGATATAATTTTATACGTTTATTTATAGCATGCAAGTTTTTGCTTGTTTGGTTTCACCTATATTTCAAATAATTTATTGCTCTTGAACATAAATATATGTGAGAATGGCTTTTTTTTTATAAAAATGTGAGAATGGCTTTACCATGTAAATAAAAGCACAAAATTAGTTATTTGAAGAGGAAACAAACAAGCATCTCAATTTAATTAACGATCATGTGTTATAGTAGTAAATATTTGTCATCACCTCCAGGCTCAACAATCGACCGAACGCGTGAAAAGATGGGGAGGAAGACAAGATGTTAACGATGTCGAGACTGAAGAAACCCCAATGTGAAACACATACTGCATAAATTCCTATTATTAGAAGACCTTATTTATAGGAGATAATCACAACTAGGTCCCTACTCCATGGTGAGGGAAATTGATTACAACTAAGATACAAACAATCACCAAATTACATTGAAATCTTAAGGTTTTGGTTTCTGTCCTTAATATGTATACATGACAAGCATGCATGAAAATGACAGTGTGCGGTAATTGTTGTTTCAGATTAGTACGAATTAAGGTTGTATGAAGGGGCAGGGATACCTGCCAAAACTTTGTATTTAAAAACCTTAATTATATTAAATATTTTACCTTTGCTTGGCAAAATAGTTTAATTTAAATTATTATTCGTATTGTATCATTGTTGGAGTCGTCGTCGTCGTATTCGTATCGTCATTCCTCCATAAGGAAGTCTAATCACAAGCATAGGTAAAACTTAAAAGGCTATCAATCTAGATAGTCTACGACATCTATTGTTAAACAAAAGGCATCATAAATAATCTATGCACCATAAGTATATAGGGCGTATGTTATACCACAACAGACCCGTAAGTAAATTAAACTACAACGTAACATCTATTGTAATTTATAATACAACCAACACTCTATGTTATTTATGGTTTCTATTAGAAATAGGCTCAAAGCAAAGACATGAAAATTTATCTACCATAATTATTCCTTAAATAACATAAATGATTCTTAGACGTAGAATTAGCATTTTGCATAGTGCAAGTTATATTATTGTTAGTTATATTTATAGTAAGTGGATTTATTAAAGATATATTTTAGGATTAAAGTTATAGATATCCAGATACTATCGCACAAAGTCAAAGATCAAGAATCTTATGTTGCTATTTAATTTATGGGAAAAACTTACATCAAATTACTTTCTCCAGGTTCTCAAGTTCTTTTAATATAGGAGTGACACGTGTCCTTTTATAACAAATTGGTTGTTATAAAAGGACACGTGTCACTCCTATATTAAAAGAACTTGAGAACCTGGAGAAAGTAACTTGACCTAAGTAAGGTCCTTAATTTATTTATACACCGCTTGATATTTTAAATAACAGTTTATAAATTATACAACTTGTTATAAATTAAAAGAGAATATTGTTATTGAAGAAAAGGTTTTTTTTAGCATTCCAAAGAAAGTTTTTTTTTATTTATTCAAGTTTTCAAGCTTTTGATAGATTCCAAGTTGTTTTAAGTTGGTAAAACATAATTGGTTTATCTTCATTTTAGATAATCCACCTTTGTTCACTAACCACTATGTGTGATGACTGACGAGAAACCTAGTTGCCTTTTTTTAATAGATCAAACAAAGAGCCACAATTAAGTCGTCATTCTAATTGCTTACCAAAGATCCAGGAAAGAAAATAGGTCATTTAAATATAAATGTATGCAATATAACTGTATTATTTATTATTTTATAAATGATATAAATTAGTTTGAAATCCTATAAAATTTGTCTGAACTAGTATCAACCAGCGCGATAAGCGTAATATATTATACATAATTACATACTCTGATACCATTTTTATTTTGATAAAAATATACCATAAAATATAATAATATTAGTCAAAATTTAATAAATTTCACTAAATTTTTTTTCATAGAAATCAATTTTGTATGATAAGAAAATAGAAAATCAATTTCTTAGTGGGTAGTTATTTTTTGGCAAAGTGTAGTGGGTGTGTGGGTAGTTTCATAAGTTACATTTAGTTTGTGTCAAAAGTAGGAATAATAGAAGAAATAGTAGGTTATCCAAATAGTTTATAATTAAAAATAAATAAGGAAAATAATGAGAAGTAAGATAGAAAAATAATTTAAAATATCATGAAAAAAAGATTAATTTTGATAATTTTTAAGGGAAAAAAAGGAGAGAATTTATAGGAGATATTTAAGGAGAGATTATAAATTAGGGAGAAATCTTAACAATGCATTAAAGAATCAAATGCCAGTTTTTTTTATCTTAAAATATATGGAGAGAGAATGTGCTTATATGCATATTTTTTTGTAAAAGAATTTATAGAAGATAATTAAATAGATTATAATTTAGAGAGAAAAAAGATTTAATAAAGAATTATATGTCAGTTTGTTTTTGTTAATAATAGATGGAGAGAGAATGTGGTTATGTGCAGTTTTTTTTCTAAAAATAGATGGAGTGAGTGGGTGGTTACTTGAATGTAAATAGATGGAGAGAGAAAGTGTTTACGTGACTTCTTAGAATTCCTGCTTTTATCCCTCCCTTTAAGATAGATTTGTCTTCATTTTTACAGTGGTTTGCCTTATCTCATTCCATTGTGTTTCCATATCCACCTTGGTTCGCTAACCAATAATGTGTGGGAAACTTAGTTGCCTTTTTTAAATAGAACAAATAAAGAAAATATTTCATTTGAATATAACATGTTTGCAATATAACTAGATTGTATATAATCTTATAAATTAGCTTGAAAATCTATGAAATGTACTTGAAAAAGATATATTTATTTTTTTAATATTCCAATATAAAGTCAAACATATTTTCGTTCTTATATTAGAAATCGGTCAAAATATGTTATTGGTCTTTTATATTTACATCAAGTTTTTAATTGAAAAGTACACTTTTATTCCTCTTTTGTTAACATCGTTAGTTTCACTTAATGGAGAATGATACCCTCCAAATCAAATCTAAAGAGTTATTCTATTCTATGATTCAATGTTGATACCAATGAAAAGTTTTAAAATATAGGAATAAATACACATTGATTTTTATAATTTAAACGTATTTAATCATATATTCACCATTCAAATTTGTTGAGTTAGTATTTTCCATTAAAACTAACAATGTTAAAAAAAAACAATCGACTAAAAGTGATATTTCCAAACAACAAGAATTAAATTAAAACTGAATACAAATCTAAAGAACCAAAAGTATACTTTTTTATATCAAAGACAAGAAACAACATGCTTAGCTTGCAAATCTTTCCAGCTAAGTAGGCCTACAACCATTCAAAAGAGACAATTGCAAACTAATCGTAAATAATAAGAGATTTAATTTCAAAGAGGTCTCAATGAGTTGTTAAATTATTACTTTTATTAATTGCAATAGTCTTCATTAACAAGTGAAAAAGTTGTTAATGAACCTATATGAAATTAAATCTTTTATATATTATTTTGGTGCAATTATCCCTATTCAAAATACTCAACAAAGCACTAGAAGGGACCCCAAAAGTGAGGTGCACAGGACTTGCCGGTAAAGCTTGTTTAGCCAGAAAATCCGCTGCACCATTAGCATGTCTTGGAATACAATTAATTATCACTTGCCACATACACGCAAAAGAGACTTTATCTCTTCAATAATTAGACGATGAGTATGATGCATTGTTGTGAAAAGTATGTTTTGTCTGGGTGTGTCAGAAAGAAACGGGTTCTACGTTGCTTACATTTGTGGGAGAGCTAACCAATATAAGTTAAAACAATTATAGGCTAGTGACATGGGTTAGAAAGAGTAGTGGGCTCGTGCTCATGACAACGGGCCACTTATTATAGGAAATCTTGTTCCAATTTGGTGATTTCCCCTGCATGCGTGATAGAAATGACTTGTCACCTTTTTACAAATTTTTTTTTTTTGAAATGGTTCTGAAATGGTTTACCATTCCATGCGATCGGCTACGTGCCCTTATTCAATTAGGGTGCATCTGTTCATCCGGAGTGTTAAAAATATGGGTGAACAATAAGAGCAACTTGGAGGCCGTAGCACTAGAAAGCTGAAGAAAGTTAGTTTGATGACTTGCCATTGCCAATTCATTCTACATATATAAATTCAATTTCAAGAAAGTTAGTTTTACTTGCCAATTGATCATATTGAAAAAAATAATACTACCTCTGGTCCTAAATATAAGACCTAATTGACTTTTTTTGGAGAGGTTAATTAAGGTTGCGAAATAGACTATTAAATCATGACATATTTGATATATTTTTACATTATACATTAGTTTATAGGTAAAATAAACTAAACTAAGGGAAAAAATTAGGTAAATCAATTTATAATTAACTTATTTTGCTTTTTTATAGGATTTTCTAAAAAAGTCAATTAGGTCTTATATTTAGGACCGGAGGGAGTATCCACTAAATACGTATATACTCTTAAAAGCATATTATGTACAAATGAAATGTTTCTTCCCTGTAAAACAAATATAATTGTTTCATATGAATAATTAGCCAACTAGAATTAAAAATCAGTTTAATTCTTGCTTTCTAATTGGTTTAAAAACTCAAATGACATGTTACTATAAAAATATTGATCTAATTATTTCTCCCAACTTCAAAGATGCATCTGAAAAGTTTGCTGTGTGAAGATGCATTTTTGAATTAGTTTTCTATACTAATTTATACTCCCTATGTTCCTAAATATAAGAGCACTTTGACTTTTTTGGAGAATCCTAAGAAAGCAAAATGAACAATTTAATCAGAACATATTTTAAATATTATTAGATCATATGTAAGTTCATAAGTCAAATAAACTAGTTTAGTGAAAAAATTTGGGAAAATCAATTTTTAATTACCATATTTTGCTTTTTTAGGATTATTCTCCAAAAAAGTTAAAGTGATCTTATATTTAGGAACCGAGGGAGTACCTTTATAATTATAGTACTTGTACAGACCTTCACGTGAACATGGTATTAAACCTACAACTTTACATTTATCCAATTTTATAACATTTTAAACTTGGACAGAAAAAACAAATTCATTGAGACTTCCCACATTGTACAACATAATAAACCTATGTCAAAAGCAACATTCTCTTAAATATGATATTAATCTTGATTTTTTTTTAAGATCAAGGCATTGCAACTCGAATACCATTTCACATACATTATTTTAGAAAATTTAATATTTGAGCACAATCTAACTGCTTAATGACGTAGTTGGTACTACCTTTCAAACATCCTTGTCATATCATACATTTATTTTGTTTTTGCCAGACTCATTATTATAAAATCATCATTGATTCATTGGTATACGGAAGGAACAAACGGATTTCCATGATGTCATGATGATCATGCATTTATTATAAGTGACAAGGGTCATTTTCACGTACCTAAAAGATGGAAACTTCACTTTGTAATAAAAGAGCAATCCAAAGTGTGTAACTAACAGTCTTCTACATTACGAGATAGATGGAGGAGACTCAAACACAAACCACCACTTTGCTAAGCCATCCTACTGAATTGGTGGGTGTAGATGGTGACTATGCTCCGGTGAGAAGCTTTGAGACACTGAAGAAAATAATATGGATTGAGAGCATCAAAACATGGAGGATTGCTGTTCCCATTGCAGTCAATATCTTCTGCTTGTTTGGCATCAACTCTATCACTTCCATCTTTGTTGGCCACATTGGCAACCTCGAGCTATCCGCCGCCGCCATCTCCCTCTCTGTCATCGGCACCTTCGCTTTTGGCTTCATGGTTTGCACACCCATTTTTACTCTTTGTTGTTGTTGTGTGTGTGATGTTTTAATTTCCTTGCTTTAATTTACTTTCTTTAGTTATATACTCTATTTCTATTTCTTGTTCATCCATGTTCATGAGATTCGACAAGGTTTTATATTAGCTGTCGAAGTATAAGATAATATTTTTCCTTTACTCATAATTATGGCAAGCTATAAACACGAGTCAGCATTAATAAGTTATTAAGAAATATTTTTTTAAATAGAGTTATCGTGTAGTTCATGTAGACATTTCCATCAAATAGATAAGGTTCTATTGTTGTCGTTGGTCATAATCATCTTCTCTCTGTTTTTTTTTGGTCTCATACATGTTAACTAAACATAAATGTTGCATATGCAACCTTTTTGCTGAACGATATAATTCTTTTATAAACCCTAGCTATAATTTGTTTCTTCTCCAGAGAATGAATCTTTATTCTTTTACTTCGACAAAAATTCTTTTACTTCGACAAAAAGGAGATGATGAAAAGGAAGTAGTAGAAGCAGAAAAAAGTTTGTTTCTCATAATCTTTATTCTTATACTAACTATGTTACATGAATATTTTCTAATATAATTAATGTAAATTATCTACGATAGTATGTTATTGTGATATGGGCGTGCATTTTCTATCATGAATGGATAATATTTGTAATATGAGTGAATTCTCTTTCCTTGTGTTTTTTTTTGATGAAAGAGTGAATTCTCTTTCTAACTACTAGGGTTGTGTTTATATGAAAGAAAAATTCTATCATATTTAGCATTAATTTTTTCAGATTATTGGAGATTATAATTTTTGTTATTGTGATTATATTGATGGCTATTGTTTCTTAGGGGTTAATTTTTTATTCGCAAGTGGAATATCACATTGTGCAATGTAAGGGAAGCAGTGGCAAACTTCGTTGCAAAAGGACACTTTTTTACCTCACCAGCACATTTCAACTTAGTCTTTTCCTTAACCAAGAAAAGAAGATTATATGATTGTATAAAAACAATGTTATCTTTGATGCCTTTGTTGCTATGTGTGACACATGAGGCATGGTTGCTATGTCTTTCAGTGAAAGATTTAAACAATAAACATCACAAAGTGTTCAATAAATCCTAACATATTATATTTTTCCTTAATTATCATTCCATGAGAAAGATAGTTGACAGTGTTATTAGTCATGACATGAATAATATTTTCAAAACCAACCCAATCAATGACTTAAGAAAAATAAGGTGAATAAATTCCTAACATCCTTCACTATATTAAATGTATCAATCAATAGATTTAACCCGCTCTCTCCACAGGGTCCCAGTCTTCCAATAATAAAAACGAGTAAAGTACGAGTAAAGTTGGTTAACTTGCCAATAACTTCGAAGGCGTAGCTATCAATAAAGTTTGGTTAACTTGCCAATAATTTGGAAGGCGTAGCTATCAATAAAGTTTGGTTAACTTGCCAATAACTTCCAAGGCGTAGCTGTCAATAAAGTTAGTTTGAGACCATGGCAAAAAAATAGGTCAGTTTGACTTTTCAAATGATTATACTTCATCCATTCCCACATGTATAAAAGCCAAAATTTAAACGGGTTCACCCCTTTCATAAGAGCTTATCTAGATTTACTAGAATTTTGAATCAGTTTTTCCTTCTTACCTATAATTATTTTCTCTCTTTACATCTTATTTCATATTCATTTTTAGTAATTATTATGTTTCTCTGCCTTTACCATCAAATTATTTCAAACATATTTAATGTTTTCCAACACTTTCTTAATCTCCGTAATTTTGCCATTTGAACTCCCGTGTGTGTTTGTGAAAGGAGGGAGTAATATACTACTCCCTCCGGTCTCTAATATAAGAGCTAGCCGCAAAAAAACGCTTCTTAAGAAAAACATGTAAATGTTAGTTGGGTGTCTAAAATTAATGTTTATTTTCCAATATTTTCATATTTATTATGATACTTTTAAAAGAGAGAAATACATAAACAATAATAAATATGAAAGAGAGTTAGGGGTAAAGTAGGAAAAAACACATTAAATGAGGAGAGAATGTGAGATGAATTCTTATATTAGGGACCAAAACCATTCAAATTTTGGCTCTTATATTAGAGATATTAGAGACATGAGGGAGTAATATAATAAAATCCAACATGGAAGAAGACTGTTCTCCCCAAAGTTAGGTTGACTTACAGGTGTGGAGAAAGTTAGCTATAAATACTTGCCAATCAATTATTGAGAAATATTTGTAAACTTCCGAGTATCATGCTATCTAAATTATAACCAATCAGTACGTAACATTTCGGTTGATTTTAATTTAATCTTAGTTGAATGCTCATCTTAAATTAATAAAATATTATATTGTTTTAAGGAATAATAAACCTATTAATAGTTAAAACAGTGATTAAATGTTTCTGCTAAAAATAAAATAAAATGTAAATGGTTTCATATAAATTGTTAGCTAATTAAGATTAAAATTAGCTGAATTATTGCGTTCTGATTTGTTCAAAGTTTAGATAACGTAATAAAAATAGAAACATAAGTATTTCTCCAAAGTGTTATATATACAAAATCTAACTTCCAAGATCTTTCTGAAAAGTTAGGTGTTGACTGGGTACTCCTAGGGGGACAAATAAAGTAGTAGTTCAAGATAAATATATATGTAAAAAAATGTAACTTCGTTTTTTAAAATACATCATTTCTCATTTATGGAGAGGGTGAATGGGAAGAGATATAGAAGAGTTGTTAAATAATCAATTAAAGGTGACAGTACAAAATTAAAGTTTTTTCTTTAACTGAAACAAAATAAGGCATTCAATAGTGCGACAAATCCAGACTTCATCTTAAAAAGATACCCCTTTACAAATCTTCACCTTAGAACCAAAGAAAGATGCTTAAGGTGGGTTACTTTTCTAAATTCCATTCAGAAGTTACAATTATTAAAAATTCATGTTACATTATTGTCGGAAGGCTTTAAGGCCAGTTTTTATAGATAAGTATAGAAATGTAATCCAACAACAGATATTATACTGTCGGAATAATTGAACCAACCCACAAACTCCCACCATTTGTAACATGAATCAATGTTAAATTACCTAATTGAATATGCAATCAGATTCTCTGTTTTTAACTAATGGGTAATTGGTTGAGCTGGTAAGTGAGCTACAACCCCGTAAGGATGAGAACGCGTGTTCGAATCCCGAGAATCGCTCTCATTAGGAGAGAGGACAACCTTGCCTATGTGGGCAACACTCTCATCCCTCGAGTCCGGATTAAACTGGCGGTGATTAACCAAAAAAAATATGAGTGGCCTTTTAAAGTATACAACAATTTTTTTGGGGGTATACAATATATAGTAACATAAATGGATGATTTTATCAATCAAAATGAGGAACCCACACAATTCCATGATGTCATTTATCATCCCCTAACTATTTCCATAATAATGTCAAGTTTCAAACACACGGAAGTACAATTAATTTTCCCTAACTTTAAATTCCATTACATATAATTATATAAATTTTAAATCTTTGTCTCATCTAATAGAGACAAAATCTTGAATATTGTGATTTGTGAAGAGACCTTTTTTGAGTGCACGTGAAGCCGTGAAGGAACCTATTCATTACAAACCATAACACCAAATTGTGAAACTAACAGTCTTCTAAGTGACAAGATGGAGGAGTCTCAGACTCAGACCACCACTCTGCTAGACCGTCCGACCGATCCGGTAGGTGACGACGGCGACTATGCTCCAGTGAGAAGCTATGAGGCATTGAAGAAGATAGTATGGATTGAGAGCATCAAAACATGGAAGATTGCTGTTCCCATTATAGTTAACATCGTGTCTGTGTTTAGTATCAACTCTATCACCTCCATTTTCGTCGGCCACCTCGGCAACCTTGAGCTATCCGCAGTGGCCATCTCCCTAACCGTCATTGCCACCTTTGCATTTGGTTTCCTGGTTAGTACTTTCGTGTAGCTTCTTCTTCTTTTTTTTTTAAAAATTAATTTCATTTGAAGTGGTCCTTGCATTGTTTTAGTTTTTTCATTATTCATACTTTCTTTTATTTTTTGGCCTCACGTTTGTTAACTGAACTTAAAAGCTTGAATTTGTGTCCAAAGAAAAAGAACTTAAAAGCTTGAATCTGGCAAGTTTACGTCAGTGTTTGGAGTGATAATTAATTTCTTGGATTGGTAATTGAGATTGTTTTTTTAGGTGAGAAGCGATTTGTCTGGTAGCATATTTTTTTTTATAGAAACATTATTTGCTTTTAATATGAACTTAGCAACGTTGCAGTCTATAATAATTGCCCTCCTTTTAATAATGAGTGGTCTAATGATGTTGAAAGCAGAGACATTGTGACTTAGTTAGATGAATTTCCTACTTTTACTCTTCATTTACTAAATTAGTGAACTAAAGGTCACACTAGTGCGTAATCGTTTCTTATTAAGATCATTTTGCCTTTATTAAAAAAACATTGCCCTGTATTGTCTTTTAACTCAAGTTAGAACCAATGTTTTGATGGCAAGTGGGATGAAAGCTTTTTCACATGTGGAAGGCCATGATTTCGAGCACGGTTATAACTCTACAAAATCTTTGCCAATAGGATTCATGCTTGTCTATATCTTGTTTTACACTCTCCAAAAGTTCTAAATTTTCCAGATGTATATTTTCCTACTTTTTCTTCTTTGGTAACCATAATGTGTTCAACTGGTAAGTGAGCTATAATCCCGTAAATAAGAATGAGATACTTTTATTGGGAGAGGGAAAAACATTACCTGTGGACAACACTTCGACCCCTCGAGTCTGAAATAGTCGGTTGCAAATAGATATCGGATTACTAGGCGGTGTTAAACAAAAAAGCCATATTTGTGGTTCGCTTATAATTGTTCTTTGTGATTTGATTTTAAAAGCTTGCTAAGTACCCCTAAATATAATATTTCTTTGATTTTTTTCGTGGGAGTTAAGGATCAGAGAAAATTATAGGGACAGTTGTATACCAACTTCAAGTAAGAGATTTAATTTCATAAAAGTCCAAAAGAGTTGTTAATAACCAATATTAACAACTGAAATACTCTTCATTAACAAGAAGTTGTCAATGGACCTTTCTGATAATAAAACTCTTGCTTGTGACTTAAGTGTGATCATCCACAAAATTATTCACTAAATTATAACATATATATGTCATATTTAATTAGATGATAGATTAATTTATAAGTAGGATAAATTAGTTTTGAAGTAAATAATTAACTATAGATATTATTTTAATATGGCAAAAGAAAAAAACACATCTTCCAATTTCAAAATCACAATAACTATTTTTTATAGGTCAAAAGCACTAATCTAATAATTAACTACAAAACTAATAAATGACTATTCCGCGGTGCATATAAATAGTATCTAACTTTGTGACTCAGTGCAAAAATGATAAAACCGGTGCTGAATGTTAATTTGTAGTTATGTGGAATCTTTCTGATATTATTTCCAAAGTGAAAAATACATTTTTGCCCTTTCCAATTAAAACGTTGTTGATATTAGTTAGCATGGGAAGATAAAGAGCGAAAGGAAGAAGGGTTGAGTTCTAATTGTGAGGGGATAAAAAAGTATTTTACTTTATATAATAATATCAGAAAGATTCCACAAAACTACAAAATAACATTTAGTATCAGTTTTATTATTTTTGCACCGGGTTAAAAAGTTAGTTATTATTTATACACCGCAAAATAGTTATTTATTGTTTTTGCCCAAAGTGAAATAGTTAATTATTAGATCAACGTTTGCCCTGTTTATAGATATTAACAACACTTCAGTATATATATTAACACCAATGAAAACTCAAAATGACCAATTTGGAATTTAGAAATTTGGAAGGTATTTTTTTGTCAATATCCCAATTTTAGATCATTAACTTTACATCTTTAATTTCTCTAAATAAGTCCTGGCGAAAAAAATAAGTAAGTGTACATGTTATAATTAAGATCAAAGAGAGTATATACTTTTGGTTTTCAACTATAGAATATATATTTTAATTACACTAAGATATTAATTAATTAAGTCATTTAATGTGGTGTGAGTTTTCTTTTCTACCATCAAACGTCTTACTAATTTTTTATTCCCGTAATTTCTCTTGTTGATTATTATTGACTACTAATAAGTATAATAAGAATAATTTGAAAAGAAAAACTTTAAAAATATATATAAATTTGTATTATATTTAAGAATGAAATTGACTCACAAATTAAGTGATGCTATGAATATATCCAAAGAATATTTAAGTTTTTGCCACAAAAAAATAAAAACGAATAAAGAAGTTGGTATGCATATTATGAGTCTATTCAAACCTCACAACTAATTTCCTAAAAAAACCTCACAACTGATCAATGATTTTCCATTTGGATATTTACTTAAGTTTCATTTACTAAGAAAACTTAGTTCACGTATAAAAAAAGAAAAAGAATAAAATTTAGTTCACTTAATGAAAAAGTTTCACCACCCTCCATACTTGAATGATGTTTTAAAATGTTTCATATATATAACGTTTCACCTCTGATCTTTCTTCTCTCCCTATACATTAATTACTCTTTAGTTGAAATTATTATAGTAAAAAGGATAAAAAAACTTTCCAAACTGAGCATAAAAGGACCAAAATTGTACAATACACTAGTTTAAGGATCTCTCTAAATAGCTAGGTTACTATTATGAGTTTGGATCTCTTTTTGTATTTCTGATGGTCATTCCGCCAAAAATGTACATAGTTACAATCAATATGAAAGTAGCATGTGTTACATAGCATATATAAATTGCTTTTCTTTTCCTTTTGCATAAAACTTGTAGTTGGGCATGGGAAGCGCATTGGAAACATTGTGTGGGCAAGCATTCGGAGCAGGGCAAGTGCATATGCTAGGAGTGTATTTACAACGCTCTTGCTTAATCTTATTCACAACTTGCATCATCCTCACTCCTATTTACATCTTTGCTTCTCCAATTCTAAAGCTTCTCGGCCAAGATGATGAAATTGCTGATCTTGCTGGAAAATTCACACCCCTTATTGTGCCATCTATTTTCGCGCTTGGACTCATTTTCCCAACGCGGAAGTTCCTACAAGCTCAGAGCAAGGTCTATGTGTTGACATGGATTGGTTTAGTTGGTTTGGCCTTACACATTTTCATGTTATGGATCTTCATTTACAAGTTTGATTGGGGACTAACCGGGGCTGCCATCGCGTTCGATACCTCATATTGGTTGGTTGCTTTGTCTCAAATTGTTTATGTTGTGGGGTGGTGCAAGGAAGGGTGGCATGGTCTGTCCATGTTAGCTTTCAAGGATCTTTGGTCTTTTGTGAAGTTGTCTATTTCTTCTGCTGTGATGCTTTGCCTTGAGATTTGGTATATGATGGCCCTCACTATTCTCACTGGTCACCTTGAGAATCCAGTCATTGCCGTTGATTCCCTTTCCATTTGGTAAGAGTTATTATTGGATACTTCAATTTTTTTTCTTAAACTTGATTTTTCTTCAAGACAATAGTCCAATTATTTTGGTTTTGCCCCCAAAGTTTTTGTGGTGAAGTTGTGAGCTTTTGAATATTTTTAAATGGACCTCACTTAGGTCAAGTTCATCCATCCAGGTTCTCCATTTCTTCAATTACTGGCCGTTAGATTGAATGTAAGGTTGTTATAAAAGGACACATGTCACTTCTATATTAAAAGAACTTGAGAACCTGGAGAAAGTAACTTATGTAAGTTTTTCCCTTTTTAAATTGATATCACTTGAAAAACATGCAAGAAGTAATTATATGTTGTCTCTAACTCTCAAATTTTAACGTTAGCTTTTCTAATAAAGACGACTTCACTCGTTTTTTAACGTTTCCATGTAAAAATTAATCTACATAAAACTCCTTACTACCCAACATCTTTTGGGGCGATTTGTGTTGTATTGTTACTTATTACAATCGCCACGTGTTTCAGCATGTACTACAACGGATGGGCGATTGTGATATTTATTGGAATCAATACAGCAGTCAGGTAGAGTATATATGATGGATCACTAGTCTTGTAGTACTACTTTGAGCCAATTCACAACTCAGACATAGGAAATCAGATATCGGAATGTGTGTGGGTGTGTGCTTTATTGATATCATTGTTATATTTATAATAAGCTTATTACGTCAAAGGAACACAAGAAAATCAAGAATATGGGTAAGTTAGTACTCCCTCTAGCTCCTAATATAATACTCCCTCCGGTCCCTAATGTAAGAGCCCAAAATTTGAATGGTTTTGGTCCCTAATATAAGAGCTCACCCCATATTCTCTCCTCATTTAATGCATTTTTTCCTACTTTACCCCTAACTCTCTTTCATATTTATTAATGCTTATGTATTTCTCTCTCTTAAAAGTACCATAATAAATATTGGCAATTTTGGAAAAGAAGCATTAACTCCAGACACCCAACTAACATTCACATGTTTTCTTAAGAAGCATTTTTTTTGACTGCTAGCTCTTACATTAGGGACCGGAGGGAGTAACTTAGTTTCCAAAACATGTAAAAGTTAATTGGATGTCTGAAATTAAGTCCTAGTTAGTTTCCAATATTGCCTTAATTCATTATGATACTATTAAAAGAGAAAAATAATAAGCATTAATAAATATGAAATAAAGTAATGGGCAAAGTAAACAAAACACATTAAATGAAAGGAGAATGTAAGATGAGCTCTTTTATTAAGGACCGGATAGTTTATGATAAAAAAAAAAAATAGGACCGGATAGTGAGAATACGTATTTCATTAGAAACATTTATTAGTCTTTTACTTATCTTACCAAAAAATAAACGTATGTGAGAAAATTCAATATACCCCTTGCGATATATTGTTCATTCAGTAAACTATAATTCCCCTTTTCAATGTATTAAATTTACAGTGTTAGAGTCTCAAATGAACTTGGGATGGGGAACCCTAGAAGAGCAAAATACTCAGTCTATGTGACTTTGTTGGAGGGACTTATTCTTGGGATTTTATTCCTAATTGTTATATTGATAGCAAGAAAGTACATCGCCTTACTTTTCACCACAAGCAAGATTCTGCAAGAAGCAGTGGCTAGCCTCGGCTACTTACTTGCCATTACTATGGTTCTTAACAGTGGTCAACAAATAATCTCAGGTATGATGATGATTATGTAGAAAAATTAGGGTTCAATTTTACTTAGAAAGTTATTGTGTAAGGATATAAAAAATGATGTTTTAACTATATTGTCCTGAAAATGGTGAAAAAGAAACAAAATTAAATTATAAAGCAAGAAGAAATTAATGTTAACTATATAATGAAAATACCTAACATTAGCTGTTAACATTCTTTACAGATAGAGGCCTAGGTCGACATAGTTGCATTTGTTTGTTTGTTTTTACAATTTATAGGTATTTCTATTGACTTCAATCATATATAAAATGACCATTTTCCATATCCTCTTTCTCAACAATAATACAATTTATAATTTTTTAAGTTTTTGGTGTCATTACCATTACAGGGGTTGCTATTGGAGCAGGATGGCAAGCAATAGTAGCTTATATCAATGTGGGTTGTTATTATATTTTTGGGCTTCCGTTGGGATACCTCCTTGGATATAAAGCAAATTGGGGAGTTAAGGTGAGTTCTTTTTTTTTTTTATTATAGACAGAACAAACACTTAAATTCCACTTCGTTTTCTGATTGATTTAATTTTTTATGAAATTTAATTGCATATGTCATAAGGACTTCTATGAATAATTAGTTCCATTGAAAATGAAAAATGAGTATATTTTAGAAAAATCTACACATTTTTTTTTGGAAAAAATACAACTTATAAACTATTTTTCTTTTGTAAATTAATTATTTAACTTAAATAAAAATTATAATAATATAGGAGCCTAGGAGGATTTAATAGCTATTCCTAAAATTATTAGGGGCTGTTTGTCGATATGTTTTTGTTTTTCTGTTGCCAAAAAAGTTTAAGAGAAAAATATATTCTCAAATTTGGAAAAAACACAAAAACTATCAAACATCTAAAAGATGTTTTTGTTTTCATTTTTTAATAAAAAAACATTTTTGTTCATACGAACAACTAATTGAAAAACAATTTTTTTTTGTATTTTCATGAAAAAAAAGTTTTGAAAAACAGAATCAAATACCTCTGTAGTAAGACATAAGTCTAAAAATTGATTCAAACTTTGTAAATAAGAAAGCTAGACTTGTCTCTTATATCATTCATAAAAATTCATAAATCAGACTCCCATATTTTACAACTTATATTTGTCTTATTCTTCTTTTAAATTCCCCTCTATTCTTTTCTTTTTTTCAGTCTTCTTCTCTGTCTTGTATGAATTGAGTGTAGATAAGGCAATTGGAGAAGTTATGTTTTGACAGATGAATTTGATTGGTTGATTTTTAGGGACTTTGGGGTGGAATGATACTTGGGATTGTTCTCCAAACTTTGATTCTCATGTTTATTGTCTTAAAGACCAATTGGAACAAGGAGGTAATTATTGAGTCTTTTAATAGTTTAATTCCATATGGATATAATTTTATACATTTATTTATAGCATGCAAGTTTTTGCTTGTTTGGTTTCACCTATATTTCAAATAATTTTGTGCTCTTGAACATAAATATATGTGAGAATGACTTTACCATGTAAATAAAGCACAAAATTAGTTATTTGAAGAGGAAACAAACAAGCATCTCAATTTAACGATCAATATCACGTGTTATAGTAGTAAATATTCTGTCATCACCTACAGGTTCAACAATCGACCGAACGCGTGAAAAGATGGGGAGGAAGACATGATGTTAACGATGTCGAGACTGAAGAAACCCCAATGTGAAACACATACTGCATAAATTCCTATTTTTAGAAGACCTTATTTACAGGAGAAAATCACAACTAGGTCCCTACTCCATGGTAAGGGAAATCGATTACAACTAGGTTGCAAACAATCACCAAATTAAATTGAAATCTTAAAGTTTTGGTTTCTGTTGTCGTTGATATGTATGCATGACAAGCATGCATAAAAATGACTTTTAGAAATAGACTCAAGGCAAGGACATGAAAATTTATCTACCATAATTATTCCTTAAATAACATAAATGACTCTTAGACGTAGAATTAGCATTTTGCATAGTGCAAGTTATATAATTGTTATTTATATTTATAGTAAGTGGATTTGTTAAAGATATATTTTACCATTAAAGTTATAGATTTCCAGATACTATCACACAAAGTCAGAGATCAAGAATCTTATGTTGCTATTTAATTTATTTATAGACTGCTTGATATTTTAAATAACAGTCTATAAATTATACAATTTGTTATAAAAGAGAATACTTTTATGGAAGAAAAGGTTTTTTGTGGCATTTCAAAGAAAGTTTTTGTATTTATTCATGTTTTCAAGCTTTTGATAGATTCCAAGTTGTTTAAAGTTGGTTAAACATAATTGGTTTATCTTCATTTTTATGTAGATAATCCACCTTTGTTCACTAACCACTAGCTATGTGTGAGAAACCTAGTTGCCTTTTTTTTATAGATAATACAAAGAGCCACAATTAAGTCATTATTGATCTTTTTTTATTACAAATTAAGTCATTATTCTAATTGCTTACCAAAGATCAAGGAAAGAAAATAGGTAATTTAAATATAAATGTATGCAATATAACTAGATTATTTATTATTTTATGAATGATATAAATTAATTTGAAATCCTATAAAATTTGTCAGAATTTGTCTTCATTTTTACGGTGGTTTGCCTTATCTCATTCCATTGTCTCATTCCATTGTGTTTCCATATCCACCTTGGTTCGCTAACCAACCACTAATGTGTGGGAAACTTAGTTGCCTTCTTTAAATGGATCAAAGAAAGAAAATATTTCATTTGAATATAACATGTTTGCAATATAACTAGATCGTATATAATTTTATAAATTATGTATAAATTAGTTTGAAAATCTATGAAATGTACTTGAAAATGATATATTTATTTATTTTTAATATTCCAATATAAAGTCAAACATATATGTTCTTATATTAGAAATTGGTCAAAATATGTTATTGGTCTTTTATATTTGCATCAAGTTTTATTTTAGTCCGTTTTAATTGAAAAGTACACTTTTATTTCTCTTTTGTTAACATCGTTAGTTTCACTTAACAGAGAATGATACCCACCAAATTAAATCTAAAGAGTTATTCTATTCTATGTTTAAATGTTGATACCAATGAAAAGTTTTAAAATATAGGAATAAAATACAAAGTGATTTTTATAATTTAAACATATTTAATCATATATTCACCATTCAAATTTGTTGAGTTAGCATTTTCCATTAAAACTAACCGTGTTAAAAAAATAATTGACTAAAAATGATCTTTCTAAACAACAAGAATTAAATTAAAACTGAATACACATATAAATAACCAAAAGTATACTTTTTTATATCAAAGACAAGAAACAACATGCTTAGCTTGCAAATCCTTCCAAGTAAATAGGCCTACAACCATTCAAAAGAGACAATTGCAAACTAATCGTAACTAAGAGATTTAATTTCAAAGAGGTTCCAATGAGTTGTTAAATTATTACTTTTATCTATTGCAATAGTCTTCATTAACAAGTGATAAAGTTGTTAATGGACCTATATAAAATTAAATCTTGCATATATTATTTAGGTGCAACTATCCCTATTCAAAATACTCAACAAAGCACTAGAAGGGACCCCAACAGTGAGGTACACAGGACTTGCCGGTAAAGCTTGTTTAGCGAGAAAATCCGCTGCACCATTAGCATGCATGTCTTGGAATACAATTAATTATCACTTGCCACATACACGCCAAAAGAGACTTTATCTCTTCAATAATTAGACGATGAGTATGATGCAATGTTGTGAAAAGTATGTTTTGTCTGGGTGTGTCAAAAAGAAACGAGTTCTACGTTGCTTACATTTGTGGGAGAGCTAACCAATATAAGTTAAAACATTTTAGAGGCTAGTAACATGGGTTAGAAAGAGTAATGGGCTCGTGCTCTTGACAATGCTCATGACAACGGGCCACTTATAGGAATTCTTGTTCAAATCTGGTGATTTCCCCTGCATGCGTGATACAATGACTTGGCACCTTTTTACAAAAAAAAAATATATATTTTTGGATCTCCAAATATTTTTTTTCTTGTTCACTTATTTAATTAAATGGTTATCCGGAAGGCCATTTTTTTAGATATTAAGAGTTGAGAACTCTTCAAATCTGAAAAAAAAAATGGTTCTGAAATGGTTTCCATTCCATGCGATCGGCTATGTGCCCTTTTTCAATCAAGGGTGCATCTGTTCATCCAGAGTGTTAAAAATGTGGGTGAACCATAAGAGCAACTTGGAGGCCGAAGCACTAGAAAGCTGTAGAAAGTTAGTTTGATGACTTGCCATTGTCAATTCATTCTACATATATAAATTCAATTTCAAGAAAGTTAGGGCCCGTTTGGTTCAATTGCATGAGAATTTTGAAGTGCAATGCAATGTAATGCAATGGATGGTAATGCAATATTTATTACCATGTGTATGTTTGGTAAGTTTGAAAAGTGATGAGATTGCAATCATCATTTTAAATATAAAAAATTATGCAATTGCTATTTTGCCCTTTCCTAAAAAAATCATGTGTTCTCTTCTATTTTGTTTTGACTTGATGTATCTTCTTTCAAACTATTTGCCTTTTCTCCCCTTCTCCCCATCAAGTGCCAAACGAAATAATTCATTTGAAATTTCTATCCTCTTTTTACCACACTCACCAAATACTTCTTGTACAAAAAAAATACTAAGATACAATCCTTCAATTTCACAATTTTGGGCTGTTATTGATGCATGAAATTGATCATATTGAAAAAAAATCCACTAAATACATATATAGTCTTAAAAGCATATTATGTACAAATGAAATGTTTCTTCCCTGTAAAACAAATATAATTGTTTCATATGAATAATTAGCCAACTATCTAGGATTAAAAATCAGTTTAATTGTTGCTTTCTACTCCCTCCGATCCTTATTATAAGTCACCAACTATCTCTAATTTTTTGTCCTTAATATAAGTCACTAACCGTCGCATTAAATGTTCTTTTCCCACTTTACCCATGTTATTAATGGAGATTCAAAATTGAAAATATGAAACACATTATTTAATGAAGAGCGAAGTTGGAAAACGTGGAAAATTTAGCATGAATTTTATGACTCAACTACCATTCCTCGGTATGTGAGAAATGAATAGTTGGTGACTTATAATTAGGACGGATGGAGTAATTGATTTAAAAACTCAAATGATATGTGCTTATAAAAAAACTCAAATGACATGTTACTATAAAAATATTGATCTAATTATTTCTCCCAACTTCAAAGATGCATCTGAAAAGTTTGGTGTGTGAAGATGCATTTTTGAACAAGTTTTCTAAACTAATTTATACCTTTATAATTATATATAGTACTTGTACAGACCTTCACGTGAACATGGTATTAAACCTACAACTTTACATTTATCCGATTTTATAACATTTTAAACTTGGTCAGGAAAAAAAATTCAGTGAGAGACTTTCCACATTGTTCAACATAATTAACCTATGTTCAAAGCAACATTCTCTTAACATGATACTCCCTCAGTTCCTAAATATAAGATCACTTTGGTTAATTTGGGGAGATTAAGGAAGACAATAAAATTACATGATCTTCCCAAAATCCCCTCAACCACTTAACTTTAAAAGGAGGAGGAATTTTCAATGAAAAGAGGGAGTATAAGGGTAGTTTGGGTAAAACTTGAGATAAAATAGGAAGTGATCTTATATTTAGGAACTTATCCACTTCCCCCAAAGTGATCTTATATTTAGGAACGGAGGGAGTATTAACCTTGATTTTATTTTTTAAGATCAAGACCTTGCAACTCGAATACCATTTCACATGCATCATTTTAAACAATTTAAGATTTGAGCACGATCTAACTGCTTAGTGACGTAGTTGGTGGTTAAAAATGCAATCACTACCTTTCAAAGATCCTTGTCCTATCATACATTTACTTTGTTTTTTCCAGAGTCATGATTATAAATCATTGATTATATTCATTGGTATGCGGAAGGAACAAACGGATTTTCATGATGTCATGATGATCATGCATTTATTATAAGGGACAAGGGTCATTTCCACGTACCTAAAAGAAGGAAACTTCTTCACTTTGTATTTTGTAATAAAAGAGCGCTCCAAAGCCAAGTGTGTAACTAACAGTCTTCTACAGTACGAGATGGAGGAGACTCAAACACAGACCACCACTTTGCTAAGCCATCCTACTGAATTGGTAGGCGAAGACGGTGACTATGCTCCGGTGAGAAGCTTTGAGACATTGAAGAAAATAATATGGATTGAGAGCATCAAAACATGGAGGATTGCTATTCCCATTGCAGTCAATATCTTCTGTTTGTTTGGTATCAACTCTATCACCTCCATCTTTGTTGGCCACATCGGCAACCTCGAGCTATCCGCCGTCGCCATCTCCCTCTCTGTCATCGGCACCTTCGCTTTTGGCTTCATGGTTTGCACACCCATTTTTACTCTTTGTTGTTGTTGTGTGTGTGTGATGTTTTAATTTCCTTGCTTTAATTTACTTTCTTTAGTCATATACTCTATTTCTTGCCCTTTTATGTTCATCAGATTCCACAAGGTTTTACATTACTTGTCGAAACTTTCATTTACTAATGATTAAGGCCAGCTATAAAAATGAGCGTTAATAAATTACTAGAAAATAGGAGTATTTTTTTTTTTTTGATAGAGTTTGGCATCATGCAATCCATATAAACGATTTCACCAAATATGTATGGTTCTATTGTTGTCGTCAGTCATAATCATCTTCTCTCTGTTTTTTTGTCTCGTACATGTTAATTAAACATAAATGTTGCATATGCAACCTTTTTGCTGAACGATAGATGATTATTTAGGTGTGGTAATTGAAATCTCTGATTTTGGTAGTTTGTGTTGGGAAAATTTGCTAGGTACCTAAGTTTAGACAAACCATATTTTTGTCATGTTATTCATACTTTAACGTCTTTGACACCCGTAATTTGTTCACTTGTGATGTTCATAGGCCATTTCATTTCGAATTAGAACTAAATTTTGTTTTTGGAATGGAAATTGGAGCGTGATTATGGTGTACAAGCTGGTAAATATGTGAGGATTTTTTTTTTCTAATGTTAACATGCATGATTATGAATCGTGATGTCAAATGAGAACTGAATATTAAACATGTCCGCACCCAAAAAACAGAAAAGGACAAAACAAACATAGATAAACTAACAAAGCTATAATGAGTCACAATAACTAGTCAATCGTGCATTACTGTTTCATAATGGAGGGAAACAAGTGTTCGAGTTCTGAGAAGCATACAAAGAGAGACAAAAAGACTTTGAAATCTAAATTTTGAAAGGGATTAATTTCCTTTGATTGAATCAAAAAAAGATTTAAGGCAAATTATATTCAGCCAAAAATGTGCATGCTTAAAATCAGTTTCAAAGAAGCTTGTATTACATTATATTGCTTATATTAATTGCTTTTTTATTGTAAAAAACTTGTAGTTGGGCATGGGAAGTGCATTGGAAACTCTAAGTGGGCAAGCCTTTGGAGCAGGGCAAGTACATATGCTAGGAGTGTATGTACAACGCTCTTGCTTAATCTTATTCACAACTTGCATCATCCTCTCCCCTATTTACATCTTTGCTTCTCCAATTCTAAAGCTTATCGGCCAAGAAGACGAAATCGCTGATCTTGCTGGCAAGTTCACCATCCTTACATTGCCATATCTTTTCTCTCTTGCCTTCACTTTTCCCACTCAGAAGTTCCTCCAAGCTCAGAGCAAGGTCTATGTGCTTACCTGCATTGGTTTAGTTGCTTTGGTCCTTCACATTCTGCTTCTCTGGCTCTTCATTTACGTGTTCGATTGGGGACTCATTGGAGCAGGCGTGGCATTCGATATCTCGAATTGGTTGATTGCTTTGTGTCAGATTGTTTATGTTGTGGGTTGGTGTAAGGAAGGGTGGCATGGATTTTCCATGTTGGCTTTTAAGGATCTTTGGTCTTTTGTGAAATTGTCTCTTTCTTCTGCTGTGATGCTTTGTCTTGAGGTTTGGTATGTGATGGCCCTTACTATTCTCACTGGTCATCTTGAAGATCCAATCATTGCTGTTGATTCCCTTTCTATTTGGTAAGAACCTATTGTTGGACATTTTCTTCTGGCTTTTTTCTGAAACTTGTTTTTTAGTATCACATTAAATGTGTGTTTAGTTTATCATGTGATATATTTTAGGAAATTAATGTTATATTGTTACTTATTACTACATGATGTGTTTCAGCTCGTACTTCAATGGTTGGGAGGCTATGCTATTTATTGGACTCAATGCAGCAATCAGGTATGATGAATCGTAAATAATTTTTGCAGTCTGTTCCACTTCAATCCTCACGCACAAAGTGAAATAGGAGCATGGTACCTACCAAAACCTAGTTTTAGATGGCCAGACTACTGGATCAATGATCAACCAGATCATTGGCCAATTCGGTCAATAGCGTTGGATTGGATCGACTGAGATGGATTTTTTCCTTACTAAGCTTGAAACGACATTGGGTGTGTTTGGCTAGGCTTGTGGAAAAGTGGCTTATTTTTATGTTAGTTAGAAAGTAAGCTCTAGATTGACTTATTTTTATGTTTGGATGAACTTTGAAAAAAGTGGTTTATTTTCCCATTTGGCTTATAAACATGTTTGGATGAATTTTTTGTTTAAAATGAGCATATTTTTAAGCTAGCTTATTTTTAAGTCATGTAGAAAAATAAGCTACCTTATTTTCTTAAATAAGCTACCTTGAGTGACTTATAAATAAGCTGACTTATTTCAGATAAGTTGGGTGAGGCAAATATTTTTTTTTTGTTGGAGAGTGAACCAAACATAGAAAGCCACACTTTCCCAAAATAAGTTGTTTTATTCAAAATAAGCTGTTTTATTTCTCAAAATAAGTCGAGCCAAACACACTCATTGTCTTAAGTTTTTAAAAAATGTAGTTCTCTGAGCAAAAAAAAATGTAGTCCATTATATTTATGCTTTAATAACTCTGTTTTGTTAGGTTATATATAGTCTATATACTTGAAGATCAAGCTTTTTCATCCAAATATTATGATAACTTGTCTGGTCCCTAATTGCCTTAATCGATTTGAATTTTATGACTTACATTACATGGGGGAGGGGGCAGTGTGTGTGTGAGTGTGTGCTTTATTCACATCTTTATTGTACTCATAATAATCATATTAAAGGTGCATGAAAAATGGGAATATTGTTTAGTTTGTTTCTAAGACACGTTCATAAGTCTTTTACTGATATCTTCAGTTCAAAAAAATGTCTTTACTGATATCTCATCTCTTTTTTCTTGGCTAACCATATGTGAGCGAATTCAATATAAACAGGCTATTGTTCATTCAATAAATAATTTCTTCTCTTTGTAATTTTGTTCATTTTAAAGCGTGAGGGTTTCAAATCAACTTGGGATGGGGCACCCCAGAGGAGCAAAATACTCAGTGTATGTGACTGTGACGGAGGGTTTCATGCTTGGGATTTTTTTCCTGGTTGTTATCTTGATAGCAAGGAAGTACATTGCCTTACTTTTTACCAGCAGTAAGGTTCTGCAAGAAGCCGTTGCTAGCCTTGCCTACTTGCTTGCCGTAACTATGGTTCTTAATAGCGTTCAACCAGTGATATCAGGTATGCAATTTTGTTTATGTAACATAGGTTAGTGTTCAATTTTACACAGGAAGTTTTTACATAAGAAATTGCGGGTAGCAAAAAGGTTTTTTTTTTTTTAAATATCAATGAGTAGTTGGTTAAGCTGTTAAGTAGGCTCACCCCTTTAAGGATGAGAACACGCACTCGCTCTATTGAAAAAGAGGATAACCCTAGCTATATGGGTAGCATTCATATCCCTCGAGTTTGAATTAATCAGTTGCTAATAAGCACTGTATTATCGGACGGTATTTATTAAAAAAAGTTTTTCTTTAATACTTCCTCCGTTCCTAAATATAAGATCACTTTGGCTAATTTGGAGAGATTAAGGAAGTCTTTCCAATAAATTAGGATTACATGATTTTCCCAAAATACCCCTCACTTAAATTTAAAAGATTGAGGGAGTAATTTACTTGTAAAATGAGTATAGGGGTAATTTGAGCAAAACTTGAGAAAAATAGAAAGTGTTCTTATATTTAGGAACTTATCCACATTCTCAAAGTGATCTTATATTTAAGAACCGAGGGAGTAATATAAATTTGAAAATTTAAACACTACAAAAAACGGGGCCCATATCGGCGTTTTATAGGGCCTCAAATCGGCGGAATTTTCCGGCGGAATAGCGCTACGGCGTTTTGGCAAAACGCCTAAATATTTGCCGTGGGAATGCGGCATTTAGGAGTTTTGAAAAACGCCTAGACGAGGGGCAAAACGCCGGTATGCGGAAATAATATTTTTTTATTTATGCACATAGGAGTTTTATAAAACGCCTATGTGCGGTATTAAATAATAATATTTCATACCGGCGTTTTGCAAAACGCCGGTATGTGTTTTCCAAAAAAAAATAAAAAACATTTTTCTTCCTGATTGTTTAGAACCAGGAAGAAAAATGTTCAAAAACATAAGGAATGATATGTTAATCCCAAAGTTACATACACATAAAGAATAATATATATAAACATAAGCAATAACAAGAGTAATTCATAAAACATGATACACAAATATATAAAATCAAAACAACAAGCAATATGTAAAAGAAAAGCAATAAGATCATATCAACATTATAAAATCAAATATCACCAAAAAACACGAAATAAAAAACATCAGCAAAACTAGCCAAAAAAACAAAGCAACAGCAACATTGAATGAGAGACGAAGAGAAGAAAATAGAAGAAAACGAGAAAATGAGCAACTTTGCGGAAGGATGGAGGTGCTATTTATAGGAAAAGGAGGTGCGTACTGGCGTTTGGAAAACGCCCATATGCATTTTAATATTAAATAATGCATATAGGCATTTTGCCAAACGCCTATATGCATTATTTACATTAAAATAATGTATATAGGCGTTTCAGGGAAACGCCTATATGCTTTCTAATGCATATAGGCGTTTGGCGGAAACGCCTATATGCATTATTTTAATGTAAATAATGCATATCGGCGTTTCCTCAAAACGCCTGTATGCGATTAAATATTATTTTAATCGCATATAGGCGTTTTGAGAAACGCCTATATGCATTTAGTGCATTTAATATGCACTTAATGCGCAGATAGGCGTTTTTCAAAACGCCGATAGGCGTTTCTCAAAACGCCTATGTGCGTTTAAAATAATATTTAATCGCAGATAGGCGTTTTGAAGAAACGTCTATATGCGGTTTTCTGAATAAAAAAATAAAAAAAAACTGTCAGCCCCTCTTTTTTAAATTTAAAAATCATACCGGCTTTTGTTATACCCAAAACGCCGATATGGAAACGCGGAAAAAAGGCGGGAAGCGCGCGCCAAATTTATTGGCGTTTTCATATAGGCGCTTTGGGTAAAAACGCCGGTATGCGTCTCATATAGGCGTTTTGGACCAAAACGCCGGTAAGATTGCGCCGGAATGACCCGTTTTTTTTGTAGTGAAAGAAATGGTCTCCTAAAAACTTGATGTCAATCATAGACATTTTTAATGGGAAAGGAGCCGTTTTCTACCGGTTGTAGGGTGATCATGTTGATCCACAAAAGAACTTCCAAATATCCAAAACAGTTACATGAAGATTTTCAGGAAAAATTGAAATTTAAACTTTTATAAAATGATCATTTCCCATCTACTCTATCTCAAAACTTGAAGTTATAATCCTCAGTTTCTGGAATATTATCATTGCAGGGGTTGCTATTGGAGCAGGATGGCAAGCACTAGTAGCCTATATCAACGTCGGTTGTTATTATATCTTTGGGCTTCCTTTGGGATACCTCCTTGGATACAAAGCAAATTGGGGAGTTAAGGTAATTTCTTTTTATGGGGAACAAGAGAAAGCAATTCTACATTTCTACTCCCTCCACTCCTAGGACCACATCCGTATATCAGTTTGATTATAAATATAAGATCATTTTATGAATTCTCTTAACTTTATCCGGAATTGTCCACATTGATGCACCTTAATACTCCCTCTGACCCCTATTATAAGAGTTAGCCGCCAAAAAAACACTTCTTAAGAAAACACGTGAATGTTAGTTGGGTGTCTGGAGTTAATGCTTCTTTTCCAATATTGCTCATATTTATCATGATACTTTTAAGAGAGAGAAATACATAAGCATTAATAAATATGAAATACAGGTAGAGGTAAAGTAGGAAAAACACATTAAATGAGGAGAGAATGTGAGACGAACTCTTATATTAAGGACCAAAACCATTCAAATTCGGGGCTCATATATTAGAGACCGGAGGGAGTAATAAACAAGAAAAATGAAAGGGTGGGAATGAAGATAGATGGTAAAAGTATTTAATAATATCATATGATTTTAACTAATATAACTATCATTCTTAATAATATCAAATTAGGTAAACAGATATTATATTATGACTGAAGGAAGTATAATATAAAACCTAATTAACATTTTTTGAAATATTGAAGAATCTAAATAAGTCATTTCATCATCATAACATATATAATGTGAATTATTAGATTATATGTGTTAGCTTATAAATCAAACGAAATTATTTTTAAAAAAAATCCAGGTAATATATCTATACTAATTTGTTTGACTTTCTTAATCTTATTTTAAAAAAGTCAAGTAGATGGTTTTATATTGAGGAGCAAATCTAATTGTAAATGTAGGAGTAGGTTGGAGATTTTATTTTGGTTATAAATATAATATCAAAGTCTATTTTATCTACCAAACTTATAATGTTTTGAAACTATATTTTTTTATGAATTGAAACTATATTTTAGTGATTACACAAATAATGAGAATTTTGGTAAAAATAGTTCCAATGTAAAAGAAAAATGAGTTTTCTTTTTAGGAAATCCATACATTTAGGTAAAATTGGTTGGTAAACTTATAAAGTCATGGAGAGTTAACAAGCCCAAATATAAAAGTGATAAAGTTTAATAATTAGAGATGGTAAATGTTTAGGTAAAATTGGTAAAATATTTACAAATAATTGCTAAATTAATGAAACTCACCATATGTATATTAGTCACTTTTTTTAAATTTATGAAAATGACAAATCAGCCCATATCACTCACCTGTCATTTCAAAGATTTTGTACATAACAGTCTTCTTTATATAATTTTTTAGAGTCGTTTTCTTTTATTCCCCCATATTTTTTTTTCAAATATATAATTTAACTAATTTCTTTAATCTTTATAAATTAATTATCTACTCATATCTTAATAAACACTCATTAAGTGATAGTTACTACAAAATCTTAGTAGGAGATTAGTTGTCAATATTAATTAAAACTTTGTAAATATAGGATTGTTATAAGCCATTAAAGTTAGTCTCATATGTCAATGATAAAAATTTACAAATTTATTAGTCCCCATATTTGCGACTCATCTTCTCTCTTTCTTGCCTTCTCTATTTTTCTTTTCATGTCCTGCAACAAATGAGTTTTAAAGACATGAATAAGAAATATTTTTTCCACTGCTTTTGAAGATATCAATTGTTTCATTGATGGATTTTTAGGGACTTTGGGGTGGAATGATAGTAGGGATTGTGCTCCAAACCTTGATTCTCTTGTTTATTCTCTACAAGACCAATTGGAACAAGGAGGTAATTAATTGAAGTGATGCTCTTGGAAGATTTCTGTGGTTATAATTTTTGTACAAATTAATTACATACGTAAAGTGAAAACAATTAAGTGTTAAATTAAGATTGCTAATATTCTATGCCTTTCCTTTCAGGCTGAGCAATCTTCTGAACGCGTAAAAAGATGGGGAGGACAATTTAAAGATGATGTCGAGACTGAAGAAAACCCAAATTGAAACATAAGTTATGCAATAATAGGTATTTCTAGGTGGTCCTATTCATCATTTCATGTTAGTTTAATTTTGTAATGTACTATACATTTTTAATAAGTCGAATATTTTTATATACTATGGTCTTTATGATCCAGTATCTTCCCGAGATTCCTGAATGCATTAAAATTTTGGGCCTAATTCTTCTTCTAATGGTGGATTTCAAGCCAATTAATGCTGTGGCTTGTGACGCAATAGTTACTTCTGAATTTTCACATGAGAAAAAATATGAAGGTCCGTTTACTTATATTTGTGTAAGCCTAGCTATCTAATGTTCTTAATTAATTCTTTCCATGTGAATTTTTCTCATTAACAAGTTCTACATTGATATAATTTTAAAACTTTGCTGGAAGATGGTTAATAATAATAATCACACATCATAAAATTAAACTGAAACCTAGTTTTCGATCGATCCCATAACTATATAAGTACTATGATATGATACCTAGGGAAGCACTTCTAACCTGAAAATATTCACATTTTACTTCAAACCCTAGATGCAAAGTGTCCAAGTTAAAGCCATGCATGGTGATCCTCTGCCTCTACGTGACTGTCCAACAGAAAATGATGAGTGTGGGGATTGGAATAGGACGGAAATGAAAAATTGAAGGGACGATCAGGATATCAATTAAAAGGACGTTGTTGCAATTTTTTGTGTTTGTTATAACTTATAAGCCATCAGTTCAATTCAACGGACATGGTTCAAATATTTTGAAGATGATGATGAGATGAAAGCTTTTTAAAGAATTCAAACCCGCATCGCCAATGTGCTAGGTGGATAATGACTGTGCGGGGCTAATTGACTGAATCCCACAGTTGAGGGTGGGCTTCACCATAATTTATATGTTTGGCATCATATTAATTGACTAAAACAGGTTTTCATTAGTATAAAATAGGGTGAAGGCCTCTCTCCATTGATATCTATTTTCAGTTCGCCTCCTTTTAAATCTGATAGTGACAATTTACCCTCCATTCTAATCCAGCATGCATTGTAATGAAAAATATGTATTTAATGTTTTATCATTTTTTTCCTGAAAGTGGTTACATCAAAATGGTAGAGAAGTAGTTGGCCAAAAAAAATGGTAGAGATCAGAAGTAACACATTTGGATCTAAATGGAGGCAATAGGGGAATCAATGGAGAGGCCCCCCACACTATTAAATAAGCTACTTTTATTCACGAAATGATGTACCTCAAGCTAAATTGTTAGAATTTAAAATGAAGAAGTGTTTTTTGTTAAGTCGTGTTTTAAATTAGAAATGATATCGAGATTTGTATAGGGAGTCAATTCTAAAATAACGTCTCTTTAATATCTAAAAACCTACGTGTAAATGTGCATCTTGGTATATTGTTCATTTATATGGGTACATGAGTCTATCTAGCTATATGACCATATTTTATATTGCAAAATGTGTAGCTTAATTAAAAAGGTACATTTTCAAGACATCACATAATGGTCTACAAAGAGTCTCATCACCATAGTTCAATTTGGATTCACAAAAATTTAAAACACTCACAATTTCGCGATATGTCTCCTTAGTTCCAAAAACATATATGAAAAGGTATATGTTTGCATATTTGTTCATTATATGGGGTGCATGAATTTATCTATATGGTTATTATTTTACATTGGACATGTGTTGGTTAAAGGGGTATATACCACTTCAAGACATCACTTTATGATTTATAAATATTTTCACCATCACTCCATTTGGGGACACATATTTAAAACCACATAATTTCAATAGTAAACACATCATTAGGAGTGATCATTCAATTATTCAGCTCAGCTTTTAGTAAAATCGAGATAACTAAACACCGAATAGGTGATAATTTCAACTACTGAATCAAAACCCCAATAACTGAAAATGAAAGGGAATCAGAAATTATTTTTTTGGTTTTAAGGTTGTTACTTTTAATATTGTTTTTCTCATTGAAGTTCTCTAGAAAGATTTCTTTCTCCTTAAAAAAATTATCAGAATACTTTTCACAAATGATATTGTATTATTTTATTGTAGAAAAATAGTAACTCATGTTTCTCATTCATTTCTCGTGAAACATCCACACTTCAAAACAATATTGTAGGAAAAACAAATTTGTGGAAGCACAATACAAGAAATAATAGTAATAAGCAAAATACACTTGAATATAGGGGGAAAACTTTGTAACTGATTAACTGCACCAATAATAATAATAATAATAATAATAATAATAATAATAATAATAATAATAACAACAATAATAATAATTTTTGTCTATTTGATTGCATATATCAACTTAGACATTTATCAGTTCTACCAAATCATTTAATCATGCTAAATTAATAAAATTAAACATCCAAAAGCCTATTCGGCATATAAATCATGATATCTTCTACTCAAACTTATTAACAATTACCATCATATACCAATACATTATGCTATAAAAAATGACATATACCAATACATTATGCTATAAAAAAGATGAATATGCTAAAGAAATCTCAAATCATTTTATTAGCTATATGTACAAAATTATATAGAGAAAGAATGTACTTTTCTTAATTTGGTGATAAAATTGCAAGGAAAAACAATTTCTCTGAAGGACTGTTAGGAATGATACCAATCGTAAATCCATGCTCAAGAAGATTTGGTTCATTATCCCATCATTAACAAGTAGTATGATTTTTTTTTTGCTCAGAACAAGTAGTATGATTTCATCACCGTTAAAAAAATATTTCATAAACACATCAAATTTTCACAACTCAACACATCGAATCTTTTGATCCAAAAAAAAAAACATCGAATCGTTGCATCATAATAAATTATATGTTCTCATCATCAACAAGTAGTATGATTTAATTGCATGATGTGTAGGCCCGCTTTCTTGGATTGAACCCACGAAGTAACACCGGAACTTAAAAAGTAAAGTGTCCTCTGTGTGTGTGTGTGGCCTAAACAGGCCTTTTCCTATTTGCGTTTTTCCCAGACTATTCCAACCCCTTAACACATACAAACACATATATACAACGATGCCAATTTTTTTTCTAATAAATTTTTTAAATCATTGTTGCTCATCACTCATTGCTTCTGGTTGAGATGATGAGAACAATGATAAAACTAGCGCAGAAACCAATAGCAGCTAAACCACAAAGCGTTGCAATAACTATTAACAACACAAGGACACCAATGTAAATGGTTTGGAGTACTGCAGTGTAATGATGTTGGCCATTGTTCATCTCTCCCACAAGACCTTTCGCCAATAATGAGAACCATATTGCTCCCATTGCAAACACAACTGCAGCAACCACATGAAATATGTAGCATACTAATACTCTATTGGTCATATCCACTTCATCGACATGATCTGCCAAAATCCCAGAAGAGGAAAAGAAAATTGACTCACTCTTTTAGTGATAAGGTAAAATCATATCAATATATCAATTAAAAAGTATTATTATTATGTTCTTATACATATGTGCAACTTTCCCAAAAAATTATATGCTTCTTATTATAAGTCTAGTTTGGAATTAATTAATGCATGCGACATACTGTATCCCTATTAAATTTAAAAAAAGAAAGAAAGAGAAAACTAATATTAGTTTAATACCTATTTTTAAAGGAGGGTGATATGAGAAAGATTTATCAAGAAATGATATTTAATTAGTATATTAGACATTATATATGTATCAGACATTATAATTTTGGAGATTCCAAATATATAAATAACCCATAAATGCGTATCAATTTTTCTTATCTCCCCATTAATTTGAAACTTAAATGAGAACACCCCACACAATATCTAAGAAATTGATTTTCAAGTACTCCCTCTCCGTCCACGGCCCATGCATCCTATTTATACGTTTCATTTTGAGTTTAACCAATTATATTTGGGATAAAGTGCAAAAATAGTCGTGTAATTGTCACCGAAATGCAAAAATGTCAAAATGAGTTATTGAATTTCAAATATGAGACAAAAATGGTAAGCGCAGTTAATTTTTTAACTTTTTTACGCATCATCATCTGCTGATTCATCTCTAACTAAAATATGTGGCAGACTTATATATTATTTGCCCTTGTGTAATGATGATGCGATAGAGGATAATGAGTAAAAAAGTCAAAAAAAATAACTATTATAACCATTTTTGTCCCAATTTTGAAATTTGATGACTAGTTTTGCTTTAAAAAATTTTACATTGTCATTTTTGCACTGTGACAATTATGTAACCATTTTTTCACTTTAAAGGATTATATTTTTACTCATTTTATTCACTCTCTCATCATTCTTTCCTAACCCATACATTTTTTAATAATTTTTCTAATTATTACCTTCTTTTATCCGTTCACAAATAGGGAATTTTTGGGAAACCCCTTATCTCCAACACATATTTTACTTTCTACTAATTATGACTGTTTTGTAACATCATATATCGATTAAAGGGCCATATGTAATATCTTTATGGACGTAGTCCAATTTATATTATAATAAAAGTCTCTTTAAACAAATACCCATAATTATAAATCACTTGAAAAAGTACTCAATATTTATTTATCAATGTTACCGAGACAATTAGTGCTTAAATTACATCTAGTTATATTTCTCCCTTCCCCTCATAACCTTATCCAACATATGTAAAGTAGTTTTTAACATTTATTGAGTTATGTACCTACCATTTCGTAGATATTATGAATTCGTTAAAATGACTTATGTTATGTATTTAAGTGAATATAATACTACCTCCGATCCGGTCCTAAATATAAGACCTAGATGACTTTTTTTGGAGAGATTAAGGTTGCGAAATAGGTTATTAAATTATGACATATTTGATATATTTTTAGATTATCCATTAGTTTATACATAAAATATACTAGTCTAAGAGAAAAATTAGGTAAATCATCAATTTATAAGTAAATTATTTTGTTTTTTTAGGATTTTTCAAAAAAGTCAATTAGGTCTTATATTTAGGACCGGAGGGAGTATAAGATAAGGAAATCAAATCATACTTCAATAGCTACCTAAGCCAAACTATATTCGCATGCGATAGACGGACTAACAATTCATGCCAACATATACCAGACGTAACATGAACTTTAAAGTACAGTAATTAAATCAAATAATTCTGCAAATTTTCAAAACAAGAAAATTGCAAATACCTGATGAATAAAAGCTTTGAGCTTGAGTTATTATGTATTCTTTGCAACGTTGTATCACTCCCATCTTTTTGAACCTCCTTTGAAGGAAGAAATTAGTAGTTAATTAGAGGTCCAATATTGGTCAATATCCAAATAAATTTCAACTTTTGCTTGTTTTATTCTCCACATAACTTTTTTCTATTCAGAAAATGAAATTAAAATAAAGAAGCAACCAAAGAAAAAGGAACATGGAATAGTCAAGATTATTATTTCCTATCCCTACCATTCAAAGCTCTCTTGGCATGACACACACACATTATGGAGAGTCCCTTCTGGCAAAAAAATATATATGTAGAACCCCTAAAGCATCTTGTGTATATGTGAAAGCTAAAAAGTGAAATGAATTGTTTTTTTAAAAAAAGGTGAAAGGTGCAAAAATGATACTAAAATTTACCAAAAAATGCATTTGTAATACTAAAGTTTCACGATGTACAAAAATAGTATCAACTTGAAGAAGAGAATAATAAAATGAGGGGCATAAAAGTCTTTTCATATCTGAATTTTATTTCCCTTAAGTGAAAATATTATATTTGCACCTGAACTCTAAGTTGAGTAATCTTTTTGCACCTTGCAAAATTTTAATATTAGAAACACTCTTAGGGGGATAAAGTTTAGTATCACTTTTGCACCTCACTCTTAAAAAAAACTATTGTCTTATCACCCGTGGTTTTGAATTTTTTTTAACTGTATAAGTTTTTATATTGGTTACTCATGGGCTAGTGTAGAAAATCAACATCCTCTACTTGGTGATGCAATTACAATTACAATGCATATATACCCTATACACCGTTCTGCAGCAAGTGGTGTAGAAAAATCGATGTAAAAGACAACTGTTTTCTAATGTCATTATGGAAATCATGATCCTAAATGATACCCCATTTTCTCATACGTATACTTTGTTTTTTGGCCAAATCTCATGCGTATACTTCGATAAAAGAAAAAGATATACATGTTTTGTTTTAACAAAACTCAAAAAGTTATTTGAAAGGTAGTAGAAGAAGAAAAATAAAACAATTTACCTGAGTTACTTGAGAGGCCAAGGAAATTTTGTAAGGAAGAGTGCGCGAAATAGAGGCTCAGATAATTCATGAGTTGATGAACTTGCAATTGCCCATTAGCACTTTAGCTATATATAATAAAAATTAATTAATTTTAATAATGTATTAAAGAAGAAGATTTTCATGGATGGTCATCCCATTTAATTGAGATTAATGCCTAAGTTAATAATCAGAAAGCTTGAAATTGTATTAATTATTCATTTATTTGAGACTTCACGGTTCATTCCTCATGTATAGGATCCCCAAATTTATTTAATTGCGAATTACATCGAAATCTTGTGTCTCTGGCCAACCCATATTCTTGTCCAATTAATGGCAAGTAAGTCATTAAAAATCACTTTGCCCCTGACTATAGCTCTATTTGCAAAAGAATTTTCTGTCATGTCTCATGAATATATGTCTCATGAATATAAGTCCACTACAATAATATTTAATTATTTTTTACTGTTTTCCAATTTTAACCTTATTTAATTTTCATAAAAAAAGAAAGTTATGAGAATTATTTGCAATGTAATCCAGTAATAAGAGAGATTACAAATAAATTTGTAAAAATCAACAATCTAAGGCATGTTTAATTGTTTAACTAATTATTTTTTGTATATGAGAATCAGTTAAAATGAACTTATAATAAAGATTAAAATGGTATGTCTTAAATTAGTCAACTTTTTTAAGCTAACTCTTAGTCAAAATTTTCTTTATTTATGTCAATTTATTAATTATTCTTACCAATTTTCTATTCATATCCTTCCAATCAAAGTTGTCAAACCCGTGAGTTAAAATAAACTCGTGATAAGAATGTAAAATTGGATTTCTAACTCAAATTGTAATATCGTAAGAGTCTACATGTCTTTATTAATAAACATGTTTTTCTAGAACATAATTGAATAAAAAGGATAAAAAATTACAATAAAATAACTAGAATATATATATTTTAAATATAGATAGTTGATATTAAATATAGGAACATTCATGTAATAAAAAAATATAGGAACATTCATATACTTTATCAACCTCAATAAAGATGTTTTCATCAAATTTATATACACATTCATTGAATGTGAATAATTAAAAATAATTAAATGAGTGTTAGAGCAAGTTAACACGATTTTTTGTAAGGTATAAATATAAAAACGGTCAATTCGGTATATAAACTTGTAAGTTTCTACTAAGTTTATTGTAAGTTTCTATTGAGTTTACGACTAATAAAAATTTCAAGATCAGGTGACACGTTTAGGTTAAGTAGAGCCGTAGAAACGGTAAAATCAGAGAGTCAAGTCGTAAGTTTGATAAGAATATGCTTCTGATTGAGAATTAATTAACAGTAAAATTAGAAAACAAACACTAATACTTCTTATAATGGACTTTTATTTACGATAACAAAATAACAAAATGTTTGTGGGACAGATTTTCAATAAGGGAGAGTGTGCACACTACTCACTTTCCAGTATAAATTTTGTTCCAAATATATGTTACATTGAAATTTTATTAATTATCATCGGGTTAAACCAACTTTTGCTCCTTATAGTTCGGTGTGATTTGAGTTTTAGTCCCAAGAGTTTAAAAGTTGAGGTTTTGGTCCTTGTAGTTTACTTCAATTTTGGTTTTACTCTCTATACTTTCAAAGAGAAGGTTTTGGTTCTTCAAATTTCATTTTGTTGAAACAAATGGTCCCTATAGTTTGATAAGTAGGCAAGCTTATAGGGATTAAGTGTTCTAACGAAATCAAACTGGAGGGATCAAAACCTTTTGTTTTAAGCTACATGGACTTAAACGAAAATTGAAGCAAACTACTATAGGGACCAAAATATAAATATAAATATAAATAATATATGGGGTCAAACGTCATTGACCATCAGATGAGGGTAAAATTTGACCACCTTGATTACTTGAAGGGCAAATTAGGGTTTGTTGTTAATTTAGGGTGTTCAGTGGTCCATAGTGGTTACTTGAAGTGCACATTAAAACCATTACTCACATCTAAAGTGATGCCTCTTAATGTGTCATCCCCATTCAATCAAAATTCATAACTTTAAGTTAGATTGATGAACTAATATATACTCCTTAATTTTTAAGGAGATTAATTCTTATGATGTGTATCTTTGTATTAAGACATTCAAATAATGATTAATATAACTTTTAATCCTTATAATTTGCCTCAATTTTGGTTTTAATCAATAAAGTTTCACAAACATCGTCGCAGATTACAACCCAGTTAAATGAATAGAAGGTTGAAATGGCAAAATAAAATATAAATGTATTGCTTTTTTTAAAAAAGTTGAATAACTTTTTAAAAAGAGGTTCTCCCTCCCATGTCAAACATGCCGATAACATTGTTGATAACACATAGGCATTATTTAACATCGTTACATCCTTATAAAACTACAAACTAAACGTGTTAAAACGGACCAACCCAGTTCAACTAATCATGTCAACTAAATGAAATTTAATGGACTAAAACTTCTTGTTTGAAACTACACAGACCAAAACCTAAATTGAAGCAAACACCCTAAAAACTTTAAGGCATCATATACTTATTTGAGGCATTCTTTCTTTCACTCATGATAGTTCCCACTTCCCAGAAAGAAAGAGAATTTGATGGTGCATATTTTAATGCAAACAAATGAGAAGGAATTCAATTTCAGATCATAATTGTAGCTCAAGGTTGACGGAAATTTCGAAAGAAACAAATGGCATAGTAAAATTCAGCGAACTGTCCAGATTCATATGGAAATTCAACCCACAAGAAGCAAAGTTGAACAATCTGATTCAGCAAGTGCTTTGCCAGATGCGCAACAATCAGATGTTTTAAAGTTTATTAGGCTTTTAAAGTTTATGACTTTGTGCAATAAAGTCTCCAAAATTCTGCTCCTCAACTAGTCAAATTCGGCAACAGAAAACTTTCCAGACTTCAATTTTATTTGCTATAGCAAGAAATTGGCTAAATTCACAGCAGACCAAACTCAACCAATTCTAGACAACTCATTCATTTTATTAACAACTAGCAAAGAGCAACTAGATTTCAACAAGCATTATTTCCAAATGCAAAAACTAAAGGTCAGTAAATACAGCAGCAATAACACTCTTGGATTATCAATAAGCTTGCAAACTAGATTCTGACAGTTTACTAGGAAACAGTAAACACCATGCACAATTTTAGTTTAAAACTCAACCACAAATTGTCGAACCGAGCAATCAAATTCACAAGAATACGTAGAATATAGATTTACACACTCTCAATAAACCACCATCACTTCAGTGAATAATTTTTTCCCCCAAAATTAACAGTTTAACAAGTTGCTCAACAAGGAAATAGGTCAAGTACACGCCAGATCAAATTGTCCAAATTCTTGACAACTTGACTATCACAACCAATTACTTCAGCAAACACCTATAAGTTGTAAGAGGCACTAGGTGTAGACATGTATTAACAGAAGAAATGTTGCAGGAGAAAATCAGATTTGGTATTTATATTGTCCAGTACTATGAAACGGCAATGAATTACGAACTCAATTAACAATAATGAATGCATAGCTTATGAGTTATTTAATCAGCATTCCGAAACAGGATTCATTCACAGAACACAAGAGCAACATACCATTTATAGCAGAAGAAATACTTTGTCCAAGTATTAAATTCCAGCTTTCAAGTCAACTTCTAGTAGCTCACCGATTAGCAAAGAAAAAATAACAGCTAAAGACAGAAAAAATAACAGGTAAAGAAAAAATAACACATCAAGTGCAGAATATTGATAAGCCTTGCCACTGATTCTCAAAGAAAACTAAAATTCAGCTAACAGAGTTTAATACACTAACCTAGTTTTCTCTGTGGAGAATGATAGAAAAAGAAATGAGATGTAGTTATCATTACCTTTGAATGAGATTGATCTTAAAAAGTACCACCTCTCCCTCACTGTCCACTTATAATCATGGAACTCAATTTATGCCAATGAAGTCCTCAGTATGAACACAAACTAAGGTCTGAATTGACCAAAAAGAAAACACTTGGATCCTACTCAACCATGCCACCATCTCTGACACAGAAAATGACTCAAATATGCACTCAGCTGCTTAATAATGTTTCCAAAACTCACACTTCAATTTATTGCCATCTCTACATTTTACAAATCAAATATGGTCTCAAGAATGAATCAGACACTACACTTGCCTGCTCTTCCCAACCATCCTTCAAAACCCAGCCAAGAAAAGAATCGAAAGAATCTTTGTTACAAAATGATCATCAAGCTTCTCAGAAATGAAATTACATACAAGAACAATGATAATAATTGTAATAATAATAATACCAACAATATTCAGCTAAGTGGAGCAAGAGGGACAAACAATCAAACCATTCTCATTACAATCCAAACACAGACTACTATGTTTATCTTCACCATCTTCTTCAGTTATGATCTTGTGGCTCCCATTACATCTCAAACATATAATGAATCTCACCCCATCACATCCTTCACACAAAGCATCATCAGAATTTCTCACTGGCATTTCTGCAAACAATGGTCTAAGCTTTCCTTGTTCATTCAAATTCAGAACTTCCTCCACTCCTCCTATGTATCTTCCTTTCACAAACAGCCTTGGAGGCAAAGGCTTTCCCTCAAGAATCTCCCACAGCTCCTCCTTATACCTCATGTGCATTGATGTGTCTCTTTCTATGTACACAACCTTAAAACTGTCCAATAAAAACCGAATCTTGCTGCAATCCTCAAATGTTTTCCTAATTCCCCTTAGTGTAGTTGTGTATAGAATCACATAATTACTACCCCCAGGTGGACACTTCTCTTCAAATACCTCTAGAACATCTTCTTCTCCTATCATTTCTTCAATATTTTCAAGTTTCACTTCTTGCTCTACTTGGTTTTCTTCTAACACTTCTTCAATGTATTCAAATTTCACTTCTTGGTCTTCTTGATTTTCTTGTAATAGTTCTTCAATACATTCAAAGTTCTCTGCTGATTTTCTCAGTTCTTCATGTTCCTTCACTGCTTGCTCGAATGCCGCCAGCAAACGAGGATCGAATAAGCTGTCAGAATTCATATCTGGTCGCCGAAATGACTCGTTGTTATTCGACATCATCGGTTTTGATGATGTTGACATTGTTGTATCTTGTTCTCTTGATATCAAACATAGAGGCCCAATGTTCTCTTTGTCATCATCAAGATCTCTTCTTTTCTCAGATTCTTGCACTTGAACATTCCAGGGCTGATGATTTTCTCTGGGAAGAATAAGATTTTTAAGGCTGAAATTTGAAGTGTTTGTGAAAGATTCGACATACCCATTTAGTGCTTTGATCTGAAGAACTCGATGATCCTGCTTCAAATAATCAACAGGTCCAATTGTTTTGAGCTTCTTGAAGATTTTCCCTTTCATCCCCACAAGGGTTTTGAGATTTTTGATGAAGAAAGTTTCAGGTGCGAGGAAAAGAGATAAATTAGAGAAGTTGAGATTTTTGTTTTCTATGGCTTTTTCATTTCTTGTTCTTCCTAGTCGAGTGAGAGGGACAGAGAGGTGTAACGGCTAGTTTTATTTTTAGCTATTTTTAAATTTGGGTGGAGAGGAGAAAAAAATAAAGCATTTTTTTTAGTTGCTTGCCATCGTTGATTCGTTATTATTCCACAAATGGAATCCTATGAATGTTTCAGGCCGTTGAAACGTTCCACGTGTAAAATTCGGATAAATAAGGCATTGTTCTCCTTACGTGTTGAAACACGAGTGGATCTTATTGTTAAAAAGGGGTGATTTCATCCACTTAGGTGCCAAGCAAGAAATTTTATATCAAAGGCCCAATAATAAATATTGGGAAAAACTTACATCAAGTTACTTTCTCTAGGTTCTCAATGTTCTTTCAATATAGGTCATTAGATTGAATGGATGATTGTTATAAAAGGACATGTGTCACTCCCATATTAAAAGAACTTGAGAACCTGGAGAAAGGAACTTGATCTAAGTAAGGTCCTAAATATTTTACTTGTTAACTAAGACTATTTCATTTATTAATAAAAGTCATTAACAACTCATTGAGTACTCTATGAAATTAAATCTCTTACCTAGGTTTACTATCCAATTGTCCCTTAAAATATATAGACTCGTTCTCACTTATTAATTGACATTAATCTTAAGGAGAAAACTTAAAGTTCCATACCTCAAGTTCTCATCTCCATCATCCATTTGATGAAGTCCTATAAAATGATAAAATTAATGCAAGTCCCTTGAACCTAGATTATAGTAAGTTTTAAAGGAAAATGTCACTTTAGCCCTTTCTAGTGGGCCCATTTTAAGTAATTTAAATAATTTATTTTCTACAATACATATGATATGATATATAGATTATCGTGAATATTCTACCGTAAAGATATATTTCAATAGGGCAACCGTTCGTGAAGAGCATGTTAGAATATAATTGCTCACCTTTTCTAATTCTGTTGGAACCAATTAATCATACATAACATATACCATAATTTTTTTTATTAACTTTAGTTTTGATTTTGCATAGTGTTTTGTATTTAATGTGTATCTCATATGACTAATTTTCTCAAACTTAAAGGTAAAGCAAAAGTAGAGACTTCTGCTTCGATGTTTAAAAAAGCAAAATAGAAAACTAGAACCCGGATCGGGATTATGGGGCCCTGAGAAATTTTTCCATAACTCTCCGGGACAGGAAACTTAGCTACAAGCCTACAAACCTAGCATATTTAGTTTCTTTACTTTGTAATTTATATTATGCACTATGAATATGATATAAATAAACTATACAATTAATTATAACATTACCAACTTATGTTTAGCTTTAAGTTTTATATCCCATCATTCCACATAATTTCCAACTTTCTTCACAGTTTTATATCCCATCATTCCACATAATTTCCAACTTTCTTCACTCATTAGTCCCTCACCTACTTCTATCCCTTCAAATATCTAAAAATGCACCACTAATTCACTACTCTCCCCTAATTTATTTAATTTCCTTAAAAATAACAATTATTGCAACTAACTAATTTAATTTATGGGAAAATCTTAAATAAATCTTTCCGAATACCCAAAAGGACAAGTGAGGAACCTAAACTTCCAAAAGGACCATGAAGGAACCAACACCTATCTGTCATTTTAAAATTTTGCGAAAAGACAAAATTGCTCTCATCCTAAAACACAAATTTCTACCCCACCCTAAACCCACCTTAACACCCACCCTCTTCTCGCAATTTGTGTTTTAGGATGGGGGCAATTTTGTCTTTTTGCAAAACTTTAAAAGAACAGATAGGTCCTGGTTCCTTCATGGTCCTTTTGGAAGTTTAGTTTCTTCACTTGTCTTTTTAGGTATTCGGAGGGACTTATTTGAGATTTTCACTTTATTTATTTGGTATTATTCCAAAAGAAAAAGTGGTGTAAGTAACGAAGACACTGAGTAACTAACTCTCTAAGCCGCATAAAATAAAAAGGAATAAATGCTAGTGAGGCTTCTTTAACACTTGCTCTCTTTTCTCAATGAGTTTTCGCGTTAATGGCTTAACCAACATCATAGCCTTCAACAATAACATTTCCAATTCTCCCAAACCTCACTTTCCTCGCTTCTACACGTTAATACTTCACTCCCAACTTCAACTTTTTCATTTTCTTTTATTTTTGTACCTCTTCTAATTTTCATTCTTTTTCAGTTGTTGCAAACATTTGAAAATGCAAGAAAGTGGTGCCAACTCATACCCCACACTCATTGTTGCTGACCCTCATTCGCTTGCCAATAAAATGGCCGCCTTTCGTACGGGTGGACCCCACAAACTTCAGGTTCTAATATCCTTTCTTTTCATTCTCACATATTCAATTTGTTATTGTTTTTCTTATAATGCATGTTTTTCGCCGATGATATAGTCATTTTAGGAAACTCAAAAGGTGAAATTAATCGGAAAGTAGAGAATGGAGGACAAGACAGACTGTAGTTTTGTTGATAGACAGACTTATGAGGATATAGAAATTACATTGGGAAACCATTTTATACAACAAGTGGATAAGTTTAAATATTTGGGATCAATCATACGAAAGGATTGTGAAGTTGATGACGATGTTAGAAATAGAATTCAGGTTGGTTGGTTTAAATGGATAAAAGTTACTGGGTTATATGTGATCGTAAAGTCCAATATAAAGTAAAAGGGAAGTTTTAACGAACAGTCGTTAGACCAGACTAGCAATGTTATATGATAGTGAATGTTGGGCTTTTAAAAAGCAACATGAACATAAGATAGAGGTGGTAGGATGAGAATGCTAAGATGGATGTGTGGTCATACAGTAAAAGATAGGAACCACTGTGATCATATTCGAGAAAGAGTTGAGGTAGCATTATTTGCGGAGAAAATGGACAAAGTCACTTGAGGTGGTTTGAGTAGGTTCAAATAAGAGAATTAGATGAGTTGGTAAGATTAGTTGATCAAATGGTATGAAATCTTTACAAAATAGGGAGAGGGAGACCCAAAAAAAAACTCTTAATAAAAGTATTCAAGTAGATCTTTTGATCAAGGACTTATCTCCAAACATGACTATTGATCGAACACAATGACGTCGTGTGATCTATGTAGTCAACCTCACCTAGGTGGGATAAGGGCTTTGTTGTTGTTGTTGTATTCACTTTTTTATGATGCCAGGTGATTGCTGATTTTGATGCCACGTTAACAAAGTTCTGGGTCAATGGAACTCGAGGGCAGAGTATGTTCTCTGTAAAAGCTTTCATGTTTCAGTCTGAAGGACTTTAATTGTACTTGTACTATCTATGTGGCCGACCCCACTTAATGAAATAAGGCTTTGTTGTTGTACTAAAATGTGTGTAGGCACTCATGGCATTGTGCAACTGGTTAATCCAGAATATGATGTCAAAAGACAGGAGTTATATGAATATTACCACCCATTAGAATTTTCACCAGATATAGGACTTGAAGAGAAAACTAAGCTCATGGAAGAATGGTATGTGACACAGTTCCCCATTGCAGAAAGTAAGCATTACTTAAGCAATTGCATTCATTATTCACACTAATGCTTCCTGCTTATATTGCGTAGCCACCGATTATTTATATTATAGTAGTAACATTCAATTCACTATTTTATATCATTATTTTCACATTCAATTCACAAATATATGAGCAATTGTGTTTATGCAATGGCCTACTTTAGTTTTAAACTGTCAAATTGCTATTTGTTCATTTAGGTGGGGTAAAAGTCATGGTCTTCTAATTGAGGGAGGGCTTACAAGTGAGTCAATAATACAGTCTGTCGCCAATGGGAAAATTGCTTTCAGGGAGGGTGTTTTTGAACTATTTGAGTTTTTGGAGGTATATTTCCTCTCTTTTGGCAAATTTCCTGCTTTGCCATTCTTTGGCATTACTAAATGTTTCTTTAAAATGTGAATCAATTGAATATAGTTTATCAGCTGTGCCCTCTAGATGACAGTAACTCCTATTTTGCATTTGTACTTTGCAGGAAAAAGGCATTCCTGTGTTAATATTCTCTGCAGGACTTGGTGACGTAATAGAAGAGGTCTGCATGTTTGGTTTTGTCTGATGCTTTACCATCTGCTGTTACTTTTGCCTCTTATCTGCAGTGAATTCTTCTTTTGGTTGAAATAGGTTCTAAGGCAAAAACTTCATAGAAGTTTCACAAATGTGAGGATAGTATCCAACAGAATGGTGTTTGATGATGGCGGTCGCCTTGTTTCTTTTAAAGGTACATCCATGTAGTCAATGTTGATTAGCTCCTCTGTTTTGGTTATTCATGACACTCTCGAAATTGACATACATGTTTTAAACCCATTGTTTCTAAAGATTTTGTTTTTTCCTTTTCTTAATATTTCCAACAAGGGTTGGGGAAATTTTTGTAACAAGTGGAAGTCTCTGATACTTGTTCTATCATTGGTAAAGAGAAAGCTCTCTATGAAGACGTCACTTAAGATTTGACAGATAGTATTTTAAATTATGCATCTGTCATGTTGTGTAATGCTATGTTCACTGATCCCATGTATGGGAGGAAGACAGCCAATGAAGGCTTTATATCATGTCAATACCTTAATGTTTGAAATTGCATTGTTGTTAGGACACAAGAAATCTTGGGTAACATCCTAGGTGAGCTTTTGAATCGTAATGGAATGCCCGAATTAGGCAACTGCCAAGGCAATGTTAATGCAACCAAATTCCTTATAGTATTAACTCTCAAGTCTCAGTTGAAGCTATGTTAACTCTCAACTGCCATATGATTATTGTCTGTTTGGGTGTAATCGAATAATGGTTTGCTCCAGTTTCTACCCTAGAATTCCTCACATTATAATATCGAAAATGTTGACACTGTCACAGATAAGGAATATAGATTTAGTAATCTGAAAAAATGTTGATGTGATATTCCATCCTTTTAAGTTAAAGTACATGCTATGTTATGTTAGAAAACAAAATAATTAAATTTATATTTGCAGTATTATAAATTGATATAGATTTTCCCATATATTTTGCATAATTACTATAGCTAACTTAATTGGATACTTTTACTTGGCTGAATTCTTTTCATTGGCTTATCATGAACCAACAGTCTTTTGTGACTTTTCAAGTCTCCTTTCTATATTTTCATTGTTTTAACACACCAATTTCATTCACAGGAAAATTGATTCATAGCCTAAACAAAAATGAACATGCCCTTGATATGGCTACTCCCATTCATAATCATTTGGGTGATAAGGATGATCCTAATGAAGATAATTCCTCAGTCAAGAATAGAACCAATGTTCTTCTTCTTGGTGATCACGTTGGAGACTTGGGAATGTCTGATGGTTTGAACTACGAGACTCGAATATCTGTGGGATTTTTGTAAGTTGATAGTTTTGTTTTCTCTCTTGCCAAATAACATCATCCACAAACATCAAAAATTGAGAATAGAAATGTGTAAGATTTAGCTCCAATTTTGCAAGGAGTATATGAATGTCATTGAATGTCGCCTATTTTCATAATGATATTGGTTTTTTAATGGTTAGTTCCATGCCCTTGTTAGAGCTAGGGGCTAGTTGGGATTTCGTCTAATAAAATTTAAAATACATTTGTGTATTATCAACCGATGTAACCTGTTTATGATTTGATGGGGTAGTTAGATTTCTTTTCATCCTTCTTCCTGAAACCCCTTAGTTCATGATGCCACGAGCTATGCTAATAATTGACATAGGAGTATTTCTTAAGCCTTATGCTTTTTCTTCTCAAATGACCTGATATTGCTTGACTAATGCCTTCCAGTTTTATTGACTATTTGTGATGTCAGCAAATGGACATTTTTTATTGCTGTTATCATATTCTAATTTCCCTTGCTACAGTGATTTAATGTGGCCGTTTTTAAAAACAAAGAAGTCACTAAGCTACTTTACTATATTTTTTGGTATCAGGAATCACAACATTGAGAACTCACTTAGCTGCTATAAAGAATCATTTGATGTTGTTCTTCTGGTAAGTTGACTGCATACATTGCAAGTATCATCAAATTTTTTGTGCCTTTCAATATTATGACCACAATGGCAATGATGTTTATTTCCGTTAGTACCTATACAGTGCTAAAGAGTAACTTAATGCTCCTTTTCATGTTCTGTGCTGATAAATCAAACCTCTGACGTTTTAGTTAAATGCATGACCCACCAACCAAACCTCAAAAAGTCACTTTGGCTATTAACTCATGTCAAACTTAATACATTGATGCATATTGTATAGATTGGACTTCTGGTGGTTATTGTTTACTCTTTCAATGAAAGCTAAAAGGTTTTATTGAAACTATATGTCGCTGACGCCAATTTTCATTAACTTGTTCAATTCAATTGAAAATTTTAAGAAGAAAGGAAAAAAACACTGGCTAATGTAGCAAATTATTTCCTGCAGAATGATGCATCAATGACTGAAGTTCTCAAGTTGGTCTCTTCAATGTGCTCAAAGGAAGAGTCACAATTGAAATAACAATGTATTATTTCTGCCATTGTCATTCTCTGTTTCTTCCTTCTGAAGGTAGATATTACGCGGTAGTAGGTGCAATGATTCCATGATTGTTATAGGGTTCTACAGTAGAGCTATCATACGTGGAAGAATGTTCATCAGTTCTAATTGTTAGGTGGAATGGTTGTGTTTGGTGCAAGGCTTAAAACGGAATTATGGCACAGTAAAATTCTTTTCATGGAAACACTAATATAGTACTGAGTTGTAAAAAATTGTACACATGATAACTCTGTTGGACAATATGATAACAAATCTAACAATATTTCTCTTCACTCGTGTCCTAGCGTGATAGAGTGGGATGTGAATACTAGAATTTGAAAAATGATGAATTTCTTGGCAATCCTTTTTTTTGTTCGGTGGGGTTGAGAAATTGAAAACCAAACTTCATCAAAATTCACTGTTCTCAATATAACAGATTAGTTTGAATTCACTCCTTTTCAAATGTTCATTTTAAAACCCACGGTTGAAAAAAGTTCATAAACTCTAAGGACCTGTTTGGTTTGAGGGAAGGGGAGGGGAGGGAGTGGAGGGGATGGGAGGGAAGGGAGGGGAGGGTTTAACATTACTTTGTTTGGTTTGATAAGAAGGAGGGAAGGGAATGGAAGGAAGGGGAAGATTTAATGATCATTTGTTTGGTTAAGGAGGGAAGGGGCGAGTGATAATGATTAATTTATTATGTTATCCTTAGCTTATATCTTAATTCATAATTATTTGTCATATAAAATAACTTACATTTTGATTTAAATTAAGTTCCGTACTAAAAGACATAAAAATTGATATAATAGTTCTCTAAAAATCTTATTCAATTTATAAAAAATATGTTGTTTGGCAAGGGAAGGGAAGAAAAATGTAATACCAAGTGTACTGCTATATCTTTATATATTAGTCTCTGGACATAAATATTTTTTATCCCCATATATTTGACTTAGAACAATGCAGATTTTATTATGATGGAAGCAATATATTTTATATAGGCGCATTTTACAAACCTAACAAGTAGAGGTCCCTCACTCCCACAAACTCGCGTCAAGGAAATTTCTCTCTTCAATAAGCTGATTGTTGTGAGATGCAGATTAGTTTTTACCAACAACACAAAAATGAAAATAGAAACAAAGAAAGAAACAGTTATTAAAGCTCATGTGAACCTTTAAAAATATAAGTAATTGATTTTTTAATTTCCATGTTTATTAATAAGATGTTTCTCAATTACTTTTTTTCGAGTTAAGCTATTTGTCAATTATACTGATGCTGCTAAATATGTTTTAGTTTTCTCTGCGTAGTGACAATAACGAAGACTTGGTAGCTTTTGTTAAAAAAACTTTGTTATATCGAGGAGATAATGGACAAAGACTTTTTTTTTTTTTGAAAAAACGATAACTTTATGACTTATGAGGTATTATAGCCATGAAGATATGGGGTTTTTTTTTTGGTTTACATGTGTGGTTTTATTATGATGGAAAAGTTTAATTTTATTTATACATTGATTGAGTGAGGACATTTTTGGGAAAAGTTAGTCTTAATTGTTGCTTCCCTCCAAATCCCCCCAATTTGGAGGGGGCCAAAATAAAGGGAGGGAAGGGAAGGGGAGGGAATATTTTGGGCTCCCTCCCCTCCAATTTTTTCAATCCATGCAAGGGGAGGGGATCATTTTCCCTCCCCTCCCCTTCCCTCAAACCAAACAGACCCTAAGGGACAATACACACATGTCCGTTTGATTGGACTGAAAGTGTATAGTGAAAATGAAAATGAAATTGAGTCTAAGGGGTCAAAAATGAAAAGTAGAGGTAAATTAGGTGATCATGTGATGTAAAAGTTTGTGGGCTCAAAAAAAGTGTGGGATGAAGAGAGAAAACTTATATGCCCCAGATATAGTAAATGACAATTTCCATTTCCTTCTTCCATTTCCATTTTGCAATTCCTGTTAACCAAACATACATTTAAGCCAAATATTAATATTTAAATAACAAGGCTCCCAATATTACGTGCACTTCCTATTAACCATTTAGCATTTAAACCAAAAATTGTTTTAAGTCTTGAATTGTCACTTGAAAATTAAAAACCCTTATAAACAAATTTACATAGTAAAAAATAATTTACATAGTCAAAAGTATTTTTAAGGATTTTTAAGATTAAGTTTCCTAATAAATTGAAGAAAAATAGTTAAGAAACTATTTTTTTAATCAGAATTAAGCAACTATTTTAAAAGTCGTGTAAATGATTAAATTTGCACCTGAAGTTTTTTTTTATTAAATTTGCCCCTAAAATATACAAAGTGAGTCAAATTTACCCTTGCATCATACATGTAATGCCCCTCCTCTTCACCTCAAGTACATTTTTTATATACTACCTCTGGTCCTAAATATAAGACCTAGGTGACTTTTTTTTTAGAGATTAAGGTTGCGAAATAAGTTATTAAATCATGACATGTTTGATATATTTTTAGATTACTCATTAGTTTATAGGTAAAATAAATTAGTTTAAGGGAGAAAATTAAGTAAATCAATTTATAATTAACTTATTTTGCTTTTTTAGGATTTTCCAAAAGGTCTTACTCCCTCCGGTCCTGGATATAAGACCTTATTGACTTTATTGGAAAATCCTAAAAAAAGCAAAAATAAGTTGATTATAAATTGATGATTTACCTAATTTTTCCCTTAGACTAATTTATTTTACCTATAAACTAATGAATTATCTAAATTTATATCAAATATGTCATCATTTAATAACATATTTCGCAACCTTAATATTTTCAAAAAAATATAAGTGAATTAGGTGTATTTAGGACGGGAGGTAGTATATTATATTTAGGACAGGAAGGGAGTATAATATTAAAATAGTTAGCCTTACAAATAATCATTTCAGTTCTTTTCTGGTGTCGTTCGAACTCATGACAGATTTGCTTATTACTAGGAATTAATCTCACAAGAATAAATATCGCTGCGTGCGTGTTGGTCTTGGAGGAGTCGAAATTTTGAGCTCTGAATTCTCTCTCTCTCTCCTCTCCACTCTTCTCTCTTTGGGTAACAAATTTCCAAAACTCTTCCTTCTCTGCTTTCACTTTTGTGTTACACACACACACACACACCACTTTTTTGTTTGGGAGAACAGTAGAACAGTATGTATGTCTTACTTATATTTGGTTTTGTTTGGTAAGTTAGTGAACCTGAAGCCTCTGACTTGACAGTTAGTATCATTTTTAAAAAAATAAAAACAGTGAAGTTCTAATGGATTAAAAAATTTATATGTTTCTGAAGGCTTAAAGATACCATTTGAGATTTGAAAAAAAAAAAGCTGAATTGAAGAATAAGTGAAACAGAATTAGCAAGATGTGGACTCATGTTTATGTATATGAAGGTGTGGTTTGTGGCATTATGAACTCATTCCACATGACTAATCAAGTTTATTTTGTCCCCTAGAGTAGTAGCTTGATGATATGTAAGATTATGTTTGTTTGTGATCTGTAACATGGTTTCTTTATATTATAGGAGTTTATTTTTATAGGTGGAATGTGTAATTATCCACATTTTCTGGAATTTCACACTGTTCTTTACATTTGAAAGCGAAGGAGGGCATTAGATGATGGCAAAAGGTATAAAAGAACATGAATGCTTGCCTTTGATATACACATTTACACCTTCTGGTACAGGATGTATGATAATACTTCCTCCGGTCCCAAATATAAGACCTAGTTGACTTTTTTGGAAAATCTTAAAAAACCAAAATAAGTCAATTATAAATTGATTTACCTAATTTTTTCCATTAAACTAGTTTATTTAACCTATAAACTAATGGCTAATCTAAAAACTTATCAAATATGTCATAATTTATTATCAAATTTTGTAACCTTAACATCTTCAAAAAAAAGTCAACTAGGTCTTATATTCAAGACTGGGGGGAGTATATGCATATAAATTCTCTTTATTTACTGATATTTTGACAAGTTTTTAAACTTGGTAGTTATGTTTGCCTAATGTTGGTGTTAGTCCATTAAGAGATAGGTTTGACCCCTACTACAGTTAAGGGCTATCAGACTATCAGTAGTAATCGCAATGTTAAAATTAGCTATTTAGTATTATTATATTTAGCAGTGTTGCCGGCATTATTGTTATTATGAGCTGGATTCTAGATATTTTTATGATTACAAGTAATATGCCTAAATGTGGGTCGATATAATTAAGTGACTGTAGATGTAGCATTAGGGAACCCAGGTTTAATTGGTTTCATGTAGTTTGTATAAAGTAAAGTTAGAAGAACAGGTGCTAATGATCAAACTTGACTAATTAATGGAATTAGAAACAATTTTGAAATTTTATAGTAGTTTTAGGATTACTTAACATTTATCAGAAAAGCTCATTCCTATGAATGATGGATTTTATGTGGTTTTTAAAACAAAATATTTTAATTTAGTCGGGGCTTTAAGCTCTTGAAAGCTACCTAGTGGTTCTAAGTTGATTATATAGCTTTAGTAAAGGTCTATGGAGATATGTGTTACACTTGTTCCCTTTTGGACATAACTTCTTAATATAGGCCTTGTGAATGTTCCTACGCTTCAATTCACAAATTCTGCAATCTTTGGAGTACCCATAAAGCCTTTTGTTTCTTTACGGCCACTGCCCAGAAGTAAGTTCTTTTTCTTTGCGACTTTTCCTTCCTAATTTGTATTCTATGTTGTGGGGCTGTAATTTAGGTATCTGATATAATTATAGATTGATTTTATTTTATAGAGAAATATGCTAGCAGATAGATTAGCTGAAAGTGCTCATGAGAATGAGCACCTCTTTTGCATCCTTGATCATCCACCTCATATTTTGAGGCGGTTCTTGATGAAGGGATTTTTTTTTTCTTTTCTTTTGCCTCCTTTTGGAGCTCTTTGTAACTCTTTTTTTGAGTAAATGATTTCAGTTTTTGGTTAAAAAAAAAAAGTTACTGTGCGACACTAATGCATTAGTGTTGGTGAAGCCTTCACGTGATTGTTATTGTGAAGAGTAATGTTTTCCTAATTTTCTTTTCAGGTTGGACCAAAAATCCACTAGCTGTTGAAGCCAGGGCAAATGCTAGAAAAGAAAGTGTTAAAATTCGGAACAGAAGGATGCAGAAGAAGGTGTGAATTTGTATCTTTCTGATGAATCTTTGTTATTTGTTCACACTTAATACTTAATCATGAGCTATGTTCCAATTCTTGTGTATTTGGCATCATTGGGGACAGAGAATTGTCTTTTATATCAGTATATTTATTATGTATGAAGTTGACTACATCGGTTTGGTTATTCCCATCATATTTTCATACTATTATATATCTGTGTAACAATCATGTCAGCATAAGCTAGTATAAGTTTCTACAAATATTGGCGGTATGAGTTGAAGGAATATTAAAATGCTATGGATAACGTCATCGATGTTGGTTAAACACTAATAGTCTATTTTATCAGACTTAAGTGTAATTTCTTATGTGTTTGGCTATCAAGGTTAGTTTTAGATCAAAACTACAATACATAGAAGTTTTTATTGAGAGCTGGGGGGATTATGCAGATCATAACCTCATAACTTTCCGTATTTTCATCATACATGTTGGATGAAAGTAGTAAGATTTTAAACAGTATCTCAGCTTTCTTTTAATTAAATTCTCTTGGTCATGTGAAATTCTGATGCAAACTGTAGTTTGTAGTATTTATTGATCCCATTCTTGTCTCTCTACTATCTGCAGTATAATGGAACACCTGGGAGACCAAGACTATCTGTATTTTGCTCAGAGAAGCAGTTGTATGCAATGCTGGTAGATGACCAAAACAAAAAATGCTTGTTCTATGGAAGCACATTGCAGAAATCTTTTCGACAAGACCCCCCTTGTTCCACTGTCGTAATTACTGCACCTATCTTGTCGACCAACATTCCATTATAGATATACAAAAAGAAAAAAGAAAACTTGATTACCTTTCACTCTTCGGATAAGTGTGTGTGTGTGTGTGTGTGTGTGTGTCTCAGGCAGTTTTTTCTCATTATGTCTTGAGATTTCTTCTGATTTTGTGTATAATGCTCAGGATGCTGCTCAACGTGTTGGTGAGGCACTTGTCAAAACCTGCGTTGATCTCAACATAGATGAAGTTTCATCATATGACCGCAACGGTTTTGCTTGCGGAGAAAGGATGCGAGCCTTTGAGATTGCAATATCCAGTTTTGGATTCTTGCCAAGATAGATTTGCACAGAAGATTGTACCGGACTACCTGTTATTGCAGGTTCTTGATTAGAAACAAGGCAAACAATCTAATTCTCTAAGGATTTTACTTTGCTAGCACAAGATCCTGAATTGTTGGTCAATTATAGACTTTCTTTGCTTGCTTTATTTTTTGGTTGGGGTATTCAAATTTTAGGACTCAAATCTCAAAACACATGATGCAAATTTGAAATGTTTTTTAAAAAATTTTAGTCTGTGGGTGACTTGTATATGGTGCCACACATAAAAGGTCAAAACTCGCCCTATTCTGGTATGTAGGGAAAATGATGTAATTTTCATATAGATGTATAAAATGCCCCTATCAAATCAATAGCACTATTTCCTATGCACAATCATGTACTCTCTCCCTCTCTCCCTCCCTCCCCCGTTCTTTTATTTGAATGCATATTCATATCCCTTGATATGTGTGAAACATACATGAAATGCCTTATAAATAGGACTACATGTACATTTTAACGACGTGTCAAACTGTATTAACTAGCTCTTACGTCTATAAAGGGCAAATGAGACCACATTTTCATACTTATAGGGTAAATATGATCTCTTCAAACTTTTAGGGTAAATATGATCATTTCTAAAAATTTCCGGGCAATGTTAACCCTTAACTCGATTATTTAAGAAAAAGATAAAATAATTTATATAGAATCAATGTCAGTGTTCTATGCGCCGGTATGGGCTATATATCTGCGCCTCATTACGTGAGTACCTGTATAGCCCTTTTTGTAGTAGTAGTGAATTTGACAATAGCAATTGAAATGTGGGGAATCTTTTTGACAGGAGTTAAAAATGGCTTGAAGTAAAGATTAAGGGATAATTTGTCTGTATTTATGTTGACAAGAATAGAAGAATCCCACCAATGTTCCTACCACTTTGCCAACTATTTATCAGGACTGGGGGTGTTCGTGGCAAAGATATACCATGGCTTGCAATGATTTTAAAAATAATATATGAGGGAAGTCCCCAGAAGATACTTGTGTGTTTTTTTTTATGATGCCATCATGCCAAAAGCAACAATCTAGTCGTTTAATAATTTTTCAAGATCATTTATGTATATTTTTCATAGAACTTTATGAGCAGATTGATCTCTTCTTACGGGAGCCATTTTTGAGTGCATCCATTGGGTTCATACTTCATAGTATCAGTCCAAAAATAAAGGTATATGAGAATTTCAGAATGGTCCCTCACCACTAGGGTGAAAAATTAAAAGTTTTGGTTATGGAGAGGAATATCTTTGCTTTTCAGTTCTCGAATGAAGAGGGCTATCTGAAAGTTCTTAGAGGAAGGCCTTGGGCGATTCAATCTCACCTTCTTAACTTGCTACTTTGGAATGATGAATCATCATCATCAATATATAATAGAAATGTGTTCCACCAAAAACACTTTAGTGCAGTGATTGACATTCTCTATTACTATTGTATGTGATTGCTTTCTTGTGCGAATTTATTTGGGCTACGTATTCTTTACTTTCTTGGGCTAATTTATTTTGGTCTATAATATATTATTATTATTATTATTTAAAAAAATAACTATTATATGATTTTTTACACTCGATATTTTGCACTAAAGAAATTTGTCATATATTTTTTAGTGCACATTTGTATTTTAGCTAAAAAAAATTGTCAAATATTTTTTTAGTTTAAATTTGTTAAAAAAAAGTTAAAAAAAATTAAAAAATTAGTTCATGAGCAAATTTTTAGTGCAGTGATCGACATTCTCTATTACGTATTCTTTACTTTCTTGGGCTAATTTATTTGGGTCTATAATATATTTTTTATTTTTTTAACTTTTTTTTTTAAAAAATTTTAGTTATTATATGATTTTTCACCCGATATTTTAGCTAAAAAAATTGTCATATATTGTTTTAGTGCAAATTTGTTAAAAAAGAAGGTAAAAAAAAGTTAAAGGAAAATTTGTCATATATTTTTTAGTGCAAATTTGTTAAAATAAAAAGTTAAAAAAAAATAAAAAATTTGTTCATGAGTAAATTATTTAATATTTATATTTATTATTATATTTATTATTTATTATAATTATTTATATTTATTATTTGGCAATTATTTAATTATTTAATTATTAATTATTTAATATATTTATTATATTATTATATTTATTATTTATTTTTTTATTTATATTTAATTATTTAATTATTTATTATTTATATTTATTATTATATTTATTATTTATTATTATTATTTATTATTTATTATTTATTATTTATATTATTTATTATTATTTATTATATTTATTATTTATTTATTTGGCCCACGTATTATTTACTTTCTTGGGCGAATTTATTTGGGTCACATATTTTTTTTTGTGGATTTGCCTTAAAGATTTATATTTTTAGTGTCAACATTATGATGATCTTTTTGGCCTAATATATATCTACAAATGTTTTATTGTGTCTTTTTATTTGTCTATCTTTCCGTATATTTTATGTTAACTATCTTTGCCGTGCGAAGCATGGGAGATATCGCTAGTTGTTGCTAATAGGGATTTCATTCGACCTTTGCCCATTTTGGGTACAATTTCGTGGGGCTTATATTTTCCTTTTTAAGCATAGACAACATGATTCGCCTAGGGGCGTAGTCCAGCTGGTAAGAAATGGAAGGTAAGGCACCGCGTACCCATCAGATCATGGATCGAACCCTTGGGAAGTGTCACCTCAAAATGGGGAATCTCGGCGGCGACTTCGTATTAGTCTGTTCCCCAAAGGAGGCGGGACACTGAAAACTCTAAGAAAAAAGAATGTTAATGGTTGAAAATCCAATGAAAGAAGACAAGGTTATGAAGTGATGCTAATTAAACGATGCGTTCACTGAGGGGCAGAATTTCATGGCTTTTTTTGGTTTCTTACTCATAGAGTCATAGTCATAAGGCTTCATTAACTAAACACTGCCGTTTTGTTTAATTTGGAAAGTGATGAACAGGGGAGTGATGAACCCTGAATTGGGAAACAAAAAAATTAGGTTCACAGTACAAGCCACCCAATGGATGCTCCCTATTTTACAAAACGAGGAAAGTACATCTCAAAGTAGAAAAAGTAGTAATAATATTGTCCTATTTTAAGATAAGATTATTTACTGATAAATGTGAAACATGAATTGGATAATTCAATGTATCTTCCAAAATTTCAAATACTCATAATAATCCACTAAATTTAAAAAAAAAACATTTAAGATAATTCAAAGTAGTAATAATATTGTCCTATTTTAAGATAAGATTATATATTGATAAATGTGAAACATGAATTGGATAATTCAATGTATCTTCCAAAATTTCAAATACTCATATATAGAAACAAAAAATAAAATGAATTATTTGGCAGTTCTAGTCTCTTCAATATCGGATAAATCTCTTCCTATGATTTGTAACATGGAATCTCAAGGACACATACTAGGTGGGAGGAACCTCCCATTCCCATCCTTCCTAGTTTTCTTTATTTTTCTTTTTTATTTTACTATAAGGTAGATATTTGAATGGTAATAGATTTAGTTTTATATAATATATATACTTTTCTGCCACTTTATTCATTGTAGTATTATATTGCTCATATCATGATCAAACCAATTTTATTGAACACCAATTTAATGGTAGTTTTTTATTAGTTAACCTTTTAAACTAATTTTATTGAACACAAAATCTTAAGTATTTGTATGTTGATTTCAAGTTGTTATAAAAAAGGAAGATGAGGGAAAATGAGAGGTTACTCTCCCAATTATTTATGTAATAATCCAAAGTCCCTCAAAATCCACAATAATTCAGATTCCTTGTTCTCCTTTAAAGTTGTCAAACTAATAAGTTTAAGTAAATTCAGGATAGAAATGGGAATTCAAATTGAAAACTAGGGAGTATACTTTTATAAATAAATATGTGGTAAGAGAATACAATTAATGTTAAATTAAAAAACAACGATAATTTGTTTATATATATTATAAATATAAATAGTTAGTTCTAAATATAAATGTATTAATATAAGTACCTTATAAAATTTAATGAATAAATTTCTTTGAATCATGTATATAAGTTCATTAAATGCGGGGCAAATAAAAAACTAGCATAAAGTTTTAAAAAAATTGACACAATCATTTCAAGAGATGGTAGGAACCGTGTGTAAACTTGTGATTTTATTCCAATTTAAAACCACTACGAATTTATGTTCCCTCTTATAAATAATAACTTCCACAAATCTATGAATGTGTGTTGTGATAACTGATAAGTTACACTGCAATGGCGAAGCCTTCAATCATCCACATAGCTTGCTTTGTTTACTTGCTGCTCATAGCATCAGGTATCATATATAATTCATGCACTCTTATTTTCTTATTAATTTATGTTTTAATGGATACAAATTAGATTTAATTAATACAAAAATTTAAAATTGGTGCTAGAAAGATTTTATTAGACAATAAATATTTCTTTGCATAATGATGAAGAACCTGTTGATCAAGGTGGCCGGATCCTCTAAAAAACAAAAATCCCCCAACACCAAATATTTTTTTTCTATTTTTCTCAGCGAATTGCATACGCTCGTAGCCATAGTAAGTGTCTTTTGGATTTGGTGTCCTTTTGGCTTCGGCTTTAATTCTGTCAAATGTCTACTTTACAGATATGACAAATGTTGTAACGATAAAATCAGAAACTTTTATTGAGTTATTTCATTTTTTTTCCTGAAAGAGTAGACTACATGGATACACATTTTTTTTCGCAGAAAAGCATATAGCCCAAAAAAGATGTAGCATTTAGTCATTTGAAAAATTATTTGCTTATAAAATAAAAACACGTTAAATACTAAAAGAACTCTGATCTCATATTATCTGTGTCTACACACACAGAATTAGATTAATGTGAATCGCAAAAAGTGAAATGAAACTAAAAATGTAATATCATTTAAACTGCAGGATGGAGTTCGGGAGAAATAAAAACGATAGAGGAATTTGGCGATTACTGTGTGGATGCTCAGGACTGTGTTGACATTGAGTTTTGTGGAGAACGAGGTGGAGGTTGTCCTGTGTGTGTTTATGATTATTGTGACTGTAACTGTGCCTAGGGTTGGGAATTGGCCTTAAACAAGTAGCCTACGACCTTACCTGTTTAAGGCTTAACTTGGTTTGACTTATTTATTAAATATGTCAGGTCAAGACTTATTTAAAAGTCTTATTATATAAATGGGTCAGAACTCGGACCTATTTAATGAAAGTCTGACATGTAAGCCTTCAAGACTGACATGTTTAGTATTAAAAATATTATATGAATAATTTTATTAGATGCTCCCTCCGATCACAATTCTTAAAAAACATGTGAATGTTAGTTAGGTGTCTGAAGTTAATGTTTCTTTTTCAATATTGCTCATATTTATTATGATACTTTAAAGAGAAAGAAATACATAAGCATTAATAAATATGAAAGAGATTTAAGGGTAAAGTAGGAAAATAAGAGAATGTGAGATGGACTCTTATATTTTGGATCAAAATCATTCAAATTTTAGGCTCTTATATTACGGACCAGAAGAACTTTTACACACATACTATATTATTTGATAAGTTTCTAAAGTCTACCAAAAGTTTTTTAGTGTAAATATGTAGGCTTTGAGACCTATTAAAAGCTTACATTTAAAGCAAACTAGTAAAATGTGAAGTCTTTTTAAAGGGTTATATTGTAAGACTAAGGTTGAAAAAAAATCTTCATTCAGACTTAGGTCATAATCAATTTTCATTTCCTCATTTTAGGCTTAGGCCTATATATTTAGCAAAAGTCTTATCTAATGTGGCTCTTACTCATCACCCCTAATTGTGCTTTCAAATGCCGCTCCCCGTCACAAACCAAACCGTAACTCTAAATTAATTGAGGTCTCTCGATGATGATTATGTAGTATAATGTATTGGATCTTGAATTAAGTAAAATTACATTTTATTTTCATAGATCGTTTTCTAGTTATTAAATTAGATATTATAGTTTAGTTTACATCATGAAAAATATAAGGACTAGAAATGAACAATCAAAAAGTGCGTGCATTTTTGCCAACACCGTTAATGGGCTTATGATCATAACCTCCGTTAAATGATCTATACACCTATCGCATATGTGGCATGAAACAATACCTATTTTGCCAATTCAGATTTAAAAAATATAAACAAAAAATCATCGTATCAAGACAAAGATGACGATTCTCAAAGACATTTCCTTCACCCATTTCCTTGGAAGATGTCCAACTTTGTACTATTCTTTAATTTCCTTCCTCACATACACCATATGAAAGCTTTGCCTGCACAACAAAGCAATGCGGATATCTTTGTAGTAATTAACGTAATAGTAGTTTAGCCTATACGATGTTGGGATTCGAAGCAAGTCATTGTTCTTGCTGATTCCAGAGTTTCTTCGTCGTAAAGTGGGACCTGCGATGAGTCAAAGTCGCCATTTTAAGATAAACGGATTTATCGTGTGAAGGACAGGTTGTTAATTTTCTTGATCCACATGGGAAATAATGTAAGATGTCTTTTAAGATTTCTGAACAATTTAAAATCCATGCTTCCTTTGGTCTGGTTCATTAAAATGGATTAAATTTTGATTTTCCTCCACATACAACAATGTGTGTCCTCCCCATAAAACTAATATTAACCGGATTCAATTCAGTTTTTTATCACGCCTAATCCTCCCTCCTCCTTCTCCAAACCGCTTTAGAGTAACGTAACATATCTGCTTTTAGTTGGTAGTAGTGTAGTAGTTTGTTTTTTTTTTTTTACTCATTCCCATATGTATAAAAAGAAAAGGGATGAAGCTCTTACTCATCACTTGATAATCTTATAAAAACAGTTGTAAACTTTCAAACAAATTGCTCTGGCTTTTAGGCTTGGACTGAACCCAAAAAAACACAATCATTCCGTATTTGATTGAGATAAACAAAAGTTTCAGAATGATCCATTTTCGATGATGAGTTTAAGATGGGGAGGAAGGGGTTTTTTATTTTAGGAGGGCACTTATGTATTTTCAAAGAACATGTTAGATTTTAACCAGGGCTATTCTGGTCTTTTCACTTTGGTATTTATTGAGAAAAGATAGGTTTCGGAATGATTCATTTAAAAAAAAAACATTATTTTTTCCATTAGGCTAAAAAAACTCTCCAAATTTATTTATAAAATTAAACCTGTTCAGTTTATGTATTTTATGGTTCTCAGCCTATGCTCTATAGTCAAGAATGACTTAATGTTGAGTCACTATAAGTCTTATTGGGAGTCCACCTAGTTGTAAAACCATCCAACGCAAAATTCAGATATTCAAACACTGATTAAAAGATAAAATTATTCAACATTATACGTATGAACCACGTATATATAGGAAGGAAGACTACATATTATTAATTAAATAAACCCTAAATTCTTATGGTTTCCTATAAGGAGGTATATTTTGGAAATTGAGATGTGAGCTCTCTTTTGTGAAACAACTACAATCACCAGCGACGCCGCACAAATCAACGCAGGCTGACGCATCAATAAAGCCACCATCAAACGAAAAATCAAAGTAGAATCTTGTCCTTACTGGTCTTGAACCCCAACCTGCAATTTTATTTTCTTCTTTCGTGAATGTCACTTTTATATTCAAATAATGTATATATACAATTTTACTGTCAAGTTTCTCATAATTTTTATGATTTTCTTCCACATAAAAGAAATACAAGTCTGTATCACAAAAAACAAAGAAAAGAACTAGAAGTCAAGCTGATAATATGCATATATTATTTGGTGTGTTGTGTTAAATTTTGGTTTTGGCCTTAATAATTTCAGATTGGTTGATTTGATCCTATAGCTTTTTGACAATCTATAAGGATAAAAAAATCGATGAAGTATATGTAATACTTAGATCATAATCAATCCCCATGACACTATTATAGAACTTAAACAACCTAAATGAAATGGTAGAGACCAAAACCAAAGTTCAATCAATATAACACTATTACATATCAATAGTATATACTCAAAAATGAACGTAATATATATATATATATATATATATATATATATATATATATCATGAATGAGGTAAATTACCTGATGTTATGAGCATCAAGAAAATAAAGAAATTTAAATTAGCTTTCAACATTGCAATTGAGCAACTTTTTTCTGCGCCGGGAATTCGAAAGTGTCGGCTATATCTTGGATATGGATATGGATCCGTGTAATTTATAGCTTCGAAAAGTTGTTTCGGTTCATGTCATATTATTTGGTTCAAGTATTACTATATATTCAACGAATTAACATAAATCCATATGCATTGTTTAAGTTAATGGACAGCATTAAATAGGTTCATGTACTTGTACATTTAATAGTTGTTATTTAATGTACCGATTCACCATTTGAATCCATTAGTTCATTCCAGTCTGTAAAACACCATATAAAAGGGTAATTTTAATAGTAAAAGAACTCATATGTTACGAAAATAAAGAAAATAAATATATAAAAGATAAAGAATGAGAAGATATAATGAAGAAAGAATAGAGAAAGAAGGAGATAAATAGTGAAGGAAATATTCTTATTGACATAGTTTTTCTCTACATACAATCTTTGGTAAACGTCTATTTATAGGCTTCTAAGCTCTAACCCATGCAAAAGTTACAACGTCTGGAATTAATGTCGCTTAAAAAAGAGACGTTAAAAGCCCTAAAAAAGCGACATAAAAAGTCTTTTTTTGTAGTAGTGTTCATAGCTATTAACTACAAAAAGAAATCTTAGTTAGGAGTTATGAACATCTAAAGGCCACAATTTTTATAGCACTCCTCTTTAGATGTTCATAAACAAATATTATTGTACTTTATTAAAATCTTACAAGGAAAAATTCAATGAGATAAAAATCTAGTTTAGGAAAAATAGTACACAATGTCAATCATAGCTGATAAAGTTTAAGGCTTTTGTTGGGCTTCTACCTGCTTTTATATGTTCAAGGTCAAGTTCAAACTATATGGGTCTGTCCAGTTAACATTATATTACATCTGATCCAAGCTATGATCCCGGGACTTGTGGGTTATGTTATTAAAATATATATTAGTTTAATAGTTTAATAACTGTCCAAATCCGTCACGAATTATGGGCTTCGTCCAGTTCTAGACTTTTAGCCTTTATTGTTTCTTTTTTTTTTAATAAACAACCTGTTTTTTTGTTCATTTTTTGACTTTATAGTTTAATTTGTTTTTCTTTACAATTGATATTTCTTCCTTTTCTTTCAATAGTTTTTTCTTTTTGAATTTTGCAAATGCCGAAACTTTTCCAGGCAATGATGTGAGCATCACAAGGAAACTCTTGAAGGTATGCCATTGCTGTAATGAAGCCCGCTTTATCATTATCAAAATATTGTGTTCGCTCTATCATTCATTTTATCTTAAATATAAGATTCAATTGTTTTTTTTTTCAAAATACTAAGAAATTTAAATAATTAACTTGTAATTTGGTTTAATTGAATTTTTTCTTCAAACATTTAATTTATAAACTAATAAATAATAGAACAATATATCAAATACTACCTCCGGTCCTAAATATAAGACCTAATTGACATTTTTTTGGAGAGGTTAAGGTTGCGAAATGGACTATTAAATCATGACATATTTGATTTATTTTTAGATTATTCATTAGTTTATAGGTAAAATAAATTAGTCTAAGGGAAAAAATTAGGTAAATCAATTTATAATTAACTTATTTTGCTTTTTTATAAGATTTTCTAAAAAAGTCAATTAGGTCTTATATTTAGGACCGGAGGGATTATGATTTTATTAGTTAACCTATTTTGCTTCCTAAATTATTCTAAAAAATTAATTGGTTCTTATAATTAGAGGGGGAATATAAGGATAATTGAAACTAAAATCTCAACTCAACGATTGAGATTTCAGTTCCCATCACCTTTCATAAGCACAACAACTTCCCGATGCCCCTGTGCCACTTGAGTCAAATCTTATTATATTCTTTGATAACAGAGATGAAGAGCTTGTTATTTACTTGTAGGTTCAAAATAAATATACACGTTTTATCCTAAATATAAGATCTATTTGAAGGAGATTTTAGTCACCTTTTCCAAAATTATCCTCATTAATGTTCCTCGATAGCAATCAAGTCAAAGAGGGGAGGGTGAGTAATAAGTTGTATGGATTGGGGTGCTTTGGGAAAAACATGTCAAATCAACTAACTTAACTTACATTTTTAATCTACTCAAATTAGATAAATAGGTTTTATATTTAAAACCGGAGGGAATAATATATAATACTATGCTACCATTAGTTTCAAATTTTTTTGAATATTTAATTTGATGATTATTTTATACTTTACCAAGGTTGTTCGTTGATTTTAAAAGTGTGTGTGTGCTCAGTCCACACTTGGTTGATTAGGTCTAAATTCAGGCCCAATAAGAATTGGGGCGATTATGTGAATATGGGAAAATTGTGTGTTCAAATGATTATTTTTCCCAATGTTTTGTAATTCAAATAAATATAACTTCCATGATTAAGTTATAATTTGGGGATTATGTAGAATCAAAAAGTACGTTCACACAAAAAACAAAACTACTCTTGAGAGAGTCATCATCCTCCTTTTCTCTTCAACCCTCTATCTCAAATGTTTTCTGTCGTATATCGTAATTGGATCCCTATTGGTGGTCCAATTTCACATAGTTACTTGAAGAATCATTCAGACTCCTGGTATGCCTGAAATCCTACACACACATTGGTACACATATATTATAATTATAATTTTAAAATGGTTGTATCACTTATATCATACATTTTGTATTCAATCATATTTAATTTTGATACACGCACGTGCATGTGTAACCGAATCAATGCTTGATAGCATAATAGGTTGATGTGAAATAACATTCACAAAATCAAAACAAAGAATATATAACAAACCTTTTAAATTTTTGGACTGAAATGCACAATCAAAGAATGTACCAATAAAAAGGTGAATAAAACCTCTTTATATTTAATCCATAATATGTATTTATCACATGATCTCAAACTTTTTTCTCAAACGTTACTTTTGGTCCATTATAGCTGTATTAAGTCTTCTTTTGATCTCTCTCAATTTTTAAAAGTGTAATTTTTGTCCTTTTTCGCTAACAACATTAGTTTTATTTAACGGAAAATGTTAACTCAAAAAATGTAAAGGTTATCTATAATTATATATACTAAAACAATATGTTTTAAGGTTTAATTACTTAGTATAATAATTCTTATATTTTAACATTTAGAAATTTTTATTAATATTTAATTATAAAATCATTACTTGAATTTTTCTAGTCAGCATTTACTTAAAGAATAACCAACGGTATTAATGAAAAGGAATAGAAATGCACTTTTCAAAGTTAAGGGGCCACAGAGAAGACTTGAAGCAAGCATAAATAACCAAATATACAACCCTTTATTATAATTTTCCAAAATTTAGAAGTATATGAAGTTATAATATGAAGCTACTTATTATGAAGTTAGATATAGTTTAAGTAATGAATAAGGAAAACCTTCATCGAATATAAACAAACTTTTTTCTCATGTTTGATATATGATGATCATGTTAAAATTGAGTGAAAATATATTATTGTTTGAGAAATAATACTAATTTTCATGTTACAACTCTTAAACATAACTTCAACAAAAAAAATCAGGATTAAGAAGCTATTGGCGAAGATATTTGAGTGAAACAAATCTATATTGCAGAATATGGAAGTGAAAAAAAGCAGAACGGTGAAGAAAACTGTATAACATGAATGATCAATTGCAAACTTTTGTTTAAGCCCTTTACGCCTGAACATTTTTCCAATAAATCCTTATTCTCACTTCTCTTCAATTGTTTAAAAAAGAGAATTATGCAGAGCTTTTGGCTGTTGTGTAGCGGTTGAAACTAATATATATGCATAGGAGTTTAGGTTCAAATGTATTGAGGTGAAGGGTGACTGTGGAATGCCTGTAACTGCAGACTCTAGCAAATATCCAGAAGCTAGTGAATGAAGCCCTAACATATTAAACTTTTGTTTGTAAACAGTCTATAGGTCCAATTGTAAATATCCACTTTTACTGATTAATGAAACTACTTTTCATTCGAAAAAAAATGTGGATCAATAATCATGTTGTGCTTGCTTCCGTGCTTATATATAAGAGCGAAAAAAATTGAAGGATTTGATCGTCTTTTTATAAGAGTCTCACCAAATTTATCAAAATATTTAATGAATTTTTCCCACTTTATCCATGATTATTCTTTCATACTCACTTACAACAATATAATCTCATTTCTTTCCATTATATACTCAATCATTTATAATGGTAAACTTGAAAAAACAACATTTTAGAAATATTTATACCTTTCAACCACTTTCTTTAACTTTGTGTGATTTTACACCTTGGCTCTCGGATAAGGGACAGGATAACGAAAACGCTTGATTGCTTTGAGAGAATTATTAGTTTCTATAGCTTGCTCGGGCGTGATTATTCAGGTGCCGCCCTAGAAACAAAATGAAGCTACAAATCTTATATTGCCAAAAAAAAAAGCTCTGCAAGTATCTCGAGATCTTATATTCTACATATATAGATGTCCCAAAGTTTTCCAATTAGTGTTCCTTGATAATAGAGAGGAAACCCCACATGACTCTGATATTGAATTGAGGTTGTTTATTTCCGTGTTCTTTACTTATTTCCATTAATTAAAAAAACCTATACTAAAAAGAGAACCCATTCTACCAAGAAACCTAATAACTGAGAAACTCTAAATTTATAAAAGAGAGAACAATATAAAAATATTGCTTAATTTACAGATTCCAATTTAGATCCCGTAATATCCTAATCAAAGTAATTAGTATTAGATTTAGTTTACAGAAATTTAATAAAATACCCTTACAATAAAATATGAAACAAAAATAGTTTGGCTTATCGAATGACAACAAGTCAACAACTAATATATTGACATTTGATTTTTAAAAAAACATGTTGAATATCAATGAAATAGCAACTAAAGTAAAGAAAAATACAAATAATTTCATCAAAGGTAATTAGATTATTTTATAAGAGAAAAACTGAATTCCAGAATTAGATTAGAAATGAATTGTTTTTATAGACAATTCAAAAAATTTTATATATTATCATTATTATTGGTAGTTATATCACTTTCTCCTTTTTAAAATTGGTAGATTATTGAATTATGATATATTATATATGTTGATAACTTGTCATTTCCATTTTATAAACAAATGAAAATGTCACCGTCACATTGTAATTAGTAAGGTGTGAGGTGTTGATCCAAAAAAGGAGAAACAAAATAAGGCGTGAGGTGGCGCTGGTCGTATCCAAGTATTTCCACCATACTATAAATGCTTATTCAATCAATATCAATTGGTAGAAAAAATCGGTATCATGAATTATAAAATTTGTAAATTGTCTCATCAAGTAATAAATGATATGATTTACTATTATATTACAAATTTTGGATAATATATCAAGACGTATCTGATAATATATAGTCAAAATCCCACAAATATCTCTTAAAAATAAAAAAGCACAAATTAGTTCTTAAATTTGAAAAATCTTAAATCAGACCACAGGGAGGATTCAGGAGTTTTCATATATTACAGAAAGAATCAAATGTCTTTACCAGTTGTAGTTGTGAATTTTTTAATATGATCTTAAAAAATTTTGTGATCATATTAAAAAGTGTTATGTTAACCTTTGTGAAAAGGATTTCCCAACATGTGTTTTGTAATTCGTAAAGGAACACGTTAGAGCTGTGAATTGTTATTATGAAATTGAAAATCATTATATTATAATTAGGTTGAAAACTCCTATTTTAAATTTGTGAATGTGATTTTCTATTATGTACCTTATCAATCTAATATAAAAAAAAGTTTGAGGTGTGAATTGTTAACATTAATCTGACACTCCCTATATATGTTTTCATTCTAAATATGAATTCAACAATTTAAGGGGCTTTTGTGTCTCTTTCAAGATACTACGTTCATTTCTAAATATAACATCATTTTTCCTAACTTGATTAGATCAAATATATTAGTCAAGTTAATTATTAACACATGTTACCAATTTATCCTAATTACATACATTCATGACTTTATCCTACTCTCCATCTCTTACTTTTTATTATAAATAAGTATTGTTAGGGTTGATTTGGGGAAAACTTAGGGAAAAAATAGAAAATAATCTTATATTTAGGAACAAATTGAAATTTAATAGTGATCTTATATTTAAGAATGGGGGGTGTAAAAATCTCATTTTTCTTCCTAGGCTTGATCAGAACTATTTAAAATTTAAGGGACTTATTTATCTTTTTCCACTTTCAAATATATTTCTGTGGGATTTTTTCTTATATGGATGTTATTGGGAATTTGGAATATAAATCTCTCAATGTGTATGAATATTAATCAGGCCTAGGCAGTTTGTTTTTTATTCTCTTAGAATTTCGGAATTAGTGCTATTTTATATTTTTATTAGAATCATTATTGGTGGTCCCAGACAGTTTGTTGCGAGATGCTCTTTTAGAAAGAGGGACATGTCATCTAGATTTTGATTATGTTAATATATTTTCAACCAAAATTTACATGGACAGTTTGGGAAATTGTCATGATTGGTCCCAATATGAATAAAGTGTTCCCAATTAACTACAAGTGAATCCCAACATTGAATAAAATATTCTCAACATATCTCGAAGTTTCATCTAAACATTATATGGATCGACACCAATTTGTGATAAGATAATACTAAAATGTCATAAGAGAATATCAAGACGTCATAAGGGAATCTCAATATAACATTTGTAAAATAGAAGAAATTGGCTCAAGGGCATTTCAGTCGTTTAATTTTGCTCGGAAAATTTGGGACAATTTCTTATGATCCTTTTTTGTATTTTGGTGCCTCAAATTGTTCAAAGTATAATTTAAGTGTCTTTATTAATCTTTTTCCCTATATGCTTCATCACAAATAATGTATTATTGTTAATTACTTTTCAAAAGTTTTTTTGAAGTTGCATAATTTTATATAGCTCTTATAAGTATAATAAGAGTATTTGGTCAAACAACTCAATTTTGGATAGACAATTATCAAATGCTAAAACATTCTTTAGTTTATGGGTGAAAAATGACTATTTACGTTTTTTTATCAAAACTGTTTACGTATATTAGCATCAAGAGTACTATTTTTGGAAAGAACAATATTCCGAAAAGAATAAATTTTGATGTTTGTATGCCAGATTTGGTGAAAGAGAATATGCCTAAACATATTAGCCCAAAATGGAATAGTAAGAGGAAAAGATATGGGGTGTTAAGGTTAGAGAATGAGGAAATTAGCCCAAATAGGAAAGGGTACTACATTGGATTCAATTATAGGATTCAATATCATTAAATATTGGAGGGTGGGGAAGGGGGAAGACACAGACAGTGGTGCGTATTGCCGTCTTATCTGGGTGTGACCAATCAGGCTTCTGTTTGTTTTCCCACAATGAAAAGAAAACAAATACTCCATTGAAAGGTTCTCATTTGTTTGTCATTTTATGAATGAAAGAAGTTTAGGTGTGAGGAGTGATGATAGATATAGGTTAGTTGGGTTTCATTGACTACTGACAAGACTCCTGTCTCCATTAAGGTTTCTCTCTCCTCCCCCCACTCTTCCACTTGATCTTCATCGGTCTACTTCACCCTCTTTTCTCTTCCTCTTATGCCCCTTTCAATTCTGCAATTATTGACCATAAATACATATGCCTAATTTCCTTTCTTTGCAGCAAACGGTGGGTCTTAAATATTCCAAGTTTCCACCTTAGCAGCTACTCCTCTGATCCTATTTATAAGTCGCTAACCGCCTAAATTGTATATACCAAGAAATGGAGGTTAATGGAAGTTGCATCATTAAATTGGTCTTATTTTTCTTGTCTTTTCCATTTTTGCCCCTTCCACCTTTATCACTATGACCCACTACCTTTTCTCTTTCTTCATTAATCTTCTATCTATAAAGTGCCTTTTTCATTTTCTCTCTCCTCTCATCTTCCAATGTTCATTTTCCAATGTAAGGGTATATTAGGAAAATTTTAATAAATGAGTTAGTTAGTGGTAGTTGGTGACTTATATTAAGGACCAAAATTTAGAGGCGGTTGGCGACTTATAAATAGGACCGGAGGGAGTATCTAATAAATATTCCAAGTTTCCACCTTAGACGCTATCTAATACTCCCTCTCTAATAAGAGCTCAAAATTTGAATGGTATTGATCCTAATATAAGAGCTCATTTCACATTCTCTCCTCATTTAATGCATTTTTCCTATTTTGCCCCTAACTCTCTTTCATATTTATAAATGTTTATGTATTTCTCTCTCTTAAAAGTATCATAATAAATATGAGCAATATTGGAAATTAACTCCAGACACCAAACTAACATTCACATGTTTTCTTAAGAAGTGTTTTTTTGGCGGCTAGCTCTTATATTAGGGACCGGAGGAAGTATCCATGTAGTACTCCCTCTGGTCCCTAATATAAAAGTCAACCGCCAAAAAACGTTTTTTAAGAAAATATGTGAATGTTAGTTGAGTGTCTGGAGTTAATGCTTTTTTCCAATATTGTCCATATTTATTATAATACTTTTAAGAGAGAGAGATACATAAGCATTAATAAAGATGAAAGAGAGTAAGAGGCAAAGCAGGAAAAAACTCATTAAATGAGGAGAGAATGTGAGATGAGATCTTATATTATAGACCAAAACCATTCAAATTTTGGCTCTTATATTAAGGATCGGAGGGAGTATTATTTTGTAGCTTTTAATTTTTTTTTATCAGAAGTACTCCCTCCGGTCCCTAATGTAAGAGCCTAAAATTTGAATAGTTTTGGTCCCTAATAATGTAAGAGCTCACCCCATATTCTCTCCTCATTTAATGCATTTTTTCCTACTTTACCCCTAACTCTCTTTCATATTTATTAATGCTTATGTATTTTTCTCTCTTAAAAGTACCATAATAAATATGGGCAATTTTGGAAAAGAAGCATTAACTCCAGACACCCAACTAACATTCACATGTTTTCTTAAGAAGCGTTTTTTTGACGGCTAGCTCTTACATTAGGGACCGGAGGGAGTATTATTTTGTAGCTTTGATTGGAAAATTTAACCGAAAATGAACATTTGTCACTTCAGATAATCAAACTTTATATCTAGCCAATCTTAGAAATTACATTCTTGGTACAAGAGTTTGTGTGAGTTAGATCTTTGATTTCATCAAGACGAGAACATACCTTTGAGCTTTTTTTTTTAAAACCAAAACATACATACAAGTCCAATAACACTTTTAAAATTACTTACATGTACCACATTTTTTTTGAATAAAATATGGCTACATCATCTTACCTAATCTTTAACATGCTAATGAAAATTATAATTGCCAAACTAAAGACTACCAAGTCTACTCTAAAGTTCCTAATACCCTCATGAAAGGAGGGTTGTGGTTGTTCAAGGGTAAAATAGTTTCCCACAAAGTCCTGGGTTAATCAAGCTAAGGTATTTGCCAAAATGTTCTGGTCCCTTGGGATATGACTGAGGTTGGTTATCCAATTTCTGTGGAGGAGGAATTTTGCCTCCCCAATGACATCTCTATAGGATGACTATTCTTACACCGATAATATCAAATGAACTGCCTCTAAATTATCTAAGTAAATCTGGACTTTGCAGAAGCCTCTATATGCCAACATAAGTATAGACCATGGATAATTTCTAAAATTTCTGCTATAGCTACTAGAACTCTATTTAGTTACACACATGAAGCCACATATCCAGCTCTCCTTCTCCAATTACAGCGCCCCCACAGGTTTTTCGCCCCAAGGTCCAGAATGAGGCATCAGTAAACATGTATGTTAAGGTTTGTTGTAAATATGTGTAGTTAGGGTTTAGATAGTAGTGGGCCTTATTGGGCTTTATTCAACTTGGGCTTCCTAATGCCTATATAATGTAATCATACTTGATTTATTCAATAAGATGTTAGGATTCTATCTTCATTTCTCTACATGGTATCAGAGTCATAGGCTCTTTAGGGCTTGTGTTTTTTCGTTTCTGGCCGCATGAGTCCGGGTACTGTTCACGTGAACAGTGAACGAAGGAGTTTTCGGCCGATCTGTGCTCTTCTGGACCTCACCTCGTGACATGCGCCACCTTAAAGGGTTCGCACCGCGACGGTGAACAAACCCCAGCCGGCTGCTCCGCCATCGAAGTTGCCACGCGCCGGTACGCTCCTCTGCCGTGACGCCACGCGCCGTCGCTGATCCACGCTCCTCCGGAAACCGCCGGTCTTTGTTGCCGAGCCTTCGCCGTCCGTTTCTGGTCTTGATTTGGCCGTTTGGAGCCCCTGGTGTGGCTATTTGGTTGTTCTCTTGCTCGTTGGAATTTGATTGAAGTGTTTGTAACTCTTAGTTAAGCTATTTGGTTGCCTCCTTGATTATTGGAATTTGTTTGGATTGCTTGTAGCTCCTTGTGAAGCTAGTTGATTGTCTTCTCGCTTGTTGGAAGTTGTTTGGATTGTTTGTAACTCCCGGTGAAGTTATTTCGTTGTCTTCTTACCCGTTGGAAGTTGTTTGGGAAGATTTGTATTGTTGCTTGTGTTTAATGACTGAAGAGAAAATGATTACCATTTCAGTAGCTGAGTATGCTAAGCTGGTAACTAAATACCAGGAGTCCCTGACTCTATCCTCTTCGACAGTTTCCTATGCTACAGGTAATATTGCCACTGGCCTTATCTCTTCTTCCTCCAAGTGGATCATCGATTCAGGTGCCACTGATCATATGACAGGTAACTATCATCTTTTATCCTCTTATGCTCCGTAGTCAACCCTTCTAGTATCACAATTGCAAATGGATCTAATTCTTGTGTTATTGGTTCTGGCTCAGTTCATCCAACTCCATCTATTCACTTACCCTTTGTTTTAAATGTGTCTGACCTTGCTTTTAATCTTCTCCCTCCTAGTAAATTAACGAAGCAAGTAAATTGTTGTATTTCACTCTTTCCTGACCATTGCTTGATTTAGGATCTTACGACGAAGCTGATTATTGGTAGAGAGTACGAGTCTGGAGGCCATTACTTTCTTGATGATCGAGTGCATCGTTCGGTTGCTTGTCCTGTCAAATCCAGTCTGTTTGACATGAATTGTCGTTTGGGTCATTTGCCTTTAGCTTTTTTGAAGAAACTTTATCCACATTTTAATTCAGTGTCTACTTTAGAATGTGAGTCATGTCAGTTTGTCAAACATCATCGTCTTCCGCATGTGTCTCGAGTCAATAAACGTGTTACGTCCCCTTTTGAATTAGTTCACTCTGATGTTTGGGGCCGTGTTCTATTGAGTCAAAATCTGGTTTCAAGTACTTTATAACCTTTGTTGATGACTATTCTCGTACTACTTGGCTATATCTAATTTTCACATTTTGCTAACTTTTGTTTTGAATTAGTTCACTCTGATGTTTGGGGCCGTGTTCTAATGAAAAACCGTTCTGAGGTATTTTCACATTTTGCTAACTTTTGTTCTGAAATTCGTACTCAATTTGGCGTTTCTGTTCGCACCTTGCGTAGTGATAATGCTAAGGAATATTTTTCCACAAATTTTCAAACCTTCATGCTTGAACATGGTATAATTCATGAATCCTCTTGTGTTGATACTCCATCTCAAAATGGGGCTGCTGAACGCAAAAATCGCCATTTACTTGAAGTAGCTTGAGCACTTATGTTTCAAATGAATGTCCCTAAACCTTTTTGGTCAGATGCTATTTCTACGGCTTGTTTTTTGATCAATCACATGCCTTCCTCCATTCTTAATGGTAACATCCCTTTTTCAACCATTTTTCCTTCCAAACCTTTGTTCCATCTTGATCCAAAGATCTTTGGTTGTGTTTGTTTTGTTCGTGATGTTCGGCCAACTATTTCTAAGTTGGATCCTAAGACATTAAAGTGTATTTTTCTTGGGTACTCGAGGGTTCAAAAGGGATATACTTGTTTTTCTCCTACTCTCAATCGTTATTTGGTATCTTCTGATGTCACTTTTCATGAGTCCACCCCATTTTTTCCCATGGCATCTTCCCCATCTCCACCTGATGAGAATGATCATCTCTTGGTTTATCAAGTTGTCCGTACACATTTGCCAGTACAGGTACCGGAACGACCTCCGATCTACTACGTTTATCAGAGGGGTACAGGAGAGAGTAATGTGGCTATTCCAGATGGTAACCCTCCCATTTCTGCTTCTTCGTCGGATCTCGAACCGCATGATGAGGAAAACTCTGTCCTTCCCATTGAGCTAGAACATGATATTTCCCCTGCTCCTTCTGATGACTTGCCTATTGCACTTCGCAAAGGTAAACGTAGTTGCACCTATCCTATTTCTTCTTATGTTTCCTATAACCATTTATCTCCTGCTTCTAAGTCTTTCATAACTTCCTTGGATTCCATTACTATTCCTACCACTCTTCACAAAGCCTTAAGTCATTCGGGTTGGCGTGCGGCAATGGAGGAGGAGATGATGGCCCTTGAACAAAGTGGTACCTGGAATCTTGTTGATTTACCGAAAGGGAAGAAGGTGATTGGGTGTAAGTGGGTTTTTACGTCAAAACTAAGGTTGATGGCTCTCTTGAGCGTCTTAAGGCTCGTCTTATTGCTAAGGGCTATTCTCAAACCTATGGGGTTGATTACTCTGAAACCTTCTCTCCAGTGGCTAAACTCTCATCAGTCAGATTGTTTATCTCCATGGCTGCTACTTATGATTGGGCTCTTCATCAACTAGATGTCAAAAATGTCTTTCTCAATGGTACTATAAATGAGGAAGTTTACATGGAGCAACCACCTGGTTTTATTGCTCAGGGGGAGAATGGGAAGGTTTGTCTTCTTCGTACCTCTTTGTATGGTCTTAAACAAAGTCCTCGTGCTTGGTTTAATAGATTCTGTTCTGTTGTTCAGAAGTTTGGGCTAATACAAAGTAAATGTGATCATTCTGTATTCTATCAGAACTCAGATTCTGGCTTGATTCTTTTGGTTGTGTATGTGGATGATATTGTGATTACAGGAAGTGATGTCGATGGAATATCGTCTCTTAAGGCCTTCCTTAACTCTCAATTTCAGACGAAGGATTTAGGGCAGTTAAAGTATTTTTTGGGTATCGAGGTCATGAGAAGCAAGAAAGGTATTTTTCTCACCCAGAGGAAATATGTCCTTGACGTGTTAAAGGAAACAGGGAAGTTAGGAGCTGCACCTAGCAATTCACCAATGATTGTCAATCCTTACCTAGAGCTTGATAATAAAACACCATTTGAAGAGCTCCCTGAGCATATAAGAAAGAAAGTTGATCCCAAAAAGTTGGAACCATTTGAATATCCTGACAGATATCGCAGACTGATTGGTAAACTAAATTATCTGACTATAACTCGCCCAGATGTGACTTTCTCAGTGAGTTTTCTTAGTCAATTCATGGGAGCTCCAACTGTTGGTCAGTGGGAAGCCTTGGAGCATGTCCTTCGCTATCTTGAGCAGTCTCCAGGTCGTGGTATTTTGTATAAAAACTATGGTCACACAGACATTGAATGTTTTTGTGATGCTGATCATGCAGGATGTAAGAAAACCAGAAGATCTACTACTGGATATTGTGTTTTTGTAGGTGGGAATCCTGTATCATGGAGAAGTAAGAAACAAGGGGTAGCATCACACTCTAGTGCAGAGGCAGATAGAGCTATGTCACAGTCTGTACGTGAGATTGTGTGGATATATCAGTTGTTAAAGGAGATTGTCCTTAAAACCTCCCTCCCTGCAAAGCTATGGTGTGACAATCAGGCAGCGTTACATATAGCTTCAAACTCAGTATTCCATGAACGTACCAAACACATTGAAGTTGATTGTCATTTTGTTCGTGATAAGCTAAAGGAGAATTTTATTTCTACGGGACACGTGCGATCTAGTGATCAACTCGGTGATCTTCTCACTAAAGCATTAGATGGGAACCGGGTTAATTATCTTTGTAACAAGTTGGGCATGATTGACATATATGCTTCAACTTGAGGGGGAGTGTTAAAGTTTGTTGTAAATATGTGTAGTTAAGGTTTAGATAGTAGTGGGCCTTATTGGGCTTTATTCAACTTGAGCTTCCTAATGCCTATATAATGTAATCATACTTGTTTTATTCAATAAGATATTAGGATTCTATCTTCATTTCTCTGCAATGTACAACTTTTAATGACTAATTATAAGAACTACTTTTTTTCATTTTTTTGGAATGAAAAAACTGGTCTAAGCCATTAATCCATTATTTCTCGACGTATCTCGCCAGAACAACAATAGAATTAAAGCATACAATTAGTTTAAAAGCTTTTACACCTTTCTTGGCCAACTTGTACAGAGCGCATTCACACTCCCAACTGATAGTGTTCTGCATTTGCCAGTTAAATGTGTTCACTTATATAATTAGTAATATCATTTTCTATTGGATGCTTAAATTTCTATTGGATGCTTAAGTTTTAAAGTATGGGACTCATCTATAAAGAAAATACACACACACAGTGGATCGTTTTTTAAAACAAATTACATTTTGAGATTACGTATATTTATATATAGATGTTCTATTATTATACTCGTAAATTAATGCTATTCCTATCATGCTTTTCTCAGTTTCTGCCTAAATTATGTTAAGTGCAATAAAAATGTTTCTCTCACTTGTAATTTGTTTTTGGACTGAATCACTTGTAATTCACTTTTCGCCAAAAAAAGTCCATGATTTAATTATTATTTCATGTTAATATGATTTGATGTGGAATCTGATATCTAGTTACATAAGCAATAAATGTCACTTTACATGTGTCATTTTATAAGGTTTTGACGCATATGGTTTGGGACCTACGATAAAAGCAAGGACTAAATCATTTTGAATAATACAGATACTTATGAACTACAATCCATAAATATTCATTATTATAAAAGTAAAAATATCTATTTTTAGAAAAATAAGTTTAGCAAATATTAATTTTATTAACCAAATAATTAATTATTTATCATGCCAATAAATCAATCTTATTGAGATATACTCCTTCTAATTCTAATTATAAGATTACTTGAATCTTTTAGAAAAATAAAAAATAAAATAAATCACTTTAAATTGTGCGTTTAAATTATAATTATTTTTCTTGAAAAGTAATCTATTTTATTTATAAATCACTTATAATTTAATTATATGTGATATACATTATAGTTTAATTAGTGGCCTAATAATTTTTTTTTAATTCTCACAAAAAAGTCAAAGTGATCGTATATTTGGAAACGGGAGGAGTATAATAAGATAAATATACTCTAAATTCAAAATGATGAAGAATGTTTTCTAAATGAAATCTGGTCATATATAATTTTATTAATTGTTTTGATATATTCAAAAGGGATTTTTTTAGTGTGTAGAAAATGAAGGATAGAGTTGTAAATAAGTAAAAACGAGGAAGGGTACTTAAGGACAAGAGAATAAATGGTAGGGGCCTAGTGAAAGATTCAATACGGAAAGTGGGCCAAACACTAATTAATTTAAAATATAATAAATATGTGGTTTTTGATGTTTGATCGTAAGCGATTCCCACACTTTCACATTTTATATCATTTAATTCAACGGGCAATTATTCAATTTTGTTTTTTATTCTTTAACAAAATAATATTTATAGAAAGTGGACTAAATCGGTTGACATACCCATAAATATCCACAAACTCGACCTACAATGATAGATTGAAAAATCATTAAACCAACCCATAAACTTAAGATAGTGATGTATGGTGGATAAAATTTGTAAAACTCTTGAGTATGAGTAAATTTGTAATAATAATGTAAAATCAGATCATAAACGCACATGATATTACCTTTATTAATAAATACAAGTTTTATAATATAAAATTAAATAAAAACTATAAAAATAACAAAAATTTGATTTAAACATACTTTATGTATGAATAGTTGAAGTAATATTCAATATATTAATTAACATCATACTTATCAAAATCAATAAAAAAATTTATTAAATTTATATATAAATTCATTCAATATGGTCAAATAATAATAATTAAAATAATTTAGAGAAATTTAACAAGATTATTTTATAATGTAAAAACTAAAAATGTGGTGTTCAGACTGGTGAGTTTAACCAAAGGGTAAAGGTGCAAAAATATGACTAAATTTTACTCTAAGTTGCATTTCTATGACTAAAGTTTCGCAAGGAGCAAAAATATCACCAAACTTGGGATCGAGGTGTAAAACTATGATTTCCGTCAACTATGACGGTGTTGACCGTTAGTCTTCGACTTGTAGGATGCTAAGTGTACAATAATGACCATGTGGCATGCTGAATAGACTTTTTATTGGTGTTATGTGGAATAAGGGGTAAATGTATTTAAAGTAAATGTACTTTGCGTGCAAATATGGGTCTGTTGTTAGAATAAAATAATCATATTTTTTGCATTATTTTAAATACATTTACTCCTTATTCCACATAACACCAATAAAGAGTCTATTCAGCATGCTACATGGTCATTATCGCACACTCAGCATCCTACGAGTCGAAAACTAACGGTCAACACCGTCATAGTTGACGGAAATCATAGTTTTGCACCTCGATCCCAAGTTTAGTGGTATTTTTGCTCCTTGCGAAACTTTAGTCATAGAAATGCAACTTAGGGTAAAGTTTAGTCATATTTTTGCACATTTGTCCTTAACCAAATTTACACCTATGTATGAATTTCAACATGTGATTCGTATATAGTAACCTGGTAAGTAGAGCAATAAAAAAAATGTAAAATTGAATAGTCAACTTGTAAGATCGACAGTATGCTACTTCTTGTCCTTTATATAAGAGCGAGATATTTAAATTATGTATTTTAGAAAAAATTAAAGTTAGCAAAAATAAATATAATACATGTGTTAGCACTAAACATTTTTCAAGCATGCCCTTACTTATATAAGAGGAAAAGTGCGAGGAATACAATTCTACTGAGATAAATTAGATAGATATTGCAGTAAAAAAAAATTGTCAGAGATAATAATAATAGTAAAGGTTATGGTGTATCTTACATCATGAAATTAAAAATGTTTGTATATGTATACAATATAGCAAAGAATTTTTGGATATACAACACTCTGAAGTACTACCTCCGGTCCTAAATATATGACCTAATTGGCTTTTTTTTGGAGAGATTAAGGTTGCGAGATAGGTTATTAAATGATGGCATATTTGATATATTTTTAGATTATCCATTAGTTTAGAGGTAAAATAAACTAGTTTAAGGGAAAAAATTAGGTAAATCAATTTATAATTAACTTATTTTGCTTTTTTAAGGATTTTCTAGAAAAATTCAATTAGGTCTTATATTTAGGACCGGAGGGAGTGTTTTTTAGAGCAGCAAGCATCTAAAGGTATTTTTTGGAGCATCTATTTTTTTTATGTAGGAGCAACTATTTTTTTGACTGAATTTGGAGCATCTAATAACGTTAGTTTTGATGTGTTCATAACCTTGAAATATTTTCGTTCTATATGCACCATTAAGTTATAAAAGATATACACTTGAAGGTGCTAGATGCATCTAAGAATATAATAAATTGTTGAGTGCATCACAAAATAATAATGATTATTAGTTGCACCTGAAAAAAAGATAGTAAACTGCTATATACATCTTAATTAATTAGGAGAGAAAAGTAAAAACAGCACAATAGTCTCATATAGGTTTTCATAAAACTAACCAAGACATTCAAATTTCCTCCATGTAAGAGAGGGGCTTTGGTGCTGGCTAGGGGTGAATATTTGATTTTCGGTTTGATTTTTTAGTAAAAATTGAAATAAACAAAAACCATATTGATCAAATTATAAAAACCAAACGGTAACCGAACTATTTTAGAAACCATACCGAATTAACAAAAAAAAATTCGGTTCTATTTCAGTTTTTATCCAAAAAAGAAAATTTGTGTACTTTATAATAAATTTGATTTTTTATTTTCAATATATAAAACTCAATACAAATCATAAATTTGACAACCCAACAAGATTCCAAATAAGATATGTTATCAACTAAACATGATATAAGATTCTTAGGAAATGTAAAATACAAATAACATAAACGAATACATAACTACATCCAAAAAAGTATAATAAAAATCCTTAATATCAATGATTGATGTATAACATATACTATTTTTAAATTAAAATAACAAACATAAAATTACACTTTCAAACTTTAAATTTTAACTTATTCAAAGAAAAATATGACAAAAATAATATTGTTTTTTAATCTTTTTACTATTTCGGTTATTCAGTTATAATCAAATTAGTTTACAAAAAACTGAAACAAAAACTGAATTCTAGAAACTGAATAAGATTTGAAAACCAAAATAAGTGAACCAAAGAAACTTAATCTAATTCGGTTTGATTTGGTTACCCTGCTGTTGGCATCAATCAAAATTAAACATAGAACGCATAACAAGTTTATGGTTGTTTTTCAACTTTAATCAACAGTACTTTCATTCCATCAACTAATCAGATCTTATTGAAAGCAGTCAAATAATGCTATATACAAAGTAGTTTCGTTAACAACACAATTCAGAATATACCTGGGCAGAATTAAAGAAAATCAATTTTTTTGAGAAATTTAAAATAAACTAATAATGTTATTCAATTCATACTTGTTCTCCACACAAGGCTATGATACCACGATTTTCTTGTTGAAAAGTAGGTGCAACTAAATTATGATATTAAATGTTTCTTCAACAGAAAAGCTGTTATATTTATTAATAGAAACAAAAAGAAAATAGGAAAATAGGGAAAAAGACAAATAAAGTCTTCCCAATTGATAAAAGGACAATTGAGGTTGCTAAATTGTAAAAATGACAATTTGGATCATAAACACCTAATACACATTAACAAATTTGTGAGAAAAGACTCAAATGTCCTTAACAATTTGAGATTGAAGAGGGTGGGGTGAGAATCGAATGATGTGTTTTGTGACGGTGGGGTAAGTGTGTGTTTTTAAGGGTATTTGAGTCATTTGCTTAAATTTGTTAATGTGTATTAGGTGTCTATGACCCAACTTGTCCTTTTTACAATTTAGCAACCTCAATTGTCCTTTTACCAATTGGGAAGATTTTATTTGTCTTTTTCCCAAGAAAATATTGTCTCAGTCCAAAAAAGTATATTATTATTTCAAAACCAATTGAAAGAAAAATAGTTAATTTCCATATATAATTTAAATAGAATAATGTGTATATTTTCCCTCTTATTTTAAACCGAATTTTATTTTTTTTTATTTTGGTTTCTAAAGGTATCCCCACCCGCATGTCAAGTGGAACTAATCCCTAGCTATTCTTAAGTCTCATATAGGGATAGACAGTTGGTCATTGTTAAACCGATTTTTAGCTCCGTTATTAAAGTTGATAATTCTTAGCCTCATTACTTATTAGTCCATTAGCTTAATGAAGTGAAACTAGAGTTGACCCCGTGCGATGCACGAGTTACCCCGCTCTAAAACAATTTGAGAGTTCAATGTTGAAGCTATAGTTTTGATGATTGTTATTATGATGCATTTTGTTAGTGAATTGTACCTTTCATACTAAGAATAAATTGTTCTTCTAGTATACTATTCAATTCGGCTGAGAATCAAATTTCTCGTAAATAAAAACAAAAGAATCAAATTATCTTTGATCCCTTTAGTCCAACAACTCACCCATAAATCATTTTCACAGTTTTTCTTGACATCCCATTTTTTACTTGAAAAATTCGTTTTTTAATCGTGTTTATTGACAAAGGTGTTTAGTACTTTATATATTGCTTTTCTATTAATCTGAATATTTATTAGGAAATCTAGTAACTATTGGCCAAAAAGAGTGAAACTGTATCCCCAATCTCCCGTCCAAACACCCCCCCCAACAACAACAAAAATGAACCAAAGTTTACATTACACCTACCGAATCCGAAAGTTTATTTGGACTAAATTTTGAACCTTTTTCTATCCAAATAATTTCAATTCATATTAAACGTAAAATTTTAACTTGGTAAAGAATGAAAGAAGAGTCAAACTTTATCCTCAATCTCCCTCATCCGAACCCCCACCCTATAAAAAGCAACAAAATTTCATGATCTAAAAATTCACTCAAACTAAATTTTCTTAGTAATTGATCTTTTAAAATAATTTAAATTTCAAAGATCTTCATGGTATAAAAATATCCATAGTTAAGTCCATTACTCTAATTTGCCTTATTTTTATTTGCAACTTCTGATTATTTAAAAAAATAAATTATTAAACAAAATATGTGTATGTGAATATTGTTTTTTCCATTTATGCATTTATATTGAATAATAAAGCTCAAGTATTTAAATAGTTTAAACATCTCCTAATAGTATCAATTAATAAGAGAAGATAGAGCCTCAAGAACAAATATGATACCATCCTACTAATTCATCTTTGGCCATAGTGATTATAAGATGATATTTTTTAATTTTTCCAATTTTCCCTAGGTTTAGAAACATATGTATATATTATAAAATGTCTAGTGACAAAAAATTGTGTATAAATATAAGTTGAGACCTTTAGCAATAATAAAATATAAATCCAATTAACATATATTAATAATGATTTTTCTTGATTAGAAAGGAGAATGATATACTAATATATGAACAATTTGCACATTTTGAGGGAAATTTGAAAGTTTGCTCTAACTATATAAATAAATTTGATTAGTTTATATTAGAAAAAATATATTTTTTTGCTTAGAGCATTCGGTGTCCGGCCCCCCTTCGGGAGACCGACTAATCCGAAGTCGCAGTCGGGATTCCTCATTTGGGGGTGACGACTTCCCAAGGTTCAAACCCATGACCTGGTGGGTACGTGGTGCCTTACCTTCCCCTTTCTTACCAGCTGGTCTATGCCCCCTTAGCATATTAGAAAAAAATATATGAATGTGTGACACAATGCATTGAGGAATTACCTTTCCTTGATTGTCAATAGGCGTTTCTGGTACATGCAAATTTTATATCTAACCACATTTACTTAATGTTACCTCACAAATAATGATATCAGATTAAGGAAATAAACATCATTGTCCGCTTGAATATATAATTTGTGTATCAATGAGGGTATGATTTTTACAACTATGACAATGAATCATGGTTATCATATTGAAAGAACTCTAATTATGGGAATGAAATCACAATTAACTATAATATAATTAAAATGTGTACTGTTCAAACTGAAAATTTGAAAACAAAAGTTTAGATTATTATGTGAATTAAATTAGACAGAAACTAATTTATACATATAATGTTAGAGTATGTATAGATATACTGTTAGAATATTCCTATCACAATTTTATTATGCGAAGATCCTTATTTAGATTGAATAGGGAAATGTGTAATTAGGGAATTAACTTGTCATGATGTACGTTGCTACAACATACATGATGTAAAGTTCATTACTGTATGATAGAGACACTGCCATAATTAAAGCCATCTATTTATAATATCTCACAAAAGCAAATTTATAGGCATGCAATTTTTCACATCTATAAATATATATTTATGCAATTCAATGTATTAATACAACCAATTATTTAATCATTGAAGACTAAAATCATAACACTATTATTGCTGCTGCCTTGAACCAACAATACTTGATCTTCGATTTCCGTACTATGTTTTTAGAGACTCAAAACCCCTAATTAATCCGAAATGAATTATACATATCTCAAGACCAACGTACTCCCTCCGGTCCTAAATATAAGACCTAATTGACTTTTTTAGAAAATACTATAAAAAAGCAAAATAAGTTAATTATAAATTGATTTACCTAATTTTTGCCCTTAGATTAGTTTATTTTACCTATAAACTAATGTATAATCTAAAAATATATCAAATATGTCTTGATTTAATAGCCTATTTCGCAATCTTAACCTCTCCAAAAAAAGTCAATTAGGTCCTATATTTAGGACCAGAGGTAGTATTTAATATTCTCACCATAACAGAGCAATACCCATTCACGCTAACTCACAAAAAACACTTCGTTTGCAGTGGCAAAACAACAAATTTCATGAAATTAATATAAACATTTAATGAGAAACACTAACAATGAAGAGGCACAGAACATTTAAAATAAAGAAGCAGAAAGTCTCTCGGCTTACACACACGCGCAAAGAGGGGATGAAAAATTTCACATAATTCATAAGATTTTAAAAGCAAAACTTTAGTCAAACCACATATTAAACCTGATCTAAGTGTGAAAGCAAAGGGAATAAAGGGAATATTCCACATAAGTAACTACTATATATATTTGATTCTGATTCAATGAATTTAAATAAACATTACAAATAACTATTTACTGAGTATACTTAAAATTTAATCTTTTAGTGTAAAACTTTTTTATTTCAAAGTGGTTTTTCCAAGTCGAAAATTTAGATCTGTCAACATCTTCATTATATTTTTATTTTAAACATTTTTTAATTTAATAAATTTTAATTTACCACAAAAAATTCTCCAAATTTTAAATCACGGTTTAGATGTTTGTGGCTAATTATTGCAGAATCATTTTAAATACACCATTTTCTTAGTCACAATAAGGACATACTTGGCTAAAAATCACAAAGCTGAACGTTTTTATTTGCAACATTTAATAATAAAAATACACAATAAAATCTTTTATTACAATTTTTTTATTTTAAGTAGACATTAAGACCAAAAAACAAAGATAGAAATGGAAATAAGCCTATATTAAACTAAGATTCGGTTAAATATTTTTGAGCCTATATTTAAAAGTCATGAACAAATTAAACATGAACTAATTAATGAAGTAATTAGTAACCGATTTATGATGTACACCTTCAAAATGACATTATAATGCTGGCCTTGAAGGCCATAATTAGGCTTTTAGTCTCCTAAGACTACTGACTATATAGTTGTGCGTTGAATTTCTTATTTGTTTTTGCATTGGATCTAGTTTGTTTCTATGTATTTCTTTATTTGACATTATCTTTATGAGTGTTTGTTGATTTATTGTGTATCATTGTGTGTGGTGATTTAGTCAAATTATCATGTGTTGATTATTGTGGCACTTGAATGTATTATTTGACTTATGTATATTAATGTTGAGTTTCTAAGTGCACGAGTATTTCATTAATAATGGAATACTCGTGCACTTAGAAACTCAACATTAATAAATGGAATACTCGTGCACTTAGAAACTCAACATTAATATAGTATAATTACGTGAACATAATTAGGTAAAGTTCAATAAATTGGTAGGTTTGATTATAACCTAAAATTAACTAACTATTGATCCAAAGGGTGTTGAGTGATTTGGATGTAACAACCCAAGTCATTCTATCCAGTAAAACTAATTCCTAATTAACGTTAGATTATAATTAACTTTATTGGTATATTGAGGTTGAATGATGTTTTCATTAATATATTTGTTTGATAAGGCTAATGTATCTACTTGTATGAATTTGACCCAATTATCTTTTAATCCCCCAAGAGTGTGAAAGATGTATTTCCCACATGTATATCTAATCAAGAGAATATCTTATATATCATTCATTAATCACTTTCATCCATTTTTATTACAAAAATCACAAAAATAAAATAGCATAGTTTTTAGTTTCCTAAACTCACATAAACCCTATAGTATTATAGCTTTTTTGCATGCATTTTGTTAATATAAGTAGTTAGTTAATTGATTCCACACGAGACGATCCGGGAGAACACCACTTTTGCAATCTTTGGTTAATTAATATTTTACATTTGAACCATAAGGCAAATTAGGAAAGGCTCCAAGAGAGAGTCAAAGACATTTATGATTGAACAGTTGATCCCCTTATTGTCTTTGTATCCACTCAAAATGTTATTGTGGAAATATTTTGTATTTTCCCTCCCCTTGAACAAGCCATTTGACTTTTGCCCTTTGTTCCTTGTAACTAAGTTCAAAGTCATATAAAATTCTAGTTCATGTTGTGCTTCAAAGAGAGCACTTTTAATATCAAAAGATGTGAACTAATTGAGAGATATAGAAGATGATAAAGCAGTCACTTTCTGCTATATTTCTCTTTTACAGTGAGAGAGGTTTTTCCTATTTGACTCTTGCTCCATTTACCAAGTGTAGAAAGAGTGTTACTGAGTTTGCATTGCACTTTGAAACAACGGAAACCATAAGAGGAATTTCACCAGCATGAATAAATAATGCTAGAGCATTATATGGGAAATTATACTGGTCGTGAGCTCAAATTAAATTTTTTTATTCTTACCTTTGTAAAATGAGACTTCACTGGACAACAGAATAGAGCTAAAATTATAAGCAAGTGGAAAATTATATTACTAAAAGATTAACGAGCCATAAAACAGAAACAAACAGAGGAGGCCCGTAAATAATACTCAAACATCAGATGATCATTTCACGTCCTGTGGGTGTAATCGGATCATAGTTTCTTTAGAGACTAGATAATTGGAGACATTAATTAGTGGCAAAATCCCACTGATAGATTATCAAATTTATAACTGAAATTTCGAAATTTTCAAAATACAAAGTCTTACATTTATAAAACTAACATTGATAATTAATATTTTGATTTTGTGAGTAATCTTATTTTTTACAAATAAACTTTCATACCAGATATAGTGATTTAAGACCCCTCTCAACCTCTTTGATTCTCAAGTTATGTCTCAATAGAGACATATGCATTGGGAGGGTGACTCATGAACTCTGAGTTCGATTATTTGATTATTTGGATATTAATGATTAATGATATGATTAAAAAAAAAACTTCAGATATCTGATTATAGTGTTGAAAAAAATAAGCTTTCAAGATCTAAAAGTATAGACTCCCAAACTTTTGAAGTGAGCTATCCACAAAATAACCACATGTAAATATTTTTTTAATTCATTTTGAAAACAAGCAGTTTCATAAATTTGTGGTTCTCTACATGCATCTTCTCTTCAAAATTTGAATAAGACAAGAATAATTAATTCTCTTAGTTTCTAAATTCTATAAAGAATCCAAATGTGAATATTGAAAGGGTCATGCCCTTGTGTGTATGTGTTGATTGCATTTTGGAAGGAAACGAAGGAGATGCCTTATTTATGGAATCGTCAACGTTGTCCAGCTACGTCTTGCACCACCACCTTATCGACTCCTTTTCTATCCCCATCATTCATTGCCTTTCTATTTTCTCAACCTTCGATTCCCCCATATGTTTTTAACGAAAGTAGAATTAGCCATCCTCTCCTCTTATTTATAAGCTTTGGAGACATAATTTTCGTATCCTCTTTATAGATGACATGAATAAGTTTTTTAAACCGATGAACAATCTCATGTACTCATATAGTTTATTAATTATTACGCGGATTTTGTTCTTATGAACTTATTAAGTAGTGTATGTTAAATATATGGGTAAAGTTGAAAAATAATATAGAAGAGTTTCTTTTATTTTTTATTTGATTAATTTTACCTATATGGAATTATTTACCTTTAAGGTTTTTATTTTGGTAAAAATAATAAAAGTGAATAATAAATAAGATTATAGTATTATAGTTCCATAAGATCAAATAGTTTTATAATTGATAAAATATAAACATAATAGTTGTATATTGATCATGGATAAATTTACAAATTAATACCCCCTCGGTGAGTGATAATAAAGACCATTTATCTATTTTAAAAAGTGTTACTCTCTCTGGTCCTAAATATAAAACTTATTTATAATTCTTATCAGTTTTTCCTTAAATTATCCATATCAATACTCCCTAATAGTAGAAAAAATTTAAATCATTCTTTAGAAGAATAACTTCTTCACAAATCTAAAATCATTCTTCTGAAAAGAAATTTTAAAAGCATTGTTGTAAATATTTTCGTCCTTATAGTATACTGATATATTTTTTTACTCTTTATCACACACGATAAAAATATCCCTATCTTTTCACTCGATATCGTCTTATAGTTCATTCTCAATTATTTGTTCTTTTGGGGACATTCTTTTCTTTACGCATCCAAACCGTTTATTTTTTAATCTATTTAATTAATATCCACATCGAACAAATTATGGATTGGAATTTCATTTATTTATATAAATTCCAAATGTTATTCAGTCTAAAAGGTTGATTCTTGCATCAAATATGCCAAATAGCCCGTCGTCAAAGACAACTTAAATTTTTTCATGCCACTCCATAATACGGTGAGGATATACATTCTCAGTAGTCCTAAAAATATAATCCTACATATGCTTCTTTGTTTTTCTAAAAATATGTGTAACCAACTAGTGCTATTGTTTTCCATTAGAAGGGGTAAACACAACCACCTCGATATTGATAAAACGAAATTAAATCCATAAACTTCCTTTTTATAAATAAGAACTTTCGTGTCACTATATTGATCACGATTAGGTCCTAGTGTGGCTGAAATGTTAACTCGGTTAACCCACCTCAATCCGCAGTTCACACGAGTCTGGGCCGGTTTGGTCAAATTAACCAGATTCTAGTGGTTCAATTCCTCCCCTGAGGCCCTGACCTAACACGCGAACTAGACCGGAGTTACATCTAGCTCACGTGGTTTCCAGTTGGATGGTACAGTCCAGCTCGACCTTATGTTTTGAATATTGGTTCCTAGCTACTGCCTCCTTCATTTTTGTCTGAATAATGACTTCAAAGAATTCTAAGGATGTTATGGCTAAAAAATATGAAATTAATGGTGGATGGAGATAGAAAGACTTGTTCGGTATAACAGGAAACACATATGGAATAAATTTATATTTAAATAAAAAATTTAAGATAAATGATGCATAGATCCTTTCAACCCGGCCTATCTAAATCGTGTTTAAGTGTTGATTCATCAATGATATTGAGATTTTAATAATTAAGAAAACAGCTAAAATCATGTATAAATATAAGTTGATTTGTTGTATAATCTAATGTATTAATAAAAGTTTACAACCAAAAAAATTTAATGATTACAAAAGTTGCTACATTGAATAATCACTTTATTACACTTCGACATCATCTTAACAAATAACGCGTATAATGCATGCAATTGTATAAAAAGGGTCATAACAAACCTAGCTAATGGCTTCCTCAAATCCATAAACCTCATCAAATCTATAAACTTTCTTTTGAATGAAGATTTTTCGTGTCACAACACCATAAATTATTATTAGTGACTTAGTGTCTAGTGCCTACTTCATTTTTATCTGTATAATGACTTCAAAAGGTCGCAGGGAAGTTGTGGTGAAAAACAATGTAACGTAATTTTGATCAAAAAAAGAAAAACAATGTAACGTAATGGTGGAATGATAATTACAATATTTGTTCAGTATAACATTTAAAAAACTTAAGTAATAAAATTTACTTTTTATACAAAATAATCATGAAATGATATTTTTGATCCTATATAAATGGTGTTTAAATGTTGATTCATCAGTGACATTGATATTTTAATAATGCAAGAATAAAGCGAAAATTATGCCATAAAAATTAGTTCATTTGCTGTATAATCTAATATAATAGAACTGTTAAGGCATTGACCCTATTTTGCCCTTCATGTCTACCTTAGGTTACTAGCCACCCTAAATTAACATCAGATACAATTTACCCTTGAAGTAAACAGAGTAATACAATTTTCCCCTGATTGGACAGACCCACCAATAGGCGTCATCCACGTGTAAGCATTATATTCGTCTAGGGTAAAATTGAACTACTTTGGTTACTTCAAGAATGAAATTGTACCCAATGTTAATTTATGGTGCCAGTAGTACAGGATGGTTACTTGAAGAACAAAATAGGATCATTGCCCTAGAAGTTACTACATAGAATTACTTAATTACTTGGAGACTGGCGCTTTTGTTGTTTAACAACTGATATCTTATATCTTAAGGTGTTATGAGTAATCATCATCATCTCTCCGTTATTCAACATGCAAGATCATGGTTGCAACGTAATTGGGAAATTAGCCTAAATATTATCCCACATTCGTGTAATGCAATAACAGACTTCTTAGCAAAAAAAAAAAAAAGCTAGTAGTTCATCGGGTATCTAACATTTTGATCAAGTCTCCTCTAAACTTGGGCTATTGATGGAGGAAAAATGTAGTTATATTTTTGGCAAAATTAAATACAAGTCCCTAGTAAGGGACATAATATTGGAAAAGTCCTAAAAATTGAAAAAATTAAAATAGAGTCCCTTGGGACCTCACTTTAATTATTTCTGAATGTATGAGCCCCACGTTTAATAATAAAAAAAGGAGAATGAGGAAGAAAGAGTGAAGAAGAGAGGAGAGAGAAAAGGTGGGTGAATTTTTTTATTATTAAACGTGGGGCCCACACATTCAGAAATAATTAAAGTGAGGTCCCAATGGACTCTACTTTAATTTTTTCAATTTTTAGGACTTTTCCAGTATTATGTCCCTTACCAGGAACTTGTATTTAATTTTCCCTATATATTTTTACGCTCGTTAAGCATCCAATGTAACCCTCTTATTTATTGAAAAAAAAAAGAATATAATGACTCACTAAACTATTCATCTTCATATAACGTATATGCTACATGAAATGGAATAAAACGTGTCATAGAAAACCAAAAAAATAAAAAAAAAGAAGAAAAGCAGAAAACCTACCTATCCGCTTCCTCTTGGATCGCATTTTTTTTTTTTTTGATAAGAACTTGGATCGCATTTTTCATGACCCCAAACGTGGCCTCATTTGGTTGGTTGATGAAAGATTTGCTGGCAGAACAGCATAGAAGCCCTGGAGATCATATATGATTAATTATTTTAGTATTTTATTATATATGTGTACCTTACTTATAATATTATTATTTAAAAGAGTGAATCATATGCAAAATGTTATCTGACCCATATCCGTAGATAATAATAAAGAGGTCAATTCTACGATTCCTCTTTCCTCTGTCCTCCCTCACAATTTTCTCGTCTCTCTCTCCAAACATCATTTTATCACTCTCCATTTTTCTTTGCTACCCAAAATCCTTTGTTTCAAGGACACCCTTTTTCAAATTTCTATTCTCTGGCTTGAGTTTCTCCTTCACAGCTTATTTTTCCTGAAGGAGATTCTTGTTTAGTGTAATGGGTCATTCTTGTTTTTCATAGTCAATTGCTAGTGCTTGGTACAAAGTTTTCTTTTTTTTTTTTTCTGTGAAGATCAGTAGCTGAAGCTAGAAAAAAAGGAACTTTTTTAAGCTGAAGCTATGTTGGATCTCAATGTTGATATGGAAAGTTTTCATCTTCAAAAAGAAGAAGACTCTGGCACATCTAATTCCTCTGTGCTGAATTCTGAAGAATCACGAGATGAAGATTCTTCAGCCTTAGTCTTTGACATAATGAAGAAGAAAGACACAAACTTTAACCAGGAAATCACGCATGAAATCACTACAAGGCCACTTTTTCCAGTGAATAGTGATGATGAGAAGGGACCCAGAAGAGATTGTGATATAAAGTTAGGATTTTCATGCTCAAGAAGTAATCAATGGCTGAACTTGTCTTTCTCTGAACGTAGTGGTGGTGTTACCAATCAAGGTGAGTTGAGAGTTTTGCAGCAAAACCAAAAGCAACCACAAATCAGGAAAAGCAGAAGAGGGCCCAGGTCAAGAAGCTCACAGTACAGAGGTGTTACTTTTTATCGTAGGACTGGTCGATGGGAATCCCATATATGGTAACAAAATTTTAGTTTCTGGTTCTTTCTATTAGTGGAAAAGTTTTCCTTGTTTGTGAAATTATTTCAATTGGATGTGACATACCTGAGATAGTTAGTCTTTTGAATTTTGATCCCTTCCTTCCTAGTATAGTTTTGATTTAGTCAACACGTTTTCATTATTAAATAGTCCAATTTTGCTGACTTTGTATGCTAAATTTGGACGGCTCAATAGTACTGCCATGTAAAGATATAATATCTGTAGCAACTTATGGTTAGGTTTGTCTTTATTTTTAATAAATATGTGAAAAAGGAGGTGAGGCTGGACACTTTAATGAAACTAGACGGGTAAAAATTTTTATAATACCAAATTTGGCACGTGGGTGTTATTATTATATCTTGTTTGATGTTGTGTTCACTTGGTTTATTCTATATGTGAACGCAGGGATTGTGGGAAGCAGGTCTATTTAGGTAAGTGGATAATCACATGGTGTTATGTTTTGAATTGGTTCTTTTGTTTTTCTTTTACTGATTTAGCATATTGGGATTTGGTTAGGTGGATTTGATACTGCACATACGGCAGCAAGGTGAGAATTGTGTGTTACTTTATTGTGAGTGAATAATGTTATTTTTAATTATTTATTTTAATGTAAGGTTGATGTTTGTATATGCAGAGCTTATGATAGGGCTGCAATTAAGTTCAGAGGAGTTGATGCTGATATAAACTTCAATCTGAGTGATTATGAGGAAGATATGAAGATGGTACTAATTGAATGAGTTAAATAAACAAAACATTGTTATGTCTATTTCTTTTTTGAGGACATCATGTTATTTTTATGTCTTCCTGATTTCCTGAACAAATCTAAATTGGGATGCAGATGAAAGGTTTGAGTAAAGAGGAGTTTGTGCAAGTCCTTCGCCGCCAATGCTCTGGTATCCCAAGAGGTAGTTCTAAATATAGAGGACTGTCTCTCAATAAATGGGGTCAATGGGAAGCACAAACCAGCCCTTTCCTTGGCAAAAAGTGAGAAACCCTCCTTCAAACAAACTCACTCTTCAATTTTCATTTATCATTTTGATTAAGGCGTTTTTGGACTTTGTCTTGGCTTGTTTGGGTGCTTGGCAATATTAAGGAAGTGTTATCTTTTGTTGACTTGGTGCATCTAGAATTTTAGGTACAAGTGTTTTTCAGAGAGATATCAACCTCAAATCTTGGAGAGACTATTTCTCTTCTTACCAACTAAGCTGATTCCTTTTGGTGATAATTTTATGTAGTTTAATTCAACCCAAATGGGTATTTTTCGCTGTTTTATGTGTAGGCCATATGACAAGCTACCCATCAAGAGTGATGGAAGAGGATTGGTGAGTAGCTATGAGCCTAGCAAGGGAGAAAGAACCATTGAGTCAAGCAGAGGAGGTATGAACTACGAAAATATCATAATGTTTGCCTCCTTCATTTGTTTTCTTTATCAAAAGTGAAATCCTTGCATCTCATTCAAAATTTGATGTTGCCAAATAATTCAGGAAATTATCAAAACCTTGATCTTAGCCTTGGAATTTCTCCTCCTTCTAATGAATCCAACAAGAACGATGCTGCGAGAGGCTTTTCTTTCCGTTGTACCACTTTGGAGGCACCCATCAAAGGAGGGCCAATGGTATCATTATTGGCTTTAATTTGTTAAAACACTGTCTTCAAGAGATATCTATATCAATTTATATTAATATCTACATAGATGCATGCATTTTTAGGAGTTAGAGAGAAAGATGCTGCAGTTAATAATCCTTACCTCTTTTACAGGCTGATAGCTCTGGAGCTGCATTAATAAGGGGACAAGCCATTTATGGTGTGGCAATGCCATCTAAATATGACCAAATATGCTCTGGCTTATATCCTGGTTATGTACAGGATTATGAGGTTTATATCTTGCCTTGTTTACTAATTTAAGTTGATGATGCTTTATTCTTGACTCTTTGCTTTGATTTCAAGTGGTCTTAAAAAATTCATAGCAGTACTTTTTTTTCAGTTGCAAATGACCTATTCACTCCGTTTAAAAGGCATGACAATAACATTATAATATGTTGATTTAGTAAAGTTTCTTCAATGCAAGAACTTGTCTTAGCTGTGCACTGAACATGTTAAACATAATACAAAGTAGCTGTATCTAATGTGTGTTCAAATAGATTATGAGAGAGGGAGGGAGGGAGGGAGAGATAGTATAAAGAGAAGTGAATGGCTTATTTGGTTGTTGGAAAAGATATGAATGGCATGGGGGTGACAGAGAATATAATAGCTAGAGTTATAACAACCAAAGATATATATATATATATATATATATATATATATATATATATATATATATATAGTGACGTGGAAATAAGAATTGATATGCACAAGGTTGTAAATCTAGATTCCCGATTTTAAGGAATGAGGTTACCATGGGAAAGACTATTTTCATGGTTATGGGCAACCAAACCCTGATTTATTTTTTTGATCAAAAACCAAACCCTGATTATAATAGTACAAAATCATATTTGATATTATGTTGGAATAAATGAAAATTACTATGAGAAACTATTTCTAGGAATGTAAGTCAGATAAAGCAGGACTTTAACTTAATGCATAATCAAAATCATCCGAACCAGACTCTTACTGTGACATATCTAATATAACAGATCCATTTCGCATTTAACATAGTATTATCATCATTCATTCTATATTTGATGATGACATTATCTTGAACATTATTATTAAGTGTTTTCTTTGGAATTTCATATTACTCCCTCCGGTCCTAAATATAGGACCTAATTGACTTTTTTTTGGAGAGATTAAGGTTGCGAAATAGGTTATTTTTTTTTTGGTAAAATGCGAAATAAGTTATTAAATGATGACATATTTGATATATTTTTAGATTATCCATTAGTTTATAGGTAAAATAAACTAGTTTAAGGGAAAAATTAGGTAAATCAATTTATAATTAATTTATTTTGTTTTTTAAGGAATTTCTAGAAAAAGTCAATTAGGTCTTATATTTAGGATCGAAGAGAGTATTATTCTAAACAGTGCATACATAAATGCAGGACAAGGCAATAGAGAAGAGAACTGAAGTTGTTCCTTTATCAAGGTTCCCGAATTTAGCTTGGCAACTTCGGAGTAACGGTAGCATTGCGCCTGTACCGGTGTTTCCAAATGCAGCATCATCAAAATTCATTTCTTCTGGCAACAACAATGGTGGATCAACCCCACATCCAATCAACAACCCTCATAATAGCAATTCTATCTACAATTTGTGCTTCAGTTCAACCCCAACATCCACACTACTTAATAACTCCCCAAGTTGCCAAAGTTTTAGCAGCTGAATCAAGATCCAATGTACTCATGTTGTGCTATGTATGTATCATCAATGGATCTATCAATTATTTGGTGAGCAATAAAAGCTTCACTATAAATACTAGTAGCAAGTTGTGATTGTATTATTGTAATGATTCTGAAGGAAAAAAACAAAAAAGTTGTGATTGCAGCATTTATTGCAACAGCAATTTCTGAACTTTTGGTGTTTATATTCCAATGTCCTTGCGATATATTTTTAACCAAGTTTATAAAAGAGAAGGCACTTCATGTATACTGAATTTGTGATTTTTGTTGGTAGGAGGCCTTTGATGCATGCTTTTAGCAATGAGTTTATTATTTTGAGTTTGTCTTTTTTTTTTTAAAACGGAGATGGACACAATCTTTAGTTCTAAGTTCTAATTGATATTTCGTGAATTTATTGTTCACAATTTCTTTTCTGTGAGAGCAAATTCAAATTGTCCAAATTCTGATTTGGAAATAACTTATCTCCGATTTTTAAGGAATGCGAAGAATAAAAAATTTGTAGAAAATAAACTATATTTTAGACTTAAATTTGGAAACCGCATTCAACAGCACGGCCCTTATACATAATTATTATACAAAATAAAGCGAAATATAAAGTAAAATATATACCATTTTAATTATTTAAATTGACAAGCTATGACTTTTCCTACTTTTTTTTTTTTGATAATATGACTTTTCCTACTTTAACAAGTGACCTCTTAATAAATTTTGTGTTTCCAAACATGTTAAAATCGGATTTTTAACATTTTGTTTGAAATCTGTAGGAGTTAAATAGAACGGAAGACAAACTTCAAGTGCCCCATTTTTTTATAGTAAAATAAGTTTATATTTTTACCGATGTGGTTAGGATGTGTGGTCCATATTTGGTGTAACATACTGTTACTATTTCCCTAAATTTCTAATAATATAAATTCTAATTCAATAATTTATTTACTAATTATGATAGAAAAAGGATTTTTCCATAATATTACTATCACTATCATAGTTAGAAAAAGAAATTTCTAATAATTTATGTATTATCCATGATAGAAAAGAATATCCTAATACAATAATACTATCACGAATAATTAACTACTAACCATGTTAGTAAGAATTCACCTAACATGGTTAGAAAAAGAGAACAACATCACAAATAATCAAACACCTTAACCATGTTAGTAAAAGATCCACCTAACATGGTTAATAAAAGAATCACCTAACACATATGAAGAACACTCATGTTCTTTGACAAACGTCTATGTTAGAGAAAAGATTCTCCTAACATAGTTAACCAAAAGAAACAACATAACACTCCGAAAAGATAATCATGTCAGAGAGGGGCCCATCCAACATGGTTATATAAAATAACAACACTAATCACAACAAGGCAACCCAACCATGTTAGGAAAATAATTTCCCTTAACACGGTTATTCGAAACACCTATATCAATTATACATAACAATACAAATATCTGACTTGAATATGTCAATATCACAAAGCATAATTATTTATCACTGATCACAGTCATATGATGCGTCCATATCAAGAAAAAGATATTGTCTTTCCATTAGCAGACAAATCCTCCTGTAATTCATAATACACATACATTACAATATCAATCATCACCGTCACAAAGTCTGTAGCACAGCTACGACTATCACATAGTCAAAACTATCACTGCCGTCATAACATTACAACACACCAGTTACAAGTTATGGACAGATCAAATGAACAGATAATACAATTCGACATATTCAAAGAAATACACACAACAACAAACACGGAAGCGGATGCAGCCTAATTGATGACAATATATATATATATACCTATGGTTTACCTCCGGCCTACCCACTAACTCAGTATGGCCGGCCGGCTCCTTTTCCCTTCCACGCTGCCTACCTCCGGCATGATCACCTGCAAAAATAAAGGGAATGGGGTGAGACAAAACTATGTCTCAGTAATCACTACTTAACTCACTGTGAGACTCAGAAGTGGGGTAGTGGAGCTACAGGGCACCACAGTTTTCAAAACCTGCATAACCACATAATATATACACATATATACAGTACAGATACATACATCTCTCAATAGACAAAAATAAACGTGTGTGACACTGTGCCCGGTCTACAATCCGAAAAGCATAACAAGGGACCACTCTAATCAATGTGAAAATCCCTGGTTCCATTACAATCCGAGGAACTCGTACAATTAACCTATCGATTTGCGCAAATCGATAGGTTACATCGGCCGACGGTACTAATAATCAGTGTCATGCAACATACAAAAGATTTATATAAATATGAATATATATAAAGTACAGTTCAGTTGAAAGGTACCCTATAGCCCACGTTTAAATATAATATAATCTGAACTCGTTTCATTTATATATATATATATATATATATATATATATATATATATATATATAAGTAGAAGAGGATTTTAGAAATCCTCAACTACCGTCACCCTCAGTATCACAGTCAGTTAAGCGTGATTACCTGCTAAACCTCACTGCAGAAAATATACGCAGATAACAATTGCCCTCACACTCCTCCTGAAAGACCACCGTCTACAATAATACCACCAACAACAAAAAGGGTAAGACACTTTACAAGTGACTTTATCTCAACAACTTAATTAAACTTTTCACCAACATCACCTTTGCATAAAAATTGGCCATTCCCAAATAATTCTTCATACTATTCAAAAATTCACCATAAACCCAAACAACCTTTTTAACCAACCAAAAGATCCTTCCATTGACACTTTAGCTCAACTTTTTAAACAATTACCCTTAATAGCAAAAAGTATAAAAGTGCTTCAATATAAATATCACATCTATGTCCTTTCCTCCTCCAACTTCCATTTACTAATCCTTTATAATATCAACCCTTTCAACCTTCATCATCTCTTGAATAATTTATAACATTACCCACCATAACCAAACCATCCTTTAAAACACTTAAATCATTTTCAATCAATACTTTAACTATCCCACTTCCTTTCAAACCCCAATCTAGCCAACATTAGCATTCCAACATTAATAAACAACCTTTAATCTACCAAAGGCAATTCAAATCAACACTTTAACTAACAAAATTCCTTACAAACACCAATCCCTCTAAAACCAACCTTCCAACATCACCATTTAACTTCATCAAGCATTTCTTAACCGCCAATTTATTCCAATACTCCTTTATGAATAAATCCTAATTCCATAGAGTCATAAAATGTCCATAAAATTCCCAAATAACATTCCAACTTCAAAAACAACAAATATCCCACAAAACTTCAATTAACAACATAAAAATCATTATGCTAGCTTAATAATCCTAAAATCCCAATTTTTCACAAAAACCCTAACTTAAAGGAGAGAACTTTAACCAAAAATCAAAGTCATACGATGATCGGAGGACTTACGGAGTTCAACACTGAGAAAGGGAACCTCGTCGCCGCCAGCCGCCGCCTAGCTCGCCGGAAAACATCTCCCTTGGGTGGTAACCGAGTTAAAGTAAGAGAAAGGAAAGGGAAAATGAGAAGTGAAGTTGGAACATGAAGAAATCACCAAAAAGAACTAGAGAAACTATCACCTACCTTCACCACAACTCCCTTTGCCGGAAAAAAAAAACCACCCACTGCCGCCGGAGAGAGAGCAAACGCGACAGACACACACACACCCACACGGATCGGACTCAAATTTCACGGCTCTGTGGAGAAAAGAGAGAGATAAACCGAAATGAGGAAGCTTTTTGGGTAAAGAAGGATGAATGGGAGTGTGGGTGTGAAGAAAAATGAAGAAATGGTGAGGAGGGGGGGCGGACGCACGCAGGAAATGGAGAAGGAAGGGAGTTCGCGTGTTTCATTAAGGGAAGGGAGGAGGGGCGCGTTTGGTTTGGTTGGGAAGAAATAAGGGTGATTTTTTGATAATTACTGCCTAAACTTGTCATAGTGTACTCTTTTTTATTTAAAACCACTTAAACCAGCCTCCAATCTTCTTAAACTTCATAATATTTTGAGTTTCCCCTTTCTCCCATATTTCAAATTCTTTATTTGCCTAATTAGTTATCTGCATACTTAATACTTAAAATTCCAAAAATATTCCCAAAATCACCGAAAATTCCTAAAAATTCCAAAAATTCCCAATTTCTCCATTTATTATTTCCTAAGATACTCTCTAATCCTATATTAAAATTTTAGGATGTTACATTTGGCATTGTCCTTGTGTGCATAACAAGCAGCCTAGAATTTGAAATTTAATTGTTAGTTCATAAATAATATTTTTTTCCTAAATATATAACATATTTATTTAATTTGATCATTAATAATAGATGAAGTTAATTTGGTATGACCTTTTTCGTCTAAAACACCCTTATTATGTTCTTTAGTTTTTCTCATTCTCTCTCTCAGTTAATATTGACAGGAACATATAAAAAAATATTGATGAGGCATAGTTAAGGGTAATCTAAAAAGAACTGAAATTAAGTCATATATGTATGACCATTGGAGAAAAATATTTAGGACAAGATGTCATATATTAAGGTCTGAAGGTCAAATTTTAGTCGACTAATTTGAAGAGATTAAGGAAGGTAAAAAACGGATTAGTGATGCGATTATGTTATATGTTATTTATGAGAAAATTATGTACTCCCTCCGTTCCTAAATATAGGACCTAGATGACTTTTTTGAAAAATCCTAAAAAAAGCAAAAAATAAGTTAATTATAAATTGATTTACCTAATTTTTTCTCTTAAACTAGTTTATTTTACCTATAAGCTAATGGATAATCTAAAAAGATATCAAATATGTCATCACTTGATAACCTATTTCGCAACCTTAATCTTTCCAAAAAAAAGTTATCTAGGTCTTATATTTAGGAACGAAGGGAGTATATGATTAAATTATATATTAGTTTAATTTATACACTAGGCAAATTATTTGGTAGAAAACAATAAAGGGTTAAATATCAATTTGACATATAAACTATTTTCAATGGGTCAATCTGACATACAAATAATAAAATGGCTCATTATGACCTACAAACAAAATAAAATGGTCATTTTGGTATATGAGCTAATGGAAAATACTAAAATACATAAAAATAAAATTTTGAATATGTGGGTCCTACATGAAAATTAATCACTCACCTGCTGGCCCCACCCCTCCCTCTCTCCTCCCTCCTTCCCTCCCGACACCGGCGACCACATTCTCCAGGTACTTTAGGCAAGCCAGCAAATTGATATGCGTTGATGAAGCAACAAACTAATGGTGCAAATTTGAAACATAATTGGGTCCAAATATGGGAAACGGAAATTTACATTAGGAACAGGCACTTGAATTTGGGAAAAAAAAGGTTAGCAAGCTTAAAAGCTGAAATATGAGAAACCCAAGAATAATTGTTCAAATCCGTGGTTGAAGAACAAACATGGAATGCTGCACAAGATGGCAGAGGAATATAGACCCAATTACCAAATTCATGAGAGGCAGAGAGAAGAATAAAACAAGGCATGACACACTCACAGTATCTCCGGCGGCTTTTCGTCTGAGACGCCGGAATTCTCCGGCGGATCATCGCTGGAGCTTGAAGACGCCGACTGATTTTTGAACGTTGACGCATCGCAGGCAGAAGCATCCACCGTATCGGCTTGCCCGGCTGGCCCACCCGAAGCAGAGTGATCTGGAAACAAACATCTGCCGCCGCCACGCTGGAATTCTCCTTCCCAGACGGAGTAGAAAAGGCGGCGGCGGCGGGAGGGAGGAACTTGTCGGTGGAGAAATCAGTGGGAGATGTTGGAGGGTGAGATGAGGATGATTATTCTGCTTTGTGTTTGTCCGGTGGGGGAGGAGAGGTGAGTGATTAATTTTCAGGTGGGACCCACATATTCAGAATTTTATTTTTCTTAATTAGATCCAGGGGTATTTTAGTATTTTCCATTAGCTCATATGTCAAAATGACTCTTTTATTTTGTTTGTAGACCATAATGAGCCATTTTATTGTTTGTATGTCAGATTGACCCATTGAAAATAGTTTATATGCCAAATTGATATTTAACCCAACAATAAATATAAGAGATAAAATAAAAAATGGCCTATTGGTTTACATGACACATCTATCTAGGAATAGGTGTAGCATTTTTAAAATCTTACTCAACTAATTTGAAGATATTAAGGAAGATAAAAAAACTAATTAATGAATAGGATATGTTATATGGTTTAATGGGAAACTATATATATATGATTAGATTATATATTAACTTAACTTATACTCCCTCCGGTCCTAATTATAAGTCGCCTTTGACTTTTTTGGAAAATCCTAAATAAGCAAAATAAGTCAATCATAAATTGATTTAACTAATTTTTTCTCTTAAACTAGTTTGTTTAACCTATAAACTAATGACTAATATAAAAATTTATCAAATATGTCATAATTTAATAACATTTTGTAACCTTAACATCTCAAAAAAAAGTCAAAGACGACTTATAATTAGGACCGAAGGAAGTACATTAGACAACTTATTATTTTGGAGGAAAAAAATAAATATATGAGATAAAATGAAAATAGCCTATTAATCACGACCAAAATTCAACCACATATGACACTTCTCATTAGGGTCGGGTGCAACATTTTTTATATCATGTATGAACATCATCCAAATCATCTCACAACATAGAGGCTTAATTAAAGGTATTCAATATGAATTTGGTTTGCTATGTCACTTGTGAATTAACCAATAACAAGTAAGCACCTCAACAAAATTTTGATTTGAATTGGAGAATTTTAATTTCTCACCTAATTTGTGGGATGAAAAAAATCAAATCAAAATGATACATAACTATTGCAAGGTACACCAATGGTACCAACTTTTAACATGGGATCAAAAATGATATTTTCACTAATATGACAATAAAATTACACATGAAAAGTCCAAAATGCGCTTATAAATTAAATAAATTTTCTTCCTCACCCTCTCCTTCCTTAGCTTCTTTCTTCTACCAACAGTTCTTTCAATAAATAACTCGTCCACCGGCGGCTTCAACTCTCAACAACTCGTTAGGGCGATCAGACTGCAAAAACATGAAAACAGAGTTGCTGAGAGTTGAAGCCGTCGGTGGATGAGTTATTTATTGAAGGAAGTGTTGGTAGAAGGAAGAAGCTAAGGGAGGAGAGGGTGAGGAAGAAAATTTATTTAATTTATAAGTGCATTTTGGACTTTTCATGTGTAATCTTATTGTCATATTAGTGAAAATATCATTTTTGATCCCATGTTCAAAGTTGGTACCATTGGTGTACCTTGCAATAGTTATGTATCATTTTTGTTCCTTGGCCAATAGTTATGTATCATTTTTGGGCCTTCGCCCTAAATTAATCGCCGGCCGGTAAAAGTTTATTTAATTATAAGGGCATTTTGGACATTTCATGTCTAATATTATTGTCATATTAGTGAAAATATCATATTTGATCACATGAAAAAGTTGGGTATCATTTTTGTACCTCGAAATAGTTATGTACTATTTCTGTTCCTTGGCCAATAGTTGTGTATCATTTTTGGGCCTTCGCCCTTAATTCAATCTCATGTTTCTTTTCACATATCAGGGACTTTTATCTTTATTTTTTATTATTAAATGATTCGACTATTATTTATGTTAAAAAATTATAAAGAGATGATACATCATTAAGATATGCACTTTCATAGTTTCAATTCATAACCTCCCGATGCTCACAAGTAAGCAAGCATGAACCGACTACCAATATTCAACAGAAATCTAATCCAAAACTTAAAATTTCTAGATTTTATCTATTATGTACATAGTTGTTTAAGGATTATTTAATTTTTTTTGAACTGAAGTTTAAGGATTATTGATGACTCTGCCCAAAATGATTGGTAGGTCTGGATCATTCGGAATAGGCCCATTCGACTTGCGGGGACAAAATAGGATACGATGTCCAAGACTCCAAGTGACCTGTGAATTTTCAAAATGGTAGCCACACCAACAAACAAACAAATATATTTTGGCAAAAAACAAAGAAACAAATACTAATAACTTATTATTAAAGCAAACCAACTTTACGTACATGTTGAGATGGCCGAGTTGGTCTAAGGCGCCAGATTAAGGTTCTGGTCCGAAAGGGCGTGGGTTCAAATCCCACTCTCAACATTTATCTTAATTTTAATTTTTAACATTCTAATTTTTTTTAAAGTAAAAATAAACCTTCAACTATGAAAGATAGATATAACGGCAAAGATGAAGACAGTATGAAACAAAGAACCCAAAAATAATTTACACTTTTTTTTTTTATTTTTAAACTTAATATTTCACATATTTAATATCTTCATCTTAATTTTACTATAGTTTTACATTTTTAAACTCAAATAAACCTTCAATAAAATAAGCTATTCGTATCCTTAATCTCTCCGGAAAAAAGTCAAATAGGTCTTATATTTATATTTAGGACTGGAAGGAGTAATACCGAATGGGCAGCTGGTTGAACCAGTAAATAAGCTAAAACCCGTAAGTATGAGAATGCTTATTCTAATACCGGAAGCATTTTCATTAAGAGGGGACAAGAAAATCTTGCCTATATCAACAACACACTTCTACACTTACACTTGGAATCAAATTAAATTAAATGAGCGGTGATTAAAAAAAAAAGTAATCTAAATCCCTAAAACGGCAGCGTATATGAAAAAACTTGAGGTAGAACAAAAATGGCTACTCACAATTGAGTCCTCTGCCAAAACCCAAAGAAAATGTGGCGCACGTTAGACGCCCACCTCAGAACTCTGCGCCTTCCTTCCTCTCTTTCTTCTTCCCCAAAACTAACCTTTTCTTCTTCTTCTTCTTCTTCTTCTTTCTGTACAATTATCTCTCAATGTCCCACCTTGAAGCTTCAAACCCTCGTTTCTCTAAAACCACAACCCGCCTTCTCTTTTCTCACACCTCACCTTCCCTCTCTTAGGGGGACCCACCAATTGAAGTCCACCTTTGCCTTTGCCGTCGTACGCTGCATTTCTTCTGTTACTACTTCCTTTGATAATAATGTCAACTCATTCTCTTGCTCTGAGGTCATCGATAATAATGATAATGACGATGCTACCCTTGAAGAAGATGCTCAGCTTCATATTCCTGTCAAGGCCTATTTCTTTTCCACCAGGTTTTCAATTTTGTTTTTTTTTTAATTATATACCTAATTTAATTATGTTAAGGATGTTAATTAAGTTAGTTGATTATTATTATTATTGAGGAGTATTAGTAAGTATGATTTGTGGAAACGTTGTGAGCAATTAGATTATACTCCCTTCGGTCCTAAATATAAATATAAGACCTATTGATTTTTGTTGGAGATGTTAAGGTTACAAAATATGTTATTAAATTATGACATATTTGATATGTTTTTAGATTAACCATTAGTTTATAGGTTAAATAAACTAGTTTAAGGGAAAAAAATTAGGTAAATTAATTTATAATTGACTTATTTTGCGGATTTTCCAAAAAAGTCAACTAGGTCTTATATTTAAGACCGAAGGGAGTATTTAGAATCAAACTCACATGCTAGAGGGAGTATTTGTTAGTTTTATTCAATTTGAAGTTATATGAATAAATTGTGGTGCATTTACTGAATGTTAATTTGAAATGAACTTTTTTTTTTTTTGAGAAATAGACTCTAGATGTAGTCAATTAATGAGTTGGTTGTACTGTGTGATTGCATGTGGGTGTATATTATATTATATCACATAATTTTCTGTGGATGTAGTGTTGATTTGAAAAGCTTGGTGGAACAAAACAAACCAAATTTTGTCCCGCCATCATCAAGGATGACTAACTATGTTGTTCTCAAGTTTGGCAATCTTTTGGATTCAAGGGTATGTATTTCTCGAGCTATGCTCCTGGATTATTTTTAGCTGTTAGATTGAATTTTCTTCATCTTTCTATTAATGACTTATCAGAATAAATGGTCTAGACAGTAAAATAACGCCATCTGATGCTTATAATTGATCCCATTTAGTGGGGCAATGCTTTTGTTGTTGTCTTGTAACATGATTTATACTTGTATGTAAAGATTTTGTTATATGCAGTCACTTGTGCATGATTTCTTAGGTCTTTTGAATTCACACCACATGAATAATTTTGAAGACTTTTTAACAATTGTTCAACAAATCCCTACATTGGAGTGTGTTGGGTTTAGTACATAGTAGAAGTAAGAGAACTTATATTTGTTGCTACTTTTGTTGGTACAGGACAAAGGCATCAAGTATCAAAAGGCAACTATTTTTAATACACAAGTACTCTATCCCATATTTAATAAGTCTCGTTTTTATGCTTATTCTATATTGTGGGGACTCATTTGGCATAGCGTGTTAAAAATATTGGTTTAAGACTTTAGTTGCCTTAAGCTCAGAACTTGCTGAATATAATGGTGGATTATGATGCTTATTTTGCGTGCATTGAAGAATGCAAGTAGATTAATATTTTTAACTCATAATGTGCAGCAATAAATTGCAACTTCGTTTTGTTTCAGTCTCTAGGTGCTTCCTGCTTGAGTGGAAGCAACTTTTGTTACATGGTTGTTTTCCAGTATGGTTCCATTGTCTTGTTTAATGTCCCTGAGAATGAGGTTGATGGCTATCTTAAAATTGTAGAAAGACATGCTTCTGGCTTACTTCCTGAAACGAGAAAGGATGGTGAGCTATTATATCAGCAAATATTTATTTGATTGTTTTATAAAATGTCTGAGCTATGTCATTCTTCTATTTTACACGGGTTTCCTTTTGAATGGCTTTCAAATATATGAAAAAAGGTTTCAAATTTTAGAATGGGCAATGACCCTATTTTGCCTTTCAAGTAACCACCCTGGACCACTGGGCATCATAAACTAACACTGGGTACAATTTTACCCTTGAAGTAACTAAAGTGGTCCAATTTTACCCTCTGGCTAATGTAATGTTGACATGTGGAATGTAATGTTGACACGTGGACGACACGTGTCAACATTACATTCGCCAAAGGGTAAAATTGGACCACTTTGGTTATTTTAAGGTTAAAATTGTACCCAGTGTTAGTTTAGGGTGCCCAGTGGTCTAGGGTGGTTACTTGAAGGGCAAAATAGGGTCATTGCCCTTTTAGAGATTTGTTGCAAAATAGCTTACATCTATTAGTATATAGAATGTTATTCCAGCCACTGTTTGAAAATTTATTTCATGAGCATGTTTATCATTTAGGCCGCTAGTCTCTTTGAAACTGGATGATGGTTCAGAGTGGAGATATCTTTCTCAAAGTCCCTTGAATCATACTTTTGTCTCTGTTGATTTTATTACCTGCATGATTCAACCATCCATGATTTTTTCCATGTAAAATTCCAATTCTATTAGAAACCTTGATGATAGGGCAAGCTGTCTGCCACCTCAAATATTAAAACTGTTACTGGCAGCACTGATGGAGTTGGCTAATTCTATTACAAACTACCTTTGTCTAATGTCATTTTTATGGGAAACATAAGAACATAAGTTGTAAAGTGTGAAATAGGAATACCTCTCATATCCTATTATATTTCTGTGGAGAAACAATGTAGCATTTTATTTAAAGTTTTGTTGATACATGTAAGAACATTTATAGATTCTAATATGAAGTTTAGAAATTCATTGTTTTATTGGACATCTTATAGGTTTAATGCTGAGCCTATGATTAGCAATTCTAATTTTGGTTTTCCAAAAAAAATGTAGAGTATGAAGTAAGAGAAAAGCCTGGTTTGAGTACATGGATGCAAGGTGGACTGGATTACATAACATTACAGTACTTAAATATTGATGGAATCCGTACTATTGGCAGTGTTCTTGGTCAAAGTATTGCACTTGACTATTATGGACGACAGGTATGCTCGCCTTAAAATCATCTGATATTTGATATGCCGTTGGCTCTTCTCTAACCCCAGCTGCTAAAACTTGTATGATAGGTTGATGGAATGGTTGCGGAATTTACTGACATAAACCGTGAGATGGAAATGACTGGAAAGTTTAAAATGCAGAGGAAAAAGCTATTCCAATTGGTGGGAAAGGCGAATTCAAATCTTGCTGATGTAATTCTTAAACTTGGTCTTTTCGAGAGGTAAGTTTTTTGCTCATGGGAAGCAGATTTGGAAGTTTGAAAGAGTAACAATGCTTATTTACAATTTTCTAATATTAGACATATAATTCCTATGTTGTGCGTAACTTTAGTAAGTGAATTGATTCCATGGAAAAGTATTATCGTTACAATGTTTAGGTTAAAATAGGGTGTATGATACAGAAAATGGCAAGAACAGAACAAGTGAAAGAAGAGTAAATAGAAATGATGAAGAGACAGGCATCAGAGTAGCTTAGGGAGTACAATAAATATGAGCATGCTTATAACATCTCAGACTCTCAGTAACCAAGGGTTGGTGAGGCCTGTCAATTCATTGTTATGAGCCTTTTTAATACAAGTCAATGTAATTCTAGTTCCCTATTTCATTCTAATAATGCAAACATAGTAGGAACTAAACCATAACCTGCACCAAGTTTTCAATACAAGGACCCTATTTCTTCGAATAAACTTATGGGAAGAGTTGATAAAACATACAACAGAAAAACATACAACAGAAACTTACATTTCTTGCTGAAAATTTTGTGGTATTGTTCCATATCTTGGCATGAAAGTAGGGGCTGATTTTCTTGTATTTATTGTTTACATCTTTGTTTGATATTGCTTCATGGTTTTCGCTGCTTTTCATGCATTTTCATTGCACTTTTGTCTCCCCTGCTGTGAAGAATTGTGTAGTCAGCGGCATGTTACTCTAATTCTCTTCAGTTCTGAACTACCTCAACTAGTTATTTGAATGATTTCAACAGATCAGACATTGCTTGGAAAGATGCCAAATATGCTCAGATATGGGAGTACCTCAGGGATGAATTTGAACTAACACAGAGATTTGCAAGTCTTGATTTTAAGTTGAAGTTTGTGGAGGTGAAATTTTCTATCATGATAGATTTGCAGGTAAATTTTTTTTTATAAATTTGATCTGCAAATTAACACCCACTCGTTTTTATTGTGCAGCACAATATTCGTTTTCTTCAAGAAATTCTTCAAAATAGGAAATCAGATTTTCTAGAGTGGCTCATCATTGCATTGATAGGTGTGGAAATTCTTCTATCTCTGTATGATATTTTCCAACGCTCCACCAAGAATCTTTAGCCTTTTGTTATTCGAAAATTGACAAACAAATATACATACTTCCAAGAAAGATGCAGCTAGTAGCCGCTTTCCATTATGTTTACACACTGATGGCATAATGTACCAGTACGATGTTGTGTCCTGTGTATATATCTCTCTTTCTATTCAAGTCTTTTTATTTGCTTTGATTGTACTATTCGTAATGTAACATACCTTTCTCTAATTTGTAAATTTTTTCTTGTGAACTCTTCCTGCTAAGAGTACGTTTGGTTGTGAGAAAGAAAGTTAAGAATTAGAAATTGAAAGGGTAAGAGATGGAAAGTAGTGGTAATGATGAGAAAGTAAAATTTGTGGCCCCAAGAAAAGTGTGAGATGAAGAGAGAAAACTTTTGGGCCCCAGATATATTCAAATGATCATATTACTCCTTAACTGTTCAATTACTTTCAAATTTCTTTCTTTTACTTCTAACAACCAAACGAGCCCTAAATGTTTTTAATCTACACTAGCTTACTTGGTTGTTTATTTTCAAAACGAATTCTTTTCAATAATCATGAGTTATCAGTAAGAAAATAGTGAATTCTTTTTACTTCTTCATGTTGTAATTGTTTTTACAAGAGGAAGACTGAACTCATGAATCAGTTATTCCCTGCTTCGTCAAATGATCTTCTGAGGTTCGGTCATTTCAATTTCACTATTTTTTTTAGTTTTATTTGATGGTGTTTATAATTAGGTAGTTCAAAAGGCATAAAGGGTAAATGATTGGAAGCTCAATTTCATGGTTCACTAGAATTTTGAATTCTGAAATTTTTAAAATTTAGGCCTGGTTTTTTGTCATGTTTTTAAAATAAAATAAGTTATTACTACTGCTTAATTAATTATCAACTTAGTGTTTTGTAAAAATACAATAATTTGTTTTTTTAAAAAAAATAGAAACCTAGAATTTTTTTTCTTGAGAAGTGATACGTTTTATGATCTAAGTAATGTCTTAAATGTCTCACCTTTTGATGTACCTACAAATTAATAGAGGATTAGTTTTCTACCTGTGAGTGGGAGGTGACCATTGGTAATAATTAAAAAAAATTGAGCAATATCAACCATAGTTAATTTTGTTAACAGGTGGTGGCATTTTTTTTTCCATGAAAAATTTAATATGAATGCAATGCTCATGTACTCCCAACTCGAATTCATGGTCTTCATTATCTTCATCGATCATCACTCCCATCCAAAACAAACCAAAATTGTTAACCACCATAACTCAGACCAAAGCCACCACGGTAAAAAATTGAAGAAAAAAAACTCTTACTACCACAAGCCGAAAATGGATATTGGATAGAGACCAATGAGTTACTGGAAGTCCGGAATATTAGTCAGCCATAAATTAATTTAATAGATTATGCCCCGCATGGGGTAAGTCATCTAAACTAATCTGAATCGCTGATTATAGATACCTCAATGGGTAGGACTCATCTTTATGAATCTCTTAACAAATCATTCTTGTGATTTTATGACAATAATATTGGGCGGTTTTGAAATGTATGACTTATTCGATGGTTTCATTCAAAGATTCATCTCCTAAAACCCCCTTCATAGCTGCTCGTCTCTAAATTTAGAATCAAAAGCAAATTTTTGTACGATAGCTCCAGAATATTATCTTCCTGCTGCTTATAATGATGTGAATTGGGATGCCTCTCATCATATTTCATCAACATATAGCGAACGAAACTCATCATATTCATCAGCAAAGCCACATAGGTAATATATAATGCATTAAGATACTTATGAGCTTTTGTTTAAGAGAGTGGATGAAGTTTCCGAACAAGAAGCTGATCATGTGAGACTCGAATGAAGGAAGGCAGCCATGGTTATCAAACTCGCGAGTCAACTTGCCGAGTCCACCGAGTTTGCGTTTATAGCTTAAGAGATCGTGTTAACTCGCTTATAAACTCGTCCTCCACACAAACTCGGTCAAACTTAGTCATAACTCGGTCAAACTCGTTGAACTCGCCGTTTTAAAACCGAGTCAACCGAGTCAAAATCTTAGAAGCAAAACTCAAACTATATAAGGCTGAAATGCTAAAGAAGTTGAAATAAAACACAAATGACAAACCCATAAAAAGTTTGTGTGTTTGCTTTCACAATATTCTATCGCAACTCGCAAGTTCTGCTTCCCCAGTATTTTTCCAAGGTCGCCCATGTATTGATTTCTTCATTCATCATCAAAACTGGGTAGAGCACATCACGTTTTCTCTGGTACGCCATTGTTGGAGAAGATTGAAGAGGACAGAAAGAAGAAGAAGAAGAAGAAGAAAGAAGCGGAAGATTAAACTCAATCTGAAGAGAGAGAACTGGTAAAGTTTTTTTAGCTTTTGAGGGGGAGAAGAGACGGTGGGGATGCACTCAACTCATATGGATATGTGCTTTAAATTTAAAAATAAAAAAAGCTTTGACAGATTTCATTTATTTTATTTTTTTAAATAAAGTTTATTGGTGTTGGTGTACTGAAAGAGTAGACACGTCAAGTACTTTACTGTATGACATTGACAACAGATGAACAGAGGTAAGTAAAGCTTTTGCCCTTACTTGTAGCTTTTTTTTTTTTGAATTGCTTTCCCCGGTGTCCCACACCCTTCGGGTGCAGACTAATCCGGAGTCGCCAGCCGGGATTCCCTTAAACGGGGTGACTGACTTCCCGTGGGTTCGAACTTGGCACCTTTAGGCTAAATGGCGGGATCCACACCTTGGGGATCCTCTTCAAACCATCGAGCTACGCCCCCCGGGCTACTTGTAGCTTTATTATTAGTGCTTATTTTATTAGTTTTTTTTGTGAGAGAAGTGTATTGCTTACATTGATATATCATTCTTTTATTATTATATTATTACTTGTTTGGAACACCATGAGAGAATAAATTTAGCTGAAGATGGCGTGTATGCTTGTGGACCATGGGAGTAAACTCTCTACTATCTTCATGCATTAATCATTCAGTTGGCTTTAGTTTTTTAATGCTAAGCATGATAATTTTTGAAAATCAATGGATTTAATTTCAATTATTTGAATTTTTATGGATTTATTTTTAGTTTCAAAATTTAAATATGCTTAAAATAAATTTTATCATTTTTATTTTTAAATATTTAAATTAATTAATGGAAAAGATAGACTCTTACGAGTCTACGATACGATTCTACGTTTCCGTTTTTACGTCCCCCTCACGAGTTTACTTAGACTCGCGATTTTGACAACCTTGAAGGCAGCTTGAAATCACTAAATTAAGTTTCCCTACTGTATATGTACTCCATTAAGATAAAACTACGTCATTTCATTTAAAAAACTTTGAAGGCTGTTTAAAATTAATTGAACATTTTTGGGCAAAAGGGCGAAAATGCCCATGAAAATTTTTTGGAGCAAAAAGTGCCCACCAAATTTCAAATGTAGGGTAAAATTGCCCATCTCCGTCAACTCAAGGTGACAGACGTTTTTTCTTGCCACCATGTACCACATGGCATGACACGTGGCAAAAAAAGAAACACATCATTTGCCACATTACATTGAAAATGTAATTAAAAAAATTAAAGTCTTTCATAAACCGAAGCCCAGTCAACATAACTTAAAGAAGGCTCAGGAAGAGAATTAGGAGGAGGATAAGGGCATAATTTACACGGAAGTGATTGAAGTTTCGCTTCATGCCCATGGTGGCTTCTCCGAAGGTGGAGGGACGGGTGAAGGAGTAAAGAGCAAAGACTTCATCCCATGGGCGGCGCGTGGCGAACACGGACTGAGCCGCCGTTCTGATCCGTTTGCCGACGAAGGGGCCGGCGGTGTTGAAGGTTGAAGGAACTGAAGACATTTGGGGAATGAGATTGGAAGGAAGTGAGGTAAGTTCAAATTGTAGTGACAGCAAATGCCAACTATGAATGAAGCTGCAAAATCGAGGGGTACAACGACGACGTCGTTGGGTATAACTGAAAAAGACAATTTTTTTTAATTACATTTTCAATATAATATGTGGCAAGTGATGTGTTTCTTTTTTTGCCACATTTCAATCCATGTGGTACAAGGTGGCAAAAAAAAACGTCTGTCACCTTCAGTTGACGGAGATTGGCAGTTTTGCCCTACATTTGAAATTTGGTGGGCACTTTTGCTCCAAAAAAAATTTTCATAGGCATTTTCGCACCTTTGTGCAAATTTCATGGGCATTTTTGCCCTTTTGCCCAACGTTTCTTTTATTCCTAGGAAGCAGTTTCAGGAAAATGGACTGTGGTGTGAGGAAAATATTATTGCTGTTCATCTACAACCAACAATTAATTTCAAGTCCATTATTCACTTATGGTCTTGTTATTCATGTTAATGATCAAAAGTTGAAACAGGCATTGCATAAACAAATTTTATTGTTAATGATCAAAAGTTGAAACAGGCTTTGGTGTTCTACGTACAGATTTTTTAGATTTATGATACTTTAGGTTTGTATGTTTGTAAAGATGTTACTTATCTTTTTTCTATGTAAACTATTGATTGATGAAGAAAAAATTGGACAGCTTTTCATTTAATCCTGCTAATTTGGTTAAACTGTTTCATATAAGAGATAAAATCATTTTACCTCCAAAACAAAAGGTATTGATTTCGGAAACATTCCTCCTTCAAGGGTTAAGATTTTTTATTTAAAATGAAACAACGTAGTTTAATATCAACAGAGGCTTACTGGGGAGAAGTTCGAAGCTAGGAAGGGAAAGATGAAGACTCTGATGTGGCATAACAGGCGAACTAATAGATGGCCGTGGCATCATATTCTGTAGCAAGGTTACTCAACATTATCAGGTCAACTAAGATTTGGTTGTTTGTGTAATTGTGGAAGTGTTATTGAATTGGGAGCAAGATGCATGCTCCCTAGAAAAATGTTATGGTAAAAATGGTATTTAACCTTTATATTTTGTGTTCTTTTGTTTTGTAAAATTGTGTACTTAAAAGAACTTTTTCTTCTTGATCTCTCACCTCTTACACTTAAATTTATCACTTTTCGGTCTTATTTAACATACATGTAGTCTCTACGATCAAAGTATATTATATATATTCAGTGTTCAGTAAAATTGGTTTTAAGATAACGAGCATTGACTCCCGTGCGTTGCACGGATGATTTTAATGTGAAGGAAAACACATGTCATAGTAATAAGCATGACTCTAGCTAAGTTGTTTAGGTTAGGGAAATAAAGATGATAGTTGATGAATTAATGGTGACACAACAAAAGGTGTAAATGTGACAATGAAAATATCTGTATTATATCCATACTGCTCACCAGCAACTGAAACAGGCTGCTTGCACTATTCATGAAATCCAGAACTATATATGCAGATAAGAGTACCTTAATTTAAATTAAATACATGTCAGCTTCAAAGGTGAATAAACATCTGCAGAATATGTACTAACCAAAAACATTTGCTAGAGTGCCTATGCACTAACTATGTTACTATGCATGTGCTCAAAATAGACAAAGTTACCTAGACTTTGATTAACCCAAAAAACTTAATAAGTAATATCTTAAACTAAATGTACTTGTATGAAACAGTAGCTGAACAGCAGCTTAGAGTCTGGTGACATTTGTGAAGACTTCTTGATAGACCACATTAGTTGTAGTTTTTTCAAAATTGGTACCACCCAAAACTATCTTCAATCCTTCAATGCTCCTCACCCTTGATAATGCAACATACAATTGTCCATGACTGAAGACTGGTTTAGTGAGATAAAGACCGACCTTCTTCAAAGACTGACCCTGACTTTTATTGATTGTCATTGCAAAAGATAAGATGATTGGAAATTGGCGTCTTTGCATTTTGAAGGGTAATCTTGATTCAGAGGGATTCATATCCATTCTATGAATAAGAATTCTTTGATTGGGTCTACTGCCATTTAAAGTAACACCCTCCAGAACCATCTTCCCAATATTTAACCATAGCAATCCCAGTTTCATCCTCAGCTGAAAAGGTCAGTTTCATCCTGTTGAGTACCACCAAAACAAAGGGATAAACAATTGTCAATCCTATATGCAGAAAGGATAAATCCCTCACAAGAACTGTATAAATGGTACATACTTTGGTTCAGTTTTGTCAGGTGTCTTTTTGCAAATTCCACAAAACAAAGGGCTGTTTGGGACATTCTGATCCATTGCTTTAGGTTTCCCATTACACTTAGCACAACCGGTATACCACCAGTTGTAGATTGTTTCAAACTTCAACAACTGACATGCGACAACAAAGTCATCACCCTGTACACCAAAATGGATTTTAACTACAGGTGCAGGAGGACAGATTACGACAAAAAGATGACTTTATTTGTGAAGTTAAAAGAGTTTACCTCAGGCTGTTCAGGAATCTTGTCAAGAGTTACTCTTGGTTCATTGCTAAGTGACTCACCGGCCGATACCCTACTACGCTGTGAAAGCATAGACTGCGTGAATTGTGTAACCAAAGGAGTAGCACGATCCGCAAGACTGCACATAATCAAATCTCAAATCATTTTAATTATTAGCGTTATTAGGTTTGGTTCAGTGATACCCTTTCTTGAGAGCACAGAGTGCAAGCCACATAGAGAGGAACCTTGCAAGTAAAGTCTTCACTTCAGGTATGTCATGATTGAAGTACACCCTGGTAGCCTCAAAGGATGAAGCAATCTGACGCCCATCTACAGTCAATGTATTTTTAATAAGCAACAGACTTGATGCATCCATGTAAGTGAAGCCTTTCATAATGTTACACTAATAACATCAAATGCAGATAACAAACAAATACTCACTATGCAAACTCCAAGTCACCCTAGCAAGATTTATAACAGCAACAATTGCATTATCAGTATCATCGTTTTGAAGCTGCGATTGAGCTGCATCTGACGCACTTTGGTCGAAAAGTACGCATTCAATATCATTGTCTCTACATCCAGCAAGTACAGAAAGGTGTATTCATAAAAAAAAATCATGCTAGCTCAACATATTTATCAGGAAAGTATATCATCAAAGGTTGATATAATGCAGTAACTATCACAATATCACTTACTTTTCATCTGTCAGCACCATACGCAGCAAGTATTTTCCTGGCTGTGATGGAAACTCCTCCAACTTACCCATGGACTTAACGAATCCAATAACATCTAAAGAAGACAATATATTAAAATACAAAAACAGATAACCAAAATATAGAAACAACTATCATAACAAAATAAACTTTGGATAACACACGGATAAATTAAGCATTTTCACCCACTGGACAGGGGTATCACTAACCAATCAAATGATCAATAGAAGCGGATTCAGGAATGGCACGTATTTCTTCTATAGGCATAAAAGTGAAAACTTTCATGGGAATCTCAGCAGCCTCTTCTTCAACATAAGTCATTGTTGAAAACTGGATCTTGTACTTGTGAGTGGCAGCTTTGTAGGATAAGCCATTGTGAGAAACCTTGAAATTTTCAATCCTATAGGTCTTCTTCTCTTCCAAAGTGTCACTAAAGCTGTCACAAAGCGACTTTCCCAATGCACTGGCTTGTATCTTGTTTCCCTTTGCACAAAAAAAATGTCACATGCCTCAGTGAACATTTCGCATCCGATTGGTGTTATTGAAATTGAACATATTAGCCCATATAAAAATAAGGACATATAAACATGCCTTTCAAGATGAGGACATATAATAATCCCTCACAAAAACAACAGTAAGGACAGCAAAACATATGAGGACATATCAAAAATTTCAAATATAAAAATAAGGACATATAAATATGCGTCCCTGGTACAACCAAAGAGGAACATATTGACACAACAGCCTTCATCAGACAAGAATTTTTATGTCATGGGAAAAAAGAAATATAGTATAAACAAACAACAGCTCAAACAACAGCTCAAACAATAGCTCAAAAGAATAAGAGGTTGCAAATACCTCCGCATCAAGGAGGACCATTGTCACACAAAACACATCGTAGGGAGGAACTTTATCATAGAGATTCCAGAGCCTCATCACACGAACTACTATCTTCCAGAGGTCAGATTTGTCAGTGAGTTCTCTGATGAGTTTAGGAGGCATATTGATCAGATAAATGGTAGAGTTACACCGAGAGGCAAGGTGTTTATCAGACTGAAAGAAACACAAAGAGGGATGAAATGTGGTATTAACTTACACAAAAGACCAATTTTAAAGCTTCAAGTAAGCTCCTGACATGCACCACAGAAGAGAAGACATCAAGTACACCTAGAGCCTCAAACCATGCTGCCCACTGTAGGAGTTGTCACTTCAAGCTTTTCACCTACAAAACTAAAAACTGACGACGGAGTTTGAAAGGATTACACCTTTCAAGGGGTGGGACCTTTTCAAGGCCAAGCTGTCATAACCACAGTGGAGTGGTTATGTAGGGGGATAGGGTCCAATTGGTCATAACCTTGACCAAACCACTGGTAGTTCAACCTGAAAGCAAAACACTGCACCAAAAAAATAGGCCCAACAAAGAAGCAAAACTTTTCATCGGCCCAACATGGAGATAAGACAACATCAAGGAGCTTAAGAAATTACATGGTCCAGTAAAAAAGCAATAAAGAGTCCAAAGTGCGTTTAAGACAAATAAGGTCCAGAAAGTCATCAAAAGAAGCATAGCAGCTCAATACACAAAATGTAAAGATTAAGTCACTAAGCTTAGGTTAACAAACAGGTTTTCACATAGCGGTTCAGGTTGAACAGACAAGTCACTAAGGCAAACATCCACATATAGACTTAGTCGTTCAAGAGCTGCCTCTTCAACTCTTGCACTTGAGAATTCGGAGGATCAATGTCAAGAGAACTTGCATTGCTGTATGTAACCACCGTTGGCATCCCTGGTACAACCAACAATCAGTGTCAAAATAAAATTCAGCCACCAAAAAACAAAATGATCAGATCTTCACATTAGTCAACTACCAGAAAAAATATGTGGGTCACCTAAAGGCTGTGCAGAAACCACATATCTAATGTGCACAAAGGGCTTCGCCACTTTCTTCATTGCATCCCTAACTTCATTGTTCACAAATTCAACCCACGATCCAATAAGGCAGCACCTCACCATCTTAGCAGGTCTAATAACACCAAGGAACATCTAATGACTTAAGCAAAGAACTCCTTCAGGTAATATGTGCATTAATTAAGTAAAAGACACTAACAAAATAATACCTCCGAGCGGGTCCATTAGATGCCTCCAACACCAGGACAAACTCTTTCTCTAGGTATGCAGAAGAGGTTGCCCAATGGACAAAACCACAGTAGTTTACGAATCCGACTACATCTGTTTTAAACGGTATTAGTTAAACAATCAAAAATACAACACAAACAGTGACAACGGCGAATAAATACAACAAGTAACTCACCAAAGAAGCCAACTTTGGGTTAGTAGACACCGGGAACCTCCGCAACAGTCTTCAATGGCAGCGGAAGAGGAGGAAAAGAAGCAATAGCGTCCTTAAGATCAGAGAACTTCGTAAGACGTAGGTGGTAATCTTCATGAACACCTTCACCACCAAATTCGACAGAAGGACAGATCATTTCATACATGCAATCAGGGAAAAGCATGTCTAAAAACTTCCCTTTGGCGGCCAATGTCGCCAATCTGGCCAGCATGCGAGTACCCTGAGGGAAACAAAAAGGTCATTGATACTTCTTCTAGGGAAGGCACAACAAAAGGAGGGAAAAGAGAAAATGGCAAACAAAGCGAAGAACCTGTTGATCGTAAACGACAAAGTCGACTGAAACAAATTCCTTCGTACAACGAATATCATCACTCCAATACTTTTCCCTGCTAAAACCACGGTCAACCTTAACGACAACACGAAATCCACGGTCATCTTCATTCAGCAAAGGCGTGACATAGTCGAGAAACAAATCCCCCATCTCCAAAAGTTTATAATTGATCCCTACAAAGCACAAAAGTCTGAGTTTGAAAAGGCTTTGCAAAATGAGTTTCTATTTGATGCCTGCAGAGTCCATTTAAAGAGCTGAAGAAAGAGAAAAGCCCTAGTGAAACTATAAATGGGGAGGGATTTGAAATTGGGAGTTTGAATTTCAAATTTCAAATTCAATTCACATTAACATATGAAATGAAAGAGGGAAATAGGCGGGCAAAGACTGGAAAAGGAAGCTCAGGAATTGATGGGGGGATTTGACAGATGAGGATCGGGTTTATGGGTCTGATGATATCGGGTTTTGAACAGTAATCTGTGAGAGGACCCGGACATACTAACGCGGGTTTAAGAGAGAAGAGGTGGTACTGGAGAGGTTTTGCTATTTTTTTAAAAAGATGTAAAAGAAATTTTTGTTTTTAAGAGCTATATAGCAAACAAGATTTTATATTTGTCACCTCAATTTGTTCAGAAAATTTTCGTAAAACTATTTTAAGGAAAAAAATGGAAAATAAAATGAAACAAGGCCCTTATTAGCCTCATTGAACTTCTACTTTTCCACCAAACCACGACTCAAAGCGGCTTATCTTCGGACTTTAGACTCATTTTCTTGTTTATAAAAAATCCTGGCATGAAAATAGCACAAGTGGCTGTAGGCAATAATTCAGAATCTTGGAACTGACTTTCTAAAGGAAGAATTTTGGATGGGAGTACTAGTAATAAAAATAAATGATAAAAATATCTCTTTCATGAATGTATAATCTGTAAATATGTTTTTTTTCTCTTGGACGAGTTATAATTATTCATATATACTACTCTTCTACCAAGCCACAGCTCAAACAAATTATGTCAGGGTATAAGACTCATTTTAGTCATTATAAGGAATTGATGAGGCTTGATATATAGTAGGATTATTTATATATTGTGATTCGTTACAATTGTATCTTGCACAAATGACTGCGTCGTGCGTACAATAACTAATAAGATTGGGATATAAAATTAATGACTCTGGAGAATAAAAATAAAATGAAATATATGTTTAAATGGTTATAATCTACTTATGAGAATAATATACTTGAATGAATTATTATGAAATCTGAAGTATTTTCCAGATTTTTTTTTTCAGTTTTCCAGATTTTTTTACTATAAACTCGGTATGACAATGAAATTTGTTGCTTGAGGTTTGAAGCGAGAGGCTTTGGACAATATATTTGAAAAAGCTAGAAAAAAATGTCAAAACGCAGGATTCCCCGTCTCCTTACTTCCATTTTAGGGATAGCTTTCAGCTCGCATTGAGGGGTGACGCTGGAGACAATTACGAGCTAGTGAGAGGCAAAATGGTAAGGAGACAAACGGAACCATTAGAATCCTATTGTACCGTTTCTTTCTGTTCTTTTTTTTCTTCATACATATGATAAATCTTGTACCCTTTCTCCTTACAATGCAAGCATTTTCTCTTCTTATTTACTAGCTATATAAAATTTATCTAGTTCTTAGAATTCTCCAAATATACTAGAGGAAACCATGTATTGGGATTACGGGACCATCTTTCTCCTGGACAACTGTCATTAATTTGAGCCCAAACCAATGGTATATCATCACTCTATCTTTTCATCATGAAAATTAATAAAGTCAAGTGCAATCATTCTCTAATAAATGATAACATGGAAACTAAGAAATCAAATACCAATGTTGTCTAAAAGGTACATGTCCCTAATTATAATGGACTTGAGAGTGGTAAGATCTACAACAAATAGTGTTTACAACTTCCAAGCTAAGGAATTTTTGCCATTAATTTGAAAAGGGGTGATTCAATTTTGTTGTAATGTTAAAACAAATTCCGTTTCAAATGACCTTATTTTAATTTTGAATGAGTCTATTAGTGAGATAATGTAACCTTGATGAATATCATTAACTAATAATACCAGTAGCTAGCTTGGTAATTTATTTGCTTGTAAAATGCCATTAATTTGAGAAGACTGAATGCTACTTAAGCTAATCCAAGGGAAAATGCATAGATCAATTGATCGACGATGCATTGTTCTAACTTAATTAACCGGTCAGTGGTCTCGAATCCAAGCCTTGGGTACGCGACTGCAATAATTACTCAAAGGAAGTGAGATTCCCCACTATGGGTCTATATTCACGCAGATAAGTTGATTTCTAGTATCAGTATATACAAATGGATAGATAAATTAAAAAAAAAACAAATAATAATTCATACTTCAATACTTTGGAACATAAAGCAAAACATATTTATTGTGCGAACCAGGATTATCCCCCATCCCCGCCGACTAGCTAGATAGAATCTAGAAACTTTTTGGGGATCTACAAGTATATAGCGCCATGTGATAAAACTCAAATTCATATCCAAGTTTACGAGCATTATTAAGAAATAAATATGGAATAATGAAAGTGATCATCAGTTCAAGAAACGGATGGATCATTCAAATGGATCATTTGGCAGAGAAGTTGCTGGAGATATGGTCGGTGGCGACTTGGAGATCTTGCGAACATATTTTCTGGCCCAGAGATGCTTGCCATTGATGCAGAATTTGGATTTGGCTGTAGTGCCTTCAAGTATGGCTTCCATCATATGAAAGCACTGAGGACGAAGAACCATACGAGCATACAGTGGTTGCTCCTCCACACCTGTCACCTCTTGCATTATCACAGCTTCTACCACATCTCCATACCTCCTGTTTAATTTTGAATGCAAACATTAGTCGATAATAAGTTCCTGTTATCGTGTAGTTTCACATGAGTTTTGGATTATATCTTTAAAGTATTTTTTTCCTATTATAAGTTTATATGATTTTATCTATTTTAATTATGTCTCTGTGTTTCAACAAGCTAAGGTATCTTGTTTCACTTCAACTTTTTTTCTTTTTATATATCAAACACTGAGATTATTGGGACGTGATTAAAAATATATAGGTAAAATGTGTAGAAAAGGGGACAAAATCATGAAAAACCGATAAAATGGGAAAATATATTCTTCAGTTCAAAATCTCAGATATTAGAGAGTAGTTGAGTTATGATATTAGTTAGTTTATGTAATAATAATTAATTAACAACTACAAAGAAATTATTATACGTATCTATGTGATTGTTATATTTAAACGATATTATTTGTCATTTCTCTTATTTCAATCCGTTAAAAACAAATTATTGGTTAAAAAATGCATATTCAATTCGATCAAATGAAAGAACGTTTGAGAATACTGAACTTGTTCCCATTTGAGTAAATATTTTTCATCCTAGCTAATTGTATTACTGCGTTTTCTTTCCTCCCTAGCTACAAGAACTGGTTCAGACATATAAATTTTTGTCTTTTATTCCACAACAAAAAATAGAGTTACAATACAACATAACAAAATAATATATCAATATATAGTATGAAAGACCGAAAAATGAGTTTCTGATAAAAAAATCAAAAAATATATCGAATAATATCCAACAAATTTCAAATTTTAATATATATGCGTGGGCACATAAAAACGACGAAACTTTTTTTAAATTGGATTATTCTTTGAGTCAAATGTTTATATTTAATTTGTTGTGAAAACAAATTGGAATTTACATTGACTATAATGATTCGACACTTAAAAAGGCAAAAAAAAAATTGTACTATCAATGAGAGATTACCTGGTAAAGAATTCACGAATTTCAGATTCAGAAATGGGGTATCCTTTGGAGAATGTTAAGAATATGGTCCTATCATCAACTGCCACCAGATTGGCCTTCCTCTCCAAAACTCTAACATAAAAGGCATCCAATTCTCTTAGTCCTGACGGTACTTGTGGTAGCGCCACATCATTTGGTGCTAAGAATAACCCTGCATTATCATTTAAAGCCCTTTTCTGCAACAACAAATATTGCACAATAATGTCATCAAAAGCTCTCTCACAAACATTGTTCATTATTTCCATAATGGCTTGTTTTATGTTAACGCGATTTTGGTGCACAAAAGGGAGGGAAATGCCACTATTGGTGATTTTTTGGGTCAAAGGTAAGTCAAAGTATTTGAAGTTAACGTTATTTTTGGTCAAACAATTGGTACTATCGATGCAAGTAAAGACCAAAGAAGCTTCATTTGTGAGATCTGAGAGTAAAGAGTGAGGCCATTGAAGCAACTTGGATATAATTGTGAGATCTTTGGCCGTCTTCTCAAACCATAAGAATAAGCCCATGAAATGTGTAGCTAGCCTCGGTTCATGACCGATATCACCGACCAATCGGAGAAAGAGCTCGCGGTCCATGCTGTGGAAATTCTTGAAGTCTTCATCTGTAATAACCACATTATAACTTGAATCTATAAAGATGGAAGAAGAAGAGAAAGGGTGAGAAGAAGCCATTGTTGTTATAAGATGGTCGGTAGATATGACTTTGCTTTGTATGTAGGCATTTATATGAGTGATTGGAGTTTCTAGTGGGATGCTTTAGAAGGAAAAAAATTTATGAGTTTCGTCCTTTCCATGTATGTCAAATTATGTTCGAAATTATTAAGGACAAATAAAATTTTGTTTAGGAATTCACTGTGTATAGCGATAATTTTTCAAAAAGTTATTTTCAAACTAATATCAACCTAGAATTATGAAAAGTGTAGCAAGGTGGGTGACCTTGCATTTTTAGAGGTGGTAATGGACTTTATTCAACACACAACATCATGATCTACATACATCAGAATAAATATAAATCATTTTCCCCTAAAAGTTTTTCCTTGAGGAGCAATTTTATCAAATAATTTTTAAACTTACCGGGGCAACATTGCACCTCAAAACCCTTTCGAGGAAAAAGCGCTAGCTCGAGTAAAACTTTTAAGGTAAAAAAATTATTAAATTTCATTTTAAGATGGACCATGACATGATTTTGAATATTATGTATTCAGCTTCTATTGAGGCCTTTATGAGTTCATGACAAAATTCTACACTTTTTTTCCTTACGTGAGAATATTGGTCCAAAAAAAATTTTCTAAGACTAAATATTTTTTAGCAAATACTTCTACGACATAGTTGATATTTGTCCCTATCTTTTTGTATTTACACTCTTATATGCAAATAAAATATGATAATTGACACTTCCTCTTGTAATTAACGGAGATCTTTTTGAGGAATCAATCTTAATTCTCAAAGTATGATTACTTCTAATTTTTATCAATGTTTTACAAAATTATTTATATTGATGTCCCTCAACAACTTCAAATAATAATAGAGATTGAGGGAATTAAGAAATATAATTTTTATTTTAGAAAAATCATGGAATATTAATAACTTAAGTAACATCTTTGATCTAATCAAACCAGATAAATAAGTCTTATTAGAAGTTTATATTTTTCTATAATGGCATGCTATTGGTAATTAATCATTTTTTTGTCTTGTTTGAAAATAATAATGGATGTTAATATGATACTAGAGAGATAAAAAATTGATTGGATTCAACGGAAAATAATACGTTGTGCCTTAAGAAGTATCTCATTAATACTACTCCCATCTCTTTTTTTTTAATATTACTATGATTTTTAAAGAAATTAAGATTGCAAAAGTAATCACTTTAAAAAGTATATAGTTATTTTTTTCTAAAAACTAAATTAAATTACTTATATACTACTATCATATAATATAATCACATGTAAGATACACCAAAATTAAGTAATCTGTTGACTCTTTTAATCTTTACAAAAAAAATTCAAAGAGTATAAATGCATGCACAAATCTTTGTTCACCACGTTTTCATAAGCTAAGAGCTACTCTCCTTGTTATCAAAAATCGAAAGGCGTGAATTGAAAAATGTAAAACCACTGTGGCTTATAATTTATGTAACAAATTAATTATAAAAATATAGTTATGACATAATTTTGTAAATATATATGTAGGCTAAAATTATTTACAATGCAATCACACACATATGTACTTGTATTTGAATAAATTATAAAGTGTTATAACTTGGAAATATTTAATTATATTTATTATTATAATTAAAAACTTTTAATTTTTTTCATTAAATATATTTTTATTAAAAACAACTCACACTACAAAATACTCGGCCCTTACCAGCGTTTTTTCCCCCCTCGTTTAGGCGTTTTTTTCCGGCGAAACCGCTCTACGGCGTTTATTGCAAACGCCGAAGAAAAACTGTGGAAAAGTACTTTTTCGGCGTTTCCGAACACGCCGTAGAGAACCCTAAAACGCCGCAAAGAGAATGACAGAAATGATATAATATTCATGCATACCGGCGTTTTCCAGCAACGCCGGTGTGCAAAAATATTTTTATATTCAGGCATACCGGCGTTTCGAGCCAACGCCGGTATGCGATTATTTTAATTTTAACCTTTCCGGCGTTCCCAGGAAACGCCGGTATGCCTGCATTAAAATAATCCAATCAATTCACACCTTAATGGCGTTTCTGAAAAACGCCGCTCAGCAGATTAAAATATAATAAATTGCACCGGCGTTTTAGCAAACGCTGGTGCGATTTATTATATTTTAATCTGCTTAGCGGCGTTTTCAGAAACGCCGGAAAGTGAATAACATTGATTAAAAAAAATCGTCCCAATTTAAAAATAAATTGGGACGAAAATTTAATATTATAGGTATAATATGAATAAAAAATACTAATAAATAGTTAAAAAAAATTTATATGATACATTAAAAGAAAATAACAAATATTATAAGAGCATCTAAATGAATGATGAATGAAGTAAATAGAATGTAGTGGGAAGAATAAGAATAATATAAAAACAAACTGAAATGAAGCAAAAATAAATCAAAACAGAGACCAAACCATAATCAGAGACTTGGGTAAAAACGAGGAAGAAAGAATAACTGAGAAGAAACCAAAACGAATGGACGAGGGAAATGAGGGGGAGCACCGCTATTTATAGGAGATTTGGAGCACACCGACGTTTGCCAAAGGAACGCCGGTAAGTAATATAAAATAATACATTCCGGCGTTACCACCAAACGCCGAAATGTTATTTTAATATTTTATACATATTGGCATTTCCTCAAAACGCCGATATGCATATTAATTATTATTTAATGCATACCGGCGTTCGAAGGAAACGCCGGTATGCATTATTTAATTATTACTTTATTTAGCGGCCATCCTCAAAACGCCGGTAAGCCTAAGCACCTTACGAAAATCTTTCTGGACAGTGTTACCTTTGGTAAACGCGTAAAGGTTAGGGGTATTGGCTATAAATATGCGTATGTAGAATATGTGAGATGCCATAATCTTTCTCAAACCTCTCCCTTCTTCTTTCCTATTTCTGTTGTTTTGTTGTGAAACACCAAAGTAAATAATGGTGAATAAATCGTGGATCTCTTTACCCAGATCGTCACCGCAATACATGGCGGGGTTGAATCAGATTTTGGAGTTTGCTTTCTTGCGCGGTAGTGATGTTCGGGGTAAGATACGGTGTCCATGTGAAAAGTGTAAGTTCGACAAATGGAAGACTCGAGAGGAGGTATTTGCTCACTGTATGGATAAGCAGTTTCCCAGATATTACCTCAATTGGGCGTTTCATGGAGAGGGTGAGTTACACAACAACGTCGGTGATCTAGAAGTCGGTTCCAGTTCTCACGTTGGCCGAATGCAAGTCGAAAGCAGTGACGACGACGCCGACGGCGGCGGCCATGCAAATAATCCAGGTAACAACACTGTGATGGAAGCATTTGGGCAGCATGAAGCAGGAGACGACGTGGATGTAGTGGAAGATGGACCAGTCGCGGAGTACTTACGCACTGAGGTGGCTAGAGATTTCTTTAAGCTCATGACGGCAGGTGACAAACCGCTGTACCCAGGTATAAATGAATTAACTATTCTAACTGTTTGAGTGACTTATTATAATTAATATGCGATGAAATACATATATTATGTTCGTGGGATGACAATATATATGCATGTGTTTGGGCAGGGAATGAAAGATACTCTAAACTGTCATTTCTGACCAAACTGTATAGTATAAAGTGTAAACGTGGTTCCTTCGATGCGACTATGTCAGACGTGATTGAGCTGCTGTCAGACGCGTTCTACAATATTGGAGCCGAGCTGCCGTCATCATTCTACGAAGCGAAGAAAACAATCACAAAGATGGGGTTAGGGTACATTAAAATCGATGTCTGCCTGTATGATTGTATGTTGTTTTGGGGCCCTGACACTGCGTTAGATAAATGCAGACGATGTGGCACTGACCGATACAAGGTGGAGGGTGAGGGGCATAATAAGAAGAAGAGTCGACGGACCATTAAGAGCATGAGATATTTTCCGCTCCGTCCAAGGCTTCAGAGACTATTCATGTCCCCGAAGATGGCTGAGCAAATGCGGTGGCACGCGACAGAAGCTAACCCAGACGGCAAGATGAGACATCCTCGAGATGGTGATGCGTGGAAAGCTTTTGACGGCGAATTCCCCAATTTTGCCTCGGACCCAAGAAATGTCAGGCTAGGTCTCGCTTCTGATGGTTTTAACTCATTCGGCTCCTTCAACCAACATTACAGCGTTTGGCCAGTTGTGTTGATACCATATAACCTCCCCCTGTGGTTGTGCATGAAGTCGACCTCGTTCATTCTATCGATAATTGTTCCAGGGCCGACATCTCCTGGAAACGATATCGATGTGTACCTTCAGCCGCTGATACAGGAGCTCAACGAGTTATGGAGCGATGAGGTTGAGACGTTTGACGCCGAATCTAAGACGTTGTTCAGATTACGCGCCGCTGTGATGTGGACTGTGAGTGATTTCCCCGGACTCGGCATGTTATCCGGCTGGAATACTTATACAGCGAAGGCATGTCCGTTCTGCAACCTCGACCAGGAGCCTCGTAGACTGCCGCACAGCAACAAGTCATGTTTTATGGGTCATCGACGGTTCCTTCCACCCGATCATCAGTTCAGGCGGCAGAAGAGCAAATTCGACGGTACACGAGAACGCAGAGATCCCCCTCGACGGGTGTCTGGGTTTGAGAGATTTGACCAGATCTGTGATGTGCAATGTGAATTTGGCAAGGACCCACCGCCGCCAGATGAAGAGGCCCCTAGCACAAGCCGCGGTGGCAGGCAGGCTCAGCGGAGGCCGCCGCCGGTGGCCCGTAGAACTGGCCCATCACCTCAATGGAAAAAGAGAAGCATATTTTTTTCTCTGTCGTACTCGAAGCACAACTTAATGCGCCACTGTTTGGACGTCATGCACATTGAAAAGAACGTCGGGGAGAATGTCTTATACACCATTCTGAATGAGCCAGGAAAGATCTAAAGGCCATGGGAATACGTCAAGATGTCTGGCCTGACGTGAACGATAAGTTTGCCCTTGCTCGGTTTACTTTGTCAAAAAAGAACAAGGAAGTGTTTCTGACCACGCTAAAGGGTATTAGGGTTCGTGACGGATATTCAAGTAACATCTCGAGGTGCGTGGACCTAACTTCGAGAGAACCAAAGATCTTCGGGTTGAAAAGTCATGACTATCACGTTTTGCTCCAGCAGTTCCTTCCTCTAGCTATAAAATACGCCCTTCCCGAAGATGTTTCTATGGTTTTGGCAGAACTCAGTTTTATACTTAGGCAGTTGTGCGCAAAGGTGTTGGATAGGCAAGAGCTCGATGACCTACAGACCAGAGTTGTTCTGATGCTATGTCGCATGGAGATGATATTCCCTCCATCATTTTTCACCTCACAGGTCCATCTCATTGTCCACCTTGTTGAAGAAGCAAAGATGGGTGGATCGGTGCACTACCGTTGGATGTATCCCATAGAAAGGTACTTGGGGAAAATGAAGTCGTTCGTTCGGAACAGAGCCGCGTCAGAGGGTTGCATTGCTGAGTATTATGTGGGGGACGAGGTAGTTGCATTTGTTGAAAGATGTTATGGTCAAAACATTCGTAATTAGCGTATACCCCGAGTTGATGATAACCTGAACAATGTCAATCTCATCTCTGACACGTTGTTTCCCCCATTGGAAAGCCAGTAGGAGCAGCGTAATTCCACCAGCTGAGTTCCGCCGAGATGTTGCAAGCACATAGACATGTCCTTACACGCTGCACTGCCGTGGACTCCTATCGCGAGTAGGTGGCGCACAGGTTTAATAAAAGCTTATATATATATATATATATATATATATATATATATATATATATATATATATTATTCTTTAAAATATATATTTAATTATACTTTGTCTTTTTCAGGGATTACCAGAGATATGTCAAGTGGGAGAATCGAGGCCGATCGGGGATCACTGCAGCTGTGATTGATACCATGGTCCACCGGGGCTTCGCTGATTGGTTCACGAGAAGAATACGCAACGAATCAAATCCGCCACCATCACTGGTGAATCTAGCGCATGGGCCTGGCCCCCCTGGACCCTGTCTTTGTACAGCTTGAGTCTCTCGTCCTTCCATGAATCCCCGATCATCGATATCGTGAATTTCTTTAGCTTCCCGCTGTCGGGGATCCACCACTTCCTCTGCAATAGAAAATTTTGAAAATTAATAAAGGTACCACTAAATAAATATATTATTTCACGTAACTATAAAATTTTGAAATTCAAATTACCTTCATAATGTCCCATGTCTCATCTTTCCGTGTCCTCAGCACTTTCCTCCAGTCGACCGGGTTGATTGGGAAGCGCCGAAAGTCCCTGCCGAGCAGGCAGCAGTAGCGGTGAAATAAGACACCGGCATCCTTGGTTGGCTGCCCAGTCTCCTCGAAATATGGCAGCTCAACCCTCTCGTTCGCCTGGAGCGAATGCACCTGCTTCTGGTCCAACCTCTTGGTGGTGACAACGTCATTGATATCTGTAAGGAAAAAACACATTTCAGAAAATTGATCTAAATATATTACGTGCATTAAATTAATATATCAAATTAATTACCTCTGACGTTCACCACAAATCCACTCCCAGAAGTGGACCTCCTCCCTCTCTTGAGGGCAATAAGAACCTGCGGCACGAGGATATCCTCCTCGCCGCCGCCGCCGCCGCCACCGTTGTTGTTGTCGTCGTCGTCGTCGCTGGAGCTCGAGCTCTCCTCCCTCCCCTCCCTCTCCTCCCTCTCCTCCTCATTCAAAATCCAATTCATGTCGTCGTAGTTGATGTGGACGTCACTCCCCAACTCTCTCCGCAGGTCGTCATGCGAGACTCCTGGGTCCCCACCAAAGCCGAAAGGAGACCACGGTACGGTAGGAAAAGAGTGGCTGACGTACTGCAAAACCTCTGGAGGATTAGGCTGCTCCTCTATCTCTAACCGCCGAGTTTCTATACGCCTAGCCTCTTCTTTGTCGCGTTGTCGCTGCTGCTCTGCCTCGTCTATGGGATCTTTACCGGCACGCCGAGACATGTATACTGAAGAAGGACTATATATATAACTGAACTGGCAGAGAGAATTTCTGTGGGACCCTCCTCTCACTTTTCAGAAACGTCAAAATGAAATCTGTCCGAGGTATATATAGAGGTTGCTCTCCGGCGTTTCTGGGCGGCTTAGCGCGTTTTTCAGACACGCCGAAATGAGTTTTATATTATTTTAATTACACATCTGCGTTTTTGAAAAACGCCGATGTGCAGATCCATTAATGTGCATTAATTAATACGCTTATCGGCGTTTTAAGAAAACGCCGATGTGCGTTTTAGTTTTTTAAAAAAATAATATAAAATACATATCGGCGATTCTGGGAAACGCCGATATGCATTATTTGGCAAAAACAAAAAAAAGGCCGCCTCTTGTTTTTTTTTTAAATTAAATTATACATATCGGCGTTTCGCCCTCGAGAAACGCCGGAAAGTGAGCGCCGCAAAAAAGGCGGGAAGAGCGCGCCAAATTTTTTGGCGCTTTGTGTTGACGTTTTTTGGAAAACGCCGAAACGCATGTTGTTTCCAGCGTTTTTCTTGAAAACGCCGGAACGCGTGCGCCGGAAAAGCACGCTTTTTTTGTAGTGTCAAACGGTCTACCTTGTCGTTAATATTTTACATATAAAAATATTTCATTCTTTATATTTAGTATAAATGTTAGATAGATCGTTTATAAATACTAATGTTAAAAGATAATATATGCTCTTTTTATCCAAAAGTATACTCTCTATGTATATACTCTTTGTTGCTTAAAGTTAAAAAAGAACTATAATGTGAAAACAATAAAAACTATTTTATGATGATAGATTATATATTTCATTTTTTCTGTGACAGAAAAGGAAATACATACACTACTTAGAGTATATTAGGAAAATCATATAGAATAAATAAAAAAGGAAAGCATTGTATTAAAGTTTTGTCATAGCTTCTGGCAAATACTACTATATATGTTAATACTATATATGGCTATGAATGAGAGATTAATTATAATGAATCTAATAAAAAGCATAACAGATTCATTGTAACTAAGCTTTTTTAAGCCAATTATCAATTATGTATATGATTGTATGATACAGGATACATTCATGAATTAATTAATTGGAGCCATATATTGGCTGTACTGTATCAATGCATGCTAGTACTATATCACTATATATATATATAAGACAATAAGGAATGGGGTGGGCCTCTCCATTGTATAACTTCTCTACTTCTCCATTTTTAATTGATGAAATATATAATGCAATTGTAAATATATTGTACATTCAACAATAACTATATTTTAAGATTGAACAGAACCCAACCAATGAAAGGGAATTCAATGGTAGATATACTTTACAGAGAGGAAGTGAACAGGTTATGTGGTGGAGAACAGAATTACTTCACTCTTTTAGTTATATATTTTACATTTATTTAAATTTCTTCAATCAAATTGTGTCATATGTAATTTTTATTATAAGTATTGATATGTTTTATTTGTCAAAATTTATCTAAAATCCTATCAATCAATACTTAATTAAAATTTTGATTAATTATGAACCAACCGAACTAATTTTTTTTTTTAAAATAGAAGGGAAAACTTAAATGACTGGAATAGCTTTATAATTTATACTGTTGGAAACATTATATTGGATACTAGGTATCCGTTTGTTGCACAACCTGTTGAACATTGTTTGATTAATTGGTTTTGGAGAACAATGTCATTTATTATAAGGCATGTATGGACTTTTACAAAAGCATGCATTGATGTTTTTTTTATCAAGTAAATAATGTATATTGCGGGTTTGACCTATCTAACATGATTACATTTTCAGTTTCAGCACTATAGATTCTATTTTTTTTTTGCCTTTGTTAGTTTTCATTTGGGTGTCCATCTAATGTCCATATTTTTAGAGAAATCATGCATGTGAGGTATTTATTTCGTTGTGGGGATAACAGTAAAGTGATGACAATACAGGGTGTGATGATGTAGCAATCGAAGTTGCCAGAAATTATTTTATTGAAGGGGTGAGATTTTTGGGGATGTTATGTATTGAATATAAGATCACTTTATCTAATTTGATTAAATTAAATATATTAATTAAGTTAGTTATCATCACTTGGTATTACCAATTCAACCAAACAATATATCTTTATCCATACCCTTTATCTCTTGTTTGTTTATTATTGATAGATATTATGAGTTTAATTTGGAGAAAATTGGAAAAAACTAAAAAGTGATTTTATATTTAGAAACAAATTGAAATATGAATATGATCTTATAATTTAGGAACGGAGGGAATACTTCTATTCTAAATACAAGGTTAAGTTGACTTTTATTTACAAGAATAAGAGTTTTTCGGGTGCGAAGAGATTTTCTCAAGCATGCCTCTTGGAAGATGCATATTTGTCAAATTTCACCCCCTCTGTAATCTCTTTTTTAGGGTCAAGCTATAATATATTGAATACTTTCTACTTTTAAGTTTTAACTTTTAATGATTTAATCTTTTCAAGTTAATCAATGAGAATTGTCTTTTAATAAAAAAAAGGGAAAATTAATTTGAGGTCCCCCACAAGAGATTTAATACTAGAAAAGCCCCAAAAGTTGAAAAAATTAATGTAGAGTCCCAAGGAACCTCACTTTAATATATTTGAAAAGTCCCAAAAGTTGGGAAAATTAACATGTGCCCAGTAACTTGTCAAGGTTTGCCCAAAGAGTTGTCAAGCGTGCCCAGCAACTTGTCACAAGGTTTGCCCAATACCGTTTCACTTTTCAAGTATATTAAAGTGAGGTCCCTTGGAACCCTACATTAATTTTTTTAACTTTTGGGACTTTTCTAGTATTAAGTCCCTTGTGGGGGACCTCAAATTAATTTTCGTAAAAAAGAAGTAAGTGTATGTAAAAAGAAATAGAAAATTATAAGATACTTTATGTTTAAACAGAGGCCCAAGCCCATAGTGAATCAAAACCCCATGTCCCACTTGAATTTTTCATCACCAAGTCTACAGCCGCTCACACGCAGTCAGATTTCTTCAAATTCAATGGTCTCATCCAGTATTATAAGGCAACTGTTTCATATTTTCGCTCAACAGTTGTCAGTTTAACCATCAGTTTGAACATTCGACCGTATTGAACCATGAAAGTATGTCTGGTCTAGTATTTACAACATGGTCTCATCTTTTGCTCATTGGCTCCTAATGATTTATGGTGATCATAATAGCTTTACCCGGTTCAAATATCTCCGGTCTGAGAGGAGAACCAGACCGGATGTGGAGACACTTGGCAACTTCATATGGATTTAATCAAGCAAACAATCTAACGGCTAAGATCTCATTTGGTCAACACGGTCAAAAGCTGATTGAAGAAATGAGTTTATGTGTGCTGTCACAATCTCAATAAATTATTATTCACTCTTTTCAAAAATCCACTCTTTACAACTTAGCTATTAATTCCTCCACCATAGCCTGCACACTCAAGAGGACTCTTTCTCAGAAGAACAGAGGTGATTTCCTTTTGTTTTCAGATTCAATGTTTTTGAGTTTTTTTTTTTTTTTTTGCTGAAATTGAACATTAAGCAACAACATTATTTTTTTTCTTTGAAACTTTTTTTCTTGCATTAGCTGTTGTTTCTTTAACATTCTCCATATGCATGACAATGAAATAATATTATTAAGACTTTAGATTATTATCATATTATACTACCCAGCAAAGTTTTATATATGGTACTACCCACTCTTCCCTCTTGTCCCTAATTTAAGAGCCTATAAGAGTTCATCTCACATTCTCTCCCCCATTTAATGTGTTTTTTCCTACTTTGCCCCCAATTCTCTTTCATATTTATTAATGGTTATGTATTTCTCTCTCTCAAAAGTATCATAATAAATATGACAATATTGGAAAAGAAACATTAACTCCTGACACCCAACTAACATTCACATGTTTTCTTAATAAGCTTTTTTTTGCGACTAACTCTTATATTAGGAACGGAGAGAGTATTATATAAGTGAAACCACTGCTTAAGCATAGAAATGAAATTCCAATGGTTTTATGTGTGCGCACGTGGTAGAGATTTTTTCCGTGGTACAGTGGGATGCATAATATTGAATCTCCCTAGTTGCATGATAATTATATTACTATACATTAGCTTCTTCACTAGGCAGCTCATAGAATGCACATCAATTTTAGGTGCTCTGCACATGGATTTTTGTTGCCATTAAGTGAAAATTGCTTTGTGTGATTTTCTCTTTTGGTTTCTTGGCAGCATAAAAATGTCAACTTCAAGGTTTCTCTTTAGTAATGGCATCCTCTTGCACACCCCAGATGTTCCTCCAGTCAAAGTTCTCCTTCAAGCTCATCCGGGTTGATGTCAAATGAATATAGACACTTATTTTTCACTCCTTTGATTTGTTTTGATTACCATTTATCTTATACTATAGTTATAATCCAGGTGCTTATACAACCTCACGTACTCATGACTCTGGCTCATGCTTGTTATTTTGGGAAAGACACATGAAAAGGCTATCAGAATCTTTACATACTTTATCAAACTTAGCTCCACAACTTTTATTTAAATCTGACAAATCTGAGAGTTTGCTGCCATCATCAGTTAACTTGCCAATATGGCAACCCACAGTTGAGATGCTTGTCAATGATAATGTCAGCAAGGTCTTACCTGTTGCATTGAAAGAGAGAAATGAAGGTGAAGAACTAGCTGTTACAACTCTTGTTTGTGGTAATTTGGATGCACTGAATGCACAGGAGACTGTAAAATATGATGATATATTGAGCAGGACTCTTGAGATGCATGTGCATGTTGAGACTTATATTCCTCCAGCATTTGGTAGGAGGGACAATGGTGTAAATTTGGCTTTGGTTGGCCATGGGAGGAATCTTGCATCGGCAAAGTATTCAGATTGGGTAAGGTGAGTTCATGGTTATTTAGGCCAAAAACAAGTTGATCGTTATGCAAAATAATCATATTGGACATGGTTTATTACATGTAAAAGCTTTCAAATTTTTGTAGTTCAGCATGTCTGTGTGAATGTCAATGCAGTTCAGCATTTCTGTGTGAAAGGGTTATTACTTATAAATATCAAGTCAAAAGTCTTGTTGAGATGAACTATGAATATACATGTAATGCTGAAGTTGTTAGTCTATATTTAATCATTTTTTTAATATTGTTTTAATTGGAGTTGTCTATTGAAATTGTTTCCTGGATATTTTGTCTATTTTGCAGGTTGAGACAGAGTCTGGAAAAGCTTAGGCCTCCTTTGGTGACAGAATTGTTGCTGTCAAATGATGGTGATCGATTGCTTGAAGGTTGCCTAACGAACTTCTTTGTTGTTTGCCGAAAGGTCAGTGGCTCTGAAAATATGATCGTGTAATTTGCATGCTTCACTTCTGATATTTATTTGCTATCTTATATCACCCCTCTGTGTGTGATTGTTTATAGGATACAAATGCAGGCCATGACAGTTATGGAAATGGAAACTCTTTTGAAGTACAGACAGCTCCTATCAGTGACGGTGTCCTCCCTGGAATTATACGTCAAGTAGTGATTGAGTATGCTGTTTTTTCATGAACCTTGAAATTTATCTACAATGTATCTTCCTTGCTTTCCCACCACAAGTAGATTTTGCATTTGCTTTAAATTTTTATTTCTTTACTCGATCATTCACATGACATACTAGATTTGGGGGCCTTGTCTCTAGTGGTTATCATGAGAATGCTCAACGCATAGCATTCTCCTGATTTTGTAAATCTTAAACCCAGTTAGAGACAAAGGGAATCTGACTTCATTCATATACTTGTAAGTGATGATTTCACGGTTATATGAAACTAGAAAGGTTGCATTTTCTAAGATCTGGTAGTGCCATTAGGGCATGAATGTAGGGCAATGCCATGTTTGTATAGGAAAGAGATGAAGAAGCACTGTCTATTTACTTGTGTGTACTTAAGAACTGATCTTCTGTGTTTGCAGTGTGTGTAGAAGCAAAGGAATCCCATTTCGTGAAGTTGCACCATCGTGGTCAGAACATGAAAAGTGGGAGGAAGCGTTCATCACAAGTATATATTTTTTGTCTTAATAATTCTAGATTTTGTTGATGAATTCCAGTCGGTTTTGAATTTTTATCTTGAATTTCTGTACAAATTAATGTGAAACTGCTGCCTCTAGACTCTATTTGCAAACACCTCACTTTTGGATCAAAATATATTGCGTAGATAGCTTGAGGATCATGCAGCATGTGGATAGTGTTCAGGTTCCAACTGATTGGCATTCAGTCCATTCTAAAACGTGGAAGGATATTTCATGGGAAAAGAAGCAGTTTCAGGTGATAACTTCTTAATGATGCCAAAATTATGTACACTTATAGCTCTTGTATGGTAGGAGAGGGTGAGCCTTGGAGCTTCAATAAAAGTTATTTGATATTAGGTTACATATTCAAATTCTGAATACAATCTCTCTGCTTGAGGGCTAAGGCTCTGTATATGTCACCCTCCTCAAAACTGATTTCATCTGTTGTGTATGAAGAATGATCTGTTTAGTTGGATGATTATACATTTGCTATCATCACTATACAGGATCTGTTTACTATCATTTCTTTTTTTTTTCTTAAGTGATTAGTTTAGATATTTGTATTTTTTGTCCACAAAATTACTCGTTTCTTTATTCCATTCATCTCGTGCACCGAATTACCTTATATAAGATTCTTACAGTTGTAGTAACTGCAGGGTGGACCTGGGAAGATAACTGCTATGATCCAGGTAACTTGATTGGTTCAACAGCTAAAAGCAAAACATTTTTCTTTCTCAAAATGATGCACCTATGCAGTTTTGCACAAGCTTTGTTATTTTTTGACTTGTATCTTGTTATTGGTTTGTGGTGCACACATATAGAGAAAGACACAGTATATGGTCATTGCATACCTCAATTGCCTTCCTTTTTCTTAAATATTCTACCAGCAGTGATACAAAAGTCAAGTTATTTATTATTATTTGGCCAGGAACTGATCATGGAGAAAGCAGTGCTAGAAGGATTTGCCATCGGTAACTTTTGTAAGGAATGAATATATTTAGAGAAAACACTGCATCTTTTGCTATGTAATGCAAATGAGTGTCATAGAAACTGGGAAGATAATTCATAGAGAACTTTATGTAGTGTAGCTAAACTTTTGGTATTATGTAAATTGATAGTAATAAGATAAGGTGTTATAAAGAATAGTCTTCATTAATATTGGTTAATGGTTATAAGTGGTTGAATTCTATTGATTTTGTTGCGATTTGTCTAGCAATCTTGCTTCAGTTATTATTATAGTGGTTTAAACAAATCTATATGCTAAGATTTGACTGGGAAATTGATCTAAAATATCTAATCTAATGGACCAAAATTTACCCTAAAAATTATATCGTATTTTACACGATTTATGAAAATTGTCACACACACACACACTAATCTAGAATGCTGGTATTGACATTTACGGTAATGATATTTAATTTTTAAAGAGAATGGATATATTTTTCTTTAATAAACGTGTAAAATAAATTGTCCTCTCTTCTACTCAATTTTATATAACATTCAGAGAAACATTAATCAACATACAGATGTTAAAAATAATAATTTTAGTAATTTTGTCATCCGTGTGAAATGATTTAATTGTGTACATCATATGCCAACCAATTCTACTTTTTTGTCACATACTCACATGTCAGGGTAATTTTATGAATCACGGCCCACCAGCGAAAGGATACGAGGGAAATGTGGTCAAAAAGTGTATGAATGTAATTTTTTAAAACGGATGAGAGGATTTAAGCTAAGAAAAATAGATGAGAGGATTTTGTAACTTTAGAATTCATGAAAGTTTTTAAGTTTCAAAATATAATATAATGACTCCAATATTTTCAACAAACTCAATGAGGAGAATGCAAGTTTTAGCCCTGAGAAACTCACTTATTAGGGAGATACATTAACCTTTTGCAAGTTAAACCATGAAATGGGAAAAATATTGGTAAAAAAAAAACATGACCCTAATTTTAATGAAACATAAGAAAGGTTTGATGCATTTTATTTTAATGGAAAAAACAATTTCTTACTACTTTACAATAGGGATAATTAATTAGAGGTCCCTCACAAGGGAGTTAATACTGGAAAAATCTCAAAAGTTGAAAATATTAATGTAGGGTCCCAAGGGACCTCACATTAATATATTTGAAAAGTGAAAAGACAGTTTTGCCCCTAGCCTTAAAAAAAATTTACCCCTCCCTCACCCACCCCCCACCCTCCCCCCTCCTCCTCCCTCTCCCACCCCCTCCCCCTCCAGCAGCCACCCCCCTCCCACCCCCAGCCCCCTCCCCCGCCCCCTCCCCCCACCCCCAACCTTCCCACCCCAGCCCCCTCCCCCCACCCCCAACCTTCCCACCCCAGCCTCCTCACCCGCCCCCCCTCCCACCCCCCTCCCTCCATCGCCCCCTCCCTCCCCACCCCCCTCCCTCCATCGCCCCCCTCCCACCCCCCTCCCTCCATCGCCCCCTCCCTCCATCGCCCCCCCTCCCCCACCCCCCTCCCTCCATCGGCCCCCCCACCCCACCCCCTCCCTCCATCGCCCCCCACCGGTGGGGTGGGGGGGCCGATGGAGGGAGGGGGGTGGGGTGGGGGGGCCGATGGAGGGAGGGGGTGGGGAGGAGGCACGCTGGAGGGAGGGGGGTGGGGAGGAGGCACGCTGGAGGGAGGGGGCTGGGGAGGGAGGGGGCTGGGGAGGGGGGCCGATGGAGGGAGGGGGTGGGAGGGGGGGCGGGTGAGGAGGCTGGGGTGGGAAGGTTGGGGGTGGGGGGAGGGGGCTGGGGTGGGAAGGTTGGGGGTGGGGGGAGGGGGCGGGGGAGGGGGCTGGGGGTGGGAGGGGGGTGGCTGCTGGAGGGGGAGGGGGGTGGGAGAGGGAGGAGGAGGGGGGAGGGTGGGGGGTGGGTGAGGGAGGAGGAGGGAGGGGTAAATTTTTTTTAAGGCTAGGGGCAAAACTGTCTTTTCACTTTTCAAATATATTAATGTGAGGTCCCTTGGGACCCTACATTAATATTTTCAACTTTTGGGATTTTTCCAGTATTAACTCCCTTGTGAGGGACCTCTAATTAAATTTCCCTTTACAATATAACGGTGTTAGATTTGAAAAGACTTAAAGTATACTTTTTAAAAATAAAAGATTAAATTAAAATATGAGTTAAACATAAAGGATTAGAGGTATTAGATTTGAAAAGACTAAAATTATACTCTTTAAAGATAAATAATTAAATTAAAATATGAGTTAACATAAAGGATGAGATGTGTATTTGAACTCAAAAGTAAAGTTTGTAAATTGAAACTCGTTCAGGACCAACAAGAATTTTAAATTGGGTCTACCTCCACTTTTTTTCACTACATCCAAAGTCCAAACCCGAATGTGAGAATCTTTCATAACTTCCAGGAAGACCTATGGGAATAAGTTTAATTATATTTCAATTCAATCACTTTTAAAATTTTCGGTTTTCAGTTTGGTTCCTAAAAAATAATTTGGTTAAAACTAAATACAAAAATATACATGAATCATCCTACCTAATTTAATTAGATTAATAATGTTCGATAAATAAGATATTACCTACTGATAATATAATAATATGAGTAATATATTTTAGAGATATTGTTAAACTTAAAATACAGATCCCAATGGGGCTTAGCCCAAAATGAGAGAGTAAGGTGCTGAGTACTACCCGTCGGGTCTTAAGTTCAAACTTGGGAAGTCTCGTTCCCCGAGGTGACCCAAATTAGTCTGCACCCAAAGTGTGTGGAATACCGGGTCCTATAAGCAACAAAAAAAACTTAAAATACAGAGTATTTAATGTTTTATTTAAAATACAAAAAGAAGTTAGTAGTATTTAAAAATTATTAAATTTTTTTAGCACAAAAAAAATTACTAAAATTTAAATTCGTTTTCGTGAGGAGGGTTTGCAATTTTCCCTCTTTCTGGAAAATATTTGGTAGCTTCATTCATTTTGGCGGTTCACTTCTTCTTCTTCTTCTTCTTCTTCTTCTCTCAGTAATGAAATGACGGTTGAGTCCTTATCCATGGCCACACTTCCCGATTTCCTTCTTCATCTCCGTCGTTCCCATAACCACTCCGATGTCCACGCCCTAAAACTCAACTCCAAACACATTTCTCGTCTCTCCCACCATCTCTTCCACCTTCTTCATCTCAAATTCCAACTTTTCTTCACTTCGTTGAAACATCCTTTCACTTCCAAGTTGACCAAAATTGTCAAAGACCTAACTCTGCTTCTTCGTTCTTCTCTCATTATTCTCACATTTCTCGACTCTGATCAGCAATCATTGCTCAGAAAATGTCGCTACATTTCTCACATTTTGAACATTTTGTGTTCCATTGATGTGAAGGGCAGAAATGGAAAAGCCCTAATTTTGGTTCACAATTTGGTCTCATGTGAAGTTGATTCTAGCAATTCCCAACATTCTATATCTCTTTCTTTTGAATTATGTGATCCTGTCCGTACATATCTATGTTCACTTTTGGAGGTAATGACTAATGCTAGTTAGTCAACACTTTTCTTTTTCTTTTAATCTTTTTTTTATGATACCCTTAAATTTTTATATGCCTCAAGTGCAAGTGGGATTAGATTACATTTTATTTAATACTAGTATATTCTAGTGATTTTATTTCATGTTTGTGGAACGTAGTTTATTGTCCTGCTAAGGTTTGAACTTTGATTTATTTATATAGCTACTATTTTTATCAGCCACAATGACTTTGATTGTCATCATTATCCATAGTGCTTCTTGGATTTTTTTTTTGAAAGAAGAAGGAATCAAAAGCTACTTTATTTTAGCAACAGGATTTTTCCCTAGGTGTGCTTTTAATTTATGCCTAAGTGGATTTAGTTGTCACGAAATGTTGAGCTTTTATAAGGCCATAGGTTCCGTGTTTTTGTTCTGTGTGGATGACTGCATTTCAGACATATTTGTATTTTTACTGATGAGCTATGTCTGTTCTTCATTGCTCTTTAATTTCATTTGTGGCTTCCCAATGAGTAGTTGGTTGAGCTAGTAAGTAGGCTTCAACCCCATAAGGATGAGAACGTGTGTTCAAATCCTGGGAAGCGCTTCCATTGGGAAAGGGGACAACCTTTCCCATGTAGGCAACACACCTACGCTCAGGTCCGGATTATTCGGTTGCCAATAGGTGCCGAATTATTGGGCGGTGTTTAACAAAAGAATAATTTTATTTGTTGCCAAACATATAAAATGTGTAAAAGTTTCCACTTTGTTGTGTTCCGTTTCTTGTTCAGATTTTGATTATCTCTTCTGAAAGCATAGCAAGGCTTACTGCCAGTAATTTATGTCTGTTTCTGTTATTAATTAGTATAATTTAGTGGTTTGATAAGTTTGGCTAAAGCAGTTAGAAAATGACTAAATGTGATAATTTTATTTCAGGTATTTGCAGATGAGTGTTTAAAGCATCCATCTTTAAGGAAGTACATTATGTATGTGGAATCTTTTTACTCTATCGGTGAAAACAATTCCACGTTTCACTTGAACAATGGCTATATTGCAATTGTACTGGAGATCATATCTGCCCACTTTATGCTGTCAGTTTCTGATGAGCAAGTAGTTGAGAATTTCATTAGTAGATTACTTCTGCCTTGTGGCAAGGACTCAAGAGATTTTGGACTAAGTTTGGAATCTTCTATATCATTGCTGCTCAATCCTATTATGCTTTCTGCACCAAAGATGCTCCAGGCACATGTAATTTCATTAGTTTCTGAAGCCATTGGTTGCAGTTTACCGTCACAGAACTCGGTTTCAGATAGCCTTATGGACTGCTACCTTATAGCATTTGAAAAATCAATCAATATGTACTCTATGCACACTTCTAGTTTGCAAACAGATGGTTCTCGCAAACTATTCCAATGTTCTGATCATACTTACGTACTTGGAAAAAGTCAGACAACATTTGAAACCTACATTCAGCAAGTCACAAAGAACAAACTTGATCATGTGATATCAAAATGGGGTAGTTCATTGGATTCTCATCACTGCAAGATATCATCCAAAACAAAACCCAACCTTTTGACTGAATGTATTACTTTTATGAAAGAAAGCCAACACATATTTCCTGATTCATGCAGGAAAACAATTTTCTCCATCGTCGAATGCATTATTTGTAGAACATTCACTGAAAATGCTGCTGGAGATGAATTCTCTACAATAAAACAGACTAGTGCTGAGGATATATGCCTTCTGACATTTATATTGAAGTTAATGAGCATATCATTAATTCAAGCCACATGGTCTCTAAGTAATGGTGATAACTCAGGTTGCCTGAAAACGTTGCAAAACGCCTCATTGTCTAAAAGATATGATTCCTTGATCAGCTGTGTTAGCTGTTTCCAGCAGTGTAATACATGTTTACCCATTCAAAACATGTTGTCTGATGTAATGAAGAGTCACCTTGCAAGGGAGAAACACTCCGAGCCAATACTTGTTCACTTTTTGGGCTTCCTATCTTCAAGTTTTATTCATGGATTTGATAACCTGGCAAAGGCATGCATATCTGTAATTATGGCACTGATGTATCTGTACATATTTGAAGAGGGGAGACTAACTGCATTAGGATCATTGAAGGATCTACCCTTGCAAGATTTACCCTCTGAAACTCCAGTGGCTAAAGCTAGAGAGGTGAGGTTTGGCTTCAGTTTTCTTATACTTGGTATAGAGTTTGTGTTTCAAGCTCAAATTCATTGTTTCTGTTGCAGGCTGCTGGAAATAAAACTAGCTACAAAATTGCAGCAGAGTTTCATAAAGTTTGGGCACTTCATTCCAGGTGCGTAATACAATAAATGAAACAAATTCAATTTCCCTATAGCAGTAACCAGATTTTTATCGTCCATTTAGTCATATGATTAGCAAATTCATTTCAGTAATCTATATTTGCTGAATATTAATACTCATACTCCCAATAAAATATATCTATCAATTATATTTGATTTCCGCATGTTTCAACAATTACATGGATTCCCTCAAATTAATGGTGTTTGATTGATCATTTTTTCCAAGTCTACCTATCTCATGGTGATGTGTATAATCCTCAAGATATGAAAATTGCACCCATTAATCCATCATGTATAATAGAAAAAATTAAGTCAAAGTAATCCTAATAAAAATATAACATGTTAAATTCTTCATGGTATTGAGCCATAGCTTGCTTAAAGGATCTTACTGATTTAGTAATCCACAAATATTTGTATTTGGCCAATTCAAGGTTGTCAAAGGTTATAGGCAGTTCTGAGATGCTAAATTTATAAATTCATTATATGAGACTTGTAGAAGGATTCATGTCGCAAAAAGACAGGGCGTTTGAGTAGGAGATATTTATGTAACATTTGAGTAGGAGATATTTATGTAACATTCGTACATTTGGCATATAATTAACTTTTCAAACATAACAATCATTAAACGCACTTAAGTCACTAATATCATTAATCAAGTGTGATCAAGTCAATAATATTACCCCATATATTATAATTTTCACATGATGAGTTATTGGTCACATGGATTATTATTGTTGTTGTTGTTGGCTTCACATGGATTATTATAGATAACTGGAAAAAAGGTGAATATTGCTTGAGTTCATGTATTGGAAATTGTAGATTTTGTAGTCGCATCTGATCTCTGGCATAATTCCCTTCTATGAACCACTTGTTTGGGTGTCATTTAATTTACATGATCAACTTAGACATTGTTGAAGTTTCCATGATGCCGTTGCATTATTATTGTGAAAATTGATGATTAGGGTGTAAGTGTTGGTTAATGGTGTATAATTAGAATGTTGTAACAATTGACAAATACTTCTGAGTAAGGTGAGAAGTGATTGTTAAGGTGCACAGTACAGCGTATTCTATTCTTAGCTTGGAAGTCTGTCATTCCTTTACATTTCCTGTCAAGATAAAATATGTGACAACTATTATCCTAATTGGAGCAAAATCAATCCCGTTGGTCTTTGGCGAGTTGTCAATGTGGTTGAAGCACAAGACTTAACACTTCTAAAGAAGTAAATAGCAAGTGAAACATATGTGGCATATACTGAATAAAATCATTCAGTCAAATAATTATAATCCTTCTGGAACTGATACACTAATTATTTACCATTGAAAAACAAGTTATGGATGGATCTTTGGTTTATTGGTAATTAAAAGAATGCATGAGTTCATAACTATTCAACCTTAATTCCAATCTTTTAATGGCTTTCTTGACTCCCCGAGTAATATTATTCCTTTTGCTTCCCACAGGAGGAACACCCCATCAAGCTTTGAACAAATAATCCTAGATGACAAAACAGAGAATCCAAGGACAGTGCCAACTGTGAATCCGTTTTGCTATGATGTAGAAGAGGAAGCATGTAATGGTGAGATGTTCCTTGAGTGCATTTATGATAGATCCAGCAAATCTGATTATGCTGATTTAGTAGACTTCATTGAGTGTAAGAGAGGCAAAAACTATCATCTCTGGTTGAAAAATCTAGGGAAATTCCGAACATGGAAACGCGCCAAAGTGGATGATAGGAGGAAGAAGAGAAAGAAAATGTGGTGGAAGTTTCTCAAGTGTTCTAAAGCATCAATTTCCTGTGGAAAGACTAAACGCCGGAAGAGGTGAAACATTTGATTTATTATCTGTGCTTCAATGCTTCATGTATATGTCTATTAGTAATAGGCTCTATTGATCACCGATATATTATTTCTAATGTCCAAACGCTTGAGGTTGTACTTGTAAATAACTTGTGTTTAACTTGATATGTTGTAAGTCTAAATTTCAAGCTTTGTTCAAGTTTTTGGAGATGGATGAATAATTGATTAATCTGTTGGGTAGATAAATCAAATGCAGAGTATGTTGAAGGGAATTTATGTGTATGATGACTTATGTGCAAAAATGAGTGGTTTTGTTAGGGGTTTGGGTGGTTAAAGAGTAAACAAAGGCTTTGTGTAGTTCATAAAAGGCAAAGATAGATGTGAATAATAGCTTTTGACTGTTGATTTGATCCAAATGATTAAATGGACATAGAAAAAAGAACGCAAGGCTGGATATTGGGTTGCTCCCATGAGAAGCAAGAACCTAGCTAGCCTTCATGGGCAAATTTTTATTCATTGAATCTTTAATGATATTAGTTTTCCGATGGTTAGTTTGATCTTTGGTAATAGCTAAACCATGCTTGAACAAATAATAATTAAGCTTATGCGTCCATTTGCTTTGATGGAATTGAGAAATGGGAAATGGAATTGGAAAGTAAAATGATAATTTACATATATCCCGGGGCCCACAGACTTTCTCTCTCAATCTCACACTTTTCAAACTTGACTTTAATCATTCAATCTACTTTCCATTCTATTTTCATCATTCTAATTCCTGCTAAGCAAACAGACTAATGTCTGATCCATGCAATAGAAACTTCGATTTGTGTTGATAATATTATTGTTGTAATAAACTTATTTGTTGCAGGGAATTCAAGGTTGGAAGTTGCACAGTTTATTGTTCTATGATTTGAGATCTTCCATATGGGGCGTTTAAATTTTAATTGTTAATTTTCTATTGAATTCTACGTGGCACCTTTAACATGAGTCCAATAGTTAGAATTAATCGGTATCAAGGAGGTATCAAAGAGGAGGTTCCTGTGTGTATGCTTTTGGCTTAGGGATAAAGGTCAAAAATACCCCGGAAGTTTCCACCCAGGAGAACTGAGTATATAGAAGTTTTCCAAGGGGCAAATATACCCTGGAAGCAATAAAAATGGGGCAAAATTGCCCTTCCGTTAAAGATACCAACAGTCAACCGGTTAGTTGACCAGAAATGTTAAGGGAGATTTTCGGTCCACTAACCGGTTGACTGTTAGTATCTTTGACGGAAGGGCAAATTTGCCCCATTTATATTGCTTCCAGGGTATATTTGCCCCTTGAAAAACTTCCTAATACTCAGTGCTCCTGGGTGGAAACTTCCGGGGTATTTTTGGCCTTTATCCCTTTGGCTTATAATATACTTCCTCCGTTCCTAAATATAAGATCACTTTAAGGAGGAGAACTTGTTCCTAAATATAAGATCACTTTCTAATTTGACTCAAGTTTTCCTCAAATTACCCCTCTACTTCCTTCACCAAAAAAATAGTGGTTTGAAGAATGTGATATTTTTAAATCTTAGGTGAGGGGTATTTTTAAAATTTCATGTAATCCTTACTCATTGGAATGTCTTCCTTAGTCTCTCCAAATTTGCTTAAGTGATCTTATATTTAGGAACAGAGGTAGTAATATTTTTGGTAGAATCAAAAGAAGAGATTAACGTTAAATTAGAGATATGAAAAAACACTTAAAAGTCAAAGGGTTCCCGTCTAAGTAGAAGTAAGACAGAATATATGCATTGTAATTTTGCAAAAATGCAATTTAGAGGCAATTTAGATGTTGAATAAGAGATCAAATAATTCCTCAAGTGAAAAAGTTTAAATACTTGGGATCTTTTTTATCACTATAAATACTTGGGATCTATTACAGACAAGATAGTGAAATAGATAATGATGTCAATCATAGAATCCAAGATGTGTGCTGTAAGTGGAGAAAAACAACTAGAGTTCTTTGTGATAAGAAAACATCTCAAAAGGTAAATAGAAAGTTTTATCGCACTGTTATAAGAACGACAACATTATATGGTAGTGAATGTTAAGTTCTGAAGGGACAACATGAACATAAAATTGGGTAGTTGAAATGAGGATGTTAAGATGGATGTGTGGTCATACAAGAAATAAAGAAAGGATAAGATTCAGAATGAATTTATATGAGAACGGGCTAGAGCGGCTTCCATTACTGAGAAAGTGATACAAAAATTTTTTTAGGTAATTTGAACATGTCTAAAGAAGGCCAATAGATGCGTCCGTTGGGTGGGTGGATCAAACACTTTGGAATCCAATTAAAAGAGTAAGATGGAGATCAAGACAAACACCCGAGAAACTTATAGAACAAGACCTATTAGTAAATAATATGCCCAAAAAGTTGATTACTAATAGAGTATAATGACGTTTCGTTCAAAAAAATAGAGTGTAATGACGTAGTCAACCACCCATAGTGAGATAGAACTTTGTTGTTGTTAGATTTGGCAGGTAAATGAACAAGAAGCTCCAAAGTAATCGAACCAATGCCATAAAACCAGAAAATAATCGATAATTGTACAATAATGTGTGGGGTAAAGGGAATTTATATTAGCATACCCAATAACAGGACATTACAATTTACAGTCCCAAATAAACACAATAAAAAATTCGAAGAAAAATTGAAGCTTTCAGTGAAGGAAGCATTAAAACCGCGAAATAGGTGCCAATTTTGAAGAGCTTTTCACGTGATAATGTGGCATGTATAGTGAATTGAGTGTCCACAAACCAATTGTTACTCTTTTTAAAAAAATAAAAAGAGTAAGTTTGAGGGTGATATTGCTATTTTTTAAAACTTCCAGAACTACCAATGGGTAGTTTGTTGAGCTAGTAAGTAAACTACCAATGGATAAGAACGCATGTTCGAATTCTGGTAAACGCTCTTATTGAGAGAGATGACAACCTTGCATATATGAGCAACACTCCTAAACCCTACCCCTCGATTCTATATTAGTCGGTTGTCAATAGACGCCTGATTGCAGTGCAATGATTAACCAAAAAAACTTCCAGAGCTTAATTGAGAGCCAAAAAAAACTTCTAGGAATGGGTTGAGCTTTTGGGAAAACTTCTATGATGGGGTTGGTATTTAACCCAATTTTATGGAGTATGTTTTATGAAATTTTAATCATAGAAATGTATGATTTTGTTTTTTTTATTCACTCTGAAAAATGCATGATTGTTAAGAGTCTGGTTTTGGTTTAGGAAGAGGACCGATCTGGTCAAATATAAGCCTCGACGTACAAAACAAAAAATACGAATATGAATGTGTCAAAGACAATCTCATAATTTCGACCAGTTTATCATACAACATCTCTGGGCCAGATATTTTGTATTTGCCAACCCATTTGGTTACTCTTCCTTTCATTTTATTTGTTTGACCTGATTATTGGTAGCTACTGGTCTAAACACGGCCTACGAAGAGTTTGTCATGAGAGTGAAAAGTCATGAGCACATGATCCGACCATACCTGGCAGAACCAGAAGATGGCACAAGATATTTAAGCGACGGGAGTGACATAAATCACAAAGCTGAAGGATCAAATGACATGCGATAATAAAAAGTTACTAACTCTAGACTTAGTTGACTTTTTTTTGGAGAGATTAAGATTACGAAATAGACTATTAAATCATGACACATTTAATATATTTTTAGATTATTCATTAGTTTATAAGTAAAATAAACTAGTCCAAGGGAAAAAAAAAATTAGATAAATCAATTTATAATTAACTTATTTTGTTTTTTTAGGATTTTCCAAAAAAGTCAACTAGATCTTATATTTAAGACCGGAGGGAGCATAAAGCATACAATTTAGTCATTTTGTAGTCGACAGCACCAAATGTAACATTCCATATGTAGGATAAGATTAAATACACTTTCGGCTTCTCTATTTCAACGCAGTGTTTCCCTCCTATTTCTCTGGAAAAAACAGACACCTCATAAACCAGAGTGAGCATACTATATAACTGTTACTCCCTCCGTTCCTAAATATAAGACCTAGATAACTTTTTTTTGGAAAGATTAAGGTTGCGAAATAGGTTATTAAATGATGACATATTTGATATCTTTTAAGATTATCCATTAGCTTATAGGTAAAATAAACTAGTTTAAGAGAAAAAATTAGGTAAATCAATTTATAATTAACTTATTTTTTGCTTTTTTTAGGATTTTTCAAAAAAGTCATCTAGGTCCTATATTTAGGAACGGAGGGAGTATTAAACTGAGGTATAAAAGTATATTTAGGCCTTTTATTATATAAAACCTCAAGCACTAAACAACATGGACAGTAAAAAGGGAAGAAATAATTAAACAAATTAGCTTACCGAGCCTTTTAGAGACTTGTATGCGCAACATCGCAACATCAATCTCTATTCTTCCGACATAGAAAGCATACCTAGCATACCTACCGAAGACTACTATATTTAATTAACATATAAAATCATACATGACAAGTAATCTGACTAAGACTACAGAGTTCCATAACGAATCCAGAGTTAGAGAGATGGCAGCTACTGAAAAAGCATACAGAAAACTGGGCAAAAAAGAGAAAAATTAAGGAACAACAAAATGGTGCATCCTGACTAGCTACCAACAAATGTAACATTCTGAGTATAATAATGGATGATGACCAGATGTATTAACAGTCCGGTTACCTCCAGCAGCCTTTTGGGACAATCAGATGGAATTAACAGCCTCATTCGGAGGTTCACTCTGTTAAATGTATTCTCTGCCCGATCCTTTTTCAGCTTATATACGACTTCATTCCTAATATGAGAATTGCAAGTGGAAAATGTCATTTTTTTCTAATCATAACGTCTTGAAGAGAAATGTACCAAAAATAAGATACATAATGTACACAGTACAGTTTAAAAATGAACTTTAAAAGGGCAAAAACAATTTCCATTTTTAACCAGGAAAATACAATAATCATCACATCTTGATTCTCACAACAAGATCAATTAAACATCCAAAGGAAGGTAGACAAATTGGAGAGGGGGGGATCCTGTTTCTTCAATCAAAATTACTATACTACTTGACATTTATGGGTCAATATACAATTGAAAGACAGGTTATGCCAATCCAAAGTTCTAAATAACCATCATGTTCCGGATGATAGCTTCAATTTATACAACAAGCCTTCATCCTATCAAGGTGGTGTTAGTTTCAAGTCCATTATGATAAAAAATCAATTAAGTGATCGGAGCATAGCTACCACATCATCAATCATTTGTGCAAGGAAATATATTTAGCAATCATTAGAGATATTGCATAGAATAGGACAGTTCAAAGGCACTAACCAAATAATTTAGACCATATTAACATCGAAGTTGGAGAGATCAAGATGCATCTCTTGGTCATGTGTTGTGACAACAGTTGAAGCCTTAAACAAAGCACTTGGAGTATAGTTAAGCTGGTAGTTTACAAGTATTGCACCAAATATGTTGAACTTTTTAGCACTATTGAAAGCGACCTCTGCATCAGCACATTTTTTGAAAACGACTCTAGCCCGGCTGCCCATTGTATCAACTTCTGTTTCGGATTCCTTAAGGGGCCCAAAACGCCTAAACATCTTATTAAGGTTTGTCTCAGAGGGAACAGAATCCAACTCAGCAAAGTTCATCACAAGTTCCGCGGGGGACTTATCATCTATATAACCAGAAGGTTTTTCAGAAGTCTCAACGTTACTGACATTACTGTTATCAGAAAATCGTTTCCTAGAGTAGGGCCTACGAGTCACTTGGACAGGTTTCTCTGGATCAGTAAGTGCTAATTGATTTTCTTTCTTCCTGCTTCGTTTTGATGGCTGCTCTTCAGAACCATTTTGAATGACCCTATCTGTCCAATAATTATCACTCATATCCTCAAATTCAAATGTTTCCGGTGCTCCAGCAATGGACTGTTTCTTCCTTTTAGCACCAACTTTATTCGTAGGGGTGATTTCTCTTTCAGAATAATTTCCAACAACAATGGAGTTCCTGAAATCAGAGAAAAAGCTCACAATAACACTAATGAAATTACAATGTTTTCTTGGATCTTGTGCTGCCCACTGAAGTAGAGATAACAAATCATTAAGTGATGAATATTCTGTTGGGTCACTGGGGCTTGACTTTTTAGCCTCCTCAAGATTTTGAACAGCAACATCCTCAGATATATCCACAGAAAGTTCGGTAATTTCTTCTGGCTTCTGAGACCTCTCATCAGAACCCTTCACAGTAGGCGACCCGGTAAGTTGACTAGCAACCCTACGAATACATTCACCAATTTTAAATGATGGTTTTGCAGAACTGGAAACTTTTGCAAGGGAAATTGTTTTTTTCCCATCTTGCATCCCAGAGTCATCGGCGTATGGATCAACAGTCTTCCTTCTCTTATAAACAGTCGGAGAAACTAGACTATCACTGTCTTTCTCATCCGACCAAAAATCATCTGGAGAATCAAAAGTCCCACCAAATAGTTCTGACAAGCTTTTTTCCTTCTTTTTAGGATACTTACCATCCTTCAAATTATGTTTACGTTTGTGGTAAGAGTTGTTGTGGCCCTTTGAAACTCTATGACCAGAAGAAGCTTGATCAGCATCCTTACTTGGAGTTTCATGCTGAATACCCTCATTAACATTATTCTCAACATCTTGAGTGGAGCTGTCCATATCACAGTCCAGACCTCCACAATATTGAATTTCAGGCAAGCAAGTGTAACCCTTTAAACGATAGAATGCAAGCAGCTGAGCCTTAACAATCCCAAGATCCAACCGATCAAAACCACCAGTTGGGCACTGAGATAAATTTGCCAAATAATCTAGTAGTTTATCCGGTGAAAAGGATTTTGCATTCAAGGATTCATCCAGTCCATAACTTAAACGTGCTTCTTCATGAATCCCAGCATTTTCAACAGTCTGGAATTTGATATCGTCATAAATATCCTTTGGTATGCAGGAACATGCCAGCCCAAATTCTACTCGTCTTGAGACTTCATCTATAGCACAATCTACAGCATTGTGGAAAGTTTCTGAATTGCTCTGCTTTTCAATATTTGAGAAATGTGCCCTAAAGGGCTTCAGCTGAGATGCTTCATTCCAAGCAAATGTTCTATCTCCAAAATAAGCTACCAAAAAGCAGTCCTTTTTGTGATGCTTCATAGCCTTCTCAGATGCATCTGATGGATCAAATATCTGTCCAGGCCACCATGGATGACTTCTCACCTTACCCCAAACCATATCTGACACAGAAAAGTCACCTTCCTTTTCAGGTGGCAATATATAATTAGCCTGATAAAACTCTCCTGAACTTCCAGGTTTCATAGCCATGTGCTTTGTGGTTTTCTCATCTGTAGAATAGTGTGGGTCATCACTATTATATTCTTTACATTCCATCTCTTCCCTTTCATCTGAATCTGCTTGCTCACAACTAACATTTAGTTGCGCTTCATTGGTCTCCCTAACATTTAATCCAACCTGATCATTACTTGTCAAATTCTGGTTGACATGCTTCAAGGATATTAACTTCGGGTCATCTGCAGACAGTGGTACCTCATCATTGGATTTCTCCTCTGCAGTACCTATCAATTAAAGAAAAAACACCAATATTGGATCATATTTTACACTCAGAGTCTGTATTAATCTCTGAATTATTCACAACCACACCAAAGATACCAATGATTTAACAGAATCATAACTTAATTATCTTCACTCAAGAATATTTCTTTTATAGCTGAAATTTCAGTCTCAACCACTATTTAAGATGAAATATTTGCAGTAATAGCCAGGGATGATAATGTGTGGGTTGTTTTATGGAGGGAGTTTTCAACACAAACAGCTCATTGACGGGCAGGCCAGGCATGTGTTAGAACTATTTGAAAAAATTTCTAAAGAAATTTCTACAAATTACAAATATTCAGGGAAACAGTAATATAGCCTTCAAAATTAAAATTTAATCTTTAATAAAAAAGACGATCACACAATTAATAAAGTTTGCTTCATATAAAGAACTAACCTTCTATCCATTAATAAAAGTAACATCCTCAGTCACAACATAATCTCCAAGATATAAAACAAGCACAATATAATAAGAAATAATTTATTAATTCAATAAATGTAAGTAAAAGGAAACGGATTTAAAATATCACACAGTTTAACTCATTAAGGAAAATATTTCTTTAGGAGGAGGGTTAAACTAGGCTGCAACTGCTTAAGCCCAATCACCATTGACGAAACTGTAACCTACATCCAAAATGTGAGCAGGGTCAACCCAAGCCACTAACTACAGAATCACTAGTAATTTTACCTTGAATACTTGCATTGCCACTCCCCTCGTTTGTCAATGCTGATTGACCTTCAGCATCCTCCTCTTTCCCTTTATGCGAACTCACAGGTTTGACATCAGAAACATTTCCTTCTAAATTCACTTGTTCGCTTGATTCAGATAAAACATGCCCTGTAACTCCACCATCTGTCTTTATCGAACAAATTTCTCCAACATCTCTATTCGTAGTTGAAGCAGCTGTCTCGTGAGTTTCAGAATTTTGTCCTCCACCAAGTAAAGGCAGACTTTCTGTATGGGAGTGTTTATCAATCTCCATCCCCTGTCCAGTATCAGAGCTAACATGAGAAGTATCAGAAATCAATTCTTTCTCCCCACAATTTTCAACCCTTACACACTTCTCTTCAGAATTTGAAAAATCCTTATCTACAGCTACTTCAACTCCAGCAACCACTTTCGGCGGACTTTCAGATTTTCCCCCAACATTATCAATATCCATCGGCTGCTCTCTAGTTGACTGTAACTGTTCATCACCTGCACCAATCTTCGTATTTCCATCTTTGCCACCGACACAAGCTTCTTTCTTCAATATCTCATCACCCTCCCCATTAGCAATTTCTTTCCGCCGGTCACATGGTTTCAATGTCACATCACTCCCCCCTTCCCTCACTCCTTCGTCACCCAAATCCCTCAGCTGCTCACCATCCTTACCAACTGATTCACTACGCACATTTCCCCCATTAAATGACCTAACACCATCCTCTTCTTTCCCACCTCCATTGTCCAAAGCCAGTGCTCCCTGCATAATTACCACATCCTCATCTCTCCCTACATCTCCATCCTTCAATGCTTCCCTTGACCCCTCCTCCCTTTTTAACACCTCATCACTCTTAACCTCAAACACGGCCTCAGCCTCGGCCTCGGCCTCGCCACAAGCCGAAGGTTTCACATCACTACGGCCAACGAATGATCCGACACAAGCCACTTGTTCGCGCAACTCGGCTTCATTTGCATTAGTACAAACACCATCTATGTACACATCAGAACCTAATACCTCAACCATTATATCCCTCTCACTACCACCACCAAAACCACATACAGCATCCTCACCACTCAAACCTTCAACACTAATCTCACTACCACACTTCACAGAGTCCTCTAGGGTTTCATTACCAACTTTCTCATTAACACTCACACTGGATTCTGAAATTCTACATACAGATACCTCCTTCGATTTTTCCATAAAACGCGTATCTAACTACAGCAAACAAAAAAACAAAAAAAAAACAACACTTAATTCAGCCAATTTTCATGAGAAAGTAGCGAAAACCTAAAAGTGAGAAAACTGCGATGTGACGTAAATAGAATGGGAAGATAAGGAAGTAAAAGGAAGTGAAGAATTGAAATATGAAGATTTGAGAAGGAAAATAGTGAAAGTAAAAGATGAGAACTAACTTGCTAGATCTTCGTCTTGTTGAGTAGTGAAAGGTGAGAAGATGTTTGAAGTTTGGGAAGAGAGAGAGAAGACTGGGAAGTTGCGAGGGAGTGAGTATGTCTATGTGCGCGCGTGTACACACATAAGGTGGGGTTGCGGAAAACGCCAAATAAAAATCAAAATAAAAGGCTAAAAGTATGTTTTTGTCTCTTAACTTTGGAGAAAGTCATTTTTGGTCCCTTAACTTTGAAAAGTGTGCTTTTAGTCACTTAATTTTGAAGAAAGTAATCTTTTAATCCTTTAACTTTGAAAAGTGTCTTTTTAGTCCTTTCACATTTGGGTCAAAGTATGTTTTTGGTCCTTAAATTTGGAGAAAGTCATGTTTTAATCCCTTAACTTTTAAAAGTGAAGAGACCAAAACACACTTTAGACTTTTTTAAAGGACTAAAAACATCATTTTATTCAAAGTTAAGGGACTAAAAACACACTTTTTAAAGTTAATGGACTAAAATATGACTTTGTCCAAATTTAAGGGACCAAAAACACATTTTTCAAAGTTAAGGGACTAAAACATGACTTTCTCCAAAGTTAAGGGACCAAAAACATACTTTAACCTAAGTAAAAATAAAATGGTGAATTCTCCCTTACATTACATATTGGGAAAATGCCATTTAAATCCTTCCGAATATACAAAAGGACAATTCAGGAACTCAAACTTCCAAAAGGACCATGAAGGAACTAGGACCTAGTTGACATTTTAAAATTGTGTGAAAAGGCAAAATTGTCCTAATCATAAAACAAAAATTACTAACCACCCTATTGAAAATGGTGGGTGTAAGGGTGGTTAGTAATTTCTGTTTTATGATTAGGGCAATTTTGTCTTTTCACACAATTTTAAAATGTCAACTAGGTCCTAGTTCCTTCATGGTTCTTTTGGAAGTTTGAGTTCCTGAATTGTCCTTTTGTATATTCGGATGGATTTAAATGACATTTTCCCTTACATATTTACATTACATCCAAATATAATGGGCTTTTGTCCTTTTCACTTCTTTTGTGATTCGTGTCAGACCTTAGAAGGTTTTTCGTCTTTTTATATTTTAAAGATAAATAAATAATAAATAAATATTTTCATTCGATCCTAAATATAAGGCATATTTACTTAATTCGATTAGATTAAGAATGTTAGTTTAGTTAGTTAAATAAAACGATATTACCAATATACCTTAATTATCCACCTTCACTTCACTCTCCCTCTCTTCTTGTCGGTCATTAGGGAATATTGACTCCACCCTCCCCCTCTTCTTGTCTATCATTAGGGAGCATTGACTTCACCCTCCCTCTCTTCTTGTAATAGTATTAGGGGCATTAATAAGGATATTTTGGGAGAAAATTGGTAAAAGTTAGAAATATGTTTTATATTTAGAATCGGAGGGAGTAAAATCTATGGAGATTGAATTTGACTGGAAACTCTTAACCAAAAAGAGAATTTAGGTGGAAACTTGGAACTACAACCAAAGAAACATGTTTACAAAATTATCACATTGATTTTCAATTTCATGTTAGTAATTTTCAACTCTGACAATTGAAAAGATTTGTATCTTTTGTATGAAAATCACATATTCCTTCTCGGAATTTAATTTAATATACCTAAAATTTAAATGACTTATTTGACTCTTTTCCAATTTAAAGGAATGTTGATGGGATTTTCTTTTTTCTTTTTCTTTGTAAAGCCTAAATTAAACAACAATCTCCAGAAATTTGACACATTTACAAATAATGCTTTTATTCAAATAATGATGAACTATTTCTAATTTTTTGTGTCTAATGGTTAATCATCGTAATTTATATTTTTTATTCCTAAATATAAGAAATATATTCCGAATTTAATTAGATGGATGATGTTAGTTTAAGACTAGGTTGTAAAGTTTTCTTTAAAAAAGGTTAAAATTTGAATTTCTTGCATTCAACATGCTCTCTAAGAATGGCTATTATCCACCTATCTCCTTTCACTAGAGCAATAAATTCGAGCAGGATATGAAGACATCTATACCTAGAGGCTAGAGCTATCCTTGCTTCAGAATTCTAGAAGTGATCAATATTGGAGATAGAAATAATTCCTTTTATCAAGCCAAGCCGTGCGTGTACACATATATATATATACACTCCAATCACATCTAGGTCTCTCCAAAATGTATAAATATTGGTTTCATCGGGGCATGGTGATGAAGAAGATGCAACACTCAGAGTATGTTTGGTTGTGTGAAAGAAAGTAAAGAATTAGAAATGGAAAGGGTAAGAGATACAACACTCAGGGATATATGTAAATGACCATATTACCCTTAACTTTTTAAATTATTTACACTCTCATTTCTTTACTTTCTTTGAATCAAACGTACCTGAAAGTTGTAACTAGAGTCACTGAATTTTTTCTTTTTGGTAACTACACTCACACTGAAAGTTGTAATTTGTAGAATTTTTCCGATGCAATTGGGCTCATGAATATTGGCCTGCTTTAATTAGGCTCTTGAAATTGGTCCTTAAAAGTTAAAGACAATTTTTTTGTATTTTTTTGGACTGATATTTTTGTTGTATTGAAACACCCAATAATTGGGATCTTTTGCTCCAAACGTATGCAGAACTTATTTTTCTCAACATAAAACTTATCTCTTCATGGGCCACTCGATGAATCAAACTTAACAAAAGCTGTTGCTTTTCTCTCCATCTTCGTGGGCCCCTGGATAAATCAAACTTAACAAAAGTTGTTACTTCTCTCTCCATCTGCATGGGTTTATTTTTCCCATCATCATTTAACTTCCAAACTTCTCCTAGACAGTAATCATGATTTTATATAGAACCAGAATATAGGGGAAAATAATCCAATTCTCATCATTGATCATTATTGTCCAAATCAAAATTTTTAATTGTAGTAGATAGAACAATTATTATTCTTAATTGTTTTTTTAATTTGCTAGTATGTTTAAATTTTTTCTATCTACTACAACAACAACAAATTGAAATAGGGTTAAGGTGCAAAAATACACGTATTACTATTGCCAAGGTGCACCCAACACCATGTAATTTTTGGAGCAAAAGTAACCATAATATTTCAAAACATGGGCAAAATTAAAGTACCCATTACCATTAATTCAAGAGTACTTCCGTTAAAATTGCCATTAAATGTCATGTGGTGTCTAGATGTAAACTGGCAAGAATGAATGAATAAACAATTTTGGGGTAAAAGTGCAAAATACTCATGTGATTATGATCAAGGTGCACCCAACAAACACCATGTGTTTTTTTTAGCAAAAATGACTTTAATATTTTCAATACAAGGGTAAAAATACATCTGTTAATTCAAAAGGACGCTCGCTAAATTTTCCATCAAAGATGGGCAAAATTATTTTTGATCAAAATTTATAAATTTGCCCGTTATTTATGTTATTCCCCCAAAACAAACCCTATATGGTGGAAAAAAAATATTTATTCATCTACAGTGGAAGTGGGAATGGTGGGTGGTGCGATGGTGGGAGAGGCCGAGAGAGAAAAAGAGGGAAAGTGTGATAATGGAGGGGGAGCATGGCGGAAGCAAAATGATGGTCAATGATTGGGTGGTCGGAGAATGGCGGATGGTGACAGAGATGTGGGTGGCTATCGTGGTTGAAAGAAAGCCATTGAGTTTGGTGAGGGTGAGGGTTCGATGATGAGTTTTAGGGAGCATAAGGATGAGATAGTGTAAGGGAGGAATGTACATTTCAGTACTTTTGCAACATATAATATTTTCAACCCAATGTCTAATACTTGATTTGTCCTTTTGAAAATTTGAGTATCTTTATCGTCCTTTTACATATTCAGAGTACTTTATCTAGGATTTTCCTATGTTACAAAGAGAGTGGGTGACTCGTGGCCAATGTGGTGGGAGACAATGACTCGATGGGTGAGAAGAAGTCATGGGAAATAATGTTAAAGTTTGGGGTTTCAAATGTGAGAGATGAAGGTAGACTTTAAAGGGAGTGTTTTTATTAATTTTAGAAGTGCATGTGGGTCATTTTTGCACCTCAAATCTTGATCTTCTATGTATTTAAAATGCCCCTATAGTAATTATTGGGTATTAAATTTGCACATTTACCTTTAAAACACAATATCAAAATTTAAAGAAAATTATCCAAATTTAATGGCAATATAAAAAATGCTCTTAGAGTAAAAGTTGAGTATAATTATTTAATTAAAAAAGTTGGGTATTAGAAATGCTCCTATAATAATAGTTGAATATAAAAAATACATCTTCTCCTAATGAATACCAAGGACTTCTTTTTGGAGGAAAAAGGTTCCGTCTTATCTACTGGGAAATTGTTGATTGTTTCTTACATAAAAATTAGTTAATTTGACTGCGGGTAAGCATATTATTTTTTTCGCTTATTAGAAATTAGTATAAAAATCACATTGAATAATAATGGTGAAAATACTTTTTTCCCGGACACGTTAAAAGCATAATAATGCGCCCCATACTATATATCATTCATATCATAAGCTGTAAAGTTGAAGTGCAGGCTTGTTAAGTCTGCCACCTATTTAAGAAATCAAGTGAACAAGTTGCATTTAGTTTTTGCAAACAAACAATCTAATGAATCGAGCAGAAATGAATATATGCATAAAATATACAAGCTTGATTAGTAAAATTTGAAACGATAAGGTGTTTACACCCACAAGTTATTTTTTTATCTTTTTTTAGGTAACTTACATCTAAGTTTTTTGAGTAACGTTAATGGAAAGTTATTTTGCATGTAAATATGTTTTGAGTAATTTGTTCTTATAAAATGTAAAATTGATTGGTTTATACTCTGATAATATAAGTGGCCATTGATGATTGCTTTAATTTAATCTACACTAGTTATAAATAAATTTACAATTTTGTGCTTTGATATTTCTATTACACAATAATAATAGATATTACAAGACGCATACAATAATAACTTTTTTTTGAAATAGTGTTTAGAATTTATAAAATAGGAAATTAGACCTTACACGTAATTTGACATTTTGAAATGTTTGAAAAACAAGCAACTACCTTTCACTTTTTACTAAAGAAAATGTTACCTCATCACCTTCATCGGCCATATAGGAATTTTGGTGTGGTTACCTTTCTGATGGTCAGTCACTAATGAAACTCCAAAATGTATCCAATTTACACTTCATTAGATGTAACACACTATTTTTGCTATTTACTTCACTTGATTGGCAAATAACAACGTTGTTTTTTGTTATTTCTTAACAAATTTCACTATTCAATGTTTTAGGATATTGCATTATTTCATACACTTTAATTTAGGGTAATGGACCTAATCTACCCTCCAAGTAACACCCAGGAGTACCGGGCACCCTAAACTAACAACATGCTCATATTTACACTCAAAGTAATTAAAATGTTTAAAAAATACCTCGAGTGGACGGTCAATCACGTTTGACCTTTAATCTGCTTATGTGGCCGCCATGTGGGTGAAATTTTTGCCACGTAAGATAAGGGTAATAGATCAAATCTACCCTCCAAGTAACCACCCAGAAGCAGTGAGCACCTTGAACTAAAAACAGATTCATATTTACATTCAAAGTAACCAAAGTGTTTAAAAAATACCCCGAGTGGACGGTCAATCACGTTTGACCGTTAATCTGCCCATGTGGCTGCCACGTGGGTTAAATTTTTTTCATGTAAGATATATATGTCATGTTGGGCCCACATATAATAAAAAGACAATTCCCTCTCCTCTCTCTTCATCACTTTCAAACAGTCTCACCCCCTCCCCCAACACAACCACTGCCCCACTCGCAGAGGGAATTGTTTTTTTATATGTGGGCCCCACATGACATATCCTAAGTGGCAAAAATTTAATCCACGTGGTGGCTACATGGGCAAATTAATGGTCAAACGTGATTGACCGTCCACTGGGTATTTTTTAAACATTTTAGTTACTTTGAGTGTAAATATGAGCCTGTTGTTAGTTCATGGTGCCTAGTTTTCCTGGATGGTTACTTGAAGAATAGATTATATCAGGTCCATTACCCTTATCCTACGTGGCAAAAATTTAACTCACGTAGCAGCCATATGGGCAGATTAAAGGTCAAACGTGATTGACCGTCCACTCGGGGTATTTTTTAAACACTTTGTTACATTGAGTGTAAATATAGGCCTATTGTTAGTTTAGGTTACTGGGTGGTTACTTATATGGTAGATTAGGTCCATTACCCTTTAATTTATTAGCAAAATCTGCAACAAGAAAGTCTTGTCGTCGGTTACAAACTTACAATGCATGTTGCCTCTAAATTGTTGCTTCCAAAGCAATATTTTTCTATAATACATGTTGCCTCCTGCGCAAATGCGCAATCTAAGGCGGAATAGGTCGGTCAGATAGAAAGATGAAAATTAAAGAGTCGAATATGTATTTTTTTCCCTAAATCGTCATCAGTATCTGTGGCATTTTTGAAAAAAAAATATAAGAAAAGCTTTCATCAGCTTTTATTCCAGTTTGACCTAAAAGATTTTTTTTATACAGTAAGGGAAATTACAAATGTAAACTAAAAAACACTAGGATGCCTAGGACAATCCTTCTCAAGGACAATCCAGAGTACATTAGGAGGTTGATCCACAAAATGATAGCCTAACTCTACATCAAGAGCTCTTTTGGCTAGACAATCAGCTGCTTGGTTTCTACTTCTAGATATCCAAGAAAGATTAACAACCCAATCATAAGCAATCATCTCCCTAGCGTGTTGAATAAGAGGAGAATAACGATGGTGAGAAGGAGCACCATAATTTATTAATTGAATGACTTCAGCTGCATCTGATTCTAAAATGAGGTCCCGAATACCTTTTATCCAAGCAAATTCAAGACCAAACACAAAAGCTTTAAGCTCTGCCCCAAGACTATCTCCATCCAAAAATTTGAACATGAAACCTCCATGATAAGCTCCTAGAGAATCCCGTAAAACTCCCCCACATCCCGAACCTATAGATGGAGAAAATGAGCCATCTACATTTAGCTTGAAACTACCATGAGGAGGGGGAGACCATCCAGCAAAAGAATCCGTACGAAGAAGACCATTAAGATTAATCCCACTAAGCTTCTTGGATGCTTGAGATAAATTCACCAGCATAGAATTGCACTTGAAAACCAGATTAATGTTAGTCTCTGTAATATCTTCAAATATGAAACTATTTCTCCGTTTCCATATGAGCCAACATAAAGTTGCAAATTTAGCACTCCAGTTCTCACCACCAAAAAAATTAGATTGAAGAATATTCATATGAAGTCACTCCTTCAAGTCAAGACTAAAAAATCTTTGACAAGAGGAAGGCTTGATAATGCTCATCCATAAGTCTCTTGTAGCACCACAATCTCTAAGAATATGGAGAAGAGACTCAAGAGAATCTCCACATGCTTTACAGGTAGTGTCGGCACATAAATTCTTGTTCAATCTAACCTCATTTGAAAGCAATTTATTATGGGCAATTTCCAAAGTATACCCCACACTTTCTCATTCGAAACCTCCTCCTTCATGATAGAATCATAAGCAGATTTAATAGTGAATAAACCACTATTAGAATATTTCCACCTGACTACACCTTGAGAAGAGTCCACTTCAATGTCTGACTCAACATGCTCCCAAGGCTTATTAATACCACTCCAAACATTTGAGTCTTGTCTCTTTCTATCAATAGCAGGCAATAAGTCATCTCCACAATTATATTTGCTTCGAATGACTTTGACCCATAAGGCATCCCTTCGATGGATTAAGCTCCAACCAAGCTTAGACATGTAAGCTTGGTTTTGGTATCTCGTGTGGCGTAAACCAAGACCTCCATTTTTCTTAGCGGAACAAACAGAGTCCCACACAATCAAATGGATTAGTTTGACAAAAAATTACTAGTACCAATAAGTTGAGGTCCAATATTTCTTAAATAATCAATAGCTTTCGCAAAACTCTAATCAAAGAACTAATTAATTCCAAATGACTTTAAACCCACAATTTGGACCACCCTCCAAATGCTCTTAATTTCTCTTGACACTTTGATTTATTAATGACCACCCAATAAATCAAAGATAACAATAATACATGTCCATAGTCTTGACACAACTAGTTAATTCTTTGGCTATTTGATTCATGCAAACAACTGAATACTAACAATTCATTAACCATACTACCTTAATTAGCTTTAATTAGCACAAATATGCATAATAACAAAATTATGAATTCATAAATTTCGTTAAACACAAAGCTAATATGACACAATATTAAGTTTCCCACAAGAAAGGAAATAACATAAACAACATATATATATAACACTTTTTTATGTACTATTCTTAAACAAAATATAGATGAAATACACAACCAATTACATATATCAATTCTTAAAATCGATAGATTGAAATACATAAAGGAAGAGAGAATTGAGAACAAAGAACTCCCCTTTTAAGAACTCAAAGTTCAAGTAATCTTCAACATTCTCTAAGAGCAATGAAAAAGTTTATTTAGTCATAGAATATGGAAGAAAAGCGGAGAATGGAGATGAGAGAAGATGAAGAGAAAGGGATGTTTCTAAGGTTTCATTCTTGCTTGTCTTTAACCTAAATTCGATTATATAGCTTCCCCAAATCCGATCAACTAGTGGGAACTGGGTTGGATTTGGATTTGGGCCTGAAAAATGTAGAATTCAGGCTGCTAATACACTACAAGGCCAGCTAGTTCGCCGCTAGCTTGTCGCGGTGAACCAGAGCCCAGAGGCAAGAGTTGGCTTCCTTTATATATATATATATACTCCCTGGGTTTGTAATATAAGAGCCAAAATTTGAATGATTTTAATTTGGTCCAAAATATAAGAGTTTATCTCATATTCTCTCCTCATTTAATGCATTTTTTTCTACTTTACCCCCAACTCTCTTTCATATTTATTAATGTCTATGTATTTCTCTCTCTTAAAAGTATCATAATAAATATGGGCAATATTAGAAAAAAAAAAGTATTAACTTCAGACATTCAACTAACATTTACATGTTTTAATATGAAGTGTATTTTTGGTTGTTGACTCTTATATTACGGACCGGAGGGAGTATTTAATTTCTTAAGCCCAATCCGGTCTCCTTTGCTTCGATCCTTACAACTTTAGAACTGAAATAAGGGAAAGAAAAGGATCAAATGACCCTTAATCCAATCAACAAACATTAATACATAACTATTCCCAATTAATCCGATTCCTAAGCTAATTTTCAAAAAATGTCTAAGTATTCATTTGAGTGTAAATGCCTAAATGGACCGAAATTGCATATTTACCATGTTATCAACATCAAGTTAGTACATTAAAACATTACAAATATGAGATTTGTCAAGCACAATGTATTTTGTATATTACAATTAGATAATTTGTTGACTTACATGTCAAATAAATTGGTTTAGAGAAATAATTCAACTAAATCAATTTATAAATAACTTAGTTAACTTTGTATGATTCTATAAAAAAAAGTCAACTATACATCCCATGTTTTACGTTTAAGTACAAAGGAAATATCACATTATATAGTGTGAAACATTAACAATTTATAAACAATATGTTTTTTTTTATCAGGATGAACAATATGTTTAAGATATACTGCGTCTGGTCTTTTTTTTTTGTTACAACTGCATCTGGTCTTTATTACAAGAGATATTCAATCTTTTTACAAATACTAATAAATCATGTTGGAATCATTTATTATGGTATAGATTTAATAAAGTTTTCTATTGTTACCACATATCATTTGTTTTACCAATTTTCTCTATATCCTTACATTTAATATATAATGTCAGAAATGGAAAACATGCCTTTACTACATACACTAACTCTAAGATCTTATCTATAGACCAAAAAATTGGTCTTGCGATATCTCTTATATTTTGTTGTTATTTACCTGTCATCAGTCATAAATAAATTACAAATTTTAATTCCCTCAATTAAACAGTTTACTTAACATTCAACAAAGAGCAATTTGGCTAGTTGAGACAAAATAACCCTACATAGTCTGCTTTTATATATCCTTTCATATATATAGTTAACTTGAGACACTGTGAGTGTGTATCACATCTATAAATACACATATAGATTCATGTTCCAATTTTTTGTAAAGCAAATGTGAAGAAAAGAAATGAAGCAAGAGTCAAATAAAGAGAGGGCCAAAAAAGCCACAATGAACGGCTGACTGAGACACACAAATGACAACATGAGAAATGAAGCAAGAGTCAAATAAGAGAGGGCCAAAAAAGCCACAATGAACGGCTGAATGTGAGACACACAAATGACAACATGAGAAATTTCATAATCCTGGTTTTCTTAACATTTTGATTAGATGTAGATATAAAATAGAACAAAATTTCCATCCATTTAGTTATACTTAATGATCCTAATTATAAGATTAAGTTTTTTTTTTGAGAGATTAAGAATGAATAAAAATTAACAACTTAAAAGTATTTATATGTACTATTTTTCAAAACTAATTTATTTTTCTCATAAACTTTTATGTGTGTGTGTGTATAATCGAATCATATGTTACAAATGCTAAAGTTAAGTGGTCTATTTGGCTTCCTCTAATTCCACAATACATCAATTTAATCCTTTTCAAGGGCGTGAGAGTACCAATTAGGTTTGATAGTCAAATCAAATATTATGCGATGTACTACCTCCGGTTCTAAATATAGGACCTAATTGAATTTTTTTTGGAGAGATTTAAGTTGCGAAATAGGTTATTAAATGATGACATATTTGATATATTTTTAGATTATCCATTAGTTTATAGGTAAAATAAACTAGTTTAAGGGGAAAAATTAGGTAAATCAATTTATAATTAACTTATTTTACTTTTTTAAGGATTTTCTAGAAAAAGTCAATTAGGTCTTATATTTAGGACCGGAGGGAGTATGATTTTTTATTGAAAGAAAATTGTGATCGAACATAAGTTTTGAATTTATCAATGCAAATTTCTATTATTTAAAGACAGATTTCATGGCAAGATTTGATTACAAAATAGAAATAAATAAATTGAGAAAATAGACCAAAATATGTCATATAAAATACTAATTTTGATCATTAACATAAGATCTAATTATGGGAGTTAATTGAGTATGTATCATTGTCTTGATCTATCTCTACCGGAAACTTATATCATAGAAAGAGAAAAATGCAAAAGCAAACAAACGGAAGTTGGGATCACAATGTTCTCTTCTTGAGCTCAACAATATTCCGATCAGTCTAAAAGTTTACAGCTCATACTGAGATGTTAGAGAGAGAGAGAATGAAAGAATCTCATCAATCAAAACACCTAATATAATTATGATTAAGATTAAGAAGAATTGAACCAATACATTAATAAGTAAAAAAGAAATAATAATAATAATAATAATAATAATAATAATAATTAAAAAAAAGAAAGAATTTGGAGAGTAGCTAGAGACACAACAGATGAGATAATAATGTTGCTCTGTGCACCCACCACCTTCCTCTCCCTTTAGTTATTTGCCAACTATGCATGCGCTGCTCCTTTCCTCAGCCAACCTTTTTCAAGACTTCACCTCTCCCAACCACACCTATTCCACACCCAAACAAACTGCTCTGTAATATCAGTCTTTGCCAACTCAATATTGTTCACATTCTTACTACTCTTCTACCATTCTCTTTTCCTTTATTTTTCAAAATTTCATTTATATTATTCTATATATTTAAACCATTCATACCAAATAACACTATAATTTCTAATTTTGCACAACTTTTTTGCCACCATTTTCTACAATTATATATACATCAATGTCAATCATCACTGTTTGGTCACTACTTTTAGTATTCACATTCTAAATAAATCACTTAGTTAATGTTTAGGTTTAAAGTTGGTCCAACACTCTTAAAAACTTTTGCCAAAATGTGCACGATACTTTAAAGTCTTTTCGGTTCTTCATATATATTACACTTCTGAAATTTTTTCCCATGAGCAACCAACGTTGTAAAATACTCTATTCGTTTCTAAATATAAGATCACTTTAAGAATATGGATAAGTTCCTAAATATAAGATCACTTTCTTTTTTCCTCAAGTTTTGTCCAAATTACCCTTATACTCATTTTACAAGTAAATTACTTCCTCAATCTTTTAAATTTAAGTGAGAGGTATTTTGGGAAGTTTGTGTAATCCTATTCATTAAAAAGATTTCTTTAATCTCTCCAAATTAAATCAGTCAAAGTGATCTTATATTTAGTAACGGAGGGAGTATATACTTTGTAGTCTGGCTAACACCAAATAAAAGTTGTTTCCTAGATGTGTGCAACAACCTAAGGTATTTTATGATGTAATTTCGCCCTTAGTTATCTACGATGATGGACACACACCTAAACAAAATCTTCAAAATGCTCGATGAACTACATAATGTTCTGTTGAATGAAACAAAGTATTGTACACTACTAACAAAACACTCATCACATGGATATGCTGGATCAACCTTAACCTATTTCATAACATATGAACGATAAATGTTTGTTGAAAATTACTATATACTACATAAATGCATGAGTTCGTATAGTTGGTTATAATTGTGGTAGTGTGCCCTTTAATATATTTCTTTAATGGGCAATAATTCAGGTTGGGGATGGAAGAACATGAAGAAACATGACTTTATGAGAGGGGGATAATATGGTCATTTCATATCACGTGGGGGGTGACAAATCCGTCCTATGGGGTGCGTAATGCAAAGGAAGTTGAGCCTCAATCACGATCACAGTGCCACGTGACCACAATGATTCGTGTTGCTGCCTACAGACATATATATTTGACTGAGGTTGAGGGGTTTTGTTTGGGTGTGGGCATGTTACCATGTGACGCACCTGTGTTTGGAGTCATGGACGCTGGCTTCGACATGATTGCCACGTGGCCCGTTGTGGTTGGCTGGAAGATATGTGCAGGTAGGTCCATCGTGTGGGTTTGATGGTATTGATAAAGCGGGTACATCGGCATCAATGTGTTGCCACCCATCATAGCCTGGCTCGGATACATTGGGGAGTAGTATCCATTCATGTAGGGCCCACTGCCAGTGTAGCTTAGTTTCTGTACACCATCACCGTACTCAAGTAAATCTATATATTCAAAACATTCTATAAAATGCAGAAATTACTTATTACAGCACTACTATATTTTTTTTTTTAAAAAAAAAGATAAATTGTACTACACTTTAGTATTAGAACAACTGAGTACAGATAATATGGTTCAAAACTTTAATATGCTTGACTCATGGATTCTCTCTCCATGTGGCCACACTGCAAAACCACCAAATGGTACTCGATACCCATGTGTGAGGGGTGCTCACATAATTTTTAATTGTCAAATTGCATAATAAGGTTTTAAAATAAAAAACAATTTACAGGAAATCTTTTTATATTAATTTGATTCCTATCCAGCTATAAAATATACCATACCTGATTGTAATTTATGTCAGTTGGAATGTACGTTGGGTTGTACCTGGAAATAAAATTGGGTGAAATAAGAAATTTTTTGGTTAACATAGAATAATAACAGAATTTCTCCATGTCTAATTTTTGTAGGAAAAGGGGAAATAATAACTTTATTAATTTAATTAAGATTAAAATATATATACCCATATAGAGGAAGAGGTTGATGGTGGTGGTGATGATGGAAATGGGAAGCAGGGGTGGTCCCCACAGGATAATACCATGGGGCGTGATTGGCTGGCGGGGGTGGTGCGTTTTGTGCGTTCCTCGGTCCTCCACCGTTAGATCCTTCGTTGGTAACACCACAATTTCAGACCTCCATGATGATTATAATAACAAATACACCATTTTGTAAAAAGAAAGAAAAACCAACTCATTTCTACTCATTAAACAAAAAAAATAAAAAATCACTCATCCCTACTCTCAAATGTTCCATTTTGCTTCTAGCCACCGGCCAAGAAAATGTAAATTAAAATAACATTTTATTGAAAGCATTTACAATTTGATTCTTCAGCAGAAACATGTTTTATTTCACCTTTCAATTGTTGAAATGGTATTTTAACAGTACAATTCGGTGGTATTAAAAAAAAGTAATACTGTGTTTAGCTATTCAATCGAAATATTATATTTATTAATCAAAGATGTTAGTTTATTTAGGTAATAAATCTAAATATCTGGGTCACCTTTCCTTAGTTCTCTTTCCTTTCTTATATACAATCAATATGACAATTGACAAGTGATAAACAAAAATTAATTTAAGTCTTACATTTATAAATAAATAAGATTACTCCTCAAATAGTTGGTAGATGAACAACTAGAACAATCACAGGGAAGTAATTAATAACTACTAAAGTTTCAAGTTATATGGATTGCCATTGCATTTTAATAAGAACAAGGAAAACCAAGTTCCAATAAATGAAATAATGTAGAAATCTTTTTACCAAAATGAACACGTATTCACACAAAAATGCAGCACAGGAAAATAATTTAGCAAGGGAAAAACAGAGATAGGGAAATGACCAAGCAGTCCAAAAGCTATCTCCAAATTTACAAACAAATAAAAAAAGGAAAAAGCATCGTTTAATGCTTATAATATTCCAAGCTGTCTCTGTCACTCGATCTCTGAAGCAGCGAACTGAATAAAAAAGTAAGCAAGCAAGCAAAGAATGGCTTACCTTGTTGACGAGGTGGTGAATTGTTGGTGGACCTTGGGCGTCTAGCGCCAAGTGAAGCCAGATTGCAATTAGCTCTCCTTCCATTAATAATGGGCGTAGCATCCTCACATGCCCTCTTCGCAGCTTCAGCTTCCTTAAATGTCACCTTCAATCAACAAGATTATAATCACCATCAATCAAGAAAGTCAATCAACAACCAAATTCAATCAATCAAAATGAAATACGATTAAGGAAATGACATAACGGGCATTTTTTTAAGGAAACCAAATGAGGTGTGTGTGTGTGTATTTGGTGTACCATTATATTATATGTTACCTCAAATAAACTAATTTATAAAAAAAATATTCTAATCAATTTATAAGTAATTTATTAATTTTTCTTCGGATTTTTTTTAAATTACCAGATTCTAAATATTGATCAAGGATAGCCAAATTTTAATTAAAGTGGATAGAAAAAAAAGCATATATATGGTCGAGTTGGAAAAAAAAAATTATGATGGACTTACAAAGCCATAGCCCTTGGATCTACCAGTGAGCTTATCGGAGATAATGACAGCCTCAAGGATCTCACCATACTTCTGGAAATGCTCTCTCATGGCATCTTTGGGAGTCTCCCAAGCCAATCCACCAACAAACACTTTGGTCAAAGTGGTGTCACCAAACTGATTAGCACCGGAGTTGCTGGAGAAGTTGGAATTAGCGGAAGCCATAATCTCTGGCATTGCACAAAATGGTGGTGTTATTAGTAGAGTGCACGTTGGGAGATGAGAATATGGAGAATAATGAGAATGGTCAATGAGGGAGAGAAAGCGAGGGGAATTAAATAAGAAGAGGAGGAAAGAAATAGACAAGACAGAGAGGCAGACAGGTAAGAGAGTATGGTAGTGAGGAAGTGAGTAACGTGATCACAATTCATAGTTCACACACACATATACATACGATGAGAAAATGTGTAGATTATTGACACCACATCAATGAGTTCACTCATCTCGTCATTTCTTTCAATTTTCTTTTTCTTGTGATTGTGTTGTGTCTGGAGAATATTTGCTACTTTTAGGGTGTATAATATTTGGTCCTTTAATTTGAGCCAAAATTTCATTTTAATCCCTCTTATATAATTTAAAGGTTTAGGTTCTTACAAGGGCAGACAGAACGTTTTGGATTTTAATACAATTATATGGGCTTATTCTATAAAAATTAAAAAGCATGAAATATGGTTATATGATCACCTGTACTATCTTGTTTGAAGATGAAAATTTTCACCGGATAAACAAATAAGGGAAAAACCCAAATAAATCTCTCCCAATACCGACAAGTGAGGAATATAAACTTCTAAAATGACTATGAAAGAACCAACATCTACGAGTCATTTTAAAATTTTGGGAAAAGACAAAATTGTCTCCATCCTAAAACACAAATTGCGAGAAGAGGGTAGGTGTTAGGGTGAATTTAGGGTCGGGGTAGTAATTTGTATTTTAGGATGGGGGCAGTTTTGTCTTTTCGCAAAATTTTAAAATGACAGATGGGTGTTGGTTCCTTCATAGTCGTTTTGGAAGTTTAGATTCATCACGTGCCATAATAAAATATCCTATATCCTAAGATGCCTACAGTCTTTTCCGCTACAATTATTCAGTTTTTTTAGGGGGTTAAATATCGGTGGTAGCTTGAATTATTTACTGATAACACTCAATTTTAAACTAATCTTGTTCTTCATTTAGTATTTTAAATAACAAATGAGTTACTAGTTGAACAAGCCAATTGTTAAAATTCTTAAAATGATCGTTACACAAATGAGGGTGTTTTTTAGAACAAATTTATATCGAATATACTTACATACAACTATTAATTAAATATGACTAATCTTTATTTTAGATGAACTAATCAACTATGTGTTTCTTATTGAAAGTACATAATATAGTACTATTTTCAATTACAGATATATATATGACATATTTATCTAATTTGATTATATTAAAAATTTTAAATAAGTTAATTGACATATTATTGTCTTTTCAAAACAACTTGATTAGCTTCTTTGATTTTCTCTATTTTTATTATCGTTATTGAGAATCAAATCAAATTTCTAAATTGATATTATAAACTATGGATGAATTAATTTTTATTTTCGGCTATATATAACCCCAAAATACATGTAAAAAACCCTCATTTACTTTTTTTTATACACAAAATTGAGTTTGTCAAGTTGAATTTCTCATCCTCACAATTTAATTATTACTGTTCAAATAAAATAATTTAACTATTGCTGAAGGAAATTTGTTCTTTCCACAAAATAATGTATATGTTTGTGTGTGCGTGTGTGTGTTTATAGAGCATTTTTCAGTAGTTGGCCAAAAAAAATTTATATAGAGTATTTTTCAGTAAAGAAATGAAGTATTTGCCTATTTAAGAATGCATCTTTCTTTTTTATACTAGAAAACTAGAAAAGGAAGAACGTGCGCGTAGAACTGACGCTCCTATGGTGAGTCTGAGCATACTCTGCTAACTTGTGTACGGCTGGTAATGTGTGCCTCCTTGTTTCACATGGTAGTCTGAAAAGTCAATAACACCCTTCAACTCCACATTGAATCATGTGAGTGTGCATAATTTATATACTACGTTCAGTCTCCATGAAAAATTATACACTCACCGTTTCACGTCGGAATACAAACATCGTATATATTTGTGTGTTGTCATTGTGTTTGTCACATAAACTGATAATGCACATTTTTGTATCACAATAATACACACAATTACGCAAAAGCTTTTTTGTGCTGGAAACCAGGGAACACTTCGCCTCTTCTCAACAACAAGGCTGCACCTTATGAAAATAGTGGGCACCACTCAAATTAAAATGCGTTCAAAATACAACATATATAATCATTATATTGGTTAAACTATAATGTCTAAGAAAAGAATAGCAATATATAAGAGAATTAAGGTTATTCATGATCAACTGAGATTTAAAGTAAATGTTGATGAGGGGAGGGAGGCAGTAAGAGCGCGGAGTTCAGGGAGAAGGCAAAAACATCAGAGCAAGCAAACTCGATGTTCGTGAAGAGGAGCTTGAACCATGTGATGTGGAGGAGGTAAGGAGGAAGGGGTTGTTGGTGGCAGGGCTGAGAGTGTGGTTGGAAATTTGAGTGTGGCCCAATAATCAAATTTAAAGGAAGTTTAGAGGATTTAATGAGTTTGACATACATTTAAGAGTTAATTCGTAATATATGAAGGTATTCTAGTACCATTATTGTATATATGTATTTTTCAACCACTTTTATTAAATGGTGCTAAGTGAACTTTTCATATATATATATATATATATGTGTGTGTGTGTGTATATGGGGTAAACCCTTCTTCAAAACAACCATCCAAAATGTTTCGGATATAATTTTGTTATAAAAACTTTGTAAAAATAACACTTCATAAACCATTTTAAGAAAATTAATAGAAAACAGGGATAAACAAACCCTTAATGTCTAATAGCCCAATTATTAAGTTTTCTGGGTTGTAGGCCTTGTTTGTATTGAAAAGCAAATTAAGAGGAAAACATGGTTATAGATTTTTGTGAGGGAGTGCGAAAGGGCCCAATACTTTAATTGAAATATGGGCTTTTCACTTGATCTTGGACTTTGTTTGGAAGAGGGGTGTAAGACTAATATGATGCTACGTAAATTTTGAACCCGCAACAAATGAGTATGTTATGCAATTTTTTTAGGAAGAAAGTATGTTATGTAATGATTCAATATATGAAATAGCCGAATTTATATGAGGACCTTCCTTTCAATAAATTCGTAAGACGACCCAGATATCTTATTAAAGATTTTGTAAATATATTGATTTAACCGCCCTTTCGTAATCTTCTCTCCTATTTTTTGTCTCATTCTTTTGCATTGTTTTGAAAATAATCAAAGTATGACAGACTTTTTTTTCTTATTTTGTAAATATTTTATTGGAGTGACACATACAAAGAACAATGATTTGAATTGGTTCCCTTGTGAGATCTTTTAGACGTATTCTGTGGCCATCTGCAAAATATGATGCAACTCTCCCTTAAATTAAACAAGTCCTTCCTCCAAATTAGCAAGGAACATAAAAGAGCGAAAGAAAATAGTTACTTAGAGATAATAATTTTAGAGGAGAAAATTAAAGAAGTAGCTCGAAAACTCAAAGGTGAAGTGTGTGGACCTTTTACAGACTGTCTTTTATAGGCAGTGAGGCTATGTGAACGTTGAATAGTAATCATGACACATTAGTTTGTATTAATCCGCTGTTACAAAAATATAATCATTAACAATGGAGGTTTTCAATCATTAGCACGACAAAAGGTCGCATATTTAACATTAAACAAATTAGTTAGAACGCTAAGTACATGTTAAGCATTTAACAAGTGTATTTTGTTTCAATAATCATAGATTCAAGATTTAAGGGTAATCAAAAGTTAAAATCCCAAAATATAAGATTCTCAAGTAAGTGTATTTTGTATCTTTCACAAAACGGATATGTTTGTCTAACGGTAGCCCAACCTATGCGCACAAGGTTCATTCCTTCTGTTGCCCTTTTACTTGAGTTAGGACACAAGGTGTATTATATATTCTTTTACCCTCTCACTTCCAAGCAATGTGAAACTTCTTTATTTACATGTTTCCATTTGAAAACTCAAACATATTTTAATTTGGGAAGCTTTTAAAAATAATCAGATGTGATAAATATAAATGTAATAAACAAAAATATGACGAAAAACGTTGGCGTCTACGTTTTTGGTAACCTCTTATGATACGATGTCAGAAAAGGAGTCTGAACATTGAGGTTTATGGAGTTTCTACAATTTGATAAATGTACGGTGATTTCATTTCATTTGACCAAATCTTACCATTTTCCCAATTTCTATTTTCTCTTGCATATAATACTCTTTCACTAATTTTTATATTAATCCATGAATTTTCCTTTTCAATAAAGTTTTGTATTTAGTTTCTAGGAAATTGATTGTGTTAGATTCCTTAAGAGAACCATGCCATAGGGTAGCACATGCTTTCACTAATTCTAAATCATAAATTTCATGAAGGAGTGGTCCCGAAACGCTGCACCAATCATTTAAATTTAAACTCCTAAATTTTGATGGGCGACTAAAAGTGATAGTACTATTTATTTAAAGCTATATCCAAATTGTGATCTGCGTGTGTTTCAAGTCAAAGAAAATAAAGAACTTTGACAGCAATAGCAGAGAGCTCGTACTTATAATAAAAGCGGATAAAATTTTATTTAAAGGGATATCTATTACACATGCATAAATGTGGCAGACACATTCCAGGATGCATGCTTAGATATCTTTATTTAGCATGCTAAGATATCTTTATTTAGCATGCATGATATATATATGCGGACATAACTAGTCGTACATATCTCTCATTTCATGCAGATCTGGCCATAGTCAAGAGACTATTGAATCTCTTCGAAGGAGCAACTTGGGGTACACATGTACATGTTTTTGTGCCCAAATCATCCTTAATCTCAGTACTGTAGCCTGTTTTCTTATCATAGTACCTGTTCCAGAGCATAACCCCTCCAAAGTTTGAAGATGCTGTCACGTCCGGAAGAACATAAGACTTGAGATTTTGTGGTGTAATGTAACCATTGGATGCTGCAGCCGGTTCCTCTGATGCTACTAAGCCCAAGAATAGTGAGGTTTTGGCTAAACCTGGCTTTGACGTCCATGTTGCCCATGACTCTAGAAGGTTATTGAAGCCATTACCTATATATTCGCATTCCTTCCACTCGCCATAGTATGAAACCCAGAGATAATCAAAAAGCCCCGTTTCGATTGCACTGTCCAAGCCAGAAGTGGTAGGGCAAAGTGGGGCCCCTGATATGTAAATCTTTCTTTCTTGTGTTGAACCACTGATTGCCTTCACAAGTTCTTCCCATTGCTCCGTCACCGTGGGTTGTTCAATATGAGTAATATCAATGCCGTCTAAGGTCACAGGTCCGAGGGGACCAGGTTTTCCACTGAGAAATCGGTCGTAGAGATGACTCCCCAATGAATTTGGGTCGGCCTCAGAGTCTACTTCAATGGAAAGAAAGACTTTGATGCCTTTGTCTTGACAGTGTTGAATTTGTGGTGCTAGGAATGTGCAATCGCCTGAAGGACAGTGGTCACTGAGATCTAAGTTTGAGGAGTCTCCAAAAACATGGAGGTATGCCAAGGCGACAATGTTGTAGAGACCAGAATCACATGTTTCAGTTAAGGTACCTTCACCAGAGTCGCTATATTGCCCCCAGTAGACACCGATTTCGCCGCCAGGGATGGTTATGCTTGCGGGGCAAGTATTGGCATAGGAGGGCTTGACAATGGAAGATAGTATTGGGAGGAGAGAGAAAAGGAGAATGAGAACTTGTTTTTTGTAAGCCATGATGGATGGTGAGATGGGTTCAACTGAGGTTCTTCTTGTTTAGCTTGTGGTTTTCTTGGTGTAATGGATGATGCCTATTTATAAGGAAAGACAGCATCAAAGGGAAAAGGAAAAGATGAAGAAAAAAGACGAGTTCATATACAGAAGTTGCAATAATTCTACACTTTACTTCTCCGCATTCTTTTTGTTTTTGTATAATATTACTTCTCCGCATTCAAAATGGGGTTAAAGGGCAAAACAATAATTTGGAAGTTTTTGCGAAGGTACTAGGCACTCAAAATAGGATTAAAGTACTAGACTTGATTTATAACACTACAATAACCATATTCCTTAACTATCTTATTGGGGCTAAAAAAATATTTTGAAAAGCATACCGAAGCAGTCTTATATAAATGAACTCTTAATTCCTAATTTCCTATCTTGTGTTCTTTTTCTTCTTATATATATATAATTTTAGAAAAAAATCTTATTTAATCTATAAAAAATGAAAAACATTATTCCTATGCCTTTACCTCCCTAAAACAATAAATTCAAAAACAAACAACATTGAATTGCGTAGATTGCGTGTAGTATGAATAATATAGTACTCCCTCCGTTCCTAAATATAAGATCACTTTAGGGAGGATAACTTGTTCCTAAATATAAGATCACTTTCTAATAATTTAATTAAAGTTTCCCCAAATTACCCCCTATACTCCCTTCACCCAAAAAATAGAGGTTTGAAGAAGGTGAGAGGGTATTTTAAAAACTTCGGTGAGAGATATTTTGGAAATTTCATGTATTCTAGCTCATTAGAATGTCCTCCTTAATCTCTCCAAATTTGCTAAAGTGATCATATATTTAGGAACAAAGGGAGTATTTTTTTTATGAAACACAAACTAATAGGAAAAAAAATAAACTGACACTGTATGTATATCAATATGTAAAGCAGATTGAATAAAAGAGGAGACAAAATTTGATAAAAGGCCATATGTCATAGCTCTGCCATTTGTGGGTTTGAGATTCTCTCAGAATCTCAACTCTCAGAATCCCTCCTAATCCCTTGTTTGGGATCTTACTAAGAGCTCATTTGTATCATTAAAAATAAAAAAATGTATTATAATATAAAATAAATAAAGAACTTTACATTTTTATTTTTGAAAACCTTTTTAGTATAAAAAATTTCAGCTCTCTAAACCTTTTTCATTTCAATAGAAGGATCTACAAGAGATACAAACTTATCCAGTTAATTGTAAAATAATTTTACAATCTGATCCAGATAATTTTAAATATAAAAGACTCTGCCTTAAAATATTAATATACATTTTTTTATAGTTATCTGGATCAGTCTATATCTCTTATAGATCTTTCTGTTTGAAATTATATGGGTCTAAACAATTGAAATTTTTCAATTTAAAAGAGTTTGGAAGATGTTTGAAAATTTTTCATTAATTATATACTATTAATTCATTTTTTTTATTTTTAATAGTATGATGATGTGGACGCAGAGGGACGCTGAGAGGCCACGCCGCCGCCGAGGAAATTTGCATCCGCCATTTGTTGATGAGGGAGAGCTGCTACGCGTACGGTTGACTGTATATTCTTACGGACTATGTGCTCTCAGTATGTTTAAATTACAATAAAAGACCATGAGTTAAATTCCTATTTTACCCTAATAAAAGCTTCGGCTTTTTGAGCAAGAAGCAATCTAAATAAAAGCCTAAAATTTGAATGATTTTGGTAAAAAATATTAGAGTTCATCTTGCATTCTCTCCTCAGTTAATACTTTTTTCCTACCTTACTCACTAACTCTTTTATATTTATTAATGCTTATTTATTTATTTCTTTTAAATGTATCATAGTAAATATGAACAATATTGGAAAACAAACATTAGCTTAAGACACAGAGCTAACTTTTACATGTTTTTTTACAAGATTTTTTTTGGCGTCTAGACTTTACATATCGAAGTGAGTATATAAGACAACGGAGTTTTATTATAAGACAACGGAGTTTCATTAGGCTATCCTAAACTGTTTATGTGCGTGTTCCATGTTCTAATATACTCATGAGTCATGACGATTAGATAGATGATTTGGTATATCATATATGTATACCAACGAATAGATTGAGCATTAATTTACACTTCGGTATCATTTGACCAAAACGTAAAGGAAGCGTTTATCAATTGAAAATTTAATTCTAACTAAAAAAGTTACAAATCTATGGTTAATAGCAAAAATTAATGTCTTTGATTATAATATATTTAGTGATGACTTCTTATTGTCTAATTTCTCCCTTTAATCACAATTAACATTATATTTGCTAGTTACCAACAAAGGTTAGTCCAGTTGGTAAAGGGGTCTGACTCATAACTATGTGGTTGTGAGTTTAAATCCCGCCGATGTGAGGACCTTGTTGGTGGGCGATCTGTAAGTACCTCTGTAAGCGCTCAAAGAGCCTGGAGGTCTGCCCTGGCCCTGGTGAGCCCCCGGGACCCAACTCATCTAAACTTTTTTGTATAAAAAAACATTATATTTGCTAGTTTAGAACTATTCAATATCTAAGAGTATCTTCCAACCAAAAAAAATTACCTAAGAGTATCCGTCAGTCACTAATTAAAAGGCATTTTACTTAAATCGATCCCTAATGTCTTAGGTACCTAATTAGTCTAAATTAAGTACAAGTCTAATATGACTATGAAGGGCTGAGAGACATATACTTATCCCAGAAGTAAATTAAGTTCAAAATCTCAATCCCATACAAGATTTAATTGAAGGTCTAATTTGAATTCCTTGTGTCTAGAGTATTCCAAATATATATAATCTTGATTTTTTTGGACAAAAATATATGTAATCTTGATCAGTTGTCTCTTGGTTCATGACGTTTAAATACACAATTAAATAAAAAAATATATCATCAAACCAAATAAAGTTTGAAATTATCATCCACTAAGTTGTAATCAAACTACATTAATCCAAGATACAAGGTAAGCATCAAAGCACATTGAAGCTGCTCAAAGCACATTGAAGCTGCTCTTGTCCGTACTCTTGCCATTCTCAATGATGATGTAGATCAAATACACATCCCATTATGAGAGAGGTTCTGAGACTCACAATATGCTGCTTATAAATCTAAATCTGCGTGTATTTATGGTGATGAGAAAGTGCTGAATACTATAGGTGATGAGTACCGAACCAGAAAAGTCTTGGTGCTCTCTAATGCCACAATAATTCCATGCTTCAAGAAACAAATAATCTACTTCTTTTTTACATGAGTGATTTTTTTGTTAATCACTGTCGAGTTTGATCAGGACTCGAGAGGTAGGAGTGTTGCCTACATATGAAAGGTTATCCCTTCTCCCAATGAAAGCGCTTTCCGGGATTCAAACATGTGTTCTCAATCTCATCCTTACGGAGTTGTAGCCCACTTACCACCAGTTCAATCTACTATCCATTGGTTATGCCTGATTTTTTATAATGATCGATTAGCATTCACTCCTTATTTTTCCAATACTGTGCGTTTACCCCCTTCCCTTTTCTCGCTCAGTGATAAAGATTTAATTGATAATGAGGGTCTGCCATTTGAAAAAAAATGATGATATGCCTTAAACAAAAAAAGACGATCAGGATGTGCCAAAGAGAGGGAAGGAACCTAAATTAAAAATAAAAACAGAGTGAAACTTTCTTTTTGCCTTTTTGAATTTTTATTCTAAATTTATCCGTCATATTTTAATTAAAGATAAGATATTTTATAAGAAATCCCCAAATAATGTATAAAATTTATATTGTATTAAATAAAAAAATCTTAATATTTTGAATTGATAATTCTACAATTATAACAAAATATTGCTAAAGATCTTCTAAACATGAGAGTTATCACACTCTACAGTTGTATAAAATTTTCTACTCAAGATTTTAAATTATAAACCAATATAAAGATTCTTAGACAAATTCTTATCCAATTTCCAACTAGGATGGATAGAATTGCCAAAATAATTTTGATGGCTAGTGAAATCATCTCGTATGAAATCAGTGGTTTGAATGAATAGGAAAATTCACAATCAAAGGACACGATAAACATGTGAAAACCAATGACACTCTCACTATCGGACGTTAACGTCTTTTGTCCAAGTAGCATATTAACGTCTTTTGTCCAAGTAGCATTTTTACTTGGTTGTTTCTTTCCTCGTGCATATCTAATAAGAGGAGACATTTGACAATCTATCAAGACAACAATGTGAATAATCCATTTTTTTAAGAAAATGGACATTAATTATATGGGCAACACTCTTTCTCCTTTTAATTCCGTATTAATCTATTATCGATAAGCGTTTTATTATTGACGGTGTCTAGAAAAAAAACAGAATATTTAACAACCCAACAAATAAAGTTTGAAATTATTATTCACTAATTCATAATCAAACTACAATAATCCAAGGCAAATTTAACTACTCAATCCTTTAAATAAATACATCTAAGCACACGAAAACTCTTCTCGTCCATACTCCGGCCACCGACAATGATAAATTGGATCAAAGATGGTGCTCTCTCCCAATTCCACACTTCAAGAAAAGCAAAAACTCACCCGCCTTGATTTTTCACATGCATGATATTTTATGAGGATTGATGAAATTCATCTCCTTCATTTTCCTAAGCTTTGCGTTTAATCCTTCCCTTTTCTTGCACAGTGATGATGATTGATCGATAATGATCTGCCAAAAAAAAGGCGGGAACCTAAATAAAAAAATAGAGTGAAACTTACTTTTTTCCCCTTTTCAAAATTTCTAATCTAAATTTTAACTTTACTATTTCAATTCAAGATACGATACTTAAAGAAAAATCTCGAAATATTGTATCAAATTGATTTTCGATATCTTATCAACAAAATCCCCTTAATAATTTGAATTGATGACTCTCCAAATACAAAAATTTCTACACAAAAAGCCAGTGGCCCGATTGGCCTAACACGATCCGATCTGGTCATATACAAAAAATGGTCCGTTGTCATTGTGTGATCCGAAACCAACTCAATTAAGACATGACTGACCCGACCATCGGGTAGGACAAGATCAAGACATATGCTCCATGACCAATCGGCGGCTCGGCCCGATTATTTATTAATATTTTTATAAATATGTTTTATTATTTATTAATATTTTTATAAAAATGTTTATTAATTTTTTCTATTAGATGCCCTTTTCTTTGCTTGTTTCTATTATAATAGCTTCCTATATGGTTAATGCTTATTAATTCTCTAGAATAAGCTACCTCAAGTTATGTTTACAATTGTATTTGCATTTTATTAATCTTCAGTTAACCCTATTCATTTAAAAGTCGCTCAACTATCTCTTTAATTTTCGATTTAGAGCGGCTGGCGCTATATTCAAAGCGGTCCACTAACCCCTTTTTGTAGCAAGTATATGGGACTCATTATACTTATCATTGCATTGATGTTTCTCATTTGTTATTGATGAATGATGGTCAGGTTTTTTCTTTGTTCATTCTAAAATTGGGGTTGTATTTCTCTCATTTTGTGCTAGGCAGGACCATCATGGTTCGTCACGTGGCTCTGCAGTTATGACAGGCCCAATCTCGGTGTCGGGACAAATAGAACATAACCAGACCTCGAGCCAAAAATTTTGGTCCGACAACTATTTAGGACAGGACCAGGGCACATAGTTGGTCTAGTCTTGTCCGTCATTTGTGCACCCTATCCTCTAGTATGTCAAGTATAGAAATTAAGTAAAAAAATTAAAATAAAATAATTAAAATTGGGAAAAAAATTTATTATTAAATGTGGGGTCCACGCGTTCATAAATATTTAGAGTGAGGTTTCAATAAACTCTACTTTAATTTCTCTAGTTGGTGAAACTTTTCCAGTACTATGTCCATTCCCAAGGACTTGTAATTAATTACCTTATAATTAAATTGGTGAAAGATTTTTTCTCTCTCTCGTGAAGAACTGAAGAAGCAGAAGCACTGCCACCACTCGTGAAGATACAATTTTATTTTGAACTTGTTTACATGCATTATTAAATTTTAAGCCAATAAAAAGATTCTCACACTCATTCTACTCCAAATTCCAACTAGGATGGAAAGAATTGACAAAATAATTTTGATGCCTAGTGAAATCATCTCGTATGAAATCAGTGGTTGAATGAATTGGACAATTCACATTCAAAGGGCACAATAAACACGTGAAAACCTATGATATTGTCATTTTCAGACATTACCGTCTTTTGTCCGGGTATAGATTTTCTCAGAATCTTTCTCTCTCTCAGAATCTTTGTATCTTCACCACCCAAACCATCCAAGAGCTTAAAATGAGACACATCATTGAGCATGAACATTAGTAAACAAATCGGAACAGTCCATCTTCATATAATCCCAGATTTTGATATTTTGTCATGCACACCAATTGTAGCGACACATTTGTAGAAACTTAGAGCTATCTCATAATAGCCATGCAGAAAAATAGCCCTGTAAAACAAAAACATTATTTTGAAAGTCCACAATGCGCCAAATAATCACACTATTAAAATATAAAAATTGGCTTTAAGTATAAATTAATTAATAACTTTGAGTCATTATTAAAGATTTTTTAGCGTGAAGAATTTCAACTGTCTAGATCTGTCTCCTTTCGATTGAGGGATTTCTAAGAAATGCAATCTGATCCAATAAATTATAAAGGGCAAAAATGCTGATCTAATAATTAACTATTTCAATTTAAGTAAATATAATAAATGACTATTTTGTGGTGCATAAATAATAACCAACTTTGTGACCCGGTTCAAAAATAATAAAACCGATATTAATTATTAATTTGTAGTTTTGTGGAACCTTTCTGATATTATTTTCTAAAGTAAAAAAATACTTTTTTACCCCCTCATAATTAACACCAACCTTTCTTCCTTCCATTCTTTATCTTCCCATGTTAACTAGTATCAGTAAGGTTTTAATTGGGAGAGTCACAAATGGTATTTTTCACTTTAAATATATATAACCTTGATTAATTGTCTCTTAATTCATAATGATTAAATACACAATTAAATAAGCCAATATATCATCAAACCAAATAAAGTTTGAAATTATCATCACTAACTTATAATCAAACTACAATAATCCATGTTACAAGGTTAGCTACACAAGCATTCAAATAAATACATCATCAAAGCACATTGAAGTTCTTCATGTCTTTTGTAAAATCCTTACAAGTAATTACAATTTTAACACAATATAAATATATTTATATGTTTGGTAAGTATATTTAAACCTTAACTATGATAGAAAAGATACTATCATAGTTATTAAAAGTTTAGTCTTAAATACATAAGAAGAAAAATACATAGATCAAAAAAACTTCATCGTAGTTAAAAGAAGAATAATCATTTACAAAGTTTAACTATGATAGAAAAGGATCTATCATAGTTATTAAGAGCAAGATGATATTTCAGAATCGTTTATCCATGATAGAAAAAGACATTGTTAAATAAAATTTGGAATGGTAGCATGGATAACAAAAGATTGGTAAAATTTGAATAGATTAACCATGTTAGAAAAGGTTAAATGCTAACATGGTTATTAATTTTTTAAGGGTAACTCATTTAATCTAACAATGCTAGAAAGTTTGTAACATATGAAATCATGTCCTTATGAAAAGTAAGTATACCATGTTAGAAAAAGAATATGCCTAACATGGTAATTAAATTCATTGTCAAAACTGACTACCATCTTTCTTTACGAAACATATTTCAAATACCATAATTGCAACACAAGATTATCATCACAAAAGGAGCCACTGACTCAATCCATGGTGGCCAAAACCAAACATATTAAGTACAATTCTCTAGCTTCTAGAAATCAATTGCATACAATGTGAAACCAAATTTTAGAAACATAAATAAACTGCAATGTCTCAAGCCGCAGATCGTCAGAAAAGAACATGTCTTAAAATATACCACTATACAGTAATTCATAACATCAAATAAAATGCGGAAGCGGATATGCATGTATGCCTAGCCTAGTGTTTGGCAATATACATAATATGAGAGAATACTCAATGATCTCACATTCTGTGAGTTTCCTCTAGTTCCTTGCTCTTTCATTTAACATTGAACTCGAACCTGAAATAAAAAGCAACCAGTGAGACAGAGTCTCAGCAACACTTATTCTTCCCATTTTGCCTTACATGCCAACAGGTACAACAAGGTACTCATGAAAACAATCAGGTCCTAATATCAATATCTATCATGAAACCATAATATGCCAAAGCAATAACTCATATAATAAGTAATTCATTTTAACAAGAATCATCTAAAATATGCCAAAGCAATAATTCATATAATAAGCAATTCATTTTAACAAGAATATCCAAAATATGCCAAAGCAATAATTCATATAATAAGCAATTCATTTTAACAAGAATGATAAAAAATATGCCAAAGCAATAATTCATATAATAAGCAATTCATTTTAACAAGAAAGATCCAAACACCCCAAAGGGTAGATCCAACGAGATCCAAACGCCCTAAATGGCAGATCCAATAAGATCCAAACGTCTCCATAGAGACAGATCCAAGTACTGACAGAACCACCAAAGAACAGTTCCAAACGTTAGTACTAGCCCAAAAGGTTAACCGATGGCCATCGGGTAACCTCACAACGTGAAGGGGAGTAAGCCAAAGCTCATAGGGCGCCAAATCAACAACAGATTCACCAAATATATTATAACACATTTGCAACAAGAATTTAGACATTTATATATCATCACAGTTATGTAGTGAATATCACAATATTGTCTCAAATGCCACAGCAATTTACCAATTTCCATATCAGAGTATATATATAGACAATCACAAAGAATATATAGTCCAATATCACCAATATACCATAAGACTCACAAAACTTCTTTAATATGTCAATCATGCATACACACACCCATAAGACAAGGAAGTGGTTATCTGGATGCAGTTACTAAGGGTTACCACAGTAGAAGAATTTTTCCCGCGATCAATTTGACACAAGTGACGCTCTACACCACAATCACACACAAAATTGCACTTTAATCAAGTGTCAATATACAAATTTGGGAATTCAATTCCCTATCAAAACATCCATTATCAATCAATTTAATAGACTTCCCTCTCAACCTCTTCTCAACTCACAACTTAGCCTATATTTCATCATTGACCAACAACAATTGAAACAGATCAGCAAGGATTTTTCTCAAGCTTACATATATCAACTTCAGCCATTATAAACATCACCCATTAAAAACATTACATTCAAATTATCTATATGGATCAACTTACATCCAAAATTAACAATAAATCATCCTAAAAATCACCAAAACTCAATTTACTCTAATCTTCCTTCAATCTCAACATGCTACGATTATTCATCAACATCAATAAATATATTAAAGTCAACCATTTGGTCATATTCATCATCAAATCACATTTATCCCAATCAAACCCCAACTTAATCATACTTTCAAACTCAAAATTTGATTCAAGAGTTTCCACCAACAACCCCAACTTTTTAGAATAATCTTTTAATAAGTTGAAAACCATAAGGAAGCACCAAGAATATGAACAATTAGAGGATTTTTCAAAATCCTCACCAAACCTTAACTTTTCAACAAATAAATCTTGTCAAATCACCATCCTAACTCAAAATCAAGTAATCCAAACTTGTAGACTACTTATAAATCTACCCAATGTAGTTTTAAAACAACAAAATTGAACATAATAGCCATTGAAATCAGATTCTAAGATAACCCCAAATTCTAAGCAAGAAACCACACTGTAAAAGTCAAGATTTGATTCAAGAATTTCCCTAACAAATCCAACATTTTAGAATCATCATCAAACCTATTTCTAATGTCAAACCATCTCTTACAATAAGTATTTTGAATTTTTTTTGTCAAATCCTAGATATTTTTCTAGCCTTGCAAATTGAGATATTGACTCAAAATATGAAAGTTAAAAGGAAAGAGAGGAAGAAAAGGAATTTACTTACAAGATTTGAGATCTATGAATTCTTGGATTTCCTCCAGAATAAAACTCAAGAACCCCTTAATTTTCATCTCTCCTCCATTTTCATCTTGAATTTCAGCTCCCCTCACTCTTTCAGTGACAACTCTGTTTCTCTTTTTATATATAAGGGGATTTGCCCCCTTACATTGACTCAAGTGGGCAGTATGTTGCTGCCCACTTTCGGCCTTATTTGGCCCATTTCAATTCAGTTGTGGGTGGCAAATAAGTTTTTTTTTTTTTGCATTTTCAATCACACATATTGAATTCAAATAATTTTTTAAACTTCTAATTGTAATCATCCTAAAATTAATCAATTAGCTAAACTTTGGGTCTTATCCAATATTTCTATTTTATGATATCCAATTTTCATGGCTTAGTCTCACAACTAATAACCTTAAGATAAGATCAATTTCGTTTGAAATTCTTAATAATTTCTAAAGTCAACCATTAATTTAATTTTCAATCCATAATTGAGTCTCTAAATTCTATAAGACCCTTAAACTTATATTTAATTATTAATTAATTTATTGCTTAAAATTTTGGGATGTTACATCTTTACTCTGAAACTTGTGGTCTAATGATCATGTATTTGTGTATATTTGTGGTAATGAGAAGATGATGAATAATATTGGTGTTGAATACCAAACGATACTTGGTGCTCTCTATTGACACACTAATTCCATGCTTCAAGAAAACCAAAAGGCAGCCGGCCTGCTTCATTTTTCACATGCGTGATTTTTGATCGATTAGATGCCGCTCCTTCATTGTTCCAGAACTGTGCGTTTACCCCTTTCCTTTTTCTTGCACATTGATAAAGATTTGATTGATAACGTGGGTCTGCAATTTGAAAATAAAGGAAGATGAGGAATCTGCCTTAAATAAAAGAAGAAGATGGGGTTGGGATTCTCTCGGATCCCACCCTCTGATAATCCCTCAGAGTCCATCAGCGGTCTCCATTTGACCATTGATATTCATCTAAGAGTTCATAATTTGTCACTTGTTCCATTAAAAATAAAAGAACTGTATTATGATATAAAATAATTTTTAACATAAAAAATTTCAACTATCTAAACCTATTAATTTCAAATATATGGACCTATTACATTTCAACAGAATGACCTATAAGAAATACAGACTTACCAGTTAATTGCAAAATAATTTTACAGTTAACTGGATAAATCTGTATCTCTTATAGGTCATTCTGTTGAAATGAAATAGGTTTAGATAGTTGAAAATTTTATGCCAAAAGGTTTTCAAATGTTAAAAAATAAATTTCTTCATTTATTTTATATTATAATATAATTTTTATTTTTAATGGTATAAATGACAAATTATGAGCTCTTAGATGAATTTCAATTGCCAAAATAAGACCATACAGGGAAGGGTTTGGAGGGATTATGAGAGTCCGAATTCTGAGAGAATCCTGACCCAAGAAGAAGAGGATGTGCCAAAGAAAAGAAAGGAACCTGTATAAAAAAATAGAGTGAAACTGTATTTTTCGTTTTTTAATTTTTATTCTAAATTTAACTTCCATATTTTGATTCAAGATAAGATATTTTATAAGAAATCCCCATATAATGTATCAAATTGTTATTTTATTAAATCAAAAAAAAATTTCTTAATATTTTGATTTGATATGATAACTCTACAAATACAACAAAATATTTCTAAAGATCCTCTAAATAGGAAAGTTATCACATCGGCCCTACACTTGCATAAAATCTTGTGTTCAAGATTTGAAGTTATAAAACAATAAAAAGATTCTTAGACTCATTCTACTCCAAGTTCCAACTAGGATGGAGAGAATTGCCAAAATAACGATTCACAAAAGGACACAATAAATACATGAAAACCAATGATAATGAGGGACATTGACGTCTTTAGCCCAAATAGCATTTATACTTGGTTATTTCCTTAAATCACGTCCATACCCATACCTAATAAGAGAAGAGATTTGACAATCTATCAAGAAAACGATGTGAATAATCCTTTTTTGTTTTTATTTTTTTAAGAAAATGAACAAATATAAAAAGCAAACCAAATGCACACTAAAAATGTTAAAAAAGTCAAGTATAAACTACTAATGATTAATTAATTCAAACCAAATAGTGTAGGGACTGTAGGCACACATGTCCCAAAAACGACAACAAAAAGTTTTTATAGATTCAAATTAATGTGACTATAGAGGGCCAGTAAGTATACGTCTATTCTATATAAATAAATTAAGTCCAAAACTCAGTTCTACGCAATTTAATTGAAGGTACACTAGTACATTTTAATTAAATTCCCTATGTCTCTATATTTTTTTTAATCACCGCGCGATTTAATCCGGATTCGAGGGGTGAGAGTGTTGCCCACATAGGTAAGGTTCTCCCCTCTCCCAATGAGAGCACTTTCTGGGATTCGAAAACGCGTTCTCTCATCCTTACATGTATTGTAGCTCACTTAACATTTCAATCAACTACTTATTGGTTATGTGTATACTCTTTTAGAACACCAAATTTAATACTGATTGGATGTCTTGTTTCATGACAATTAAACTCACAATTAAATCAACAAATATAACATCCCAAGTCCCAACAAATAAAGTTGTAAACCCATTTTTGATATATAACTATTGTCATATGATAAACAATAGAACAATATAGCAAAAAAAAAAAAACAATAGAACAAGACTATTTCAAGGTTTAACAATGATACCAACCTTTACCATAGAGCTGTCAAAACGGGCCGGCCCGGCCCTTAAGGGCCAAGCCCTTAAGGGTCAGGGCCAAACGGGCCAAGCCCATCAGGGCTTTTTTCCAAAAAAACATCTGTTTTCTAAAGCCCGACCCTAGAGCAATCGGACCAGGGTCGGCCCTCAGGGCTTCGGCCCATATAAAAAATTTAAAATTTCAACCACATACTACATAAGTTTTAACTTTTAATACGCAAATATACTACATAAAACTCAAGTATTAATATAAATAAACCAAAACATTAATAAGGAAATAAAAAACATTCAAATACTAATAATCCACAAGACACAATTACAACTTAAAAAAAAATCACAATAAATATCATTCGACAACATTTGATTGTGCTTGGCTATGAGTTGCCTCCTCCTCATCTTCTCCACTGACAAAAATATCAAGTTTTTTCATTTCTTCTTTACACCATAAGCATTATCACCTCCATCATTTGGAAAAAAAAGTAGCTAATAATAAATTGTCTTTCAAGCATATTTGAATCTATTAGAAAATAATTAATTGTCCTTCAAGCATATTTGATAAAAAAACTCACAATCATATTTAAATTCATGCAATTGATTTCTTGCGCAAATAAAAACTTGAACATTAATTAGATGGATGCAACTTGGCACATTTGGCCCATTACACTATTACAAACTTCCATTGAGACTAAGGACTTTGAGAGTGAACACCTCTATTTTTTTATTTTTTTAGTTTAGGAAAAAGGGTCGGGCCTAACAGGGTCGGCCCTCAGCCCGGCCCTCAAAAGCCCTAGCCCTTCAGGGCCGGCCCTTCACGGCCCACACCCTTATTTTTCCCTCTAAATCCCAAGCCCGGCCCTACAGGGCTTAAGCAAAAACGGGCCGGCCCTACGGGCTCGGCCCATATTGACGGCTCTACTTTACCATGACATCAAAAATTAGATTTTCCTTAATATGACAATAAGATTAAACATGAAAAAGTCTAAAATTTATTTATATATTTAATTTTATATTACTTATAAGCGCATTTTGAATTTTTCATATTTAATCTTATTGTATAATAAAGGAAAATCTCATTGTTAAATTTTAATATAACAATGACTCATGATAAAAGTTGGGTACATTGTTAAATTTTAAAATAATTATGTACTATTTTTGATTCAAGGGAAATAATTATATATCATAAATGTACTTTTGCCCAATGAAGTTTGAAGTTATCATCCACTAATTCATTATCAAACTACAATAATGCAAGACAAATTTAACTACTAAATTTTTTAAATAAATACATACATCTCAGCACGCCGAAACTCCTCTCGTCCTTACTCCGCCCACCGTCAATGATAAATTGGATCAAAGAGACGGTGCTCTCTCCCAATTCCATGCTTCAAGAAAAGCAAAAACTCACCCGCTTGATTTTTCACATGCATGATTTTTGTGGGGATTGATGAAATTCATCTCCTTCATTTTCCAAAGCTGTGCGTTTAATCCTTCCCTTTTTCTTGCACGGTGATGATGATTAATTGATAATGATCTGCCAAAGAAAACGTAGGAAATGCATGTGAAAATCCTTCCCTTTTTCTTGCACGGTGATGATGATTAATTGATAATGATCTGCCAAAGAAAACGTAGGAACCTAAATAAAAAATAGAGTGAAACTTACTGTCTCCTATTTTTCAAAATTTCTAAAGTAAATTTTGACTTTACCATTTTAATTCAAGATATCCCCAAATATTGTGTCAAATTGATATTTTATTAAATCCCAACAAAATCCCCTTAATAATTTTGAATGGAATTGTTTTTTCCAAATACAAGAAATTTCTACAAAAATATATTAATTTGGGGAGTCATCATTGACTTTCTTTTTGAAAAGAAAAATCAAACTCCATTTGTTAAAAATAAATATTGTTTGGTCTTGAAAAACAACTTCACATTACTTAGAACAGATAATCCATCGCATGTACCAGTATGTATACTAAGTATTGGGTAAAAAATATAGTCTTGTTTCCCCTCTATGCTTTACTATATTTTTGTTATCTGTAAGGTTAAAGTATTGGGTAAAAAATATAGTCTTGTTTCCCCTCTATGCTTTACTCCCTTATAGCTAGGGGTGAGCAAACCAAACCGAAAACCGAAAACCGAACCGAACCGAATTGAATTCGGTTATTTCGGTTCGGTTATTTCGGTTTTCGGTTCTTATTCGGTTGTATAATTCGGTTATTTCGATATTCGGTTTTCGGTTCGGTTATTTAAAAAAATAATTCGGTTAACCGAATAACCGAATTAATTAAAAATAATTATAAAAATAATTATAAAAAATATTATTTTATCATATTTTTCTTTAAATAAATTAAAATTTAGAGTTTAAATCTATAGTTTTTTTATTTCTTCTTTTAAATTAAAAATGATATGCAATATATCAATATAAAATGTTGATTTTTATATATTGAAAATGAAAAAAATCAAATTTATTATAAAATAAAAAAATTTCGGTTATTTCGGTTAAAACCGAAACCGAACCGAATTATTTCGGTTATTTCGGTTCGGTTGCCGAAATAATTCGGTTTCGGTTCGGTTTTCATAATATATACAATTCGGTTTTCGGTTATTTCGGTTTTAACCGAATAACCGAACCGAAAACCGAATGCTCACCCCTACTTATAGCTTATGTTTGCATCAAGTTTCAATTTAGTTCTTTATTTTTTGAAAATACAACCATAACAATGAAGCGATCATTAAATCTAAAGGATTATTTCATAAGTAAATGAGGGTAAAAATGACATTTTATCATAGTAATTGTGGTCTACTTTCCATATTACTCCCTTCGTTTCTAAATATAAGATCACTTTACATAATTTGGAGAGATTAAGGAAGGTGATTAAATTAGTTAGAATTAGATGGTCTCCCCAAAATACCTCTCTCTTAAATTTAAAATACAAATAAGTTCATAAATTAAAAGAAAGATGAGACCTCTCTGAACGTACGTGTAAAAAAGCTTCTTCTTTCACCTTCAATTCCTCTTTCATCTCTTCTCTTTCACATGCGTTGCCTTTTCTCTCTCTTTTTTTTCACCTTTGCTTTCTTCGTTTTTAACCTTAGGATCATTCAGCGAACTTAGCAGATTGGGAATGGGAATGCAAGGGGCGGCGTCTATAACTAAGGCGACGAATACAGAGAAAATGACCTCATCGGAATTAGAAGAAACCGAAGGCGCCGCCATTGATTCATGGTCAGATCGAGGAATCATGGAATGGATCGAAAAGAAAGGAAGGGGAAAAGAAAAGCCCTAATTTTGAGTGATTAGAAATCTCTAATTGAAATCTCAATTCGTTTAAAGCCTTGAGTGAATTGATTATAATGATAGTGTGATTTGTGGACTGTGGTGGTATAATTATGAACGTGGATTCTGAGATGAGATCTATCATTTGCTCTGTTTAGGAAGAATGAGTGAGGAGAAAGTGGAGACGGGAGAGTATTGTGCAAGATGTAAAAGGAGTATAGGGGTAATTTGGGAAAAATCTGTGACAAAATAGAAAGTGATCTTATATTTAGGAACTTATCCACTTCCCCAAAATGATCTTATATTTAAGAACGGAGGGAGTATATTATGTGTTTGTTCTCTCAGATTTTTCCCGTATAATTTTTAAATTTGAACAAAAAAGGTACTAGAATATTTTCGTGCGCACACACGTACACATGTACAACTAATAAATCTTTTACGATGGATATTAAATTTGCCCTAAGACTTAAGAGCGAAATCAGTATGGACTTGGGATAAATCAATTTGGACTTAGGAGCGAAATTGCTCTGTAAGATTTTCAATAACTAAAGTCGCCTTAAAATTTAAATTAAAATGAGAGAAATTTTGCCCCAAAGTTTAATTTAATTCATCAACTCATCATGCTGAGGTGGCTTTGCCACCTCACTGTCACTACCCCAAATTTTAAAATGACAATGATGTGACAAAGCACCTCATCAGCATAATGGGTTGATGTGTTAAACATGGAGAAAAATTGCTCTCATTTTAAGACTTTTATGGCAACTTTGATCGTTGAAAAAGTTCAGGGCCATTTTACTATTAAGTCCATACTTACAAGGCAAATTTGCTATTAACCCCAATCTTTTTATGCAAATATAGTCGAAGTAGACTCTAAATGAATACTGCATCTTGTATTCACTACAAGAATTTACATGGCTAGTCGCACCCTAAATTTGGAGATAATCACTCCCATGGGAGAGAGACAAATGTCAGTGGTCGCACAATTCTCACCCGCGACCAAATCGTGTGAAACAAGGCGGATAGTCGCGTCTCCTTTAGGTGCGACGACATGAACTTGAACCGCGACAAGGAGAATAGAGAAAAGTACATTCATGTTGTCTCACCCGAGGGCGAGACAATGCTTTATTAAAATATATTTCTTTGTCTCGCCTAGGGGAGAGACAACAATAATATATTTTAATAAACTATTGTCTCGCCCTAGGGAGAGACAAAAGTATATATTATAATATATACTTTGTCTCTCCACTGGGAAAGACACTTATTTTTCTACTTTTTAAAAAAACACCTGCAGAGTGAAGCACTCTGTAGATAACGAATGAATGAAAATAACAAGGATATGCAAAGACAGAGACGAATGAGAGCAAATGGGTTCTGAGAATGAATCAAAATTAAATGTGATAATAGGAAGAGCTAATGTGTTTCAGACAATAAGGATAGGCAAAGACAGAGACGAGTGAGAGCAAATGGGTTCTGAGAATGAATCAAAATTAAATGTGATAATAGGAAAAGCTAATGTGTTTCAGGCAATAAGCATGAAAATGAATGAAAATTAACAAGGAAAAAGGTAGATATAGAAATTAAATGTGATGTAATAACACATATAACACAGAGACGAATGAATGAATATAACAAGGATAGGCAAAGACAGAGACGAGTGAGAGCAAATGGGTTCTGAGAATGAATCAAAATTAAATGTGATAATATGAAGAGCTAATGTGTTTCATACAATAAGCATGAAAATGAATGAAAATTAACAAGGAAAAAGGTAGATATAGAAATTAAATGTGATGTAATAACACATATACTTGAAAACAAAGCAAAGAAATTAAGACTCACAAGTGAATATAGAAATTTGATATTAAAGGTTGAGTTGAGTAGTGACCTGCAAGAATAAAAAAATGGATCAAAATAGTAATAAATCAACAAACACAAATCATAACTAATATAGAGTGAAACTTAACAAAATAACATTGATAAAGAACAATAGAATGTAGAGAAAAATTTAAAAGTAATGAAAGAGATGAAGAAGAAATGAATGAGTGAAATTAGTTTGGTGTATGAATGAGTATATATAGATTTGAAAGTTTAAAATGCCCGCCAAGCGTTTTTTGAAAATTCATATGTTGTCTCGCCCGGGGGTGAGACAACATACAATGCAATATAAAAATATTTTATGTTGTCTCGTCCAGGGGAGAGACAACATACATTAGATTAAAATATAAAAATATTTTATGGAGTGTCAAAAATGCTATGTTTTATTTTATTTTATTTATTAGGGCATTTTGGACTTTTCATGTACCTCAGAATAGTTATGTATTACTTTTGTTTCTTCGCCGATAGTTATGTATCATTTTTGGGCCTTCGCCCTTTATTTTATTTATTAGGGCATTTTGGACTTTTCATGTCCAATTTTATTGTCATATTAGTGAAAATATCATTTTTGATCCCAAGTAAAAGTTAGGTACCATTGATGTACCTCAGAATAGTTATGTATTACTTTTGTTCCTTGACCAATAGTTATATATCATTTTTGGGCCTTCGCCCTATAATATAATATAAAATTATTTATGTTGTCTCTCCTAGGGGAGAGACAACATATAATACTCCTATAATATAAAAATATTTATGTTGTCTCGCCCTAGGACGTGACCCCCTCAGACAATTCATATATTATGGGGTCATGGTGACACCAGTATACACACACACACAATTTTTTGGCCAACATATATAATAATATACTACTATTAAGTAACAGGGAAAAAATAATACATATTATATTAAGAACCCGCGGCCCAAGGTGCAAACTCTATAAAATATTATATAATGTACTTAACACTTTGTCACTCCGCAGAGCAAGACAAATTCAATTATATTTCACTCCTTGTCACACTTCTAGGTGTAACTCCACCATATTATAAATGTCTTCCACACCAACAATGCTCTGTTTCACACACTTCTTCTACACAATTTCTCCATGGATCATATTAACAACAAGAAATTAAGAGTCTTGTAACTATTTAGATTGAGTTGTGACCAAAATATTGATTGGATTGTTGAAGATACAAAGAATCAAAGTCTTCTCCAAATTGATTACACACCTTTCATGAGTCGTTACAAAGGGGAATCAAGTTGCAACAACTAAGAAGAAGACGTTTGAGAGGGTCAACATATGCAAGACATGGGTGCTGCAAGCCAAAACGAAGCCAACAAAAGGCAACACAACACATTTGATTTAAATGTGTTGCCTCACGAAGAGGAGGGGCATGGGCCATCAAACCTTAGCCAGATGCATCATGTTTCTGGAAAAAAAAATTGCATTCCGGAATGATGGTTATGATATTGATTTAAATTAGTGTCATATTTACGCTTCTTTGATGGTCCTGAATATGATAAATGGGATGAAAAACAAAAGCAATTTTTGTTGGGAAATGAGGAAAATTTATATGACTGGCCTTTTCAGATATCCTTCTTGACAACCATTTAAACTCTTCCAATCCATTGATAAGAACAAAAGGCTTAAAAATTAAATATACACGTTGTCGCTCTCAGGGGTGAGACAAAGTAATTTGTGTTGAAATGAACTTTGTCTCACCCTAGGCGAGACAATATTAGTGATATACATAAAAAAAATAAAAAACTCAGTGTTCTGTCGCATTTTGCTTTTGTGCGACAAGGGCGCCGCGACTAGCCCCAACAATTCTTGTAGTGATTTGATGCGAGTAGATGTAATTTTTTTCCACTAAAACGAAAAAACTATATCTAGTGATAAAGACATGTGATGGTAATTTTTTGTTAGAGTTAATTTTTCTCTATACTTAATGTGTTTTGGTTATGTATATCGGATGTTAACAACGTTGTGAAGATGAATACGTGTGAAGAATATAATAAGAAAGACGAAACAAAACATAGTCTATCAATTACTTTGCGTGTTAATAAAGAATGAAAGTAAAGAACATGTAATTTTTACACTGAGACATTAAAAACTGGAAAATTGTAATCACATTGAATATAATGATATAGTACTCCATGCATCCCTTATTAAATGATTTAAATAACTACTTTATGTTTATGAAAAATCTATAAATTATTTTAAACCAATAATTCTGTAAGAAACAGATTTTTTTCCTATTATTCCATTCCTATTAAAGATAAAAAAGAATGCATGACAAATAAGAGATAATTAAGATGAGTTGAAATGTATGAGGGAAAGATAAAAATGGGAAAAACTAAAGAAAATGCAATAAACATTTAGACAAACCCAAAATAAAGCTTATATTTTGAGACAATAATTCATATTCACAATTTTAAAGCTTATAATAAGGGGCGGAAAGTTTACGTATGAAAACATTTGAGCTCTTCTTATGTAATCAAAATTTATCCTCTTAAGAGCCTTACCTAAAATTTTTTGCCATATATAAGAGGCATATGAGTTAGGGCAAAAAGTCTACCTAAACTGATTCGCTCTCTCTATCTTTATCTCTCCCTCTCACACAATCGAGTTCCTTCCTTTCATTTCTATATGAGAGTTGGAGTTTTAAGTGGATCAGTTGATCGTCTTGTAAATTTACAAATCGATAGTAAATCACTTCAATCTGGCTTTCTGATAGATGTTACAATGGAGGTATTTTTATCTCAAATTTGTCAATTATTTATACTTTGATTTAGATCTACTCTATATAGAAATACTTTATGGGTAGTGAGATTGCATTGTGAAAACAAAATAAATCACCACCCAGATTTTGCTTCATGAATCATGAGGCAGTCACGGATGTATGTGCATCTCAAACTATTACAAATTGCGGTTTTTATTTAGATCTCGCTCCTTTGCAATGCTGTTGTTGTTGGCGAGTTGGTGGTCTATGGTTAATTTGATACGAAATTGTGGTGGTGTATGTTGTTTTACTTTTACATTTGAAATTGTGAGGTTTGACTGTCTCAAACTCATAAAATCTTTCAATTTTCATGTAGATCTAATATATAGTAGTACTTGTATTTGGTGCTTTGGTTGTCTATGTACCTAATTAATAGGTTGGATTTGAAATTGATAGATCATCTCTTAAATAGGAGCTTTAACTTTACCCATGTTCCATCCATGTCCAAGTATCTGATCACAGAATCACGATGGGATATGAAATCAAGATTACTGGACTAACAAAATGGTTTGGTATAGGATGGGCGAAATCAACGTAAACAAAATGGTTTGTTTATTCTGATTTCGCCCATTCATTTCAATCCAATGCTTTATTGAAATTATATAATTCTAGCTCTTTCCTTTGCAATTCATTTTTCTTTACTCCATGAACTTACTGGCTATACATGAATTTTATGATTATGCGCTACCATTTTTTTATTTGATAATGCGTGTTTCTCCATGGTTCAATTTTCTAAAAATTCATTATGAGATATAGCGGTCACATCTTGAACTCATATCATCCCTTTAATACACAACGCTCTCAGGAAGTGTAATAACGCAAAGTTCATCCTTTTGTCCTATTCACCTATTCTAGTTTTTATTATGGCATGGCATGTAATGCTATGTGGTTGGTCAGTTGTCGGTTTATGGTAGCGATAATACACAACTGTGGTGGTGTTCTTTTGAATTTTCTTAAATTTTGTTAGGATCATTTGGTTTTTGGCTTTAAAATTCTATTTTAGAAAGTTAGGAATGCTTCTTGTTTGTGCATAAATATTTATCTTTTGTCAACGCATAAAATCTATTTTGGATTATTTAATTTAAGGAAAATGTGAAATTGTCTTTGATGTTATATGTTTTCTCGTGTGTTGTTAACCAGGAATTTGACAAAGCTTATTTGCAGTGGGTGATAAAGATGGAGGTGATAACTATATCAGTGAGTATTATGGCATTCGTTTATATATGCTTATCAAATCAATGATATACCAAAGGTATTCATAGTATATTATAGTTACATATTCATTTATGTTTACATTAACATGCACATATAATTAATCTTCATCTTATTAGCTCATAGCCTCATACTATCACCAAACATTAGATAGGCCACCTATATGGTGTATGCATCATATAACCTAATAAGACTTGGTGTTATTGTAATCTTGTACTATTCATCACATTAATAACTCGAAAACCAATTCATAAATATAATAAAATTTCTTAATTTTGAAGACCGAAATGGCAACGGACTTGGGCAAACAAAAGGGATTATTGGACCATGCTTGAAACCTTATCTGTTCTTTTATCCCATATATGTTGTGATGATATTAGTTAATAAGCTAAGGTACTCTCGTACGAAACTAAGGCATTATTTTTAAGCATCTGTTATCAACTTAAATAACAGATTACTTGCAAACATAAAAATTTAAAACCGAAATGTGAGGTTATCACAACGCTATGACTGTTTCTTCATCTGTCCAATGTTCGGTCTTTAGTTTACATTAAATAGATTTTCATTTTTGAAATGATTTTCATTCATATTTTTGTTCGAAAACTTTCAAATCATGTCAGAACGTAATACATACATACATACATACATACAAATCATGTCAGAACGTAATACATACATACATACATACATACATACATACATACATACATACATATATATATATATATATATATATATATATATATATATATATTCATTTGATTTATTATAATTAAGGGTTAAACCAACTTTTGGTCCCTGAACTTTCACCCCATTTTGCTTTTAGTCCCTGAACTTTCAAACACATGGTATTGGTCCCTGAACTTTCACCCTATTTTGTTTTTAGTCCCTGAACTTTCAAACACATGGTATTGGTCCCTGAACTTTGCGTGGTTTATAAGGATTAGTCCTTGGACTTTGCTTATTTTAGAAGGATTAATCCTTGAAGCCTTTTAACTCTATTAAATCCTCCTATATGGCATTGACTGTGTCAAATTGAATGACTTGACAATCTTATTAGGATGTTGATGTGGCAAGTATATTTTATAATAATTTTTTTTGCCATGGATGATATTAATTATTTTAAACTATTTATAAAATTTGATTTTTTTTATCAAAAAATCAAATATAAAATCTGAATTTTTTATGAAATCTGATAAAAAAAGATTTTAATGTGTTGTGTACTTGTGTATGTTTTGAAATTCATATTTAAGATTCTGATAAAAAATTTTAGATTTTATAATTGTTTAAAATAATTAATATCATCCATGGCAAAAGAAATTAAAATAATTAATATTATAAAATATACTTGTCACATCAACATCCTAATAAGCTTGTCAAGTCATCCAATTTGATACAGTCAATGTCATATAGGAGGATTTAATAGAGTTAAAAGGCTTCAAGGACTAATCCTTATAAAATAAGCAAAGTCCAGAGACTAATCCTTTTTAACTAGACAAAGTTCAGGAACCAATGCCTTGTGTTTGAAAGTTCAGGGACTAAAAGCAAAATGAGGTGAAAGTTCAGAGACTAATACCATGTGTTTGAAAGTTCATGGACTAAAAGCAAAATGGGTTGAAAGTTTAGGGACCAAAAGTTGGTTTAACCCTAATTATAAAAAGGGCTAAAACTATTGATTTTCTTAAGCATTTTGAATTATGTCAAAAAAAAAAAACAAGAATTGTAACTATCTACACTTCTCAATTATTATGATTGGCTGCTCACAATTTCTTGTAAGCTATTATTGCATGTGTTTTGCAAACTGAAGTGAAGTCACTCAGGTTATATAGTCGGTGGTCTGTGATGCATTAATTTTAAAGTACTTCTCACTTCACCGATAGAAACCTATGTTGTAGAATTTAGGAGTTAGTTTCTTTTTAACTTTGTCTTTTATTTTTTCTTCATTTGACCAAGTGTGTAATCCTTTCCCATGTTTAGAGAATAAAGAGTTTTTGCTTAATTAGCTTATGCCAATATATGTGAACTTTCATTTTCTTATTGCCTTACAGCTATATTCTAGAGGGGGCATTGGAGAACTTCAATGTTTGTCCCAATTGTGGCATGCTTCATTTTATCTCCAGAATGGACCAATTCAAAATGGAGATTGTTGAAGGTTTGTGATTGTCTTAACTACTCTAGCATTACTCCTTTGTTAACTTTTGCATTATCTTCATCATCACTTCAAATTTTCATTAAGTCTTCCAAACATTTGGTTCAAAGGGATGAAGCTACAAAAATTCCCACTGCAACTTCTGATGTTATAAACATATATTAGGCTAGAAAAGGTTTCCCCTTGGAACATTAGCCTTTTCATTTATATCTTCTACTGCTATGAAAACTTCTCATCCTAGGACAATTAAAGACATGCAGAAGAAGAGAATAAAGCCTGTTGGCATTCCATCCTATGGTAAGAAAATCTTCAACCTAAACGAGCTCGTGGTTTGATCACTCTATTCTAACTTTATCATTAACATCATTGTATGAATATATATCATGTGTAGAAATGACTCCCATCACAATGCCTCCTAATCGTTAAGTTGACACCGACAAAAAGTCCAACAATGTGAAGAGAGCAATAGATGATATTATTGAAGCACGATGGATTTCTAAAGAGAAGTAGAAGTTTCAGTATGTTGATTCCCCAATCACGTTGCATGGCTCAAATAAAGTCCGAGAAAGATTAACAATATCCATGTGCATCATTGTGCCACATTCTTTCCTTACCAAATCAACGAGATACCAAAACAATATCATTAATTGTTTTACTATCTATGAACATAAGGGGGATCTAGCTTCTAAGCCTTCTCTAATCTTCTCCTTATTCTCACCCTCAATTTAATCCAATGGCACACATACAACATTAAAAAAAACAGAAAGAGAAAAAGGAAATGCATCTGATCATTGTCATCTTCCTATTCTTCTTCTTCGTTCACATCTTCACATTTGTCTTCTTTTTCTTAATATTCAGAATTTCAGAATTATAGCAAAACCAGAACCACTACTCCAATTCTCTGATGCTGGATTGAACCTCTCTCCTCAATAAGCGATCGCAAATGAGAATTAACTATCATCCAATTTTTTTTGATCTCAGAAGTCATCCCAAATCTTTGTTGATCTCAAATCAGATTTAACTACCACATCCCGATTGATAAGATGCATTTCCCTTTTCTCTTTCTTTTTTTTAATGTTGTATGTGTGCCATTGGATTAAATTGAGGGTGAGGATAAGGGGAAGCTTAGAGAGACTTAGAAAATGGAGGCTTAGAAAATCCAGATCCAATAAAGGGATGGTTGTAAATTACAAGAATATAGGTTTATTAATGTTCGGTACTTTTTTACTTTTTCCTAATTGCGCTATGTTTTATAAGCATATATTCAATTCGGAGAATTTTCTGGTCAAAAAAGATTCGGAGAATTTGGAGCTAAATTTGAGATAATTAATGTATTTAACTCGTTTACATTTCATTTGATACTTCTTGCTTTGACTTCACAAAAGATATATTATCCGTAAATTTTTGTATGAGTTTCTTAGATGAGACTTTCAATTTTTTTATCTGCAACAGAGTAGATAATAAAATAAAAATACAACGTAAATATGAAGTATATATAGTAATTTTTATAATATTACAAAGAAGAACCACATTGATCACAAATTACATGGGATCTAAGTTGTACTCCCTCCGTCCCTATATTTCTTTCTGAACTAACAAGTCCCTTTGTATAAGATCAAAAATTCCGAATGGTTTTGTTCCTTTTTACAAGAGCCTAGCTAAATTTGTCAAACATTTAACGAATTTATTTTACACTTTGTTCATCATTAATCTCTTTATTCATATTCTCATTCATACTCATTTATAGCATTATTCACATTTTTCTCTCTTATGCACTCAATCATAAATATAAATAAGGGCAAAAGTTGTGAAACGAAATTATTTCAAACACATTTATAATTTTTTCTCAATCAATTTCTTATCAGATATAATCTTTGGTATGAAAGATTATGTCTGTTAAACGATATTATTGATATTATTGTTCAAACGAAATTATTTCATAATATTTGTTTAACAATATTATTGATATTTGACAGACATAATCTTTCAAGTAATTGGAAGATTTCTTTTCATTTTGTGTATATGGAAACAAACATATGTGCTCATATGTTAGCTCAACTTTTTCATGGAATTGGCATAGAGTTTTGCACCTTTGAACAATCCCCATCTATTAATGTAATTAAAGTTTATATAGGAAAAAAATTGTGCATATATTACAGAAAGAAAGGTATAAAAACAAATGGAAAGAAAGTACAAGGGGTAAGTCAGAAGATCAACAGCAATACAACAGCAATACAAGGCGGCTAAATCTAAATCTCTGATGTTGCTACACAACTTATCAAGAGAACTTACAAGTCATTCCACAATTAAACTTCGTCAAGACATTTACTTCGTATTCATAACTAGTCGAAAGTAATTTCGAGTAATAAACTAATCGTCAGCTCCTAAATATAAGAGACCTATTTGAGGAGTTGATCTTGGTAATAAATATAAGACTCAATTCTAATTTTTGTCAATTTTCAAAAGTATAACTATTGGGCTAAACATCAAATGCCCCTACAAGTTTTTCCAAAATAGCGCCCCACCTTGGAAGTTCTTTTAGGAGTAATTAAGCCCCGAAATTTTAATCTGGAGCAATATCATCCTTTTCTAACCTTAAGTTAGTTTTATTGTTAATTTTCGACATCATAATTCACATGCCAACCACATATATTCTTATTTATCCACCTCATCCATCCCAACCCAACCTCTCACTCTCCTTAGTATTCTTATTTTCTTGAGGCCCTTACTAACTTCCTTAGTACTCCTTGAAATAACTCTTTAGAAATTGTGAGATACTTTGGATATTACAAATTTCAAATGAAGAAATATGTAGAACCAAACTAGATTCGGTACAAAAACAAATAACTCAAATAAGAAATTCATCTACAATGTGGTCTAAGGGGACGGGGCCACTCCTTGTGAAGGCAGCAACTGAAATGCGATCTAGACCAAGTGTGTATGCACCTGTACGGAGGTCACACTCATAGGTCTTACACTTCTCCTGAATGTCCACGAAAGATCTTTGCATATAGCCTGATATCTGTGTATTCACCTCCTCCTCTGTCCATACCTTCCCCTGAATATTCTGTACAAAATCCATTCAGGAAAAATTATCAATAATTTTTTAACAAATCACCAACACAAATACACACAACACACACATTCATCACCTGGGCCCACTCAAAGTAGCTTGCAGTTGCTCCTCCCCCGCTAACATATATATCAGGCAGCACCACCTTTCCTCTCATACTTAACTCCTGCATGCAAAAAAATCAATACAACAATCCAATATTGAGTTCCTAATTTCTTATCCTCATCCACATCAAAGTGTGATTGTTAGAATTATAGCATTAATATTAATATTTCCTATATTCGTAGAATCTAAGTCATAACTATCAACTATACTATTAGGAAATTAAATTATTAGGGAATCATATTAGATAAACTTGCATGAGAAGTATATTATCTTTTAAGAAGCTTTTGTATTATAAATATGATATTAAATATCCATTGGACTATTCAGTTATCTTTGTTTCTATGGTAATATAATTGATAATCTTACCTCATCAGCTTCCTCGTCGATGATATGGTCTGCTGCCTCTATAATAAAGTTTGCCGCCACTTCTCTTGCCATTTCCCTGTAGTGAAGAAAAAAAGTAAGTTTTGTCAAAAGTCAGTTTTAGGGACATGAACCTAGTTAAAATTAGATAAAAAGATATAGAAAACCTGTTTAGGACCCGCCCGAATTCACTCAAAACTAAAACATCACTGTTTTGGATCACCAGATCCTTACAGTCCAAAATTTCTCCCCAGAAAAACCCTTAAGGCTCTTATTCCTCTCCACATACTTCAATAACTCTTCAACATCAATGCCATCCACGTTCTTTACAACGACAGACTCATCACTTATTGCAATTATTTTTCCACCTTTCTCATGCAATAATTTTGCGGCCCACGAACCAGTCATTCCAAAACCCTGACACAATTGGATAACACATCATTGTTTCTTTATTGTGATTGAAGTAAGGAAACATATAACAAAATTAATAAAATACATGAAACAAAAAAATTATTTTGCTTTATCACATATTTGATATATTTTTAGATTATACATTAGTTTATAGGTAAAATAAACTAATCTAATGGGAAAATGTAGGTAAATCAATATATAATTAACTTATTTTGCTTTTTTATAGGATTTTCTAAAAAAGTCAATTAAGTCTTATATTTAGGACTAGGGGTGGGCATTCGGTTTTTCGGTTCATAACCGAACCGAAACCGAAAATAACCGATAACCGAATTGTCTATAAATCGTAAACCGAAACCGAAACCGAATAACCAATAACCATAACCGAAAAACCGAATTAATTTCGGTTCGGTTATGGTTATTTTTCGGTTAATTTTGGGCTTTTTTTGTTTTATGGCCCAAACGAATTTTTTTAAGATTGGTCATGCATTTTAAGTTTCCTCCACACCTAGTTATACTTTCAACACAATCTATACAATTTTTTCTCACAAAATAAGAGCAACTAAAATTCAAAGTATCAACCAAACAAAAAATTACATTCAAATAGCAAGCATTTTTAGGACAACAACCAACAAAAATAAAAGAGCCACCCAATTTGTCCTAATCTTGAATAGAGGATAGCAAACTCAACATAAACAAATTCATTGTTTACTAAAGATCCTCCAAAAGCACATAGTCAGCATGTAATGTTTTGCTTCAACCAAAGCAAAAATTTTATCCTTTACAAGTTTAGACTGAACAAATGAAAACTACAAAATGTTAAAAGTCGTCCAATATTAGTAATTTCCTCTTAATATGGAACTATCTATTGAATTCTATAAAAGATATTTGAGGCAAACTTAGAGTATAATCTTAAACATTGAATGAGCAAAAAAATAATAAGAGGAAAAATTGGAATATGGAGAGGGTGAAAAAGGAAAAGGAACATGTTGAATGAGTCGAAAAAGCAATGAATTTCTCTTCTGAAACATATGGGTATTTTTTTTGTTTTAACCAAATTCATTTTATCATTGATATTGATTTATTGAGTTTTTTTAAAGCATATTGAATTTTTCGGTTTTTTCGGTTAACCATTAATTTTTTTTAAAGAAACCGAAACCGAACCGATAACCGAAATGAGAACCAAATGAAAACCGAAACCGAAACCGAAAACCGAAAAACCGAAACCGAAAAACCGATAACCATTTGGTTCGGTTTGGTTTTCGGTTTTCGGTTTGTTTTGCCCACCCCTATTTAGGACCGTAAGGAGTACTGAATAAGGTGACACTATTGGAGACACTCATTAGGATGTGCACACCTGATCCATTTCCAACAAAAACCTGATTGGAAGAACCTGTGACACATTGTACTGATAAGAAGTAACATGATGTGTTGCACCAGAGTTACGAATGCATGAGAAATATATGGTGGGACAGAGGTATTTGGATAGGCACAGAAGGATATGGAGCTGTACTGGAAAAACCAGTACTTACATCTGAGGTCTTGGAGGTGGTAAGATTGACATGAGCAGTTTCTACCACAGCTAATAAATGATTTCTCAATTCTAGTTTCTTGAGCTAATAATAGTGAATCTACTTACTAATTGTGAGTTTGTGTTTCTGTGAAATTATTTATCATAACAGTAACATCAGGCAATCCTTCAAATATTACATCTACATCATGCTCTCTTGAGAAAAAATATTTTCACCAGTAGAAATCAGGCAATCCTTCAAGTCACCTAGTCTTGTTTGTTTTAGACAGAATTGACAATCACATCCAAATTTTTCTAAACATTAGCCACGGTAAATATTGTTTCAACTTATTACGCAGCCAAAAAAAAATTCTCATGACAATTTCTTAAAGGTGCACCTAGCATGGTAATTTAAGGGTGCAAATTTGTCACTTGTAACTGAAAATGAGACAATTTTTTTTTCTTTTATTGAAGTTAAATTTTCCCGTACTACTTAATAACTCTTTTAGAAATTTCTATGCTGGTAGTAGGTGTCTTATTTAAATTACAATTGACAAATTTGCACAATTAAAATTATCATACTACTAGGTGGACATTTTAGAAATTACCATGCTACTGAGTGCGCCTTTCTCAAAAGGGAAAATATACCGTTTATATTTGAAGTAAAAAAAATTGCAAATATTTAACTTGTATTTTAAAATTTACCTGGATTGTGAAAGTGGTCCCAGAAAGTGATTTTCCGTGGCAAAGTGATAGGAGAGCTTCCGTTGCAAAAACAACCCCACTGCCACTCGCGGCCTCCCAACTTGGTAATCCACCCATATCCTGAAAATTCAAATGACAATACTTATCAAACAATACTCCAACTTTTTTTTACTCTGAATTCAATTTGATGAACCATACTGACCTCATGTTTTCCTGTGACAACAGCAGTTGTATAACAACCTTGAAACTTGGTGTATTGATCCATTATCCAAGCCATCACCTGCAAAATGTTAAAAAATTTAAAACAGTTACACATCAGCAAAATATTGGACAGTACTACAAGTGGACTCAATTACGGTGCTCATTGTTTTGACAGGTAAAAGGTGCTCGTCATCTTTAAGAAACATCGTTTCATTAAACAATGATTTTAGCCATATACTAAAAATTCATCTTGTGAGAGGGAGTAAGATGAGAGAGATGAAAGATATGAGGGATGTTTTTTTAACAGAAGAAAATGAATGATATATTAAAGATGAATTTTTATTTTTTCTTGTTAGACACCAAACACATGTTTTCATCATAACAGGGCTTAGCTTATAGCCCATTAAAGATGTAAAGATGAATTTTTAGTGGATAGTCGATTAAGATATAATTTTATTTAATAAAACGGTGTTTCTAAAGATGACCAAAGTTTTTTACCTATCAAAACAATGTGCACTATAACTTTGTAAGTGAATCCTAGTAGTAGTATATATATATACCTGAGCATTTGTCCCCTTATGAGGGGTGAAAACATCAGAATTTGGTCCTATCATCTTATATATGCTGGTGATGTATGCTCGAGTGAGTCTCTCCATCTCAATGTGACTAAGGGAATGTGGGTCGCATACAATCCCTCCCATAGATCCACCAAACGGGATATTCAAAACAGCCGCTTTGAGGCTCATAAGTTGGGACAAACCATGCATAAGATCTAGGTTAACCTACAATATGATTGATTTAAATTTAAAACCACAAGATAATTTAAATTAACAGCATAATAATACAGTGGACTGAATATACATATTCAACTTTATATTGTTTCCCAATGAAGTTGATGATTTGAAATGCAAGAGGAACCGGAGCTAGCTAGGAGTGTTCATTATAAACAACTAATAATTTAACTAAGTTTTCAAATATTAACAAATTTAAGAACCTATAGTGCAAGGAAAGTATTGGTCATGCATAGAAGCCAAAACACATTCATCACAATTGAAAAACAAATACTTGTACACAGTACATGCATGAAGTATACCCACAAGCAAGATCTCAAATCAAGCCACCTGGATTTAGAGGCAGAGGCAAGAATGCTAATCAAGCCTCGATATAGGCACAACTAATAATGAACAGGAATGAAACTCATTGGTGTTCATACACATTTTTGGGTGCTTAGTTTGATTTAGGAGCCACTAGAAATATGTGGTTAGCGACCTAGCACTTCTAGATAATTACACAACACATATATCATGGGCCTATTTAATACATTAGGTTGCATTGCCTCATGGTAAGAGAGTTCACAAATTACTAATGGAGGGTATCACAATAAATGAGGTTTTCTATGCCACTCGATTAGAAACTACTCCCTCCGGTCCTTAATATAAGAGCCCAAAATTTGAATAATTTTGGTTCCTAATATAAGAGCTTATCTCACATTCTTTTTTCATTTAATGTGCTTTTTCCTACTTTGCCCCTAAGTCTCTTTCATATTTATTAATGCTTATATATTTCTCTCTCTTAAAAGTATCATAATAAATATAGGCAATATTGGAAAGAAAAATTAACTCCAGACATTCAACTAACATTCACATGTTTTCTTAAAAAACATTTTTTTGGCAGCTAACTCTTATATTAAGTATCGGAGGGAATAATTAATGTGATTTCAGTATCCATATTAACTAAACTTGAATGGGGCCGGCTAGCTGAAACTTGAAAGAAAGCATGAAAGGAAGTATCCAGAATCCAGAATATATAAATAGTATTAATGTATATATAATGATACGATGGACACGCACACACTGGTTGACAGTAGAAGACCATGGAACGAAAATGAATAATGGAATAACAGTCCTTCAACTAACAACGCCAATTCAAAACATCACTTTCTCTTGCAGAGAGCCAAAAAGTAAAAAACAAAATTTAATAGCATCATAATTATAAAACAAAATCCAGGGTTTCACAAAGTAACACACACATTTTTAAATCAACAACAACAAATATACACATTTTTAAATAATGCATAATACTCCCTCCGTTCATAAATATAAGATTAATGAAGTTAGTTATTTATACATGATATTACCAATTTATCCCAACTATATATACTTTTATCCTCACTCCCCCTCTTTTGCTTGTTATTATAGATAAACATTGTACGGTTAATTTGAGAACAAATTGGGAAAAATTAAAAAGTGATATTATATTTAAGAACCGAGGGAGTAGTCTATCACAATAATAATAATGTAACGAGCATGTGTTACCTGTGGGTGGTAAATAAGAGGTCCTAGCATGGGACCTCGGGAGGCGTGGTGGTGGACGCGGTGGCCGACGAAGGTGTGGCGCGAGCCGTCGTTGCCCAAAATGGAGCAGTGAAGGTTGAGCTCACGGTAAGGCACAAGGAGGAGCTGCTCAAGGTCGGGGTCCAAGCCAAGTATCTTGGACGCACGTCGCATGCTACGTGTGGTGGCAGCCAACACAGATTTAGGCAACATTGATACAAAACATATACTATAAGAAAATGCAAGATTAATGAAAGAAAGAAATTAAATACACGTGGTGGTATATATGGTCCGACCAACGTTCAGGGAAAAAGAAAACGATATATAGCTAGCTTATGAGGATATTTATGTATGTATAAAGAAAATGCAACTTCAATGAAGAAGAAAGATACTCTCTCTAGCTACATGTACGTACGTACGTACGTACGTTACGTACACCTTGTGCAACTAACACAACCACTACGTCACCCTCTAATAACATTTTCCACCTTCAAATTCATTCCACAAAAGTCCAAATCAGGCACCCAACAAACAATTTATATTATATTAATGCCTTCTATTAAATTAATAACATTTTATTGATCATTGTAATGAAATAAAATAACATTATTGATCATCGTATATTCAATTGAAATATAAATATATGACTACGTTTTTACAAGTGTTCTTTTTATTCTTGTTGTGATTATTCTTGTTTTTTTAGTTCATTTCAATTTCACGTGTAATCTTTATTTATTGTTTATTATTCTTGTAAGACACTGCAAAGTCTCAGTGCTCCTTTCTCCAATTGCTGATAATCCATGTATTTCATAAAAAGAGTGAAAAACATATAAAATAAGTTCAATTTATGTCATGTCCATTTTCACCATTATATCATCCATAGATATTACTCTTATGTGGAAAGTAAATGTGTATTCCTGTTAGGAAAAAAGATAAAATATATTTCTTATAATACTAAGATAAAATATTTCTTATAATACTAAATTGTGAGTTTGTGACTGCACATTAGAAAATAGCTTAAACATAGTCAGATAGAATAGAATAAAATGTACTACAGTACTACTATATTAGTTTATATTGAGAGGGTATGGTATGATTAACCCAAAAGGGGCAGATTAGATATTTCACTTCTAAAACCAACTCGCTATTCTGTTATAGGGTACAACGAAAGCCTGGTCTTCATGCTCTGATTGCTTGGAGGTAATGCCTTGCTGTTCTCATTTGTTTATACGGGTGTGGTGAGGAAAAACAATTTTCATCCCGCCAAAAATCCTTTTTTTATATATATTTTTGATCAATTATATTAAAAAATCCTATATTTTAAATTCTATTCCAAGGTCAAAAAATGAATTCAAATATTATATCATTAATATATATTGATTAATGCAGAAATAATCTTAACATGAACTAAACACCTGGTAGCTGGTGGATGGCATGCCATCCCCTTAATTGGTGGGTCGTTATACGATTTGATCCTATTTGAAATATAGACACACACGATGTTCTAGTTCCTTAATGAAATATTGGTAAAAAAAAAATTCCTTAGTGAAATCAAACCTATAGTATTACACATTAGTCACCTTAGTGAATTAGATAAGCTGCAACAAGAATACGCCTGAAGGGAGCCTTCATCATCTATCTACTTTAGAACAGACTAGTCACTTGATTATTCTAGGTCTGTTAGCTCCTACTTTGGATCTGGTGCAGTGAATCTTCTTTGGAACATCGGTGGTTAATGCATACATCTTTACAGCAAATAATTGCTCAGGGAATCCCCTCTGATCCTGATCAAACACAATGAATATAAGAGACAAAGAATTTGGCAGGTACATGATACTGGATAAACTGATATGATTGTTGGTTTATTTCATTCATTTTTTTCAACTTTTGAGTTTTTCAAAAACTGTTTTTCTCACACAATCCTATGAACAATTTCAGGGTAATACGCACAACAAACGTACAATCTATGTGCAATTTCTATGGAATATTGAATTTGTGTACTATTTTCATGTGGGGCTAGTTTGAACTTTTAAGTGTGTAGCAATCAATATAAGCATCAACTGCATGTAAATCGTAGATGATAGTACTGCGATATTAAAGATTGCGCGCTTCAAGCAAGATGAAACACTTCTGACATCCATGTGAACCGACAGTGGTTTACCTTTATTTTGAAAATATGCAATCCACATCTAGCAAAGAGTTCTTTAAAGTACAAATCAGATCTTGTAACGCTTCTATCGTCATTGTCTAACACGAATCCTGCGAACGATGAAGACAAAGATGCATCCATACAATAAAGTTAAGCATTACAAGATCCTATTGATACACACAAATAAACTAAGGAAAAAATACAAGCATATTGTGTGTGAGTGGGTATGTTCTTAGGGGATGGTGTAGCTTAATTTGAGTTCTCATGAGCAAGAGGGAATATTTTCAAACAATGACCCAATTTACACATTGGAAACACATGAAAAAGCTGGGAGGGTTTTCCTGTAAACTCAAAAATTTCCCCCTAACGGAAATTATGGGTATTAGTATTAGGGAGGGAATAAAGCTATGCTGGGGAAGAAGCTGCAGATCAGTTGAAGTTTGTTGCGACAGTGCTGAGGGAAACGGAACGATCACCAGAAGCAATTCTAATGGGTATCTGTTTAACGATACTATTGATATTGACAGACTTAATCTTTCAAGGGACTGGAAGATTTCTTTTCATTTTGTGTATATGGAAACAAACATATGTGCTCATATGTTAGCTCAACTTTCACATAGGATTAGCAATGAATTTTGCGCCTTTGAACAATCCCCACCTTTTATTAATGTATTTTCAGTTTATTCAAGAAAAACACTGTACATATATTACAGACTGAAAGGTATAAAAACAAATGGAAAGAAAGTATATGGGTTGAGTCAGAAGATCAACAGCAATACAAGGCAGCTAAATCTATATCTCTGATGTTGCTACAGAACTTATCAAGAGAACTTACAAGTCATTCCACAATTAAACTTTGTCAAGTTTTTGTCAACTTCCCAAATTATCACTATTGGTGCTCCTCCAACAATAGCAGAGTAAGAGATGGGGAAGGGATTGAGGGAAGATGATTTGGGTGTTTTAGTAAAAACACAACATACAAATTAAAATAAATCACATCCTAATTCAATCAAATTAGTTATTATATACTCCCTCCATTCCTAAATATAAGATCACTTTAGGGAGGAGAGTTTGTTCCTAAATATAAGATCACTTTCTAATTTGACTCAAGTTTTCCCCAAATTACCCTTACACTCCCTTCACCCAAAAAATAGTGGTTTGAAAAAGGTGATAGTTTTAAAACTTAGGTGAGGGGTATTTTAAAAATTCCATGTAATCCTAACTCATTGGAATGCCTTCCTTAATCTCTCTAAATTTGCTAAAGTAGTCTTATATTTAGGAACGGAGGGAGTAGTGTAGAAACTTAAATAGCTGCACTATTTTATTCATGAGAGCTATACATACTCAGTTCTTTTATCATATTCTGTGCTACGCATGGACTCACTAGTTCTAAATATGTAATACCTGATCTAAAGAAAATGACATGCTAGTCAGAAAACCTATGTTATTTTGCAGCACTGTCTTGAAAATAAATTCAAATTTATTGATTTAATCCAATTATAAAAAGTGTTATTTCAATGGCTTCATCTAGAATCTCCGTAACTGAGGACTTTCAATAGCAGAAAACGAGAGGTTAAAAGGCATATAATTTTCAAGCCATAAGCTTCAAGTTCCCAAAATGCTGGACATGTTGAAACTTGTTGAAATTCATAGAGTATGAAAAATAAAAATCAGCACAATTGGAAAGATAAATTAGCAAATAGCATAATACCCTGTCTTGCAATATTCTCCTTGAGGACAAAAAAACCACCAGGTTTGAGGCCAACCTACAAATGATAATATTCAGCTCCATCAGAAAATGGACATGTTTTTTATACTAAATAATACACACAAATCGAAATTTAAAAGGTTAGGGCTCAGCTGTATGTCTCTTTTTGGATATTGATGGATTTCAATATACTTCAATATCACATTCTAGAGTCCAGAATAACGACTACTATTGAGATTCTTTCGTCCCTTTCATTCTATATATCCTCTCCATTTCTGAATGGAAACAGGGAGGAAGAATCTCCCTCCCTTTACAGTTAAGATCAACACATCCCATGTGGACTAATAATTCAAAAATATCATAATTTACCTTTGCCCTTTGGAAAAAAGATACAAAGTCCTCGTCTGTGAGATGACCAATGCACCACTGAATCCATATTACATCATATCTTTGATTATCTGGTGTAAAATCCTATAAGAAATCAAGAAATCTCAATCATTAAAGGCTAGTCACATAACCGAGTAATGCTATTAAACCTTAAAAGTCCTGAACGATAACTTAAAGGCAATTAATGACATTTAAATGAAGAGGGGTGGGGTTAGCAAGAAAACTTCTGCCAACTAGTTGAGCTTGAGATTTGGAAGAAAAACTTGGAAACTTTGTAAATGAGACATGAGCATTTTTTTTGTGCAGAGATTAGTGGAGTTGGAGTTTATCCATGCACTTAGGTCTGCTAAGCTGAGATACATACACCATTTTAGGTGCCATAACTGAATTGAACGCTAATTCAAATATGCACCATTCCATCTTCTTTTACCTTTTCTCAGGTGTGGTTATAAATGTGCTGGAGAATTTTAAAATTGACAAAACAATGCCAAATATGGCATCATTAAAGATAGCCCCATCCCACCTTCAAATGCCCCACGATTTCCCTTCACTCTTGAGGTCAAACATCCTTCTCCCTGTGCCTTTGCTATTCCTACTTGTGATTTGCAATATCGTTTGCTGTTCTGTTGGTCATGTTCATTCCATTTCTTCTGTAATTGTACTCTGTTATGACTCTATTTTCATCCCCTTCTTCTATTACCCCCTCTTTGTTCTCTGACATGGTACCATAAATATGGCATATATTCCATTTTGTTTTAGGGTATTGAAGGTGGAAACAGGGCAAAACAACATCATTCAGCATCTTTGGCACTTTGACATGGTCTAATGCCGATTCAAAATGCTTCAGCATGTTCTATAATATTTGGTATCTTAAGCAAGGACAAGCCAATATACAATAAAAAAAAGTAAGTGCCAATGTGTGTTGCAGACAATATCTTCAAGGATCCTCGCTAATAAAATGAAAATAACCAAAAAGACATGGTTTAAAAGAAGTGTTATGAGAAAATGAAGAAAAATATGGTTTTGATTTTACCGCCTAGTATATTCAATGCATTCACATTCGTGTAAATTAGACATCTCACAGTGTACCTGAAGAGGTACACAATAGAAGTTAACTGCTTTGTGAATATCTGAATCCACATGATTTCCAGGGGCCAAAGTTTCCCGTGCAGCCTCTAAGAAATGTGATACTGGCTCAAGGAGGTCAACCTGAAATTTAGATGTAGTAGACAAGAAAAAAAACTGTATTAACTTGTAAGATCAATATAACATCGAGCACAAATTACACTTAATTGACATCAATTAAATACAAAACATTTGCAGAGAAATGTGATAGAAGCAGCACAAGACACCTTGATGAAAAAATCCTTAAAAACTAGCTAGCGTGAACCTCTCGCCCACGTTAATTGATACAAATATCACAGGACGATACACCAAATTTTGAGAAGTTCACAAAACTAATACACTGGAGTACTGTTAGTTATTAATTTAGTAACAGAATTATAGTGCGGGGGATAAACCTGTTCAACACAGCTGATTTTTACAAGGATTGAAGCACTAAGAAAATTCCTTAGAATTCAGTAATTGATGGAATATAAAAGACATTTGGAGAGAAAGCTAGCCAGTTCAAAGATTTTATCCATGTAAAGGAGATCAAACATACATACCTCATTGAAGTACCTAATAAGAAGGTTTTTGGTGACCCTACCGATGCCAGAACCACAATCTGGAAAATCAATGGATTGTTAATTAGATCCTTAATAGATAAAAATAAACTCTTTAAAGCATTTTATGCCTAAACTTATATCAAAATGGATATCAATTATCTTTTTCTGAAATGGAAAAAAAAAAAAAAGAAATGCAAGAATAGAGGTTCACATCAGTCAATGGGAAAGATTTTCTTTTCCATTTCCAGTGAATAATCTTCAAAATGCAAGGCGTGCACAATGCATTCTTTTTCCTACTTTTCATTTTCAGATATTATGATAAGCAATATGAACTATCCAGGAAATTCTTGAACGTCATTATAAATTGAAGCCAATATGCTTATATTGAAAAATGACTACCAAAGTAAAACAGAAACATATAAAAAATGCAATTTATACACAATTTTGAGCTGAAACACCAAATTAAGATTCTGTATCAATTTCAAAAACACAAAATAATGGATACTCTCAGCTTAACCAATAGCATCAGCCGCCAAGTTGATATGATATATGGAATTATTCATAAGAAAGCTGATAGGGGGAAAGGTAAACAGAGGGTACCAAGGACAACAATCGGTCGGTCTTTTACACCAGAAGGAAAACGCCCAGACAGAACCATTTTGAGGAAGGCCTCACTATCTTTTATGTCAGGTTCATTCACATCTGCATATCCTCCCAATACCCCATCCATTGATGCCTCCACACCCTATCCTAGCAAACAAAATACAACAGTGCTTAGCATAAAGCTATTGTTACACAATCAAATAAAACCAGACAATTTACCACTATTAGTATTCATTATTTGTTATTTCCTTCAAAAATTAAAACAAGACAACTTACCACTATTAGTATTCATTATTTGTTATTTCCTTCAAAAATTAAAACAAGACAACTTACCACTATTAGTATTCATTATTATTTCCTTCAAAAATTAAAACCAGACAACCTACCACAGTTAGTAATAATTATTTGTTATTTCCTTCAAAAATTAAAACCAGACAACTTATCACTGTTAGTAATAATCATTTATCATTTGCTTCAAAAATTAAAACCAGACAACTTATCACTATTCGTGATAATTATTTGTCAACTGCTTCAAAAATTAAAACCAGACAACTAATCACAATTAGTAATCATTATTTGTCATTTCCTTCAAAAATTAAAATCGCACAACTTATCAATATTCAATGTTAGTTAGTACTCCCGTCCTAAATATAAGGTCATTTTCAATATTCAATCCAGTCCTAATTATAAGACGACATTCCAATTGTTTCCAACTCTTAGTACGGATGCATTGGTAATATCACGTGATATAAACTAACTTAACTAACTTCTTTAATCCAATCAAATAAATCAAGTAAAGTAGCCTTAAGTAAGCTCAAAATTCTGGCCTTCATTAACAAAAGTATGCAACGTGGTTGAAATTTGAAGGAAAAGAAAGAGCTAAAGCAAACAGTTATGATGGAAATTGGAATGTTTGGAGTTTTAGGCATAGATATGAGAATGGTAGAGAGGAAAAGATACCTGCCAATAACCTACTCCATGGCGATACCAGTCAGTCTTCTTGTCCGCATCGCCGGCTTGTTCCCGCCACATCTCGTCGGCGCTCTTGAAGTCCCGCCCATTCGAATCTGAGCCGCCGCCATTCATGGTGCCAGCTTTCAGCTCAACTCTAAAGACTATAGAGAGAGAGAGAGAGAGAAAGCTTTTTTTTAGCTATATTTATTTTCAATTATTCTATAATAACCTTTATGTATTGTATAACTTTTACTCGCGGTCCCTAATGCAAGAGCTAGCCGCCAACAAAACGCTTCTTAAGAAAACATGTGAATGTTAGTTGGGTGTCTAGAGTTAATGCTTCTTTTCCAAAATTGCCCATATTTATTATGGTACTTTTAAGAGAGAGAAATACATAAGCATTAATAAATATGAAAGAGAGTTAGGGGTAAAGTAGGAAAAAATGCATTAAATGAGGAGAGAATATGGGGTGAGCTCTTACATTAGGGACCAAAACCATTCAAATTTTGGGCTCTTACATTAGGGACCGGAGGGAGTATGTTTTTGTACTTTCTCCCTCCAATTCCCTCTCTTATAAATCTATTCCACCAAACCCTTCTAAAACGCGCACATGCTTGGTCATTTTCTTCACAGATTTCTTGTAGATAGATGATAGTTACTGTAGCGAGTGTTTAGTTTTTTTTTATTGCGCATGTTGTTGGGCTGGTGGTCTCCTTCCACACGCAAGTATGTCCTGGAAATATGATTACAATGAGTCATTATGTTTGTCCAATCAACTATAATCTTACTATAGACATTTTTCAGGAATTTTTTTTATGAAAGTCTGCCCTTTTTATAGTGCTGTTAATTACTTTGTCTTGCAATTTAATGTATTCTCTTTTGAATGTTGTTGTGTATTAGAACAAATTTATTAATTTAATTATTAATTTAACAGTTTTATGGTTAGTCATGGAGTCATGGATTTGTTTGAAATTTTAGTTTTTTTACTTTATTGTTAAAAAAACTATTATTAATTTAAATTTTAATTTAACAATTTTACTTTATTGTTTGAAATTCAGCCCATAAATTATACACACACATATGTGTGTGTGTGTGTTTGTTTTTCTAACAATCTCTTCCACTAAAGATTGCTAAATGCACTGCCTTCATGCCGTTTTCTTCATGATTTTACTGTTTGTGAATTTATTATAATAATAAATTCTTTATTGACTGTGAGAATAATCTGTTATTGATTATTTGTGATTACTTTTTGTTGTATGAATTTATGATTTGTTAAAGTTTCCTTCATTTACTGCTGACAAACGTTTCTGGGAGTGTGAGTGTATTTGCGTGTTTCTTGGTCCTTTGCGTGTTTGCGTGTTTTCGGCTAAAGTGCAAGTGGTCAGCTTTTGCCATTTATCCAATGGATCAGAAAAGAAACTTGTGGGTACAACACCTTCAGATCGTGGCTACCTTGCTATTTAAATGTTCTATTTCTCTGGATTTCTCACATGCATATCAATGATATCTTGCTTCCCTTTTTTTGGTTATCTTACTGGAAATTTTGGCGATGGAGGGAGATCAAGAGGTGATTTTTCCATTTCCTGTTCAGAGTGTTTTCTCAATCCCTGATCTCACATGGAGGGTGTTTGTGTTGATTATTTAAATGTTAATATTGAAAAAATATTTCCAAGCATGTTATGTGTTACCCGCTTGGGAGTCTCAGAACAATGCAAGGCATGAAACAACTTCATCTTCTAGTGTTTGACGAGACTGTATGTTTTTCTGGCGTTTTCTCTGCCTATCTTTTTTTCCTGCTCTGTATTTTAATGCTTTATTCTTTGTTGATTATTTCTGTGTCTAATCCTTTTTCTTCATTTTTCATCAATTCTGTCGGCGCCTTTTGGTTTTCGATGACGAGTCCTGTCCAGGTTTGCTTCTTATTTTGGGGAGGACCGAACACATTGTGTTGGACATCATCGTTTGCAAGTCATCCGAGTCAAATGGTTCTAGCATCTATCTAAAGTTGCAATTGAATAGCATAATCCACAGACCTGTTCTGTCACTTTCAAGACATTGGTTTAATATTGTTATTATACCTCATGTTGTTGTTGGTTACACGATCGTTGTAATCTGTTTGGTAAGCTTAAACTTGTAGTGTAATGTATTTTTGTTATCTTGGCCTATTTTGTAAGTTTAATTTTCTTATTTATTTGAGTTTTGTGCTTCATATCATGTTAGATGTATGGTATGTTTACTCGTAGTTTTTTTGGCCGATAAGCATTGTTGATATTATTCTCATTTATTATTGCACTATGCCAGTTGCCAACTCCAGTCCGTCTTTTAGCACTATTTGATGAAAAGGTTTTTTATGATTTAAAATGGTTGATGTTGTGGTCAGCCCTTTTTGTCTATAGCTTAGTCTTTGTTTTCCTTTAATTTTTGTTACTGGCAACAGGTGAAAGATATATGTATGACTACCCGGTTGATGGTCTCAGTGTTTTATATGCGGGAAAGGATAAAGATGTTGCCACTGATGGTCAAGTTCTTGATATGGCTGATGATGATGTTTCTCCACCGCTGCTAAGATCAAGGAGGAAGTCTTATGTGAAAAGGCTCGCTGCTGATTTTGTTGTTGCAGTACAGTTTCCAGAATGTTCCAATTCCATTGAGAATAGTAGGATTTTAAGGATTTTAAGGATTTTAAGGTTGTGTTTGTTGGCTTTATATATTACCTAAGTAGCTTTAGTGCAAGTGTTGCATGGTGCATAGTCCATTGGTAACGAGTATCTACCTCGCCTATTTCTAATGTGTGTGGTTTTGAAGGTTCTTTTGGACAATCTTATTGTCACATGCATCTATTGTTCCATCATATATTGTTGGTGGAATGTTGCGTGACGGCCATCGTTAGGGATATTATGTGTTTAAGTTATAATGAAGCATGTTATATATCAGTGATTTATGAGCTGAGTTTTTTATATATATTGCAACATGTTTTTTTTAAACTGTTACTTTGCTATTCCAAGTAAGTTGAGTTATTACTTTTATATATATTGCTACATGTTTTTTATTTAAAGTGTTACTCTGCTATTCCAATTAAGTTGAGTTATTACCAATCTCATGTCATTGTCATTTAAACCATTTTAATAAATTGTACACTACATATAACAATTAAGTATACCGTCGTTTGATAATCAATGGAGATAATAATTTTTGTAAACACTTGGAATATAGTTTATATTACTTATTCCAGAACTACAAAAGAAACTAGAATAAAATGCTTTTAATAGGTATAAATTAATATAGATGCTCACCACAAGATATGTCTTGTCGAAGATAAATATATAACAAAATACATATTAAATATATGGTATAATTATCTATCTTAAATAATAATTAGGCATGCAAACTTGTGTGTAGTTACCAATTTTTAATATCTTTGAGCCCCTTCTTGGGTCAATTTATATCTTATTTTTGTGTTTACTAATGATGGCATTAAAATATAATCGTCTAAAGTATGTTTTGTCCATAAACTTTGGGAACAATCATATTTTATTCCTTAACTTTAATTCTGAATAGTGTGTTTTTCCTCTTTTTAAATTAGGCTAAACTATGTATTTGGTTCATTAATTTCGTACAAAATCATATTTTAGTCTCTTAATTCTGAAAAATGTGTTTGTAAACCTTTTAAGTTAACGTTGTTAACTAATTTACGAAAAATATCTACGAGCCATAATTAATTGCATATAAAAAGTTAGGATTTTTAAATTTTCTTATTTGTAATATTTTTCAATTTATATTTTAATTTTTCTTAACACCTCTCATTTCCTAATTTTCTTCCTGTAAATATATTTCATGCTAACTAATAACAACACAATCTCTAATTCAAGAACTAATAATTAACCTTGAGGCATGAAATTCTAAAATCAACTTATACCACACGGTATTTATCTGGATTTTCACTCTACTGAATGGAAGGTAATGGAGTGCATGAGTATGAAATGACGGTGAAGTGTACAATCAGATGCCAGCGTGTTATCTGCTCCCATGCTTGCTTTCATTTTTGATCATTTGTTTTATGCAACAGGTGGGCCATGGAGGGCAACTATGATTTCATCTGGTCACACAAACATAGCAATCTCTTCCTATGACTTTGAAACGCAAGTCTATGGAATGATTTTATTTCTAATCAAGCCGATTAGTATACTTTAACAAAAAAACTAGTGATCACCTTATTGTACTAACACAAGCCCACAAAACCACCACCAATTAATTTACTTATTTATTTTATGTTTTTGAGTCTTTCAGTATGAATTATTCACGTTCGTTTCTTAACTTTTTATTTATACTGTCTTTTTGTTGTGTATATTCATCATTACTTTTGAGTTTCAATTGGAATTTGTGGCACAATAAATAAATGTTAACTCGTCCAAACATATCATGTTTGCAATATAATACAGTATATTTTTTCGTGAAATAATTAAATCTTTTTTTGGATACATGAAATAATTAAATCTATTCAGCCTTTTTCACATTAAATATAGACCTTTAATTGTTTACACGATAATTAATATAATATATACACCGAACTATATTCTTTCTTTAAGGAAAAAAGTTGTATTATTATACATGTATATTCAGTTGTCGGTGACGATATGGTGACTGATCATATCTTTTATCCTTGATTTCCTCATCAAAATGGTGACACTATGGTGTAGGCCTGAGTAGGTCAATTTGAAATGTCTTATCTTGCTGAACGTACAGTCAGGCTTTTCATATACTTTTGCAGCATTTTGGCCATAAACAACAAATCATGGATCTTAGTTCTTTCATACTCATATTTAGAGAGCCTTATTAAAATAGTAATGACTTTGGTCTGACCATATTCACTTGAAAAAATGGTGAAGAACAGGATTGACTATGTTGACATATCATATAGATGGTCGGGCGTATGTGGAGCCAAAGTGCGATGAAGGTGATATTCCAATAGGTTGATTATATTATTTTATGTTTTGTTCATTTATATACTTGCTTCCTTCTTCACATGGCTATGTGAAATATATGGTTCATCAGAGTTGACAACAACTGAGTATATTTAGAGCCGGTTGGGAAGAAATTTAAGTGAAGAAGTGCTAGACTGAAGTGTTTATTAAAGTCAGTTAAGGAATTCAGAAAGGAAAGTTATGTGTGCTCTCCAGTTACAACAAGAAGGATCAATAAAAGAAGGAACACTGATGGTAAAGTAGTAACATTGAGCATCGAATATTATATATGATGGTAAGTGGTCAATTGGTGGTAAAGTTTTGTGTGTTCTTTCGTCATTGTTTTTTGATTTTTTTATGTTATTTAATTTGTAACATTCATGTCAATAATTTTTAGTTATTGCTTGTGTTTTGTCCTCTTCTAACAGTAGGAGTGGTCGTGTGCCTCCAACAAATATTGGTAATATTCTGGCTACAATTTTCTTTTAATTCACTAATTTTACTGTTTTGGTACATTTAAGTTATTTTTTACTTAATATGTTATTATATATTTACCTGAATGTTTTGATACTCGCCGTAATAACTACACTTAGATGTTAACTTAATGTTTTTCATGTCATAATTGTCCACGGGAGAGAAGTATTTAAATCAAAGTTATTATGTACTCCCTCCATTCCTAAATATAAGATCACTTTGGTTAATTTAAGGAGATTAAGGAAGACAATAAAATTACATGATCTTCCTAAAATCCCCTCGATTACTTAACTTTAAAAGGAGGAGGGGATTTCAATGAAAAGAGAGAGTATAAGGGTAGTTTGGGCAAAACTTGAGATAAAAAAGGAAGTAATCTTATATTTAGGAACTTATCCACTTTCCCAAAGTGATCTTATATTTAGGAACGGAGGGAGTAGCTTGTAATGTTACTGTATGGTTAATGATTTCATCTTTAAACCCTTAACTTCAATAAATATGTAATTATATTTGAATTTGTTGGCAACTTTGATGTTTTATTTATTTATCTAACAACTCTTCTTCGCCTTATTTTGATAAAAGTTTTTAAAATTAATATCGTCATGCGTGAACAATCCTTAAAACATGGTTTGAATTGACATACAAAGTTATTTAAAATAATCAAACATTGCCCTATTTTTGAGAATAATTCTACCCGCACTGGCCGCGGGGATTACTTGCTAGTTCTTATTATAAGTCATCTGATACCTACAATTTTTGTCCTTAACCAACGGCCCTATTGAATTTTTTTTCCAAACTTTACCCTTATTATTAGTGGAGATTAAAAATTGAATGTAAAACACAAAATAAAGGGTGGAGTTGGAAAAAATGACAAATTTAACATAAATTTTGACGAATCAACTACCATTTTTTGTTATGTGAGATTGAAAATGGATGATTTGTGACTTATAATAAGGACCACAGAGAGTAATAATGAATTTGTTCTGGCAAAAAAATGAGTTTTTAATGTTACTTGTTTTATAATTATATTATTGAAAAGGGGTGAAGAAGTTAGATGAGAAATAGTTCGAGCTAGGAGATCAAACCTATGTTAAAAGTTGTTTTTTGAATTAAAGGAGCATATGCTAATGATTTAAGTTTACAAGTATGATCCAACCCGAGGTAACATACAATAAGGGAATCGATTGTTGAGCTTATTCCGATAGATGAAATAATGACATAACATACATAATTAAAATTTTAAAATGGTGGCAAGTCGAGTAATTCATCTTTTTAGTATAAGGGAATCGATTTAGCATTTGATTAGGATCTTTTTATATTTTTTAATTATAGAGATTTCTCTCCTTTTTCCCCCCTTTTTTCATTCCTTCTTTCTTTTTCGTGGCATATAACTTTCTTTGGAAAATGACTACCGAAAAATTAAGATGACAAATGCTACATATAATAATCAAGCAGTGCATAAACAAGATATGCTTAAATGAGTGACTAATGAAAATGTTGGAAATATTTAATCAGATCCGCCCTTAATGGACCGGATCGTCCGATTACTAAATCCGACGACCTTTAGGAAAGCAGAAAGTTAACTTATCAGCATTAATATGTGATTGATGCTGATTGATTTGATTAGAATCAAATCAGTTAACAAATCAACATTAATATGAGATTGATTTGATTAGTGAATCAAATCAGTTATTATTGTTGATTGGTGTCATAATGACTGCAATGATGACGGTGATATTTCTACCTTTCTTAGTGACACTCTTGTCACTATAAATAGAGGTGTCCCGCTCATTTGTCAGTAACCAAGAGTGTGTGCTTAGACACCTCAGCACTCTGACTTTCCTTCTCACGGTTTTTCCTGAGAGGGTGATTCGCTGTGCGAATCAAACTCGGGTTCTAGTAACCCGGTTATGCGTGAGCTGAATCCTTCGGGATTCTTGGCTCCGAGTTCAATTTTGTTATCACGGCTTTTGTTTGTTCTTGTTGTTACAGGAACTCTGTCCGAGTTCGGGTTCGGGTCGAAGCTCCGGGATCCGGGAAAGCTCGTGGGCCGGGTTACACCCTAAATTTTCCTTCATTGGTATCAGAGCCGAATTGATTCTGAGGCTGGAGTTGAGGTAGGGCCTCGAATTATTTTTTCCGCTGCGTTGATTCATGAAATAACATAAAAGAAAATTTTATTTTATTTCTATGTGATTAAAATTTAATTTTGTATGTTTTAATTCATGAACAAAAACATGCTTATGCGAATATATGCTTTTGTATATTACTGTGTGTAGTCATGTTAGCCTAGTATTCATGTATTTGCGTGGCTTTTGTTTATATATAAACAAGAAAGCATGTATATTTTCATATCCTTACTGTGATTGAATTAAAAGTATGAATGAACCTATGAATCTGTAATTTTGATTCTGGTATGAGAATGAACAATTTTTTTGTATTGTGTAATTAGATTGTTATCTCATTGATAGTTCTTAGGATGTAGGCTTCAGATCTAGTTTATTCCCTGATTTTAAGAACCTGCGTGGTCAATAAAACATCGAAATAATGAATCTGAAACCACCCATAAGATTTAATCACAAATCGAAGGTCGAAAGCTTGCGTTTCTCCCTCGGCCGAATGCGTTTTTCGGTGAAAATTGGATCTGTGTTTTTCGACTTTCTCGAATACCCACAGGCCTAGGCTTGTAAAGCTCGTCGAGACGAATCCAACGGAGCAAAAATCGCGTCAAACGGAGGTCGAATGAGGGAGATATGGCTCCCCGAAGTTTCGGATGTCGCCGGAGATGGCGGCGGGCTCACCAGAGCTCCGCCGCCGGCAGACAGAGGAAGAAGATGGGGGAGGGGTATTCTCGTAATTCCGCCGCGTTAAGTGAACCGGACCGGTTCGGCTGAAAACGGTCCGGTTAAAAAAATAAAAAACATAAACTGTTTGGGCCGTGGCCCAGACAGAATTTAAAAAAAAAAGAAAAAAAAGGGAAACTGTTTGGGCCGTGGCCCAAACAGAATAAAAAAAACATATGTTTATTGGGCCGTGGCCCAATTGCGAAAATAAAAAAAAGGGATTAAACAGATTGGGCCTCTGTGTTCGGCCCAGCTGTTTGTTTTAGTGAACTGGGCCACTGTGTGTGGGCCCAGCCGAATAATAAAAAAAAATTAAAATTAATAATTTAATTATTAAATTAATTAATAATTATTTAATTATTTAATTATTTTTTTATAAAAAAAATCCTTATTTTTTTCCCTTTACTTTTTTTAAGGTATGTAGGTCCAAATATTTTTTTAGAATTTTATTTTAAACACATTAAAATTGATTTTGTATCAATTAAAATAAGGATAAGTGATCCTTATTTGACTAAATTGATTGTGTATCAATTAAATCAATTATGCACCAATTAAAATAGAAATAAGTGATTTCTATTTGACATTAATTGGTTATATATATCAATTGAATAAGGATAAGTGATCCTCATTGGTTGTGCATCAATTAAAAATTAATTATGCATAAATCAAAATAGAAATAAGTGATTTCTATTGGACATTCATTGATTGTGTATCCAATTAAATAAGGATAAGTGATCCTTTTTTGCCCAAATTGATTGTGTATCAATTAAAACCAATTGTGCATCAATTAAATTAATTGTGTATTAATCAAAATAAAAATAAGTGATTTTTATTTTGAAATTAATTGATTGTGTATCAATTAAATAGAAATTAAGAAATTTCTATTTTACATATATATTTGAATAATCATGATTGAACTTACATAAGTGATGTAAGTGTCTTTAAAATTATTGAGATTCTTTGTGAATCCTTTAATTTTTCTTATTCATGATTAGTATATATATGGAAAATGTGTTTAATTTAAAAATATTTTCTTGGGACCAATTTGTTTTTGTGAACCTAATCATGTGTTGATTAATAAGGCAACGTTAAACCAGAAAATACCCATGCATCAATGTGTTTGATGCTATGAGTTTTTGTGAACCTAATCATGTATTGATTAATAAGGCAACGTTAAACCAGAAAATACCCCTGCATCAATGTGTTTGATGCTATGAACACTAAACAAAAGGTCACAGCCAACTTTATAAAATGAATCGAATGTTCCATGTGGGAAAAAGTCTGTGTGACTATGGATTCTAAAGATGAAGTAAAAGGACCTGGCAAATTAAATAGTGTCAAACACACCTATAAGGACATGATCATGAAAGCGAGGAATGTAGAATACTGTGTGGATCTATTTCCATTATCATGATCTAAATCTAAATAAAGTGAAAACCCCAATCTTCCTCAAAAGTCTTGTGTAGACGTTTTCGACCACGGGATATAAATTAAATTTATTAATTGAATTACTTGTGTTGTTATTCTATTTAATAAATTTAATACTCAATTTGAGTGAGAGTTAAATTTATTGAATTACATGTGTTGTTTTTCTGTTTAATAAATTTAATACTCGAATTCAGTAGGAGTTAAATTTATTTATTGAATTACATATGTTGTTTTTCTATTTAATAAATTTAATACTCCAATTGAGTGGGAGTTTAATTTAATGAATTTCATTTGTTGTTATTCTTAAATTTAATACTCCGAATTGAGTGGGAGTTGATTACATTAATTGAATTATATGTGTTGTTATTCTATTAATGTATTTCAACTTAATAATAATAATAACAAATAACTTATTAAATTATACACATATCCTGATAAAATTTAATAAGATTTAACTGAGTGGGAGTTTATTAATAATATGCATGTGTTGTTGTTATTAATTTAAACTATTATAGTTAAGAGAATATAAGAAAAGTTCAATGATGAATAGCGAACTAGAATGAGTTGGATGGGGGTCAACCTAGTTGATTCCTGAAAACAAAACTAGTAAACTATCATTGTTGGTTTTTCAGAGGATTCATAGAACTATTAATCTCATGCGGAGATTATGTGTGCATACTTTATAGAAAAATATCACATTAGATGTCTATATAGGTCAAAACATATTCATCACTGTCCTTATGAGAAGTGACAAGATGAATAGAGAAAATTATGACATGTGTCGTCATAAGATCTCTTATGTCCTGTTAGAGCAAAAAGTCACTAAGTCCTAAAAGGTGTTCTTCCATGACACAATGCAAAATGTTCTATAGAGGGAGCAACATGCATAATATGTGTGGAAGAGGAAGACATTATCGTTAAAGTCAGAATGCGTACGGCTATGACTAACGATGTAGCATGTCTAAATGAGAGACATGTTACCTCTTTCCGATGCACATTAGGTACAAATTGTCTCAAGAACGCTCCCATCTGTTGGGATCACATGAGGCATATGAACACTCATAATGTTGAGATTAGGACTTTTGCTGACGTAGCTCACCTAAACCCGCTTAAGATGACAATGGATCATGTGGAACCAAAAGGTCAGACAATTTAAATTAAAGAAATGACTATTCATTAGTTGAATATAAGTCCATGAATGGCAAAGGATCCCAAAAGAGGAAAGAGGATCCCTTAGGCTCAAAAGGAAACAAGTCCTTTAAGAAAGGGAAGAAGCAAGTTTAAGAAACTTGATCTTTCGTAGATCAAGTGATATACTTGTAGATATCTCGGTCACTATGCCAAGGGGCTACCCTTAGAAAAGGGTATACAGACCAAATGATTAGAGATTGTCAGAATTTCACGGATTTTCGCCATGTTACTAACAAAGAGCATGTGGCTTTATGTTGGAAACATTACGAGTTGATGTTAAAGAGATTGGTACCTACAAATTAGATTTGCAAGGAGGCCACACTTTGACATTTATGTGAAGTTCTCGACATGCCGGATATCCGGTGAAATCTAGGTCTGTTATTTCTTTAATTAAAATTTGGGTTTACTGTCAATAAAGTTGACATTAACAATGAGACCAATTTTTCTGATTTGGATAAATTTCAGAATGTTTCCTTGTTTTAATGAAATTGTGATTTCATTTCTTGCTACTCAACATTTTTGTTAATGTTGATTACGATACATATCATGCTATAATTAGGATATATTTTCTCAAAATCGTATAACTAAATTATCCAAATAAGGGCATGTTGTGTGATGTATCGAAAAGGGAATAGTCTCTTTGCGAGAATAGTCTTGCATGCAAGAGCATAAGGAAACCTTTTCAGAAACGAAACAAATGCACAGTACCCCTTTTACACTTATTCATTTGAATATTTGCGGATAGGCACATTGTAAAGTACCTCCTACTTAAATAAAATTAACCTTAACCTATCTCAACTAATAATCAAATTTAATCCAAACAATGGAATCTAACCATGTTAGTAAAAGATTCACCTAATATGGTTAGCAAAAGAATTTCTCTATAATTACGAGATTACATATCTAACTATGTTAGAAAAGAGAATCCTCTAACATAGTTAGCAAAAGAATCACCTGATGAATCACACAATCAATATCATAACCTAAATCTAACCATGTTAGAAAAGAATCACCTAACATGGTTAGAAAAGGAACTAACCAATCTATCTAAACATAAACCATATCCTTTCCTCCTTCAACTTCTCTTTACCAAATCTTTACAATATCAAAACTTTAACTTTCCAGATTTCTATTAACTATCCTTTTATAGTTTCCAGATCCTTAACTTTCACCATTACTTGAAATCCTTGAAAATTAAGCCACCTTATTAAAACATCCTTTATAACACCGTATTCACATTAAATAAATCCCCACAAGGACCTCCAGAACAACCAAATTGCTCTTCCAAACTCAAGCACCCTTTAATCTACCAAAGTCATTTCAAATCAACACTTTAACTAACAAAATTCCTTTCAAACATCAATCCTTCTAAAACCACCCTTCCAACATCACCAAACAACTTCATCAATCATTTCTCAAGCACCAATTTATTCCAGAACAACATCACTAACATAGCCCTAGCTTAAAGAGTCCAAAAAAATGCTCCATTACCTTCCAAATTCCTTCCTAAACACCAATTCAATCAAAATCAACTTCCCACATCTTATTATAACCTTAACAAGTATTTATCAACAACTAATTCATTCAAATCATCTTTCGTTAACAAAACCCCAATTCAAAGAGCCATAACAATTTCCAGAAAATCCCAAAAATCTTTTCCAACTTCATTAAACCTCAATACTTCCCAAACATCTTCAATTCAGCAGTGAATAATCATAATAACAACTTATAACTCCTAAAGTCCCAATTTTTCCATAACACCCTAACATCAAAAAGACCAAATTTCACAAAATTAACTTCACAAAAGGCAAGGATCAAGCTTACAGAGTTCCAGAACGCAGGGAGGAGCTTCACTGCTGCTGGCCGCCGTCCAGAACTCGCCGGAATCGGCCCTTAAGTGACTGGCCGAGCTTGAGCAAGAGAAAGGAAGAAGGAAAATGAGAAATGAAGTTGGAACATGAAGAAATCACAAAAAGAACTAGAGAAATTATCACTTGCCTTCACCATAACTTCCTTCGCCGGAAAAAGTCCACCGTCGCCGGAAAAAAATGGAAAAATGTGGCGGACACACACACACATACGCGAACGAAACTGGGAAAAGGAAAGGGAGTTGAGAAAATGACAAGACAATGTTGGAAATGGAAGAACAACTCAAAGAAACCAAGAAAAATCAAACCTTTCCTTTGGTCCAATGCTTCACGTCGCCGGTCACCCACCACCAAACCACCGATCGGACTTGGCTTTATCAGACCCGAGGAGAAGAGAAAATGAAGAACAAAGTTAAAAGCTTTTGCACAAGGTTAACCGAATGTATGTGAGGAGAAATTGAGAGAAATGGTGAAAAGGGGGGGGGGAGTTGCGTCGCTGCTTCAGATGTAGGGGGGAGGAGTCCGAATTTAATGATAAGGATGGAGGGAGACCGTGTTTGGTTGAGGGGAAATAAGGATGATTTTGGTTATTTAAAGCCTAAACTTGCTATAGTGTACTCATTTTGATTTAAAACCACTTAAACCAGCCTCAAATCTTCTTAAACTTCAAAATATTTTTAGCTCTACCACTCCCTCATATTTCAAACTCTTCATTTCTTTAGTAATTATATGCACAATAATTACTCAAAATTTCCAAAAATCTCCAAAAATTCCTAAAAATTCCAAAATTCCTAATTTCTCCTTTTATCATTTTCCAAAACACTCTTTAATCCTGTATTAAATTTTCAGGATGTTACACACATCATGGAGCATGATACTTCGTTACATTTATCAGTGATTTTTCATTGAAATGTATACTTGATATCTATCAAGACTGAAACATTGGAATGTTTCGGGAAGTATTTAAGTTTGGTAGAGAACAAACTTAACTTTAAGGCGAAACCCTTAAGAACTAATAGAGGCTGAGAGTACCTCTATGAACAGTTCAAGATGCTCTGTGATAAAAAGAGAATCGTTATATAGATGACAATTCTCGGCACACTACAAGATGGTGTCGCTGAAAGGAGGAACAAAGTCCTTCTTGTTGTGGTTAAGTGAATGATGTCTATGATAGAGGTGTCTATCAGCTAAAGAGTGATACACTCTCAGCTAAGACATTCATCCTTAATCATGTGCCTTCAAAATCAGTCACTAAAACACCATATAGGTTATGGATAAGATATAAACTAGACTTAATAGTCCTGCGACCATGAGGGTCAGCATCCTATTTCCAGAATTTGTCTTACAAGTATGGAAATGTTGGAGTTTAGAGACTTGAGTATCTTTTGTAAGATATTCTATGAACTCTAAATGATATGTCTTCATTAGTTAAAATGAGGACGGATCAGTGACTGAGATTGAGTCTAAAAACGCAATATTCATTGAAAAAGATTTCCCTAGCAGAGGAATCCTTTATTCCAACACTCTTCGTGAGTACGAGGAAGAAGGCGTTACTCAGTTAACTGCTCCGAGTGGGAGGATTGAACCATTTTCAATAGATGACAGTGGTGACCACAATCCAACACAGGAAAGTGAGCCTGTTGAAACCCCATTTTCGGAAAAGCCAAAGGGTTTTCCCGTTGAGAAAGCAATACTTAATCCTCAGTTTGTAGACATTGAGGAGGATCGTAGAAGTGTTAGAGATACACTTTCGGATCCGGCTAAGGAAAATTGGCAAAAGGCCAAATAAGAGGATATGGATTACATGAGAGCTAATAAAGTGTGTGATTTGATTGATCTTTATTTGGAATAAGTGAATTCTCAAATACAAGCAAAAGACTGATGGATCAATCGATAAGCCAAAGAGCTCGATTAGTAACCAAAGGGTATACCTAGTGAGAAAAGGTAAATCAAGAGGACATCTTCTCTCGAGTGGTACGTTTTAACTTAGTTAGGTTTATATTGGTTTTTGTAACCAACCTAGACTCGGAATTACATCAAGTGGATGTGGAAATCGTTTTCCTCAATGAAGGATTAGATGAAAAGTTTCTTACATGAAACAACCTAAAGCTTTGTGCAATAGGAAAGCGAACAAAAGGTTTGCAAGCTTCTAAAGTCCGTTTGTGGGCTGAAAAATCATCCAATCAATGGTATTTGAAGTTTCATGAGATTGTAACTTCATTCGACTTCGAGATGATCGAAGAAGACCATTGTAAAACGATTGCGAGATAATTTGTGAAATCATCTCTTTATTTTCCTTGTTAGGACTATACCTAAGAAGTTAAAACAATCAAAGACTAGTTGTCTTTGAATTTCTAAGTGAGAGCAGAAAATATCTTGTGTGTCAAGTTATAAAAGGATTGTTCGAATAGGATGCAGTTATTGTCCCAAAAGACATACACAGCAAAGATCCTGGAACAATTCAATATTGAGAGACTGTGAACCTATGCATACCCTTATGGTGAAAGAACATTATCTTAGAGGAGATATGTGTCTTGAGAAACAATCCGAGGTACAACGCATGAAAGAAGTCTCATACTCAAAGGTGATTAAAAGTCTAGCATACTGTGTTGCATGCTAGACTGGACATATGTTTTGTCGTAGGCTTTGTAAGCCGATTTCAGTTTGTGAAGCTGAAAATCAAATTATATGATGCTAGAAGGGTAATGAACTAAAAGTTGTGCTATATAGGAGAAATTCTCCATCCTGAAGGATACTCGAACGCCAAATGGGCAAGAGATCTGGTTGGAGGACACTCAACTTAGCAAACTTGACGACACAATCATCTATGGAATCTGAATTTGTGGCTTGTGCGGCTACTATTCAAAAAGCTGTGTGGCTTAAGAGATTCCTAAAGCGTTTAAGCATAAATGTTATGATATCCATTGTAACAGTGAAGTCGCGATAGCCTACGCTGTGGACCCTAAGTATCATAATAAACTAAATATATTGACATCAAATGTCATTTTATAAGAGATGTGATCTTTTAGAAATAGTGATTGTTCAGTACTGTTTCCACTCACTAAATGTTTGCTGATCCACTCACTAGCTTAAAAGAGTTTAGGCATAAACAACATTTGATGTATTGAACAAACTTTAGTTTCTAAAATAAAATGATGCATTTTTCAATTCAGAATTGTTTTTCGCACATATATACAATGCTGTGTGTTTGTATATATAAAAGATGCATGTAAAGTATGCAATATGTCGTACAAATCCAATAAAGGTTGGTCCACTCACACGGACAACCGTCTTCCATACATGCTGAGGGTATGAGAAGGTAAGACGTGCAAGAAATCATCATGTGTTGATGAATACTTCACATAAGTCGACCAATAAGTTTGGGAAATGACAATTCAAGTCATGATAAGGAATACACAGATATTCCGCAGGGTCTGTAGCCAGACATGAAATTCTCCCGTGGGAGTTTAGAGGTCCATTGAGGGACTAATGCCTGTACGGTGATTTTATTTTAAAAATCGACATACGACAATCGGTCGATCACCGTAACATGTTAATCGTATTACATGTGCTCAATTAACCGCAACTGGGACGTAGATGGAAAATCCCTGATCCATAACAATGTGAGTCCCACACATATGTAAGAAGGGAAATTGTCCTTTCTATCGATACCCTTATGACTTAGGCGACATCAAGGAATACTTGCTTTTATGACCGCTACTCTAGCCGAAACTCCATGGTCATGAGAGATCCGGCCTAACGAGTGATAGCTGGGCAAGCGGCAAATGCAAGTGGAATTGATGATCAATCAGAGAGGAATGATCTTAACTCGAAACACACATGTAACACTAGATTTCCATGATCGATCCCTTACTAGAAGTGCTAGTAAGTGTGGAATATCTAGGAGTACGTGAAGACATCTGGGTCAATGCGTGCATATTAACTCGTGAGGGATTAAGAATGCCACTTGTGTGTGAGTTAGCCTGGGGAATCAGAGACAATCGGATTGAGAATCCATATGCATTGATGTCCTTACATTCTGATCCTTTTTCCAAGGATTTCTAGTTTGTAAGCATCTGAATTGCATAGATTGTGCTCACGCGGTCACGGCGGACGCCCATACGAATGCTCAAGAAAAACGAATCGCAAGATGGTGTGTCCATCAAGTGCGAGTGGGAGATGTTGGAAATATTTAATCAGATCTGCCCTTAATGGACCGGATCGTCCGATTACTAAATCCGACGGCCTTTAGGAAAGCAGAAAGTTAACTTATCAGCATTAATATGTGATTGATGCTGATTGATTTGATTAGAATCAAATCAGTTAACAAATCAACATTAATATGAGATTGATTTTATTAGTGAATCAAATCAGTTATTATTGTTGATTGGTGTCATAATGACTGCAATAATGACGGTGATATTTCTACCTTTCTTAGTGACACTCTTGTCACTATAAATAGAGGTGTCCCGCTCATTTGTCAGTAACCAAGAGTGTGTGCTTAAGCACCTCAGCACTCTGGCTTTCCTTCTCACGGTTTTTCCTGAGAGGGTGATTCGCTGTGCGAATCAAACCCGGGTTCTAGTAACCCGGTTATGCGTGAGCTGAATCCTTCGGAATTCTTGGCTCCGAGTTCAATTTTGTTATCACGGCTTTTGTTTATTCTTGTTGTTGTTACAGGAACTCTATCCGAGTTCGGGTTCGGGTCGAAGCTCCGGGATCCGGGAAAGCTCGTGGGCCGGGTAACACCTCGAATTTCCTTCAGAAAAGATATGCAATAGCTTTGTTTCGGACAATTGGCGATGAAAGAATGTATTAATCATGTTCAAAACTCATAACTAATACTGTTTTAATCAAGAATTAAGATAAATTCTAGAAATTGAGACATTCAATCAAACATGTACTCATATTTAGAAAGTTGAAATAGGTTGGAAATAACCTCACGACAAGCTAAAACTAACATATACACTAACGATCTATTAGCAATAAGTTGTTGCTTTATATATAACCAAAATGAGTGGGACTAACCACATAAAAATTTTGTGCGCAAAGCAGGGGGAAATGAACAAGAAAACCATTTGGACATTGATGCATAACAAACCAAAAGTTGGTTCTTTCTCACCTTTCAATTGGAAACACCGAAAATAAGCGCAAGAAAATCAAATAAATAAAGGAGAACTTTCGGTGGTCAACAAATTTGTTTGGCCAAAAACCAAACAAATGGGTTGATTTGATGGAGACATCATGTTTGGTGCTAATAATATTGACGGAATTGTGCATTATGTCCCAAATGCTAATGAAGCAGCAGTTTCCCCAAAGTTTAATTTTCATGTAGGAAATCCTAATTCAAATTAATTTGTTAAAACATATGAATTAGTATTTAAGTTAAACTAGTTAACATAAGAGGCTTTAATTTTTCATGTCACCGCATAAGAGGTTTTGAACAATGTAGGTTTTTAACAATCCTAATTCTAAAGTTTTTAACATAAGTAGGTTTTTAAAAATATCAATATTCATATTTGGCTTAAGTATACTTTTAGGTCACTTATGTTTAAGTCAATTTTCAATTTAATCATTTAGGTTTAGAAAGTATACTTTTAGTCATTTTTTGTTAACATTATTAGTTTCACTTAAATCTAAAGGATTATTTCATAATTAAATATGGGTAAAAACTGAAAAATTTTGAAAATATAAGAATAATTACACTAAAATATTTTAAGTTAAGCATTTATTCGATGTTTAATCCTAAATTAAACATTTAAAATTGTTACCTTAGCATTTTCCTTTCCAAATATATGTCTGAATTGAAACTTTTTTAACAGAAGACTAAAGTGAAACTTGATGTAAATATAAAGGATCAAAAGTATAATTTAACCTTCAAATTTTATCAACAAATTTCTATAACATTTTCATATAAATTCATTGAATATAATTAAATAAAATAATTAAAATGAATTTTAGAGCAAACTAAGATGACTCTCCATAAGATAGAAACATAAAAACAATAAATCTAGCATATGAATTCGTGAATTTGTAACGAGTTTAACATATGGACAAATATTACTTGGGCAATGACCCTATTTTACCCTTCAAGTAATCACCCTGGACCACTGGGCACCCTAATCTAACACTGGGTACAATTTTACCCCTGAAGTAACTAAAGTGGTCCATTTTTACCCCTGAAGTAACCAAAGTGGTCCAATTTTACCCTCTGACGAATGTAATGTTGACACGTGTGTCAACATTACATTCGTCAGTGGGTAAAATTAGTCCACTTTGGTTACTTCAGGGGTAAAATTGTACCCAGTGTTAGTTTAAGGTGCCCAGTGGTCCAGAGTGGTTACTTGAAAGGTAAAATAGGTCCATTGCCCATATTACTTACACTATGTATCTAATCAACTATCAGAGCTCTGGCAAAAAAAAATCAACTATCAAGCAATTAAATTAATGATAATACTCAAATAATATGTTTGAAGTGATTTATTAGGTGACAAGACAAAAGATAGAGTCACAACTCAGAACTACAACTCACAACTCACAAGTGACTTAAAAGGCAATAAGGAAGAAGATGAGTGAGTAATATAATGGGAGTAATTAAGATTAAGATATGAGAAGAAAGATTTGGAGGTTGATGAATGATGACTCAATCTTAGCTTCAATACAATAGTACAAATGTGCAATACACAGTGCAACTACAAATTCTGCTTCATTAGCTAAGCTTCATCCATTTCTCTCAGATGCCAAAAACACTAACAATCCTCCTTACCCTAACAATGCTTCGCAGGTCGCAGGGACGCCGGACGCGCAGTGGGGGTTTACGGCGGATGTGCTCCGGGATATGGAGGCGTAAGGGTGGCGGCGGACGTGCTCCGGGGTTGCTCAGGAACGAGTGGCTCAGAGAAGAGGTTGGGGTTGAGCTGGGGTTCTCAGAGAAGATGAAGATGACGGGTTTCAAGGGTTCCTCATCACCCACAATGTATTTTAATCAATCAGGGGCAAAAGTGTCTTTTCAATTTTCAAGTATATTAAGGTGAGGTCCCTTGGGACCCTAGATTAATATTTTCAATTTTTGGAACTTTTCTAGTATTAAGTCCCCTTTGGGGGACCTCAAATTAATTTTCCCTTTTTTCTTTTGTATAATTCGTTAATAGTCGTATTAAATGTTTTTTTCTACTTTACTCTTATTATTAATGGTGATTCAAAATTGAAAATGTGAAAAATATCATTTAATGAATGGTAAAGTTGGAAAAAGTGACAATTTTAATTTAAATTTTGAGACTCAATTATCATTCATCGATATGTGAGAAATAAGTAGTTTGTGACTTATAATAAGGACTGAGGGAGTAATAATGAATTTGTTCTGGCAAACAAAAAAATTAATGAGTTTGTAATCTTACTATTTTATAACTATATTATTGAAAAGGGGGTGAATAATGTTTTATAATTTTACTTGTTTTATCTTAATAAGTTTCTTCTTTTCAAAATACCTTATTCTTATCCATATTATTCTTTTTATGTTTTCTAATTTTAGAGATTTCTCTCCTTTTTTTCCTTTTTTTCATTCCTTCTTTCTTTTTCATGGCATATAACTTTCTTGGAAAATGTTTACCGAAAAATTAAGATGGCAAATGCTACATATAATAATCAATTAGTGCATAAACAAGATAGGCTTAAATGAGTGACTAATAAAAAGACATGCAATAGCATTGTTTCCGACAATTGGTGATGAAAAAATGTATTAATGATGTTCAAAACTCATAACTAAACCCGTTTTAATCAAGAATTAAGACAAATTTTAGAAATTGAGACATTCAATCAAACATGTACTCATATTTAGAATTTAGAAAGTTAAAATAGGTTGAAAATAACCCCACCACAAGCTAAAACTCACATATACACTAACAATCTATTAGCAATAAGTTGTTGCTTATATATATATATATATATATATATATATATATATAACACCAAAATGAGTGGGAATAACCACATTAAAAGTTTGTACGCAACGCAAAGCAGGGGAAACGAACAAGAAAATCATTTGAATATTGATGCATAACAAACCAAAAGTTGGTTCTTTCTCACCTTTCAATTGGAAACACCGAAAATAGGCGCAAGCATATCAAATAAATAAAGGAGAACTTTTGGTGGTCAACAAATGGGTTGATTTGATGGAGACATCAATGTTTGGAGCTAATAATATGGACGGAATTGCATTGGGTCCCAATTGCTAATGAAGCAGCATTTTCCCCGAAGTTTTTGATTTTCATGTAGGAAATCCTAATTCAAATTAATTTGTTATTCGTTAAACGTATGAATTAGTATTTAAGTTAAACTAGTTAACATAAGAGGCTTTTATTTTTCATATCACGACATAAGAGGTTTTTAACAATGTAGCTTTTTAACAATCCTAATTCATATGTTTTAGCATAAGTAGGTTTTTAAAAATATTAGCGTTCATATTTAGCTAACGTATACTTTTTGTCACTTATTTTATGGATATAGATATAGGTTCTCTTAGTTCTTCTTCCACGAAAATGAAGACACAATCCCGTTGCCCTCTTCAAGAGCAGTACATTAGGAGAAAGAATTCTTGAGAGAATCACAAGAAAAAAGTCCGTGACGTCTGGAATACTCCGCCTATATTTATAGTCGGTCTCAAGCCCGGATAAAGGAGTAGGGTTGTGTTAGGCTTCGGCAGCCAACATAAAAGTATGTCGAATCTATTGAGCATGGACACACGCAGCGCCGTGTGATCCATGTAACCGACCCCATTTAGTTGGGATAAGGCTTTGATGATAATGATGATGATACTTTATGTCACTTATATGTTTAAGACAAGTTTTAATTTAGTCATTTATATTTGGAAGGTACATTTTTAGTCATTTTTGTTAACACTATTAGTTTTACTTACATCTAAAGAATTATTTCATAATTAAATATAGGTAAAAATGAAAAAATTGAAAATATAAGAATAATTACATTAAAATATTTTAATTTAAACATTTATTCAATATTTAATTCTAGATTAACTATCTAAAATTGTTAACTTAGCATTTTCCTTTCCAAATATACATGACTAAATTGAATTTTCTTTTTGAACTAAAGACTAAATTGAGACTTGATGTAAATATAAATGAACAAAAATATACTTTAACATTCTTTTTTTTTATCAACAAATTTCTATAAAATTTTCATATAAATTCATTGAATATAGTTAAATTGTTATGAAATATATATAATATAATAATGTCCATTCTTATTATTCCTAGGATTCTTTCTGCTTTTAAATGTCATTAACTTTGTAACATTTGTAACCTTTGTAACCCCACAATGAATTAGACGTAAGGAGTTTCTAATGCCATAAACTCCATCGTAATTCTCTATTAATTTCATGATTGATTTTGGACCTATAAATAGAGGTCATATACTAGGCATTTGACACCATTGAATCACAAGTGAAAGTGATAGTTTTTCCTCTCATATCTTCTTTCTTGTTCTTGAGTTCTTTCTTATCCATATATCTTCTCTTCTTTATTTTATAACATATATCCAATAATTGAAATGAATTTCAAAGCAAATTAACATGGTTCTCCATAAGATAGAAATATAAAAACAATAAATCTAACATATGAACTCATGAAATTTTAACGAGTTTACATATTGTATAAATTTGATTGACTTTTAATACTCCCTCCGGTCCTAAATATAAGACCTAATTAACTTTTTTGGAAAATTTTAAAAAAGCAAAATAAGTTAATTATAAATTGATGATTTACCTAATTTTTCCCTTAGACTAGTATATTTTGCCTATAAACTAATGGATAATATAAAAATATATCAAATATATCATAATTTAATAACCTATTTCGCAACCTTAATCTCTCCAAAAAAGTCATCTAGGTCTTATATTTAGAACCGGAGGTAGTATATTTTATTTGTTTAATACATCGTACAGGCACAGATCGAATAGTCAACTTGTGAATTGGAGAAATATTACTTATACTATACTACCTCCGGTCCTAAATATAAGGCCTAGTTGACTTTTTTGGAAAATCCTAAAAAAGCAAAATATAAGTCAATTATAAATTGATTTTTCTAATTTTTTTCTTAAACTAGTTTATTTAACCTATAAACTAATGACTAATCTAAAAATATATCAAATATGTCATAATTTAATAACATATTTTGTAACCTTAACATCTCTAAAAAAAGTCAATTAGGTCTTATATTTAGGACCGGAAGGAGTAATATCTAATCAACTCAACTATCAAGCAATTATATTAAAAGCAATTAAATTAATGATAATATTCAAATACTATTTTTGAAGTGATTTATTAGGTGACAAGACAAAAGATAGTCACAACTCACAAGTGACTTAAAAGGCAATAAGGAAGAGGATGAGTGAGTAATATAATGGGAGTAATTAAGATTAAGATATGAGAAGAAAGATTTGGAGGTTGATGAATGATGACTCAATCTTAGCTTCAATACAATAGTACAAATGTGCAATACAGTGCAACTGCAAATTCTGCTTCCTTAGCTAAGCTTCATCCATTTCTCTCAGATGCCAAAACTTTTCATTCCTTTTCATTTCTCTCTCCCTCACCATCATGACCACATCCTCTCCTCCTCCCTCGCCTCCGTCGCGCGACCACTCCGACGCCGAACGCCGCCTTCGCGAGGCGGAGGATCGCCTCCGTGACGCAATCGACGAGCTTCAGCGTCGTCAGCGTCGCGCCGCCGCCCAATTGCGCCACAACAACCACCACATCGATTCTCCTCCCTGCGATCACAGTCCCGATGAATCTTGCGTCGCTCACGCCATAGGTAATTAACATTAATAATAACAATAATAATAATAATAATAATAATAATAATGATGTGCTGGAATATTAGCTGCTTTTACTTTTAGTTACTTAGGAAGTTACACTAAAGTGATTGATTGATTATGGAGAATACATTTTTGAATTGTTGAATAAGAGTATTGGTTGATTTTTATAATAAGGCTAAAGTATACTTTTGGTCGCTTATGTTTGCATCAAGTTTCAATTTAGTCCTTTATGTTTGGAAAGTACACTTTTAGTCGTTTTTTGTTAACACCGTTAGTTTAAATTAACGAAAAATGCTAACTTAACAATTTTAAATGATTATTTTATAATGAAATTGGACCAGAAATGATAAATTTTGAAAATATAAGAATATTTACACTCAAATATTTTAATCTGGACATTTTTTCAAGATTTAATAACCATTTATAATTGTTACGTTAACATTTTCCGTTGACTTAAACTAACAGTGTTAACAAAAAAGGACTAGAAGTGTACTTTCCAAACATAAAGGACTAAATTGAAACTTGATGCAAACATAAGGGACCATAAGTATACTTAAGCCTTTATAATAATAATGATATGTTGGAATATTAGCTACTTTTAGTTTTAGTTAGTTAGGAAGTGAGACTAAGCTGATTGATTAATTTTTGGATTGTTGAATAGGAAGATTGATTAATTTTTATGAGTGTATTTTGGTGCTATCAGGTAATCTGTGCCAGAGTTTTTTGCTTTCGTACGGTGTTCGTGTTGGTATTGGGATTCTGCTTCGCGCGTTTAAGCTTGTGAGGGGTCACTCTTACTCTTCTCTTCTTGATCTTAAGGTGAGTGGTGATTTGGAGTTTGAGTTTAATTTATTTCTCATGTTGAATTTTTTCAGTGTGTGGTTAGTTAATGTTGATGTGGAATGGAATGAATTTAGGGTGGAAAGTTATCGTTTTGATTTTAAGGTTGCATTGTTGGCGGTGTGATTTTTATGGTTTTTGAATAGTCATTGCATCCTTTTGGGTAATAAGGAGAATGGAATTCATTTCGACCTTAGTTGATTGAGTCCATCTGTGCTTTAGCTTTGTGGATAAGAACATCGATGAATCTTGTCTTTCGATCTTTGCGTTGCTAAGTAATACTCCCTCAATTCCTAAATATAGGAGCTTGTTTTTTTTTTGATACATAGGAGCTTGTTTTTTTACTTAGGAGTATTATAGGGATAGTTTGAAGAAATACAACAACAAAGTCTTATCTGACTAGGTGAGGTCGGATTATGGATCACATGACGCCATTACTCTTTATCAATAGCCATGTTTCGTGATAAATTATTGACTAAAAGATCTCATTAGATAACTTTGTTAAGAGTTTTCTTCGTTCTCCCTCTTCTGAGGACTCTATACTATTTGATCAACTATCCCTAGCGACACATCTAATTGTCTTCTTTGAACTCACCCAAACCATCTCAAGTGACTTTCTACCATTTTCTTCACAATTAATGCTCCCCCAGCTCTTCCTCGAATGTGATCATTGCGGCCCATATCTTTGATCATATGACCACACATCCATCTCAACATTCTCATATCTGCTATTGCCATCTTATGTTCATGGTTGAGAAAAATTAGAAAGAGGTCTCATATCTGGAACAAACTCCTCTACTTAGTAACGGAGGATGCAATAATGTATATTTGATGGAAGTAGTAACTGTAAGTTATGTTGCATTACTTGTTTTAATACTATAGGGACAAATGTGTGATGACAATATGCTTTTTCTTCCCCCCAGCAACTTGTCTCAGAAAAAGATTTAATTGTAAGAGAAGAAGCGTGTCGGATTGGTTTACTTTTTGGTGGTTTTACTGGATCATATCATGCCCTCAGATGTTTGCTTAGGAAGTGGAGAAAGGAGTCCCCACTGAACACGTAAGTTGCAGGCTATATCTCCTTTTCAATATATTTACAATATTTTCAAATTCCATCACTTATTTATGACTTTGTTTGAGGGGATGATGTGACAGAGTTTTAGCAGGTTCAGTTGCTGGTTTTTCTATCTTAGCATTAAATGACTCAAATAGAAGGCGTACTTTAGCTTTGTATCTGCTAGCTCGGTTAGCTCAGGTACTTGAAAGTGTATCACAAAACTTTTTTGAGACATTTGAACTATACCACAATTGATGTTTTTACTCCCTTCAGAATTTTTTGCACTCACAAATCTAATGGTTATTCTCATATGCCAGTGTGCTTATAATTCTGCCAAAGCTAAGAACAAATTTCACCTTTGGGGAAGTCATTGGAGACATGGAGATTCTTTGCTCTTTGCTATATCTTGTGCACAGGTATTCTATTCCTCATTGTGACGTTTCATATTGATTGCATGTAAGCTCGGTTGTTATGATCTTTTACTATTGATATCTATATCGATTTTTAGCTCTTGTCATCTATACATTTATTTTAGTAAACTAATCATTTGGGAGCCAACAAAACTAGGAGCTATTTTTTTTTCACAAATAGCATGGACAAGTTGTGCAAGAAACTTTTATTGTTGTAATATTTTGGTAGGAAAATAGTATGTTCTGTTGATAAATACACCGCATCTTTGAGAAGTCATTTTTTGTATATTGGAGGCAGAGCAAAGAGGCATCTTACAAAATAATGAGACTGTCTTTGCATGCTACTCAGCTACTATATGCGAATCCCTCGAGCAAATTTTTTGTATTTTTATCAACTTCTTGTTCTAAAATAGTAGGAATCATTCTAGGGCAACTCTGGTACTTCCAAAGGCTTCTCTCCCTTTTGCACGTATCTTTTTCTGCCTCCTCTTATAAGTTTGATCCGTGAAATGGGTCGTTCCATAGTATTTTAAATTTGATCTTTTTGCTTATTTACTTTGCAATTACCTGGTACCCTGTGTTCCATGGTGACCATTGATCTACTTCTCTATAATTTCTTGTGATGTGGTTAGTTGCTAATGTATTTCAGGTTATGTATGCCTTTGTCATGCGTCCTGAGAGCTTGCCGAAATCCTATCAAGACTTCATACAAAAGACTGGACCTGTTGCAGCGCCTGTATATAAGGCTGTAAGGGATAATTGCAGAGGTTATCCAGTTGATGTTGCTTCACTCGCCGCTTATTTATCAAGGATAGGAAAAGTTGACTGCCCAAAGTTGGAAGAGTTTCCTTCTATTATTCCTTGTTCTGTCATTCACCCTGGAACAAATTCTTGTTTGTCTCATAATGCAAAAGCAACATCAGCAACATTTAAGAAAACATTCCCATTCTACTTCTCTCTGACCTTTGTACCATTTGTTGTTCTGCACCTACAGAAGGTATTTTCTAACTTAACTTTTCCGTTGCATGTAAATTAGAAGAAAAATACTTCAGTAGGTGAAAAGTTAGAAATCAGCCACATCTAATAAGTCAATTTAAGTAATATAAAATATTTACGTGATAGTGTAATCTCCAACACCATTCATGGGTGAGAAGTTGTCATGTGTCATGCTTTATTATTATCGATAATCCAGTAACTGCAGCCTTTGTATTATGATTGGGTTCCAATTTCTACCATGAGTAATGTTATATATGCTGTTTTGGACCTACTTTGTCAAGCCAACCCACTGCTTCTATCATAGCTATGCTATAATTTTTTTTTGCTGTTCTGATGATGATGGTATTTCTTTGCAGTTCATGGATTCTCCTTTACGTACTTTCTGGTTAGCTATTAAAGGCGCTGTTCGTTCAACAACTTTTTTGTCTGCTTTTGTTGGAATCTTTCAGGTGGATGTTTGTTAATTTCACGTCTTTGGGGGTACATGTGTTATATTACATAATTGAATCATCAATTTGTTGCAAATTGTGCAGGCAGTTATATGTTTACATAGGAAAGTTGCTTTGAAGGACCACAAACTTGTATATTGGTTAGCTGGTGGACTAGCAGCTCTTTCAGTGATGTTGGAGAATAAGCCTAGGCGTGCTGAGCTTGCATTATATGTTCTTCCTCGAGCAGGAGATTCATTATGGTTTATCTTGGTCAACAGGAACTTGCTTCCAGATATTAGGAATGCTGAGGTATTATTTTCTTCGACTGCTTTTGTACTGGAATGAATGACTCTCCTGAAAATAACCACCCAAGAAACTTTTGCCAGAATTGAGTGCCTAACTACCAATAGGCATTAGTCCCAGTGGTAGGGACTTTGGCAGTTGTAGCAACTAAGTTGAGTTGAAGCCTTGAGAATGTAGAAAATGCTTTTGGGAGGGAGAACTACACCCAATTGGATATGACAATGTTCGTTATGTCTATATAAAGGAACACTAGTGCCAAAATGAAGACCCAATGAATCATGAAAATTGTCGGCGCTGTCCAGTCTTTTCTTGATGTTTTATTTGAGTTCTATATCCATCCATAATCTCATGTCCCTAGAGATCTTAGATATTTTATACTATGTACAAAAGGATATTAAGAAATACGAGTGCAACTTGTAAGAATCAAAAGTAACTAGTTTATAGAACATATAACTCAAACCTAGGACGAAAGCAAGGAAGAATAAAATGTGAACTAGATCAGATATTAGGACTATTTAGCACACCCAGTTTCAAGAGGTTTTAATTGTTGCGCCTATTTTAGGTGCAACAGTTTGTGTATGGTATTACTGTTTATGACCCAACTGTCTTTTTATTTCCATTCCAAGGCTTCTATGGAAATAGGAGATTCCATATACACAATTTTGAAGGTTTATTTTGACATATATAGTGATGAGACCTGAATATTTACTCCTTTTAACCTGTGCAGGTGTTCTTGTTTTCCTTGTGTATGGGAGGGATGATGTACTACTTGGATTATGAGCCTGAAACCATGTCTCCATTCCTGAGGGGCTTAATCCGCCGCTTCCTTGCCAGCAGAATTAGCAACCCGAGCCCACCGTCTAACCGAACCGCTTCCTATACATACCTGCAAGCTCTTGATGGCATGACCAAGCCAACAGTAGAAGAAAGAAAAGATTCAGAATCAGAGCCTTCTTCACAGAAATACAATTTAGAGTCCATTCCAGGGCTTTGACATATATTTCTTCATTCTTGATAGGTTTTGAAGATTGTCAAATTCATCTTTATTTATGGATCAGAAAAGTAGTACAAAAATGCGATTGTGAATGAGGCAAAGATCTCATCCGATCATCTCTACTTTTCAAACAGAATATATGTATTCTCTATTGTGATTTATGAATGCGGAAGATTTGAATTGAAAGATTGGCTTCCTTGATTTTTGTTTTTCTCCCTTTTTCCCTATCGGTGGACAAGTACCGGGATGGGATAGTGACACACCTGTCTCAAGTTTTGGTATCGGAATAAGGCCAAGATGCCTGGTCCCAACACCAAGGGTTCTATAATCCTACCGGTCAAGAAACAAAAAATGAAGTACTAACGGTGTATTGATAAACACTCCCTCTGCTCACAATCACAAAGACCTATATACTTAATTTGATTATTTATAGGGATGGACTATAATAGAGCTCTCCCCTCTAGCTACACAAGGGAGTTTTAGCTTGTAATCTTTCATGGATGGTATTAAAAAAATATATCAATTACTAATCATCATTGAAGTTTTAGGTTCATGACCGCCCGTTACTCTTTCATAAATACTTGAAAAATAGTTGAGGACAATTAATGCTCCTTATGAGAAAACTAGGAGCAAAAGTACTCTTTAACTCTCTTTTTTTTGGCTCAGGACTCTTAAACTCTCATTTAAAACACGAATATTAATACTCCCTTTGGTCCTAAATATAAGACCTAATTGACTTTTTTGAAAAATCCTAAAAAAAAGCAAAATAAGTTAATTATAAAATTGATTTACCTGGTTTTTTTCCCTTAAACTAGTTTATTTTACTTATAAACTAATGGATAATCTAAAAATATATCAAATATGTCATGATTGAATAGACTATTTTGCAACTTTAACCTCTCCAAAAAAAGTCATCTAGGTCTTATATTTAGGACTGGAGGTAATATTTTAAGAGCTAATATCATTACAAGTCCTTATAGTTTGAAAGGGGAAAAAAGCTGAGTGAGAACTTAAAAAGATAAAAAGCTTAGTGTCGACATAGGAATTTGATATTAAAATAGAGTGGAAGGAAAAATGGTTAAAAAGATAAAAAGGAGAACTCAAAAGCACGTGTGAGGACATGAATGCATTTTATGTATAAATCGAGAGAATCCACACTTACAGTGGTTTAAAGGTGAGGGTCATGGTTTGAAGATCCATACTTACAGGGGGAATTTGCACTTTAGTCCCTGGTAAGAGAAATTAATACTGGAAGGTCCCAATACATTCCAAAATAATTATAAAGTCCCAGGGGCCCTTTCCTGCAATTGTTTGTTTATCTTCAATGACCATTTTGCCCTCATAAGATGAAAGCATAGTCCCCCTGTAGGGACCAGTGAGATGACAACCATCTTTAATGAGGGCAAAATGGTCATTGAAGATGAGCAAACAATTGCAGGAAATGGCCCCTGGGACTTTATAATTATTTTGGAATGTATTGGTTCTTCCAGTATTAATTTCCCTTACCAGGGACTACAGTGCAAATTCCCCTACTTACAGTGGCCTAAAGGTTTAATTTTCTTCATTTTAATGTTATGATTGAAGCGGTTGCTTTGGCTCCATCATATTTGTAAAAAGTGTTTATTTTCATCATTAGATTTTACATAAAATAAGTGATTTTTTTATATTTATATGAGTGAAAAGTAATTTAATCGTCAATTTTATACTATTTTTCAAAAATTAAACAAGAAAATTACATGTCTCTGTATTAGTTGCGCTGCAAGCTCTGTTTGGACCTGCCATAAAGAAATACTCCCTCCGTTTAGAGCCGGGAATATGGGGTCGAACCCACGAGTTGAGTCCGGCAACCCGCGGATTTGGACAGGTTAGGGTTGGTAAAATCCTAAACCATTTAAAACGGGCCGCTTTTACCCAACTCATTCAACCCGCGGGTTAACATGGGTTAGTTCGACGGGTTGGCGGGTCAACCCTTCTTTTTTAAAATATATATATATATATGACAGTCATATACATATTAAGCAAACTCTAACCTCTTACTATACGCCAAACCTGTCGGCTACTCCTCCCTCAAACTTCAACACTTTGTTCTTCCTCTCTAAACCATTTGTTCTCCTTCTAAATCCCTCTTCAATCCTTTTGCTCCCCAAACAATTTCATCAACTCTCAAAGGTTGTTACAGACAATAGTTCAAAAAATTGTAATTAACACCACCATTTTATTATTACTACGGCACAAAAAAATTGCTATCATTTGATTAAAACTTGTTAGTAACAAATAATTTATAACAATTATGAATTATTTTCCATAAGGCAAATGTGCTGATCTGATAATTAACTACTTTTAGTTTGGGCAAAAATAATAAGTGACTGTTTCGCGGTACATAATTAATAACCAACTTTGTGATACCCGGTGCAAGAATGATAAAACCGGCACTGAATGTTAATTTGTAGTTCTATAGAACCTTGCTAATATAATTTTCAAAGTGAAAATGTCTTTTTGCCCCTCCCAATTAAAACTCATCCTTCTTTCTCGTCCCTTCCTCCTCTTCTTCAACACTGATTCATTTATTAATTGATCAGGTTGATATGCAGCAAACACAATAGTTTGAATGTGATGATGAGGAGGAAACCTCTGGACTTTTATCTGTAAAGTTAGATAAGCAAGCATAAGGCACCAACTCATTCTAATTCTGAAAATGATACAACATATTGTATATAATTGCTTGGTTTGTGTATGTATATACCCGTGCGTGTTAATTATGTTAAATTATACATTTTTTTATAAAAGTCAAAATGACATTAATTAAAATCTCGTTAAATTATACATATAACCATTCAATTTCACACAAATTTTCATTCTGATCTCTAATTTTCCTATATAAATATTAAAACTTTATCAACGGCCAACATAACCTACGAGCTATCAGTAGAGCTGGCAATATGGACTTCCCAGTGAGCTCAGGCTGGCTTAAAAAAGCATGTGAAAACGGGCCATGCAGAAAAGCAGCCCATAATATACGGGTTTGATCTAATTTTTATTAATTTTTCTTGTTTGGATAAAATTTTCCCGCTTTTTCACTATATCCATTAGTTTTTATCTATTATAAGGAGAATAATCATATCATTTGCTTCAAATTACACCACATAAGCACATAAGGATATATATTCCCTTACATCTAGCAGTCTTAAAATTTGATCTAATTCAATACACACAAAAATTATGATTGTTGATTAATGTGTCTAAGATCAGCTTGTCTCAATCATTGTAATTGGTTAACTCAATAAATATTTTGCAGTTAAGTTATATTAAATCAAAAGATGATGAAAAACATATACATCATAACATAAAACTAACATCTATATAATCCTCTTAATCCTATGGGTAACCAAGCATCCAATTATGCGACTTACAAGGGCTTTACTATTATCATTGATAGCCTATTATTTTATTTTTTTGGTCAGAACATTGATAGCCTATTATTATCATTTCACAATGTGATAAATCAATATTTAAATTTCTCCCCAAAACGTGAGAACAATACAAGACTATATTCTTTATACGTGGTTGCAACTAAACAAGAGAACATACACCTATAGTCATTTCTTTTAAATTTTAGGGTTATACTCGTGTTGGAATTGCAATTGTCTCAATGTCACGTCTTTTTTTTTTTATATAACGTCTCAATGTCACATCTCACCATATACTCCCTCGCTCCATAATATAAAAGTTCATCTCACATTTTTCTCTCAATTAATGTGTTTTCCTACAAAATATCTTTTATATTTATTAATACTGATGTTTTTTTCTCTCTTAAAAATGTTATAATAAATATGAACAATATTAGGAAAAAACATCAAATCTAGACACCAAATTAAATTTTTTATATGTTTTTTAAGAAGAATGTTTTGATGGCCAAGGTCCTATATTATGGATGGGGGAGTATTTTCTTTTCAATTTTTTGAGAAATTCTTCAGTGATCCCAATGCACCACGTCATTTGTGATATGACCAATCACAAGTAGACACATACAGCCTTACGCCCTTACCTATAATTTTTAATTTGACATGACAGCCTAAAAAAATTTAAATATCATATTTTCAATGTTTTTATTTTATAATGTAAAACAAAATGTTTTTTAAAGTTAGTTGGGCTTTTTTGGGCGCCACATCAAATTAAAATTTACACCTCTAGGTCAGACCATAAATGACGTGGTGGTACAGTTCACATAACAATTTCCCTTTTTCTTTTTTACCCTAGACAAGTGTTCTCTACCGTCTACAGTAGTGAGTGAACATCTAAACAGTAAATAGGCATAACATAACCATCATTCCATTCCATTCCATTCCATTCCATTCATTATCATCTTTAACCTCACAGTCACTCACAGCAAAACCTGGGTGGAGTAGTGTAGAGTGTAGAGTAGAGAGAGATGGAGCACGAGCAGGAAGAGCATGAAGTGTACGGAGGCGATATTCCCGACGACGCTGAGATGGACGCCGATTTCAGAGTCGACGACGACGACGACCACCAACCCCATCCTCACGACCCCACTCACTCCGCCAAGGTCTCTCTCTCTCTCTCTCTTTCTTTTTCCCTTTTTGCCCTTCAATTTCTCTCTCTCTTACCCTCTCTCTTGTGATTAGGACTTGGAGGACATGAAGAAGAGGCTGAAGGAAATCGAGGAAGAAGCTGGCGCCCTCCGTGAAATGCACGCCAAGGTTGAGAAAGAGATGGGCGCTGTTCAAGGTCTCTCCTCAATCTATATTACATTTTCTAATTTCAATTCATAATTTAGTTATTTTATTGTTATATTGGATGTTCATGATTTAGATCTGTTGAATTGTGATTTTAGGGTTTATTTAGATTGGTTAAATCATCAGTCTCTTTAAGTTTTAAACTTAGATGCGTGATTCTTCTATGTGAGTACCTGTTGTACCCTTGTGTTGGTTAATTGCAGTGGGTAGTGTTTTTATTTAAGTTGTCATTCCTTATAGAGTAGTGGAATATGTGTGATGGGGTAACCGTCGTTAGTGTAACGGCTGTATGTTCAATTACTTTGGGTTGGGGAGATTGCTTATGTTTTTCTGGGATTGAGATTCAGTTTATTTGGAATTTGGTTGGTTCCTGATGAATATAAACAGCCGAAGACACAACTTATTTCAATACTTAGATATTGTTTTAAGTAATTGTTTTATTTAAATTTGGGTGATTTGATTATGATTGCTGTCATTTTGATAGAGGCTGTTTTTGGTCTGATACCTTATTAAGGTGAAAATCTTATCTTACGAAATTAGGGTTATAAGGCTATGACTTATAACTCATAAGAAAGGTGAAACACAGAAGGGGAAATCACAGTTATGTTCCAAATAGCTGCAGGTTGTGTCCCTCTCTATATTGGAACCTTCTAATGTGTTCAAAAACCTCCTATAGCTACATGATCTATCAAAGTGAAACCCATGGTTGACTCTTTTGGTCTATTGTTTTCCCCTAAAAGATGGCTTTGTACAACAGATTTGTCATGAAGAAGTTCATCTTTATGGTATCATTTCACTTCAACCTCTCCTTGTACCAATTGACATAAACCCCCTAGCCCTAGCCCTAGCGAGAAATAGATTAGATAAGTTCCTTTCAATACTACCTTTCTAGTTTACCCTCAGCTGTAAAAGAATATGATGGACAGCCATAAGAGTTAGCTCCTTATGCATAAGTCAAGTCCTCAGATTGGTGATGTCGTACTGGACTACAAAATTTAGGTTTTGAGCATACCTTTTAAGAGAAATTGTGAAACGCATCAAAGGCAAGCTTTCCTGTTCTATAGCACCCCTGTATTGCTTAAGTAATCCAACAAATTAGAAAATTACCCACCCATAAAAAAAATATATTTTATTTAAGGCATCAGCTAAATACCAATTTTGTGAAAAATGGTGTCAGTTAAGGGGAAAAAGAATGGAATTAATAACTGTGGTTCGCGTTTAGTTTATTTGAAGATTTCACGATTACGAGAGGAGGAAGCCCCAACATGAGAATAAAAGGGATTAGGGAAATTAGCAAGTCGACAAATTCATGATCCCACCATCAAGGTAATGGATTTCTTTTGTAAGAAAAGAATTTAGCTAAAAAGAAGAGTCGTATTTGAAAAATGTGCTCAAGAGAAAATGAAACATGGAACATTGTGACTTATATGTGTTCTAGTAAGAGTGGATGGGGATGATGGAATATCCATTATGGAGATGAGCCCATTTCAAGAAGGGGGAAAATCATCGCGCTTGCTAGATACATGGCAGTAGGATATTTTTTGGATGGTTTCGATAAAGAGAGGAACTTGGCTTGATGCTCTTGGAGAGGAAAGGGTTGATGGAAAAACCATTATGGAGATGAGCCCATTTCAAGAAGGGGAAAAATCGCCAATCTTGCTAGAGACATGGCAGAAGAAGATTTTTTTGGAAACCGATGGTTTCGATGAAGAGAGGAACTTGGCTTGCTGCTCTTGGGAGAACAAGAAGGAATCCTAATGTAGGGAGGGAGGACATGTAGTTCAAACAGGCATTAGCACATGGTTTTTGAAGGAATTCTATCTTGAAGAATTTTCTTCAAAAAACAATATTTTGATTTCGTGAATCTTCAGAACAACAGAAACCTTAGCAATTCTCGGTGGCAAATGATTGGTCGATATGCGCTTGTTCCTTTCTGAAGTCTTCAACCCTATTGGGTGCTTGGCAAAGCACTATAAAGAGCAGATCCATTTTGATGGAAAAGTGGTTTAGTAGCACACCCTAGCCCCAACCAGAATGACTTAGAGCTCTTCTGTGGTATTCAGGTCAAGTAGCCTGGTAGGCTAAGTAATGATTTGACGCCTCCCCCATATGGGAAGAAAGAACAAATGCACAATAAACATATAGGAGATATTAATGAAATTAACTTTGCTAGTAGATCGCCTAATAAGGCAAAGCATAAATGGAAAAGAACAAAATTGCGTAATTTCAGAAATTAAGGCTAGTTAATTAAAAATGAAATTATAATGGTTTTTCTTTCTTTCTTTTTTTCAAAAAGAAACACGTGTCATGTGAAACAACGTAGTTAGTTGCGCAATAAATGAGAAGATCATATATGAATTGCAAGTCATGAATGAGGAGCACATAGTTGAATTTCAACAATTCGCTTCACCCTGAAACAATTTGAAGTTGAAATGAGTAATCTTCTTCCTTCTTGGACTTTTGTTTTTAATATTTTACTTGTTCTTTATCTTGATCATTGCTTTCTTCAGAGTTACTGATTTTTTCTTCATCGCCTAATTTTGTAGTTAGGTCTTGGTTTTGAGCATCTACATATCATTTTTTGTGAGGCAGTGGTCTTCGTTTTTCTTACATGAATTAAACATAAAAATGATTCACATAAAACTTGTGCTTAATGAGGCCCATAAATGATAAGATCGGATTTGAAATCGAAATCATGAATGAAAAGACCATAGTTGAGTGTCAATAATTTCCCTTAATCTGAGACAGCTTGAAGCTAGCATGGCTAATCTTCTTAGCTTGGTTTATGTTTTTTAAAATTTTTTGTTTATTTATTGGTTTCTTTTTTATTACTGTTTGCTTCAGAGTCTCTAATTTCGTTCTTCATCACGTCACTTTGTAGTGAGGATTTTATTTGGGTATCCTTGCCTCATTTTTGAAGCAGAGGCCTTAGCTTTCATGTATTAAACGTGAACATACTTTGCATAAAACATGTGCTTGATTAGGCCATAAATGACAATATCAGATTTGAATTTCCAAGTCGTAAGTCATAAAAACCATAGTTCAGTTTAAATAATTTCTCTCAGTCTCAAATAACTTAAAGCTAACAGGGCTTATCTTCTTTGAATCTAAGTTGAAAGATTATGTAAGATGTACAATTTTGCTCTTGGTGAAGTTATCATTTTGTGAAATAAATGCCCCTGCTCATTGTTAATGGCTGCATAAGTTCGTCTGGCTTATGTTTTTCAATATCTTTTCATGTACCTTTAATGCTTGTATTACTCTTATACAACTAAATTGTAACTTTCTTGATTTTTAACAAATTTAGTTTCTAGTATTAAGTTTAATTTATATAATGGTATCATTCATGGATAACATTTGTTCCTTTCTGATGAAATGATGTTTTGATTTGAAGATTCAAGTGGCTCTTCTGCAAGTCAAGCTGAGAAGGAGGAAGTGGATTCACGGTCGATCTATGTTGGTAATGTGAGGCTTGTATCTTTATACTCTTTATATCTGTGCTGATGAATGGTTTGTGCAAAAGTAGACTAATTTGATCATTACACACCTGTTCCTAGCTTTTGCAAGATGTATCACTGTCTGTAGGTTATACTTTCCACTAACGAGGATTTATGTAGTAGTTCTGTGATAGGTTGTTGATTTGATCAATGTTTTGGCATGTTTTGTAAAATCGGAAGTGAATGATTAGCGAAAAAGAGGCCACTTTGGAATTTGTGATCAGCTCTTTTAGTTCTCTGGGCTGCTACCAGCACCCTGTTGTCCTGGCTGTGAGGACTTGAAATCACGAAACTTTTGGTCAATGGATTGACAATTGTTGCTTCAACCATGGTTGATTTATCATGAAAGCATATATCAGAAATTAACAAGTTCTTGCCAACCTGGTTGCCAAAATGAGAATTAATGTGTGACAAAGACAATTCAAGAGGCAGTAACTGAATGGAAACAGAGATTTCGGATTGGGCCTTTTAATAGAGCATTAGGCTCAAGTGCTTACCACTTAGAAAGCTACATCTTGGTTTGGATCCATCTCATCCCCGTAATACACTGTAGAAGACTTATATCATGGTTTGAACATGAGAAGAGTTTGAGGCTGGATCCTCTACTGGGTGCATATAAACAGAGAGATATAGAGAAAAATAATAAATGAGTATAAATATGAGGTGTGAACATTATGCGCCATTACATTCTTTTGTGCCACTTTCTCTCCAAATATTTAATTGCTTGAATGTAGAAGGTCCAAACTATAGAAATTTATGGGTTGTCTGGTGACTGGTCTTAAATACTCTATTTGAAGATAAGATGTCCTTGAAAGGTTGTGTTCCCTTGGTCTTGTTCTTTTTTCTCTTGAAAGGACAGACATGATCTTGGAAATTGGATTTAGGTGATTGTTTGGCATTGGACTTCAGAATGATACTAAATCTTGGATTCCAAAAAGATCTTTAACGATTCAGTATCCATTCATGTCTTTCTTTTATTTAGACTGAAGCCATAATGTAATCGTTGCACCATGTGATACCCAATAGGTAGTTTGTTGGCTTTTGGTTGAATCTTCATCTGACCAAAAGAAATCAAGTAGGATCAGAAATTAATTTCTGATGTCAATAACTTGCCATCATGGCTTTGTACCCTTTTAACTATGTAATATACATTGGTGATTCATCACAGCACTCCTGCAGCTATTCTTTAAACCGTTGACTTCAGAAGTTAACGTTTAGAAATGCTCAAGTTTAATGGTCATCAATGTTATGGAGAGCTTATATTTACAACCTAATTACCTCACTTGCCTAATTGGGGATTTGTTTCAGTTTAGTACTTTCCTTAAATGATAGAACGTGGGAATACTATGTATAAAAAAAAAGAACGTGGGAATACATAAACAGAAATAGGATAAAGAAGAGAGAAGAGGAGAGGGATAGGAAAATGAGAACTCTAGAACCAGAATATGTAATTTTAGAGGGAAGGAGGAGATTAGAACCAGAATCTAGTTCTAGGGGAAGACAAAGTCTACATTGCCATATAAGTGAAAATATCATCTTTGATCACATGGTAAAAGTTGGGTATCATTTTTGTACCTTGGAATAGTTATGTACTATTTTTGTTCCTTAGCCAATAGTTATGTATCATTTTTGGGTCTTCGCCCAATAAACTAATAAAGAAACTGCCACAAGAAAGAATAACACCTATTGATCCTATTCCTAAACGGTCACTAATAAGTGGGATCCTAACAACTTCTCATTGAATTAGGACCTCATGTTTGAATTATATAACTTGATAATGACAAGATGGTAAGTTAAAGACCTATGCTGGGTAGAGATTATCAGTGTTTAATTTAGTTCATCAAAATTTATTTGATTATCATTTTATTATTTTGGATTGAGCTTAATTAAAATAAGGATTTATTTTTTATGTTATATGTATCTTCTTTAAGGTTAGGTTATTTTATCATTATCTTATCTGGGGCTGGGGCTCTTGTACAAAAGCGAAAATCTTTTACTAGGTCATTAGATACAGTCCTTAGGTTGTTCACTTGTTGATTTTTTTGTATATTGAGTAAAATTAAGAGAATTTATTGTCTGTATCTCCCTTATTTTCTCGACTCCCCCCACCCGCACATCTTTCTTTCCTCTCCTGCCTTGTTTAAAATCACATGCTCCGTGCCTAATGAAATGACTTTAGTATCCTATATAGCTTTAGTAGAATGTTATGCTTTTTTAAAAAGGATTTTTGAATCATTATTCAGGTTGACTATGGATGTACACCTGAAGAAGTCCAACAACATTTTCAGTCCTGTGGAACGGTGAACAGAGTGACGATATTGACAGATAAATTTGGTCAGCCAAAAGGATTTGCTTATGTTGAGTTTGTTGAGGTTGATGCTGTTCAAAATGCTCTCTTGTTGAATGAATCAGAGTTGCATGGTCGTCAATTGAAGGTCTTTATCAGTTGATCTGGTCAAATGTGCTCAGTCACTTGCCCTTTTTTCTGTTTGATTGTATCTGATTTTTGTTTGCTTTTCAGGTCTCTGCTAAGCGTACAAATGTCCCTGGAATGAAACAGTATCGTGGAAGAAGACCTACGGGTTTCCGACCTAGAATGCCTTTCATGCCTTCTCCATTTTATCCTCCATATGGTGGTTATGGGTAATTAATGTTTTAAACTTACTCTTTCTGCCTCCTTACCAGATGCTAAGGAAACCTAATTTGACATTTTCAATTAAAATATGACCAAGATTTGTTTTGAGTGCTTTCATATTTTGGGATTTGCTTCCTGAAATCTCACAATAGGTTTCTCCTCTTTTATGACGAAAATGAGGGAAGCAAGAGATAATGAGAAAAGGAATAGAGAGTTTGAGAGGGAAAGAGAACGAGAGAACACACTAAGCCATATTATGTCAAAACAACTCAAGTCTGAAGCTACAATTGATAAGCTACCTTTTCATAGCCTTTATTCTCAAATACATATAGCAACTCTAAAGGCTATTTACACTAACCAACTAACTCACTAGCTAACCTATTTATTGTTAATTTACAGATTCTTATGTTTTGAGATATTCCAGTTGTTTTAGTCGTCCATTTAAGTCTCTGTCTTTCTTTGGTCTGCAATCAAATGTTTATGTAATGAGTTAGATTGTACATGCTATACCCATCTGTTCCCTCTAAATTGGTTGACTCTATGAAACAATAATTTTGATTGTCATCTGTTATAATCCTCTTCTGAACAAGGTTTTTTAGCAAATTCTACACTAGCAAATTCCCCTTCTCTATTTCTTTCTCCAAAATATTAGTTCAAAGTTCTGACCAACAAAAAAGTCTTTCCCTTTTCATGTGCTTTCATAGGTTCTTACAAGTGGTCCTAACCATGTTGCCCGAAAATTTTCTCAAAGACGTATCTTTGTTTTTGTTTTTGGTTTCTAAAAAACAAAACTTAATAGTGGAACTGAATGTGAACAGGCCCTAGTTCCAACTTCCAATTGCTATTATTGTCTAATAGATGATCAAACATCTATTCTTTCTCTGCCTCTTCTTAATCCTTATCTTGTTTTATGTGATAATTGAAACATTTTTCTTTGCAGGAGGTTTCCCAGGTACAGGCGCCCGACGCGGTACAGGCCATACTAGGGCTCAGTCCCAAATTAGCAGATGCCCATATTTAGGCGACCTTCGTGTTGTTAGTTAATTGTCTTGATAATCATTTTCTTTTTCGTTGGACAAGAGACAAAATCTTCATTTGCATGCCAGCAGTCATGTCATACCCCCTTTCCTCTCGCCAAATGAATGATATGGTCTATAGAATGATGTGGTCTATAGATAGAGGTTGACAGCTTTACTAAATTTATATGTTCTTGGCACTTCGGTTAAATTGTGAAGATTAAATTTTATAAAATGAATGAATGTTGGACATTGGACACAACTATTTCTGACAATAGTTCTATGATTTTTTCATAAATTCAAAATTAGGAGTATATCAGTTTGCTTCAGTGTCAAACTATCTTAAGTGTTGGCATTGATTGACTGATTTCATCATCAACTTTTAAGTGCTAGCTCGTAGACTATTTTCTAGTGGTGACTAGATATCTTAGTGACTTAGGTGAAAGATCAGGCCATGAGTTTTTGCTAAGCTCTTTATGATGATAAGCCGATCAAAGCTAGGGGTTCTACAGGTAATTTGAGGGTACTTAGATTTGAAAACATTATCACCATCAATATTAACATAATGTTCTCTCCAGTGTTTTTTATATGATCCAAATTTCTAATTGATCCTGTGTTGCCCAAAAATTGTGTACATGATAAACAGAAGTAGCTTAAAGGATTTTATTAACTTTTTAAATGGATTACAATCGTGTCACTACTAGTAATTATGCATGATCACCGAGACAATTACAGAGAATTGAGATTATGAGATAAACTTGTGAGTACAATATGAGATGAATGATTACAAATAAACATATCGTCCTTTCAATATGGTGGCTTCTTTTCATTCCCTCTCCTCGCTCTTGGCCCCTCTCAAGAAGTTATATTGTCCTTTCTTCTTCCTGTTCGCGTGGCTATCTTGTTCAATTTGAATCTTCTTCCTGTAATCCATGCAAATTGCAATCCTTTTTTAGATGCATTTTGGAGTTGTTTGAATATTTATTAGTTTTTCCCTAATCAATTTTATAAATTCTATTTCAACTTTTTTCTCATTGTTTCTTTGACCTTTTAGTAAATGAGTCATATTTGGATTAGCTGTGCATTTCTTACATATTCTTTTGACCAATTCTAACAAATATTGTAAACCGCAGCTTGATTATCTGAACTTTATAAATTTTGCCGGAGGGAGTATATGCTAGGAGTGACTTTGTTGAATAATCTTTCTTTGATGATTATATTCAATGTTTTTCAGTTGAATGGCCTTGTGTTATGATAGTTCTTATATTATATACTCTATAATCATAACCTTTGTGGGCGCGCACATTCTTGAATCTAACGTGATTCTATACTTATTAATGTGTCTGTTACTTTTATTACTATTATTCATAGATATGTCAACTTGTCTGTGGAAGATTCACTTCATTTAAATCAACTTATACATTAAAGGGATATCCACCCCATTTTGAATTCATCAACTCTACTTTTTGTTTTATAGACTCATAACACTGTAGATAAGAAAAAATGGGCGGGAAGTTGCAAAATGAATTTTTTTTGTTTCCCATATACCTAGGCTACGGCCGCCTATAGCATGTAGGAACTTCATTTTTTAATATTTCCACACAAAAGCACCGCCATGAATTCAATGCCCCCTTCTTTTCTGAAAAGTTCACATATCCAATGTTTGATTATATTGCTTAAATCAAGTGCAGCATTAATGCTACTCTAATTTTTTAATATATCCATTGTTTTTCACCCCACCGATGTGATGTTAAGCCATGTGATGGTTGCCTCCTCTCAAGCTATCATGGAGCATATTTATTGCACCTCACAAAGCTTGTCCTCCTTTCTCATTCCATTTCAAGGAAACATTTGAAAATTCTGTTGGGTCCCAACTCTCCTGCTAAAATACATGATTCACAAAAATCTGCCTTTAAAAGCCTTCCTCAAATTTCGGATGCTCATGATGTTTCTTCCATTTCAAAATCAAAATTCAAAATCTTGATCGGAAGGCCTTTCCCCTCGCTCATGGATTCAGAATGCTTCATTCTCTGCTCCAGCTTCTTAATGGCATGTACAGGATGGCGTCTCCTTCGCCACATCTTCTAATGGGAAGAAACATATGAGAAGGTATGCAAGAGTGTCAATACTACTCCCCAACCCCTGCTTCTCCCCACCCTTTTATGATGGAAAATTCCATTTTTTCTCCCATCACTAATCAACTACAGATTCTTAATTTAGGAAGAAGATTTGTATTTCACAATATCACTAAAGGCTAGAAGGAAGAAGACGGAGCTAAAAGGCAGGCTTCATATGAAAGAAGACAGAGAAAGGAGATGAAATGCAAAGAAGCAACCAATGAAAAACCCAGAAGCACATTTTTGGATTCAATGCATCAGAGGCAATGAAAGGAAATATTGAATCAAGCACATTTTTAGAAAGAAGTCACCTATGCTATGATGAATCAAAGCAGAGGAAGTGAAATGACAATGGAAAGTATATCTAATTATAGTAAGAATTCAGGAACTTTCACCCTGTTTACATATCTATTCATTTTCGTTTGTGGATTCACCGCCCACCAGTAAAGCTATAAGGAAAGCTGAAAAATACTGTTCTTTGTTTTCTTCCTATAGGCTGGCCAATGAACAAGGAAAGCAAGAAAGTGGCAAAATATATGTTCTCTCTTTTAATTCCAACCCAGTGGTAATGTGGAAAAAGACAGTAGTTTCTGCTCCAAACACTTCACAAATTTGAAGCTTTCATACCGCCATGGAAGTCTTAAGCAAAAGTGCGGTTGCGAGCTGATTTCACTACATGAGAGAAGAGGAGTTGCATATTACATTGGAAGCAAGAGATGCAGCGGCTGGGGAAGAGTTGAGTATATTATGGAGCGGTAAGGTTTTGGAGAAGAAGGGTAGAGATAGGTAGGGATCAAAGAGTTGCGGCGTCAAGAATTAGAGAAAGCCAGCCATGGAGATTGATATGTGAGAGTGCTTTCTTCTTCCTCTTCCTTTTCTTCTCTTTCTACGAACTCAAGAGTGTTGCCCTCCCACTCACTACAAAGAAGTACTTCTCCTACTTTCTTCTTCACACTTTACCATTTCTTTCTTCATTTTCTATCACACTGACATCATACTAGCCACACACGCTCACCGAGGTGGAAGTTTCACCTCCAGCCACATATAAAAAATCCCCACCCCCATTTGTTCCCTTTTTTTATTCTTTTTATTTTGTGTTTGTGTAGTGTGTGATCATATAGTAGTAAACAATGAATCTCCCCCTTTTTAAATGTTTAAGTGGGTACTTGTTACTCTTTAAGTTGTTTGAGATTTTGTTTTAATTTCCTTATCAATTGTAGTAGTGCGTTTTTCTACATCTTCTAACATTTTCTTTTAAAAACACTGTTCTGCAAGCACACTTTCTAACATTTTGTATCATTTAATTATATAAAAATGATCAAACAAATATATTTCTATTTCAAACATTTTTTCTAGAACAATAAGCATGAACCGATTCTCATGACTCCTCATTTCTATAGGATCTAGCTGAAAGTGTCCACCTTCATCAATTATGTGGGTGGTGTGGTGCTTCTTTGAAATGTAATCCAAAGTATCCTAAGGTTGAACCAATTTCATGTTTTTGTTTTTAAACAAATCATTGTTAAACCAATAAATTGGTACTTCACTGTTTTCCCCCCAAAATCAATGTACTTTATCTCAATGGTGAATGTTTAAGGCACTTTGATTAATATAAGTTATCAGTATTCTTTGCTTCTTTTTCTCTATTATCTCCTCTACTCTCTCATGATTTTGTAGAACATTAGGGATCATATGCATGAGTTGGATAACATTAGAGGACTTGGATGTAAAGGAAGATTAAATATGCATCTTGTATTATGTCATTCTAATATATATCCATTCTCTCATATATTTTGATTTCCCCCGTATTTTTAAGTAATCTTTCCGATCCTAATTATAAGCTTCTACAAAAAAATTAAAGGGTCGGATATTTAAGACGGGAATATAACCTCGGATTGAAACATATTATGCATATTTTGACACGAGATTCTCCATGTCACTTCATAAAAGTAAGAAAAAAACAACATAGTCTTGTATTTAAATGACACTACTTAAATGACATAGTTAAGTGTAATAGTATTTATCCAAGAAGTTGAAGTATGTAATTAATTGAAGTTTTCTCCAATAAAAAAGCTTGAGAGAGTGAAGATATATATCTCATTTGGGCATTCATACTTGATTTTTTAAAAAAATAATAGATAAAAAATATATTATAAAAATAAATCTTGTATAAATGAAATATCTAATAGATACTATCAATTTATATATATAATAGAGATATGTTTAAATTAGAAGATTATAATTTTTATCCATTGAAATACTCCCTCCGTTCTAAATATAAGATCACTTTGGTTAACTTGGGGAGATTAAGGAAGACAATAAAATTACATGATCTTCCCAAAATCCCTTCAATTACTTAACTTTTAAAGGAGGAGGGACTTTCAATGAAAAGAGGGAGTATAAGGGTAGTTTAGACAAAATTTGAGATAAAATAGGAAGTGATCTTATATTTAGGAACTTATCCACTTCCTTAAAGTGATCTTATATTTAGGAACAGAGGGAGTAATATTTTCTTTAAACATCATTATAATTGTTTTAAAAAAGGTTTTATATTTTCTACATGTGATTGGAGATATCGTTCAAATTAGAAGTGAGACCATCCCCCTACCATACATCTCTCATCCCTCCCTCCCATGCCATATACAAACAAGTTAACTCATTATGAATATTTGTTACTCAATCATTCACACAAGGAAAACAGTTTCTTCCAAGCAACTCAAATCATATTTATAACACAAGACATACTTCACAACCAATTTGCAATAACATTTCAATTACTTGAAATATAAACATATACCACCTTTACACAATTAATTTATTAGGCAAACATTTCTCACACAACTTTCACAATTAATAACATACATCAAGTTAGAAATTGCAAAACAAACAATTTCAATAGAATTCCAATCATCATAACAAGTCAATTCATCAATTAATCCTACTCTTCAACACACAAGCAAAACAAACAAGGAGATAATGTCAATAATTTCTATTTCACTTTACATTCATGATCACTTGTTATTTTCAAGTTATTTTAATCCATTAATCCCAATAAGGTTCTTTGTGATGCCTCGACTATGATTATGTCCGGATCATAATTATATTCGAGACCCCACTATAGAATCCTTATTCCGTCATTCTTCCTAAATTCTTATACATATCAACATTATTTTGTTATTCTTTCTATGTTCATCTCAATCTCTCCACAATACCTATTCAATTTCTCTTATCACTCTCTCCCCACCACGGGATGAGTGATATTCCTCTCAAAAGGCCAGATATTCATGCACAGAAGGAAGGGAAACTATAGTATGTATATTGCCAATCTATATGCAATGCAGCACAGTCCAGGGTTATCGTATACCAAATACTGATAACCAAGTTGTAACATAATGTTACTAATTCCCTGATTAATTCAATACTACCTTCACTAACTATGATAGAAAAATGATTTCCATAATATCAATAAACCTATCATAGTTAGAAAAAGAATTTCCTACTAATAATCATTATCCATGATAGAAAAGAATTTTCTAATATAACCTGAATACTATCATGGATAATTAATAGCTAACCATGTTAGAAAAGAATCACCTAACATGGTTAGAAAAAGGAGCAACCTAGTACATTTCCCCGATTAACCAATAATATCACTAAAAATAAAAATATGCGGAAGCGAATGCAGACCTATACATTTTTGGCAATATACATGTTTTCATAGTCTAAATAACCTTTGAAATTTAATTCTCTTCCTGTTTCTCGTGCCTGTGCATGATCACCTGCAAAAATGTGAGTAATCGTGGGATGAGACAAAATTGTCCCAATAATCACCGCTTAACTCACTATAACAGTGAGATGTGCGGTAGTAAGGGCGTCTAAAGGGTATCACAGTTTTAAAATCAATAATACATATATATATCAAGAAATCTCCCAAACTTCATTCAAATCTCTGTCACTTCTCAACAATAATCTCATCATCTCTATCTCCAATCCATGCGTATTACTACCCCAACTCTCACACTCACCTATAGATGCATTGTGCCACCACGGTGCATTCAAGCATCTATTCTTCACTATATGATTTGACACTGTGTCCCTCTCCATAATGAGGGGACAATTTCCCTTTCTGGCAATCTCTAGAGAGGGAACCCCAATTCTGTTTTCCATTACAGAACGGGAACGGTTGGACTCTTCAATGCCAAACAACCGTAGGGGCGGTTGGGCTCTTCAATGCCAAACAAACGTAGGTCACTTCTCTCAATAAGTCGACCTATAAACCCCGATCCAATAAATCCGAAAAGGATCATCAGTACAAATAACTGTCGATTGGCCTATCGACAGTTATCATCGCGCGATGGTACATATATATCAGTGTCATGCAAACCTCACAATATCCATCAATTTCAATCTCATCATCAATATCATGAACCATTATCATTCCCTTCACTATCTCAATCTCAACTATTCAACTTATTCTCTCAACCTAACTATCAACATCTCTCACATAATACCATCTGAACCTCTCACATCATACCAGAATAAACACCAGCCAGGATAATATGTATAATGTTTCAAATTCCTTTTATATGAAAATAATCGTGTTTGAAAGGCACCCGATAGCCTGTTTTGTATAAAAATACCCTTTTAAAGATAATATATATATAGAGGGTGAGAAGGGATTTTACAAAATCCCTAACTAACGTCACCCTCAATGTTATAGCAAGGTTAAGTGTGATTACCTGTCGCCCTTTAGCAATTCTACGCGATTTCTCAACCTTTCTTCCTTGATGCCACGAAAGCCTACTTGCATCCACTCCTATAATAATATATAGCCAAATGATAAATTAATATCATTTCCCTTTTATCGTAGTTCAACGTCTCTCTCGTTCTTATATGTTACTACCCACTTTCCCCTCTTTAAATAATTCTTTTCATGCCATCTTTCTATCATCCAAATTCAACTAATAACTATCACAAGTTCTTACTGGTATTTATGTGTTTTTCAATATCACAAGTAACCTTAAATCAACCATTAACATTACCCAAAGACAAGAATAAAGGCCTCCTTTAATATTGTTTCTATCATCATCACATAACAAAGAATTTACAAAATCTATCATGTTAGTCAAGCATATATCATTTCAATTCACCTTATCAATCATACATGATTATACCAATTAATCATGTACATCAAACAATTCCCCAAGCAACCTGATAGGTAAATTAAATTCCAATGCATACATTATAGCATATGCTTCACTCATTTGCCTAAATTCCTTCAGAAGTTAAACAAACAGGACTTACACTCTTCAATCCTAATAAGCTATCAAGCATGCAAAACCAACATTAAGTACATGCTCCAAACAGAGAAATCAAAAGACATTTAGTTCCAAAAATCACACAGAGAAAGAAGCATATTCAGCAGAAACACTAGACTAACCAAAAATTTCATCACACACTTTCCTTTTCTTAAACATTTGGCCTACAAGCTTGTTTATATAACCACCCTTTCCTTTAAATGTCCTTAACTACCAAATTAAACCTCACAATCAAAATTTCCAGCTAAACAGGGAAGAAAAACAAAAACTCATTTCCATACTTTAATCTTATATCCAAGTAGCAAAGGCACCCAATCTCATGAAAATGATTAACCACCTAACACTGAGATTTCCAACATGTTCTAAGAAACCAATTCACCAAAGCATTAAGTAATCTTCAAGCCAATCCAAAAGAAAGTACATGAAAATCCATAATCATGTCCTAAATAAAGAGGACCAGAATTTCCATTTCAAAGGAAAGAACATAAATTTTAGCATGCAAGAACACTATACATATATCTAAACATAGCATACCAATATGAAACCAACCATTGCCACACTTCAATCACAAAACTATGGACCTTTGATGATAATGTTCACAAGCATAACCTAAACTTGTCCAAAATACACATCTCAAGCTCAAATGAATTTCTCCACTCTCCTAAGCATTTCAACGAACACCTTGAGGGCAATAATATTCAAACAATAGTTATAAACTCCCCAATCATCACACTCTTGCCTAAAAGCTTCCAAACACCATTTAATCAACTAAAGTCATCAACTATAATATCTATGAATCTTTGATACACATGCAAGCATAACACATCGACAATCTTTCAACTAACACCTTATTAACCAATTTCAAATACCCACACAATGCACACATACATACACATATACAGATTCACACAAAAAAAACAAAACAACAGAATTTCTAATCATCAACATAAATCCTTGACTAATTTACACTCTACTACACGGTAAACTAAACAGATCAAGCATCTCAAAATATATACAGAAAACACCATACTCTCAAATAAACAAGGCACCCAAGAACACATAATCAAACTTGAAAGCATAAAGGGCAATCAATCCACTGTCATTTAGTCTACTTAATTAAGTTACAGAAATAAAACAATGCACCCACATACTAGTCAATAACAAATTGAAGAATAAAAGGCAATTCAAGAATCCCAAAAGTTAGGGTTTTCAAAAATCTGTACTAAACTCTTGTAAGCCTTCAAATTAAACCTCAAATCCTTTTTCAAACACTAAAACTCGAAGCTTTAGACTCCCTACATCGATTTTTAAACTTAGAAACCCCAATCAAATTTCGGATTACCCTCTCAAAGTCTCGGCCAAAATGAAAAACAAGTGTGGAACAAGGAAATGAAGTTACCTATGTGTGAAACCAAGCTTACATGCTTCCATGAAGCTCGCCGTCGCCGTCAGCCGCTGGGCTCGCCGGAGAACGAAGGAAACAACGGAGGGAGCATGGAGAACGAAGAAGACAAGTAGGAAAAATGGAGGAACAACTGACACACGCGATTTCGAAGGCTTGGGAGAAGGAGAAGAAATGAACGATGATGGTGAAGCTAATATGAAACAGAGAAACGATGAGGATGGTGAGGAGTGGAAGAAAACGAAAATGGAGGAGGAAGGAGGCTGCGCAGAACTTACACCGCCTCCATTCACCACCGTTGACGACGGCCACCACCGCCGCCGAGGGAGGGCGGACGCGTGGTCAGAAGAAGGAAGGGATAGGAGCAGGAGGGAGGCCGCAAAAATGAGAGAAAACGAAGATGATGAAGGAAGGGGAGGAAGGGTCTGTCGGGTTTTATGAGAAGGAGGAGGGATAAGGCTGCGTTTGGTTAGGTGAATTAAGGGGGTTTTTGATTATTTACAGCCCAAACTTGTCACAGTGTACTCTTTTTAATTTAAAACCACTTAAACCAGCCTCCAATCTTCTTAAACTTCAAAATATTTTTAGCTTTATCATTCCCTCATATTTCAAACTCTTCATTTCTTAATTAATTATATGCACATTTACTGCTCAAAATTTTCAAAATGTCCCCAAAAATCACCAAAAATTCCTAAAAATTCCAAAATTCCGAATTTCTCCATTTATTATTTCCCAAAACACTCCTTGATCCTATATTAAATTTTCAGGATGTTACAACCTCTCTCTTCTGGGCTTTTTTGTTGGAAGGGGTTCACAATGATTAAAATAAAGCTTTGGCTACCTTTACTAAGTATAGTTTATTCGATTTAACCATTTAGAGTGCTATTTCAAGATAAACCTTATACAATAAAATTATAAGGGCTAAAATTAGGCTAAAGTATTCATTTGGTCCCTTATGTTTGCATCAAGTTTCAATTTAGTCCTTTATGTTTGGAAAGTACACTTTTAGTCTTTTTTGTTAACACCGTTAGTTTAACTTAACGGAAAATGCTAACTTAATAATTTTAAATGATTATTTTATAATGAAATTGGATCAAAAATGATAAATTTTGAAAATATAACAATATTTACACTCAAATATTTTAATCTGAACATTTTTTCAGTATTTAATAATCATTTAAAATTGTTAATTTAACATTTTCCGTTAAGTTAAACTAATGGTGTTAACAAAAAAGGACTAAAAGTGTACTTTCCAAACATAAAGGACTAAATTGAAACTTGATGCAAACATAAGGGACCAAATAAATACTTTAGCCTCCAAATTATCAAAAAAAGGGAACAATGTTAAAATTAGTTGAAAATGGCCGGGCAAATTGAATTGCACTCAGTTTTCCCTTAGTTGTTTTTTAATTTTTTTTATCAGAAGTTGTTTTTTAAAATAATGCAATAATATTTACATTTGTATTAAATTTTTTTTTGCTGCCACATTTGTATTAAATTTACTACCAAAGAATTTTACATCGAGTTTGATGTTTTTTTTTATAATGCATTGAGTTTGATGTCAGAGCTTTTGGCATATGGCAATTTACATTACTTCGCGCCTTTGTTTGTTGTACTCACGCGCTTCATTTTTTTTTATCAGAAACGCGCTTCATTTTTCAAATTATACAGGAGTAGTATATTTTAAACTACACCCATGTTCCCGTTGTAAAATCTTATAAAACAAAACAAAACTTGAATAGTATGTATTTCTGTTTTTTTTATAACAGAATAGTATGTATTTCTTTCAAGCTTTCAGCATCAATTTCAATTTTACGTTTTTTTTACCTTTCAATTTTTTTTATAACAATTTTACCTTTCAATTTTTTTATAACAATTTTACCTTTCAATTTTATGTTATATCAATATGATTTTATTTCTTGTTTTTTACCAGAACATCATTCTAATTCTCAAAGTTTGAAAAGTGTATTCTAATTCGTTTTTCGTCAACATCAATAAATTCATCCAACCGAAAACGTGACTCAACATATTTAAATAAAGATTATGTATTTAAATATCGGAAATTGGAAATAGGAAATACTCCAGATTAGGGGTGGGCATTCGGTTTTTCGGTTCATAACCGAACCGAAACCGAAAATAACCGATAACCGAATTGTCTATAAATCGTAAACCGAAACCGAAACCGAATAACCAATAACCATAACCGAAAAACCGAATTAATTTCGGTTCGGTTATGGTTATTTTTCGGTTAATTTTGGGCTTTTTTTGTTTTATGGCCCAAACGAATTTTTTTAAGATTGGTCATGCATTTTAAGTTTCCTCCACACCTAGTTATACTTTCAACACAATCTATACAATTTTTTCTCACAAAATAAGAGCAACTAAAATTCAAAGTATCAACCAAACAAAAAATTACATTCAAATAGCAAGCATTTTTAGGACAACAACCAACAAAAATAAAAGAGCCACCCAATTTGTCCTAATCTTGAATAGAGGATAGCAAACTCAACATAAACAAATTCATTGTTTACTAAAGATCCTCCAAAAGCACATAGTCAGCATGTAATGTTTTGCTTCAACCAAAGCAAAAATTTTATCCTTTACAAGTTTAGACTGAACAAATGAAAACTACAAAATGTTAAAAGTCGTCCAATATTAGTAATTTCCTCTTAATATGGAACTATCTATTGAATTCTATAAAAGATATTTGAGGCAAACTTAGAGTATAATCTTAAACATTGAATGAGCAAAAAAATAATAAGAGGAAAAATTGGAATATGGAGAGGGTGAAAAAGGAAAAGAAACATGTTGAATGAGTCGAAAAAGCAATGAATTTCTCTTCTGAAACATATGGGTATTTTTTTTGTTTTAACCAAATTCATTTTATCATTGATATTGATTTATTGAGTTTTTTTAAAGCATATTGAATTTTTCGGTTTTTTCGGTTAACCATTAATTTTTTTTAAAGAAACCGAAACCGAACCGATAACCGAAATGAGAACCAAATGAAAAACGAAACCGAAACCGAAAACCGAAAAACCGAAACCGAAAAACCGATAACCATTTGGTTCGGTTTGGTTTTCGGTTTTCGGTTTGTTTTGCCCACCCCTACTCCAGATGTTCAAATCTAAATTTTGGCTCCAACGGTAAGAAAACGCGTCTGTCCTTTTGGCGGGAGGAGACTCTTGTTCTTCAATTCAATTCAACTCTCCTTCCTCCCAAAGGACTCCTAATTCTCTTCACAACAAACACACCTTATAAATACTCCCTCCCTCTCCTTCCAAATCATTCCATTCAATTCAATTCAACACAATCATGTGGAGCCTCGATTCCGATTGGTACTCTCCCAAACGCCTTCTCAGCACTCCCGCCTATTACGATTTCCCGGTAACTCAATTCATTATATTCTTCAACATCTTCGTACTCTCTCGTGCTCATAATATTATGTTAATTGCGATTTTAATTTGTTTGTTTGTTTTTTTTCGCAGGGTGATCGCTTCATACCTAATAGGAGTTTGATGGATCTTGATCAAGCCCACAGTCTCTTGACCAATAGGACCACAACATTTCATAACCCTAACTTTCATGTATCTATTATTATTCTTCTCTCTTCTTTTCCTCTTTTTTCTTTATGTTTTTACTATTTCGTTTGTTAGTTTTCTGCAGTATGAGTATTTACTTGCTTCTTGTTATTATATTGCTTTTTTGAGCTCAAGAAATTCAAGATATAGCCAAATATTAATGTAGTGTTGAATATGGTTCTTGACTGAACCATAATAGTAGTATGTGAATTAGCAGATTTTTACTCTCTGTGTTTTTCTTTGTTAATTATTATATCATCGTTATTTTTCCGAAATTTGCAAGAGATTATTAATTAACATGAGGATTTTCTGGTGCCACTGCTAATGAGTGATATGTATGAATTTGTATAAGGGTAGTATTGTATAATTCTGGATCTAACATTGAGTTTCAAGATTATTATGTTAATTTGTGAATTAGGGGATTTTTACTGTCTGTTTTTCTTTCTGAATTATTATATCATCGTTATTTTTCCGAAATTTGAAAAAGATTATTGATTCACATGAGGATTTTCTGGTGCGTACTGCTAATGAGTTTCAAGATTATTATGTTATATGTAACGAATCTTGGTTTCTTGACATTAGTTTTTTTTTTTATTATTATCTGCTTTCTGCTGTATGGATTGTTAAATATTTGGGAATGACATGATGACAGGAAAAGTACAGGCAGGAAGTGGCGAAGAAGTTGAGTTTGGATTCTGAAGGGAGGCCATTTAGAATGTTGGTTTTCAGAGGAAGCCCAAAATCAAGTAGAAAGTCTATTCGTCGCATTGATGAGATGCGAGAAGAAGAGGCTGCCGCTTTACAAAACAGTGCCATTAAGCAAAAGATCCGTCAATTGCCTAAGGTATACCTACAACCTTTCTTATAATTGCGTACACGTCTGTTTCAAACCTAATACCAAATATGAAGCCAATATATGCAAAACGACTATGTAGTTATGTATGAATTAATGCTGAAGAACTCAATTTGGAATTGAACTAGACCAATAATTTGATCACAAAGTTCAACAGTTTATGCAAAAGTATTTATAGCTTGTTTTAATGTATATGTGAGAGCTGTACAAAAATTTATAGGTCTAATATCAGCTGCTGCCTATATTTTGTTTCTTATAAGCATAAGTAGGTAAAATATGCAAAAGGGTTTGTGGCTGAATATTGGGGTTTTCTGTTGGGAAAATAATACAGCTCCAAGGATGTAGTTAATGTAGTTTTCTGATAATAAATAGTTTTCGTTAATCAAGTTGCAGAAATTTCTTTTTGAATTCTTTGCCAAAATAGAGCATATTCTTTCGTTTCGACTCAGTTGAAAATATTTAGTAATTCTACACTCTTGCAGGGAGAAGCAAGGATATTGGACGCTCCACGCCTTAAGAATGATTTCTACTTAAATATTATGGACTGGGGCAAGAACAATGTTCTAGGTATTGCTTTGGGCTCAGAGTTATATTTGTGGAATGCAGAGAATAGGAATGTAGTCAAGTTGTTCCAAGCCAACCGCGGTGATTATCCCACGAGTGTTGCCTGGTCGGAAGACTCCCGATATGTGGCAGCTGGCTTTAAGTCCTCTAAACTTCAATTGTGGGATGCTGAGACTTCCAAAGCTGTACGTGTCTCTTACAAATTATCTTGGCTTCTCTAAGATCAGTCATAGTTTGGAATGGACAGTGCAAATACTAATCTATGTATTTTCATTTTCAGGTAAGAAGTCTAGAAGGTCACAGTGGAAGAATAGCAACCTGTTCATGGAATGGTCGCGTTTTGACATCAGGAAGCCAAGACAAATCTATAATCAACCATGATGGTAATATAGTTAGTCATGCACACTCTTTAACATGTGTTTGTGAATTTAACAAGCTATTGATGGAATGAATTTGTTCTTGTTTTCAGTAAGGGCGAGAAATAACGTAACTTCCCGGCTTCAGGCTCACAAAGAAGAGGTTTGTGGATTGAAATGGTCAGAAAGAGGCACTATCTTGGCTAGTGGTGGCAACGAGAATCTTATATTTATATGGGACTCTGCCAAAATGAGTTCTTCCAGTTACACGTATTGTTTTGATGGCCATAACGCAGCAGTAAAGGCTCTTGCTTGGTGCCCTTATCAGTCAGATGTACTTGCATCTGGAGGTGGCACGCAAGATGGATGTATTAAGACATGGAATGTACAAAAGGGAACTTGCATAAGCAGCATTGATACCAAAGCTCAGGCAAGATAGATAAATTTAAATTTTTACTGTAACTATTTTCCTGCAAAACTAAATTGTCATTGGACCTCACCTCATGATACTTTCCCAATTTTAACTGTTCTAGTTTTGCTGATCAACAAGTTTGGTTCACTTAATACTTAATAGCACAAATTGGTACTTCTGTAATTGCTGGTTATATCAGGACCTAAATACATGACTTGGTCTAACTGAAGCAATATGGTATTTGGTGCAGGTTTGTGGGTTAGAGTGGAATAGGCACCACAAGGAGTTATTAAGTGGTCATGGGTTTAGTACTGGTACTCATCAGAACCATCTTTGCTTATGGAGGTATCCATCCATGACTAAAATAGGAAACTTGAACAGTCATGCTGATAAGCCTTATTTGACTTATTCTAGGCGCAAGAAACATGCAGCACCACCTCTAGAATAAGTAGCAATTGTTTTAGGTGTTTTATGTTGATTGATTATTTTTATTTTATTTGTTGTATGTAGACAGTCAAATGTATGTAAGTAGTGGAGTAGTGGGTTTAGGATGTGGTGTCAGTTTTTTATTTTGTTGTCAGTTTCCTTCAGTTATTCAGTGTGGTCAGTTAGTGGTCAGTTATTTTATTTTTCAACAAATGAAAAAAAAAAACCAAAAATATGCTCTGTAACTTTCTGTATATATAGGCCATTGGCCCTGTGGAATGAAGCAAGGAATTTACAGAGTAAAAAAGAGTTTATTATGGAGATTCTCCTGGGCTGTTTGTAAGATTAAGTGAGATTCTTACTTGATCTTTGCAAATAGATTAACATCAGTGTTCTTATTGTTGTTTCTGTTTACTTCTTAAATTCAAGTCCTATCAAATTGGTATCAGAGCAGGTTTCATTTCAATGGTTACTACAAGATCATCACAACATGATCCTGGAGAAGGGACTTCTCTTGGGCCGGATCCTTTGGCTGCAATTGCTTCTAAGTTGGAAACCCTAGATGAATTGAGGGACAAGGTAGCAGCGCTGGAAGTACAGTCAAAGAATAATGAAAAGAAGAAATCAAGAATTGGTAGATGGGCAGATGAATGTGAAGAAGAGGAAAGGCAATTTCACAGACTAAGGCCTCCCCAAGCCAAGATTGAATTTCCGAAATTCAAAGGAGGGGATCCAAGGGGCTGGATTTTACAAGCAGAAAAATTCTTTCGGTATTATGCTACACCGGATGATGATAAAGTAGATATTGCTTCAATGTATCTAGAAGATGAGGCACTTGATCTTTTCTCTTGGTTAAATTCTGATCGCACCATTCTTTATTGGGAAGATTTGGTGAAGGCATTAGAAGAACATTTTGGGCCTCCAGAGTACCAAAATCCAGATGAACACCTTAGCACAATTAGGCAAGAAGGGACTGTGGCAGAATATCGCCATGAATGGTCAAGAAGAGTGGCAAGGGTTACAAACTGGCCAGAACATTGTCTTCTTGGGGTTTTCATGGGTGGATTGAAGGAAGAATTGAAGACTAAAGTCCGTATTCACAAACCACGTACAGTGTTTAGAGCATCATCTCTTGCCCTAGAATTTGAGAAAGAAGTGGAGCAAACCCATGGATATAAATCTGGGACAAAAAAGGGGCCAATTCGGCCCAATCCATTTTACCCAAACTCCCATGCCTATTCTGCTCGTGAACAGAAAGGGGGAATTACAGCCTCATTAGAAATCTCAAAACCATCCTCTTCAACATCAAATCCTTCCTTTTCTGTGAATGCATCAAGTGTTCCTTATCCCATGGGTGAATCTCGGCCAAACTCCAATTCTGAAGTAGAGAGGCAGAGAAGGAGAGATAAAGGGTTGTGCTTTCGTTGTGGTATGCAATTTCGGCCTGGCCATAGATGCAACAGAAATTTTTCTTTAATGGAAATTGTTGATGAAGAAGAAGAAATTGTCAGTCCCGTAGCCGAAGAAGAAGATGCTGAAAACGTAGGACCCTTGGCTGAGATCTCATTCAATGCAATTGTGGGCAGATCATCGGCTTCTACCATGAAATTGGAAGGGGAAATTCAAGGGAGGCGAGTTTTAATTCTCATAGATAGTGGGTCAACCCACAATTTCATTTCACAAGCTTTAGTTTCTGATTTGAAACTTCCAGTAGAGAAATTACCTATTTTTGGAGTTCAAATTGGAGATGGCAGGATGGTCAGGTGCTCTCAAATTTGCAAGAATGTGGAGGTAAAAATCTCTGATCTCAATATTAATCAGGATTTTTATCCTTTCACTTTAAGAGGGTCAGAATTGGTGCTTGGAGTTAAATGGTTGGCGTCACTAAATACTATTGAAGCAAATTGGAATAAGATGTTCATGGTTTTCTGGATGAACGGGAAGAAATACAAGCTGCAAGGAATTCCTTCAAAGACCAAGACTCATGTTTGTTTGCAAAGCATGCTACTGGAAACAGAGGAAAGAGTTGCTGATTTGCAAATAAAAGGTGTATGTGAGGAATTTTCTTCTATTTTTGATGAACCAACCTCTCTACCTCCTTCAAGAAACCATTTCCATACCATCACTCTTCTACCAAATTCACCACCACCAAATCTAAGACCCTATCGTTATCCACATTACCAAAAGGATGAGCTTGAGTCACAGATTGCTGCCCTATTAGAAAGAGGATTCATTCGCCCCAGCATCAGTCCATATGCAAGCCCAGTATTATTAGTTAGTAAAAAGGATGGTTCCTGGAGACTTTGTGTTGATTATCGTCGCCTCAACAAGATCACAGTTCCAGATAAGTACCCAATTCCAAACATTGATGAGCTTCTGGATGAATTGAATGGGTCTGTTTATTTTTCAAAAATTGATTTAAGATCTGGGTATCATCAGATCAGGGTGCTTCCTTCTGATATTGAGAAGACTGCATTTCGCACTCATTCCGGTCATTATGAATTTGTTGTTATGCCATTTGGTTTGACCAATGCACCAGCAACTTTTCAAGCAGTCATGAATGATTTGTTTCGTCCTTATTTGAGAAAATTTGTACTGGTGTTCTTTGATGATATTCTGGTGTATAGCTCCTCTTCACAGGAACATATTGAACATCTTAGGACTGTTTTCCAGATTTTGAAGCAACATTGTTTCTTTGCAAATGAGAAGAAGTGTTCTTTGGGGAAAGCGAAAATTGAATATTTGGGGCATATTGTATCAGCTAAGGGTGTAGAAGTAGTTCCAGAAAAGATTATGGGAGTCATTCAGTGGCCCACTCCTAAAACAATAAAGGAGTTAAGGGGTTTTCTTGGATTAACTAATTACTACAGAAGATTTGTGAAGGATTATGGAATTATTGCTAGGCCTTTAACAGACTTGACAAAGAAAGATGCTTTCTTTTGGAGTGAAAAGGCTCAAGATGCATTTGAAATGTTAAAAGAAGCATTGACTACAACACCGGTGCTTCAGTTGCCTAATTTCCACTTGCCTTTTACAGTAGAATGTGATGCCTCTATGAGTGGAGTAGGAGCAGTTCTTATGCAAAATGGGCACCCCATTGCATATTTCAGTAAAGGTTTGTCATTCTCCAATAGATATAAATCTGCTTATGACAGGGAATTACTTGCTTTGGTGTTGTCTCTTCAAAAATGGCGCCATTACTTGTTGGGAAGGCCATTTCAGGTTCAAACTGATCATTACAGCCTCAAGCATTTATTAGATCAGCGAATTTTTACTCCATCTCAGCAGAGATTAATGGTAAAGTTACTCCCTTTTGACTTCACCATTCACTATAAATCTGGAAAGAACAATGCAGCAGCAGATTCCTTGTCCAGAAAGCCAGAGCAAGTGGAATTCTTCCATTTAGTAATTCCTATGGTCAAAGATATACAACAACTACCCCAAGAATTGTTAAAGGATGATGAGACACGCAAGATTATTGAAGAATTGCAGCAGCATCCTAATCCTTTTTCAAATTACAGTGTAGTTAATGGAAGATTGTATTATCACACCAGGTTGGTCATTCCCAAAAACAGCCCACTTCGTCAACAATTGTTAGAGGAGGCACATGCTACTCCTATTGGTGGCCATGGAGGGTTTCTAAAGACTCTCAAGAGGTTAAGTGAGAAATTATATTGGAAGGGAATGAAAAATGATGTAAAGCGTTTTGTACAGACATGTCAGATTTGCCAGAGAAACAAGTATCAAACACTTGCGCCTGCTGGATTACTTCAACCTCTCCCAATTCCAGAAAGAATTTGGGAGGATATATCCATTGATTTCATTACAGGTCTTCCAAAATCAAGGGGTTATGATGTTATTTTAGTGGTGGTGGATCGCCTCAGCAAATACAGCCACTTCATTGCATTAACTCATCCTTTTTCGGCTAAAACTGTTGCTGAAAAATTCTGCCAAGATATTGTACGCTTGCATGGTATGCCCCGTTCCATTGTATCTGACAGAGATTCTATTTTCTTAAGTACATTTTGGCAGGAACTTTTTCGTTTAAGCCACACTCGCTTGAATATGAGTACGGCATATCACCCACAAACAGATGGGCAGACCGAAGTGATGAACCGCTGCTTAGAGACATATTTGAGATGTTTTGCAAGTGATCAACCTAAGAAATGGAGCAAGTTTCTTTGTTGGGCAGAATTTTCTTTCAATACTAGTTTTCAAGTTGCTGCTGCCACTACACCTTTTAAACTAGTATATGGGAGAGAGCCGCCCTCCATCATTCCCTATGTTAAAGGGGAAACCCTTGTGGCTGATTTGGAAGATCAATTAGAGGAGAGAGATGCTATGATTAAACTTCTTAAGGATAATTTGATGAAAGCACAAAACCGAATGAAACAGCAAGCTGATCAACATAGGAGGGATGTGCAATTTAAAGCTGGAGATGTTGTTTGGTTACGTTTGCAGCCTTACCGCCAGCAGTCATTAACAAAAAGAAGGTTTGAAAAGTTATCTCCAAGGTTCTTTGGTCCTTACAAGATTCTCAAGAAGGTTGGACAGGTAGCTTATGAGTTGGAGCTCCCTTCAAATACCACAATCCACCCTGTTTTTCATGTTTCTTTACTACGCCCAGCACCTGGACAATCTGTTTGTACACCACTAGCACCATTGCCATTGACCAATAACATGGAGCTAGTACTCAATCCCATTAAAGTTCTACAGCATCGTTGGCTCAATACACAACAACTTGAACTTTTGATTCAATGGGATAAAAGACCAATTGAAGATGCTACGTGGGAAGATTATGATCTATTCTCCAAGCAATTTCCTAAATTCCAACTTGAGGACAAGCTGGCTTTCCAAGGGGGGAGTATTGATAAGCCTTATTTGACTTATTCTAGGCGCAAGAAACATGCAGCACCACCTCTAGAATAAGTAGCAATTGTTTTAGGTGTTTTATGTTGATTGATTATTTTTATTTTATTTGTTGTATGTAGACAGTCAAATGTATGTAAGTAGTGGAGTAGTGGGTTTAGGATGTGGTGTCAGTTTTTTATTTTGTTGTCAGTTTCCTTCAGTTATTCAGTGTGGTCAGTTAGTGGTCAGTTATTTTATTTTTCAACAAATGAAAAAAAAAAACCAAAAATATGCTCTGTAACTTTCTGTATATATAGGCCATTGGCCCTGTGGAATGAAGCAAGGAATTTACAGAGTAAAAAAGAGTTTATTATGGAGATTCTCCTGGGCTGTTTGTAAGATTAAGTGAGATTCTTACTTGATCTTTGCAAATAGATTAACATCAGTGTTCTTATTGTTGTTTCTGTTTACTTCTTAAATTCAAGTCCTATCACATGCTTCCAGAGTTCTCCATCTCTCTCAGGTATGGTTGATTTTAATTTTAACTCAATCTTAGTGGTATGACATGTTGCAAATTCAGATCAAATTTATGGTGACGTCTATAATGCTGATGACTATTTATGTCTTTCTTTTACTTGCAGAGCCCAGATGGGTTGACGGTGGCATCAGCCGGTGCAGACGAGACTCTTCGGTTTTGGGACATTTTTGGTCCACCCAGTAAAAACGATGCAAATATGTCAGAGCTGGATAACCTCTTGTCCTTGAAGATATCCCCAATTAGATGATGTGAATGAGTTTATCCCCTTAAGCTAGTAAAATTTTGGTGTAAATTTTTGTTATCCATTACATTGATGGGCACGATCCAATATTTGGTTTATTGAGATAAATACATGTAATTGGTGGTAAACAGTGGCATATGTTCGTGAATTTGCATGTAAAATAGCTGTAAAGCCGCAACAAGTTTACCGAGTCACATAGTGCCTGCATTGAGCAGGTTTTCAAAATGTCCATAATATTGGTGTTCATTATATTTGTGTGTGTGTGTGTGTGTGTGAAGAACTAACATAGTGTCTTCAATAACAGGTTTTCAAGTTGTCCATAAGATAGGTGTTCATTGAAGCGCGCGCGCACCCACACAGATATATGAAAAACTAACTCTAAATATGTAGAAGAATTATAACTAACTATGATTCTAGATCAAAATTTTGATTAGTTTACATGATTTGGTTTGGTCTGGACCAATATAAGATCAGACCACACTCGGGTTAAGTCACTAACTTAGCCTGGTCCAATCTTTGTGTAGTCCTACTGTTAACAGTACACCTAATCACCTACAAAATTCCTATGTGTATTCGATTTATAACAGTTTTTTTTTTTGGACTGAATAACTCAAGTTAATACATAAAAAAAAAATTCTAAAACATGAATAAAAAATTAAAAATCAAGCATCTGCATCAGCATCACTATCAGGATATATTTCTTCTGTGGTAGCTTCACTGGGAGTAAATGTCTCTTCTTCCTCCTCTCTTTTTTTCCTCTCATCCTCCCTCTCCCTCTCTGCTACATGTGCCTTTGCTTGTTCTAGCTTAATGCTGACTGTTTCCCATGACACAAGTTTATCCATGAACACTGAAATATAATCATGCCGCCGATTCTGTAAAGGCAAAAACAGTCATGCATATAGTTATCTTATGGACAAACACAGAACAGAAGCAACAGCACAATGTTTTGTAAACAAAACCTCACCTGAAAGTCCAGGAAGTAAGCATGCTGTACATAAATTAAAAACCATATGAAAGTCAGCTTTAGTAAAACAATGACTAAGATTTACATAAGCCATCCATTTACCAATAAAAAGATGAGCTTATTAATTTTTGGAACTAGTGCGAATTTGATGTTGAGTCAAGTCAAATATGGCTATTACAGTTTAATTACCATAGCATCTTGCGGTTAAATGTAAATTATAACTTATATGTTTAAGATTTTTCAAATTTAGTCCAAGGTTTTTAAAAGGGGTTTTAGAAGGCAAAGTTGAGAAATACCTCCCACACATCGATGGCAAGGAGTGGCTGCAAGACAATTCATAAGAAATTTGGTTACCATAAATATATCATCTAGTATGCTTATACTCAACAAAAAACCTAAAATGACATAAGAAATAAATATAATTAATTTAATTTACTGACATAATAGTCCCAGATAAGGGGGTTCACAGCATTGGAACTCTTGACTATTACAAGCTTCTTGTCCTCATCTGATGGACGAGGATTGACTGCATTTCCAACATTAAGTCTGTTCGATTTATCTATATTACAACACAGGAAAATGCTTGATGGATTAGATTTCCAAAGACTGAAAATGAATTAAGAAATAACAAGAGATGAAGTGGTTTAGCTAGCACTCACATACAAGCCAAGCCCAACCAGAACCAAATTGTGTTGCAGCAGCTTTCTTAAACTGATCAACAAATTCAGGGAATGAACCAAAATCTCTTTCAATTAGTCTCAGAAGATCCCCAGATGGGACCCCACCACCACCTGGTTTAATGGACTCCCAGAAGAAGTCATGGTTCCAAACCTACAAAAGATAAATCAGGATTACTTACAACACCTAAAGAAATCTTGTCCAAAAAAAACTAAAGAAATGGAACCAGACTAGGTTTCAAAATTGGATACCTGCGCTGCATTGTTGAATGCTGGAAGAATGTCACCCTTATTGTATGAAATAAGTACAATGTCTTCCAGAGACTTCTCCTCTAGATCTGTCCCTTCTATTTGCTTGTTTAGGTTATCTACATATGCTCTGTGGTGCTTCCCCCAATGATACTCTAGTGTCTCCTGGCTCATAACTGGCTCTAAAGCATTCTGAAGATTTTGATAAGGGATAAAATATAGGTTGAGAATTGATGCACCAAAGTAAATGCTTAAGAAATCATGTATGGACTCACACTGATTTAAAGGCTGTGAAATTGATCTTTGTGATCAAAATAACTGAATAAAAGAAATCCACTAATGAGGCAGAATTGCCTTGACTTAGAAATAAAAAAACAATACAGAAAGAGAAAAGACATTAGCTGCTAGAGATGCTAGTAACTTTTCCACTCTCCTTAATTCTCTAACCTCCCCTCACACTTCTTAAGCCTTCCAATAGAATCTTGTAAACCCATCCACTCTAGTAACAACGCATGTCCAACCCAAATCTGTCCAAACACCCATAAAATTTGTCCAACAACCTCCTCATAGACTTCTTTGCTTCTTCCCTACAGCTTAGGCCTTAAATATCCTCTTCATTGACGGCCCATCGACTACAATATTACTCCAACACATAGCTGTAGAAGTTTAAGCAATTAAACCATGCATGGCTAGCTTACTATCATTTACAGTTTATGTTTGCACGCAGAATTTGTTTCATTGTTCATTAGTAGCAATGTATACGCAAATGGAGAACTTAGCTGGCTGGATTTCTAAACATAAGAAAGCAGCATAACAGAATGAAAGATGAGAGAGACAAATGGACAACCTAAATTTATTTGGAAGAAAAGTCGAGTTGTTAACAATATATGTACATATTGTATGTAGTAAGAACAATTGTGCCTATTGGTTGTACTCTTTATCTTTTGGCTTCTCCAACAAAGTGCCTACTTTTAGAACAAGTAACAATATCCATAAAATCAAATGACAACTTTGCAAGCACAAGGACGGCTTAATTACAAACAGGTGGAAGTACAAACTTTAGAGCTTACCAGTGGATATGGAGGAGGCTTCAGATCAAACTTTGCAGTAATTTTAGCAGGTTCAACATTCTTTATGCACCTTCTCTGCAGCGCACAACATAGTTCAATGTTTAACACAAAAAACTTGTTATGTAACATGATTAAATGTCAAAAATTAGTTAGGATGCCAAGAGCAAATCTTCCTACAACACACTTCATTGAATAGCCAAACAAGATATAGGATGGTAAGAGCAAATCTTCCTCCTATCCAATTTAAATTAATGTTTTAGTGAGGTGGGCCAGTAATATCCTAACAATATATACAACTGACAATTCTACTACAAGTTCTTTACACTATGGTTTTCACTTGGTAGTCACAAAACATGAAATATTAGCAGCTCCTACTTAATACTCCATAATATATAGGCTGTTAAGGCCTGCTCTAAAAAACTCCTTCAGATGCATTCAGCCAGAAATGCTAAAAAAATTAGCGTCAACACAACATTTACTGGGCTTCAATTGCTATCAGTAGTTAGCCGCTTAGTTATAACGTATTTTCGGTGACTAATATATTATACGTTAGTAGTTTATGAGTAAAATAAACAAACTTGTTTAGACAAAAAAAAAAAATCAGAAAAATGGATTTACAAGTACCTAATTTAACTTTCCTAGTACTTAAAAAATTTAACCAGATGGGTACTATATTTAGAATGGAAGGAGTATAGTGGGAAAAAAGATTAAAAAAGAAAGGAAATGGATGAAGATAAGGAATATGGAAAAGTGAAAACCTGTCTGTGTGTGTGAGAGTATGTGAGAGTTGGAGCTCCGAATAAGAATCCTATGAAAGAAGAAGCGACGGATATGATATGAATAAGAAGAGAGAAGAGAGAAGAGAGAAGAGAGACAAACCATGAGGGGGATGGTTGAAGAGTGAAGTAGTAGCGAAAGCCATTTGCTCTCACTCTCTGAGACAAACAAAGGTTGAAGAGTGTAACATTGGATAGATGTTCATGTCATAAGTACATGGAGCCTTTTAACTGAGTTATAGGCCCCAAAAATTTGTTAAAATTAGTTACAAACAAAAAATATACAGGGGACAAAATTCCATTTTCAAAAATGTCAATATTTATGGAAAAATAAGAAAGAGAGTGATGATAAAAAAGGAGAAGGAGAGTATACATTTATTGAGGATAATATCGGAAAAATGGTATTTATTACTATAATAAATAACTCAACACCACCTTATACTATGAGATAAGATCATTAAAAAACTTCACTTTATAATATGAGACAAGGAATACTATCCAAAATACACTTTTTGTTACTTAAATCTTAAAAGCATTCAATTAAACTTAAAAAGATCTTGTATTTGACAAAAAAAATGTAAATCTTACCTTTTACTAATCGACATCAACATCAGTGAGTTAAAGATAATAGTCAAATTTAACGTTTTGATCAGCGGGATAAATTTGTTATGGTTTATACACTTTTAGGGTAAATATACTTCTGTAGTTACTTCTAAATACTTAATACTCCTTTATAGTTACTTTCAGGACAAAAATGGACCTTTACCTTTAAATAAATAAATTGACATTTTAGACCGATACGACTAAAACCTATGTAAAGAAAAATTTAGGAATACCAAAACATTCTTTGATACCGCTTGAAGATTCACGAAGGCTAAATATTGTTTGGTTGAAAACGATTTCAATAGTTATATACATGCTCCCTTTTGTATTTTTGACAAGTAACAATTGTCTAAATCATGCAAAACAAACTATGGGTTTAAATTGGTTATTAGCAATTCTCACTTGATCGTAGGTATAGGGTAGAGAAAATGTCTTATTCAGTTATTTGGTCCAATTGACAAGTCATGTCATTAAATATTTTTTATGGCAATACCAACCACCCTTGAAGTTTTAATTAGTATATGGCTCTATTGGTCTTTGGACAGTTAAAGATCAGTCTGATTGCATGTTGGTCCTCATATAAAGGTTCAGATATTCGTATATCACAATTGAGACAACATAATGACCTGTGGCCTGCGTGTTTGACCATGCTCTTCGTGATGCTGGCAACTTCTGTGTTTAATTCTATGAAGGCTTCCATAAAAACTGAAATTCACTAGTTTTAATTGAATCGGATCGGTAGTAGAGCTATATTATATATACATCTAAGTAGTGAGAAACAGTGGTATGTTTTTGAAGTTGCAAGTGCAAGAGCTTTGAAAGTTAAGAGACATTTATTAACTCATATTGAGACTTCCATCAATAAGTTTTCAAGACATCCATGAGATAGGTGTTTATTAAAAGGATATACAAAACCAGATCCAAGCACGAAACCATAAATCTCATCCACATCTTCCAAGGATGTCAATGCTATTCTTTTCCTCTCAACTTCTACACCAGAGCCTTTGCTTGTTCAAGCCTTGCACTGACTGCATCCCATGACACAAGCTTTTCCATGAATACCGAAATATAATCCGGCCGCCGGTTCTGTCAATTCGAAACAATCATGGATATTGTTAATTGTCAGACAAAACGTAAGAGAAAGCAGGGAGAGAGAAGAATGTTTCATGGACTACATACCTGAAAGTCTAGATAATAAGCATGCTGTACAAAAGGGGAAACATTGCAAAGTCAAAAAATGTAAAATAATAACTCAAGAAAGATACACTAATTTTTCCTTTGTTAAGTACTAAAAATAACATTTCACCCTCCTAAACTAATGTATAACCACAATGCAGATAAATCAATACATATGCTTCAAGATGTAATAGAGCCCTTCCAAATTCTAGACTAAAACTGAGTTATATTTTGAGAAAGGCTTAAAGATGATTTTCGCCTATAAACTATAAATCAACTACCACCAAACACACATATCAATAAATGTGGTTTTATATGCCAACAAACTTTTTAAAATGGGTCAAACTCACCAACACCAATAAATCTCATATAAGACCTTTAAATGGGCTCTTACATGTCATTCCCACGAATTATGTGGCACTATTTTTCTCAATCAGGAAATTATGTGACTTTTTTTCATATAAGAGCCTACTATAAGAAAATGCCACATAATTCCTGTTCAAATAAAATAGTGCACATAATTCACATAAAATGACATCCAATTTAAGGATGTTAGATGAGCTTTAATGATGTTAGCGAGTTTGACCTCTTTTATAAAGCTTGATGGCATTTAAAAATTCCATTTATTAATATATGTGCTGGGTGATATTTAGACTATAGTTTATAGGCGAAAAACGATCTTTGACCCTATTGAGAAAACAACATGGAACTTTGCAAGCTTAATGCAGAGTGAGCATAAATATGGACATTATTGTGAAATTCCCATAGTGCACATAGTTCCTATCGGTTCAATGTCAGTTTTCACTTTGGTAAAGATTTTTCAGTTTTAGTCCAAACTCCAAAGGTGAAGGGAGTTTTTGGCTGCTTTCTAGAAGTCATTATCATAAAAACCTAGGTTAAGTGTCAATTTTACTCTAGAAATTTTCACGCGAGACTAATTTTGCCCTGATAATTTTTATGAGTTCAAAATTGCTGAAAGTCTCAAGATGTATCAATATCACCCTGCTTCATTAAGAGACTCACGTTGAGCGTTAAAATTTAACACTTAAGCGCAAAATTGCTCTATTAATACTTCCAAGTCAAAGTCGTTAGACCAATAAAATGCTTTGTGGCAAAATTGATCCTAAGCTAGATGAAATCGACCCTAACCCTACAAATATTTTCAGTTAAGCCATAGCTTGGAGGGTGAAATGCCATTTTATTTTATAAAGTGAAATTGAGAAGTACCTCCCAAACATCAATGGTAAGGAGCGGCTGCAACACAATAATGAGATATCTCATTAGTCATTAAATGAGATATAATCAAGAACGCTTCTTAACTACCCTAACTTAGAATTAAAAAGCACACAAACAATAATTAATCATCATTACTTACATAACCGTCCAAGACTAGGGGGTTCACAGCATTTGGAGTCTTGACTATCGCTAGCTTGTTATCCTTGACTGATAGACAAGGATTTAGAGTAATATAAGAAAATCAAAAATACTTTATAGGTGAAATTTAGCAAGTAAAACTAAGAATCAATGGCAGAAATAGAAGATGAAATGGTTTAGTCAGCACTCACATATAAGCCAAGCCCAACCAGAACCAAATTGTGTTGCAGCAGCAGCCTTAAACTCATCACTGAACTTTTGGAATGAGCCAAAATGTCTTTCAATTAGCTGTAGGAGTTCCCCGAATGGAGTGCCGCCGCCATCCGGTTTCATGGACTCCCAAAAAAAAGTCATGGTTCCAGACCTACTTAAAGTAGATTTGAATTACTCAACAATAACTTTAAAAACTATATAAATTTGTTGGTTGAAAATAAACATACCTGTGCTGCATTGTTGAAAGATGGAAGAGGGTCACCCTTATTGTATGAAATAACTACAACTTCTTCCAGTGACTTCCCATCTAGATCTGTTCCTGCTATTTGCTTGTTTAAGTTATCTACATAGGCTCTATGGTGCTTCCCCCAATGAAACTCAAACGTCTTCTGGCTCATAACTGGCTCCAATGCATTCTGCAGGTCTCATTAGTATAAGATACAGGTTGAAAATCAATCCACCAAAACAAATGTTCCAGAAATTATATGTGAACCCAAATTCAATCTGCTATAATGAAATTGATCATAATGGAATTAAACTATAAACAGAAGCAATTCACAAATATACCAGAAACCTTTTCACAGAGAAACAAGAGACTAATACAAAAAAGAGGAGACACAAGTCAATTTCAAAAGAGATAAGCTGCTCCTAAATTTTTGATGTATATGTTGCAGAAAAAATGATCTGACCAAAAGCAAGGCTATGTTTATACATTTGTCAAAAGTAATTAACTAAAACCAAAAGTTCAGATGAAAGTCATGCAAGTAAAAACGACACTTAGTACAGACAGACAGGTAAAAAAGTACAACATATAGAGCTTACCATTGGGTATGGAGGAGGCTTCAGATCAAACTTTGCAGTGATTTTAGCAGGTCCTACTTTCCTTGTGCTTCTTCTCTGCAATGCACAAAAACTTCTCTTAAATAACTAATACAATATTACTGTGCATATTTATAGCTATTAATTGGAAATAAATCTGCCATACCAACTTCATGTAAGATTCTATCAGAGGAAAAGCTTTCGTTTATTCAGAGCTGTATTAGTTTAGCCATCCAATTAAAAGAATCATAAAACTTTTTTCGAAATATATTAAATGATATAGTTGAGTGGTCATTCATGGTGAATGACCACATAAGAAAAAAGAAGCTACAAGCAACTCACCCATACAAACTTATTTAACTCAAACAATTAGTTGGGTAGTTATTGATATTCCAACAATATTATTAACAGATAAAGCTGACCTCACACATAGTGGGATAAGACTTTATTGTTGTTGTATTATTAATAACAGATGCTTTAGCTAACATCTATATATACACCTCAAGTTTCAAGCTTACTCACTTGCAAACCACAAATATTCTCGCGCACAACTATGATCACTTTGGCTTTTTCGGTGGAAGTTAAGGAAACAAATTAGGCTACTGAATTATAATTTATGTCACATGTAATTAGATTAAAGGTTAGATTATAAGTAAAGTAAATTAGTTTTTAGCAAAAATATTACCGTAGTCATTTTAAGGTGATTAACTTTGCATCTCAATTTCTAAAAGTAAAAGTCAAAGTGACGTTATTAGGACATGAGGGGTATTATTTTGTTCCGTACCATATTGTGAATTCTCATGCCAATCAAGAAACATTAACAAGTTTCTCTTTAGCAATTAACACTCTCATGCACCAAATAAAAACAAGCTGAAAAAGCAAGATAACAAAAATCAAACCTCTCTGCCAGAAGATCCAGGAGTTCCGAACAATCCTAAACAACCGAAAAAAAAAACAGGTTAAACTAAAAAAAATGAAACATTAGTGAGGAAGGCGTAGGAGGAAAACAAAGGAAAAAGAACCTTTGCGAGGAAGAATGGAGTATTGGAGAGAGGAAGAAGTGGGAAGAAGCTCCATTTCTGACACAAAGATAGGATCAACGTAAGGCTCCGAATTTAGTAATGTATTGTATGCTTATGAATATGATGATTGCAGTACAGTAGTCAGTAGTGTACTGGCCTTGTTCTCTCTGACAAATGCCTCACCATCACATTACAAAGTGTACGTCAAACATCATAACGAGGATTCTAGAGTGCAAAGGAAATGACATTCAAGGACATGGCTTTGCATCCATTTATTTTAATATTATTCACACCATAAAATAAAAAACAATACACTCTTCCGGCCAAAAAAAAAAATTATCCTTTTAATCCGCCACAAAATTTTATGCCCTTTATTGTCATGAAACACAATTACACGTGCATGTATTACTTGGTGAGAATGCTACTAGCGCATTATTATACTACCTCGAGTCCTCTAAAAAAACAAAATAACTTAATTATAAATGAGTTTATCTAATTTTTTCTCTTAAACTAGTTTATTTTACCTATAAGCTAATGGATAATCTAAAAAGATATCAAATATGTCATGATTTAATAACCTATTTCGCAACTTTAATCTTTCCAAAAAAAAGTTATCTAGGTCTTATATTTAGGAACGGAGGAAGTAACAAATACTTCATCTGTTCATAAATATAAAATCATTTCATAATTGTTCCTATTTTTTCTGAAATTAACCCTATTATTACTTTTCAATAAAAAAGCAAACAATAGAGTCAGAGTGGGAAAATAGATACATGATTATGATGAATTAGTAATATCATATGTGATAACTAACTTAACTAATATCTTTAATCATTTTTATTCATTTTTTGTAATTCACTGGCATCCGTAACCTAATCAAATTATATAAAATGGTATTATATTTTAGAACAGAGTGAGTAATTCAAATTAAACTATCACCTAAACTCATCTAGCAATCAATTTAAGCGAGAAAGCGTAATTATATAAATGAATCATATTGGATCAGAGTTCAAGCGTTAATAATCAATAATTTCAAATAGGATTGGGAACAATAACAATTTTCGAAAAAACAAATTGAGCATTTTTTCGCCTAACCAAAAGACATTGAAAAATTAAAATATTTATATTGTTTAAAAATGACAATATGAAAAGTTGGATATAATTTTCATCCATTTGCAATGATATGGAATTGTTTAATTTTCATCCATTTTTATTGACGGCCAAACCTTTTATGAATTTATCATTGATATAATTATGTGTATATATAATTGTTTTTAGAGTAATTGTCCATTTTTTTAAGGAAGTAACATCAAAGGATCATTGGGCATCGTAAAGTAACTTGAGGAGCATATTTACTCCAAAAGTGTCAAAATTATAGCAAATTTACCCCCACAGTTTAAAATGTTAACTTTGAAGAATGTACTGTTAAAGCATACTTTTTGACTTACCACCGATGCTAACGTGACTTTGTCATTATGAACATATCATCATTTTAAAGGCCTATTTTTACAATAGAAGTACCCACCACATGTGCTTAAATTAACTGGCTTATGGCAGTTTCAACTTAATTAGATATATTAAGTTCAAGTCTCATATTTGTACGTGATAATTAGTTGGAGGAAATCAAATGCATCATCAATTGTAACTCATGGACTTACATTTTTGTAAACTAAACTAGTTAATTTGTTAATACACTGGACAACATTTAATAAACTAAAAAGTAATAGAAACTTGTGGGTTAGCTCATTATTGTGGATGTGATAAGAGTCAAGGAAGTAGGATGACCCTTGCGAGTGCCATAGGTCAAAGAAAGGATAGTGAAGGGCACTCTTGTCTATTCATATAAATTTTAAAAATTAAAAAATCCATTGACTTGAGTCATGGTGCAATTGTTAATAGGAAATTCACATTTGTTAATAGTGAAGTAAATTGAAATGGTCAAATTGTTAATGTGTATGCTACAGTTGTTAATTAGTAAGTTGGAATTGTTAATAGGTACGCTGCAATTGGTAATAGGAATGTGCATTTGTTAACATGAAAGTTATTCAAATGGTCCAAATGTATTGCATATGCTCCAGTTGTTAATTGGTAAGTTGCAATTGTTAATAGGGTGGGGGCATTTAAGTCTTTTCACAACAATTACAAATGTCAAATAAGTACCTGATTCCTTAATTGTTCTTTTGGAAGTTTGAATTCCTTACTCGTCCTTTTGGATATTTGAAAGATTTATTTGTCATTTTCCCATGTTTTTTTTAAAATAATATTATTTGTAACAATTTTTTTTTATATGTAGGTCCTCATATGTCATTTTACCTGCTGTTTACGTTAGCTGCTCCAGTGAAGTACACTTGTACAGTTGTACTACAACTCTACAAGGGACAATAGGACCTTGGACACCAAAAACATAAATATATAGATAAATAAATAAAAACAACGAAGAAAATGAACCATTGAACCTCGATTGCCATTTGCCAGGATAACATTAAAAAACGGTTTGGAGGAAATGGCAACATTGATAAGGACAAATGGCAATAAATGAAAACAGATCAAATGAGATCATACATTTTAAATAAAATTAGTGGAAAGTTACATGTGAATATCTTTAACTTAATTTTTCTAAGACATGATAATTTCAGTCGACAAAAAAAACATTACGCCAGAGTAAGATAGAAAATTTAATTATATTAAAAAATATTTTTTAAAAAAATCAAAATAAATACACGTTATTTTAAATTTGCATCAATAGTTGCTTAAATTTACCAAGGGCTTTGTAGCCCAGTGGAATGATTCTCCCCTTTAGGTGAGAGGTTGTGGGTTCGATCCCGCTTGTAACTTCAAGCCGTTAGTGCTTGCCCCTTTGAATAAAAAAAAAAATAGTTGCTTAAATTTAAACCACAGTACACCAGAGTAAGATTCAATTAATTCAATTACCTCTTGCATATAGATATGAATATAGTAGTCGATATGTTAATAAAGTTTGTTAATACTACATCATTACTAAATATAATAACACTTTCCTAATTTGATTAGATTAATGATGCTAATTAAGGTAGTTATTAGCACATGATATTATTAATCTACCCTAACCATATACCTTTATTCACACTCTCACTCTCACCCTCACTCTCTTGCTTGTTTAATTAGATAAACATTATTAGACTTTATTTGGGAAAAATTGAGAAAAATTAGAAAGTTACTTATATTTAGGAATAAATTGAAATTTAAAAATGATCCTATAATTTAGGATTGGAACAGAGAGAGTATCATTGAATTACTCTTGATTAGATTAGTTTGTTGTTTTGATGGCAACAAAAATAAACGGTATTTTATGCTGAAGCTGCTTTTTGTCACTTGAAAAATTTAGAAAAGTTTGGTTGTGTGATGGCAACAAAAATAAACGATATTTTATGTTATTGGTTGTGTGAAAGAAAGTAAAGAATTAGAAATGGAAAGGGTAAGAGATGGAAAGTAGGGGTAATGATGAGAGAGTAAAGTTTGTGGGCCCCACGATAAGTGTGATAAGTGTGAGATGGAGAGAGAAAACTTGTGTACCCCGGGATATATGTAAATGATCATATCACCCCTTAACTTTTCAATTATTTGCACTCAACTTTCTTTGATTTCATGGAACCAAACAAGCCCTCATTAGTAGCGGTAGCGTTGTTAGTGAAATTGCTCGTGGCCACCACACGACCAGATTCCGTGGGTAGACGTATCTGAATCACATATAAAATCAATGCTTGAGAAGGCTGCCACGTCTAATTACTTTTCAGTTAGATAATGGAATTCTCAAAATAATCCTCATATCGTTACGTTTTTACATTAGTGGACATTTTTACTTAATAGTAAACGTTCTAAAATATAAGACTTATTTCTAATATAACATTCTTAAATATAAGATTATTTTACCTAATTTGATTATGTTAAAGATGTTAGATAAAATAGTTATTATTACATGATATTACCAACTCACTCTAACAATGTATCCTCAATCTCTATCTCTTGTATCAGTTCAAAAAAAAAATCTCTATCTCTTGTACGTTTATCATTGATAAGTAGTATGAGGTTAATTTGCAAAAAATTAGAAGGTGATCTTATATTTAGGAACAAATTAAAATATGAAAGTAGTCTTATACTTAGTAATGGAGAGAACTTCAAAAAAAAAGTAATGGAGAGAGCATTTAACATTTCTCGGAATATATCAATCAAAGGAAGTGAGAAAATAAATATAGGTGACTGTGGTATTTTAATAATATTATGTGATTTTAATTAATTTAACTTATATCTTTTATTTGATCAAATTAGGTAAAGATGTATTGTATTTAGGAAATAAGGGAATAAGTTATAAAACACATAATTAAATTAAATTTCAACAGAAATATATAATATTAAAAAAACTCAGTTAACTTTATTAAAATACTAACAATTAACATTTTAAATTTTGTTTTCATTTGAAAATAGTACATTATTTAAAATATAAAATTAATAAATTTTGCCAGTCAAATTTGTGTCTTTAATCGATTTCCAGTGTCCATTTATTTATGTCTTTCAAAAATTTGGCAAACTTTGAATTCAAATGTTCAATTTTTTCAAAAAAAAATATTAACATTGAACTCATACTACTAAATAAAAAGCAAATAAAAATAGATATGCTTCGTTGTCTACATCAATAATCAAAATTGTTTGAGAACTTGATATAATATTATTGGGGGAGATGCAAGTAGTTAAATTAATGAAGTAAAATTCATTTGGGACTAAAAATAAATATGCACACATACAATTTCTTCGAAGGAAAATGATCATTTTAAAAAAAAAATTAAGGAGAATGAATATAGAATTCAACAAAATACAAACTAATGACGATAATAAACAAAAAGGTTTCACTTGTACAATGTCTAATTAATATCAAGGCCCGTTAAGCCCAAACTCTTTTCTTCGGGGCAAGATCTGATGTCCTTATCTCATCTATCTTTGCAGCTATTATGAAGTCATTCATACTCAATCCTCCTGCACAAAATGAGCCCCCTTCATTTCAATAATCCAAAACCTTCATGATTTTGCATTTCTATTTACTTCTTAAATCATTTTCACAATCTATATGAGAAATATGAGTAAATAAACTGGATAGTAATGCTGTAAAATGTAGGCCCAAAATGGTTCGCAAAATAATTTACCCCCAACTTCCCTCTCTTATATGTCTATTATTAGAGAGCATTGATAAAGATAATTTGGGGTAAAGTTGGCAAGGATTATAAATAGGTTTTATATAGGACCAAATTCATCTCCCCAAATAGGTCTTATATTTAGGATCAGGGAGAGACTCATTTCACGAAAACTTGCATACTTATGAGTAACTAGTTAGTGGCAAGGACCTCTAATGTTTGACTCACTGATGCCTCTTGGAATTTCTCATCTTCCCAATTATTTTTATTTTTGCTATTCATTATTAAACTTTGCATAAAAATGAGTGATATTTTGATATTGTATTTTGATATTGTGTGGATACGAAATAATGCAGTTGTAAAATTTTTTTTATGAAGTTTTTAATAAAACAGATCAAGATCAGAGTTATAGTATTTTGCAATAAGACCTCAACTGGGTGGACCAAGGAAATGTAACTAGTATAAGACTTACCAATGGAAGCTGTCCACAATTCTGCTCTTACTTGATTTGGTTGTTCCAAGTGGAGATTTGGGAAATGGCCTGAAGCCTCAGTAACCTTAAGGATCCTGTTGATCAGTTCAACTCCACATTTAAAATCTCTCACTTTCCACAAGCATTGAAGTTTAAGCCCATCTTCTTCATTTATTAGTCTCCAACCAACAATCTACAGAAAAAAAAAGCACAATACATGTTGAAACAACAGAAAGTGAAATGAACTTCCATGTAATTTGCTTCATTCACCAAGAATGAAATTAATTCCAAAACAAGAGACTGAGGATCAAACTAGGGTGTAAATGACATTAATGAACAAAACGGCAGTTTATTTGGGTAAGAATTATAGTACACTTTGTATTCAAGTGCACCGACCTTGATTGATGTAAGACTGATGAAACTATGAAGCAAAGTCTAAACACTACGATTGATTCACAGAACTTATAATTCTAGAAAAAATCGGGACAAAGAATGCACAAGGGTAAATGATAATGGTCCCTAAAACAGGTAAAACTTCCGAGACAATGGTTGCAAGTGTACCGAAAGTGCAAACCAGCTTAAAGGTAATGTGCCAATATTCTCTTAATCAAAGAAGAAATTGCATTCATATTATTCTTAGAATTGGAAAGGGACCTAAAACATATAACCACATTAGCAACAAAGAGCATAGAGCAAAGCTTAAAGTGTTGAACTGCAGGAAATTAGGATACAACTTATACACGTCCATTTTTAGCTATACTCAAGCATAAGCAAGAATTACAAAGATTTTTAAACAACCCAATATACATTATCTTATGCTAGATCACCAGAATACAAGATTTCTTTTATCTGCTCTAAAGTTCAGGTAAAAAACCAAAAGCCAGCAACCTTTAAATTACAAAGAACAGTCTCATTGTAAAAGGCTAAGCAACAAACTAGCACGGGCAAGTTCGGTCAATGCTTGAGTACTACTGCGGATTGATGTAAAACAGAGATAAAATCATAGGCAGAACTGATTTCTCTTCACAAGCTATGCTGCTAACCATAATAGATTCACAGATAACTTCAGGATAAAACATTGATTGACTCAAATCCAGCTTAGATATCACTAGTAACAGATGAAAAGTACCAAATACATCCTTCGGTCCATAACATAAGGACACACTTCTTAAGAAAACATGTGAAAATTAGTTGGGTGTCCTGAGTTAATATTTTTTTCCAATAGTACTCATATTTATTATGCTACTTTTTAGAGAGAGAAATACATAAGTATTAATAAATATGAAAGAGAGGTAGGGGCAAAATAGGAAAAACACATTAAATCATGAGAAAATATGAGATGAAATCTTATAGTAGTATTTTATACCCAAACTATTCAAATTTTGGGCTCTTATATTATACTCCTTCCGGTCTTAAATATAAGACCTAGTTGACTTTTTTGGAAAATCCTAAAAAAACAAAATAAGTTAATTATAAATTGATTTACCTAATTTTTTTCTTTTAGATTAGTTTATTTTACCTATAAACTAATGGATAATTTAAAAAAAATATCAAATATGTCATTATTTAATAACTTATTTCACAACCTTAATCTCTCCAGAAAAAAGGTCAACTAGGTCTTATATTTAGGAGTATATTTAGGAGGTAGTATTATAAACCGGAGGGAGTAGTTCATATAGACTTAGACAGAGATCATTTGTGAGAAACACCAACATTTCAATCTGTTCCTCAACATTTCATTCTGGATCTAATTTTTTCCCAAAAATTAACACCAAAATAATATGTCCATTGTAACCAAATAAAAAAAAAAAAGTACTCATGTATTACTTCATCTCTCAATTCCAAAATATAGGACCCAATAATAAGTGACTTATAAATTGATTCCACCAAATAATCTAACAGCCAACTAAGTCTTATAACCAACCAACACAGACGACTTTGATCCACAACATTTAACAGCAAGACAGCATACATAATTATAAACTTGAAGGACAGAAATAGCAATAGTTAAGTGAATGGATGATAAAAAGAGACCTTCTTGAGAAGTTTTTTGACATCATCTTGAGACATGGGAGAGCACAAAGGAGAAAGAGGGGAGCACTCTTGTTGGGCAAGAGAGAGAGCAGAGAGAGTGGGGATGAGAATCTTGTGCTCAGTGTTGGAGGCACCCAACACTTTCTCTCCAAAGTTGCTTTCCAGCTCAGCAGGAAAAGGGTCCCTCGCGCCAAAGTCCCCCAGAAAGTCGGCGCCCATGGCTTCCACTCTCAGCCGGAGGCTTCTTGAAGAGAAGGTGGGGAGCTTAAGAAGGAGAGAAGAGGATGGGAGATGATGGAGGGACAGAAAGGGAGATGAAGAAGAAGAGAGGTTGGCTATGCTTATAATGGCCATTGGAGAAGAAGTTGGCTGTTGAAGTCGAAGAAGAAGAGTGTGTAAAGGAAATGTGGTGGTAGATAGAGAGAAGATGAGTTGAAGATTGGTGGTGCGGATGGATTTGCAAGTCTTTTGTTTCCACTTCGGACATGACGTAAGAGGATGATGAAGTGGAGTGGTGGGGTCTGTGTTTTTGTTTAATTTATACTATTTCTTTTTTGTCTAATTTGTTTTTTTTAAGCAAAGACAAAATGATATTATAGATAATATAAATATTACATGAACCTCAAAGATGTAGACACTGAAAATAAATCAGCTACAACATCGTATTTGAATACCTGTAGTGGTTGCAAAGCATACATTAGAAAAGAAACTAAGAAGATCTCAAACATCTTGTAAAACCACATTGAAACTAGGGGAGTTAATGAATGATGAGTTGATAAAGCTTTTGCTGATATTCTACACCATCAGAGAAATCATGTCAAGTCCTATGAGTGAGATCCAGTTCAATGCAGCGCGAAAACAAGATATAGCAAACAATGATGGAGATGAAAAATGTCGTTTCCAAAGCTGTTATTGTAATGGTAGCCCTTTGTGACATATCAGTATATGACATTGTGAAAAGAGTCCTTGCTTCCATTTCCTAATGATGATTTCTCATTCTTGGATTGGTGGAGAAGAGATTTTGAGTTTGAACTTTGGAGGACCAAGTGAATTTAAGAAAGACATTGTGGAAAAAGACAAGTTACTATAAACCTGATGAATGACTTCTTCAGGCCTAGCAGATCCGCCTTTGTGCACCAAAATATTCCTTTGGATCCAAAGCACATTAATCAAAGTGATAATACCAAGAAGTAGATTCTTGTCATCGGACAAGGATAAAAGAAGACGCTTAAGCCATGACAATATCTCATTATGCGATAAGTTAGGATAAGGTCTTAAGGAAAAAGAACCAAACCATATAGCTTGTGAAAACTGACAGTCAAAGAACATGTGCTCAATTGTCTCATCCATAGAACAACCAAAAGGACAAGTTCTCGATATATCCATATGATGAACCATCAATACATCTGTGGAAGGAATAGCCTTGTGGAGAAGTTTCCAAATGAACATAAGTTGCTTCCGGGGAAGAGATATAGACCATAGGAACCCCCAAAATGCATCTGGATTAGGTTGAGAGGTATGCATTGTATTGAACTGCAGCTTGTAACCAAACTTTGTGGTAGACATCCCAGAGCTGCTACCAGACCAAACAATGTAATCCTTATTGGATTGGAATGATATTGGAGTGAACAGAATATTTTCCGCAATCAGAGGAGAATAGAGTTGTCTAAACAGGGATGAGTTCCATCGAACGGGCACAGATGAAAAAGGGGTATGCGTAAGCAAGTCAGAGACTTTGTGGATATCTCTGACTGTGCACTGCATGGGCCACCAAAGAGGGTGGTTGAGAGAAATGGTTGAACCAGTACCTATTCTACATTGAAGATTGTTGGTTATAAAGGAGTCACAATCAAGAATATCATTCCAAAGCCAAGAAAAATTATAAGGCTTCAATAACCATTGGTCTTTCGACCAATCTATGTATTTCTTGCCCATAGTTAAGTGTAATAAGGATGAGCCGCCAGCAGAAATAATTCTCCAAACTTGTTTAGCCAAGAGGGATTTGTTGACAATATGCATCGGTCGGATGCCTAATCCACCTTTTGCAATTGGTAGGAACAAATTGGAACGGCTGGACAAATGAATTCTGTTTGAATCTCCTTGGCTTCCCCAGAAAAAATTGAGACACCTGCTATCAATTTTCTTACATATATCCTTGGGAAGTTTAATGCATGATAACACATGAATATTAATAGCTGCAAGAACGGATTTTATCAAGGTTAATCTACTTGTTTGAGATAAGAGTTTCCCTTTCCATGATGCGGTGCGAGCCTCAATTGATGATAGGAATTGTTGGTAAATCAATGATTTATTCCTTCTAGGATCAACCCAGGTAACAAGGTATTTCCCTAATCGACTTACAAAGTGAATGTCAGCCTGTTTTGCCAAAAGCACCCTGGAGGAGTGAGAGACATTATTAATCGTTATGATGGAATTGTTAATGGCTATGTTGCAATAGTTAATCGTTAGGATTCAAATAATAATACGGAGTACTCGTTTGTTACCAAGAAAGATAAATGTTAATGGGTATGCTTCAACTGTAAACCGGTATAATGGAATTGTTAATAAGTACGCTGCAATAGTTAATGAGTAGAAATTGTTGGTTTTAAAGTAGGTTGTATTAATGTATTTTGTATTTTGGGATAAGGGCAATCAAGTCTTTTCGCAACATTGGAAATGTCTTGTAGGTGCCTAGTTCTTTCATATTCCTTTTAGAAGTTTATGTTCCTTACTTATCCTTTTGGGTATTATGAGAGATTTTTTTGTCATTTTCGCTTATTATTTAGCTCAAGGAAAAACACCAACAAATTCTCGTAGAATTTACTTTGGGCAATTTGAGATAACAAATTACATAATGAACTAATTAGTGCAATTCTTTAAATTGTCCATGCAAGATTAGAAGGAAATGACTAAAATACTCTGGTCCAAATTTTTTTAAGGAAAAAGGGTGCACCCACTAATGTTAGCCATACAGGGAGGGTCCAAATCCCTCGTACCAAACAGACCTTAAAGGGGAGATGTCATACTACTGCTTGGCTACGAGGCCCTTGGTACTCTCCTTTGATGATTATTAATTGTAGTTGTAGGTAATACTTACATCTCCTTTTTTAATTCCGTTTTCTATTTTTATTTTTAATTAAAGAAACTTCCATAATTGATATTTAATCAATATAAATGAGAGATATTTATAAATTTTTATGTTTATCATCATATTCAATGTCATTTCCTAATTCAAAATCAAATTAATGTATGATTATATTTTTCCTTTTTTATGATTTATTTTCATTTTATTTTGTATTGTTTTTTAAAACATTTTCACTGATTTATTATGATAAAAAAAATTCCCCTGATTCTACGTACCCAAGAATAATTAATTTCATAATTTGGGAGGCCACTCATTATAATTGTGATTTTTGATTTTAAATTTATTTCACAATCGATTTTCTCACATTTATTGCAAGTCAATCATTATTAATTGAAGAAAATTCCTAACTTGAGATTCAATCAATATAAATGATATATTTTTATAATTTTATTTGTTTTTCATCATATTTAATGATATTTAATTTTCTAATTCAAAAGTCAAATAAATTTACCATGATAGTTTTTCACTTTTTGTGATTTTCCGTTTTATTTGTTTTATTGTTTTTGGAAACCTTTTCCCTGATTCTACCCAGCAATAAAAAATTTCTTAAATTGGGAGGCCAATCATTATTTTTGAGAATTTTTAATTTTAAATTTATTATAATTTCAGTTAAAAATTATTGTATAAGTTCTTTTTTTTTATAATAATTATTGTATAAGTTCTTAAAATGCGAGCCAATCATTATTAATGAAATTTCTTCGAATTTTAAAAAGGTTACAGAGATTTTTAATTATTTTTTTGTCTTTTCTCGTCATATGTTTTCTAAATATCCTAATTTTTTTCCATAATCTAAATATCCTAATAAATTAATAACTTTATGCTGATAAAATAAATAAATAAATAAATAACTTTATAAATATTTTTTTTTTCCGAGACATATTTTATAATTCAAATCGAAACCCTAATTCTAGTTATTTAAGAAGCAGACCAGAGGAAAATTGGAATCCGCAAAGACGGCAGAAGTTTTAATCAAGTGTGATAAACGATAGACCGATAGAGTATATAGAAGGTTAAAGTTTCAAAGAATTCCTGTGCTTCAATTACATTCTCTTGTGCCGATTATTTTTCTTGAGTTAAAGGACGTACGTATTCATTTACTCATCATTCCCTTGTGCATATTTGTTTGTCGTATGTGAAATTTTTAGTTCCTAGTTACATATACGTGATATACTAACAATACTTATATTTGTTGAATTACTTTCCAGGAACAACATATAGGAGGTGGATTGAGGAGACATTTTAAGGATATATAGCTCATCAAAATCCCATAAAAATGACAGACTTTGAAAATCTTCCCCAACATGTCATCCATTACATCATGAGTTTTCTGCCATACAAGGATGCAACTAGGTGTAGTGTTCTATGCAAAACCTTCCATTCTTGCTGGCTTTCATTTCCTATACTTGAATTTGATTACAGTGCGTTTAAACAACACGAAGATGCACAGCATAGATTATTCACTTTCGTGGACAAAACTCTCCATCTTCGTTCTCATACAAATAATAACTCCGTGCAAAAGTTAAGACTATTTTATCGACGTGATGATCAAGTTATGTTTCACGAGCCGCCTTTCTCCTACCAAACTATATTCGATAAATTGGTCAAATATGCAATAGAGAACACAAGTAAAGAGATAGTTTTTGATGTATTCTCTTTACCATCTATGAATGTGAGGGATGAGCACCTTTTTCAACTACTCTCTTTAAAATTTTTGACTCTTCTCACGCTCAACGGATTGAGTATTCCAATTGATCATCCCATTATACATTGTCCAAAATTGAAATCACTACAAATCCATCAATGCAAAGGATTACGATCTATAACTGTATCATCTTCCTTTGTAGAAGATGTTAATATCAGTTTCTGTAATGGGTTGAAAGGTGTTCAATTGCCTAATGCAAAGAATCTATCCTATCTTGGGTTTGGCCTTGGCCTTGATTTCCGCCCATGTGACTTTGACTTTCCTGCTTGTGAATCCATAAATTCAATGGTACTTTATGCTTCCGAGGTGTCAGAGAATTACCTTACACTACCAATTACTAATTTGCTAATTTCCTATTGTCGCTTGCCTACAAACTTGAGGATCAACAATCCCAAACTCAAAAAGTTGGCCATAACAAATACCTATAATGTAGTAGAGAACCTTATTCTCTTCACTCCCAATCTAGAGAGCTTATATTTTGATTATAATTATGGCGTTTCTGATCCTTCTTCCCAAGCAAGAATAGTTACATTGAATATCTCAACATGTGTGGCTCTTAGAGTTTTGGAATTGGGAGGAGTAGTCTTAAAAGATGAGTGGGTGAAGAGTGTCTTATCAAGCTTAGGTTGTCTTAAGAAGCTGATCATAAGACGTTGTAGTTCCTTAAGGAATATGGAGTTGAAAAATGACAAACTTGAGGTTTTGTCATTGCAAGAATGTTCTGATTTAAAAGAAACAACTATTGATGCACCAAACTTGCTCAAATTTAAGTATGAAGGGAGTATGAATGTTTATCCATTGACCATTTTATCAACCAAATGCAGAGCCAAAATTAAATTGTCACCTTCTCCTGTAGATCCTGCCTTACACTTTCATCACACAAAAAAATTTATCTCTTGCTTTTACCAGTTCCAAGACATCACTATTACTTCAGAGAAAGCAAAGGTACGCACTTGTTTTCTACTACTTCATATTCCATTTTTCTCATTAAGGTACTAAGCTCATATGCTTTTATTTGGCTTAATTTGTAGGATTTGATATTCCCAATACCTATAGAGCAAGAGACTGAACATACTTTTCCATTGAGGGATTTGAAGTATATGAAAGTTCAAATATCAAGGGAAAAACCAGACGGTCAAGATTTAATGAAAATAATTGAAGGTTTACTTTGGTTGGTTCCTAAAATCTTGGAATTGACATTATTTGTGAGTGATGAAAACATAATTGGCACCTTGAAGGTATGTTTAACTTATTGAACATTTATTTACTTAAACAATTATGACTATATGAGCCTGTGTGTGTGATGATATTTTTATTTGGTAAACATATTATGTTATTGCATATAACTTTTCTTCTTTTTTTCATTTGATTGGATAATTAGGTGCCATAGACACCAACTTGGGTCGTTAAAAAACAATAATTTGATACTATTTCACAAGTTGTAAATTTGATCTCATTATTCAGATAAAATCCTCATTCTAAAGAACCTTCATAAACCTCAGTTGTAAGACTCAGCCTACCTTATTTTGGTGAATCCCCAATATTCAAATTAAGAAAGGGAAAGGAAGGGAAACAAAATTAACAATCTTCATGTTGAGTTTTAAGTTAAGGAGGCATAATATTGAGTGATCAGTTAGTACTCCGTTCCTAAATATAAGATCACTTCAACTAATTTGGAAACATTAATGAAGACATTTCAATTAGTTAGGAATACATGATCTTCCCAAAATACCCCTCACTTAAATTTAAAAGAAAATAGAATGATGAACCCTAATTTCTCCTTGCTCGATTTTTCCCCTTCTTCTTCTTCTTGAATTTTTTCTCCATAATACAGTAATTGAACCTCCTCTCTCTCTCTCTCAACATGAAATTGAAACTTCTTCTAGTCTTTTCACAGTAAGCTTTAAGATCTGACATTGTGTTGTTGTTGATTATAGCCTGCGATGCGTTTGAGATATCTGGAAAACAAAAAATGTCAACATCGTCTACTGTGGCAATTGACCTCGTAAATCACAGGTGAGGTTTCTTTGATGCCACTTTGTTTATATATACAGTGATCTTGCCCTGTTTTTGATTTCTTAGATTAGATTTATCAAAAAAAAAAAAAAACAGAAAGAGGATGCGATCAATAGAGAAGGAGAAAATGAATGACAATTTTAAAGTGACATGTCTAAGGAGTGTAGGGGTAATTTGGGCAAAATTTGAAAAAAAATAGAAAGTAATCTTATACTCCCTCCGTTCCTAAATATAAGATCACTTTGGCTAATTTGAAGAGATTAAGGAAGACTTTCCAATGAATTAGGATTACATGATCTTCCCAAAATACCCCTCACTTAAATTTAAAAGACAAATACGGATTTGAGAGAGAAGTGAGGGAGCTAAGAAGTATAGGAGTAATTTGGACCAAAATTGAGACAAAAATAGAAAGTGATCTTATATTTAGGAACGGAGGGAGTATTAATTAAAATATGGAATATAATTCAACGATTATGCTCTTCCTAATATTTATATATGTATATAAATTCTTGTTATGATGCCTTTGTTATACCCCGTTAACTGTTAATGGGCCAAAGCCCACTAAGCCAGGCCCAAGGAAAATAGTAGGAGCGGTTAAAGCGTCCCCAACGTCTATAATCCAGATAATAAGGAAGGACTTAGTCGCCCATCATTTTCGGAGTTGTCGCCCACATATATTGGAGCACGTGTGACGCCCACTACCCATAGTTGCCGCCTAAAATTTCACAATTACCAGGATGATGCCTCTACTATAAAGGAACATGGACTCAACACAGAAAGGAGGAGTAATCCATTGCAATCAATCTTCTTCTCTAACTCTCGATCTCTCTCTAATCTTTCTCTGATCATTGTATTTCTGAGTTTAATCTTTGTAATCAAGGCTTTGATGCCTAGCTTGTAACCACCGTTGCCGGTGACCCCGATTATTGTACTCAATTCTATTATCAATAAAGAAGTCTTTATTATTCTCTTATATTGTAAGGTTCCCCTAAACCGTGCATCAACATTTTGACGTCGACTATGGGGACTCCGGCAACATTATCTTCAAAAGCTTCATGTTCTCTTAGTGAGCGACCACGATTTCAAGATGGAACAACCACCCAAAACTGTTTCCAAACAACCTAGCCCTTCCACTGACCTCCAAAAGGTCCTAGAAGCCCTAGCCTCTCAATCTGAACAAATGAAACGCCTAGAACAATCTGCAGGAATCCAGTCTAAAAGGATGAAACGTTTGGAGGAAGAAAACAATGAATTAAAGATGCACCTAGCAGGCTTAGAATCAAAAAAGACCAAAAGAAGGCAGAGTGAACCTGAAAAGGAGATTCGCCAAGTGCCCAATCCCAACGATCACGAGCGTAACCCAAACGGCGACAAAGGTAACAAAGGTAAGAATACCAATAACAACGCTAATCACGATATTCCTAATGATGAAACAAGTCACGATGATGAAGAAGGCTATGATGATTCTCAGTCATACGACAACCGAGACCAGGGTGACCAACAATCTGCTCAAAGATCACAAGCAAAAATCCCTCACAATCATGCACATGAAGGACAAAAGAAAGACGACGAGATCCTCTCTTTTGCCTTTCGAATGGAGAAGGAAGTTGTTGAACTAAGGAAAAAAATGTACCAAATCTCAGGCGTTCAAAAGCCATTCGACGCAGCCCGCATAGTGAGTTATTAAGAGTCGCCCTTCAGAGACGACATCGCATCCGCTGAGTTACCTGAGAGATTTGTCTTCCCAGTTATGCCAAAATATGACGGGAAGTCAGATCCAGATCAACACTTGGCCCAATACAGGCAGATTATGCTGACAGCAGTTCTCCGAGCTGACAAAAGACACGCATCTATGTGTCGCGGATTTGGAATAAGCCTGGTTGGCCCCGCCCTGATGTGGTGGACCAACCTCCCTCAAGGTAAAATAACCTCTTTTAGTCATTTAACTGACATTTTTGTTGAGCAGTTCGCGAGCAGTAGAGTCATGGTCAAGACGTCAGACGACCTCTACCGTATCGTCATGAGGCCAGAAGAGACGTACAGGGACCTTTTAACCAGGTTTACAGTAGAGATGATTAGTATCCCAAACTGTGATCCCAATATCGCGGTGGAGGCGTTTCGAAGAGCATTGCCGCCCATGTGTGGTCTCTATCAAAAGCTTGTTCTGAAACGAGTGACTACTTGGACGGAAGTCCAGTCTTACACGTGGTCTCACATCAACCTCCAGGAGGACGACACTAGAAGAATCCATGCAAGCACAATGAACCAAAGAGTGACATCAACAAACCCCGCTAACATTATGACCGCCCCAAGCACGAATAAGTCGAACCAACAGCAGAACAATTTGGGATCCACAGATCGCCGTTCTAAACGGCAAAGGTGTAGAAATTTTCTTTTTCATCCCTACTCTAATAATAATGAACAGGGCGACAAACAGAGAAGGGAGCCACCACCCCCACGATACGAAGAATTCAACATGTCCATTGGACCAGTTGAAATGGTCAATGCCCTTGAAAAGATGGATAGGGCATGATGGCTTAAACCTATCACGACGTCTATCCATGAAAGAGACGCCACCAGATACTGTGACTACCACAAAGACATTGGCCATCGGACAGAAGATTGTTGGAGATTCAGAAAAGAAGTGGCCTTCCAACTTAAGCACGGTAACTTGCAACATCTTCTTAAAAATAATGCTACTAACAATGCAGACCGAGATCAAAGATAGAACGCCCCGGCCCAGCCCCCACAGGCCATCAGAATGATTAATACAATTATCGGGGGATCAGCGATAAATGGGATGTCCTATTCAGCTGCAAAGAGACATGCTAGATCCTTACCAAAAGAGGTAGAGTGGACTACCAGCAATGACACTGATATCCAAAATGTTCAGCTCCACGACGACGCCCTGGTAATATCTTTATTTATAGCCAATTGTTTGACCAAGAGAATACTAGTAGATGCTGGTAGCTCTGTTAACATTATTTACCTTCAAACTGGCAATTAGAATCCCAGATAATTAAAGCTCCAACCCTCTTGGTGTTCGGGAATGGAACACCAGATAGGACGATTGGAGAAATTTCTTTGATGACATTTGCTGTTGGAATTAATGCCCTAGTCAAGTTTCAGGTAATAGACTGCCCATCCACTTACAATGCCTTATTAGGTCGTCCATGGATCCATGAGATGAAGGCAGCCCCCTCGACGCTGCATCAAGCAATCAAATTTTCTACACCCTGGGGTGTAAGAGAAATCAAAGGCGATCAAAGGATGGCAAGAGAATGCTACAAAGTCGCGTTGAAGGACTTTGAACAATCCCCCCTCATCAGCATAGCAACTACAGGCATCCATTCCTATGAACAGGGCGACAAAAGAAGAAGATGATAATTTAGAAAAATTAGTTTTAGATCCTGAAAGTCCTGAAAAGTTCTTGTACATAGGAATGGACCTATCTCCTGAGGTAAGAAAGGAGCTTATTTTATTCCTAACGAATAACTTAGATTGTTTTGCGTGGTCCTATGATGATATGACAGGTATAAGCCCGGACATCATTGAACATCAACTAAACGTCGATCCTACATGCAAGCGAGTCAGACAGAAAAGACGAAAATTTGCACCAGAACGGAATAGAATCGTTAACGAGGAAGTCCAGAAGTTATTGAAAATCGGGTCCATCAGAGAGGTGAAGTATCCAGATTGGCTTGCTAATGTTGTGGTCGTCCCAAAGAAAAACGGCAAGTACAGGGTATGTATTGATTTCACCGACCTGAACAAGGTCTGCCCAAAAGATTCTTTCCCATTGCCACACATCGACAACCTAGTTGACGCGACGTCAGGCCATGAATTGTTAAGTTTTATGGACGCCTTATCCGGGTACAACCAAATATTGATGCATCCAAACGACCAGGAAAAGACCATTTATTATAGATCGTGGGACTTATTGTTACAAGGTAATACCTTTTGGATTAAAAAACGCTAGTGCTACATACCAAAGATTAGTCAACCGTATGTTCGCCGCCCAGCTGGGAAAGACGATGGAGGTTTATATAGACGACATTCTAGTCAAGTCCTTGAAAGCGGAAGATCATGTCAACCATTTGCAACAGACGTTTGATCTCTTGAGAAGATATAATATGAAGCTTAATCCTGAAAAATGCACTTTTGGAGTACAGTCTGGTAAGTTTTTGGGGTACTTAGTGTCAAAGAGAGGAATTGAAGCAAACCCATCACAGATCAAAGCTGTATTGGACATCCCGTCGCCCAGGTGTGTGAAGGACGTCCAACGCCTGACAGGTAAGATAGCCGCTTTGACCAGATTTATATCCAAGTCATCCGAAAAGTGTCAGCCTTTCTTTGACATCTTGAAGAAGAACAAAAAGTTTGTTTGGAATGATGCCGCTGAAAAGGCACTCCAAGACTTGAAAGAATATCTCACGAGCGCCCATTTGCTTTCGAAACCAAACCCAGGTGAAACCCTTTATTTATATTTGTCTGTTGCATCTAATGCTGTAAGTTCAGTGCTTGTTAGGGAAGAAGATAGACGACAGAGCCCAGTATACTATGTAAGCAGAGCCCTGTTAGACACTGAGACACGATATTCAATGATGGAAAAGTTAGCCCTAGCTCTGGTAGCGTCTTCCAAGAAGCTAAGGTCATATTTCCAATGTCACCCAATTGTGGTCGTCATGTCCTACCCTCTGCGGAACGTCCTCCACAAGCGAGATTTATCTGGGAGATTGGTGAAGTGGGCAGTCGAGCTAAGTGAATTTGATATATCCTATGCCCCAAGAAATGCTATCAAATCACAAGTGCTAGCTGACTTCCTGGCAGAATTTAGTCTCAACCTCCAGGTAACAGCTAACAATGAATCTTTTTCTATTAAGCAACAGGTGACTTCGTCGCCCTGGACCCTCCACATCGACAGTTCTTCCAATGCAAAAGGAAGTGGACTGGGTGTCGCACTTGAAACCCCCGAAGGTGATCAAATCGTTCAAGCAATAAGATGCGGTTTTAAGGCGACGAATAACGAAGCTGAATATGAAGCCCTCATAGCCAGACTTAAGCTTGCTTCAGAGCTGGGCGCCAAAGTCCTTGAAGTAAAAAGTGACTCGCAATTAGTTTCGAAACAGATCAATGGTTCATATCAGGCGAAAGACCAAAGGATGAAGAAATATCTAGATGTTGTGTCTGACTTGACCACGAGATTTGACGCCCTGAAGATCACCCAGATAGGCAGGGACGACAATCAGAAAGCTGACGTCCTTGCTAATATTGGGTCTTCCATAGAAGTGACAGAGACAAAACAAATTCCTTTATTCTATTTGAAGACGCCGGCAATTGAGGTAAATAACCGAATTGTGTTGAATAGCAGCTTAACATAGGACTGGCGATCCCCTTTGCTTTCATATCTATTGCAGGGTAAATTGCCCTCAGATAAGAATGAAGCGCGGCGAATAGTTGTTAGAGCAATCAGGTTCACTACCGTGGACGACAACTTTTACAGACGCACTTTCACAGGTGGACCCTTGTTAAGATGTGTCTCCCCGTCAGAAGCAAGTTATGTGTTGAGAGAAATCCACGAAGGCGATTGCGACGACCATAGTGGAAGCCGTTCGTTAATTAGGAAGGTAACGGGAGCAGAATATTTCTGGCCGACTTTGCAAAAAGACGCAGTGAGCATGGTGACTAAGTGTGAACGATGCCAAAAATTTTGCACGGTAGCAAGACAGCCCCCTGAGCAGTTGCATGTGATAGTACCATCATGGTCTTTCCTCAAATGGGGAATGGATATTGTAATCAAGGCTTTGACGCCTAGTTTGTAACCACCGTTGCCGGTGACCCTGATTATTGTACTCAATTCTATTATCAATAAAGAAGTCTTTATTATTCTCTTATATTGTAAGGTTCCCCTAAACCGTGCATCAACAGCCTTCACAAAGGAACAAGGTTGTATCATATTATAATCATATATGACTAATCAAATCAATTTGAAAATAATATTGCAGTTTGAATATGGCAAGGAATTGAAGAAGACGAGGAAGAAAGAGAGAGTTGGCTTTGGGGATTCCATCACAAGGTGTTGGAAACAGTATGAACTAATTAAGGTAGACATTCAGGACTTCGATGAATCTAACACAAGAGACTTGTACAAGTTCTTCGCTCCTTATGTGGATTTATTATATGCAGCTTACAAACGGAATCTCTCTGCGATGTTTGATTGTGTTTTTTGGACTGGGATTCATAATGAACTATTTACAAGCTCTACATGATTAATTTAGTTTAGTTGTTTAACATCGTGTTGTCTGATAATTGAAAATAAAAGAAAAGTTGAGGTTTAATTTATTTCAACCATTTATGTATTCAATTGCGACTTACTTTCATTTTCAATACGAATGTGTGCTAAATGACAAGGTTCGAAAAACCGAACTGGGTGTTCAACCGGGCAAGCTACTGGTTCAAGGGTTATTGGTTCAACCGGGTCAACCCGGAAATAATAAAATGATAATATTTAATCAAATATTAAAATATTCAAAAACTAAAAATAGTAAAAATTTAAAATACATCCAGAGCCAATATAAAATACATTCAACTGTGGTTCAAAGCTGTCGCTTCTTCGTTCGCTGCTCCACTGAGACTGAGAGAGATTATGTCGTTTTGTGTTTTGGATTTGGGTGAGTTAGTTTTTTTAAAGGCTAGGGTGCAGTGAACCGGGTCAAACGGTTTGGCGGGTTATGACCGGTTTTGACGAGTCAAACTGGGCTAATGGCGGGCCAATGTCAAAGGGGGCTAATGACCAGATCGGACCGATCTGGGGGCGATTCACGGTTCAACCTATTGGACCTCCCGGTCCAATCCGGTTTGTTAAATATTGCTTTATGATATTAGATACTCCACAGCCATTTAGGTAAAATATTTTTTATATAGATTTACAAAATTAGAGAAGCGAGGTTCAACTTTTTAAATTTTCCCTACGAGAGATTTTTGTTAATACATTATGACACTTCTTGAATATTTTTGAAAATAAACTCACCAAAATTTTCCCTACGAACCCCTCATAGTCTCATACCATTAATTTAGCATCTGCTTCAAAATAATTGTTGGCGTGGATGAAAGTCCGATCCATTGAATGGGAAAATGACTTTTTCCTATTCAAAAGGAACTCCACTTTGTAAATTAATGCACATTTTTTGGTTGAATGCCATGTAATATTACATGGGTCAACCTCAAAAATAGCTTGAATAGTCAACGCATCTTTGGAAAGAAAGGTACTATTCTCAAAAGGATGTGAATGTTGCCTTAATTAATCTCCTTTCAACAGTCTTTGTGATTTGATCCGTAGCCATCTTCTCTTTATCAGAAATAATCTTCATTTTATTTTCAGCATTTTAATTAAATAATTTGATTAAATGATTTTTTTTTACCTTTTGACTAAAGATTTGATTTGATATATTTTAACTGAATTTATTATAAAGACGCACATTTCCAACAATTGACGGATAAACTTTTTGAAGGAGTTTCCATATGAAAAGCAACTGTTCATTAGGCAGTTAGATTGAATTTCTAAAAGGGATTATGATTGGTTCTGGAACTTTTCTTAAAATAGCAAAGCAAATATTGATTTTACATAGTAAAAACCTAAATGGAATTTTGTGGACATGGATGAAAGTCCATTAGATGGGAAAATGACTTTTCCTACTCAAAAGGAACTTCAGTGTGTAAATTAAAACCACATTTTTTAACTTGACGGGTTGACGTGAGTGGTAAGTACTCTCGTCCCTTAAGCAAGTGGTTTGAGTTCGATCTTTATCCCTTGTGAATTGAGCAAATTCACAGGTCAGATGTCTACTGCCTATATAGGACTTCAGAACAGTGAGAGATTACTCTTATTTGACATGCGGGTGGGAATACCCATAGATAGCCAAAAAAAGCAACCTTTTTTTTTGAATGCCACGTAACACTATTTTTTTTTATCAGGATAACACATAAGACTGCTTGGCTCAACCTCAAAAATAGATTGCATGGTGAAGTTCAATGTCATGCTACTTGGGTCAACCTCAAAAATAACTTGAATAGTCAAGTTGAAAGCCACTATATGGGTCAACCTAAAAAATAGCTTGATTAGTCAACGCATCATCCTTGGAAGGGAAGACTATTCTCAAAAGGATGTGAATGTTGCCTTAATCTCCTTTGAACACTTATTTGATCCGTACGTAGCCATCTTCTCTTTATTAGAAATCTTCATTTTATTTTGAGTATTGGTAATTGGTAATTAAATAATTTGATTAAATGATTTGATTTGATATATATTTTAACTGGATTTATTACAAAGTCTCGGGCATTTCCAAGTTCATAAAATAAGTTTTTATAAAAAAATTCATACTTTTTCTTAAATTACACAGCAATGATTTCGATTCCACGTCATCACCCATAAGCTACGTACTTTTTAAGAGAATGACAGCACTTATTTGACTAAGAAGGTCAAACCGTTCTAAATAAAGTAAAAAAATATGAATTTTGATGTTTTCTAATAATGGACACGAACAATTTTAGTTATATATGCGGGAAGATCTCTACAAGTCTCCTTAATTTAACCGAATACGAGCCTTATAAATTGCATGCACTCCTTCCTTTCAACGAATAGTCCATCTATCGTAGCTAGCCCCTCTTTGTTTTACCTTTTCAAAAGTTCCAGAAATTTTTTCTCACCATACAAAGCTTTTGAAAGGTCAAAACAAAAAGGGACCACACCATGGTGTCTAGCAAAGTTTATTCGATTCAGGTGGTCGTTGTGGCCATTATCCTCGCTGCCACAACGGTGTTATCTGACGACCATGCACAAATCCCAGCAGACAAAACTCAATTAAACAAATGGTTCTCACAAAATGTAAGGCCATTGTCAATGCGTAGGAGAACTCTTGACCCAGCTTTGGTCGCAGCTGAAGCTCACCCTAAGGTTATAACGGTCTCTCAAAGGGGAAGAGCCGACTTTAGGACTATAACTGCCGCGATTAAGAGCATTCCAACCTACAACAAGCAAAGGGTGATAATTAAGATTGCAGGTGGAGTCTATAGAGAGAAAGTGACCGTCGATTATAGTAAGGATTTTGTCACTTTCCTTGGTGATGCTAAGAACATGCCCACAATTGTTTATAATGGTAACGCCGCAAAGTATGGAACTGTCGATAGTGCTACCGTCATTACCTACAGCAATTACTTCGTCGCTTCAAATATTATTTTCAAGGTTTGTTAATATACTTCTTCCCTTATGCATGTGCCTTAATGATATACGACTCCGGTCCTAAATATAAGACCTAATTGACTTTTTTTAGAGATTAAGGTTGCAAAATATGTTTTATTAAATCATGATACATTTGATATCTTTTTAGATTATCCATTAGCTTATAGGTAAAATAGTGTAAGAGAAAAAATTAGGTAAATCAATTTATAATTAACTCATTTTACTTTTTTTAAGGATTTTTCAAAAAAGTCAACTAGGTCCTATATATATAGGACCGGAAGGAGAATATAATATAAGTTTTTTAATTCTCTTACAAAGCCCATGAATCTATCTGATTAACAAAATAATACATGATCTTAAAAAAATAGTGACTCTCACTTTCATGATGAGAGACATACAATGGTAGCTAGATGTGATTGCTTTTCATTTTTCCATCCTAAGGGTTAACACTACTATTATACATTTGTAGAACTCTTCACCGATGCCGCGTCCTGATCAATTGAATGGAGCTCAAGCCGTGGCTCTTCGAGTCTCTGGTGACAAGTCAGCATTCTATAACTGTGTGTTTTTAGGGTTCCAAGACACAGTGTGTGATGACAAGTGTAACCATTTGTTCAAGGACTGCCTCATCCAAGGCACAGTGGACTTTGTATTTGGTAAAGGCAAGTCCTTGTACCTCAACACCAAGCTAGTTGTGGTGGGAACAATCCCAGGCGTGATTGTGGCCCAGGCTAGAACAAGCAACTCTGAGGATAGAGGATTCTCCTTTGTGCATTGTGACATAAGTGGAAGTGCCAAGGGCTCACTATTAGGAAGAGCTTGGATGTCTCATGGTAGAGCTGTGTTTTCTTATAGTACCATTAGTAACGTTATTGCTCCTGAAGCCTGGAGTATCATCAACCATCCTGAATCTGCTAAGTATGTATTATTTCTCTCTTCTTTAATTTCTCTCTTTCTCTGATCTTCTAATTCATATGACATTATATTACTGCGCATACTCTCATCAGTACGTATTATTTACTTAACTAATTTGAAAAAAAAATGTTTGCTGCTTTTTTCTAAATCATCCCTTTATATAATTCACATTAAAACCACCTTTCATGGCATGCAAACTTTTTTTGATATACCCTATTAATAAGGATGGTTGCGAAAACAAGGCAACTAATAAAGGGATACAATATAATGGATTAATACGTTTTTATCTCCTTATTAGCTATATATTAATTATGAGGGATTATTTTCAATTTGACATGGAAATTTCTAGATATAACTTTGATAGAAATGAGTTTATTCAATTATAGATTTATGCATACACAAACTTAATTTCTAAGATTTTGAATTAAGATGTGCCGGCGATTTCACTGATTGACATCCTCTCGTTCACTCATGTTGCATGAGACTGGATGAATGAAAGGGAATCTTCATACAGTATTTATGACTATTATATTATTGGCTACTTTAACTTTCACTACATATATTGACTTGTATATAAACAATAAATACAGGACTGTATATTTTGCCGAGTTCCAGAATCGTGGAGTTGGTGCACGCGGTCGTAGAGGACGTGCCCAATTCACAAAGTTCCTAACTGGCAATGTTGCTAAGCAATACCTCAATCTTGGCTACATTCAAGGTTCTAAGTGGCTGCTTCCTCCTCCCCGAGCCTAAATAGATTTTGTTTTTGATCTTACTTTTTGATTGTTTTAGTTTTTCTCATCATTATATATATTGATTCTTAATAATATATAGAGTCAAGCACTAATGATGTACATACATTGAAGGTGGAAATTTTATTATCATCATAATTACTATTTTTGTTGTAATTTTGCATTATTAAATATAATAAAATACCGTCTCCACTCTCTGATAAAAAAATACCCTCTCTACTCCTAAATATATAAAACCTATTTATAGATTGAAGTTGATCTTAGTTCTAAATTTATGAATTTATTCTAATTAATTTTAGTTAATTTTTCTCAAATTATTCTTATTATTAGTATCCACACCACAACAATATATAAAAGATGATTGGTGTTCAAACAAACACCTCATGCGAGCTAACTAATAAAACTAATATCTTTAATATCAAAAATTAATGTCAACAAGTTCTTATACTAAGGTTTTGTTTGGTATGAGGGAAGGGAAGAGGATAGGAGAGGGCCGGGAAAATAATTTTGATATGGAATTACATACAAAATTAGAGAAGTGAGTTAAAAGTTTTTAGTCAATATTTCTTACTATTTTATCGACGTCTTAGATTACTTAGAAAATCATAAATCCACTTTTTGAATATTTTTAAAATATGAACTAACTGAAATTTTCCTCTGGGAACCCTCGTACTAAATGGACTCTTAGAATAAGTTGTAGAATCATTTAGCATATACCCCAAAATAATTGTGGACATGGATGAAATTAAAGTCCATTAACTGCTGGGAAACTGATATTTCCTATTCAAAAGGGATCCATTGTGTAAATTAGTGTATGTAACCTTTTATTGGTTGGATGCTATGTACCACTGCCCCTTTTTGACTTCGGTCAACATCAAAAATAGCTTGAAAAGTCAACTCACAAGGAGTATTTTTTCAGTAATCACGGGCAGGTGGGGCCTTTGCCAAAGGCCCCCAAACCCGGATTACGTTAGTATCTGGTGTCTTTGAGTCTTTAACCTTCTATAATTAGGTAAGCTAACCTGAGGCAATCGTCAATTAGGAACAGGGTTATATTTGTAGGCACACTGTTTCCTAAATTCTCACCGCAAGTCTACAAGTTAAGTTTAAATAGAAAAGTAGTGAGATGAGTATCGTTTCACTAAGACAAGGTTATAAGTAAATTTATTGAACACATTATGATCTAAACTATTTTTGGGTAAAAAAAAATCAAGTGATTAGTTTAAACTTAGTTAACAAATATTGCAACAAAAATAAGAAAATATACTTTTTAAAATTTAATAAACACAATGGAAAAAAGTCTAGGTCTATTTTTCCACTTGTATTTCACGATACCCAATTTTCTCTTCCCTAATGCTAATTAATTCCTATTGTGTTGCTATGTGAAGTCTCTAATATGTAACTAGCTCTCTCAAACCTATTCATACCTTAATTGAAATTAATATACATAATCTCTTACTACATATCATTCTAATTAGTCTCTTTAAATAAATTACTTCAATTTCACAAAGTTTGGTTAGTTTATATCTCAAACTCACTAACACATTTCCAATCCTAAATTAGAATTTCAAGACAAGTTTAGATTCAATCTAATTCTTCACTTAATTAATGCTCTCTCAAGCCACCATTTAAGCTAACAAACTAAATGTTGGTTACTACACTTAGAAATAAGTCTCAAATTAAATGTTATATATTTTCCTAATTAATGCTCTCTCAAACTACTAATTAAATTAACAAACTAAATGTCGGTCATCCACTTAGATAAAATATTAAGCACAAATTAAATCACATATTACTATTTAATTAACAAAAGGAAATAGAGTTTAGGTATAAACCCATACAAATTTCAAAATATAGGCTTAGGAAAAGATAATTAGCTACACATATGGAAGGAGCTGGTCTCAAGAATTTCAGATCTAAGCATACTCATGATAACAACAATAAAAAGAAAAGGAAGGTGAAATGATGTTACAAGAAGAAGAAGACCCACAAGAACTACTCCTTCAAGAAGCATTCAAAATCTTCATCTCCATACTCCAAATATTGCTCACAAATAATCCACTTGCAAGGTGCTTTCCTTCTCCATGAAATCTGATTTTTTTTTCACCAACAGTGAGAAGGGAGATGCTCGAGAGAAACCCCAAAATCGTGTCCTTTATTCTCCTCAGTTCTCCACACAGCGATGAAGATGATGAAGAACGAAGCTGACTTGGCTGGGGCTGAAAGCAGTGGCTGCTGCCTCCTTGCTCGAGAAAATGGTTCTCATTTTCTTTCTTTTATTCGGTGCCATGTAAGCTGTTTTGCACTAAAGATGGGAAACTACTCTCAACAAGTACTCCTTCAAGGTTTGAACTCATCCGCCAAATATAAAAAAAACAAATAAGCTAAGAAGAAATCTTCATTATTAGAGATAGATTATCAACAAAATCTTCATTTCATTTAATTTTTAGTATAAATAAAACGTATCCAACTTCATATAATAACTCCTCATATATAAATTCAAAGTTTACTTTATCTTTAGGGTTAAACCATATTTTTTGTACACAAGAAGGATTTGAATTCCACGCCATCACTCATCAGTTACTTTTTTGTTAAGATAATGACAGCAGTTTAACTACATTTTACTGCCGTAACACACGTCTAAAGAAGGTCAAACCGGTCTAAATAAAGTCAAAGAGCATGAATTTTGATGTTTGGTTTTCTAAAAATGGACACTAACAATTTTAGTTATCACTTTTATGAAAACAAACCGCGAATATCTCTTCAGGTCTCCTAAATTTAACCAAATTAAACCAGGGCCCTATAAAATTGCTCTCCATCTATCCCTTCAACAATTATATCGTCATCTATCCTAGTCCCTCTTTGTTTTAACTATTCAAAAGTTCCAGAAATTTTGTCTCAGGGAACGGAGCTTTTGTAAGGTCAAATAATAATTAAAGGACTAAACACAAAATTATAAAATCAACAATGGTGTCTAGCAAAATAAGCAATAATGTTTCTTCCATTCAGGTGGTCATTGTGGCCATTATCCTCGCTGCCACGGCGGTGTTATCCGATGACCGTGTCCAAATTCCGGTAGACAAAGCTCAATTGAACCGATGGTTCTCACAAAATGTGAGGCCATTGTCAATGCGTAAGGGAACTCTAGATCGAGCTTTGGTAGCGGCTGAAGCTCGTCCTAAGGTTATCACGGTTGCTCAAAGGGGAAGAGCCAACTTTAGAACGATAACCGCCGCGGTTAAGAGCGTGCCATTGAACAATAAGAGAAGAGTAATAATCAAGATTGCAGGTGGAGTTTATAGAGAAAAAGTGACCATTGATAGGACTAAGGATTTCATCACTTTCCTTGGTGATGCTAAGAACATGCCTACAATTGTCTATAATGGTAACGCTGCAAAATATGGAACCGTTGATAGTGCTACCGTCATTACCTATAGCAATTATTTCGTCGCATCAAATATTATTTTCAAGGTTTGTTTATATAATCCTTCCCCTATGCATGTGCTTTAATAATAGGTTTGTTTATTACGTTTTTAGGTTGCTTTAATAATATGGGATTTATATATAGTCGTTTTATTAACTTAATTACTTTTTAAATTCTCTTACAAAGCTCAAGAATATAATGTACTCCCTCTATTCCTAAATATAAGATCACTTTAGCAAATTTGGAGAGATTAAGGAAGACATTCCAATGAATTGGGATTATATGAAATTTCCAAAATACCCCTCACCTATGTTTTAAAAGTATCATCTCACTTTCAAACCACTATTTTTTGGGTGAAGGGAGTGTAGGGGTAATTTGGGAAAAACTTGAGTAAAATTATAAAGTGATCTTATATTTAGGAACAAGCTCTCCTCTCTAAAGTGATCTTATATTTAGGAATGGAGCGCGTACCTGATTTTTTAGGGAATCGGTATACTCAATTGATGAAGCTGAGTCTACCTTGTTGTTGATGCATATATAGGGCTGGTATTTTCGATGCATAAAAATGTATCAAATCATTTTACTCAAGAAAAATTCTAAATAAGGACCTTTCGTTAATTTTCTCTATCATCTTGATCTTAAAATAATAGTGACACTCTCACTTTCATGACACACATATAATGATAGATGTGATCATTTCTCATTTTTCTCGTTTTGAAAACACAATTTTACATTGCAGAACTCATCACCGATGCCGGATGGTAAAATGATCGGAGCTCAGGCATTGGCAATTAGAGTCTCTGGTGACAAGTCGTCATTCTACAACTGTGTGTTTTTAGGGTTTCAAGACACACTATGTGATGACGTGGGTAACCATTTGTTTAAGGATTGCATCATCCAAGGAACGGTGGACTTCATATTTGGAAGTGGCAAGTCCTTGTACCTCAACACAAAGCTAGTGGTGGTGGGGCACGTCCCAGGTGTGATCGTTGCTCATGCGAGAGAGAGAAACGACGACACCATGGGATACTCCTTTGTGCATTGTGACATAAGTGGAACAGCCAAGGGTTCACTCTTGGGAAGAGCTTGGATGTCTCATGGCAGGGCTGTGTTTTCTTATACTTCTATGAGTAGCATTATTGCACCTAATGGTTGGAGTATCAACAACCATCCTTCAATGGCTAAGTATGTATTATTTCTCTCTTCTAAATCATATGACATTACTGCACTGTCGGGTTCATACTCTTAGCACGTATTATTTGCTTAACTAATTTGCAAAAAATAAAGTTTTTTGCATTTTGTAAATTGCGCCTAATGGTTGGAGTATCAACAACCATCCATCAAAAAAGGCCTTTTGATGCAAACTTTCTTAATATACCCAATTAATCAGGATGGTTGAGAAAATTCGGTACGTATTACGATGAATTAATAGGTCTCTATCCTTTTATTAGCTCTATGTTAGAGAAAAATCTTAGTATTAGAAGTATAAGGGAATATTTTCAATTTGACATGGGAATTTCTCGCTATAACTTTGATTGAACTGAGTTTAATAGTAATATATGCATGCATGCATGCATAAACTTAATTTCTAAGATTTTGAATTCAGATATGTGCTAGCATTTCACTGATTAACATTCTACCTCTTTTTTAATTTACTCATCAAGGGAATCTTCATAGTTCATACTCTACTTGTGACTATTATTGGCTGCTATAAGTTTCACTACATATTGACTTGTATATAAACCATAAATACAGGACTGTATACTTTGGAGAATACCAGAATCGTGGAATTGGTGCAAGCGCTAAACGACGAGCCCCATTCACAAAGTTACTAAGTAGCAATGTTGCTAAGCCATACCTCAATCTTGGCTTCATCCAAGCTTCTAAGTGGCTGCTTCCTCCTCCTCGAGCCTAAATAGTTTTTGTTTACAATCTTAGTTTTTCATTTTTGTTAGTTTTTGGCATCCTCACCAAGTGGGTACTAGAACTGGGTTGACCTTTATAAGAAGGGTCGGGTTAACTCAACGGTAAGCTCGTTTGTCATGCATATGATACTTGAGGCCGTAAGTTCGAATCAGCTACGTTGCAAAAATTAAGGATTAGACTGCTTAATACATTCTCTTCTCCAACACACTCACCAAGTGGAGATTAGAAATGAGTTGACCCTTTTTTTAGTTTATTGTATCATTATAACTTATTCTCAATGATATATAGAGTCAAGCACTAATGATGTAGATTGAAGGTGGAAATTTTTTTAACACCACAACTAATATACATATATATGTGTTGTAATCCTACATTATTAAATATAGCAAATACCCTCTTCAAACCTAAATATATATAAGATCTATTTGTAGATAAGAGTTGATCTTTGTCCATAATATGTGAATTAATTTTAAATTAAGTTGAATTATTCCCATATTTTTATTAGTATACATATTCAATATTCAAGTAAAGAGATGAGAGAGGGAATAATGAAAGATGATTGGTGCACGAACAAAAACACCATACCAATTAATAAAACTAATATCTTTAATTTAATTTAATTACTTAAATAAGTACACATTCCATCAATCCATCCATTAAAAAACGTTATTATTATTGTTAGTTATATATATAGTAATGTTAAAAAGGTTATATTTTTAGTAGATATAATTATTTATGTATAAATTTATTGTGATTAAAGTTGTTTGAGATCGTTAGATACTTTCAGTTCAAAAAAAGATCGTTAGATACTTCGTCAGATAATTGATAAAAAAGATCCTTAGATACTTCACACATAGTTAGAGGTGATCAAGAATCTAATCTTCTGGATACTTAATCGATTTATAAACCACTTGTTTTATATAAATTTTGTACATATATGGACCAATTTTTCATCATCAAATCCATTTCTATGTAAGATAAATCGAACAATGGTTTTAATATACTCCTTCAGTCCATACATATAAGATTCAAACTAGCAAAATCATGCAGATTAAAAAAGCGATTGAAATAATAAATATGTATGAAATAATTTTAAATTCTCAAATTTGCATATGGATAAACAGAGTGGTAGTATAAAAATTAAAAAGTAGGTGTCATAATATTTCTTCAACTGTACGTCATTGTAATTTGATTCTGATGATCCGTCTTCTTTTTGTTATAAAACCTTCATTTGATGATGAATCAAAAGAAAAAAAAAAGAAATCTCATTTAAATTTCGTCATTATTGGTAATTAAATAATTTAATTGATTCATGTGTTTTGACATATTTGATTAGATTTGTGACAAATGGCGTAGGTTTCCAAGATCATATATTGATTCCTTATATAAAAAATAAACTTTAAGTTTTCCTGAACTAAACAAGAAGGATTTGAATTCCACTTAACCACCCTCAGCAACTTTTATAACTTACGGCTAAAGAAGGCCAAATAGTTCTAAAAAAAATGAAATAGGCTGAGTTTTAAGGTCTAATTTTCTAATAATGGACACTAACAATTTTAGTTATCATTTTTATGAAAAACTAACCGCGAAGATCTCTCTAGGTCTCATAAATCTAACGAAATTGAAGCCTTATAAATTGCACTACATTCGTGTAACAAATATTCACCTATCTTAGTCCCTCTTTGTTAACGTTTAAACTTTTTAAAAATTCCAAAAATTTTATCACAACGCCTTTTGAAATTAAAGGTCAAAACAAACAGGGACAAAACCCAGAAGGATAAACCCACCATGGTCTCTAGCAAAATAAGCCATGTTTCTTCAGTTCAGTTGGTTGTTTTAGCCATTATCTTCGCCGCCTCGACGGTGTTATCCGACGATAACGTCCAGATCCCTGCAGATAAAAATGAATTGAACCAATGGTTCTCACAAAATGTGAGGCCATTGTCATGCCGGAAGGGAACTTTAGACCCAGCTTTGGTTGCGGCTGAAGCTTCTCCTATGGTTATCACGGTATGTGCTAAGTGAAGAGCCGACTTTAAGACAATAACGGACGCCATTAAGAGCGTGCCATTGAACAACAAGAGAAGAGTAATAATCAAGATTGCAGGTGGAGTCTACAGAGAGAAAGTGACCATTGAAAGGACTAAGGATTTCATCACTTTCCTTGGTGATCCTAAGAACATGCCCACATTGGTTTATAATGGTGACGCCCTAAAATATGGAACTGTTGATAGTGCTACATTCATTACCTACAGCAATTACTTCGTCGCTGCAAATATTATTTTCAAGGTTTTCTTATATGATTTTAATATATTTATGTTCGATCGGTTGCTTTTTTACTGTCATCTTTCTTTTATTTATTCATATAATTAATAATTAATATGGAACTTTTATATAACCAGTTTATCTCATTTTTAGTTACATGTTACATTCTCTTGCAAAGCGCGCTCAAGAATCAACCTGCTTTTGTAGGGAATGATTATATTCTATTGAATTTGAGTCTACTTTGATGTTCTATGCATGCATGTTTTCAAATAGTGCTTGCTCACATGGGTCCGGTATAAGACGTTTTAGTTTTTTTTTGGACAAAAAAGATGCGTTTATTTTAGGAGAGAAAAAACATGCTTTACTTATTATTTCAATTGTTTTTTTGTTTGTTTTTAAATACATCCTATTTTGAAATCTAGATGTAATAGGTTGAGTTCAATAAAATTATTATAAATTTATGAGAAAAAGTTGTTTAATTTGAGGTCCACGTATAATATTAAAGTAAACTCTTATTCTAACCCTCTTATGTTTAGAATTAGAGAAAGAATTGTTTTCCATAAATATATTAAGAAAAAATGGTGGATAACAGTGTTGACTAAAACAATCTAAATTTGAGTACCATTAATCTTGTGTATGAAACCCTTCAAAATATTTATATTTACCCTTGTATAAAAAAAATCCTCGTTTAGAAATTTGTTTAATTATATATGGACATGGAGTTTTATTTTGGTTCTTTTCTATGTAGGAATTCCTTCAAAGGGACAATTTTTTTGTTGTTAAAGGGAATTTTTTTAAATAAAGACTTTTCACTAATTTTCTCTATTATGTCCATCTTTAAAAAATAATTACCCTCTCACTTTCATGGCACATATGTATGTACAAAGGTACAAGTAATTGTAATGGTTGCTCATTTTTCTTCCTAATGGTTTACACAATTATAAATTGTAGAATTCATCACCTATGCCGGACGGGGAAAGAAAGGGAGCTCGGGCAGTGGCGGTTCGAGTCTCCGGTGACAAGTCAGCATTCTACAATTGTGTGATGTTAGGGTTTCAAGACACACTATGTGATGACAAGGGCAACCATTTGTTCAAAGACTGCACAATCCAAGGCACAGTGGACTTCATATTTGGAAGTGGCAAGTCCTTGTACCTCAACACAAAGCTAGTGGTGGTTGGAAACAAGCCAGGTGTGATCGTGGCTCAGGCGAGAGAGAGCAATGATGACACCATAGGATACTCCTTTGTGCATTGTGACATAAGTGGAACTGCCAAGGACACATTCTTGGGAAGAGCTTGGATGTCTCATGGTAGAGCTGTTTTTTCTTATACTTCCATGAGTGACATCATTACTCCTCATGGTTGGAGCATTAACAACCATCCTGCAATGGCTCAGTACGTGTTATTTCTCTCTTTCTCTTCCAAATTATGTGACAAGACATATGCGGTTTCATGCTCTTCTTTATTATGAGTCGTCTTTGATATAATATTATATACTTGACTAATTTGCATAGAATATGTGCTGCTTTTATAAATCACCCCTTTAAATTATTTACATTACAACTACATTTGGATGCAAACTTAAATATATTAGTTAATAAGGATTGTTGAGAAAAATCGGTAAATATAGGGATACGATGGTTACTCAACTCTTATATTAGAGACAGATTATTGTAGTAATAAGTATGAGGAAATATTTTCAATTTTACATTGGAATTCTTGGATATAACTTTGATAGAATTGAGATTAATGAGATATATGAATACATCATAATCTTAATTTCTATGATTTTGAATTAAGATGTGCCTGCAACTTCACTGATTCACATCGTCTTGTTATTAACTTATAATTATAATATTGCATGAAATTGGGGGCAAAGCAAAGGAACCTTCTTATTTTTTTACTATTTTTGCCTGCTATAAATTTCACTACATATTGACCTGTATATAAAACAATGAATATAGGACTGTATATTTTGGAGAGTACCAGAATCGTGGAAATGGTGCAAACGCCAAAGGACGAGCACCATTCACAAAGTTTCTAAGTGGCAATGATGCCAAGGCATACATCAATCTTGGCTTCATTCAAGCTTCTAAGTGGCTGCTTCCTCCTCCTCAGGCCTAAATAATTTTTTTTCAATCTTATTTTTTTTGTATTATATAGTTTTTGCAATCATATTGATTCTTAATTAATATATAGAGGCAAGCAAATGATGTAAGTTGAGGGTGGCAATTTTATTAACACCACAATTGTTTATGTTAGCTGTGTAATCCTGCATAATTTTTTGACCATGTAATCTTGCATTATTAAATACTCCCTCTGTTCCTAAATATAAGAGTACTTTGACTTTTTTGGAGAATCCTAAGAAAGCAAAATGAACAATTTAATCATAACATATTTTAAATATTATTAGATCATATGTAAGTTCATAAGTCAAATAAACTAGTTTAGTGAAAAAATTTGGGGAAATCAATTTTTAATTACCATATTTTGCTTTTTTAGAATTCTCCAAAAAAGTCAAAGTGCTCTTATATTTAGGAACAGAGGGAGTATAGAGCAATGACCATATTTTGTCCAAAGTTTACTTTAGACCACTGGCCACCCTAAACTAACATCGGGTACAATTTTACCCTTAAAGTAATCTAAGTGGTCCAATTTTACCTTTGGACGAATGTAATGTTGGCAAGTGTTGTACATATGTCAATATTTCATTCCACGCGTCATTAGAAATTTGTTGGTTAGAATGAGTCATTGTATTGTTTGTGGGTCAAATTGAGCCATTAGAAATAGTTTATTAGTGAAAATGATAATTAACCATATAATTACGTGAGCATGTATAAACTCACTTAATTTAGCTAATGAGAATTGGAAATTACATTTTCACCCCCAGTTGAACCGATTCAGTGCGGTCCGGTCCTGTAACCCAAATAAAATTGGCAAAAGGAGTACGAAGAAGAAGCAGCCGCACAGAGGAGAGAAGAGAGTGTTGTGTTGTGTTGAATCTGAGTTTCGAAATGGCGTTCAACAATGGATTCAGGTCTGCCGTTAAGCTTCTCAATTCTTCTGATTCTTTGGTTTCCAAGTCAGGTAAGTATTAGTATTACTCTGTCAACATGTTTCAATATTTTACGGATCAATCGTATTTTCATCGTCTAATCCCTATTTCGCATTCAGGAGTGAAATTGAGGCCTTTTGTGTATTTGTGCTGTTTTGATCTGAAATTAGGCCAGGAATATCAATGCCTTTTTGTTTTATGGTGTGGAAATTGCGATAATGGAATGATTGCTGCCTTTCCGTTAAATTCCTCTGAAAGTATTGTATTCATTTTGTTCTATATTTACTACTACCTCCGGTCCTAAATTTAAGACCTAATTGACTTTTTTTTGGAGAGGTTAAGGTTGCGAAATAGGCTATTAAATCATGACATATTTGATTTATATTTAGATTATACATTAGTTGATAGTTAAAATAAACTAATCTAAAGGAAAAAAAAATTAGGTAAATCAATTTATAATTAACTTATTTTTTTTTATAGGATTTTCTAAAAAAGTCATCTAGGTCTTATATTTAGGACCGGAGGGAGTATTATAATGTTCTGATGAAGTAGAATTGTGATACGGTTCTTTTACTGTGTCGATTTTTTGATCGGGCGGCCAATTTCTCAATTTTGTTGCATGCTTGTCTGTCTTGTTTTAATGTGAAAATCATATATATACTTGTCATATTTTAATTCAAAAAACTTCAAAATAATGTTGTAACGAATTGAATTGTATCTACGTTTGATTCAACTAGATTTTTGTCTATTTGAGGTGCATGAAATGGAAATTGGTGTTAGGGTCTCAATAATTTAGGTCTAACTTCATATACTGTGCTTGATGTGAAGTTAGATGATATCAAGACTGTCTTATGTCTACATCTCTTGTGAGTTTAAATGTATTCAACTATCATCTCATTGTGGATTTTTGATCTTTTTTATGGATATGAAAGTAACAATTTTTGTTGAATAAGAATGTTTTGCACTTGGTAGGAAAACCTGTTATTAAAATTACTTTGAGTATTTTGGTTCCTTATTAGTGAAGCCTTAAGCATCATTTGCATTCTGAAGGCAATGTAAAAGAATTCTAACCTCCATTAACTGTTGGTTTGAATGATTTATGTTGTGGATGATTTTTGTTAGATAGAAATAAGTTGTGAGTAACTTTGCATTGATTTTTATTCTATTAAACTGCACATATATTCATTGAGCTTTGAAGGAATGAAAGCATTTTTGGAGAGTATAGAGACTCTGTGAATCAAAAAGCAATCATGAGGTTGTATTATTAAAAATTAAGCTAGTGGCTGGGTTGTCTCAAATCATTGATCATAGTATTCAAACCCATAAATTCTGTGTTGCTTCTTAGGTGAATACAAATGGTTTTAGCTAAGGCCAAGTTAACTAATTGGCTTTATTGTTTTGGAAGTTTTGAAATGTAATGGTTAGTGCCTGTTAATGCCAATCATCTTAGTTTAAAGATATTTGGGCATGGAAATGAACCTTATTTCTCAAAGTTGACTTCCCAATATGAAAGGGTAGAAAGAGGAAGGTTAACATTCTTGTTATGCATGTATCAATTTTTGTGACTTTGCCTGTGCAAAGGGGGAGGCAAGGAGTGTAATGAAACCTGAGAGGAGGGTCTCTGGGCAAACATAGTTTTTTGAATTTTGAAAAGCCTAATCCTGTTGATAACCTTGATGCACTGGAAATAAAGAGCAGTGCCCATGTTTGAGGATATAGATGTAATGATGGAAAATCAATAGTTCTTTGGTATCTAAAAGAGACTGGTATGTATAGATCGTTTTGACAGATAGATAGTTGAAAAGCCTAAAAATGCTTTTGAATATAAATCCCTTGGATCTGGACAAATTCGGGGACAATGTCAGTTTTCCTCTCTATGTAGACTCTTAATTAGAGTATTTGATGGGACCATGTTGGCATATTTGCATAAATAAAAGAACCAAGCTTTAATTACACCTTATCACTGACAATGGTTATGAATTTAGAGAGAAAAGCATGTAACGCCTGAGATTCATGTTGTGTCCTGGAGTTGAGACTTGAGACCCCTAGATCAAATGCAGAAGAAAACAGAAAGATGTTGAAGCTTGGACCTGAAGGCAGAAGAGTCACTATTATGAGTGAAGTGACCTACTTGTAATAAATTAGATCAAGTTAAATAGTACTTGCAAATATTGAAGTTGTAATGAGATATTAACACCCAAGGGAAATGGGTCTGTTGACAGAAATGGGAAAAGAATATTTCTGTGTTTGAAATTGTGATGGATCTCTTAGGATAAAAAGTCAGCCTTATGAATTTGGCTCGACATTTTAATCATATTTTGCTGCCTGATTCAATGCTTGATATGATAACAGTAAATTCTATAACCTTTTCTTTGGTTAGTACAGTTGAAAGTCTCCTGTTTTCTTGTTTATTTACTATTTCCATCTCCATTATGTTTCAAGTTGCAATTTAGGCATTTTTATTCTTCTTCCATGATGGAACTGGCATCAGATATCCTTCTATAGAAGTTGCACACTTTTTATTGCCTTGCATGAAATGGAATCATTCTCTTATTTGACGATATTCATGCTGGCAAGCTTAAATAAACAGACATCTTGTTGTAACAGTGAGCAGAAGTTTCCGTTCAACCCGGGTTAAGAGGATGGGTGGAGAACATGGACACGGCCACGGCCACGGCCACGATGAGCCAGAATATCTGCATGCAAAACACATGTACAACTTGGATAAAATGAAGAATCGACCCTTGAAGATGTCCCTTGCTGTGTTCAGTGCCTTCAGCATAGGTGTTGGTGTTCCTGTCTACGCAGTCATTTTCCAACAAAAGAAGACAGCTTCTGGCTAGCTGTCACTGAACACATTATTTGTTTGATTGCATTGGGGATCCCAGACTGGGTGAATGCTGATTTTTTATGCAGTTTTGATTTTTTTTTTTTCCTGATCAAAACAAGAAATGGGTTTTCTCTGTTTCGTGGTAATAATTGGTTGTGACTTGTGATAGTTCCCTGACACATAATGTTTGTACAATTTCTCTTCAAAAGAATAATATACTTTGATTGGCTGATTTGGTTCAGTAGTTTTTACCTTAGGTTGGAGCAAGTTTTCCAATTAGTTTTCAATATTTGCTTCCTTCATGTGGAGGGACAATAAAATACAGTAGTCACTTAATGTTTTCCTATTAGGACTGAAGATGGTTCTTGTTTGCTGCAGAAGATCGAAACTTCACAATCTATAATTCATGGTAGATGTCGAAATTAAGAAAAATACAAGGATGTTCATAAAGGTTTTAACAAAATTAGTCCAATGTTGTTTTATGCTAACTCAGAGAAAACGAATGGTAGACAATGAGCTGCCATTCTTTCTTGGCAATGTTTTAATTGACCTAATGAAGCATGGAACAATTTTTAGCTCATCGTCTAGATATAGTTTCAACTTTCAATGGTCAGATTAAAATATTTCAATCAATAATTTTGAAATAATTTTTTTTTGAAAAACTAAGAGGTATGAGATTAAAAGCAACAAAACAGTAAGTTAAAGTATCTTAGTCTGATTCAAATGGTCTAAATTTTAAAATTCATGACTCTTCATAAGCTCGAAAACAATTTCCTTTGAGGTAAATGGCATTCTTCAAGCTCAAACATTATGTGCATCCTCAACATTCTTTTATAGTTTATTTTTGATATTATAAATATGAAATCAATATATGATTCGAGGAGTGAGATGGTAATAAGACACCACTTATATATAAACAAGGGGATTTGCACTTTAGTCCCTGGTAAGGGAAATTAATACTGGAAGTCCCAATACATTCCAAAATAATTATAAAGTCCCAGGGGCCCTTTCCTGCAATTGTTTGCTTATCTTCAATGATCATTTTGCCCTCATTAAAGATGGTTGTCATCTCACTGGTCCCTACAGGGGACTATGCTTTCATCTTATGATGGCAAAATGGTCATTGAAGATAAACAAACAATTGCAGAAAAGGGCCCTTGGGACTTTATAATTATTTTGGAATGTATTGGGACCTTCCAGTATTAATTTCCCTTACCAGGGACTACAGTGCAAATTCCCCTGTAAACCATAACTTACGAGAGATATGAGTAGAGAATGAACATCATTCTACAATTTGCCTCTAAACTTTTAGCGAACAGGAAAATATTAATAAAAGTGTTATTGTGCACAATAATGCTGATTTGATTTAAAGTTGAAAGGTATTATAAAAATCGTCAATTGTTTTGGAGACAAGACAATGGCGGAAGCTCTTATGCGAAACAACACAATGTGCATCCACCCCCTCTTATGGGTGAGGTGGTGGCTGATGAAGGATAAGCCCTTGATGATTTTTTATTTTGACAGGCACAGACTCCTAATAAAAAAAGAAAAACAACACAATTTTGCGGTGCAATAAACCATACAGGGTGTGTTTGGGAAATGTGGTGGAGAAATGTTTTTTTTTCAACATGGTTTTCTAAAAGTTGGTTTGGGTAAAAGTTGGTTTGCGAGAAACCATTTATGTTTGGATCCGTAGTTGCAGAAATATTTTTTTTCAGACTACTTTTACAAACATGTTTGGATGGTAATTTTGAGAAACCAGTTTAGATGGGAACATGATATTTATTGAATAATACACAATTAAAATATTCATATATTTTCAATAATTATAATTAAAAAATTTAATAGATTAAATTGCATAAGGTTTCTAATAATTGCAAATAAGAAAAATTTAATACATTAAAATGCATATAAATTAGAGGTTATGTCTATCACATTACTTTTGGATGATTCAATTCCATAATTAGTTGTATCAAAGATGTTCTACAACTCGATCTCGAATCCTGTCACGGATACGATTCATGTGAGAAGATGATGTAGAAAAATTTGATGATGAAACCTCTTGGTTTTGATGACAATTATCTTCATCTATCAAACTTTCATCTTCAGAAACCAGTTTCTCAGAAATAAGCTGGTTGGAGAAGCTCCAAATTGGAGTTTCTCAGAAACCAGTTTTTCAAACCAGTTTATCCAAATAAGCTGGTAAGAAATAAACAGGACCCAAACATGACCAAAATTCAAAAATCTGTTTATGTAACTCAAACCAGCTTTTGGGGGTCCAGAAACAGTTCCCAAACACACACGCAATAGACTGAGTTTTGGGTTAGAGGAACTAAATCAAGGATCAACATTAATTCTAATACTATGTGGTTCGTTCACAGCCATCCACTCAGACACAGATTGCTATTGTGTGATACTATATAGATTAAGGGATCTTTGGTAGCATCTAAAAAGTCTTTGTCACTCCTGTTAGTTATTTTGCCTGGGTTATATGTGCTTTTTTTATGTGGACATCTTGCTGGTCAATTGTTTACCCTCTATTGTGAGTTAATTTTGTATATGTTGGAAGCTAGTTTAGGTTTCCGATAATCATTTCTTTCTTAGCGTTTGTTTTCAAACTCCATTAATTTTTCATCTTTCTAGTAAATGACGTTTCTTTGAAGCTGTTGATATTTTTGTAGCATTTGCATCAAAGGGGCAAGCTCACGGAGCAAGTTTTTTGACAACCACCATTCATTGTCTTCTCCAATAATTAGGGTATAATGTGAGTTAGCCATTCACAAATCTACATGAGCATTGTTAGGATTGTTTTTTTTGGTCTCTCATTTGTCTTGTAAGTTTACTAATGTTTGTTGCTTTAACTATGTATGTGTTTATGATATCACTCTTTGGTTTTAAGTTCTATGTATGTTCTAAATTTAATTTAATGTTATAAAAACCTTTTGAAGGAGAGGAGTTAAGAGCTGCATGAGAATGAGGAACTCTTCTATATTATTCATGAGTTGTTGAACAACAAACTCCCTGGCCAAAGCAAACTTCCAATGCTGCTTGGGATTTCATATGCTTTCTAAGGGCAAGATGTAGCTGGTTTGATAATTTTTGTTATTTTGTTTATTTTCATTTCCTCATGTATAAAAAAAGGAAAAAGACGTAACCTGGCGGGTTGGCGTGAGTGGTAAGTACTCTCGTCCCTTAAACAAGTGGTTGGGGGTTCGATCCCCAGCCCTTGCGAATGGAGCAAATTCACAGGCCAGCTGTCTACCCCCTATATGGGACTTCAGAACAGCGAAGGATTAGTCCCACTTGACACGCGGGTGGGATACCCTTGAGAAATCAAAAAAATCAAAAAATAAAAAGGAAAAAGACAAATAAAACTCTCTTAATATGCAAAAGGACAATCAAGATCGCTAAATTTCCAAAACAACAACCAAGGTCACAAACACTAAATTAACCGCTACAGCATCCCATTAATAACATGCATATTTAACCATTACATCATCTACATTAACAACTAGAGTGTAGCAATTAATCACAGCGGCATTCTTATTAACTACAACAACATCCTCATTCTCATTAACCACTAGATCGTTGTTAATTTAGTGTATGTGACTTTTTTTTGGGACAAATTAAATAGTGTATGTAACTTTTTTTTTGGGACAAATAGTGTATGTGACTTTGGTTGTCCTTTTGAAAATTTAGTAACTTTGATTGTCCTTTTACATATTTAGAGGACTTTATTTGTCTTTTTCCTTAATAAAATCTTTTTCTCATACAAAAAATCATTTGTAAGAATGGAAATTACATCATTACCCCCAAAACAAAGGATCTACTTGGTTCACTTCCAGTCCACTATTCCAAAACCGGCTTCGGTTCGGTTTGGTCCGGTCCTCTGACCCAAATAAAAGACCGAAATGACGCAAATTGTGTACAAAAAAGCAAGAAGAAGAAGAGTGTTGTGTTGAATCTCATCTCAGTTTCGAAATGGCGTTGAACAATGGATTCAGGTCTGCCGTTAGGCTTATAAATTCTTCCGATTCTTTGCTTTCCAAGTCAGGTCAGTTTTAATCCGTTAAGCTGTTTCAAAATTTCATGGATCAATATGGTTTCAATCCCCAAAACCCTAATCGTTTATGAAATTTAGTATATCAGCTTGTCCCTCCACATTCAGGAGTCAAATTGAGTCTTTTTTTTTGTGTATTTGTAGTGTTTTGATATAAAATTAGGTCAGAAGATAGCAACGAACCTTTTGTTTAGTAGTGTGGAATTTTTCGAAAATGCAATAATTGATGCCTTTATATATGGACTCTATCAAATTCTTATGGAAATGTTACAAATAGCTTGTTATATATTTGATGGACCATGTAGCATATTTGCATAAATGACAGAACCATGGTTAAAATAAGCATTATCCCTGGTAGGGGCTGTGAATCCAAAGTAAAGCATGAACAATTGTCCTATACACAGGACTACTTCTAAGTGGAATATTATAGACAGAACAATGCCTTAGATTCATAATGTGTCCTGAAGTTCAGCCTTGAGACCCCTTGGGAATTTGGAAAAGGTGAGATCAAGTGCAGAAGCTGGAAGGAAAATATTATGATAGGCCAAGTTTGGACCTTGAATACTAGTATGAATCAAGTGACTTACATAAAAGAAGGGTCAACGTAGTTCTAGCCTCCACTTGGTGAGGGTGCCGGGGAAGGGAATATAGTAGGCAGCCTAACTCCTGCTTTTTGCAGAGTGTCTGATTTGAATCCACGACCGCAGACCCCACGGTAACCGAGCTTACCGTTGAGCAAAACCGACCTTTCCACTCAAGTGACTTACATAGTGATAATAAATTAGATTGAGATACATTGCAGCTGTAAGCTTTTAAGGCAAAAGATTCATTTTATGAAGGAAGTGACTCCTCTACAATAAAAAATACATATTGCAATAGCAAACTATAGTGAGGTTGGGATATTCAAGTCTAAGTGAGGGCTTTTAACGGAATTGTAAAATGAATGTTTCTGAATGGGAATCATAATGGGTCTCCTAGGATAATGTCCGCCCATTGAACTTGACCTCATATTTTAATCTATAATCTCTACGTTGCTGTTTGATATGATAACATTAAATTTTAACTTGTGGTTAGTACAGTTGAAAGCCTCCTTTTTTTGTTCATTTGCTACTTCCATCTGCATTATGTTTAGGTGTTGTATTCTTCCGTGATTGAACTTGCGTCAGGTCTCCTTTTTGTATATAACTTATGGTCCTTTTTCTGCCTTGTATGGAAATGAAATCACTCTCTCTTTTGATGTTATTCATGCTGGAAAGCCCAAATAAACAGACATCTTGTTGTAACAGTGAGCAGAGGTTTCCGTTCTACTGGGGTTAAGAGGATGGGTGGCGGTCATGGTCATGGCCATGGCCATGGCCATGATGAGCCAGAATATCTGCATGCAAAACACATGTACAACTTGGATAAAATGACGAATCGCCCCTTGAAGATGTCCCTTGCTGTGTTTAGTGCCTTCAGCATAGGTGTTGGTGTACCTGTCTATGCAGTTATCTTCCAGCAAAAGAAGACAGCTTCTGGCTAGCTCTCTTGCATTACATGCCTGTTTAGTTGCATTCTGGGAACCGAGACTAGCTATGTAAAAGTCTAGATTATGTCTTGTTTTAAATTCTGTTTCAACTTTGGAGATAGATTTTTCTGTGGGTTTATAATTTTTTCATAATTTCTCTAGTTCTCAGTTGCAGCTTAGATAGATATTGACGAACGATGAACTGTCATACTTTTTGTTTTTCAATCCCAGATCTATTTGTATGACATTTGAATTCCTATTTTTGTGAAATAACTGCAAAGCAGTTGAAGATAATGATGAAATGAGGATTAAGTAATTATTGGATTTCATGTCAAGCTAATCATGAAATATCCTGCTGAATTTTATTTGAACTAGTTTGGCTCTCCTTCTATCCTCAATTGCTCCTTTGGTTCCATTTATAAGTTGAAGAGAGAATAACTTTTAATTCTATTTGGACAGTCACATAATAATTTTTTTAGTATACATTATTTATTGAACCTTTTACTTATCAATGTGTACACCGTTATTTTCTCTGATTGCAAAACATGGGTACAGTTGAAATGTTTAGTTTACAGGTCCAGTTAGATTGAAGGTGTTTGCTTGTGAAGTTGTGATGAAACGAGATAAAAGTGAATCGAGCATGGTTACATTATAGAAGTGATTAACTCTTACCTTTTTAGACAAGTTATAAAAGGAAGAATTATTGGCCAAAAATGGGGCAATAAAAAGTTGGGAAAATTAATTAGAGGTCCCCCACAAGGGAGTTAATACTGGAAAAATCCCAAAAGTTGAAAATATTAATGTAGGGTCCCAAGGGACCTCACATTAATATATTTGAAAAGTGAAAAGACAGTTTTGCCCCTAGTCTTAAAAAAAATTTACCCCTCCTCCCCCCCACCCCCACTCTCCTCCCTCACCAGCCTCCCCCTCCAGCCACCCTCCCCCTCCAGCGCCCCCCCCCCCCCCACCCCCACCCTCCCCCTCCAGCGCCCCTCCCCCACCCCCACCCTCCCCAGCGCCCCCCTCCCCCATCCCCACCCCTCCAGCGCCCCACCCCCACCCTCCCCAGCGCCCCCCCTCCCCCACCCCCACCCCCCCACCACCCCCACCCTCCCCCTCCAGTTCGCCCCCCCACCCCCACCCCCACCCTCCCCAGCGCCCCCCTCCCCCACCCCCACCCCTCCAGCGCCCCTCCCCTCCAGCGCCCCCCATCCCCCATCACTAAATTACATTGAAACTCATAATATAGGTAATATTAAATCAAATTGAATATTAATTTGTTGAATTGTCAATAATAATTCGGTTCTCGAATTATTATTAATAATTACCTAATGAATTGCATAAACAACCACCGTTGCAATTCAATACAGTATCAATATAGTCCCCAAGAACTTTAATGAAATTTGATGGCTTTAAGAATATGATTGTGAATAATTTTCTTGATGACATAGTTTTAAACTTTTTAGGGAAAAATAATTAGAGGTCCCCCACAAGGGAGTTAATACTGGAAAAATCCCAAAAGTTGAAAATATTAATGTAGGGTCCCAATGGACCTCACATTAATATATTTGAAAAGTGAAAAGACAGTTTTGCCCCTAATCTTAAAAAAAATTTACCCCTCCTCCCCCCTACCCCCACTCTCCTCCCTCACCAGCCTCCCCCTCCAGCCACCCTCCCCCTCCAGCGCCCCCCCCACCCCCACCCCCACCCCTCCAGCGCCACTCCCCCACCCCCACCCTCCCCAGCGCCCCCCCTCCCCCACCCCCACCCCTCCAGCGCCCCTCCCCTCCAGCGCCCCCCCACCCCCCACCCTCCCCCTCCGCCACCCTCCCCCTCCAGTTCGCGAGGAGGAGTGGGGGTGGGGGCGTGGAGGGAGGAGGGTGGGGGTGGGGGGCGAGCTGGAGGGGGGAGGGTGGGGGTGGGGGGGCGAACTGGAGGGGGAGGGAGGCGGAGGGGGAGGGTGGGGGGTGGGGGGGCGCTGGAGGGGAGGGGCGCTGGAGGGGTGGGGGTGGGGGAGGGGGGGCGCTAGGGAGGGTGGGGGTGGGGGAGTGGCGCTGGAGGGGTGGGGGTGGGGGTGGGGGGGGGGCGCTGGAGGGGGAGGGTGGCTGGAGGGGGAGGCTGGTGAGGGAGGAGAGTGGGGGTAGGGGGGAGGAGGGGTAAATTTTTTTTAAGATTAGGGGCAAAACTGTCTTTTCACTTTTCAAATATATTAATGTGAGGTCCATTGGGACCCTACATTAATATTTTCAACTTTTGGGATTTTTCCAGTATTAACTCCCTTGTGGGGGACCTCTAATTATTTTTCCCTAAAAAGTTTAAAACTATGTCATCAAGAAAATTATTCACAATCATATTCTTAAAGCCATCAAATTTCATTAAAGTTCTTGGGGACTATATTGATACTGTATTGAATTGCAACGGTGGTTGTTTATGCAATTCATTAGGTAATTATTAATAATAATTCGAGAACCGAATTATTATTGACAATTCAACAAATTAATATTCAATTTGATTTAATATTACCTATATTATGAGTTTCAATGTAATTTAGTGATTTCCATGGGTCTTGGTTGAATATAATTCTTTTCCATGTGATATGGTTGCAATTTTCTCCAATTTTGTAAAAACAAAAAATAGCCAATTTAACTGATAAATTAAGTTAATAATTTAAAAAAAAATAGTGCAGTTCCACCCAAGTTGGAACTTTGAAGCAAATTTTGACCCAAATTTCATGTTGTTTTTTGTGTTTGATCAACCAGGGAAACAAGTCTCTCAGTACTATTTCCATAATTTTAAGATTCCGATTATTGATATTTGTAACCCTGAAGTTATTTTCCCTATTGCCAATTCAAAGGAGGAAAATTAATCATTTTTTTTATTTTCGGCCAATAAAGGTCTAACCACCCTCAACAATATATTATTGCTTTGAAACCTCAACCAATACTCATGCATCACGTCATCAACTGCCATCCACCTATCTTCAGTTCTGTAATTGCCCCACGCCATACTAAACCTGTAATCTAGGCGCTAATAGTAATTGTTCTGAATATATACACACAGTTAATTAGTCAATTCATTGCTATTAACATTGAATGAAGTTAGTACGTGATTCGGATGTGTTTTAGAAATTAGAATAGAGAGAAATTCAAGTTTTGTCATTTTAGCTCGAACTCTAAGTGGAAATCTCAAAGTTAGGAGCAAATTTCTTGCTTATACAAAGGATATCGAGAAAAATTATGAAAATATCATATATTTATAATATAGCAATTTTGTCTAAGGGAAAAAATAGACAAAATTGCTATATTTTGAAAATTGTAAGGTAATTTTGAATCCAGAAAAACTTATGGAGGAGCATAACAGTTGTTGATCAAAAAATCTTGAGGCTAATTTGCACCTTAACCCCCAACTTTCAATTAAGTTATACAATAGAGGAAGCCCAAATTACATTCTATTTCTCAAAAGGAATCATCATTTTAGTTAATACGAAAGTTAAAAGACTTGTAATGGTTAAGCTAGATCGTGCCTAGGCTAATACTTATCTGCTCCAGGTCTTTCCATTCTCTCATGCATGGTCAATCATTTGACATTGTTGTATAAAAATATAGCCCTCTAATTTCTTAATTTTGGTTATGAGATAAGGCATTTGAAACAAAAAAAAAATGCAAAGATTTCTCGTTTCTCTCACAATCTTAAGATCATGATGCACAGTTGAAAACAACCAGCTAGAGAATCTGCCAACTTCAATTTCATGTGTAAATTGTGCAGCATTATTGACATTAGCTACTATAGCAAAATTTTGGTAAAAAAAGACTTGAGCAAACTTAATGTGAGAAATCTTTCTTTTAGAATCAGGGACATGGAGTTGAAGCTCTTTCTACCATATCATCTTCACCCTTGCGATGATAGGTCTTTTGGGCTCAACAATCTAGCCATAAATGGTATCTTGAGGGCAAAAGAAATACAAAGCTTTTTCATGTAATTGCCAGCATGAGAAAAGCAAAAAAGAGGGTAATCATTTGTCTCCAAGATAACCAAGGAAACTAGACCTTTATAATTCTCTCTGAAAGAAGTATATTGATTAGTCAATCCCATTTAGCTAAACAAGCCCCGAGAATACTTTCAATTTATTATTACTTTATATTAGCTATAACAATGTGAAAGAAGTATATTGATTGGTCCAAAAAGTAGTGGCTTAATCAGTCTTATAATTCTTTATGGGTATGAAATGATATCATTGAATGTGGTTCCTTCAATTCTAATAATTTTTAATGGCGAATCGGAAATGATTGGTCAATCTCTATCAATCACCCTTTATAGTGGCACATACAAGACTCTGTTGAAAACATTTTTAGAATTCAAGCATTTTCTTACTTGCTTATGCAGATTCTTTAATCTCGGAACCCATGCTAATGAAATATGTGCTTGATCAGTAGTCTCCATTCCAGTCCAACAATTCACTGTATTCTCTCAACACAAATTTCTCTTGTAACATGACTAAAGTTGTTTGGTTTAGAGGTCTCACATTAAGACCTCCATCTCACTTCTCTACTAGTAATATTCTCCTCTAGCTTAAACAACTCCTTTCGGATAATTGAAAGAATGAACACCTCTTAAAAGGTACTATTGCCCTTTTAAATGATATTTAGTTAAAAGGTAATCTAGTAGTATATTATAGGAAGGTCCCTTAGCCTCATGATATCATAAGACATGTCTAGGCTATAACTTCCATTTCCTCAATGACTTTCTCCTCCAGTCCAAATCCCTAACAATGCAACCAGTCGGTAAATAGACCATGTTCAATGCATTTACCTCAAAGGAATTTTTTATTAGGAAATGAAATCTTAATCAATCATCCTTTCACTAAATCTTAATTTGTATCGACAGAGATCCATTCCAAAAGTCTCATCTCCAAAAGTCTCACCAGAAAAAGACACTTGCTTGCACATTCATTTTTCAATCTAACTTGTTTTATGTCTGCACTTAACTATATTCACTCCTCAAGTTTTCCCACGGAGGAGCACCTTAGAACTTGAACAAGGTATTACATCATAGTCAAAGATATTGCAAAACTCATAAAACATTTCTATTCTGTTTAGTTACTAATAATATCACTTTTGATTGTACTATTCATTATTAATGCTATACTGCTTTCTTTCCCTTTTATTTTATTTATGTATGTTATAAAAATCATGTAACCCTTACTAGGAGTATTATTTATGTCATTCCACCCTTTCCTCAAAAAGACAAATTAAGTTACACCCTAACCCAAACCCCGCAAAATGTAGGACAAACTAGATCCATCAAATCCATTGGAAACAGCAGTGGCCGTTGGATCATCCACCCCATCACCGTCCATCTGCAAAACCTAAGCCCCACTTATCCTGAATTAGAGGAACCACCTCCCTTTCAGTAACAAGAGTAACCCACAAGCTCTTTTCTTTTCTTTTGTTTTTGTTTTCATGTTAGCTGAACACATAGTAGTATAAATTAAATCCACATTGAACTCGCGGGTTGGCGTGGGTGGTAAGTACTCTCGTCCCTTAAACAAGTGGTTGGGGGTTCGATCCCCAACTCTTGCGAATGGAGCAAATTCACAGGCCAGCTGCCTACCTCCTATATGGGACTTCAGAACAGCGAGAGATTAGTCTCACTTGGGTAAAAAAAAAAAAAATCCACATTGTAATCATCGAAATGGGTATAGTATAGTTTTGAGCCTCTAAAATTAAAATCTCTCTCTCGTATTCTCCATCCATTTCACCACATTACTCCTCCTTCCTCCTTCGATCTCATCGCCTCCTTCTTTTCTTAAACTCACATTCTCTCATTTCTTGCACAACCCAAATAAACAAACAAAGCCTTTTTCTTTGTATTTGCAATGGCTTCCTTCACTGTTCCCTGCCCCAAATGTGTTTCTCCTCTCCATTTACGTCTCACTTCCAAGAATTTTGACCGCTCAACCCTCATTTCTTCTGATTCTTCCTTCTTTCCCAATCGGGTATATCATTTTTCTCTTTTTTTTTTGTTTTGTTTTCTTAGTTTATAATTATGAATCTGGCTTTGGATAAATGATTCCTTGTTGATTTGTTATGATTTTTTAGCTAATTATGTGATATTATATTTTATTTTATTACTGGATGTAACAGTAGTAAGTGTTAATGTTTTTAATGAAAGTAGTAAGTATTAATGTGATAAAGAAGCTAGCTTTCAAGACTTGTTATTAGTGCCTTTCCTTTAGGTTTTGGGATATAGTTTTAGTTCATTGTTTTTGGGTATTTGGGGGCACACGAGGCTGATTTTTTTTTTTTTTTTTTTTTTTTTACAATTTTCTAGTTTTAGTATATGAAGGGCCGGGTTGGCTCAATGGTAAGCTCACTTGGCGTGAGTTCTGAGGTCGTAGGTTCGAATCAGTTACTTTGCAAATAGCAGAGATTAGGCTGCCGAATATATTCTCTTTCTCAGCACCCTTACTAAGTGGGGACTAGAACTGGGTTGACCCTTTCAAGTTTTAATATATAAACTAGTATCCTATTGTTTATGCTATAACTTCAATTATTCCACGATTATTTTATTAGTTAATGAGTATTATGCAGAATTGCATGATGGGGGCCTTTGGTTTTGATGAAAGGGAAGGCTATTCTGTTGTTTGGTGGTCCCTGTGGATTATAATATTGTCTAACAAGAGTTGATCTAGCTGTTTGATTTGAATATGAAATATCATGTGGGAAGACTGAGAGAGTAGTGCTTGGTCAATCGATAGTTTTAATAATTATGGAAGAAGTGTTACTCTAACTATAACTATGCTTTTTCCAGGCCATTTTCTTCAGGATTTCCAAATGGTCTTGGATTAGTGTGTATTTGAATTTGATCAGCTTAAAAGGCATTCTCCTATATGAAACTGGAGATTTATACGTATTTGCATAATATTAGGCTGCAATGTGTTATAGGATGCCAATGCTACTTAACACTATATTTGCAGTTATATACATGGCTTTGATGCTGCGAAGCTTGATGTTGAATTCGAAATTTTTATATCAAGTTTTCTGCTGCGAACTGAGTTGGCCCTTTTATATTAAGTTTTCTGCTTGTTATTACCAGTAAAAGTTTCAGCAGTAAAGTGCATTAATTGGATTTGATTTTACTATTGCATCTGCTAGCAATATACATTCAGGTAACACACCTGTAGTTTTAGTGCTTTAATGATTTATTTGCTCATAAAACTGGAAAAATCTTGATTTAGCCATGACATGAATTTCAGTTTGATGATGGTTTTTTTATTGTTTGAATATACATAAGCATTGTCATTGACTTTATATCTTTATGTTATAAACTACTATTTTTTTTAAGCTGTTTCATGTGATTGATTGTCTCTTGCAGAGCATTAACAGGAAGCTAGTTTCTCCTCTGAGGCTTCAAGCACACCCGAATGAGGTCAGTTTCAAATGAAATGTATTTAAATGTAATTCAACGTGAGGGTTTGTCAATTCACCTTGTCAAAGAAATATTTTATCAGATTGTACCAATATATATCTTACGGTTCTTTTTATTAGGCTACTGCTATCAAAGGTTCTTCAAACTCTGCACCCATTAACAGCGGATCTGAAGTTGCATCATCACAAGAGAAAGATGGCGGGAAAGTCTCCATTCCAAGCACTTCTGTGGATGCAGCTTCAGTGTCTGAGTTCATGAATCAAGTATCTAGTCTTGTCAAGTAAGACCAAGAAGTTGAAGTTTGAATGCAATCTCTTGTTTCCATGTTAGATTTGTATTGTTTGCCATATTTGGTGTTATAAAATTTCCATGGGTGCAGGCTTGTGGATTCTAGAGATATTGTGGAGCTGCAACTTAAGCAATCTGACTATGAGCTCGTGATAAGGAAAAAGGAAGCTTTGCAGCCTCCACCTACCTCAGCAGTAGCTCCAGCACCGCCACCTTTACACTATCCTGTAGTTCATTCTCCACCACCATCCCCAGTTGCTGCTCCTGCTCCTGCAAGCCCTCCAGCTTCCAGAGCCGCACCTGCCTTACCTTCCCCTGGGAAAGCAAGCACCTCATCTCATCCAGCATTGAAAAGTCCAATGGCTGGAACCTTTTATCGATGTCCAGGACCTGGTGAACCACCATTTGTCAAGGTATGTTATCAGTACTAGGAAATGATATATAAATATGGTACTTATTTTCTGATGTTCTGTCTATTTTCAAATACTATTGACTGTTAAACGGTAAGCTCGCTTGCCTTGAGGTCTGAGGTCGTGGGTTCATATCAGCCTTTCTGTATAAAATAGAGGTAGGGTTGCCTAGTATATTCCCTTTCCTAGCACCCTCACCTAGTAGGGACTAGAATTGAATTGACCTTTTTTTATTGATTGTTTACCAATGTCATTGTCAAGCATGAATGCTTTTTGCTATATGAATAGTCTTATTCATTTTCTTGGTTCTTGCTGCTTCAGGTAGGAGATAAAGTGAAGAAAGGCCAGGTCGTATGTATTATTGAGGCTATGAAACTGATGAATGAAATTGAAGTAAGTGTGCTTTATTTTCTGTTGTTCTTGCATGCCTATAAATTGTTTTCCACCTGGATCCTCTTTTTTGAGTTTCAAATTGCCCGAGATGACTTAGTATTAATGTCACTCTTATATACTTCAACCCTTAAACATGGTCTATCAATATGGCACCCACAAATGCAGAATGAAAGAACTGGTTTCTGTTTTACCTCATCTTCATGGCTAAAACAAAAACCAAACTCACTATTTGTGGTTTTCTATTTTTCTCCCAGGCTGATCGGGACGGAACTATAGTTGAAATACTTTTGGAGGATGCAAAAGCAGTCAGTGTAGATATGGTACTTTCTCTCTCCTTACTCAAGAAAGAATAAATTAATGCATAAGACTTGTATAAAGTTCTGTGTGTGTTATTATAACTTTTGACAAAATTGTAACATGTAGATGGTTTATACTACTTTTCATTACATTATTCTTATTGGACAATCTGATAGTAAACACTTAGAGCTGCATCTAAATGTTGTCCTAAATCAAACAATTTCATAAAGGCTTCATTCCTCTAGCTGAAATACTTGTGTATTCTTGCAGCCTCTTTTTGTAATTGCACCATGAGTAATAGAAGGAACCTCTTTCAAGGTCTCTTGGCTGGGCAACCCCTTTGTTGGCTAAAGTGAGGATTTTCTGAATTTTTTGTTATGATTTCCTTTGGTGTGTGACTTAATTTACTTCTATGTTAGTCTCACTCACGAAATCCTTGCTTGTTCACCCTTTCCAAATTTATTCTAAGGTACTTTTTTTCATGAGGTCTTAATGTTGAAATGAATATTGGACCAAGTTGCAGTTTTAAGTAGTTTGGGACTTTTGTAGTTTAGTATAAAAGCCGTTGGCTATGAGTATTTTTCTGCAGCTGAGTTGGAATTGTACTCAAAATAATGTTTATTTTATATTTGAACATATCTCAGTAGTCATATTGTGTAGTTATTTTACTGTTTTGAAGGACATATATGGCGCCTTTTATTTTTCATGTCTTATTAGAGTATGTTAAGTAATTTGCAAGACTATTGTGTTCATTTATGGTGGAATAGGGTTCCTTCACTCTTTTGCATATTGTATATGAAGATTATAGTATTGTCTTTTTTCCTTCCGAACGACCAACGACGATGATAGTAATTAAAAAAATGCTAAATTATACAATTTTTTTTCTGAATTTTGATTATGTACGTCTAACTTCCCATTATTTTGAAATTTTGCAATTAACTAGTATTAAATTCAAACCCTTGTATTTGTTTTTAGTAATTCATATGATTAGTTTTCTACATTATTTATCCTCACAAAATTTAGAAGGTTATCTAAATATTGTTCGAGCTTTGAGCAATTAAGTATCTTACAAAATTGCGCAAACCCCCTATTTTGAAAATACAAAATCCAATCAAAATTTTAACACTGCTAAAAAAATATTATGAAAAATTCTATAATTATATTTCTTTAATTCAAAATTACAGTAAACTAAATATGTTTTACTAATTTACCTTTGGAATATTAGTATCTCATTTATCTCTTGATTATTTATTCAATGATTACTGATAATCTATGTAAAATTTGTTACTTAATTCTAACATAAATTTAATGTTTTTTCGTTAAAAATACTAACAAATTGATAATATTCAAAATTACAATTCTAGTTGTATTGAAACCATTTTAATAAAAGTAAAACCATTTTAAAATTTAATTATATATCAAAACATTTCCAACCAACATAAGCATTTGTAAGATTACAAATTATATGAAAATCATTTTAAAAAAAGATGAAAGTATAAATTAAAACTAATTGCAAATGTTGCTACAAATGTGCTTCACTGATTATTAATTATATTCTATATTAATCAAGGGATTTTGGCCAAAATCATAGGTCAACGTTGTGATATAATGGGCAACTAACCATTGGGTGGATGAAAATTGAATTTTAAAACTAGTAAGGAAATTTATGTAACATATATGTTTACAAAATAACCATTGGGTGCTGATAAAAAAATATAACCATTGGGTGGATGAAAGTTGAATTTTAAAACTAGTAAGGAAATTTATGTAACATATATATTTTCAAAATAGAGAGGAAATAGTCTATATAATATTGATTAAATGAAGGGGCGGTCAATGTATTTTACTCTAAATTTTAAAATGGAAAAGGAATTATACTAAATAATTAAAATTGAATATATTTTTCTAGCACTTAAATACATATTTACCATTTAGATTTATTTCAGTAGCACTTTCTATTAAATAAAACACAGTATTAATAAAAGTGATTAGAACCGTAAATGCCAAAATGAAACTTAACTCAAACACAAAGGATCAGAGCTAAACTTCAACATAAAAATTAAGAGAAATGGAGTGCATAATTCAACATATTATCCTTAAATGAAAAGTTGCTGACATCAAAATCAAAATATAAAACTTGAACGGTTGAACCACTATAAGTCATAACTCTCGACGTCACCCACATCAATTCTCATTCTTCAATGCAAATATCTTAAATTTAAGGAAAATTACACTTATGTCTTACCAAAAATAAATAGTACTTATCAATGAGTCATAAAATACACTTATGTTAATCAAGGGGAACATTGATACATTTATTACTTCTAGAGCTACATTGAGTCATAAAACACTTTCGGGATGAATATAAGAATTTTTACACTTCCGTGGTGAATTTATACCTTTACTCTTTCCTATTTTGATAATGTATTTATTTCGATATTGTCATCTTAGTCATCACTAAATGGATTTGATCCCCCACTTTATCTTTAACTACTCCAAATTACTTCTAACATTTCTTTTAGGGTATGCTTGGATGAGAGGAAAATGGGAGAGGAAAGAAAGTGAGAGGAAAGAAAACAGAGAAGAAAATATAATCTTCTCTCTTGCTTGGATGGAGGAGAGAAAATAAGGAGGAAAGAAAATGGGCATATATCAGAATGACTAAAATATCCTTGTGATAAACATTTTTATAAGAAAACTATATATATTAACAAAAACAGGTTATTTTTCTAATAAGTCATGTGGACATCAATGGTAAAAAAAACAAGTGGACATCTCTTGAAATTAAATTAAATAAAGGGAATAAATATAATAATTTATTATTCAGTTTAAATAAATTTTTGGGAAAATGCCATTTAAATCCCTCCGAATATGCAAAAGGACAATTCATGAACTCAAACTTCTAAAAGGACCATGAAGGAACTAGAACCTAGTTGACATTTTAAAATTGTGTGAAAAGACAAAATTGCCCTAATCTTAAAACAGAAATTACTAATCACCCTTACACCCATCATTTTCAATAGGGTGGTTAGCAATTTTTGTTTTATGATTATGGCAATTTTGTCTTTTCACACAATTTTAAAATGTCAACTAAGTCCTAATTCCTTCATAGTCCTTTTGGAAGTTTGAGTTCCTGAATTGTCCTTTTGTATATTCGGAGGGATTTAAATGACATTTTCTCAAATTTTATTTTATTTTTTTTGGTTACAAAGTTTAAATAAATTTTATTATGAAGACAAAAATGACAAATAAAGGGAATAAATATAATTGTTTTGGATGGAATGCTGGTTACATCAGAAGCAAGAGCAGCTCAAATTGCAACTTCAAAACATTCCATGCTTAAGCACTGGAGTGAGCTCATACAAGGTAGATCTAGAGAACAAATTTGGAATTCTCCACACTGAAATAAAGGGACAAAAGATTTGCTCACAGGATTATAAGCCACACGTCTACAGTCCAAAAGTGTTGTGAAAGAAGTGAGCATTGTGGAAAAATCATTACGGAAAAAACAAAAAATATTCAAAAGAGCTGAGAAGAATTGAGCATTATGGAAGTTCGGTGACGTGGAAGAAAGGAGAAGAAGAAGAAGAAGAAGAAGAAGAAGAAGAAGAAGAAGAAGGAGAGAAGAAGAGAGCTGAGAAGAGGCTCCGAGAAATTTGGGAGGGTAGTGTGTGGAACAAAAAATTTGTCCCAAAATCCCCAGGGGAGAAAAAGTTGAGAGGAAAATGGGGCATGGGGCCCACACTATTTTCCTTCCCCATTTTCTTTCCTCTCCCATTTTCTCTCCTAACAAGCAGGGAAAAATGTTCTCCCTTGCCCCTTTTTCCCTCCCCATTTTCCTTCCTCTCGCATTTTCCTCTCAAACAAGCATGCCCTTAAACAAAGTGTAATATATGAATTATGTTTGATAAAAAAGATTATGCTTCTCTCTTTTGCTATTCCCATTATATTCTCCACCATTGGGAAAATTTATGTTTCAACCAAGGTCAACCCAACTTCATTTTAATGGTAAAATTTATGTTTGTTTTTATTATACCATTAAAATTCTAAATATTATCAGTGACTCTTTGATATTGGGTGGACAAGTACAACAAATGTTTTTATTTTTGATAGATCTTCATAAATTTGATAGATATGCGGACAAAATATGTTATTTTTAATATATACGATTGTTTCTCAATATTTAATAGGGGGACAATAAGTTTTTTTTAATATTAGAGCACCAAATCTTTGAAAAATTCATTCCAAATTGAAAAATGATTTTTTTCACCCATATAGTATCATAATGTATTTAGTTTTAATTTAGAATTTTGTGGGATATATAAACTAATAACAAAAAAGTCTACCCAAAAATGACATGACCCAAGAGTAAAATATGAAAATTAGAGTATGATGAGAATAGCAATTGAGAGAAGTCAAATCCGGTTTGTTTCACACATACTCATGATGAAAATCCTTCAACCTCAGGATCTTTATTTTTATAAATTTATTAATGTTTTACTATTTTAACTTTACTAATTCCATCAGAGTTGTACCATTGATGAAAAGTAAAATGCACTTGAGATTTGATATAATTCTAAGTGTGAAATTCTACCTAAGTAGTCAAATCTTAATCTACAAAAAAGAGGAGGATTGTGTAGTGCTCTAGAAATCTCTCGAAATTATATTACATGAAAACATAATTAAACATTATGATGTTTCGAATGCTTTATACCATGTGTTTAATTTTTATTTTACCTGCCAAGGTTAATATCTTTGCCAATATTCAAAAGTAAAACAAATTGATCATCATTTCCTTCTTTTCAAAATATCTTAGAATTTGTATGTTCATGAGGTTAATATCATGAATCAATCATTTGAATATTTTAGGTGTTGTATGAAATACTTCTTTTACCTGTCTTTTCGCCTTGAAATCTTTTCATTTCGATCCATGTATATTCATAAATTTTGAAGAAAATAACGAGACAAGATGCGCATTATGTATGGGATTTATATTTCATAGTTGTGTTACTATACTTTTCCTATTTTGTGTAAATCGTTCTAATGCGCTTCCAAAATCAAAATTTCAATGTAATTGAATAACAAATAGCCTTTAAAAAAGTCCCAATGCTATCTTTCAACGAATATTTTAATTTTAAATGCAGGAGTATGTATTCGATGACAAACATATATTGATTCCTCTTTTGAAGTAGGATTGATTTTAAATTTTAACTATTATTTTCAAGGACTAAAATCGAAAATCAATTATAGTAGAGCACTGAAATAGGTAAACAAATCAAGAAAATAAATTTAAAATTTTTAATTCATTAAAAATCGAACTAAAAAAAATCCAAATTCATGATTCAGTATGGGGTATTCCTTATTTATCATTTCTAAACCTGTCCTCATTTATGTTATTCCTATAAAAAACAGTCAAACTTCTGCTGCGAATCGAAATTATCATTTTGGGACTAATTGTTGTATAATTTAATATTGCAAAAAATCTTGTTATGATATTAATAACTTGATGAAAAATATACTACTTCCGCCTCAGCCCTAATTTAGTATTAACATCATCAACTTTAGTTCACTCCAAAAAAATTAATATGAACTTAGATGATTAAATTATCAAGGAGATTATTCATCGCCTTATGGAAAAAGATTAGCGTGTGGAACTGTTACATGCATTGTTGTTAAACTCACAAATTTACATTTCAATTTCACCGTTTTTACATCACTACCTTAACCAATTACGAGTAACCTAAATTTTCAATCGTTAAAAATTCAGTAGAAACTCACATGTTTACATCGTGTGAATTCACTGTTTTTACGTTTTTATCTTAAAGAAAATTGTGTTAACTTGCTCGTTAAAAATTCAGTAGAAACTCTCATTTTAATTATTTTTAATTGACTAAATTCAATGAATTTATATATGAATTTCATAGAAATTTCTCTATCGAGGTTTATATAGTGTGAATATTGATATATTTAAATCTACTATCTATATTTAAAATACATTCAAGTCAAATTATTTTTATTTTTGTAATTTTTATTTAATTATAGAAAAGAAAAACATGTTTATTAATAAACTTAAACTCTTATGAGTTTAAGATTTGAGTCTACGAATCCGAATTTATCTTCTCTACATAAGTTTACTTTAACTCGTGAGTTTGACAACTTTGGTCGCATGTGAACCATGAAGGGAATAGAATCGCTTGATGAACTCTGCGGAATTATGCAAGAAACGTTGGGGGTCGTCTTTGACAGTTCTATTCCAGTGCTAGTTAGACCTAGAAGATCCATACCATTGTAAACAAACAAAAACATGTATGTCCACTACTTAAACCCAAAAATATTGAATTATCAATAATTATTGAAATTATAGTTTTTGGCCTAATTAATGGAAGAAAGTAAGTTGTACGTATGGTGGTTCTCAATTAATATAATTTAGTGTATTAGAATTTATTTATTATAACCAACAAAAGTTAACCAATGGGTTGGTCTTATACGTATAAGGTTATAGATTCCAAATTTCCAATCCTACCTACATCTTTTGTAGGCATTTCGAATATGGAGTATTGGCTTGGCCTTGATGGAAAGGTTATCCAACACGTGAATTTAAATAAATTGGTGAAAAGAATGTAAAATCGGATAATAAATTTAAGAATTTATCTTTATTGATAAATATGTGTTTCCAATATAAACGTAAAGAAATATAAAAAATAGCAATAATTTGATTTGAATATATGGTAAATAAATATATGAGATTAAATACAACAAGGATCATACTTATCAAACTCAATAAAAATGTCCTATAAAATTATATATATATATATATATATATATATTCCTTGAATATGATCAAATAAAAAAACTTGACATGAAATTTAAAACAATTTTATAATAAGTTAATACGAGTTTCCATAATACATAGACAAACCTTTAAGCTTAAGAGTTTTTATTAAGTTTATAATCCATACAAATTTAAATTACTCGTAACAAATTTCGTTAAATAGAGTAGTCAAAAGTAAAATCATAGAGTCAACTCTAAAGTTTAAAAAAAGTACAAAAACTTAAAATGACCGTGTTCAGTGTTCTTCTCGCCTCAATCACTCACTGATTTACAATATCAATCTCATTAATATCATAATTAATTTATGTCTTTTTGTGGAATTAATTCTTGTTTTCCAAAAATTATTTCTTATTCCAATGGAGGCATTAAGTGACCGACCACAAAGCCCTATAAATGCCACCTTCTATCAAAATTCAGTTACACATCTGAATTTACGTTTCTTCTTCCTCCTCACTTATCATCAAAAGCCATGGCTGCGTCTGTTCTTTGTTTCTTCTTGTTTCAGTTGATGATGGCCATCTCTTTCTCTTCCATGCCATCTTTTGCATACCATGTTGGATACTGGAATGATGCTCATGCAACCTTCTATGGCGACATGTCGGGAAGCGAAACTATGCGTAAGTGTTTGTGTGATGTTTATTAGTTTACATAGAGTTTGATATAAGTTACACAATTCATCATGACTCATGCATGAATAACACGCAGTGTTGTATCGTACTTTGTTTTACATACTCCTATAATGCAGTATATGTTGTATTGTTCGCAAATGGATTGTTTTTAATAGTAAATTTAACCAACTTTAATTTGTCCCAAGAATTGTTGAGATAGATTGTCATAGTTAAAGAATTTCTTCCAGGAGAAAACTATTTTGTTGTAGTCATTTCCTGTAAAGTTATCGACCATATGTATTTTCCCCAATGATAAAATGTTTTGAATATCATGTCATGAATTAGAATGAGCGCACCTTCTATGCAGTTGTAAATGATCGAGTCTCATTTTTAAATTTGCAGTTTTTTTTTTTCATTTATGCAACATGAAAAATAAGTTTGAGAGGATTCGCATTTGATGCTCATCACTAATTATGAAAAAACACTCTCACAATAAATTTTAAATGTGATTCATGTTTTAAATTTGTAATTTTATTGATTTTAAAGCGATTTATTCATTTTCATAATAAATGATGATAGTTATAAAATTATCTTTGTTTCACATTTTATGTATATTAAAATAATTTTTTAAATATAAAAATTAAATAAAACAAGTTTAACCGTCTAAATTCAATCTAACTAAAATGACAAACTTCATTTCCAAAAACATAGACAATAGAAATATAAAATAAACAAATCAAAATAGTATTTTTTGACAAAAGAAATATAAAATAAACAAATTAAATCAAAGTAGTATTTTTTTTCTGAAACACAATGCATTGATTATCTGTCAATATGAGAAGATTTGGTACCAGATACAGCATAATCTTTTCCTGTCGTCATGTGTGTACACACTGCACTACTTGATTACCATATAGAACAAATTAAACTCCTTCATATTAAAAGAAAAAATATATGAGATTCATCGTTATTTCTTACCCAATTTATTATCATTGAAATACTAAATACCGATGATTACGATATTACCTCTACTCATCATAGGGCCAATTGTTTCAGTTCAAAAAAAAATCATAGGGCCAATTGCTTATGTCTTAAATTGAGATTTTTCTTATTTCGGTCTAAAATGTACTCTCTATACTAAACATAGGAAAAGATACAAGAGCAAAATCAAAACCAATAGGAAAAAGTTAAACTCTTTCATATTTATTTGAAGAATACACACACGTACACACACATAAATTCACGGTCTTACCCAATAATTTATGTGCATTGAAATTTAAATACCGATTATTTCGATATTACTTCTATTCATTAGAGGGTTAATTGCTTATGTCTAAAATGAAGAGTTTTTTATTTTGATTATAAACTGTATTATCTATACTGAAAAAAGCAAAAATGGTACAAATAAAGAAAATAAAAATCTTTCAATAGTCTAATCCTTCATACACTTAAAATTATACACCTACAAAATAAGTTCAGGTCGAGGGTAACCAATGATATAAAAATTTCCTACTATACTATATCACCTTTTAACTACTAAATTACAAGGCTGCATATCACCACCACCACCACTATTATTAAAAAAAAAAATTGATTTGTGTGAACGTTTTTATTTTCTTTGCAGAAGGAGCTTGTGGATATGGAAATCTATTCAATCAAGGCTATGGCTTAGAAACTGCAGCCCTAAGCACAGCTCTCTTCAACAATGGCCTCTCATGTGGTGCATGCTTTGAGATCAAATGTGTCAACGATCCAAAATGGCATTGGTGCATCCCTGGCGCTGGCAGCATCAAAATCACGGCCACCAACTTTTGTCCACCCAATCATGACCAACCTGATATCTACCATTGGTGCAATCCTCCTCAAAGACACTTTGATCTCTCCCAGGCCATGTTCACCAAAATTGCTCCCTACAAAGCCGGTATTGTCCGTGTCCATTATCGTCGTATCCCTTGCTCTAAAACCGGTGGTGTCAAGTTCGAGCTCAAGGGTAATCCTTATTGGATAACCGTGCTTTTTTACAATGTGGCCAACGCCGGAGATGTTACCGATGCTAAAATTAAAGGCGGTAATGGTGGATGGATTCAAATGACAAGAAATTGGGGCCAGGTCTGGCAAACTGGAACCAACCTAGTGGGGCAAAACTTATCGTTTCAAGTAACTACTAGTGATGGGAAGACATTGCAATTTGAAAATGTTGTGCCTTCAAATTGGCAGTTTGGTCAGAGTTATGAGGCAAAACAGAATTTTTAATTAGAGAGGGATTTGGTTTAGAGATTATACTTAATTTGTAGTAGAAGTTATAACTGATGATGTTTTGGAATAATCAGTTTACAGTTTTATATAGAACATTTGAATTATTAATAAGATATTATATATGTGTGAGATCTATATTATTTATGATACAGATTGCATTCACCTTCTTGGTGTATGTGTTAAACGTTTTATTTAATTATTGTATTAGAAGATCCTGATTTACTAGAGAGAGTGAGAGAGTACTGTGTGAGACTTCGTAGGCATTTTATATACTTTATTACGAATTATTGAGATTTTATATTTCCAATATCCTGAATTTCACAAGTTAGTTGAGAAATTTGTTTTGATAGGAAATATAGTTTTCCGTACAAGTTAACTGAAAAATATTTTTTTGATGTTAAGTATGATAATCCTATTCCGCTATTCGTTAGCTTCTAAACTTGCAATTCTTTTTTTTTTTCCAAATTATCTCCTCGAGATGGTTCTCGTAATGAGATGATTTTGTGTACGAATGATTGTATTTTATAAATTTGAAGTCTATACATTTTTTATTAAACAATTAATATATCTAATTTTTTTATTATTTTAAAATCAATAAAATTTATTTATTTATTTTCAGATTAGGGAACATTATAAATATAGTAATGATTTCTTTAAGCTATGATTCATTGAATATGTAATATTTGCGCGTTATTTTCAGAGTTGTCGTGGTAAATGAAACATAGGATTCTTTCATTTTCTTAATCAGATGAATTTGGAAGAATGGCGCAAACATTAAAAAATGTTGATTTTGAATGAGTGAATATCTATAAACTAGTACTTCCGGTCCTAAATATAGGACCTAGATAACTTTTTTTTTGGAGAGATTAAGATTGCGAAATATGTTATTAAATGATGACATATTTAATATATTTTTAGATAATCCATTAATTTATAGGTAAAATAAACTAGTTTAAGGGAAAAAATTAGGTAAATCAATTTATAATTAACTTATTTTTTGCTTTTTTAGGATTTTCCAAAAAAGTCATCTAGATCTTATATTTAGGACCGGAGGGAGTATAATGTATGTAATGTAGTGTGAAAGTAATGTGTGAGACTTATTCTTTGGCATTTTATATACTTACTCATGAGTTATTGGGATTTTATAATTCCAATCCTGAATTTTATTTACAACTTAGTTAAGAAATTTATTTTGGTATTAAATATAATTTTCATATAACTCTAGAAGTTAACTGAGAAATCTATTTTAAATTTTTAGTATATATGATATTCTTATTCCTTAGCTTCTGAAGTTACAGTTTTGTTTATTCAAATTATCTCCCTAAGATGGTTTTCGTAATGAGATGGTTTTTAGTACGAATTATTTATTTTATAGATTTAAAGTCTGTACATATTTTATGTATAAAAAAGTCTGTACATATTTTTTTAATTATTTCAAAATTGATTCTGCCCAAAAAAAATTATTTCAAAATTGATAACATTAATGAAATTTCAGATTAGGGAACATTATATATATAACGTAAAAATTCATTTACAGCAACAATTGAATATTTAATATTTGCGCGTTATTTCAGATTTATGTTATATTAAATGAAACATAGGATCTTTCATTTTCTTAGTTAGATAAATTTGGAAAAATCAAATAAAAAAATGTTGATTTGTAATGAGTGATTGTCTATTATGTATATTCAGTCCAAAAAAATTGTCTATTATGTATGGATATTCTTTTTGCAAGGTAGGAATTATAAATTTTTAGTATATATTATCTTATTTGATATATTATTGGGAAATTTAATGTAGACATTCTTCCCAGTAGAAATTTGATGATTGACCTTAAAAAAATTATGGGTTAAGGATAATATTTGCCGCTCAAGTTTGCATGGAGGATCATATCTGCCCCTTAAGTTTTTTTGGACCCATATTTGCCCCTAAAGTATGCATGAGGATCATATTTTCCCTTTACAGTTAAAATATTAATGATCAAATATGATCCTTTGTACATACTTCAATGACAAATATGACTCTTCTTTTAAATTTCTGCAGCAGATATAACCCTTTATGTATATTTAGAGGGATATGGTCCTTGCTCCACACTTCCAGGGTACATTTGGGCAAATACTTTATAGGCATATATGATACTCCACGCAGCTTATGGGGCAAATATGGCCCTTAACCCAAAACATTATACTAATAGTATAATTTTATTGTTTCACAATCCTATATATATATATATATATATATATATATATATATATATATATATAATTTAGAGTATAAGATGTTTTGATAAGTGAATTTACGAAGCATGACTATCATTTAAATTGCATAGTACCATTAATTAAATGTAATTCATTAATTGCAAAGAAAATCATATTTTTTTTATAACATGAACTCAACCCAAACTGATAAAATGTCAAATATTATGATAGGGATTAAGCAAGTGTTGCTCCCGTGTAGTTACAAGTTTGAATAGGCAGGAAAGAGTAAGAGAATTAGTCTTTGAAATTTTTTGAAAATTTGTCTATGTTTTATAGCTGATTTCAATTATGTTAGGTGAAGGAATAAAGAAAGGTCAAAAAAAAAAAAAAGGTGAAGGAATAAAGCCATTTTAAGAACTTGACAACCAACTTGAAACTTTGTCGTGCTTAAAAGCCAAGGGTTAAAAGAAAAAATCTTCCTTATTTTTTTAAATAATAAGACTAACATCAGATTTTAAAGAATATTTCCATTGAACATCATGAATAATAGGACAAGGGTGAATGAAATATTAATCAACAATAACCCCACCTAACGAGATAACGGCTTTGTTGTTGTATTTCTATTGAATAATAACTTACACTCATCAAACTGACCATGATCATTCGTATTTAAATAAAAGCTGACAGATTAGCTTCCTTTTATTCATATTGGCATTATATATCTACCGAATAATTTGGTAACAAGTCCTTAATAAATTTTTATCACAACCTAAGATTTGTATCTTTTATGCAAAAAAAAAAAAAACATTTGTATCTTCTGCATTTAACATATATACTACCTCCGTTCCTAAATATAAGATCACTTTGGCTAATTTGGAGAGATTAAGGAAGACTTTCCAATGAATTAGGATTACATGATCTTCCCAAAATACCCCTCACTTAAATTTAAAAGACAAATAGGGATTTGAGAGAGAAGTGAGGGAACTAAGAAGTATATGGGTAATTTGGACCAAAATTGAGACAAAATAGAAAGTGATCTTATATTTAGGAACTTATCCACTTCTCCAAAGTGATCTTATATTTAGGAACGGAGAGAGTATTATGCTAATTAAAAAAGGAATTAAAATTATATACCTTTCTTTTTTTTTCTTAACAAAATAAAACATTTTACATATTGAACACATTTTACTATAGTTGAGAAAGGGCCATAAAAAATAAACACACAAGCATGATCAATCATCCATGTTAGTATCAACATTCATAATATTACCAAGTAACAAATATTCTGACTCATTGCTTGTACAGAAGAAGATGGATTATATATTAATATGGGGTATTTGCAGTTTAGTCCCTGGTAAGGGAAATTAATACTGGAAGGTTCCAATACATTCCAAAATAATTATAAAGTCCCAGGGGTCATTTCCTGCAATTGTTTGTTTAACTTCAATGACCATTTTGCCCTCATTAAAGATGATTGCCATCTCACTGGTCCCTACAGGGGGACTATGCTTTCATCTTATGAGGGCAAAATGGTCATTGAAGATAAGCAAACAATTGCAGGAAAGGGCTCCTGGGACTTTATAATTATTTTGGAATGTATTGGGACCTTTCAGTATTAATTTCTCTTATCAGGGACTAAACTGCAAATCCCCCTATTAATATTTCCCTTTTCAAGGTATCATTAAAATGGGAAGACAAAAGATAGAAAATGAGGAGATAGAACGTACAACAATTGTTGTTTTAATAAAAGTGATACGCTTACTGTACAAGGGATATAAGCACTTAATCTGTGGTAGTATTCACAATGTCTACACTTGTAATGATTCTTCCTTTTGCTTTTGCTGCATCTGATAATGGCTTCATCTGCCACACAAGCCTTCTAGTGAAGGATTAGGGCGTTTCATCAAATTCCATCTCCTATGTAACAAATCAACCGTCATCAATAATTTTTCATTTTCAGGACATTTTGAGCTCATCAATAAGAAACTCACTGTTAGAAGCTATAAGAGCTTCAATCACTCGACATCTAAGGCTAGTTTAGTTCAATTGATAAGAGTAGAAAGGGATTTTGGATTTATTAGAATGCACGTTTTAAGCATGTGCATTGTAAAACTATCCTTGGCCGCAACTCCCTTACTGTGTGCAATAAATTTAGGAGATAGGGTGGATTAGGATCTTATATTTAAAACTAAAGTAAAATCCCCATCCAGCTCCTAAATTTAAGAACAGAGATTATGAAATAATATAAATGATTGCAAGTCAGGGAAGCATTGGCACTTAAAACTTAAAAGAGACCTACCTATATTTATATATCAATCAATGTCAAGATGAACAGAAAACAAAAAATCTATAGCAAGCAATACTATTTACATCTCCCGCGTAATGACTTATTTCTCAAACTCATTACAATATACTCCTATGGTCCTATTTATATGGCAGAGAAAGTGTTTTATTTGGTCCTATTTATATGGCAGAGATGTTTTATTTGGTCGAGCATGCCATTAAACTCCAAGCAAGACTCCTTTCACAAATGAAACACTTGATTAATTTGTGTGAAAAGCAACAATTATAAAATCAATCAGGACATTTCAGTTTATGTTTGTGCCACAAAGACCATGCTTCTAAGTGTGTCCCCATACACCAGTACATAGAACTTGGAAGCAGCAAATCAAATTTTTAGGCTAAGACTTGGGAAATGGGTCAAAATATTAAGCAGCTTTCACAAGTAATAAAGCAGGAGAAAAATGGTTAGGAGCTAGGACTATGATATAAATAAACAATAGGGCACATTAATTGTAGAAATAAGAGAGAAATGAATAAAAACTTAGCTCATAGACAAGTTAAAGCCCAGACTTCATTGGTTAAATATAACCGTCACTACTCAACTCAACTCTTCAAAATGGCGCACACACAATTTGTATTATCAATTGAATTGTATATTTAATATTTAAAATCTTCCTGCAAGAGCTTTAACATATCTATATTTCAACTACCTATCCAGAAGAAATAAGGACTAAATTCAGGAAACTGCTTCTAATCAAACTTTTTCACTCCATGAAAACACAATATGCCTAATTCGCCTCTGAAATAGATATTACACGTAGGAAGTGAACTAACAATCCAGCCCCCGCATACCCAATTAAAACTTAAATACTTCAAAAGTCTGCCTTGTCATGTTCAGTAGAAGGACACTTGTATATAGCAGGAAAAAATGTCAAGGGTAAAGGCCAAAAGACTCATATGTTAGCTTTAAAGTAGCTGACTATAAATATTTACTCCCTCCGTTCCTAAATATAAGATCACTTTCAAATTTCAATTTGTTCCTAAATATAAGATCATTTTCTGATTTTCCCAACTTTTTCTCAAATCAACCCTAATAATGCTTATATAATAACATGCAAGGGAGGGAGAGTAGGGATAAAGGTATATAATTAGGATAAATTGGTAATATCATGTGTTAATAACTATCTTAATTAACATTTTTAATCTAATCAAATTAGGGAAAATGATCTTATATTTAGAAACAGATGAAGTATTATATAACTTCTGTGCCATCAAAATTCTAATTGTGAATTGAAATGGGGGAAATATTGTGACAGACAAATTTCGCATGCTTAAATGTGAAAACCTGCATTAACATTGGCAAAACAAATGTGGAAGTCACCAAACTAATATGATTTTAATAATGCTAAATATATTCACAAGTAAATTAACACACATAACTGTTGATACAATACAAATGACAAATAAAAGTACAGGAAAATGTATATTAAGAGAAAAGGCAGATACAAGTCAAAATTGATGGATGAAGTCCTAAATGTACCTTGTGAATTAAAAAACAATTTATTAATAAAGATCATTAAGCATACTGTTTAACAGTCTCTACCCAATTCTATGCTTGTTGCCAGTGGAAAACCAACCATTACAGCAAGAATAAATTCACAAACCAAAAGGAGGAAAAATACCTTCCCACACACAGGACAGTTTTCACTTCTTTCCATCCACTCATAGATGCAACCAAGATGAAAATGGTGAGAGCATTTTGTCATTATCTTTGGGTTTTCTCGAGTATATTCTGCAACCAAAAGAAATATTGTACAAGCATCAGAATCTTAAAAAGATCCCTTTTCTTTGTCAGCATCAATGACCTATCATGAAGTTGGATACTGATTTCAAGCCTTGGCGGATTCTTGAGATTCTTAAACAAAGGTTAAATTCTAAGTCAATGCTGCTTTCATAATAAAATTTTATTATTTTCCTACTTTATGATCAACTAATGAAAGACCGAACTAAAACCATCAAGAGTATCATATTTCATTTTTAGAAAATGATATATACTTTACTGATTGAACCGTCTAACCTTTAGTCATTATGCATTGTGAATAATTAAATTACATGACAGAGATTAAAGTCACAATCAAGAATGACTGTTCCATACATCATCCCACATAACCACAAGAAAATACCTAGTCAAAGTCCAAACATTCAGTTTTCTCGAGACATGCACCAAAACATTTGATGCTATAATCATTGGCTTCAAACTAAATTTTCAGATTTAATACCTTCAAGACATGTTGGACAAACATCCTCATCTTCTAATGGGGCATAGACTGCCCCTGTGCCAGTTGTAAATTTTGTGGATGAAAGTCTTAGTGAGGACTTTGAAAGGTACTCCTTTGGTCCATTTTCAAAGGCACATTCATTCCATTTGTCTCCCATATTTAATGATTCTGAATCCACATCTAGATCACTTCTCAGAGGTTGTGATTCCTCATTTGAATGACTTGAACCCTTTTCACGTCTTGAAACTAGTCCATCACGTCTAGGGTCTGCATCATATGGCAATGGCCGTGGAGGAGCACGGTACATGTCTGATAATGAATTATCTAGTGATGCTGTAGAAGTCATAGATGCTGCCCCCTGGATAGATGAGGCGATAGAATGCCCTTCGCGCCTACGAAATATTGTTGTATACTGAAAGTGGAAGTATGGCAAGATGTTATATTTATACTTGTGAAGATGTAGCTCTCATCAATGAATAATACTTCACCAGGAAAGATAGATCTGACTCAGGATTAACATTTCTTTATCAAACAAAATTGAGCAAAAAGTAATGCCAGTGATTAAAGATACTACAGATTCGCCATCAACATGCCCTCCAAACAGAGAAAAATGACCAAAAAGGAATAGACATACAATGTCTCTAACTGACTTGAGTTGTGACTTTAATAGGGAAACCTAAAAGGCACTAGAACCCAGTATAGCACACTTGTTCCTCCTACAATTGGCTTACAAGCACCTTAAACTAAAGGCTCACTTAAATAACAATTCTTCATTATCATAGATGCTTATATAAGGCACAGGGAAAGGCATGATTAGTACGCATATTTTTATGATTTGTGACATGAAAGAATGCCAGCAATATACCTGCAAGGTCAACAGTCTTTTCTTGTCATACACAAAATGAACAAAAGGATGTACATGTGTACCAATGCTTACAACAACCAGAGTCATGCTTAGAGAAAATATGATAAATAGGCATTCTACTCTGAAGAGATACATCAAATTCAAATTTTAAAACATGAAAGAAAATGGAAAAAGAAGTTAGGATTAGAAAACATACCACATTCAAAAAGTTATGTATGAAGCAACTGAAACACATACAATTTCTATACACAGAACTATTCGGATTTACATAATCTTCAAGATTCTCAACACTCAAACAGCCACAAACAGAACCCATTGTGCCAGCTTCTGCCTTTTCCTTAACTTAAAAACTCCCTCACTCCTCACCTCAACAAATCAACAATAATACTCGGCGCTACATGCAGTAGTCGAAAAACAAGAAAGAACCTCCAAAAGCACCAAGATTTGATAAATTCAAAGAAGGGTCCTAAATTTTCAGAACTCCCACCGACTCCACAAACAAGGACCCTCTATCTTCCATTTCAGATATATGGATTAGCAACCTATTTTTATCTCTCTCACCTGTAAAAGAAGCCACAAAATTGCATAAAATCCTCAGTGAAACAGAATTAAAACTCATCAACTTCCATTTACAACAGATTAACTTTTGAAGCACAAACACTGAAAAATTGAGCAATGCAGTACATAGCTATAAAATTGAGGGTACAATGTAAGTCAAAAACACAGCTAAAAAATTTACTATTGATAGAAAATACTTCAAAAAAACAAGAAAAATAAAAACTTTAAATATACCCAGAAGTTGTTGAGTGTTTTTAACCACAACCGACAAATCAATTACAAGTTTCCTTCAAAATTTGGAGAGAGAGAGAAAAAAAAATTGATTCTTTACTTCACCGATGAAGCTTAACGATGCATCAACTAACAGTAAAAATCACTGATTGTACCTCTGATTGCTTATTATAACCGCTAATTCAAAAAAATCTTCCACAAATGAACAAATAAAGCAAGTTTCGTATGATGTGTGAAGAAAATAACAGAAAAATCACATCCGATGATGATCTTTATGAAAATCAAAACACTCGTTCAAGTGATCACATTGAAAATCAGTATAGGAAGCGAGAAATTGAAGTGTGAGAGTGAAATTAGAAAAAGAAAATACCTGAAGAAAAATAGAGAGGAGAAAAAGATTGAGTTTGATGTTTGTTTCGGTGAAATAATGAGTTGTGAGTAAAATACAGTCAATGGAATTAAATTACACATTCATTCCAAGAATCTAAAAGGAAGGAAAGAAGGAAGACGCGTGTCGGTATTTTCGGAATTCTATTAATTATAATAATCTTTTGGAAAAATTAAGATGTAAAATTTGTCAAAACTAAATTATACACTCTAAATATAAGATCAATTTCCCTAATTTGAGTAGATTAAGAAGGTTAGTTAATTTAGTTATTAACACATGATGTTACCAATTTATCTCAACTATATACCTTTATCATCACTCTCCCTCTCTTGCTTGTTATAATTGATAAAAACTTATTAGGGTTAATTTGGAAAAAAGTTGGGAAAATTTTGAAAGTAATCTTATATTTAAGAACACATTGAAATTTGAAAGTGATCTTATATTTAAGAACGGAGGGAGTATTACTTAAAAATTATTTGCACTGTTTTTAACTATAAGGTTTAGCTTACTTTTTTGTGATATTAAGGAAACAAAATGGGAATTAATTTCGATATATTAGTTTATAGGACAAATTAATTAATTTAAGGAAAAAATTAGATAAATCAATTTATAAGTGGCTTATTTTCCTTTTTTAAGATTTTTTAAACAAAATCAGCTTAGATTATAATTATATGTCGCATATATTAAGATTTGAGGTATAATTTATTTCCTAAATCTCCACAAAAGAAGGGTTAAGTGACTCTTATGATTGAAACAGGAGAAGAAAGTATAGTGTAAGGAGTAGTAGGGCACCAACGAACTATTTAAAGATAGCCCAGACAACTAAATAACTAATCAACACTAATAGTTGAAGCTGAATATGTATTTTTTTTTTATATATATACTCAAAATCTTCTCCTCACACCGTGTCTTTCTGCTATTGAGAGGCCTTGCTTTGGGTTTGGTGGGTGAACAGGGTGAATGCTTCATGTATAAAGAAGAGGGTGAAAGCGATAGGCATGCCCACTAAACCACTTTTGTTGAATTTCAATGATGATGGATGGCACAAGTTGAAGAAGCATTGTGCTTATTAATATTATAGTGTACACAACCGAATAGTATTTCTTTAAGTGTGAAAGTTGGGCAAATATTAGTCCAAAACAAAAGTTGGACATTATAGAAAGTGGTATTAGGGCATTAGGGGTAGGACATTAGGTATCGGATTTCTATCATTGTGACCTAGGGGAATTCAATACATGCTTTGTTGCTGGTGGCCTGTCATGAATTCCCAACTAGTATTATATAAGTCAACAAGCATGCTACTGTCAATATTTTTTTCGTCAAATGTGCGTGTTATTGTCAAATTCATCCTTCAATTTTACTTTTAATATGTTTCTAACCAGTGAAGTTGTGTCAGAAATTGCTTTAACTATAACTCTCCTAGTTGTAAATTCAATAAACTTCAACTGTTAAACTTACGAGTATTACATGAACTTTTGAGTATACATATTGATTTTACCATTTTGATGTTTTTTACTTTACAAATCAAAATGAAGTTTTTGGTACAATTGATAGCTCAAGAATATTCAATGTAATCGTTAACTCCACCAACTTAAGAAAATGTGTTTTTAGTCGTTATTTGAATTTGTCCATTGGTGAGTCTGATCTAGCCATTATGAGAAAAGATGTCTTGATTAAGAATTAAGTTGATATAGATACTTTTTGTAGAGTAGAATCTCCTTTTCAATTTTAGCTTAATTGCATCTCTCCTCATTGGTTATCGTGTTCAAATCTTGTGTCTAACAACTTTAAATTTGAATTTGGGTGTGTCTAACGTAAACTTTTTCAAATAGGGCCTATCAGATACGTACGGAAGCTTTTCATCGGATAAGTCATTTATGCTCATACTTGATCGAATAACTCAAGATTAAACTTGAATTAGGCCTACATAACTTGTCAAAGAGATTAATAAAATATATTCCCTTATTGAGTACAGATAATGCCAATCTCATCTTTGACTAAAGTATACTTAAGATTTATTCGTAGTATAGCCCCGGGTCCGTGTATATAAACTTATATACACAGAAGCGATGGATTGACTTGCGAACATCCACTTCAATTTTATCTCATTCATATACTTATTCTTTTTTCTCACGTGTATTCCATCTCTCGGCCAGTTCACCATTTCACATTAATCTCTCCAATTCATTCACACGAGAAGCTTGGTTTGGCAATGGAGAATATGAATTCACAGCAAATTATAGAGATGAAAGTACAACTATGAATGCCTAGATTAGATTCTTCAATTGGGAAACGAAAAATTGTTCTTATTTTAAAAAGGAAAAGTTGATTGCCCATCACACGAGTCCATTATCTACCGCAAACTGTTCTTTAAAAAACCTCCTTCTTGCGTTGATGGCCTGCATGCACATTCACAACAATGTCAAGGCTTAGAAAACACAGAATATTTCATAAAATGAAAGAACTGAAATAACATATGATATCAAATCAAATGACCAAAAAGTTTCATCTCCCTAAACTTAAGGGCAGTTCATTAGTCGTGGATAATGTGATGTAATAATCAAACCTTGTACAGTTTGCACTAGAGCTAACCTAATACTCCCTCTGTTCCTAAATATAAGATACTTTTGAAATTCAATTTGTCCCTAATTATAAGATCACTTTCTAACTTTTCCCAAATTAACCCTAATAATGGTTATCTATAATAACAAGCAAGAGAGAGGGGGAGAGTGAGGATAAATGTATATATAGTTGGGATAAATTGGTAATATCATGTGTAAATAATTAATTTAACTTACTTTCTTGATCTACTCAAATTAGGGAAAATGATCTTATATTTAGGAACAAAGGGAGTAATATATAATAAATCCAGAAAAATCTCATTCCTTAAGATTTGAAACTTTCAAGAGAACATATTGAAAAATCAGCATGTTTTTACCTGTTGTTTCCAATTTATACGGCATGTAATGATCAAAAGAAGAACGGTTTGCATAAAACATCCAAATTGAATGCCTATCCAAAGGCCTCTTCCTCTCATCTTTACCCAGAAACTCAATATAGCAGCCAAAGGAATGCCACAAATATAATAGGCTCCAAGGTTTATGTAAGCCCCTATGTGTTGCCATCCACATCCTCTAGAAATCCCTATTAAAAAAACAAAAGCACAAAAAAATTCTAGTTTTGTTTCATGTACTCATCATTTCCTATACATAAGTCAAAACACTTCCAACATATATTACTTAATAGAAGAACAACATTGTCCTATTAACTCTGAAAATTCATAAACATCTCAAGCATTATTCTTATGTAAGATACAATATATTATATAAAACCATAGTCTATAGACTTATAAATATTTAATGATGTGACTTGTAAATAAATAAATAAATAAATAATTTCTTCTCTTCCTTACAAATATAGGATTACATGAGTAATTTATCAACAAACCATTTACAAGGTACTATATTTTTCTTCTATTTTTAATTTGGTACCTATATGCTTTTGTTCTCCGGAGAATTCTATTAGTTTATTGGATCTAATGGTGCTGAAAGAGTAAAGCTAAATAATTTAATTAAAAAATTAAGATTTGTATAACTATACTTTGTAGCAAACTAAAAATTGAGAGAAAATATAAATGCATGATCTTCCACTATAACATACAGTATTTGTTTACCTGTGAGAACACCTTGTGAGCCATCCAATATAACAGAGATGCAAACCAGAGGGGCCATTAGAGCCACATACTCAACTACTTCCTTCTCATTGCTGAAAATATAACCAAAAAGACTACGACAGAAAAAGAGGGTAGCACTTATCACTGTTGTTTCTAATACCGTTAAAGACATTGCTGCTACCACTGTCACACGCGCAACATTTGGATTTCCTGCTCCTAATTCGTTTGAAATCCTTGTACTGTAATCATGAACAACAATATAAGATACATAACATAATAATTTATATAGTACTTTTGGCACTAAATATATGACATATGGTGTTCACTTATTTTCTAAATTTGTATCATGAACAACAATATAAGATACATAACATAATATATAATTTATATAATACTTGTGGCCCTAAATATATGACATGTGGTGTTCGCTTATTTTCTAAATTTGTATTGTTTCCACAAAATATCCTATTTATAGCTAGTATTAAGGGAACTTACATCAGGGTTGGTTTCAATTGCCCTCCAATAAACATGGTATTTTAGGGAATAATAGACATATTTATTATAATAATTAACATTACTTGGTTTTTAAGGACCGAAAAATTAGTTATCTAACTCTTATAATAAGGAAATGAGGCATAATAAACAAAATTGAAGATTTGTTGGTTGTTTTATAACCTGGCCGCAGCGCCAATTCCATAAGGAATGGTATAGAGTGTAGACAGGGTGTTGAGGCTGCAAAAGGAGTATTACAAAAGTTAGAACAATCAAAATGTGAATCTTGTTGAAACAATTTTATGAGAGATTTGGTTGCAAAAGAAAATTCTAAAAAATCTTAGTCTCAAGTTCCAAAACATACCATACAGATAGAACTGAAGTTTCAAGCTGCGGATTTGGTAATAGCCCAGATAGCAAAATCACCATTTCAAATGACCACCATTCTAGGCTAAAAAGAGAAATCAAGATGAAGATAGAACATATATAATCAGCTAAGGAAAAAATTAAGGTCAAGTTAATAATAGCCTTATACCCATTATATCGTGTTTATAAACGAGATTACAAGGGTACTTATGCATTTTTTATAGCCGTTAAATAAAAATAACAAGTTTCTATATGAAAATTTACAAATCATAATTCACATATAAGAGTATATGCCAAAATTCAAAAGTGCTCATTAAAGAATTTACAAGTACTCAAACACAATTTACCACTAACAGGCATAATATCAAAGAAAACTTGTCATAATAAATATAAGCAACTTTACATAATTTTTGTCCTCTCGAAAAATAAGTCCATGAAAAAGAAAAATGAAAAGAAAAGATAAACTTACCACATCATAATTGCAGAAGGGACAGAAATTCGCAAGAAGTCTCCAATTCCACTGAATAGCTCCATGGAAATAGGAGCTCTTGTCTTTGCACAAGCTGAAGAGAATTTCATGTATAATGCAAGAACAATCACATTTGCCCATATTGAAACATTAATTGCCACGGCTGCACCAACGCTTTTAAGCTCAGATTTGAACATAAGAGCCCAACAAAGAGGGATATAGAGAATAAGAGTGGCACAAGAAGTAATAAGCATGGGAAGAACTAAGCTTTGCATCTGGTAATATCTGATAAGAGGTTGCAGAAATGCAAATCCAAAAAGTGAAGGAACAAGCCATGTTGTGAATCTTCCTGCTTCATGAGAAATCAGAGGATCTTGTCCTATGAAAACTAGTATGTTTTCCATGTAAATATAAGCAAGAGATATTGGTATACAAATTAATAATAGAGAAAATGTTGCAGTGTATGTCAGCAGTCCTAGCTTTTTATACTGCTTTGCTCCATAAGCTTGCCCACATAGAGTTTCTAGCCCACTTGCCATTCCCACCTGTTTGGCATTTTCAGTTTACCAATGAGTCAGTTAATAGCAAATTCCAGCCAGGAAAGAAATGGTAGTAATCTCAACTCAAAGAAGCTGTCATTAACATATCCAGTGAGGAAAGTATTCCCTCCATTTCTCAAAATAAGACTTGATGGAAAACTTGAACGACACACTATGGTCATTTATGATGATCCCTCTAAACAAGAACTTGCTAAATCACATGCACTATTCTTAAAGTGCGAGCAGAGCCAGCCTTCGAGTGGTCTTGTTTGGTATGCAATAGTGAAATTTGAAGGATTGGTATTAACATTTGGGATTAGGAGTTGATATGAGGCTTTAAAATTATGTTAGATATGAAGTAATATTTGTAGTGAACAATGATCTGTATTTAATTTTAGGGCTAAAGTGCAAAAATGCCTATTTGATTGTCACAAAGATGCAAATATACTCTTGTAAAATTTTTTGGAGCAAAACTATATATCAAATTTCAAACTTGGGGCAAAAATGCTCCTCACTATTAATTTTTTAACTTTTTCTTTTTTGGCCGAATAATTTTTTAACCTTTTCACTTACCATACTCTGCAGCTTCATCATCGGCAAATAAATACATAAGTTTGCCACGTGTTTTGGTGAATGACGACGCGGCAGAAGATGATGAGTGAAAAATTCAAAATTAATGGTGATGGACACTTTCGCCTTTGTTTTGAAAATTGATGGTAGTTTTGCTCCAAAAAATTTTACATGAATATTTTGCATCTTCGTGATAATTAAATGAACATTTTTGCACTTAAACCCTCAATTTTATAATCTAACATAAAGACTGTAACACCCTTTTTATCATGAAACCAATGGAGAAGAGTTTGATAAATTATACTAATTTAATTTTATATTTTCATCCCAAAATAATTGTCATCACTTTTTGAGTGCACATAATTCTGTCCACGATTTTCGAAGTGAAATCAAATAGTATTGGTTATATGGGAAAAAAATGTCATCATCACAAGCAAATAATAGACCAAAACAATCAACATCAGTTATGCTATAAGTTGTGAGAAAAATCCAACAAACAGAACTGCTGCACCATGCAGTTTTAAACACAAGACAATCAAACGAGACAGCAAATTAAAATTAAGAATATATATAATGAAACAGAGAAATGAAACCAATAAGAATTAGACATGCATGCACAAATGTTAAGATGAAGTCCAAGGTAAGATGAAGATTATGGTAGGGGAAAAAGCTTACAAGGAAGCTGAAACCGGTGACGCCTGCTATTGAGATGGCTAAGGCAGTGCTGGAGAGTGAAAGCTTATCAAGGTGGCCAGCCATCATGATTGAAATGATATTAAGAATGAATTGAGAAGATAGAACAGGAATGACTGGTCCTCCTATGTAACATATTCTCTTCACTTCTTCTCTCCATCTTTGCCATGTGATCACCCTCTCTGATATCTCCTCTATGCCCTTTTCTATTAGACTCTCTTCCATCTCTCCTACTTCTACTTCTATTTCTACTTTCACTTCTACTTCTACTTCCCTCTCTCTCACTCACTAGTCTCAGTTCTTTTGAAGCAGAGCACACAGAGGGGGAGACAGTATACTTATTTTATTTATGGGTATTTGCCTTTTGGATTCTTCGCTGTCTCTGCTATGCTGGCAATGATAACTGATTAAATGTCACATCCATGAATCATAGGATTGTTTGGTCACGTGCCAGGTTTATTTAGCAATTTTGTGATTTTCATTTTTTTGCATCAGAATTTTGTGATTTTCACTTATATTATACTCCTTTGAGTCCTTAGTTTAAATCAAAAACCATTTTTGTCACGTACTAATAAAATTAGTTAAATGCATTTAATTTATCCTAAAATTTAAGTAATTCCCAATACTACCCCTAATAATTACAATTATTTCCAAAACTATTAACTATTACTCTCTCATACTTCCCTATTAAATATGAATATATATATATGAAAAAAATTATTAATGCACGTTGGAAACCATGAAGTGACTTATAAAAAGGATGAAGAAAAATTGGTGGTTGGTGACTTATATTAATAATCAGAGGGAGTAGTATGTTGCATAAAATCCCGGGCTGAACCGCTCAAATGGTTGATTGGTTGGGGGATTTGTTTTTTGGTTAATACAATTTTTTGTTCCTAAAGTTTAGAGCTAAGCTTTCACTCAATTTTGTTTTTGATCCTTGAACTTTAAATTCGATGATTTTAGTCCTCAAATTTTTAGTCAATTTTAGTTTTGGTCTATGAACTTTAAAATTGGTGGCTTTAGTCCTCGATCTTTCGGCCAATTTTGATCTTAATTCCTGAACTTTAAGTGAGTTTTGGTTTTAGTCCTTGAGTTTTAAAGTTTTTTATAAAGCTCAGAGACCAAAACTAAAATTGACTTAAAGTTGAGGGACTAAAATAGAGACTTCAAATTTTAGGGCCAAAGTCAAAATTGACGGAAAGCTTGATGACGAAAACTACTAATTTGCTAAATGTATTTCAATTCGTTTCACACCCCATCTCAGTTTTATAACATAATGCTTAAATCTCAATATAATAGATTTTGTTTAATAAACACTATTCAATAATTTGACGCCTATTGACAATCAACTTATTCAAATTCAAGGCAGGAGTGCTACTTGTACATAGACATGATTGTCTCTCCCCTTAATGAGAGCACTTCACGGGAGATGAACATATGTTCTCGTCTTTATAAAAGGTGAACCCACATATTAGGTCAAATAAGTTCTCATTAGTCAAGTCTTAATATAGTTAAACAGCTATAGATTAAACTAGGACACCACTTTGGTCCTCTTCTCCCTTCGTCCTCTTCTCGTCCAAAGCCATGTGCACTAGACTCTAATTTAAAATTGTAACAATTGTCAAATATAAATCATCAAGTTAAGTCACACGCCACGTCATGGTAAGATAGGAATGTTAACGTGTAAAATGTAAACATGCCTTAAAAATTGTTCCTCCTAAACCCGGAATCCTTTTCACTTTGTCATTTGTCAATATATTTAAAGAAAGTAATTTCATAACATGTATAAGGGCATGTTTGTTTGGTTGGAAAGTGAAAATGGAAAGTGAAAATGGGAAAGTATAATAGTAATTTACATATATCCTGGGACCCACAAGTTTTCTCTCTCCATCTCACACTTTTCATGGGCCCCACAAACTTTACTTTCTCATCATTACCTAATTTACCTCTACTTTCCATTTTTACCCCCTTATCTTCAATTCCCATGTCCAATTCCATTTCCCAATTCCATCCATCTAAACGGACTCTAATATTGTTACGCTTTGATTTGAAGCTTCAGATAATTATTTACCAAATGTGTAATTCCTTCGAGAATTTCCTGAAAGAATGTGCAACTTAACTCAAGATATTAAAGACATTTAAATCAAAACGTTGTTTAAATGTAGGCCTTTGTGACTAATGAATGTCAAGTAATCACTCTCATCCTTATTATAAGTCACTAACTACCTATTTCTCACGTACTAAGGAATGATATTTGAGTGTTAAAATTCATGTTAAATTTACTACTTTTCCCAATTTCACCATGATGTGTTTCACATTTTCAATCATGAACCTCCATTAATGACAAGGGTAAAGTGAGAAAAAAACATTTAATGCGGCGGTTGGTGACTTATATTAAGGACCCAAAATCGGAAGTGGTTGATAACTTATAATAAGGACTGGAGGGAGTAGCTTGTTAACTCGATCCAAACATACATCTAGGAGGGTAAAAATCAATGTTGTAAACGCCGGACCGACAGGCAAGTCGGAAAAGGTTTCAGATCATGGGTCAACACAGTTGAACCGCTCAAACTGATGGTTAAATCAGATAACTGTTATTCGAAACGTGAAACGGTCTATGGTTAGACCGGTCCAACCGTAAAAACGAGACATTTGTTTCCAAAATTTGAAACTGAAAAACAAAGCAGCGCCAATATTTCATTTTTCATACTCACTCACTCACTGCCTTTTCTTTTTCTTTTCTTTTCTTCGCCGGCCAACAACCTCAGATCTACAATTTCAACAAAAAATCATACAAAACCGAATTATCTCTTTCCCTCTCCTCACTAGTACTGCGTTACACTCAAAATCTTCCTTTTTCCCTCTCATTTCGCAATTAGGGTTCAATGAGAGGTTAGTTTCAAAATCCCTAATCTCCACTTCGCAAAATGCACACTTCATCATCGAGCTCAGTGGCTCAACCAGAGGCAATTCTAGAGTGGCTTCAAATGGAGATGGGATACAGACCACTGTCCCAGTACGGAGCCACCAGCAAATCAAATTTACCCTCCGTGGAATCGTTTCGAAGAATTTCCCGCGGAAACATGATTCCGGTGTGGAATTTTTTGGTAAAGCGAGTGAAGTCGGAGAAAACGGTGGAGAATATACGGAGGAACATTGCGGTGCACGGCGATGGTGGCGGCGGCGGCGGTGGTGTGGTGAAGGAGGAGGGGAGGAGGGGAGGGAGGAGGAAGGGGGAGAAGGAGAAGGCGGCAGCGGCGGTGGTGGGGGAGAGGGAGGGAGAGACGAGGGAGGCGGCGTTGCAGGAGAGGGAGGTGGCGGAGAAGGAGGTGGAGAGGCTGAGGAATGTTGTGAGGAGGCAGAGGAAGGATTTGAGGGCTAAGATGTTGGAGGTTTCCAGGGAGGAGGCTGAGAGGAAGAGGATGCTTGATGAGAGGGCAAATTATAGGTTTGGGGCTTTTTCATGACTTGTTAAGAAACAATGTGACTTTATGGTTGTGTACATGTTTTTGATAGCATTGGAGTTTTACTAGTGTAGGCATAGCTTGGTAGGATGAACTTGTGAAATTATGTAGGTTTTGTTTACTCTTAATCTAAATATACTACCTTTGGTCCTAAATATAAGACCTAGTTGACTTTTTTTTGGAGAGATTAAGTTTGCGAAATAGGTTATTAAATCTTGACATATTTGATATCTTTTTAGATTATCCATTAGTTTATAGGTAAAATAAACTAGTCTAAGAGAAAAAACTAGGTAAATCAATTTATAATTAACTTATTTTGCTTTTTTAGGATTTTCCAAAAAAATCAACTAGGTCTCATATTTAGGAACAGAGGGAGTAGGTTTTATTTGAAGCCGGGACAGAAGACCGCTTTCTAATTTTTCTCAATTTCTTAAAAAACTAAACCTTGGTGCAATCCAGTTTTACCACGGATATGGTTTTTGACAGAGTACAATGGTGTCTTGTGGTCCATGTAGTTGACCCCAGTTAGTGCAATTAGGCTTCGTTGTTGTTGTTGTTGTTTCCTAAATCATCCGTGTTGATGATAAACAAACAAGCAAGAGTGGGAGGGTGTAAATAAAGGTAGATAGATGATCAGGATGTTTTGGTTATATCATGTGATTTTAACTAGTTTAACTAACAAAGGTAAAAAAAAAACTAGTTTAACTAACTTCCTTAATATAATCAAATTAGGTAATTAGGTCTTATGGAGTACCATTTATTTTTCTCTCCGTAAAATTTTGTTGATACCAGACCTTGTTTTGACGAACTCAAATTAGGATACATGTTTTTTGATAGCAATGGAGTGCTACTTGTGTAGGCATTATCTTATGGCATGGTAGGATGAACTTCTGTGATTATATTTTTTCATCTATGTTACAGTGCCAAACTGAATGAGCTAAAAATTGTTTCCAATAAAATGTGCACATCTTTGCTAATGTGAAGTTTAAAAGAAAGAAGGGAAAATAGAGGGTAAGCTTAAGATGATGTTGCTTGTCTTGATTGGTGTGCTGCTTAAACCTACCGTGCAGGCACAAGCAAGTTATGTTGGAGGCATATGATCGACAGTGTGATGAAGCAGCAAAAATATTTGCTGAATATCATAAACGTCTTTGTCACTTTGTAAATCAAGCAAGGGATGCTCAAAGGTCAGGTGTTGATTCTTCTATTGAAATGGTCAATAGTTTTAGTACCAAAAGTGAAAAGGAAGCTGTTTATTCTACTGTTAAGAGTGGCAAATCTTCGGATGATGTCATTTTAATTGAAACTACAAGGGAAAGGAATATTAGAAAGGCTTGTGAATCTCTTGCCTCTTACATGATTGAAAAGATAAGGAACACTTTTCCTGCTTATGAAGGTTGCGGCATTCACTTGAATCCTCAATCAGAAGCAGCTAAGTTGGGATTTGATTTTGATGGAGACATTCCAGATGAAGTTAGGGCTGTTATCGTGAATTGCCTAAAGAGCCCACCTCTGTTGCTTCAAGCCCTTACTGCGCACACATATCGAATCAAAAGTCTAATTTCAAGAGAAATAGAAAAGATTGATGTAAGAGCAGATGCAGAGACCTTGAGGTAGCAATGTTTTTTCTACATAGTTTTATTTTGTTCATGTTCTGTTGGTGCTTTTGTCAAGCCTCCCTGGTTCTAAGTTTTTGAACTTTGAACTTTCTAACTTTCTACAACTTTGAACTTTCCTGAGTCAGTCATGCTGAAGTGGCAACTTACTTGGCTAACTATGGTGTTTAACACTAAGAAGTGCAGTCCTCCCTTCCCTTCCTAACATTCACAGTCGGGAATCTTAATGAGGAATGCAATATAATCAATAGTATGAATTTATATTGAAAAGGATATGTATTGTTTAATTAGGATATTTGGGGATTTGAATGATTTTTTTCATAGAGATTAGATTACCATTATACTTAATTATGATGTTCAAGTCAGGATTAAAAAAATTGAGGATAATAATTTTCAAGTTACTTTGGGTCATTAACATTTATCAGTTATCAGTATATTAGAGGAGTTTGATTTAGAATTTCTGCACCCCCCCCCCACACACACACACACACACACGACTTTATGGATATTGTTTCTGTTGCATTTCTTTTTTTTTCCTTTTTGTAAGTGACATGGTTCAAATTTTTAGAATTTATCACCAAAATTTCTGTGTTATACCTTGGTTCTACACCGACAAGCAGTATAGTATTATTTATGGAATATGGAATACTTCCATGCCTTTCAGGAATGTTCTGTTGTATTTATGTGATCAGAAACAATTTTAGTTTTTTTATTTATTATGTTCTGCATTTGATTTTCTCAATCAGGTACAAATATGAAAATAACATAGTCATGGATGTTTCTTCTCCTGATGGGGGCTCTCCATTACAGTATCAACTTGGTGGAAATGAAAAAATTGGAGTTGATGTACCTTCTGGAGGAAGTCAAAATCAACTTCTTGAGAGACAGGTCTTTGCCTTTCTTGAATTGACATTTTTATCTTCGTGATGAGATGTTACAACTTAACGAGTTATTTTGCCCTTTAATCTTTTTCCTCCTGTTCCAATGATCTTTTCTAATTAAAGGGCCTTGGGCTTCTTCTGCTTTTGTATTTGTAATGTTACAATGTATTTCTCCGCAAGCTATAAATGGCTGTGCCAAAATGGTTTGACGTTTACATGCAATTTTCCACTCATTATTTTTAGTTGTGACTAAGCCTGTTTATGAGTTGGATCAACTTGACTCTATGTGAAGTATAAACCTTGACAATCATATTGTGTTGTCCTTTTTAAGTTTTGCTTCTACTATTGGAGGTTTTCAATTTAAGTCACATTTCTGTGTTTACAGAAGGCTCATGTTCAACAATTTTTAGCTACCGAAGATGCGCTGAACAAGGCTGCAGAAGCTAGAGACTTGTGTCAAAAACTCATGAAACGTCTTCATGGTGGCAATTCAGTTGGTATTGGAAGCACCTCTCAGAACATTGGCAGTCTTCGGCAATTTGAGGTTTTTCCCTAGATGAGATTAATTATTAGTACAAATTTGAGCTTTTTACTATTTAGTAATAAGATCCCTATTATTCACTTATAATTATAATTTTGTTATAAATTTATATTTAATGAACAGTAGATTAAGTTTCTTAATGAAGATTTCTTTTAGCCTTTGGTTGATCACTTTTGCCTATGTTTTATACTCGATATTGAAACAGGCCTGAGAACTTTTTACTGTAACTATGTTCAAATGTAGTAGGTTATGGTTTTTTGTACTGCTCTCATGAAAAAGATTGTCTAAGTTAATTTTCTTTTTTTGTCTTCTGGTATTTAGTTGGATGTTTGGGTGAAGGAAAGAGAAGTGGCTGGTTTGAAAGCAAGCTTAAATACCCTAATGTCTGAAGTACTGCGGTTGAATAAATTGTCTGCCGAGAGGAAAGAAGCTGAAGATTCTTTGAAAAAAAAGTGGAAAAAGATTGAAGAGTTTGATGCTCGTAGATCGGAACTTGAGACAATATACACTGCACTGCTAAAGGCCAATAGAGTATGTTCCATCCATTATTTTCATGTTTCCAATGTTAATAGGAGTAATTTTGAAATATAAATAAGGTATTCTTTGCATTTTATTATCCTTGGTTAAATATTATCTTTAGATCATCTTTAGTTTTATTATGTCTTACAGTGGACTTTTCCATTTAGCATTACTGCATCAATATGACCTGTGAATTTTGATTATGCATTTAAGATGTAGTTTTGAAATTCCATGTGGTATATCATAAAGCTTTATAAGGGAGATGACTTAGATAGTGTGATAAGGGAGATAACAAAATAAAACTAATTAATTGTGGAGTGTGTAGCAGACCTAATTGAAAGTTAAGGTGGCTTTGTTTATTGAAATTCGGTGTCAAAAGGAAATGCTTTGTCAACTAAATGGATAAGTCATTTCCCCTGGGAGGTAACTGATATGTCTTGGCGCTTGAGATCAATTTCTTCAAAACATCTTACTGGAATTTGCAGCAATCTGGATGCAATAGTTAGTAGCAGTATGCTTGTTAGCTTTATCTTAAATATATGTCAAGGCTGGATATTTAAGAAGCTAAAAAAATTTGTTTCTACATTTTTCTTGATTCTCTTTACTTTTATAATGTACAACTATGTCTGAATCGTTGTTGCTTGTTACTTGTTAGCTTTATCCTAAATGGTTATGAACAACCACAATTGATATTCTCCTTTCATATTGATTATGGCAGGATGCTGCTTCATTTTGGAGTCAGCAGCCATTAGCTGCAAGGGAGTATGCATCAAGCACTATAATTCCAGCATGTGCTATTGTTGTTGAGATTTCAAATAATGCGAAGGATCTTGTTGAGAAAGAAGTGTCTGCTTTTTATCGGAGTCCAGATAATAGCCTTTACATGCTTCCTTCTTCCCCACAGGTTTAAAATGCTCTAATGCCAACATTTTTCTTGGGCATAATTTACCCAGCTAGTTATGGAAAAATGAAATTTTTAGCTCTTCATGTTTGATTAGTGAAGTTGCTTTTTATTAGCTATTATCTTTGAGGGCTTCAGCAAGACTTGCATTAAATATCGATAAAGTTGTGTAATTATTTGTACTTCAACTAATTATTTCTTGAATGGTTCTTCAGGCACTCCTAGAGGCCATGGGCACCAGTGGTGCCGGTGGACAGGAAGCAGTTGCGAATGCTGAGATGAATGCAGCTATTTTGACAACAAGAGCTGGCGCCCGGGATCCCTCAGCAATCCCATCAATCTGTCGTGTGTCTGCTAACCTCCAGTATCCTACTGGTGAGTATATGATTTTTTATTTGAAATTCAAAGTAGCATGTGTTGATCAGAAGCCATATTGGGGTAGGATTCGCTACATGGTATAGCTAATTTTCTTCTTGCTCTGTAGTCTGTTAACTTTGGAATATATTGTTTGGAATCCTTTGTCAAATTGGGGCTTCTCCAGAAATTTGGATCTATCTGTATTGATTCAGTATAATTAATGGATGATATCATTTGGACACAAAAAAACAGGAGAAATATAGGTGGCTATGATATGTAATGTTCTGATTCTTTGTGAGGAATGATCAAATTCCTCATGGTGCTAAAATAGCCCTGAATAACCTACCGGGAATGGGTTGTGTTTCTTTCTTGTCTTTGATGGTTGGTCTATGGAAGTTTCAAGGGAGCCTTTTTGGGTGATATAAGTTGGGACTGGGCAGCACTGTTACTTTCTGAAGTTTTGGGTTTTTCTTGAGTTTTGATGGAGCTCTCGCTGAAAATGTTATTAAAATGATAGAAACCTGGCAGTGTAGGTCTGACCAGAAAAAAAAAAACTATCCATCTGGATGAGATGGGATTAGTCCTTATAAAAGATGTTGTCTAAAGGTATGTCCATATAATAAATGGATAGTAATTGCATTTAATTAGTTTTGGCCAGAATCCTCTAAATAGGTGGATGTAGAAAATGAAAGGTGGAGGATTTCGGAACATCTTGGATGGTTATAGCTTGTGAAAATAATATGGTAGGAGAGGGGGAAAGCACTTGGTCGACTTGGGATTCTAAAGCTTTTCGTCAGGAGAAAGTTGACATGGTTATAGTATATGTATGGTTGTCGTAGAATAAAGGTTAATGAAGCCTAGTATAGTGAATGATATGATTTATCTTTAGTTTCAGACATATGTGCTTCTGGTTTGTATTAATTTATTTTCTTGAATATGGAATAATATGCACATTTTATAGTGTTGCTAAATGTTGTTATGATAACACGTTTCAGTGTTGATTGGATTGGTTTAGGGGGTTCAGATGCTGGTCTAGCATCAGTGCTGGAGTCCTTGGAGTTTTGTTTGAAACTTCGAAGTTCTGAAGCTAGTGTGTTGGAAGACTTGTTAAAGGCTATTAATCTCGTCCATATCCGTCAGGATCTTATAGAAAGTGGTCATGCACTATTGAACCATGCTTATCGAGTTCAGCAGGAATATGAAAGGTAAATCTGTTTGTAAATATTATATTTTGAGGATTTCAACTTCATATATATTTCTCAGATTTCAATCATGTTTTTGAGTTGATGCTGGACCTTGGTAACATGGGCCCCAACCATTTTCCTTCCCTTTTGTTTTGACAATCTGTTTGCTTTGAAGCTGATAAGTTATTTTGAGCTAAGATGTGTTTGTGTGTGTGTGTGTCTACGGATTATGCTATCTTTGCCATTGACCATAGTAGGCTGCTGAACAGTTGTTTTGACATAAGATATATATGTCTATGAAATAGGCTATCTGTGCCACAGTAGGCTGCTTTTCCGTTGATCTTTCTCTTTAACTTTCCTATCTTGTCGGCCCCTGTTAATTTATTGAATGATGTTAAAATTCAAGCAAGTTTTGAAGGTTTATTTGATTTTTTAAAAAATAATCTGCTATATCTTTGATAATTTTGTCAAAAGCCTCCATTCATAGAACTTGTAATATCATGCTGCAGGACAACGAGTTTTTCTTTGAATTTGGCTGCCGAACAAGATAAAACTGTTATGGATAAATGGTTGCCTGAACTCAAGAATGCAGTTTTGAATGCTCAGAAAAGCTCGGAAGAATGCAAATACGTTTGGGGTTTGGTGAGTGATTGCCCCTATAACTACTGTAAATTTTTTTTTGAAATGCCATAGAAACATTTACTTTGTAACTTATTTAAGAAGTTAAACCAAGAGAACAGCTACATCATCCACCTTTAGATAGAAACTCCAATTCTGTTGCACTTGCCACCATAAGCCAAATCACTTACCATATGCCAAATATCCGTTCTCACCAGTTCTTACTTGCTTTCCTTCCTATTATGCTTCTTTTATTTTTTTCTAATCGTAGAAATGCTAGTTTAGAGTACTAGAAGAATTCAAAAGAAATTAGGGCGAAAACCCAAAAATGATACACAACTATTGGCCAAGGAACAAAAATAGTACATAACTATTACGAGGTACAAAAATGATACCCAACTTTTACCATGTGATCAAAAATGATATTTTCATTAATATGACAATAATATTAGACATAAAAAGTCCAAAATGCCCTTATAAATTAATCGCCGCCTGGTAAAAGTTTATTTAATTATAAGGGCATTTTGGACATCTCATGTCTAATATTATTGTCTTATTAGTGAAAATATCATTTTTGATCACATGGTAAAAGTTTGGTATCATTTTTGTACCTCGGAATAGTTATGTACTATTTTTGTTCCTTGGCCAATAGTTGTGTATCACTTTTGGGCCTTCGCCCTTGAAATTATATCATTCACACAATACAACTAGGGATATTCCTTCTCTAACCAGCACAACTCTTGACCGGCTTTAGAACTGAGATTGCACGTGACTATGCTTAGTCACGAGCCAATGTCTTTTGAGTTACTTGTAAGCCATCAAATCAGTCAAACTAAGGAATCAGTCTTGTTGATCCAAGCAGTGCAATAGGTCCTCAATTATTACTTGAACCTTGCCCAATAGTTGTGATCTTGTGATCATATTTGCTGCTGCTTTGATGTGACCCCAGCCATAGCATTTTCAATGCAGCTTACCAATTGCTCCTAAACATTGATGTTGGTTAAGTTTAGGAACAGGTTCAATCAAATGCTCATCAATTTTATCATATTCAATTCATACATCCATTCAATGTCTAATTCTCTCATGTGATTTTGACTTTGCGATGCCTTGAGGCAGAGTCAGTGATAACATCTAACACGTCCAAACTGTCACTAGAATATATATATATATATATATATATATATATATATATATATATATATATATATAAGTATGCTAGAATTTGGTTAAGGCCCCCTTGAATTTAAATGGAGAAAATGCATTCTAGAAAAAACTCAGGTTACTTGAGCGGTTTAATTCAATAAGAATTTCCACATTGATAGCCTGATTTGTGTGTGTGTGTGTATTCATTTTATTTATAATTTTTCTTTCAAAAATTTTGAATTTTAATTACTGCTGCAGCTTGATGAGTGGTGGGAACAACCAGCATCAACTGTGGTTGACTGGGTTCTGGTTGATGGGCAAAACGTAGCCGCCTGGCTCAACCATGTGAAGCAACTTCTTGCATTCTATGATAAGGAGTTATTGTGAGTATTTAAACTCATCTGTACCTTAGCCTGAAATAGCCTTTCCTCGGGTCACATTCCTGATTCATCTTCCACTTGAGTAAACTGTCATGAATTTTAAGGTAATGTGATGTTGGCTGACATATCCGATTTTTATGTTTTTTTTGGTGCGAAAGAAGGGGGGCAAATGAAAGGGGAAGGGGGCTGTTGTATTCTTGATGATAGCTGCATAGAAGGAAAGAATTCCGTTTTACCTTAATGATTTGATTTGATTTGTACAGTTTGTTTTTGTTTTTTGTATTATTATTATTATTATTATTATTATTATTATTATTATTATTATTTTGTTTTCTTCATAAGGACTTTGTTTATCATAGTCATTTTAGATGTTAGGTGTTGGACTGGGTTGTTTTCTCTTCAATGGATCTCACTAATGGCCAAGAAGGCAAGTTTATGTGGCTGTAGAGCATGTTTGTATTTTTCAATGTTTGGTTGTTTAAGTCTAACATCATGTTCGGTATAGTAACTGTTGTTTGTGTCACTTAATGAGCATGAGATGAGTTAATAGGTTCATTACATAAAATATAGTCAGTTTTCACTGGCAGCTCGTGTCTGTTTCCCTCTTTTCCTCCTGATAATGTGTGGTTGTTTTCTTGATGGTGAAAAATGAATAATTCAGTCAACTTGTTAATTTCCAATAAATTATCATTCATCTATTATGTATTGGTGCATTGCCCCACTTTTGGTCTTTCTTTAAATAGTAAATACCGATTGTGACCTTGGAGTGTGAACTACAGTTGTGAAAAATGGTTTAATTGTTTACAGTTTAATGTTAATTTAAAAAAATTACTCATGAAGCAGTGACCTGTTATTTGATTGCGCCATGGTTGGCCAACTTGTAAATTATGAGCTGCTCCTCTCTCTGTTGTTAATGTCCCAAATTTATTTATTCTAAATTGGGAACAATTCCTCTTATGTCCTTCCTCATATTGGAAGTACTTTACTTTCATTTTAAAATTTAAGAGGCTTTTATTTGTTTTATCCCTAGTTTTAAATTAGTAATTCAAGGCCTCTTTTATGTACTTAAAGGGTCAACCTATTTTTAGTTTCCACTTGGTGTGACTGAGTGCTGGAGAAAGGAATACATTAGGTAGTCTTACCCCTGTTTTATACAAAGAGGCTAATTCAAACCTGCAACCTCACATTCCACGGCAAGCGAATTTATTGTTGAGCTAAGTCAGTCCTTTTCTTTTAAAAACTTAAATTTCTTTAATTTTAATTACTCCCTCCGGTCCTAAATATAAGACCTAATTGACTTTTCTAGAAAATCCTATAAAAAAGCAAATTAAGTTAATTATAAATTGATTTACCTAATTTTTTCTCTTAGATTAGTTTATTTTACCTATAACCTAATGTATAATCTAAAAATATATCAAATATGTCATGATTTAATAGCCTATTTCGCAACATTAATCTCTCCAAAAAAAAGTCAATTAGGTCTTTTATTTAGGACCGAAGGTAGTATAATTTTAGTATGCCATACACTCGCACAAAGTTTAAATGCACTTATCCTAGATGTGTTGTATTCTATATTGTACAAATCTAAAAGTATAATACATGGCATACATCTGATTCACTAGTACCTCGCATCAATCAATATGAATAAATATAATATAGCAAAATTATTACATGACAGGTAGAATGTAAACAAATAGAATAAAAGTAATTAAGTAATCATAAATCATAATAAGTGATATAGAAAGATGATATTTCTAATTTAAATGAATCACGAAAGCATAATATATTATTAAATAATAAAAAGTGCTAACCATTACACAACAATAAATTTTGTTTACGACCAATTTTTCTTGTTTTATTTGGTATTATATTAAATCTCAGACTTTGTATTTTTCTCAGCATCACACTAGATCTGCATAAGATCTCATTCAAGTCATAATCTCAGTGGCTAAGCTTGAAAGCTATCTTTCCACACATCCACACACAAAAAATGACCTCATCCACCCATTTTGTCACTTTAGAGGATCATCATTGCGTTTCAATATAACAAAAGCATGGTTTCATTCGATTATATGCTTCGAGGCTAAGATAGTTTAAAAACATATCATTCTGTCCCAGAGAAATTATGAGGATTTAAATATTTTGAAACAAATCTATTCTAAGGTTTTATATAAACAAGATGCATTTTGATATATCATAGTTGACCACTAAAGGGAGGAGAAGAGTTGTATTATGTTTATAACTATTAACGTAAAACTTTATCAAGCCTTTATAAAGTTAACCATCATGCATTTGTATTAGGGCAAAGGTGCACCCAGTAGCATGGTAAATTCAAAATGGTGCATCTAGTAGCATACTAAATCTGAGGGTGCAAATTTAGCAGTTATAAAATAAAATGGGGCAAATTTAGCAATTATAACATAAAATGAGACAAATTTAGCATCCCGTTAAAAATGACAAATCACCGTTACTGAAAGGTGGGTCCTACTAGTTTTTAATTGACATTGCATATAGGTGGCATGACAATCTGGCAATAGTTTGCATTTTTAATAAAAAGAAAAATGGAAATTTGAAGAACACTTAAATTTGAAGACACTTGCATATGAAATTTGCAGAACTAACAGCAGCATAATGAACTAGCAGCAACAACATCAGAAAAGCTCGAAAAATGAAACTTGGTGGTGATAACTAACGAAGATGGAGGAAATTTGTGTGAGAGGAATTAGGAAGGCAAAGTAAAGAAAATTGAAATTTTCTGCTCCATTAGAAATACCATTGCTTCTATCCTTCCATTCTTTTGATACCAAATCCTTAGTCAGGAATACCTTATAACAACTCCACGAATTGATAAGACGAAGACGAGGCTGTTAGGGGGCTTAGACACTTACAAAATCTCTGTAGCCTAGGGTTCCTTTCCGGTTTGTGCTCCACGAAGACAAAGACGAGGCTGATGTCGTTCCCTTCTTCATGTTCTTCAGCGATTTGGCCACAAGGTTGAGAAGTGAAGGGGAAAAATGTGAAGCTGCAATTAGAGTTCCATTTTTAGCGATGTCAAGAAAGGAGGAAGGATGAAGGTGAAACTTCTATTTTTTTGTAAAGTGAAGGTAAAGCTTTTTATCAAAAATGCAAACTATTGTCACATTGTCATGCCACCTGTATGCCATGTCAATTAAAAAATTGTAGGACCCACCTCTCAGTAACGGTGGTTTGTCATTTTTAACGGGATGCTAAATTTGCCCCGTTTTATGTTATAACTGCTAAATTTGCCCCATTTTATGTTATAACTGCTAAATTTGCACCCTCAATTTTAGTATGCTACTAGATGCACCATTTTGAATTTACCATGCTACTGAGTGCACCTTTGCCCTTTGTATTATATGCCTCTGCTCGTGACCTTAAGGGAAAAAATTGGCACTGTAGGTCTTTTCACGCAGGCTTTATCGATGGCTGTTGGGAAAGACGATATAGGTCACTGACTTAATGGGCAATGTTGGGAATGACAAGAAATTGTAGAGACTTAATAGCAAAGACATATAATACACAGGTTAAAAATTGATTATAGAGACCAAAGGCACATGTTTGTTAAGCCAATTTTTTTTGATAAAGTTTATTAAGCCAATTATATATCCGTATCAAAGTGATAAATAGTACTGAACTACTGATCCTAATTAAATGTATGACTTATTTTATATTACAAGTTAATTATAAATTGGTTATTATTAATATATTATAGATTATAGATTGTTTGAGTAACAAAGAAATTATAATATCATACAAAAATAGATATACTTTCATCTCATAATAACTATCTTGTTGAACGTGATCTCTTTCTAAAAAACAGTAGGAACTGAAAAACTTATCACTAGATTAAAGGAAGGGTGTTGTTAATCAATATGCATTGATCTTACACATAAACACTAGATTTTGAATTTGAATTGAATGAGAGCACGCTTTTAATATATCACCCATAATTAAACTTAATAATGTTTAAATTTGATTTGATAATAATAGTTGTTAAAGAAAATAAAATAAAGAAGGCTATTTTTAAAGGCTCATAACGTTAGCTTAATGAGTGAGGTGTCTGGAAGAATCTTAGCACTTATATATGTTATTTTAAAAGAAAGAAAGAAATTTAAGTCAATAATATAAACCCCACTTCTTATCTTCTCTACATCATTAATTAGCCTCTTTGATTAAACATGAAAGCCGTGGTCCGTGAACTAGTGAACCCGTGAGGCGTGAAGTGAAGAAAGCGGCTTGCCACATTTTTTGATAACGACTCTGGGAATAATCTTCTCAAACGTTTTCTTCTCTCATATTTCAGCTACCTTTTCATTTTAATCCCTTAAATTTTAAATTATATGTTTTATTCATTTAAGTTTTCTCTAATGAAGTGTGGAAATTAAAAGCCCAAATAAGGTATTCTCTAATGAAGTGTGAAAAAAAAATAGATTTGACATTTAAATATTTTCAGGTTTTTTAATCATTTCCCAACATATTTCGATGGTCATGCGCTGGTGAAGCGAGTAAATCAAACAGTCTAGAGTCTTATTAAAAGAAGATCTTATAGTGAAGGAAATATCATAAGATTTGATTAATGTTGTGGAATTATCTTTCTAACTGACCCATATAGTGGATGAGACAATTGTTGTTGTTATGTGAAGTCTGACTTGTTCAAAATCCCATCAATTGTGAAACAATTAAGAATTGATTGTATAAAAGAAAGGGAGAAAGGCCTCCAGCTCATGCTAAATTACTAAATTCATAAAGATTTTGATTTAAACAGTCACATGTTGAATTATCACAAGATCTGAATATAATAAAGTATATAACATTAGATACACACACAGTGTGTGTATGTGTGTGTATGCAAAAAAGGGTAGCACAAAATATTTTTTCCAACGTCTATAAAAAAATTATTATAACACTAATAAACCTTTTTACGCAAAAAATGTTGGTTATAAATGATAAAATAATCGGACAATATTATTAGTGATAAGGAGAATATATGAAAGACAAGCCATATGCAAAGTATAAACTGCCACCACTCATCAGTCATGTGAGCTTGCAAACTAAAGCTAGCTAAGATGTCAGGAACTAATAAATGAAATCAAACAAAAACGATTCTCTTGGGAAACTTCTAAAACAGTTATACGTGTGTCGGAAGCCAGTAAAAAAATCTTACATTTTCTATTATTTGAATGAATTTAATTTGTTTAAGAATTTCTTACGCATCATATTGAACAATTTTTTAAGGCAGCAAGTTATTGTTTGTCCTACATCTTGATTCTATCACCTTCTCCTACATTCTCCCCTTAGTATATATGTACTCCCTCCGGTCTTAAATATAAGACCTAATTGATTTTTTTAGAAAATCTTATAAAAAAACAAAATAAGTTAATTATAAATTGATTTACCTAATTTTTTCCCTTAGATTAGTTTTTTTACCTATAGACTAATGTATAATCTAAAAATATATCACATATATCATGATTTAATAGTCTATTTCGCAACCTTAATATCTCCAAAAAAAAGTCAATTAGGTCTTATATTTAGGACCGGAGGTAGTATTATTTAAAGTGCAACTCTAGTTAAATTATGAAAAACACATAAGATGGAAGCACTGGTACACAAACAAGTAAATGCAGCGGAGCGGATCGGAAACTAGCAAATCAAGCCGAACAATTGCCACTTGGTCACAAATGAGTCAACATTTTGTGCAATACCATTTTTTCCATTTTAAAAACTAAAGCTATGACGACAACAGAAAAAAAAAGAGGATAACTATTACCGCATCCTATCGGTGAGGATCAAAATCCAAAATATTTTGGATTTTTTTTGTCAAATCATACGTTTACGTATGTGCACGTATGTATGCATATTCAGGAGCATGCACGCCTTTCATGTAGCATCCAGACCACACAACCAAACGCTTGTCAACAATAGGCCATTGATGAGATTATATCAAAAACTTCATGCAAAAAATAATGTTAATACAAGTTTCTACTATGAACTTCCCATAGTTTACCAAGAATGTTATTCTTCTCTATCCTGCAGCGGCAACAAAGTTTGACTACAAATCCAATGATTAAAAAATTATGATACTCACATGAAAGCAAAAACTATTACTACAACCACATGAATAATACAAAATCCTTGTATGCAAATCGGTTTCACATGGTGCTTACACGTCGTAACTTAGTTTCTGATGGACGCGTATCATGCCACCAACATCGTTTTGCTGTCTGCTTCCTGTGTGAACCTAACAAGTAGCTAACATACAAAGTCAATAAAGTAATTCTTGAACTAGTTGATGCTATATAAAAGAGTAGTGAAAGTTAATCATATAGCCCTCCTATTAGTATCCTGACGTTCATTCTCTAAAAGCATGTTATCATAATTTTAGTCAATATTTAATACAAGACATTATTTCAATATTTCACTCAATTACACGACAAAACTCTCCTAAATTTACCTTTTGCACATGTAGATATGAACGCTAAAACTCAACAAAAAAAAAACACATAATATTCCGAAGTTGTGCAAATAATGTCATCTGATCAATAGAGTTTGTCGTTTCTCTGGTATGGCATAATAAGTGGTAGCTATTATTTACCCACTTAAATTCATTTTCACAGCTAACAGCGTAGCCTTAAATTTTACACCATGTGCAAATCAACTTCCTAAAACGTTACAAGAAATTAAACATGAGTAAACAAAACTTCCATGCTATTCCATCAAATTATATTGGCTCCGTCCCATCATACATCTACACATTCTTTGCATTTTTTATAATTTTATATAGCCCTCCCTCGGGGAATGGAGACACATACACTCACCACATTACCCACCATGAGTATAGATATAGAATCCACAACCTCTCTCATTTAAAGGATAAGCGGTTTGCTAATTAAGATGCATGCTTTTGTTATCAATTCATTCTTTGAAAACTTCACATCAAGAATTCAGCTAATATACCTTAAATAAGGAAGTGTTTGAATTTTCACTGAAACTTGGTTAATAAGGAACATCAACAAAATTGATGAAGTATTTTTAATTACTTTTAGAGACGCATACGATAGCAACCACAATATTAAATATTGTCTACTTCCTTTGTCCCTTTTGTCATCATCAGCTGTGTCTCATGAACTTACAGAATATGTGGCCATTTTAATGGTCTCGTGAACCTGCAGGGACCCCCAACACTAGCACTTGTCATTTTTCAAACCATTCCATCAGAATCTGTGGCTGGCTTTGAATGATTGGCATAAATAGCCCATCAAAGGGTATGAAAGTCTGTGTCCTATTTCTCCCTGCTGTCACAGAAAGCAAGAAAGGACAAATAAAAAGATAAGGGAATGCAATAATATTGAATAACAAGTAGCCTTTCACTATTTATATATATGAAAGGAAAGTGTTAAACCTTTCTTTCCTCATAGGCAGAGTTTTCAGTGAGTTGAAAGAAAGAATGTCTTGGTTCATCATAGTTCTAATTCTCAACCTCACATTTAGTAGCTTCTCAGAAGCTAGGCATGGAAAGAAGCTTCCTACCCCAGTTGTTGTAGGCACTGTCTACTGTGATACATGTTTCCAGAATGATATCTCCAGGAACAGCCACTTCATTGCAGGTGAAAATTCAGCTTCTTAACTCTCTTGTTGCAATATTAATATTCTCCATTCAAACTTTTCATTCTGTATAGGAAATAAATTTTGTTTTAAGTTAAATTTAAAGCTAATAAATATTGTTTGGTTCTATAAATTATTTAGATAGAAACCAATTTATAGAAAAATGAAGGGCAACTGATCACATAAATCCAAATAAAAGAAAATGTCCAAATCAAAATTCATATTTCCATTTTTTCATATAATTGTGTTAACCATTGAGGTTCTCCCTCAAGGCACCCAAGAAATGGCTACCTAATGTGTGATTGTTTCTGCAGGTGCATCGGTTGCTGTAGAATGCAAAAATGGGAATTCAAAGCCAACATTCTGGAAAGAAGTGAGGACTAATGAGCATGGAGAATTCAGAATTGAACTTCCATTTTCAGTGAGTAAACATGTGAGGAAAATCAAAGGATGCACTGTAAAATTGATGAAAAGCAGTGAGGCTCAATGTTCAGTGGCCTCAATAGCAACTTCTTCTTCACTTACTCTCAAGTCAAGATACCAAAGAGAACACACATTCTCAGCTGGCCTTTTCTCATTCAAGCCTCTTCAAAAGCCACATCTTTGTAACCAAAATCCAAGTAGTGCTCAAAAAACAAAAGAACTTGATTCTGTAAAAACTGAAAATCCAACCCTTCCAAATCTTCCTCCTCTTCCTGAATTACCCCCTGAGCTTCCACCATTGCCACAACTCCCTCCTCTACCACCTGTACCTATTATAGGAATTCCACTACCACCAATGCCAAAACATGATGAAAAGACCAAAAAAACTGAGTCTTCAGATCAGAAGTTAGCTCACCCTGATTTCTTCTTCTTTCCTCCTGTCCCATTTTTTCCACCACCCTTAATCCCAAACCCTTTGCAGCCACCACCTTTGATCCCAAACCCACTGCAGCCACCACCCTTGATCCCAAACCCATTCCAGCCACCACCACCCTTGATTCCTAACCCTTTTCAACCACCAAGCCCACCACTCATCCCAAACCCATTTCAACCACCAAGCCCTCCGCCACTTATTCCAAATCCATTCCAGCCTCCACCTGCACCACCAGCACCACTCATCCCCAACCCATTTCAGCCCCCACCAGCACCACCAGCACCATTCTTTCCTAATCCATTTCAACCACCACCTGCACCATCAAGACCACCACCATTGCTTCCTATTCCGCCATCACCTTTGCTTCCTATTCCTACTTTTTTTCTCACATATTTACATTTCCTGGCTTCACTCCATCACCACCACCTCCTCCACCTCCTGCACCATTCTTGCCATTTCCTTTCCCTCCATTATTCCCACCTCCTAGCCACCCCTCTGCTTCTTCTTCAAAGACATCTTCTCCTTGATGAGAGATTCTCATGAAGATTCAATCTATCAAAATGAGTAGAAACATGTAAACATACAATGCACCACACTAGCATGAATGGTTGGATTGTTTACATGTCTCTTTCTAACTATCTTTTATAGATTGAATCTACTTAAGAATGACTCTTCATTGATTGAGAAGAACCAAAGAATTCCTTCCACATCAAGAAGTTGTTTACTTTCATTGTGTAGATCCTAATATAGTTATCATATAATCGGCAATAGATGGAGATGTATCTGCAATATGTGAAATGTCTATTACTGAAAAAATTGAGACATCATTATTATTGTATTAGTAATAAATAAATTTGGGTATGTCAACATGTTATATTTTCAGTCATGCAAACTCTTACTTTTTATGTGTTAGTTTTTCTTGAGCTTTCCTTCAAATAGACAGTTTTGTTTGTGACGTAATGAATATTGCAAATCTCATCAGCTCATCATACATGTAAATATGTGAGCCACTTAAATGTGAATGAAAAAGAAGAAATTTCTAACAGTGTTATGTAATTGGTAGATATTGTTCCATGCTTCAATTTGAAGGACTGAAATTAAATTCAAATCCCAAAAAAATTTAGTTGTCATTATCAGTGACAAAATTTATGCTCTCTCAGAGAGGCTAGGGGTATGGAAATTTAATAAAGTTGAAGCTAATCGTGTGAGCAACAAAACTCCTGAGATTGTTACATAGGAAAATTTGCTGGAGAACGAACTAAATTTGGACAAATATGTAACACTGTTATAACAACGCTGTGCAGCCCAAGCTCTTAGAAAAAACAATAGTATTGATAATTATGATTACAAAGTTACTCATTGAGAGTCTAAAGATAGAACCCATCCCTCCTAAAAAAAATTATATAAAAAAGCTCACTAATAAGAAAGGCAATCAAACTCATAGCTGTATACCTAATTTTTTTTTATATCACTGGAAATAACTGCCTAATCTATACCCTATTACCAGACATCTGAGCAACTGATTACTCTAGTTTAAGGGTTGTGACCTTTCCTTCCCGATACCATTGAATATCTCCTCTACAACTCAAACTCAAAACCTTTAGGGATTGAATGAGGTTTTACTCCATTAGACTAACTATGTATTAGCATATGTAACTAACTTAGCCCTATGACATTTAGAAGCATAAATCTCAATTTTAAATAATTAAGTCCGAGAGGATTTTTGGCAATCACCACTACCATAAAATAGCATAGTTGATACTTAATTTATTTGTGTTTTTAAGCATGTGAATTTATTTGATCATGCAAGATATGAAGAGTGAAGACTTCATCAAAGGTATAATCACTGATCAAGAGACCAAATATGGGGCATATTCAAGAATTAGAATGTTTTTAAGATATTAATCATACCAATGACTAATGAGGAGCCTTGCTTCATTGTGCAGGGCATAAAACCATAAATAAAAGGTATGAGAAATATTCCTTTTTTAACATGGCAAACCATTAACTACTCAAGCTATTCAACAAAACAGAAAAACAATATGTATCAGCTTTTGGAAACTTTGGCACATTAGAAGTCTTACAATTTGTAATAGTAAAAAAAAAGAAGTCTTAGGACTTTTGAGAATGAAAGTTTCAATGTCAATAGCATAGTCGCACAGATTAGAGCAATTGCTAAACACACTGAGAATAATTTCTCTAGCCTTTTGTAAACATCTACTAATTTAGTAGTTGTAAATCCTTTAGGCGGCTCCGCCTTTTTGATTAATTGGAGCTATTGTAAATTTCCATTTATCAATATATATTTCCTTCCATTAAAAAAAAAACAGAAAAACATAACCATCAGGTTAGCATCAGTAGTAACTAGTAAGTACTTTTATAGCTGAAGCAATTGGTGGTTGGAGGTTTGATCTCTAACCCTTATGAATGAAGTAAATTCACAATCCAGATAAAAAAGAAAGCGGAAAATCATGAAGCTACATGAGAAGAAGAAAATATGGATGTTTCTCTCTGGTACCCCAACAGTAGTGAACTTCGATTTAACTAACATTATTATACATGGAAAAGACCACCACTTCTTAGCTTACCCAGAGAGTTCTTTGGGCTTGATTTGTTCATCATGGGCCAACTTTTTGTTTCTTCAATTTTTCTTTTCTACACGTCAAATTTTTGTACCTTTATCATTAGTATTTGTTTTCTACTGCAGCGAGGACGCTCTAAATTCTAAAATATCCGAAAGAGACATTACAAGCCCATAAATATCTGGGAAAAAAAATCTTAAACGCAATGTTTTTTTTTTTCAAAATAACCTTTGATAGCAAAACTTTGTAAAACTCTTTGTAAAATCACATTTGACACCTTATATTAATAAAAATTGTTTAGCCCAAAGAATATTGTATAATCACATCTCCAAATCCTAGATTGGTGTGGTGATAAAAAATCTTAAATTAGTCTTAAGGCCTTTTTGGCACCGACAAACCTCTGTTTGAGTTCAAATTTAAATAGTTTTCATCTCAAAACTTAGATATTTTTTTTTTCAGAATAACTCTTTAAACTAAAAAGTTACCTCTTTCTCAAAAGATATTCTCCTGAATATATTTTGGAAAAATCTCAAATAAATCTCTTCCAATACCCAAAAGGACAAGTGAGGAACCTAAATTTCCAAAAGGACCATGAAGGAACCAGCGCCTATCTGTGATTTTAAAATTTTGTGAAAAGACAAAATTGCCCCCATCCCAAAACACAAATTACTACCCTACCCTAAACTCACCCTAACCCCCAACCTCTTCTCGCAATTTGTGTTTTAGGATGAAGACAATTTTGTCTTTTTACAAAATTTTAAAATGACAGGTAGGTGCTGATTCCTTCATGGTCCTTTTGGAATACTTTTGGGTATTGAGAGAGATTTATTTGAGATTTTTACATATATGAGAATTTTAGAAGAGATTTTTCACCTTTTTTCCATACTCCAAAATTATATCCAAATTGAGAGTGAATGTCATTTGGATGGTTTTAGAAAATTGGATAAAGTATTTTGAGAATAAAACCTTAGTTTAGGTGTCCAATAACCTTGTTGGTTTCTCCCCTTGTCCTGAGTAAACTGACTTCTTCGCCTCCCCCTCCAACGACGGTTCCGGCAATACCGACGGTCGCCATTCACACCAGTTCATCGGTGGAAGCAACCTCAGGTGATTTCTTCTCTTCATTTTTACTCTTTCCTATCTCATTCACTCATTCTCATTCCTTAATCTATTCTTATCTCAATCTTTTCAGCTATTCAGTGAACCAACGAGGTCATGAATTCGACGCTTTTGGAGTTTTGGAGAAATAAGGGTCAGTGATAATATCTGTTGTTCCCAAGGTAATGTAATGTAATTGCTTTACATTCTAAATGTTTTCTCCCAATTTTTCATTTCTTTTTGTCTTATGTTTGACCTTACTGCTTGACCTCACTCTTTTTTCAACTCACAAAATTAGTGACTTCTATTTTTTGAAAATTTAAGGAAGGTAATATGAACTGTTTAATTGTAATATAACTTGTGTATTGGTAGATGGTAGATTACATGTTACCTTATTAGTCAAATGAATTAGTGTAGAGAAAACTTCCAGGAAAATCATCTTTTAAGTAAATTTTTAGGTAAGATTCTAAAAAAAATTCTTATATTTAAGTAAATTTCATTTGTTGTTATCTTATGTTTGAGCTTACTGCTTGAGCTCACTCTTTTTTCAATAAACAAAATTAGTGAAGTAATTTACATCTTAGAGCCAGTTGACTTTTATTTGTTGTAAAGTTAAGGAAGCTAAATGAGCTGTTTAATCATAATGTAATTTGTGTATTGGTAGATGTTAGATTAAATATGTTGGCTTATTAGTCAAATGAATTAGTTTAGCGAAAAATTCTTGGAAAATCAACTTTTAAGTAACTTTTTTAGGTAAGAATCTCAAGAAAAAGTCCCTAGATTTAAAAAGGGAGAGTAGCTTGTAAGGGATGATGAATGTTATCTTGGAATGATTTTTGGTGATTTTTGCCTACTCTTATTACAAAAATGTTAATGTTAATACTGGTTGTTTCTGTTTTGTAGCTGACGATACAATTAGACGCCTTAATAAGATCTATCTGTAGTAGGAGCCTGAAGAGGTTTTCCTGGAGAAGGAGTGCTTTGAAATTGTGTCTCATGTGGGTGCTTCAAAGTCCATACAATATTGGGCAAGTTTACTTCAGTAATCATCTCTATTATAGCCCTTCCCGTCGCTGCTATTCGAGTCCATCTCTTTGTTTTATATCCCCTACGGCTAAAAATATAGTGGGCAGCAAGAACAAAAACCATTTGATTCAGTCATTATGTAAACAAGGAAGCCTCAAGCAAGCCCTCCACGTCCTTTATGAGGAGCCATATCCATCTCAACAAACATATGAGCTGTTGATATATTCTTGTGCCCATCAGAAATCACTTTCTGATGGCCTTTATCTTCATCGCCATCTTATTAATAGTGGGTTTGACCAAGACCCATATTTAGCCACTAAACTCATCAATATGTATACTGAACTAGGCTCAATTGACCTTGCGCACAGAGTTTTTGATAAAACTCAAGAAAGAACCATATATGTATGGAACGCACACATCCGTGCACTAGCAATTGGAGGGCGTGGTGAGGAGGTGTTGTATTGGTATAGTCAGATGATATGGAGTGGAATGCCATCTGATAGGTTTACGTATACTTACGTGCTCAAAGCTTGTGTTAATTCAGAGTCTACGATCTTTCCTCTCCAGAAGGGTAAGGAGATTCATGCCCATATTCTGCGACATGGCCATGAAGCACGCGTTCATATTATGACAACTCTACTAGATATGTATGCTAGGTTTGGTTGTGTATCGAATGCAAATTCTGTATTTAATGCTATGCCTGTGAGGAACTCAGTCTCATGGAGTGCTATGATTGCATGTTATGCGAAAAATGGCATGCCCGCGAAGGCTTTGGAGCTTTTTCAAGAAATGATATTTGAGGAACAGGATTCATTTCCAAACTCTGTGACAATGGTAAGTGTGCTTCAAGCTTGTGCAGCTCTTGCCGCTTTGGAACTAGGAAAGCTGATTCATGCATATATCCTTAGAAGGGGCCTTGACTCGATCTTGCCTGTTCTTAGCGCCCTTATAACAATGTATGGAAGATGTGGCAAGCTTGAATTGGGGCAACGTGTATTTGATCAGATGAGAAAGCGTGATGTTATTTCATGGAATTCTTTGATTTCAAATTATGGGGTGCATGGTTTTGGAAGGAAGGCTATTATGATTTTTGAAAAAATGACCAGCCAAGGTGTTTCACCCAGTCCCATATCATTTTTAAGTGTTTTGGGAGCATGTAGCCATGCAGGCCTTGTGGAGGAGGGGAAGATTTTATTTGAGTCAATGGCAAATAAGTATGGGGTTGATCCAAGTATGGAGCATTATGCTTGTATGGTGGATCTTCTTGGTCGAGCAAACCGGTTGGATGAAGCAATCAGAATTATAGAAGATTTGCGCGATGAACCAGGACCCAAGGTGTGGGGTGCCCTCCTTGGATCCTGTAGGATTCATTGTAATGTCAAATTTGCAGAGAGAGCTAGCAAAGTTCTTTTTGAGTTGGAGCCTCAGAATGCTGGAAATTATGTTCTTTTAGCCGACATATATGCCGAAGCTAAGATGTGGAATGAAGTGAAGAGAGTAAAGAAGCTTTTGGAAACTCGTGGACTGCAAAAGATTCTGGGGTGCAGTTGGATTGAAGTTAACAGGACAATATATTCATTTGTCTCTGTTGAAGGGAGTAACCCTCAAAACGACCAACTCCATGCTTTAATACAGAAATTGTCAAAAGAGATGAAGGAGCAGGGTTATGTCCCACAGACAAAAGTTGTTCTTTATGATCTTGATGAAGAAGAGAAGGAGAGAGTTTTATTGGGACATAGTGAAAAGCTTGCTGTTGCTTTTGGACTCATAAATACTGCCAAGGGTCAGACCATTAGGATCACTAAAAATTTGAGATTATGTGAAGATTGTCATTCTGTTACAAAGTTCATCTCAAAGTTCGCTAATAGAGAGATTCTAGTAAGAGATGTCAATCGTTTTCACCACTTCAAAGATGGGGTATGTTCCTGTGGTGACTACTGGTAGCTTTCTGTATATGCTGCAGAAACACTCAGTAAAAGAGTTATCATATCGTCATATAAATTTTATGAAGGTATAGTTCACTACACAACTGGAGCACAGTTTGTTGTGGATTATTTTTTTTCTAAAAAAAAATTAACCATTGCCTGATGATGATGATTCATTTCATTTATATAAAAAAAGGGCCAACATAGTTCTAGCCCCCACTTGGTGAGGGTGTTGGGGAAGAGAATGTATTAGATAACATTATCCTCCTTTATGCAAAAAGGCTGATTCATTTCAGTAATATATTTAATTTAATTTATTTTTTGGATAGTTCAGTTATATAAAGTGTAATTCAAGTCATTCTTGCTTATAAAATTTTCAAATGGGGATTTTTTATTTATTTTCCCAATTTTTATACTAGTTACTAATCATCAAACAATATAACATTATTAAAACTTGAAATAAAAGAATGTTTAGGATAAAGATTACTTTTAGGCTGTTTGGATACCTAGTATCAGAACGCCTTTTTTTTTGTTTTCCAGAAAAAACAAACAGAAAAAGTTGTTTGGTAATGTAATTTTGCTTTTACAAAGACAGATCTTAAAAATAAAATAGAGAGAATGATCATTTTTGCCTTGGAAGTATTGAGTGAGGATTATTGTTCCCCTTAAAGTTATTTAAAGATTAATTTTACCCCAGAAGTTAGCAAAACGGATCACCCTCACATTAATTAGTGTTGAATTTGCCTATTAGTTTGACTCACCGGTCACACATGGAAAGACCATCTCATCATCCAAAGTTTACTTATCGTCATTCTTTCTCCACAATAAAAAATAATCTTAGAAGTGCTAGAGCAAATTGATAAGGATTACAACTTACTAGCACAAATATTTCAGCTGCAAAGAACTTTTACAAATAAAAAATGGCGCCAACAATGGCTTAAGTGTTTGGCGTTAAATGACGAAATGAACATAGTGACAAATCTAGATTTTATGTTATCACTGACAAAGAAAAAGAACAATAATCAAGTAGTATTCGTAGAACGAATATCTTGCAAAAAGCAGCGGTTATTAGTTAAAATCACAAAGTCAAAGGTAATTTTTAAGGTTTCTAAAGATGATTCAATTAATTAAATGCAACTCTGGAGATTTGGTTTTTTCAAATAAAAACTGTATATCATCGTATTTTATGAGCATTACATCAAGCAGAAAAGTTAGGAAAAACTATACCATTTAGCAATATAGGTTAATTTATAATAATGTCATACCACACCACGTGGCAAATACTTTCAAATATGTAAAAAAGTTGTAACGCATACGTTAAAAACTGCAAGTTGCATTTGATATAATCATCTTTTTGACTAAAAGTAGCAATTGTTGATTAAAATCAATATATATAATAATGTCATGTCATCTGCCAAATACTTTTAAATATGTAAAAAAGTTGTAACGCATACGTTAAAAACTGCAAGTGCATTTGATATAATTATCTTTTTGACTAAAAGTAGCAATTGTTGATCAAAATCAATATATATAATAATGTCATGCCATCTGCCAAATACTTTTAAATATGTAAAAAAGTTGTAATGCATACATTAAAAACTGCAAGTGCATTAGATATAATCATCTTTTTGACTAAAAGTAGCAAATGTTGGTCAAAATCTTATAGTTAAAAGTGATTTTGAAACTATTAGAGATGATGGTAGTTACATGCAAATGGGATAGAGTTAATGGAGTTTTCCTCCATATATATAAATGTAATAGTCATATTTCATTGCCTCGTAATCATAAGAACCTTATATTAAGCAAAAACATAATAAATCACTGAACATTCATCATCTTCCGTTTCAAAAGCTAAAGATCTATGATTAACAACCATTTAATATTCCTCAGGTGTTGATTGATGAAGGATAATGAACTTCTCATTTGGAAGGTATTTTGGTTGCAATCTTGTTGATGAGTTAATAACATCCAGTTATTATTAAAAAAAAGCTAAAGGTTTATAAGTAGACAAAAGTTTCTAGATAATCTAAAAGTCGATAGAATTTTACATTTTTTTGGCCTTAAAAAACTAATAAGTAATATTTTTTTTTTAAGTAATACTCCTCTCAATCTAGCATATTTCTCAAAAACTTAGAAAAATACCTTCTCTCAATCTAGCTATATAAGTTAATTGATTCATGATTTATTGTAAATTATTCTTATCAATTACATATTTTTTGATAAATTAGTAACTACATATATTAAGTATAATGATTAAATGTTTCATAATTTTTAACTAAAAAGTAAAGTTTTCTTACTCACCAAGAAAAGAATGCAAAAAGCACTACAAATTCCACATTAATAGCCCACCTGTCTTGGCTGTCCATCAAACACACATATTCTTACACAAATATTTACAAAATACCACAAATACCCTTCCCTTCTTCTTCTTCTTCTTCAGTGACTCACTTTCAAAGTCTCTTCTTCCTTTGTCTTCTTCCTTCACAGTGCTTTCTCTCATCCTCGTCTTGATTCGGCATCGCCATGGACGAAAACCTGAAGAAACTCGCGGAAGCTCTTTTTGTCGATAACAGTAAGCCTTTATCGTCGTCGTCGTCGGACGATCTTGTACATAAACTACGCTCCGACGATGCGATCAGGTTAGGGCTCCACTCTTTCTACTCCATTCTCAAGCGCGCCGTCGAGGTCATCCAAGACGGAAGGTTCGCCTTTCAATCATGGAACGACTCTCAGATTCAGGCTATTTCTTCGTTCGCCTTCGCGATTGCTTCTGCTTCTCGATCTTTGTCAGGTAATTTCATTATCCTTTGTTTCTATTCTCATTCATTATGCTTTATATGTTATATGCTTTGTTAGCGGTTAGGTTTTGGTGTTTTGAATATATTTGAAGTTATTTTTTTATGAGTTTTGATCTGTTTATGGTATGATGAAGAGTTTTGTGTGTTGGAAGTAATGCAATTATGACTGTATTGTATTGTCTGTTTTTCTTTTTTATGCTTTTTGAGATGATTGATTTAAATGAGCTTTTATGTATTTTGATTCCTGATTCTGAAGTTATTTTTATATGAGTTTTGATCTGTTTATGGTATGATGAAAGTTTTGTGTGTTGGAAGTAATGGAATTATAACTGTATTGTATTGTCTGATTTTTCTTTTCTTTTTGAGATGATTGATTTGAATGAGCTTTTATGTGTCTTGATTTGTGATGCGTTTGTCGTTTTTGCAATAATAGTGGAGCAAGCTGAAGCAATACTTGTCGCAATTGTGCAACAGTCTGTAGAATTTGCTGTGTGTTATTTGGAAACTTTTGGATGTAATGATGATGATCATGGGATTCAGGTTTGTTTCTGTTACATTCTTTATAGGCCAAGTTTTAATGAGCTCTTTTTTTTAAGGAGTTATGGTTTTAGCTATGTTAGTCCTTTACAGTTTATTAAAATTCGAGGAGTAGTTTGATGAAGTTTTTTTCAAATTGAATTCATTTTCCTTCTCTTGGAAAACATGTTTCGTGCTCTGTTTACAATAGCTTCTGTGCTTGTTCAAACAAGCATTCACTATATATTATGTATTTGTATAATATTCTTTAGCATTGAAATTGAACAGTGATTGGGAATTCTGTAGTTATATTGAAATATTAGAGGCATACCTGGTCCTGGACAATTTTTTTTGTACAAGTGAGATTTCTTGACTGTTGATGTGCCTGCATCTCTAAGGCTACATTTTGAGAAAGAGATGCTATAGGCTGAGATTATGGATGTCTGTTTTCTGATTGGGGTACTCTATGTTTATCCAACTAAAATAGTGCTAGTATACAGTTATTATGAATTTACAAATTGTGACCTAGTAATAGTTTTGCTGTTTTTGTGCTGAAGCAGATCGGTAAATTAGTTAATTGCTGCATAAAATATAATGAAGTAACATAACTAACTGATGGGTTCTAAAGGATTTTTTTCAGTTGATAGAGGGTATTTCAGATTTTTTCGGTTGAACATAGGTTAATATTAGAGACTAGTATTTTGGAGAGATGGTTTGAATTTATGTCAGGAATATCCACAATATAGGGAATTTACTTGCTAAGGGGATTATGGAAAAGTATTGAAGTAGAAAAGGAGAAATGGTTCTCATTTACTTAGAAAAGGCATATCATCGTATACCTATAGGCTATAGATATACTTTGGGAAGCCTTGGAAGAGGGGAGTGAGTGCTGCACATATAAAAGTCATACAAAATAAGTATGTTGGGGTATTGACTAAGGTGTTCAGGAGGTAACACAAAGGACTTTTCTATAAGAATTGGACTACATCGGGATCATCTTCGATCCCATATTTGTTTAACTTAGTGGTAAGTGTTTTAGTTGAGAGATCAAAGAAGAGGTCTTTAAATGCATGCTTTTCATTTAGTACTTTTCATGGAATTTATAGAGGAGATTCATGCTAAACTCGAGATATGAAGAAACACTTTGGAATTGGAGGGTTTCCATCTAAGCTGGAGTAAGACAGAATGTATGTGATAGGATTAGAAAAGAGATAGAGTACAGAGAAGAGGAAGAGAGGAGATTGGAAATAACTTGTCAATTTCATTCATGAGAATAACGATAAGTTACATCCCTTTTTAATAGAAGGAAACTGAAAACAAACACATGGCCCCTAGCACTACTGCCATGTTCTCTAACTAACCAAGCCCACTAACTGAAGACTTGGTAACTGACTGAATAATTAAATCTAATCTAGAAGGGAAATACAATACTAAAAGGGAAATACAACTAATAATCAAATACTAAAAGGGAAATACAATAAATAAATAAAACATCTAAACTGCTTTGTTCCTTCTAGAGTAGACTAGGTTCGGTTTGAACCTAGTGGACCTATCATTACTCTCCCCCAGAAGAACAGCCTTGTCCTCAAGGCTGAAATTAGGAAACTGAGTTGCAATCATGTCATATGATTCCCATGTAGTATCTTCAGGACCTCTATCCTTCCATTTTATTAAGAGCTCCACGTCTTTGATGCCATCATTATCAGTTACACGTACATCAGCTACAGAATGAGGCTCCAATGTTAATTCCCAAGCATCTGTAATAGGAAGAGGAGGTATAGATTCTGTTCTTTCATAGCCATGAGCAAGTTTAAGCAAGGATACATGGAAGATGGGGTGTACTCTTGCTGTTGGTGGAAGTTTCAACTCATAAGCAACCTGTCCAATTTTGTCAATGACTTCATATGGTCCAAAATAAGTTGGAGCCAGTTTCTGATATTTGCGTTTAGCCAAAGTCTTTTGTCTATATGGCTGAACTTTCAGAAAAACCATATCACCCTTTTTGAACTCAACCTCCCTTCTATGTTTGTCAGCTTGCTCTTTCATTCTTTCTTGAGCCACAGTAAGATTCTGGAATAATGTGGTCAGAATCGCCTCTCTTTCCAACATGTCATCCAGCTCCACTACATGAGAGTCACCCGGCATGTACTGGAAGAAATGATTTGGTTTTCTTCCATAAACAGCATAAAAAGGAGTCATACCTGCTGAAGAATGGAAACTGGTGTTGTATGAGTATTCAGCCCAGTGGAGAAAAGTACTCCATTGTTTTGGATGATCTTGAGCAAAACAACGAAGGTAAGTTTCCAAGCAACGATTGACCACCTCAGTTTGGCCATCGGTTTGAGGATGGTAAGCTGTGCTCATCTTCAAATGAGTGCCATTATGGAGGAATAACTCTTGCCAGAATGAATTCATGAATAATTTATCACGGTCAGAAATGATGGATGAAGGAAAACCATGCAAACGGACTATTTCTTTGCAAAACACAGCAGCAACATACTTAGCAGAAAGTGGCCTTGACAAACCCAGAAAATGGGCATATTTAGATAGCCTATCAACCACAACCAGGATCACATCCACACCATGTGATTTAGGTAGCCCAGTGATGAAATCAATGGAGATGGAATCCCATATTTTAGTTGGGATTGGAAGAGGCTGCAATAAACCAGCAGGAGATTGAGGAACATATTTGCTGGTTTGACATGTGTTGCATTTATTAACATAATTAATAACATCTTCTCTCATCTTTGGCCAAAAGAATTGCTCTTGCAGTCTTCTTAATGTTTTGGTAACTCCACCATGTCCCCCAACAAGAGAAGAATGTGCCTCAAAGAACAATATAGTTCGCAAGTTGCTATCATTAGGAATGACTAATTTGTTTTTGTAATAGAGCCTTCCATTTGAAATGGCATAGTGTGGAACAGAATTAGCATCCTTTTGTAAAGAAGCCATAATACCTGAAGTGTATTCATCATGGAGCAATGAATGGGGTAGATTATCAAAGAGATGAGCTTGAGGAATAGAAAGGCTAAACAAATCAGCCGAGTGACTAATGCGAGATAGAGCATCTGCATGTAAATTTGTAGCTCCAGGTTTGTATTTAATCAGAAAGTCAAATGGCAGCAATTTCATAAGTAACCTTTGCTGTTCAGGAGTAGTAACACGCTGCTCCAAGAGAAATTTAAGGCTGGAGTGGTCAGTATGTACCACAAACTTTCTTCCCAACAAGTAATGTTTCCACTTTTAGAGAGCCATCACCAAAGCTAACAACTCTCTGTTATAAACAGACTTGGAACGATTGGTTGGAGATAATCCTTTGCTGAAATAAGCAATGGGGTGGCCATTTTGTTGAAGAACAGCCCCAACACCAGTACCTGAGGCATCACAATCAACTACAAAAGTGTGGTAAAAGTTGGGAAGTTGCAATACAGGGAGGCTTGTCATTGCTTCTTTAAGTTGATGGAAGGCAGCCACTGATTTTTCAGCCCAAACAAAAGAGTCTTTCTTGGTCATGTCAGTCAGTGGTTTGGCAATAATCCATAGTCTTTTACAAAACGCCTATAATACCCGGTGAGACCTAAAAAGCCCCTTAATTCTGAAAGGGTTTTAGGTAGTGGCCATTGAAGGACAGCAGCAATTTTTTCATTATCCACAGCGACCCCAGCATGAGAGATTACATGTCCCAAGAAAGCAACATTGGTCTCCATAAATAAACATTTTTTGGGATTAGCCAAAAATTGATTGTTGTGCAATAGCTGTAGTACAACTTGGAGATGCTTCTTATGATCATAAATTGATTTGCTGTATATCAAAATGTCATCAAAAAAGACCAATACAAACTTACGGAGGTATGGCCTGAATAAGTCATTCATGGCTGCTTGAAAAGTTGAAGGTGCATTAATTAGGCCAAATGGCATCACAATGAACTCATAGTGACCTGAATGAGTACGGAATGCTGTCTTGTGAATATCCTCCGGCAAATTAATGTAATTCATCAATAAGTTCATCTATGTTTGGAATAGGATACCTGTCCGGGATAGTAATTTTGTTAAGCTCTCTGTAATCCACACACATCCTCCAGGAATTATCTTTCTTGGCAACCAGCAAGGCAGGGCTAGCAAAAGGACTTGTGCTAGGACGTATGAAACCCTTCTTCAACATATCTTCCACTTGCTTTTCAATCTCATCTTTCTGAGAATGTGGATAACGATATGGACGGATGTTTGGAGGTACTGCAGTAGGGAGTAAAGGGATGGCATGGTGATGATTGCGCATTGGTGGAAGACAATTAGGCTCTTCAAATACAGAAGCAAAGGAGTGGATTATATCATGAAGAGTTGGTAGATTGTCATTTTGAGGATGTTCAAGCATATAACTTTGGAAGGTGACTCCAACTGATTTTTGGGGTGTTCCTTGAAGTTTATACTGCTTCCCATTAACCCAAAAAATCATAAACATCTGCTGCCAGTTCGCTTGTACCGTGTTCAAAGAGGCCAACCATTTCACTCCAAGCACTAAGTCCACTTTCTTGAGAGAGAAAGGGAAGAAATCTTCTATGATTGTGAGGGATTGGACACTGACCTGTAACTTTTCACATATGGAATTGCATGAGATTAATCGGCCATCCCCAATTTGCACTCCAAAGGTTGGTAATTCCTTTACTGGAAGTTGTAGCTCCTGAATCAAATGTTCAGAAATGAAGTTGTGTGTTGACCCACTATCAATGAGAATTAATATCTCCTTTTGCCCAATAAATCCTTTGACTTTCATCGTAGAAGTAGAAGAAAAATTTCCCAAAATAGCATGAAGAGAAATTTCAGCATGTTCCTCCATAGGCAAGGGATTTTCGTTCTCCTCACTGTTAGGGTTTTCTTCTGCCTCCTCAGAAATATCCATTATTTTTAATGAGGCTGAACATCTATGACCTGGCGCAAATTTTGCTCCACATTTGAAACAAAGGCCCCTTTCACGCCTAAATTGCTTTTCTTGTTCTGAATTTTGCGTGAGAGAGAAAGTGGGTGAGGTAATTTCGGAAATTGTGGGCTGTTTAATAAATTGAGAGTTATTGGGAGATAAATATGGGTTCTGATTTCCTGGGGCAGAATAATATCCTGCATAATTAATTCCTGAATTTGCTCCTGAATTTGCTCCCATTATTCCTTTGTTGGTGTACCCACTCTTTGAAAAAGGAAAATCAGGATTCTTTTCCCAATTTGTGCGTGACTGGGTTTTATGTGCATGTTGGGATTGCAATTTTAATTCCATTTCTGTAGCCAAACTCACAGCCTTATACACCGTACGTGGTTTATGAATTTTGACATCAGCCTTGAGTTCCTCTTTCAAACCATTCAAGAATACCCCTAAAAGGCAATGTTCAGGCCATCCTGTTACCCTTGAAGACCTCCTAACAAACTCTTGCTTGTAGTCATTAACTGTACCCGTTTGCTTGATATTGCACAAATAAGCATCCGGGTTTTGAAACTCAGCAGGGCCAAATTGTTCTTGGAGGATTTGCACCAATTCATCCCAATAATGAATTGTTTTTCCCGATGAAATCCACGTATAAGTGTCCAATGCGTCCCCCTCTAAATACATAGAGGCTACATCCACCTTGAGATTTTCAGGAGTTTGGTAATACCGAAAATACTTTTCGGCTTTCATGATCCACCCTCTCGGGTCACCCCCTTCAAATTTTGGGAAATCAATCTTTGAGTGAGGCTTTTGGGAAGGATTTTTTGACCACCATGGTGTCTCATTTTCATTATCTTCAAAGTTTCCTGTTTTGCTACTTTCTCCCTGCAGAATTTCTGGACCTTTTCCTTTCTTGAGAGCATTCAGATCAGCATCAATATGGCTTAGTTTTGAAAACAATAAGCCAAATTGTTGATTGATTGATTCCAAGGCAGCAGCGGGAACAATTTCTGGAATGGCGTTGGTTTGAGAATCATTGTGTTCAGGTTGGGGATTGGTAAGAATGCCAGCATAAGTGGTATTCCTTGTCTTTCCCATGGTTCCACAGGCCAAGAGGAAAGTTGGCTCTGATACCAAATGATAGGATTAGAAAAGAGATAGAGTACAGAGAAGAGGAAGAGAGGAGATTGGAAATAACTTGTCAATTTCATTCATGAGAATAACGATAAGTTACATCCCTTTTTAATAGAAGGAAACTGAAAACAAACACATGGCCCCTAGCACTACTGCCATGTTCTCTAACTAACCAAGCCCACTAACTGAAGACTTGGTAACTGACTGAATAATTAAATCTAATCTAGAAGGGAAATACAATACTAAAAGGGAAATACAACTAATAATCAAATACTAAAAGGGAAATACAATAAATAAATAAAACATCTAAACTGCTTTGTTCCTTCTAGAGTAGACTAGGTTCGGTTTGAACCTAGTGGACCTATCAGTATGCATTGCAATTTTGCAAATGGACAATTTATATGTGAATTGGAGGTTAAACTGGGATATAGTACACGATCTATCTAAAGATTTAGTTATTGATAGAGCACTATACTGTTGTTCAATTCATGTAGTTGACCACACATTGTGGGATAGGGATTTGTTGTTGTAGAGAGAAAGAAAAGAATGATTAAAATTTAATAGCACAATCAATTAAAGCATGAGCATAAAATAGTAAACAGAGAGGAAAATAATAAACATGGAGTAATCACATACATGTTAAATGAAGTTTTTTTTTTGGGACAGAACCTATCTTTTTGATTATTTAAAAGTTATCATCCTATTGGTGAATAAAAACTAGCTGCTTTTGATGCTAATTTATATTGAAAATCAGTTGAGTAGCCAATGGATTTGAAGTTTTAAATTGGTTAATTGGTTAATTTATGGACTTTAATTTCATTATGTATCTGTTGTAAGATTTGTATGATGTTAATCTCAATGGATAACCATATTTCAAGGTGTTTTACTTAGTTCCTTCATCATTAACATCAATATAATTAAATTGTGAATGCAGAATCTTTCTCTTTATCGGCCTGTTATTGTTCAATGATTCAAACATCACATCAATATACTAAAAAAATAATTGTGTGGATATTGTTCTTTCTGAAAGCAGTTTGGAAAGCCTGTGCAATGCATGGGGGACTACTTTTGTGTGTCCCAAAGGTTTTCCCTACTGACCTAGCTATCATAGGTTGACATTGGCAACTTTGTCTTGAAAGAAGTTTATAATGTTTATATTACGCTTGTCTTTAGCAGTACTTGTTATGGACAATTATATCCCTTTCCTTGAATTTCATAGCTGAAGATGATTCTGATTTCTTGCCATGACGGAGAGAAAATGGGTCCTTCAGATGACTTCTTTCAAAAACAAACTTGAATATGATGTGCTTATGGTTGTTTAAGACAAATTGAGAGTAGTCATGATTTTATGTTGTTAGGATAGCTTGGGTCTCTGCATTGATATCAACATGTCTTTCTTTTTGAAGAAATAATGGTATGGTATGAGTAGGGGGGAGGGGGTATGAATGTATACTGTGGGAAATTATGAAAATAATATTGTTAATATTGTTATGTCCTACTTTGTATTATTAGAATATTTGTATATCTTAGTCATAATTATCAATCATTGTATTAGGAAATATTTAGAGTGGACGAATATTATGTTATTACTAGGAATTAATATTAGCTAAACTTGTAGGAGAAGTTTATTATCTTTTAGGAAGTTGTTGTATTATAAATGAGATATAACTACCTTCGTTCCTAATTATAAGGTCACGTTCCCTAATTTTATTAGATTAAGGATAAGGATGTTGGTTAAGTTAGTTATTATCACATGATATTATCGATTCATCCAAACCGTATACCTTTATATCCACTCTCCATCTCTTATTTGTTTATTATAGATAAGTATTATGAGGTTAATTCGGGAAAAAAGTTGGGAAAAATTAGAAAGTGATCTTATATTTAGGAACATTGAAATGTGAAAGTAATCTTATATTTAGGAATGGAGGGTATATCAATGAAATATTCATGGGACTATTCAGTAATCTTTGTTCCCACATGGTACCAGAGCTAGTTTAAATATTTAGAGTAAAAGAATATTTGTATATTATGTTATTATTAGGAATTATTATTAGGTAAACTTGTAGGAGAAGTTTATTGTCTTCTAGGAAGTTTTTGTATTATAAATAGGATATCATATCAATGAAATATCGATCGGAATATTCGGTCATCTTTGTTCCCACACACACGCGCGTGTATGTGTAGAGAGAGAGAGAGAGAGAGAGAGAGTCCCCAACCATATATTCTTGCATGGGCGTTCATCCCTACCAAATATATATATATATATATATATATATATATATATATATATATATATATATATATATATTATGCTCATAATTTTCTGGCCACCACACAAGAAATATTCGAAGACTTTACATAGTTTGACACTTTGACGTGCAATTTTTTTTTTTTTGGTGATTTCTCTTTATTAGTTCTTGATATATGTTATTTTATACTTGGATATTTCAGAATGACCTGGTTCATCTTTTGGAGATAGCATTGATAGATGAAATGGATAAGGCAGGGGGCATGGGTCTACCTAGGTCTGCAACCGCATTTGTAGATATGTTACCTGTGGTTGATTGTTGTGATTTTGTGGATGACCACATCAAATGCCATCTTGAAGGTATTTTGTTCATGTAAAATATCAATTTCAATATTCTCCATTCCTCTTCTTTTAACCTAACTAAGGTTCTTCTTCGATGCAATTAGGTTTGAGATTCTCAAAGGAAGGAAAAACCTTGGATTGGCTTCTAAAGACAATAGCTTCTGAACGTGTGCTGCCTGATAGGCAAGGATCTGGGATTAATGGACCTACTTATTTTCAAGATTGCAGTAAATTTGTTTTTATATCCCAGCAATGGGCAGTTGCCCATGGAAAATACATTCCCCGTTTTATTATGTTGTGCAATAAGCTTATAAAAGTCAAAGATGTGTTTGATGAAAGGATGATGGGTGTAAGTTTCCGGAAGAGACTTTTATTCACTCTGAGGATATTCAAGTTGCTTGGAAGTCTTAATAAGGGTGTTCCATATGTTGAGTACGAAGCCTCATTGGTGAAGGCAGTTGCTTCTTTTGCTGATGCTTTGTCTAGCCTGTTTAGAGTTGAATTTGAGTTTGTGTCTTCGCATGCTATTTCCGAGGGAAGTTTTGAGAGCATCATTCTAATGGTTGTGGAAGAATTCCTTCACATTGTTCAAGTTATATTCAACAATAGTTATGTTCCCCAGAATGTTCAAGCTTGTATTGTAGCATTTATAATGGAAAATTTAGATTCTTCTGTTTGGAGATATGACAAGTCTGCTTCAAATTTGAAGATTCCGTTAGCGTACTTCCCCCGCAGTGTTATTTATATGCTGAAACTTATTGATGATCTGAAGAGACAAAAGCATCAGATTTTTCTTGAGTTGATAGATTTTGATGCAGAACTTGCTGGCAGTTCCATTGCTACACAGAATGATTATTCCTCATGCATTGTTCATAATGAGACTGTTTCTTTACTAAAGAAATACACTAATGAAGAGCTTTTGAGACTAATGTTTCCTGCATCAGGCCAGTGGGTGGATAATTTGATGCAACTTGTTTTATTTCTTCATTCTGAAGGGGTAAAATTGTGGCAAAAAATGGAAAGGTCATCTTCTAATTCTGCAAAATTTAGTTGCCCATCTGATGTTGAAAGTTCTGTGTGTCATGAGGATGAAGCTATTTTTGGTGACCTTTTCTGTGAGACTGGGCGTTCTGTTGGATCTGCTGATGGATCTGAACAGCCACCTGCTGCTGCAGTTTCTGGTTCCAGCTATCATAATATGCTAATTCAAGCTGCTACAGAGCTTATGTACTTTCTCAAGACATCTGTCTTCTCTCCTGAATTGCATCATTCTCTTTATGAAAATGGATGCAGCAAAATCAGCACAAGACATCTTGACATTTTGCTTTCCCTACTTGATTGTCACAGCAGTTCTGAAGATAATATGTCTCATGGTTTTACTCCTTTGCATGGAGACAAGAAGATCGGACAAATTCATGAAATGTGTTTTGATATTTTGCACACTCTTCTTACACTTCATGCTTTGGCTGATTCACTTGAAGTCTACCTTGTTGAGAAGATTCTTGCTGTAGAGAATGGTGCCTTCAATTATAATGATAGGACCCTGACTTTGCTGGCTCACACATTGTTTTCTCGGGCGGGATCTGTTGATAGTCTGTTGAGAACCAAAATTTATCAGTCATATGTTTCCTTCATTGTTGACAAGGCAAAATCCACATCTGTAAATTGTCCAAGTGTCAAAGATTTTGTCGGCACTCTTCCCTCATTGTTTCACATTGAGATAGTCCTCATGGCATTCCATTTGTCAGCTGGAGAGGAAAAAGCAGCTCTGGCAGACCTAATCTTCATAAGCCTGAAACAAGTTTCAGAAGCTGCAATGGATTTGAACAGCACACAGTTAACTTGCTGGGCTTTAGTGGTTTCAAGGTTGATTTTAATTCTTCGTCATATGATAATTCACCAACAGACATGTCCAACACCATTGCTTTTAGATGTGCGGTCAAAGTTAAGGGAAGCTCCATTGTCTGGGTCATCTATACCCTATAATGTGAGCGATCACCTGTCATCTTGGTCATCCAATGCATTAAAAAATATCATGGATGGATGCCTTGGAGAGGAAGCTGTTCTTAGTAGCTTGACTGATCAAATGATTGATGCTTCAGGGTCTTCTCTTGCTAGAGAAGAGTTGGCAATTGACTGCTTAAACCTGAATTGGAATGACATATATATGACCTTCTCACAAGTTTTGGGATTTTGGAGAGGCAAAAGGGCATCGGCATTGGAAGATCTTTTGGTTGAAAGATATCTTTTCAGTCTTTGTTGGGATATTCCTTTTATTGGCTCTTCAGCAGACCAAAAAATAGTTCCTTGGAGTGGGGAATTCTCTCTGGATTTATCTGATATGTTGCATTTTTTCTGCTTCAGTCATTCTCTTCTAGGCCATCACGTGGTTATTGAAAAGTGCACTCTTTTTCCAGATGTTGTGCTAAGCTTGCTTCAACACTTAGATGCTGCTGTATCCATTCCAGAAGACATCGATGAATTGGGTTGGGATTTTCTCAGAAATGGGATGTGGCTTTCTCTGGTGCTTTCATTCATTAATACTGGCCTATGGAGGTATTGTACAGACAATGTACTTTCTCAAGAGGGTCTTATCTGGACAGAATGTCCTTTTGATCAAAATAATGTTAAACTTGCTGGAAGCATGATTTCTTCCATGATTGAAGCTGGGCAATTTGAATCACTTGTGAGCCTATTCTCATTCTTGCTGACCAAATATGTGAACATACATCAGAAAGCTTTCCTTGCTACCCTTAGTTACAAGCAGAAGTTGACTCCCGGGTTTTCACCAATCTTGCTTCTCAAACACACTGGAATTGATAAATGCTTGCAGGATGAGCTTCTGCAGAGGATAGGCTCCAACCTAATTGAGCTGGAATCGGTTCTTAGTGTACTATCAAGGCTGGATGCTACTGTTCAGAGAAAAGCTTTAGGAATGCTATCTTCGGCCTCATCAGAGTGTTTGTTCCATGGTTTTCCTTTTCATCTTTCTGCTTATAGTGCAGTTATGCTTTCTTCTACTCTTAGCATAAGGGAAATAATCTTCATTCTTGATGGGTTGCTTAGAATACAAGATGTTCGGGGAAATGTCATCTCGGAGATTGAGGTCCTTCAACAAATTCTTGACGTGGTAATGAATATCAAGTTTGATAAGATGTTTGAATGTATTCATGAGAAATGTGACTCTATTTATCACAAATTAAGTGCAGAAACTGAAAGTTCAAGTCATTCAAATTTAATTATAATGAAGCATATGGAGGGGTTGCTGAGGGACATCAATGCTGGTGGAGTTGGTGATGGCATAGTTGATGAATGGATGATAAGCAAGATGATTGACATTTTGAGTAGCCTCAGAAAAGACCCATCAAAATCTGCTATATTCCAGTTTTATCTTGGTGTTGAAGATGTGTCAGGGCAGATCAACAGGCTTTTGCAGTTGCATCCTGGGGGTTGTTTGGTTTTGATTGATGCTTTAGATCGCTGTTATTCTGAATCAGTTAATGTGAAGGTTCTTGGATTCTTTGCGGATCTTTTATCTAGCGAATTTTTTCCTGATCTCTTAAGGAGGATGCAAAGAAAATTTTTGGATAAAGATATAAATAGCTTAGCCCAATGGCTGGAGATGAGGCTTTTGGGCAGCTTGATTGATTCAGGAGGTGGGGCCAGCACTGCGAAGGGGTGCTCCAATTCCCTTAGGGAGTCGGCAATGAATTTTATTCTATGTCTTGTATCATCATCCTCTGAGCAATCAAAAGAGCTGCTGCATCGCATCTTTGATTCTGCAGTGCTTCCTCTTGATACTGCTTTTTTGCAATTCGATATGCATGCTGCCAAGTCATATTTCAATTTCATCATTCAAATCTCAAAAGGAGAACACTTGATAAAATTGTTACTGACAAGGACTGTAGACCTGATGGAGAAGTTGGTGGGCAATGAACATTCGCTTCCAGGGCTGAAGTTACTATTTGGTTTCATTGAAAATATTTTGAATGATTGTAGTTCTGGTAAGATCTCCCCACAAAGAACAACTAGCAAATGTTCTTCAGGCACTTCTCTTGGGGTAGGTCATGTTGCTGGATCAGTTGGATCAAGGAAGAACTCTGAGACATTCATTCTTTCTGCCAATCAGGAAGGTGGGTCAGCCTCTCTTGAATGTGATGCAACTTCCGTTGATGATGATGAGGATGATGCAACTTCTGATGGTGAGGTTGTTAGCATAGATAAAGATGAAGATGAAGATGCTAACAGTGAAAGGGTGCTTGCCTCTAAAGTCTGCACATTTACATCTAGTGGTAGCAATTTTATGGAGCAGCATTGGTACTTCTGCTATACATGTGACCTGACAGTATCAAAAGGCTGTTGTTCTGTTTGTGCTAAGGTTTGTCATCGGGGTCATCGTGTTGTTTATTCCCGCTCGAGTCGGTTCTTTTGTGACTGTGGTGCTGGGGGTGTCAGAGGTAGTAACTGTCAATGTTTGAAACCTCGGAAATTCACTGGAAGTAGCAATGCACCTGTTAGAAGCACTAATGCTTTTCAATCATTTTTACCTTTTCCTGAGGATGGGGATCAGCTGCCAGATAGTGACTCAGATTTTGAAGAGGACTTCTGTTCAGATGTAGATAACTCTCTGAAATTGTCTATCCCAAAAGAGATTCAAGATGGAATTCCATTGTTATTGGAGGAACTTGATATTGAGAGCAGAGTACTCAATCTCTGCACTTCATTGATGCCATCTATAGTCAATAGAAGAGACTCAGACCATTTAAAGGATAAGAAAATAATGTTGGGTGAAGATAAGGTGCTTTCTTATGGTGTAGATCTCTTGCAATTGAAGAAAGCATATAAAAGTGGATCATTAGATCTTAAGATAAAGGTTGATTATTCAAATGCCAAGGAGCTTAAATCACATTTAGCAAGTGGTTCTCTTGTCAAGTCACTGCTCAGTGTTAGCCAACGAGGCCGACTTGCTGTTGGTGAAGGTGACAAAGTTGCTATTTTTGATGTTGGACAGTTAATTGGACAAGCTACTAGCGCACCTGTCACGGCTGACAAGACTAATGTAAAACCACTTTCTAAAAATGTTGTTCGCTTTGAAATTGTGCATCTTGCTTTCAACCCTGTGGTGGAGAATTATCTTGTGGTATCAGGTTATGAAGATTGCCAGGTCCTCACATTAAATCCTCGTGGTGAGGTGATTGACCGACTTGCTGTTGAATTAGCTCTGCAAGGTGCATATATTAGACGTGTGGATTGGGCCCCGGGCTCGCAGGTACAGTTAATGGTTGTCACTAACAGGTTTGTCAAAATATATGACCTGTCCCAGGATAATATCAGTCCAATGCACTATTTCACTTTGCCAGATGATATGATTGTAGATGCTACTCTTTATCTGGCTTCCCAGGGACGAATGTTTCTTATTGTTCTTTCAGAAAGTGGTTCTGTGTTCAGGTTAGAATTATCTGTCAAAGGAAATGTTGGAGCCATGCCATTGAATGAAATTGTAAAGCTTAATGGTAAAGAAGTTCATGCAAAGGGTTCATCGTTGTACTTCTCTTCAAGTTATAAGCTACTTTTTATATCATTTCAAGATGGTACCTCTGTGATTGGACGATTGAGTTCTGATGCTGCCTCTCTAGTTGATATGTGTTCTGTATATGAGGAACAAGATGGGAACTTAAGGCCTGCTGCAGTACATCACTGGAAAGAATTGGTGGCTGGAAGTGGCTTATTTGTCTGCACAAGCGGTAAATCAAATTCTGCAGTTGCCGTGTCAATGGGGGAACATGAGTTACTTGCACAGAGCATGCGGCATACAGTGGGTTCAACCTCGCCTATCGTTGGGATGACTGCTTATAAACCACTATCAAAGGATAAGATACACTGTCTTGTCTTGCATGATGATGGTAGCCTTCAAATATTTTCACATGTCCCTCTGGGCATTGATGCTGGTATGACTGCAGCATCAGAGAAAGTGAAAAAATTGGGATCCAATATTCTCAGTAAAGCATATGCTGGAACAAATCCTGAATTTTCTCTTGATTTCTTTGAGAAAACTGTTTGCATTACATCAGATGTGAAACTGGGTGGTGATGCCATAAGAAATGGTGATTCTGAAGGTGCAAAACAGAATTTAGTAAATGAGGATGGTTTTCTCGAAAGTCCCAGTCCGGCTGGTTTTAAGGTATTCTCTCCTTTTATTTAATATAACAGGTCTAAGGTATTCTTTTGATAGTGAATGAATTAGGCTTTTTTGTTTGCTCCTGTTTCAAATCTTTAGTATACTCTAATTTTACACTCCATCCCCTCTTCTTGAGTATGGAATAGAGATTATATGATTTTTTTATGGTTTACTTTTAATTATATTTAATATTTTGATGGGAGTATCAAAGGTGGGATGAAAAATAGTCCTTCAAAATTTTCAAAATATTCTTCCTGATCCTGATCGGAATCCAATATTCCTACCCTGAGCGATGAAGATGGGTGGGGGACGCTTCCTGGGATCTTCAATTTTTCAGGGATTTTTTGCTAGAACCTTTAATTGTTCCTGTAGTTTGAAAATAAATATTCCTTGAACTTAGCTCACCTCTGCAGTTGATATTCTCATAGGTGATCAATTTGGTTACAGATATTTTTTGACTTCCATATTGGTGCTAAATTTAATATTAGAAGAAACAGTGTTTTTGCTTAGATGAAATAGTAACTGTGCTCAGCTCTTGTTTGAATTTGAAATTGTCTTCATGGGAAGTAGTAATCCTTTGTTTCTCATGCTAATTGCTTTGCTTGCAATATATGAACCTATGCAAAGTGCTTGATTAATTTTTCCTCCTCCATAATTATTTTTGTTTGTGCATGGCTACAGATATCTGTCTTCAATTCAAACCCTGACATAGTCATGGTTGGCTTTCGAGTTCACGTGGGAAATACATCAGCAAGCCACATACCTTCAAGTATATCTATTTTTCAGAGGGTTATTAAATTAGATGAAGGTATGCGGTCCTGGTATGATATTCCATTTACTGTAGCCGAGTCACTCCTTGCTGATGAGGAATTTACAATCACTGTGGGGCCAACCTTCAATGGATCAACGCTTCCCAGAATAGATTCCCTTGAAGTTTATGGACGAGCTAAAGATGAGTTTGGTTGGAAAGAGAAAATGGATGCTGTTTTGGATATGGAAGCGAGGGCCCTTGGTCTGAATCCCTCTGCAGCTGCATCTGGAAAGAAGTGCCGATCAATGCAATCTTGCCCTATTCAAGAGCAGGCGATAGCTGATGGACTTAAGCTTATTTGTAAGTTCTATTCATTATGTAGGCAGCAAGGGTGCTCCAGGCTTGAGGAAGCAAGAGCTGAGCTCGGCAAACTCAAATGCAAGCATTTACTTGAAATAATATTTGAGAGGGACCATGAACCAGTACTGCAGGCTTCTGCTTGTCGTGTGTTACAGGCAGTTTTTCCCAAGAAAGAGATATATCATCAAGTAATCTGTTATGATTTTTTCTTTAATATTATGCCAAGTTTGTTTTGTGCATGATTTCCATTTATCATGTGGATGCAATGTTTATTATGACTCACCGGAGTCTTCTCACATTAGGTTAAGGACACCATGCGGCTTCTTGGTGTGGTGAAATCAGCCTCAATTCTATCATCAAGGCTTGGGACAGGTGGTAGTACAGGAAGTTGGATCATTGAAGAATTCACTGCCCAGATGCGGGCAGTTTGTAAAATTGCATTGCAACGGCGTTCTAATTTAGCATATTTTTTGGAGACCAATGGTAGTACTACATTTTTCTTATTTTCTGCTATATGCATATAGACTGAGATTTTCTTTTCATTTCTTATGACTTATATTTTCAGTGAATTGTTATTGTGAACTCCTAGTAGACTGAAGAGAATTTTTGCATCCATGTTTGGTATAAACATTGCATCTGCTGCGTATTGTCATTTCGATATTGTTTCTACATTTATCACATCAGGGTGAATTGCAAGTTCAATTTGCACTTGATTATTGCATATTTAAACTCCTTTCACTTTGTGAAGATTTTGTTTTAATTATCAACTGTTACTACAACTTTTATGTGCTTTTGTACAAAGTGTTCTTATCTGTATTGTTCTTGCACCTCTATCTGTGGTTTCTGCTTGATAGTGATTCGATTTTCAATTCTATGCACGCTTCATTTATAATATATCTTTTCAAAATTTGAGGTGTAGGAGCATGAGATTAATTGAATTGATTATTTTGCTTGTGGAAATATCCTTGGAAAAAACAACGATTTTTAATTTGATATAAGCTGCTTCTTTTGTCGGAGCAGGTTCTGAGGTGGTGGATGCACTTATGCAAGTTCTGTGGGGGATTTTGGATTTTAAGCAACCTGATACACAAACTATGAACAACATAGTAATGTCTGCTGTTGAACTAATTTATTGTTATGCTGAATGCTTGGCTTTACATGGAAAGGATGTACAATTACGCTCTGTGGCACCTGCTGTTGCACTACTTAAGAAACTTTTATTTTCTTCTAATGAGGCTGTTCAGACTGCCAGCAGGTATTTTTCACACCTTATCTCTGAACTAGGATATATTTTCAGCCAAAAATGATATGTATACCTCATACTTGTTTTTCTTTTCCAGTTTGGCTATATCTTCTAGATTGCTCCAGGTCCCTTTTCCAAAGCAGACCATGTTAGCTACAGACGATGCTGCTGAGAGTGTTGTGTCTGTTCCTGGGGCTAGTGATGTTAGTGGTGGAAATAACCACGTCATGATTGAAGAAGACACTATAACTTCATCTGTTCAATACTGCTGTGATGGTTGCTCTACTGTACCTATATTAAGGCGAAGATGGCATTGTACTGTTTGTCCTGATTTTGATTTGTGTGAGGCATGCTATGAAGTACTTGATGCAGATCGACTCCCTGCACCACACTCTAGAGATCATCCTATGACAGCAATTCCAATTGAAGTAGAATCAGTGGGAGATGGCAATGAATTTCACTTCGCACCTGATGATGTTAGTGACCCTAATTTGTTGCCTATTTCAGCTGATGGCCGCATGCAGAATTCTTCTCCATCAATCCATGTCTTGGAACCTAATGATTCAGGAGAATTTGTTGCTTCATTGACGGATCCTGTTTCAATTTCTGCTTCTAAACGGGCCATAAATTGTTTACTTCTTTCTGAGCTTCTTGAACAGTTAAAAGGATGGATGGATACAACTTCAGGATTGCGGGCAATTCCTGTCATGCAGCTTTTCTACAGATTGTCATCTGCGGTGGGTGGACCTTTTATAGACAGCTCAAAGCCTGATAGCTTAGATTTAGAGAAGCTGATCAAATGGTTTTTAGATGAGATTGATCTTAACAAACCATTTGTGGCCAAAACCCGTTCATTATTTGGGGAAGTTGCAATCCTCGTTTTCATGTTCTTTACATTGATGCTTAGAAATTGGCATCAGCCTGGTAGTGATAATTCTATGCCAAGGCAGAGTGGAACTGTTGACACACATGATAAAAATGTCATCCAGCTTCAATTACCCACTACAGGGGCTGCCAAGCCTTTGGTAGATGACCATGATAAGACTGACTTTGCATCGCAGCTGCATCGAGCTTGTGATTCTCTTAGGCAGCAAAATTTTGTAAATTATTTGATGGATATACTGCAGCAGTTAGTGAATATATTCAAATCACCTGTCAGTGGTGAAAGTGCAACTCATTTTAATGCTGGGCCAGGGTGTGGAGCTCTACTAACAGTACGTAGAGACTTACCTGCAGGAAATTTTTTGCCCTTTTTTTCTGACTCATATGCCAAAGCACATAGAACAGATATATTTATGGACTACCACAGGCTGTTGCTTGAGAATACTTTCCGACTGGTTTATACCCTTGTTCGGCCAGAAAAGCATGAGAAAAGTGGGGAGAAAGAGAAGGTCCACAAGATTTCACATGGGAAGGATTTGAAGCTAGACGGATATCAAGATGTTCTCTGCAGCTACATTAATAATCCTCACACAAATTTTGTCAGAAGATATGCCAGAAGGCTTTTCCTGCATCTCTGTGGAAGCAAGTCTCATTATTACAGTGTCCGGGACTCTTGGCAGTATTCTAGTGAAGTGAAGAGACTTTATAAGCATGTAAACAAGTCTGGTGGTTTTCAAAATTCAATTCCATATGAGAGAAGTGTAAAGATCGTGAAGTGCCTTTCCACTATGGCTGAAGTAGCTGCTGCACGTCCGCGGAACTGGCAAAAATATTGTTTAAGGCATGGTGACATTCTGCCCTTCCTTATGGATGGGGTGTTCTATCTTGGGGAGGAATCTGTTATTCAGACTCTTAAACTTCTGAATTTGGCCTTCTATACTGGAAAAGATACTAGCCTTGTGTCCCAGAAAACTGAATCTGGAGATACAGGCTCAAATAAATCAGTTGCCCTATCGCAAGAAGTAAAGAAGAAAAAGAAAGGTGAAGATGGAGCTGAGTCCAGTTTGGAGAAGTCATATTTAGATATGGAGGCAGCAGTAGATGTTTTCACTGACAGAGGTGGTGATATCTCCAAGCAGTTTATAGACTGCTTTCTTTTGGAATGGAATTCCAGTACTGTTCGTGCAGAGGCTAAATTAGTTCTTTATGGTGTCTGGCATCATGCTAAGCAGTCATTTAAGGAAATCTTGCTAACTGCTCTCTTGCAGAAAGTTAAAATCCTACCAATGTATGGCCAGAATATTGTGGAGTACACAGAGCTTGTAACTTGGTTGCTTGGAAAATCCCCTGATATGGGCTCAAAGAACCAGACTTCTGAACTTGTGGACAGATGCTTGACCCCTGATGTGGTTAGGTGCATTTTTGAGACACTCCATTCGCAGAATGAGCTGTTAGCGAACCATCCGAATTCCCGTATATATAATACATTAAGTGGTTTAGTGGAATTTGATGGATACTATCTTGAGAGTGAACCTTGTGTTGCCTGCAGCTCCCCTGAAGTACCTTACAGCAGGATGAAGCTGGAATCTCTAAAATCTGAAACAAAGTTCACTGACAATCGTATCATAGTGAAATGCACTGGGAGTTACACAATCCAGACTGTGACAATGAATGTTCATGATGCCAGAAAGTCAAAGTCAGTTAAGATTTTGAACCTATACTACAATAATCGACCAGTTTCTGACTTGTCAGAGTTAAAAAACAACTGGTCCTTGTGGAAGCGTGCAAAAAGTTGCCATCTTGCTTTCAATCAGACTGAACTTAAAGTTGAATTCCCAATTCCTATCACTGCTTGTAACTTCATGATTGAACTGGATTCGTTCTATGAAAATCTTCAAGCATTGTCTCTTGAACCATTGCAGTGCCCTCGATGTAGTCGTCCAGTCACTGATAAGCATGGAATATGTAGCAATTGCCATGAAAATGCCTATCAATGCAGGCAATGCCGCAACATAAATTATGAGAATTTGGATTCTTTTCTATGTAATGAGTGTGGGTACAGCAAATATGGGCGGTTTGAGTTCAACTTCATGGCAAAGCCAAGTTTTACATTTGATAATATGGAAAATGATGAAGATATGAAGAGGGGATTGGCAGCTATAGAATCTGAGTCAGAGAATGCGCATAGGCGATATCAACAACTCTTAGGCTTCAAGAAGCCCTTGCTGAAAATTGTGTCAAGCATTGGTGAGAATGATATGGACTCGCAACAAAAGGACTCTGTGCAACAAATGATGGTGTCCTTACCTGGACCTTCTTGTAAAGTCAATCGAAAAATTGCTCTTCTTGGAGTTCTGTATGGTGAGAAATGCAAAGCAGCTTTTGATTCTGTGAGCAAAAGTGTGCAAACGCTCCAAGGGCTGCGGAAGGTGCTGATGAATTATTTGCACCAGAAGCAATCTGATAATGGTGTAGCTTCAAGATTTGTTGTTTCAAGATCACCAAATAATTGTTATGGCTGTGCGACTACTTTTGTAACACAATGTCTAGAAATATTACAAGTTTTGGCAAGGCATCCAAATTCCAAGAAGCAACTTGTTTCAGCTGGCATTTTGTCTGAGTTATTTGAAAATAATATTCATCAAGGTCCCAAAGCTGCCCGTGTCCAAGCAAGAACAGTGCTTTGTTCTCTATCAGAGGGTGATGTAACTGCAATTTCCGAATTGAACAGTTTGATACAAAAGAAGGTTATGTACTGCCTTGAGCATCATCGCTCCTTGGATATTGCTGTCACTACACGTGAAGAGATGCTATTGCTTTCTGAGGTGTGCTCTTTGGCTGATGAATTTTGGGAATCAAGATTACGTATTGTGTTTCAGTTGCTGTTCTCTTCCATTAAGTTAGGTGCCAAACATCCTGCCATATCTGAGCATGTCATTCTTCCTTGCCTTAGAATTATATGTCAGGCATGTACACCTCCAAAACCTGATACACCAGACAAAGAGCAAGGCCATGGGAAGTCTCAAGTGCAGACAAAGGATGAAACTATTACAAATGCATCTGGGTTATTGTCTAATGTCAGTGGGACTAAGTCATTTCAAGACTCATCAGAAAGAAATTGGGATGCGACATCTAAAACTCAGGATATTCAATTATTGAGCTATTCAGAGTGGGAGAGGGGTGCTTCCTATATTGATTTTGTTAGAAGGCAGTACAAAGTGTCTCAGGCTGTCAAAGCTGCTGGTCAAAGGTCGCGACCCCAAAGAGTCGATTACCTAGCCCTTAAATATGCTTTGAGATGGAAGCGTCGTGTTTCTAAGTCAGCCAAAAGTGACTTATCAGCATTTGAGTTGGGATCATGGGTTAAAGAACTTGTTTTGAGTGCTTGTTCTCAATCTATTAGGTCTGAGATGTGCATGCTGATGAACTTACTTTGTCAAAGTTCATCCAGGCAATTCAGGTTGCTAAACTTACTCATCTCTTTATTACCTGCAACACTTCCTGCGGGTGAAAGTGCTGCAGAATATTTTGAACTGCTGTTCAAGATGATAGATTCAGAAGACGCTCGCTTATTCCTGACTGTTAAGGGTTGCCTGCGGACAATCTGCACTCTGATAACTCAAGAAGTTAATAATGTGGAGTCTTTGGAAAGAAGTCTGCACATAGACATATCTCAGGGATTTATCCTTCACAAACTCATAGAACTTCTTGGTAAATTTTTAGAAGTTCCAAATGTCAGATCCAGGTATAGTTGTGCTGCTTGAGTCATTTTACTCATGTTCAATATAATGTTTCATCAATCTATAAAATAAAAACTTTTATGTCAGGTTCATGCGGGACAACTTACTTTCTGAAATACTTGAAGCACTTATAGTAATTCGTGGCTTGATAGTTCAAAAGACAAAGTTGATCAGCGATTGCAATAGGCTTCTGAAGGATCTTTTAGACAGTCTATTGCTTGAAAGCAATGAAAACAAGCGGCAGTTCATTCGGGCCTGCGTAAATGGTTTGCAGATACATGGAGAGGAGAGAAAGGGACGTACTTGTTTGGTAAGAATGATATATTTAAATTTTCGGACATGCAACTCTTTTAATTTGTGGTATTTTTCGAGATTCAATTATGGAAAATTTCTGTATTATTATTATCCAGTCTGATTCTGTTGTTAGATGCTTTGATCTGCTGCTCATTGACATAGACTGTTCTGGTGTCCAGTTGGCATATTATAGTCATAGAGCTTGGGTGTGTGTGTGTGTGTGGATTTTTCGATTTTCACCACTTTTAATTTATTTGTAATCTATAATGGCGTTTGCAGTTTATCTTAGAACAACTCGGCAATCTGATTTGCCCCTCAAAACCAGAGCCTGTATATTTGTTGGTTTTGAACAAGGCTCATACACAAGAAGAATTTATTAGGGGATCGATGACTAAGAATCCGTATTCGAGTGCTGAAATTGGTCCATTGATGCGTGATGTTAAGAATAAGATCTGCCATCAGTTGGATCTGCTAGGTCTCCTCGAGGATGACTTTGGAATGGAGCTGCTAGTTGCTGGCAATATCATCTCTCTTGATTTGAGCATTGCACTAGTTTATGAGCAAGTGTGGAAGAAATCAAGTCAATCTTCAAATAGTATGGCTAATTCCACCTTATTGTCAACAAATGCTGTTACCACATCCAGAGATTGCCCACCTATGAATGTGACTTATCGACTTCAGGTTTGATAATAGTAATGGACATTTGATTGATCTCATTTTTGAAGAACTTGGTGGTTAATGTGAACTATTCTTTTTATATGCTTGCCAGGGATTGGATGGTGAAGCTACTGAACCTATGATTAAAGAATTAGAGGAAGATAGAGAGGAATCTCAGGATCCAGAGGTTGAGTTTGCCATATCAGGTGCTGTTCGTGAGTGTGGCGGATTGGAGATATTGTTGGGCATGATTCAGGTTTGCTGAATAATTCTCTATTGATATTCTCAGAATTCATTGAAAAATTTATTTAATTTTGATGTTACTGTGTTGCTGCATTTAAATTTAGAATTGCAAGTGCTTCGATAGTTAGGCTTTTGGTAGAAGGGAAACTCCTATTTCATTGACAGGATTTGTAAGATTATCAAAATTTGTTATATCGTGTCTTACTCCTACCTCTGGTCGAGCCACTGTGGAATGTCTCAAACTTGAATGTTCTTCTATTTTCTTGTCCTATTTTCACTGTGGGTGTTACATAGAGAATTAAAGCATTGCCAAAAAGAAAATGTACTTGTGAATAAAATTGGTAGAGGATTGAGAAACATAGAGTTGAAGTTTCCCATTTTCTGTATTTTTTTCCTTACGCAACAGATCCCCTCGCTCTCTAGGATTTTTTCAATACCATTCTTTCCCATAATGTGTTTGTTTTGTTGCTGCTCAACATTTTTTTCTCATCATAAATTTTTTTCCTTAAAGCTAGATGTATGATTTAAGAAAAAGGCATCTCAGCTGGAGAACTTTAGTTTCCACTCTGTGCTAATGCAAATTTCCTCTTTCTTATTTTAATCTGTTATGCATAACTTCAATGTGCCATTATTTAGTCAGGTGATTGAAAAGTGTTATCATGATCATTCTACTGACATTTTTCTCAATATGATCAAAAAATTCCATCATATATCGGCTATATGCCTTTTTTTATATAAAAAGAAACAAAATAAGACTAAATAAAACTAAGAACCAACTACATACTTAAGATATTGGCTATCTGTCTTAGTCTTAAGTCTAAGCATCCTTCCGTTGATTACAAGGGAGACTGAGTTCTATGAATCGGGTTAATTCATTTACATCAGGTGATTTTCGTCCACATAGCAATGTATATTTTAGAAAGTTAATGAGTTCTATGATTTTTCGCTTTGTATTGATAGTTCTAGTACTTTTTCTGATGACTAAGCTACAATCAATGTTTGTGCTTTTGCCTGTGTTGTTTGTGGCATGATATTTTCCTACACAATGATGAATGATCTTGTTTACTGTGTTTTCTCATTTTTTCAAATCCTAGTCCATTCTGCTTTGAAGTTGATGTCACTTTTGAATGATGTGCAGCGTCTACGAGATGATTTTAAGTACAACAAGGAGCAATTGGTTGCAGTTCTTAATCTTTTAATGTACTGTTGCAAGATAAGAGAAAACAGACGGGCATTGTTGAAGCTGGGAGCCTTGGGACTACTACTTGAGACAGCTAGGAGGGCTTTCTCTGTTGATGCCATGGAGTCAGCTGAAGGGATACTTTTGATTGTTGAAAGCCTGACATTAGAAGCAAATGAAAGTGACAATATTAGCATCACTCAAAGTGCTCTTACTGTCACTAGTGAAGAAGCAGGAACGGGTGAACAGGCCAAGAAAATAGTTCTCATGTTCTTGGAGAGATTGTCACATCCATTGGGCCTCAAAAAGTCAAACAAGCAGCAGAGAAACACAGAGATGGTTGCTCGAATATTGCCCTATTTGACATATGGTGAACCCTCTGCAATGGATGCTCTCATCCAACATTTTAGCCCGTATTTGCAAGATTGGGGTGCATTTGATCGTTTGCAGAAACAATTGGATGATGTGAAAGATGAGAGCATTGCTCAGCAAGCTATAAAGCAGAGGTTTACACTGGAGAACTTTGTTAGGGTTTCAGAATCATTGAAGACGAGTTCCTGTGGAGAGAGATTGAAAGACATAATCCTAGAAAAGGGTATAACTGGAACTGCAATAAGACATCTGAAGAATAGTTTTGGCAATACAGGGCAGGCTGGCTTTAGGACTAATGCTGAATGGGCATCGGGCCTTAAGTTGCCGTCTGTGCCTCTCATACTGTCAATGCTGAGAGGTTTGTCAACGGGGCATCTCCCGACCCAAAGGTGTATTGATGAAGAAGGTGTCTTGCCTTTGCTGCATGCCCTGGAAGGAGTCTCTGGAGAGAATGAGATTGGAGCAAGGGCCGAAAACTTGTTGGACACACTATCTAACAAGGAAGGAAAAGGAGATGGATTCCTAGGAGAGAAAATAATGAAGTTGCGACATGCAACAAAGGATGAAATGAGGCGCAAAGCTCTTCGTAAGAGAGAGGAATTGCTACAGGTACAGCATATTGAACTTTCTGTTCACATTTGCTTTACTGGTCTGGATGCTTACAAGGCATAGATATATCTGCTCTAAACAAGTGGAAACATATTTCTTATTTCTTTTTATGTTTGATGCAGGGGCTTGGAATGCGCCAGGAATTTTCACCTGATGGAGGTGAGCGGATTGTTGTATCTCCGCCTTTACTTGAAGGTTTGGAAGATGTGCAGGAGGAGGAAGATGGATTGGCTTGCATGGTATGTCGGGAGGGATACAGTTTACGACCCACTGACTTACTAGGTGCCTACTCTTACAGTAAGCGTGTAAATCTAGGAGTAGGGGCATCTGGAAATCCCCGTGGAGAATGTGTTTACACTACTGTTAGTTACTTCAATATAATCCATTTCCAGTGCCATCAGGAGGCCAAAAGAGCTGATGCTGCCTTGAAGACCCCCAAGAAAGAGTGGGAGGGGGCCACACTTAGAAATAATGAATCTCTTTGCAATTCTTTATTCCCTGTTAGAGGCTCATCTGTTCCACTGGCACAGTACATTCGCTATGTGGACCAGTACTGGGACAACCTTAGTGCCCTCGGACGTGCAGATGGAAGCAGGCTCCGCCTTTTAACCTACGATATTGTTCTGGTATGTTATTCATCTGCTTTTCTATTTGTACCTGAATAATATGAATTTGACACTGAAGTTAAAAGGGAATGCCTGATGAAAAAAAAAATTATGAGAAGATTCTGAAACTTGAAATTTTAGCTTCTCTACTATATCCTTTTAATATTGTCTCTGAATAATTGTGGCAGTTTTTTCACCCTGCTTTTTTTTCCTCCTTGTAGATGCTTGCTCGGTTTGCCACAGGAGCGTCGTTCAGTGCAGACAGTCGAGGTGGAGGACGGGAAAGTAACTCTCGTTTCCTTCCATTCATGATTCAAATGGCACGTCATCTCCTTGATCAAGGGAGTGCATCCCAACGTCGTACTATGGCTAGGGCTGTATCGGGGTACATAACTTCTTCAACATCAGATTCCCGACCGCCTACTCCACCTGGACCGCAGCCAACAATAGGCACAGAAGAAACCGTCCAATCCATGATGGTGAACTCACTCCTCTCTGAGTCTTACGACTCTTGGTTGAACCACCGACGTGCTTTCTTGCACCGTGGTATTTACCATGCATATATGCAGCACACTCATTCACGCTCCCCGGTACGCACATCATCTGGTTCTGCTACACCCGAGAGAGTGGAGTCATCTGGGAGTAGCTCAGAAATAGGGCAGAATGAGCTCTTATCCATTATTAGACCCATGCTGGTTTACACAGGCTTGATTGAGCAACTACAGCAATTTTTCAAGGTGAAGAAACCGGCTGGTCCGGCAACTGCCAGAAGAGAAGGGACGTCATCACCAGCAGTGACAATGACGACCACCACCACCACCACCACAACTGAAGGGGAAGAAGAGGGTGGGAATTTGGAAAGTTGGGAAGTAGTGATGAAGGAGCGACTGTTAAATGTGAAAGAGCTGTTGGGATTCTCAAAGGAGTTGTTGTCTTGGCTGGATGAGATAAATTCTGCCAGTGATCTGCAGGAGGCCTTTGACATAATCGGTGTTCTCGCCGATGTCTTGTCCGGTGGGTTCACCCGCTGTGATAATTTTGTTCAGGCTGCCATCAGTGCTGGAAAATCCTAAACGTGTATTATTTGTATCATGGACCCTCCATAATTAAATGATCATGTATCTATTCACGACCCTGCATTGTAAAACATGCAAGTCTTGCTATTCATGTTCTTGTGATTATAAAGCTTGTGGAAATAACAAATGGCAGTTTTTGCTCCAGTTTTGTATAATCCATCACAATTCTGTTTTAACAGTTTATAAAGCGATGCACTAAGGTTCGGTTTACTTGCTAGTATTCTCACTTGTAAACATGAATACCGTAAGAAAATGGTCCAAGATAAACACATACTGTTATAAATTTATGTGACATGGTCAAAGGGGCGGTAATGGGATGTGAAGACAAAATAGGTGAGAGAGATAGGGATGGTTCTTCTTGTGCTAGTCAAATTGACGTATACAAAATCTGAGGTTTCTGGCCGTCTATGTATCAAAGGCTGACACAATTTCTAATTCCTATGAATGTAATAAGACGACGAAAAGGAAAAATGGTATTAATAAAGATTAGTCTTTATATGGAGGAAATTTGCAATGCAAAGTACAATACTCCCTGTTATTCTTGTTACAAATAAGGTTCGTGGGAGGGACTAATAATAATTGGATTGCGGTAAAGTGATGAAAGAAAATGCAATATTTAAAATAAACTGTGGTGAAACAGAAAAATAGTTTATGTTTAGTGAGAGAAATGTAAATAGAGCTTTATAAAGGATACAGATAATTTTAATGCTAGAACCTTATTATATACCTAAACAAAGGGAGTATTAGAGTTTAGTGTAGATATTAGGGGAGAATATCGAATATCATTGAACTTCAGGACAAATTTCATGTTTTTAACAATATTTATTGGTGATTGAGAATTGCTGGTTGATGTCTTATATACCAACTAATAAATCACACATATTAATAAAATAGGTTAATCGTCATTAAATGTATTTTAAAACTCCATGATCATCATCATCATCATCATCAATCATCTTCATCAATCATCAATATATCCTATAAAAATGTTCCACCACACATTTTGCGTTGGGATCCATGCTGTAGGAACAAATCACTGTAGAAGCTGGGGTTTTGTTCGGCTCTACACTCAACTTTGCTGTTCATTAGTCATTTCAGTCACATCGAGAGCTGTGTTGTGATTATATTATTGTTTATTATGTTTATTATGTGTTTTTATTATTGTTTATTATGTGTTTTTGTTATTGTTTATGTTTGCAGCGGGAATTGCCATAATAGCTTTAACGGGGTTTCCTATCTTGATGAAATAATTGCTTTACATTTTAATTATTTTTGAAATACATGAAAGATAAATGATAATACTTTTATCAAAATACATGAAAGATGAAGGGATAATTAATTTGAGGTCCCTCACAAGGGAGTTAATACTGGAAAAATCCCAAAAGTTGAAAATATTAATGTAGGGTCCCAAGGGACCTCACATTAATATATTTGAAAAGTGAAAAGACAGTTTTACCCCTGACCTTAAAAAAAATTACCCCTCCCTCCTCCTCCCTCACCCACCCCCACCCTCCCCCCTCTCCCACCCCCCCTCCCCCTCCAGCAGCCACCCCCCTCCCACCCCCAACCTTCCCACCCCAGCCTCCTCAAAACAAGTTCGTGGGTGGGGAGGGGGGCGATGGAGGGAGGGGGCTGGGGGGTAGGGGGCGCTGGGGGAGGGGGTTGGGGGGTAGGGGGCGATGGAGGGAGGGGGGTGGGAGGGGGGGCGGGTGAGGAGGCTGGGGTGGGAAGGTTGGGGGTGGGAGGGGGGTGGCTGCTGGAGGGGGAGGGGGTGGGAGAGGGAGGAGGAGGGGGGAGGGTGGGGGTGGGTGAGGGTGGAGGAGGGAGGGGTAATTTTTTTTTAAGGCTAGGGGCAAAACTGTCTTTTCACTTTTCAAATATATTAATGTGAGGTCCCTTGGGACCCTACATTAATATTTTCAACTTTTTGGATTTTTCCAGTATTAACTCCCTTGTGAGGGACCTCTAATTAAATTTCCCAAAGATGAATGATAATAATTTTAAATTATATCAAGTGCAATTCATAACTTAGGCAACTTTACTTTACATCAAGTGCAATTCATAACTTAGACAATTTTACTTTACATTTTAATTATTTTCAAAGTACATGAAAGATAAATTTAAAATGAATTTAAAATTATATCAGGTGCAATTCATAACTTAGGCAATTGTTTTGGGCTGAAATTACAAAAAATAATTTAAAAGTACTTCAGTATTCTAAATGAGGCATCTTCTCCATGATTTGTTGCTTATATCAAGTGCAATTCATAACTTAGGCAATTGTTTTGGGCTGAAATTACAAAAATTAATTAAATTTGTTTAAAAGTGCTTCAGTATTCTAAATGAGACATCTTCTTCATAATTTGTTTCTATTTTTCAGTTCAATTGGGTTTCCTTCTTTTCTATCCTCAATTAGGAAAATTTTCCTGGGACAAAATTCGTAACTTAGGCAATTGTTTTGGGCTGAAATTAAAAAAATTAATTAAATTTGTTTAAAAGTACTTCAGTATTTTAAATGAGGCATCTTCTCCATGATTTGTTGGTTATATCAAGTGCAATTCATAACTTAGGCAATTGTTTTGAGCTGAAATTACAAAAAATAATTATATTTGTTTAAAAGTACTTCAGTATTCTAAATGAGGCATCTTCTCCATCATTTTTTGCTTATATCAAGTGCAATTCATAACTTAGGCAATTGTTTTGGGCTGAAATTACAAAAATTAATTAAATTTGTTTTAAAGTACTTCAGTATTCTAAATGAGGCATCTTCTCCATGATTTGTTTCTATTTTTCAGTTCAATTGGGTTTCCTTCTTTTCTATCCTCAATTAGGAAAATTTTGCTGGGAAAAAATTTGTAACTTAGGCAATTGTTTTGGGCTGAAATTACAAAAATTAATTAAATTTGTTTAAAAGTACTTCATTATTCTAAATGAGGCATCTTCTTCATGATTTGTTGCTATTTTTCAGTTCAATTGGGTTTCCTTCTTTTCTATCCTCAATTAGGAAAATTTTCCTGGGAAAAATCCTCTCCAGTCATTTTTAGTATTGTGTTTGGGCTGTGTCTTTCACGCTATTGCTTACCCAACTAACTTTCTTCCAAGCCCCATATAAGTAGATTATTTGTTTTAGGGAAATTAGTAATAATGCTTTTGATTCCTAAATTAGTTACAGGTAGTGCGTGGTGCTCCACTAACTGTTAGCATATGGGTGAGGTGCCTACTTTATAGATTTAATTTATCGTCTGTTCAGATATGTAGGCATGCTTATGTGTTCATTCTCTTTTGTAAATCAATCCTATTATATAAAGCAACTTAATTTTGTATTCATTCTCTTCTGTAAAAGTTATTGCTTCCTTCACCTATATCTCCCGTGCAACGCATGGGAGGTACCGCTAGTTTATACAACACTTGACTCAAATCTAATATTATTAAATAAGGGTATTTAATGGTTATTGAAAACTAATAAGTCCATTTTAAAACCAATTGAATTAGTCAGTGACTTGTAATAGTGAACAGAGGGTGGTAATAAAGATAAGAGGAAAGGCAATGTAGTTCCATCCCTTATTATAATATATAAATAACTACACATTTATCTAGAAAGTTAAAAAAAAGTAGTTAAAAGCCATAAATATGTCACAACTTACAAATGTGACGTGTATTCACTTGTTATTAAAGATAAAAGAGAATGCATAGAGAAGAGATAATGAAAGAGAATATAACAAATAAAAGCTATTTTCCCCTATCCTAAATATAAGACCGATATGGTAGGTGAACTTACTCCAAAATATAAGAAAAAATTGTAATTATTCCCAACTTTTTCCCAAATTATCCTACTATAATATTATAGTAACTCCATGAATAATAGACAAGAAAATGAGAGTAGGGGTAAAGGTAAATAGTAAGGGTATAGTAATGATATTATGTGATTTTAACCAACTCAACTAGCATCATGAATATAATCAAATTGTATGAATATGTTTTATATTTAGTAATGGAGGGAGTAACAAAAAAGAAAGAGAATGCATGTATGAGAAAAGATCAACAAAACACAAAACTGAAAATTATGTGATTTTAACAAAGTCAACTAACACCCTTAATAAAATCAACTTAGATAAATATGTCTTATATTTAATAACGGATGAAGTAATAAAAATGAAATAGAATATATGAGAAAAGCATCAACAAAGCACAAAACCGGAAAAAAAAATATAACAAAGGTTGAGATAAACAAAAAAAACCAAGCTTATATTTTGGGATACAAAGCATGAAAGCATGCATTCACAAAAATGAAATTTATGGTTTTGGACCGAGTAGGAATAATTTAAAAGCAAGAATTTTCTCGAGAATGAGGAACCGACCCTATAGGGTAAAAACACCATTACACATATACATTTTGATTGTTCATGTACGTTAGTGTTGGCTTTTATTGGATCAAAGCCTCCTTGTTTTCCATAAACAAGATTTCTTCTAAATCAAGGAACAAAACCAGGCTTTGAATTTCTGTTCCCACCCTACCCTACCTACATTCATTAATTGAGTGCTCAAATACAATTACTATAGTGAGATATGTCATTTTGGCTAATCAAATTGTACTGAGTACCTCAGTTCTTAATATATATAAGGTGTACTTTTTAAATAATGCCTTACTTCACAAATAAATGAAAGTTATGTATATGCGACACAAAATCGTTTAAAATAGAGTTGCTTAATTCACAAATATTTTTATAGGAAGCGCACATTTCTTGACTTCATAAAAATGACAAATGTTGTATATTATTGTATTGCTTTTAGTGTAAGATGCGAAGTAAAAATATTTTGATAAAGATATTCCTCAACGATATCATCTTTTAAAGTCAAGTGCGGCATCAATACCCAATTTAATACGACGAGTAGTAGTGTTTAAAGCTAAGCCTTGGCTAATCCTTAAGAATTCTAATGCTTAATGCTTTCCTCTAAGCCATTATCTATACAATTATTCTTGCTAAGAAAAATGTCCATGTTGTGATAATTCCACCCTGAAGGTAAAGAGTTATCTCTATAGCACATATGTGCACAATGCTCAAGGCTCTAAGTTGAGTAATAGGAGCAAACTCTAATTTAACATAAATGTATCATTTAGGAAGCGAGTATTTCCAACGGGCTTAATATGGCCAAGGAAAAAGGGAAATCACAAAAAGGTTCCTCGTAAGGGAATTAATCATAACCATGTATCAAACAATCATCAAATTACATAAGTCTAGCTAAAAGGACTTAAGTTATACTCCCTCCGGTCCCTAATGTAAGAGCCCAAAATTTAAATGGTTTTGGTCCTTAGCTAATGTAAGAGCTCACCCCATATTCTCTCCTCATTAAATGCATTTTTCCTACTTTACCCCTAACTCTCTTTCATATTTATTAATGCTTATGTATTTCTCTCTCTTAAAAGTACCATATTAAATATGGGCAATTTTGGAAAAGAAGCATTAACTACAGACACCCAACTAACATTCACATGTTTTCTTAAGAAGCGTTTTTTTTTACGGCTAGCTCTTACATTAGGGACCGGAGGGAGTATTAAATATCTAATCATTGACAATTTAATAGTTAAAAATAATCTCCATGGGTTATCAATGTGGCTATTCAAGAATTTAATTATTATTGACAAATGACAATAGCTTAAGAATCTATACTTGAGATTTTAACATATTTTAATGGTTGTTACCTACTTGTGATTAATTTCCTTGTGAAAGACTAATGGTGATTTCAAGAGGGAAAATATTAATATCATAGAATTAAGTAAAAAATTTAATGCCATAATGACTATGACAGTCCATGATTTGTTGAAGACAATCATAAGATTATAATGGCATCCGTCATCCATACGTGATTTTCAATAACCATGTCTGCCTCCACTTACCAAACAAACGATGACAAATACATAAATACTGTGTTTGTAGCTTCATTAACTTGTAGTGGAATTTGACCATCTCCCACTATTGTTGTGTTAAATTACCATAATTTAACATAACACTTTCAACTTTGACCATCTCCCACGAATTATTATATAGGGCAAACTGATCTAATAATTAACTATTTCAGTTTGGGCAAAAATAATAAATGACTATTTCGCGGTGCATAAATAATAACCAACTTTGTGACTCGATGCAAAAATAATAAACCTGGTACTAAATATTAAAATAATTTGTAGTTTTGTGGAACCTTTCTAATATTATTTTCAAAAGTAAAAATACATTTTTACCCCCTCACAATTAAAACTTAACCCTTCTTTCTTCCGCCCTTCATCTTCCCATGCTAACTACTATCAGCAATGTTTTAATTGGGAGGGGAAAAATGTATTTTTAACTTTGAAAATAATATCAGAAAGGTCGTAATTATAAATTAACATTCAGCACTGGTTTGATCAGCATCAGATATCTGGATCTCAAATGATAGAATATGATTTGAAGTGCATGCAGACAAAACCTTATCAACAACTTTGTCATGATATTTTGATGAAAGGGTTCTATTATCCATTGCATTTGGAAACGGAAATCTACAACTTGTCTGCTATCAACACGTCCTCTGTTTCAAAGAATGCATGGATACCGCAATACCTAATCCCCTTAAGTGTGAAATTGAGTATTCACAATGTCATGGTTTTCATTAGAAACTATGCAATCTTCCTGCAAAAATGAGAAGTCCTGATCTAAGTCCAAGGGTGAAATACTGGATATACCATGTAATTGGATTCATTATCCATGCCTGCAGAATTTCAAGCCTCATGTGAGAAATTTCGCTCAGTGAATTGAGAAGAGGAAGCCTCTTCACGAGCAATGTCTGACTTGGATATGGTAATATCATCCAATGGTATATAATATGACTTTAAACATGATGCTTTACTAGAACTTTTAAGCTCTCCTAGACTAGAAATTTACATTTGGCTTGGTTTCTTCTCTAGCCTGTAAATCTCTATTATCTGTTCTTGAGAAACTGGCAGGCAACCAGCACTAGCAGACGTTTGGGTACACTCTAAAACTTCCTCTCTAGTTCCCTTTTGACTACAATCATCACCACTACAAAGTATTCTTGAAGATGTAGAAACCATGGGTTGATTTGGATGCCCAACATAAGGCATTAGCAAACCTGACGAATCCAATTTCTTTTTGATAGAACTATTCCAGTGATTTTTTATAGCATTGTTCGTCTGTTCATGCAAAAACTTTGTAGAGAGAAATAATATAACAACAGTCAAACGGATTTGAAACATTATATTGTACATAGCTTTATAACATACACACTACATTATAATATACATAACTACACAACTCTGATACTATAAAATATTATTAATATTTGTTAAAATTTAATAAATTTTACTAAAATTTATCATTTACCTTTCTTATATTTATTTAAACATATAACTCTACTACAATTTTATACTCCATTAAATATATGTGAAACATTCTATTTAAATTGAATATATAATTATCATTAACTATAATAAAATTTTTTTTACTGAAAAAAAACTATAATAAATTTTTCCTGATAGAAAACTATAATAAATTTAATTTATTTTGAATAACTTAATCGAAAGGTACAATTGATCATAAATGATATGAGAATGAAATAAATTTAAATTTAAATTAAATATAGGGAAAAACATACATCAAGTTCCTTTCTCCAGGCTCTCAAGTTTTTTTAATATAGGAGTGACACGTGTCCTTTTATAACAATCATCCATTCAATCTAACTGCCAGCTGTTCCTTTTTAATTGGAGAAATGGAGAACCTGGATGGAGGAACTTGACCTAAGTAAGGTCCTAATAATTACAAGTAAATGATGAAGTTTTTTTTTATTTTTTTTTATCAGAAAGTAAATGATGAAGTTAATTCAAATAAAATATATAATTAAAGAATAAACTTGTAAAATAGTTGAGAGAAAAAATAGGTTAAGATAGAAATTTAGGTTGACAACAAAATGAAGAAACGACAAAAAAAAGAAATTTAGGTTATATGATTTATAAAATATAGAAAATAAAAAAAAGAAACTAAATTACAAAAACTAGGTCAAACATGATATAGATAGATAGATAAATTGGATAAAACAAAATATTTCTCTTTCTGTTTCATTCATTCCTATTTCTCTTTTCTTCTCTCTCTCCTCAACGTCTCTCCTAAATTCCCGCCACAATTATCTCTATACTTGCCAAGCATGCATGCTTTCGTTTTGGATGTCATCTGATTCAAAAACTCACTGTGTTACGATCATTTGAATGTAGTTTGCAGGGAAAACTCTTTGGTAAGTGAATAAGCGACCCCTTTACGTACCAATGGTGTTTGGATGGGCCAAACAAGACGATGAAGAAGCCAAAGTAAACAACAATAGTAATAGTAATATTAATAGTAATAACGGTATTGACAGTAGTGATGACGTGGAAATAATGCAGCTTAAGCTTATGGCGTCATCAGGCAAAGTTGAGAGGACTAAGAAGTTGATTTTAAGGTCTCGAGTTCCTGTTTGTTTGTTAAGGATACTCGCAACTGTGATTGTTTGGAGTTGTGTTCTTCAGCTTATGACACTCTTTAACTTGTGGGCCCTCCCAAGCATCTTGCAAAACATGCGTTTTAGTTACACTACTACTCATATATCCCCGCCTTTGAACGTAGTAGATGAACATAGGTTTGTTTCAGTTATGAATAGTGAATTTCCTTCTGAAAATGTAAGGTTAGAGAAAGAGAAGCCTGTGCTTTCTTCCAAGCCTGTGGTTCCACCAAAAAGTAAGTTATGAGGTTCATTTGCTTTTATCTTGTGTTAATAAATATTAATAATATTAGTATTGATTAGCATTGATTTTTGAGAACTGTAGAAGAAATAAGAAATGCATGATTTGATTTGTTGCTCTGGTTGTAGATTTTCCTCCTACAATTTTCCTTCTCATTTGATTTTTTTATTTATTTCTTGGGATATATTCTGTGTTTGGTGTTGGTGGATTTAGACTTTTGATAGTTAAGTTCTTTCAAAGGAATGAAACTTAATTACAATCTCTTCTGAACAATTAGGCAAACTCCTTCTGATCTGGTTGAAGTTTCTTGCTTGCACTTTCTCTTTCCTTAAACAATGAGGATTTGATGTTTTCCGTTGATGTATGTATGGTGACCAATTGATCCTGCATTTTTTTTTTCATTGAAGGTTGCACACTACCCCATGCCTCCCTGAGAAACCAGGGTTTCCCTTTCTTTTTGTTTATTAAAATTTTTTATAGGGTAAAGGGGCATATTTGAAGACGAACTATTGCGGTAGGTGCACCGTAGAAAAAACAGTTTAATAGGTAATAACAAATTAAAAAGGTTGAAAATTTGATAATGTTGTTAACTCATTCTAATGTCTTTAAAATAATTACTCTGAAATTTGTGGGCCCCACCTCCCAAATTTTTGTAGGCATTAGGCTGGGTGAACATAATCACCAACTTTGCAAAATTTTTTTTCATTAGTATCTCATTTACACATTGGAAAACTATTTCCTGTTCAGTGCAACTAGCATAATAGTTTGTTATCAAATTTGTGAATTTACCTTTTTTAAACTTTGATGAGCATTTTTCTGAATCTATTGATTTATTGGTTTCTGTCATCAGGGATTTACAAGAACAATGGTTATCTTATGGTTTCTTGTAATGGAGGACTTAACCAAATGCGAGCAGCTGTAAGTGTTGAATTTACTTACCCTTTATAGTGATCATCTATCTATATATCCGTGTGGTTTTCTGCTCATGAATGATTCACTCATTTAATAACTATGATCTCACTCTCTTTGGTTTTCTTCTGCAGATATGTGACATGGTAACCATTGCTAGACACTTGAATGCAACTCTCATTGTTCCAGAGCTTGATAAGACCTCGTTTTGGGCTGATCCAAGGTTTTTGCACTTGCTTGCTATATTTTTTAGGATTATACTGATTTCATGTTTGGAAATGACCTCTTCTATTTTTAATTATTGTGCAGTGAGTTTGAGGACATATTTGATGTAGAACATTTTATTACATCTTTAAGAGATGAAGTTCGAATATTAAGAGAACTGCCACCAAGGCTTAAGAAAAGAGTCAATGAAAGGGGATATTTTTCCTTGTCACCTATCAGCTGGTCTAAGATATCATACTATGAACATCAGGTAGTTTTTCTTTTTCTTCATCTGGATACGTATTTTTATCAGTCATAACTTCATTGTTTGCATCAATGTCTCTGATTTTCCTGAATGTTTGTCACAGATTCTTCCTTTACTGCGGAAGTATAAGGTTGTGCGTTTGAACCGGACTGACACAAGACTTGCAAATAATGGACTACCTCTAAAGATTCAAAAGCTTCGTTGCCGAGTAAATTTTGATGCTCTGAGGTTTACCCCTCAGATAGAGCAACTTGGTAGAAGGATAGTCAGAATTTTGAGGGAAAAGGGACCTTTCCTTGTACTTCATCTTAGATATGAAATGGATATGTTGGCCTTTTCTGGCTGCACTCAGGGCTGTGACAGCAGTGAGGTGAAGGAACTCACAGAAATGAGGTAATCTGCACTTTCTTTTGGGATTATGCTCAAATCTCTTTGATCCTTCAAATACCATGAGTACCCAAGTCAAAGATATAGTTAAATGGTAGGTTAAGTTGCAATTTTACCAATGGACTATTGCTAGAGTTGCAGCTAACAATTGACAATAAAATGTGTAGAATTATCAACTGACCTTTTATGCAAGAGCATATTGACCAAAACCTTCCATTTTAGGGGAAACTTGTTCACCTAAAAAGAAGGTTTTGGTAAATATGCTCATGCTTAAAAGGTCAGTTGGTAATTTGCACTTTTTTATTATCAACTGTGCCATATACAACTCTAGTAATAGTCTATTGGTAAAATTGCATCTTAAGCCTGAAGTGGTTTATCATCTGATGTAATAATATAATTTTGTGGTTCATAGGTATTCAAAACACTGGTGGAAGGAGAAAGTAATTCATTCTGAAGTGAAGAGGAAACAAGGTTTTTGCCCTTTGACACCTGAGGAAACTGCTCTAACATTGACAGCACTAGGTATTGATCGTGATACTCAGATTTATATTGCTGCTGGAGATATATATGGTGGAGATAAAAGGATGGCAAATTTACGTGCAGCATTTCCTTATCTGGTAAGTCAAAAGAAGCAGAATCATAATGTCTCACTAACTGTATCTTGGTGACTAAAACTTTCTGTAACTGCAACAGGTGAAGAAGGAAACTCTACTGGAGCCTTCAGATTTGCTGCATTTCCAAAATCATACTTCCCAAATGGCTGCTCTGGATTATTTAGTGTCTCTTGAGAGTGATATGTTCGTTCCTACTTATGATGGGAACATGGCTAAGGTTGTTGAAGGCCATCGCAGGTGCTGTTAATGATGCCACTTGTGCCCTTTATGATTGGTCCATGAAATGGATGTGAATTTTCACTATACTCAAGATTCTATATCTGAATGAAATATTAAATATATGGCAGATTCAATTGTGCTTGAAGTGTTATTTGTATATAATTTTCTCTTTGGCAAATCCTTTTATTTGATCTATAAGGCCATTACTGCATAGCATTAACAATTAACAAGTTATAAATGACATAACATGCCAACAAACTTATATCCTCTTGAACATACTGCAATTTTTTTCTTGTTGATACCTAAACTATTTTCGTTTTAAAGATAAAATCAGCGAAAAGTCCTTGTTTGGAAATTTTATTGGCCTGAAATATCTGACATATTTTTATACACACAGGATTTTATGCACAGAAAATATTGGTAGTCAAATTGAGGTCCAGTAGTCCAATAAAATTGTTTAGATATAGGCTTTTAACCGATTTTCTCTTTTGTTATCATGTATTGAGATTGGAATGGTACTTATTTCATTTTGTGCCTCCTAATGCCCAGATTCCTAGGATTCAAGAAGACAATAACACTGAAAAGGAAGATGCTGGTGAATTTAATAGATCAGTACACTACAGGCTCATTAAGCTGGGACGAGTTCTGTGCTATTGTAAAGCAAACTCATGCCTCTGAAATGGGAAGTCCCAAAACAAGAGTGACTATACCAGAAAAACCCAAAGAAGAAGACTACTTCTATGCCAATCCACAAGAATGTTTGCAAATGTTTGGTGATGAAGCACATGAAGATATTGTGAGCTTGGGGCTCTGATTCATGTACATGGTTTCACCCATTTCTACACAGTGGCAGTTGGTGTATATATATGTATATATCTTGTGGAAGGTCTTCAGTTCTTGGCAAGGAAAAGATTTTGGAAGAAGAAACTGAAACTGCATGGTTATATTTCACTAGGATAATTATCATTATTGTGGTAACATCTTATCTTTTTAAAGTCTTTGAGGGAGGGGATTTCGAAAGTAATTGTAAGTGATGTCAAATCTTCACCATCAATGGAAGGTGCATTATTTCTATTCATTTGTTTCTAATGGCATATATTTTTCCCCAATAGTTTACTCTAATGGCAACAGAATTTCCACTTACAGAGAGGCTTATAAAATAGTAATAAGGAAATTTGTTCACCAAATGCTCCACCATCTCCAGGGTGAATTTGGAATAAAACTAAAGATCAAGAGGAAAGACTAGAAAAATGTGGTTGTTGGGTAGAGGACCCTGAGGAATAGTTAAAATGATAACTTCCCTAAGTTGTAATTAGTTTATAGACAAAAAAAAACATTTGTATTCATATGTTTAAGATGGATCAAACTTGGATAAAAAAAATGTTGTCATCCCAAATATAAGATCTATTTACCTAGTTTTTTCGTTTACTGTAACATCCTGAAAAATTTAATTCAGGATTAGAGAGTGTTTTGGGAAATTTTGGAATTTTTAGGAATTTTTGGTGATTTTTAGGATATTTGGAAAATTTTGAATAATAAATGTGCATATAGTTAATTAAGAAATTGAAGAGTTTGAAATATGAGGGAATGGTAAAACCCAAAATATTTTGAAGGTTAAGGAGATTGGAGGCTGGTTTAAGTGGTTTTAAATTAAAAGAGTACACTATGGTAAGTTTGGGCTACAAATCATCAAAGAACCCCCTTTATTTCACTTAACCAAACACGGCCCTCCTTCTTTCTTCGCTAAATAAAAATGACGGACTCCCTCCCTTCCCTCAAAAATGCGCCGCCCACTTCCTCCTCCCTCTTCCATCTGTCGCCTTCTCCGTTCCTTTCCTTCCGACGGCACACGGCGGCGACCGCCGTTACCCCTCACTTCTCCTCTCAGCCTCACTAAAACCTTATGCCTTTTTCTCTCCCTCGCGTCCTTCACTCCTCATCTTCGTTCTGTTTCTTCGCTCGCCATCGTCGTCCTCCATGTTTTCCGGCGAGCTCGACGACGTACGGCGGTGACGTAAGAGTAAGCTTTGGCCTTGACTTGTTTTTCGCGTGTTATGTTTCTTTCCCATGTCAATTTCTTACTTTTCCTTTTCCTTTTGGTTTTCCTGTTCGGCCAGCCACCTAAATGGCCGACTTCCGGCGGGTTTCCGGCGAGGCATGGAAGACACAAAACAAGTTTAGGTGAGCTCCCTTTCCATCATTTTCTCTCCTTTTCTGCGAGTTTGGAAGAGAGGCTGGTTAGGGTTTGATTTAGGTTTTGGGATTATGAGTTGTCAAATAGTTGAAAGTGAACCTTTAACTTTGATTCTTGTTGCTTCAAGTTTGAAGACAGTGGCTTATGCTTCAGTGTGTAGTTCCATGTTGTTGCAAATTCTGGTTCTTTTCTTTTCCCTGAACCGTTTGGATTCTGGTCCCGTGTCTCAAAATTTTTTAATTTAATCTAGGAAAAGGAAGATTTTAAATGTTAGCTAAGTGTGCAGACAAGTGTATGGTTTATTTAAAATTTTCCTTAGTTATTTTGTCCCTGTTATGCATTCAAGCATGATTTTGAATTCAAGTGACTGTTTGCTCCCAATTTCTAACTCTGTTCTTGCAATTTGGAGTGAGTTTGAGATGGGGTCAGAATTAGGGTTTAACAATCCCCCTAAAATTTATCAAGATACAAACTTTATTAAAGATGGATTATTGTAGTGCATGTCTGGTGGTTCTGCTGTTGTGTGGCTCAGAGAATTTGATTCCTTTCTCTGCTCAGCTTTTTGTGTGTGGGTACAGGGCTGTATATGCGTGTGTTTTTCTGTTTGGGTGTATTTTTCCAATTGACAGTTTATTGTTCTTTCTTTCCAATGGATTTATGCCTTGACTTGTTACAGATATTGGTGTTTGATGGTGATTTTGGGGCTTAAAAATTGTAAACAAGTCATTACTTTATGTTATGAAATTAGCCTTATGTGAGATATAAATGTGAAAGCTTGGGTTAATATGATTTTATTATAAGTTATGGTTTGATTGAATATGGAGCTGCTGTGATTGCAAGTGTGCAGTGAAATGATATTAAAAACTTGTATCATTGCTTCTATAGTAACCAAATAGATTTAGGGGAAGTTGATTCTTGTATGTGTGCTTGAGAAACATTACTTTCTTGCTATGTTTTGGGGTGTTCTGTTTTGGCTATTGATGCTTGTTTGCAAAATTACTCTTCAACTTGATGATTAAATTTGAATTTAAATGGTAATGCGAGTTTAAGGTTAATTAGATTAAAGGTCATTCAAAATTTAAGAACTCTAAAGGAGTAATTTTAATCATGGTGGGTTATTGGAATTCATGAGTATGTCATGGTGGTATGTGTTAATTGTATATGTGACTACTTGAGGTATTTATTATTATGCATGTGCGTAGTTTCCGTACCAATGATAGCCAAAGGTTGTCAAGTCTTTCTTTAATTCCAATTAGTGTGATTCTTGAAGTTATGAAATAAAGTGTTAAGTTTGATAAGTTTGAACATGCCTTTATGACATTATGTTGGGGGAATGTGTATAGGTTGTTCATCTTGTTATTTAACTTGAAATCTTTGAATAGTTGGATGTAAGATAAGTTTTACTTAAATTCTGTAAAACTGATTGAAAATCTAGTTTAATTGAGATATTCACGCAAAGAACTAAGCATAATTATTAGGGGTCTTGTCGTTTTAATATTTACTTGGGCTAACTAACTCATAAAACAATGAAGTTAGAGTATTGGGCAGGATGTGTTAAATCTTGAAATCTAAAGCTTAGGAAGACATTTGGTCGATGTTAGTTTGATTTCTCAATGGATATATGGTTAAACAAAATAGATGAATATAATAGTTGTGAACTATTATTTAGGTTAAACGAATAGTTAATGACTAAGGGTGTTCTATTCTTGTTTTGGAAACCCTGATGAGATATTGTTAATGGTTGTGGTAGTTTTGTTCTATTGTAAATAAGTTAAGCAAAACCCCTATTCTTGTACTGTTATTCTCTGTGATAAAATCATTGGTCTTCACTTGATTAAAAATCGTATTGCCTTGTTCTTGGATTGCTTTGAATTATGATTTCTTGTGTTTGTTGTTGGACTTTTGTCCTTGGTGATATGAAGGTTGTTTGTTTTATAATTGGATTTTGATTATGATTGTTATAGATACTTAAACTAAACAATAATGAAAATACTCCATAAGATATTGTAAAAGAAGAAAGGGTTGGGTAGTAATATGGAATACGAGAGAGACGTTAAAATGTTATAAAGTGAAAATGATATTAATTTATCATTTTATATCCTATCCTTATATAGGAGAAACTAAGAGAAAGTATTTGGAGGAAATCTACGAGAAATGGTAAGGAAGAACGTCAGAGTGCTAAAGGGCGACAGGTAATCACACTTAACCTTACTATAACATTGAGGGTGACGTTAGTTAGGGATTTTGTAAAATCCCTTTTCACCCTCTATATATATATTATCTTTAAAATGGTATTTTTTTATACAAAACAGGCTATCGGGTGCCTTTCAAACGCGATTATTTTCATATAAAAGGAATTTGAAATATTATACATATTATCCTGGCTGATGTTTATTCTGGTATGATATGTGAGGTTCAGATGATATTATGTGAGAGATGTTGATAGTTAGGTTGAGAGAATAAGTTGAATAGTTGAGATTGAGATAGTGAAGGGATTGATAATGGTTCATGATATTGATGATGAGATTGAAATTGATGGATATGAATACTGCGAGGTTTGCATGACACTGATATACATACGTACCATCGCGCGATGATAACTGTCGATAGGCCAATCGACAGTTATTTGTACTGATGATCCTTTTCGGATTGATTGGATCGGGGTTCATAGGTCGACTTATTGAGAGAAGTGACCTACGGTTGTTTGGCATTGAAGAGCCCAACCACCCCTACGGTTGTTTGGCATTGAAGAGTCTAACTGTTCCCGTTCTGTAATGGAAAACAGAATTGGGGTTCCCTCTCTGGAGATTGCCAGAAAGGGAAATTGTTCCCTCATTATGGAGAGGAACACAGTGTCAAATCATATAGTGAAGATTAGATGCTTGAATGCCCCGGGATGGCACAATGCATCTATAGGTGAGTGTGAGAGTTGTGGTGGTAGTAGCATTGGATTGGAGACTGGGGAGATGATATTTGGTTATGTGGAATTGACTGAGGAATTTGAGTGATATGTGAAATGTACAGATGATGACTTTGAATTGATTTGGATGGAGGGAACTTGAACGATGAATGAAAGACTTGACATGTATATATGTATTATTGATTTTTAAACTGTGGTACCCTTTAGACGCCCTTACTACCGCACATCTCACTGTTATAGTGAGTTAAGCGGTGATTACTGGGACAAATTGTCTCATCCCACGATTACTGACATTTTTGCAGGTATTCATGCACAGGCGCAAGCATCAGGAAAGGGAATTAGGTTTCAAAGGTTATTTAGATTAGTTAGTTATGTATATTGCCAATTTATATAGGCCTGCATTCGTTTCCGCATATATCTATATGTATTTGATATTATTGAACATTAGGTTGCTTATTTTTCTAACCATGTTAGGTGATTCTTTTCTAACATGGTTAGCTATTAATTATCCATGATAGCGTTCAGGTTGTATTAGTTTATTCTTTTCTATCATGGATAATGATCATTATTAGGAAATCCTTTTTCTAACTATGATAGATTTATTATTATTATGGAAATCATTTTTCTATCATAGTTAGTCAGGGTATTATTGAATTAATTAGGGAATTAGTAACACACTGTTACATTTACAAAAGGAAGATCTAAAAAGATCAAGTAACAATTACAACTCTACAAAACGATCTTGGCCAACACCATGCTCATCTTCATCTAAAAGTCATCGTAGACCATCAGGTGGGTGTTGCTGAAGGTGTTTTCCCACATCAAGCTGGAGTGCATATGAAGCCAGAAAATCTGCGCACTTATTGCCCTCTTTGTAGACATGTTGTAGTTCAATTTGTCATTCTCTACCCAGTTTAGAGAGAATCGAAGCTAGAAGGAACAATTATGCCTTCAACAGCTCCCACAAAGGAGACGACGTTCATGCCTTCCATAGCTTCATTTTTGCTCGATGTATCCCCAAAAGAAACTTTAATGACTTCCAAGGCATCTTTGGAGATATGCGAGCCACCTGGTTTCTTTCTCACCTTGAGATTATTAGCAATAGAAGAATACAATTTCACTCCATGTTTGCTCTGGAATCTACCACCACCTCTTTTCTCACTTTGCTGGGCTTCATGTTGTTTCCCCTTATCAACTAAGTGTTTTTGAGAGAGGAAGAGTAGAGTGGGGCTCATTAATTTGCTCTGGCGCTGTGTTTGTAACATCATGAAAAATAGGTCGCTCCTTCTCAATGATCATTACCGTGTGTTTAGTACTGTCAAGGCAGGAATTCAGGAGAGACGTTGAGGAGAGAGAGGAAAAGAGATAACATACCTACAAATTTGTTAAAAGTGTAAGACTAAGTTTCTGTTAAAAAAATATAAGGTTAAATTTTGAATTTAGATAATTATTCGTCATGAATATAATATGATCAATCAATTTGTTTTTTTATCAGATCACTATAATTTGATTTTTTACCTGATCACTATAACTAACTAATTAGTATCAATCCTGCGCAATCCGTCCGTGAAACATTATATTGTACATAGTTTTGATAACATACACACTACATTATAATATAAATAAATACACAACTCTGATACTAAAATATTATTAATATTTGTTAAAATTTAATAAATTTTACTAAAATTTACTACCTCTGGTCCTAAATATAGGACCTAGATGACTTTTTTTTGGAGAGGTTAAGGTTGCAAAATAGTCTATTAAAATCATGACATATTTGATATATTTTTAGATTATCTATTAGTTTATAAGTAAAATAAACTAGTTTAAGGGAAAAAATTAGGTAAATCAATTTATAATCAACTTATTTTGTTTTTTTATAGGATTTTCTAAAAAAGTCAATTAGGTCTTATATTTAGGACCGGAGGGAGTATCATTTACCTTTCTTATATTTATTAAAATCATATAACTTTACTACAATTTTATACTCCATTAAATATATGTGAAACATTATATTTAAATTGAATATATAATTATCATTAACTATAATAATTTTTCTGTTAAAAAACTATAATAAATTTAATTTATTTTGAATAACTTAATCGAAAGGAACAATTGATCATAAATGATATGCGAATGAAATAAATTTAAATTAAATATACTACATATTTTTTTAGATGTAGAATAAATTAGGATGTTGACAAGTGGACTAATCCGAACATAGCAAGTGGATCAATTAGAATGCAACAACCTTTCTTGTATAAAAAAATTAAAATATAATTAGAGAATAATTTGGGATAACAAAATTTGATGGAAAAACCAAGAAGATAATAATTACGACTAAATGATGAAGTTAATTCAAATAAAATATATATTTAAGGAATAAACTTGTAAAATAGTTGAGAGAAAAAATAGGTTAAGATAGAAATTTAGGTTATATGATTTATAAAATATATAAAATAAAAAATAAGTAACTAAATTAAAAAACTTGGTCAAACATGATATAGATAGATAGATGAATTCGATAAAACAAATATTTAAATTTCACACATCACATTTTAGATAGACGCTTTTAACCGTTTTTTTTTCCTTTTTTTATCCTCAAAGTCATCATGTATTGAGATTTGAATGGTACTTGTTTCATTTTGTGCCTCCTTGGCCCAGGTTCCTAGGATTCAAGAAGACAATAACACTGAAAAGGAAGATGCTGGTGAACTTAATAGATCAGTACACTACAGGCTCATTAAGCTGGGATGAGTTCTCTGCTATTGTAAAGCAAACTCATGCCTCTGAAATGGGAAGTCCCAAAACAAGAGTGGCCATACCAGAAAAACCCAAAGAAGAAGATTACTTCTACGCCAATCCACAAGAATGTTTGCAAATGTTTGATGATGAAGCACGTGATGATATTAAGAGTTTGGGGCTCTGATTCATGTACATGGTTACACTCATTTCTACACAGTGGCAGTTGGTGTATATATATGTGTGTGTATATCTTGTGGAAGGTCTTTGGTTCTTGGCAAGGAAAAGATTTTGGAAGAAGAAACTGAAACTGCATGGTTATTTTTCACTAGGATAATTATCATTATTGTGATAACATCTTATCTTTTTAAGGTCTTTGATGGAGAGGATTTCGTAAAGCAATTGTAAGTGATGTCAAATCTTCATCACCATCATTGAAAAGTGCATTATTTCTATTCATTTGTTTCTAATTAATGTCATATCTTTTTCCCCAATTGTTTACTCTAATGGCAACAGAAGTTCCACTAACAGAGAGGCTTATAAAAATAGTGATAAGGAAATTTGTTCACCAAATGCTCCACCATTTCTCTCAGGGTGAAATTTGGAATTAAACTATAGATCAAGAGGAAAGACTAGAAAAATGTGGTTGTTGTTGGGTAGAGGACCCTGAGGAATAGTTAAAATCATAACTTCCCTAAGTTGTAATTAGTTTATAGAAAAAAAAAACATTTGTATTCATATGTTTAAGATGGATCGAACTTGGATAGAAAAAATGTTACTCCATTCATCCCAAATATATAAGATCTATTTGTCTAATTTGATTCGGTGAATGTTAGTTAAACATGTTAAAATTATAGGCTAAAGTATACTTTTGATCCCTTATGTTTGCATCAAGTTTCAATTTGGTCCTTTATGTTTGGAAAATATACTTTTAGTCCTTTTTTGTTAACACCGTTAGTTTAACTTAACGGAAAATGTTAACTTAACAATTTTAAATGATAAATGATTATTTTAAATGATTATCTTATATTTTCAATATTTATCATTTTTGGTCCAATTTCATTATAAAATAATCATTTAGAATTGCTAAGTTAGCATTTTCCGTTAAGTTAAACTAACGGTGTTAACAAAAAAGGACTAAAAGTGTATTTTCCAAACATAAAGACCAAATTGAAACTTGATGCAAACATAAGGGACCAAAAGTATACTTAAGCCAAAATTATATGATATTATCAATGCAGCCCAAACATACTTTTATCCACATTCTCTGTTTTCATGCTTTTTTATTATTGAGAACCATTAAATATATAGGATTAATTTAAGGAAAATTTTCCCCTCAACATTTTGAGAAGGCATTTGGGATTCCTAAATATTGGATCAAACTCTACTCCCTCTTTAGGTCAATTCAGAGCCCAAAAAGTGGGATTATCCAATCATTTTTAACAACGAATTCACGTTTTGGCAGTCATACACTAATTTTGTTGGGCCTCTCCACCCTCCAATTTGACCATATATAGCGCAAGTGCGCAACACAATATAGAGCGAAAACTCCTTTCTTATTGAGCTTGAAAATGATTAATTAGTATCAAGTCAAGGTAGATTTATGATATTTTTAATTGAGTTAATATTCAATTATGGCCAGCCAATAATTTACAAAGTGTTAATATGGCAAACGAATAATTAATGATATCAAAAAAATGTCCAATTTTAGTAATGTAGCTTATTATCCATTAACACTGTCAGCTGCTGCTGGTGACTACCAGCTATTGGCGACGATATGAATTGCATGCAACAACTTTCCCAAAAAGTGTGTGTGTATGATGAGATTTGGGTCTTTTTCATTGGTTCTGAAAATTCATGTCTTGTAAGAATATTGAAATAGGGAGCACCTCTCTAGAATCTTATATTTTTTTAGGTTTTTATTTATCTTTTTGTCTCCAAAGATGTAGGCAATCCATATTTTCAATTTTAGAATTAATCTTCTTTTGGCATTTAAGCTTTTGAGATTAATCGATAAAACTTAAATAATTAACAAGTTATTTGCAGTTAATGATATACATATAGCATTTTGTATTTGAATTTGCAGCGTTTGCAAAATATTCACGCTTTACCGCACTGGTCTTCAAGGATATTTGCCATTGATCGAGATTTTTTATTTATCATTTTAATTTTCAATACTTGACAACTTAAAGTTGCTTCAAGCAAAGGGCAAAAGCATATCTTGGTTATACACACACACACACACCTTTTTTCTAAATTTTGTCTTCATTTGATCATTTTGATGTGGTTTTGTGGAAATGAAGGAAACAAGATAAAGTATTTATACATGCCACTCTAAATTTCGCTGTTGGCGGACTGATGAACATCAAGTGTTCACTATCATTATTACATAATTAAATGTAATTTGGTTAGTTCAAATTAAACATATTTTACAATTTCTTATTTAAAAGTTATTTTCATATGTACATGATAAAAAAATGAAGACAATATTTTAATTGTTAGTTTATCGTAAAAAATTTAAGAAAATTAGTAGCTCAAAATTGTAAATACAGACCTTTAAGTCTGCATTTGACTGGTGTACAGCTTACCACGATGATAATTACCATGTAATGCTAGCTATTATATATATTGTGATGAGTACTTAAAGTGATTACCATATTCATTTTAGTCATATATGTTGATAAGTAATAGATATATGTGGACATAATATAGGGATCGACTTGTTAAATAACCATTTGATAAAAAATTTTAATATCCATGATATGATCAGTACTATATATATAAACATATATCGACGAATAAATCAAAATTCTTTACCGCTAAAGGACATGTTAAAATTAAAAGGAACTTTGAAGATTCATTATAAATCAATTTTGTAGGAAACATTGTACAGTACACACTGGTGATGCAATATTAATGATTATTATCAATAAAAAAACAACTTCAAAGTAGCTTATTTAAGCTATAGCTATATAGAATAATGCGAAAAACATTAACGTGAACATAATTTTCTGCATGTATAAACAAGATATTCAAATTTGAATACATGACATTGCTGCAATGAAATCATCACGCATAACATACTCTACAATCCGTAAAATACGTAGTAGGTGATCATAATAAGGAGAAATATTAAAATATAAGAAATATGTAGAAAATTATGCTCATACCTCAAATACAGGTTTAATTTGATCCTTACGTAGTACTCTATGAGATATTGGAGGGGAAATAATAGATAATCGAAGGTATATATATCATATATATGATCTATTATCCTTGCGCTTATCTAGCAACCTTTCCTTTTATACACGTCACAAGTTTCCTTATTTGAACGAGGAGGAGACGGATTGGGGAGGCAGCCAGTGTATCTTTGGTGTGGAGGACATTGAGGAATTGCTTTATTGTTTTTGTTTTGAGTTCCTGGCATTGTGACCTGACCAAGATTCATAATGTGAGAGACAGTGAGATAAGAATCTTCGGAAAACATTGTGGCCTTCGTTAGATTTTCGATGTAACTGTTGTTATTGTTGGCCTCCTGAAGAGTCTTCATCAATAATGGATCTCCAAAACCCTCGAGGCTAAGGAACAAGTAGCTCATCGTCGTGACGATTACCAAGAGAAGCGTTTTCGCCATATTATTGCTTTCAACTCTCTCAACTCAACTCTTGTTCTGCTTTTTTTGTTTTTGCAGTAGTAGTTGTACTCTTAATTTAAAGGCAAACACACAATCTTAACTTTTTATATAAGAGAGATGAATGCCGGTAATTTTTTTTTCTCGGGGTAATAAGATACAATTTTGTTCATACACACAGGTTTTTGTTTGATTGCTAATCAATCGCCTTCGGAGTATGAAAGGGGAGGCAAAATCACTCTAATCATTAATTGAAAGAAACTAATGTTGAGAGTTACAAAATTAATGTTAATTTTTGTTGATAAGAAAATTAGCGTTAACTATTAACATTTTTATTTGCAATTCAAGGGCAATATACTCAATTTTAAAACTTTCAGGGTGATAATATTTAATCGCTGATAAAAAAATCTTTTGGATGCTTAACTTTCACACGAAATCTCCCCAGACAAAATTGAACTTTTATTAACTTTTTATGTAATTTCGGTCATATAGAACTTTATGGTTTTTTAAAGCTTAAAGAATCTTATCCATACTTCTCCCTCAAAAGAATGATGTCCAGTCGATCGTAAAGAGAAAAGAAGGATAGATAATGTGGGGAAGTGAGTTTGACCTCATCGTATCCCTTTGTCCAACTCGCTGACAACAAGGTTAGAATCTTTAATAGCTAGTAGGACATGCTTGCATGTGAACAAGGATATACGAATAGACATGTTTCTTTTAGCGCTCCAAGTTTATGGATGACCCGGCGTTCTTAATTGTGAGTGGAAAATTACTAAGACCAGCAATTCGGTTTTTGTTTCATCACTTCATGCATAATTTAGCATTTAAACGATCTGTAGGGACTTGTGCTAAAAAAACGATCTATAGGGGCTTCTAAAAAGGTTTAAGGATATTTTTGTTGTAACACCTAATCTTTTTGCTACTATACTATATCATTTTAATAGATTTTCAAATATTTTTCTTATTGTAGAAATCCCAAAAATACTAATAACTTAAAACTTTTCTTTTCAAAATATTTTCCTAACATTTCATTTCTCAAAATAGGTTTTTCAGTTAAATCAAATTGCAAATCTAGAGGTTAGTTAATTTTATACTTTATAAAGATTCTCCATATTCTCCACATATCTACCCTTTTTATTATCTATCATGTTACTATTATTATATTTATTTTTATTATTATTATTATACGCTCAAATCAAAGTATTGGTTATCGCACGACAATCCCTCTATTAGGGATGCTTTCTATTTCTAAGTTTAAGCATTTACATAATAATAATACAATTGCTATGCAAGCTCATGCTTGCTTTAGTTCGCCTGTTTTCACCAAAAATATTTCTCAAATATATACAGACGTCGGAATACCTATGGATGATTGGCTTCTTGTTATCCCACATGTGCACTCCAAAAAATAACCCACCTTATATCCTCCATCTCACCAGCACCAAGAGCCTCTGAAAAAGCAGCAGTTAAACCAGTTTACTTCATATACATGCATATAATAATAATAAACATAAATATATCCTTTTTCATGAAAATGATAACGATAATCCCTCCAGCCAATGCTGGGGCCTCAACTACCACTAATAACGAGATACCCGCTAAATAGTGGAGGCACCTTTACCTGCAGGATTTAACATAAGCTCTGGTATAGGGGGAGCTACCCACCTATACCTTGGAGTACTCCACTCAATAATTCCTCAAACATTCATCAACAATTCTCAATATTCCTCATTGTTCCTCAATAATACTCAAATATTGCTCAATATTCCTCAAAGGATTAAACATCATCATGATCATAAAATAAATAATTTTCATAAAAATCTACGAACATTTATCATAATATATATGAAGTAAACTGCTACCTCAACACTTTGCACATTACTGTTACTCCTTCTCCGTGTCTGTCTGCTGCTCCAACATTTTCTCCTATTATTGCATAATGTATTAGAAATAAACGACTATTCTATATAATAACCAACGTCTCTCCCGAACCTATATTACTACCCAATTTTCTTTCTAGAGTACACCTTCGTCATTCTCTAATTAAGCTCTTTTACTTAATCTTTTCTGATTCTCAAAGTTTGTCTACCTTAAGACCTAAGACCTCTTAAGATTTTTAAGACATTTAGTACATAATCACCCATAATAAACCAACTAAAAGAAATTGTCAATTTGAAAGTTCACAATTCACAAACAACCTTAAATAAATAGCAAATACTTATGTAACATTCATAACATCAAAGTTCATCCAATTAAACCTCCATGCATGCATAAATGTCTTTAGGGAATATAATTTCACTTCATCACTAAACAGAGACCAAAAAAGGGAATAGAGAAGAAACCTCATTTTCTATGTTCCAAGCTTATTTTCAAGATATGCAAAGATTTGAACTTACATGAACCATAATGTAACTAATTATATCTAAAGCTTCCAACTTAGTTTCTCAAGTCTAAACCTCGAATTGTAATAAATTCAATAAACATTCTTACATATTAAACATTACAGTTAAATACTAATCAGAAGATTAAACCATTACAATTACCTTATAGGAATACTTAAGTGTTAGCTTTCACATTCCGTCACTTAAAGCTATTATTATAACTTATACAGCCATTTCTTCAAGACACCATCTAAATGGTTCAAACAAACAGAATTTCTAAATAATCCTAGCACATAATTGGCAAAACAAAGAATTAGAATACCAAGCAATAGTAAGACCAAATTGAAAAGCAATCATAGTCAACACTTCTCATATTCGACAATCAAACCTCAATCTAATATTAAGTTTCCAACTTGAGAACTTAATCAACTAACCAAAAGTTGTACTCACTTTCTTCTACAATAGATACTTTCAACTCCCTTTCTCAAAATTTACCTCATGTCTCAACTTAATCCTAATCTTAACAATATCTTCCTTCCACCAGCAATTTCATTTCTAACTTCTCAACTAAACTCCCTTACATCCATATTTTCAATTCTAATCAGCAAATTCATCGTGCTAACTCCTAACATCACACTAAACAACTATTATTCACATTATCCTACTATCAAAAGCTTCCCAATCTGAAAGACTGAACAAAACAGCCCTATAGTCCCAAATCATATATCCAAACAGCAGTTTTCACATGAGTTCTCACTATACCTTTAACAAACCTCAAGTTATATATCATTTCCTAAATAATTCAACTACCATAGTGATACTTAAACAAATTTTTTTTATCTTTTATGTTTACTCCAAAATCATATGATTAGTTGACCATACAAACCCTAGTATCCTAATTTCTACATCACCAACAAATTGTAAAACTCTAACCCAAAATTATGCAAATTATGATCCAACTTCAAACTACACTTCTAATCATCATACTACTTATTTTATATTCTCAAAAAGAACTTCTATCACATAGTTGAACACCAACAGATTCTTATTCTGCAGTACCTATATCAAACAAAATATGGCAACTAAAGAAACAAAAGAACACATATTTTTCAAAGCATAGACCAATCAGATAAAGACTCAAATTGAACAAATAACTTCATTACTTTTCTTTGAAAGGCTGACCAACAAAATTAAGTCAAGAGAATCATATGCCAGTACAACATACAAGCAGCATCATACACAATGACAAAACTTGGGAGTTTTCAAACAAAATAAGTCAAACCTACAATCAACTCTAAAACTTTCTTCAACAACATCAAAATCAAAGCTCAAACTTCATTTTAATGGGTGTGAAATATATATAATTTCGATTTAATCAACACCCTCTTCGGCCTCCCCCTCTCCACTCACCCAAATTAAAGAAAATATAAAGGAATAAGAGAAAAGTCACCTAAACTGGGTTATGGTCTTGCATATACCAAACGAGCCTTCCTCCTTGCCTTTGACGAGGAAGAGAAAAACAGAGCGTGAGAGGAGGGAGTAAAACGAAAATGGTATAAGGAAGGAGGAGTGTCAAACCGAGAGAGATTTGGGAGAGTGATGGAGAGGATGACTGATGAATTGATGATGATGATGATCAGAATAGAAAAGGAAGAGTTGAGAGTGAGTTATGAGATAATGACAATGGTGAGGATAATGACGGTGAGGTGTATATATATTAGAAATTAGTGGGTGTGGTTAATTGTGAGAGATAAATATGAATTAAAAGGGAAAAGATATTTCAGAAAGAATGAATGGATGAGATTTGAAGAGGGTGAAGATGAATTTGGAATGATATTTTGAGTCCCAATATGATTTATCTAGATATGTTTTAGTTCCCAAATTTATTTCTAAAATTTCCTAAAAACTAAACAATACCCCAAGATTCCAAATTTTGCCTTATTTATTGTCATAGAAATTTGGGGTGTTACAATTCTCTCCCCCTAAAATAATTTCGTCCTCGAAATTATCAGAGATTACCTCGAATCATATGTTCTAGTATCACTTTTTTTTTAATACCGTTTTAACAATTTATCCTACTGAATTTAAGCCACTTGACTTCCCATCCATCTTTAATAAACATTCTTGTGCTCAAGTAAACCTTATTCTATTAGCTCTTAACTTAGGATACTAAAGCAACAACACAATTTCCATTGTACTATTATATATATGTCCTCCTTTTCATCAATCCCTAACTAAATGACAGTTTCAACTCAACATTCTATTTAATACCAAACAGTATTAACAAATACTCAACATTAAAATTCCCTATACTAAACAATAATCCATAATCTTGTGCTTGTCTCAAATTATTCTCAAACAACTACTATAATAAAATTCCATATCCTATAAACTCAGCAATCATTTCCATCATAAACATCATCTACTCCAATTTATCATCCTTCATTCATCAATAATGAAATAAACTTCTTGCACCTTTTAAAATTCACAATGTCCATAATCAAAATGCCACTCCTTCTAGCTTTCCTAAAAAGAACTCAATCAACATAGTAAATAAAAATTCCACATAGTCAATCTTCACTAGCATGATCCTTTATTCTCATCACTTAGCAATTAAACAATCATAAATACTTACTACAATTCAAGCTTACTTCATACACATACAAGAACATGAAATTATTCTTATTTATGTCAAACGTAGATTCAGCATCCTTAAATCATTCTCAAGATCATTTTCATTGTTAAAACTAGATTAAATTGAGGAAGTGATCATAACTCAAAATACAAGCAGCAATATCATTATCTTCAAATAATAGAACCAACTATAACTATTCAAAAATCACAACTTCTTATATATTTCGTGTTTGAAAATTATTTTCCAATATGGTTTACAACCCAAATTTACTCTAAACACATCCTAAATTTCAATATAAAAAAAAATTACGTGTACACTCCCAAGTTTTCACAAGTGACCAGAATCTTCTTATACCTCCATTCAAGTACTAAAGTGATCTCTCTCTCTCTCTGTGTGTTTTTTTTTTCACTGTGTACATTACATTTCCTGCCCCTCAACAAAATTTCTTACCGTTCATTTTGACATTCAGTATTATACTTTTCATCATATTCTGCATTCACAATCTAACATTTCTAATTCAAAATTACATTTCTCAAAACAACATATCTAAACCCCTTTTTTTAATCCATAAGTTCAAAATCTAAAATACCTTAAAATGCTTAAATCATTCTCAATATATAGTCTAGGAACTAAATAACTTGAGTCATATATTCCATCAACGACCTTCCTCCCCAACTATTTTTGTAACAATACATTCTAATATAATTCTATAAACTTTGAAATTACAAAAACTGAGATATCCTGAGATTAATTTTTCCAAAATTTGACATGGATTATTCAATTGTCTCAAAAACATATACCTGCTATTGGTCATCATATCCAAATCATATCTTGTCTCCAATTACTTTAATCAAAAACTTCCTTCTCAAAATATCAGCTTCAAATCTAAACTGAACATCCCTTCTCCCATGCTTTATCACATATTTACGGATTCTAAAATGTATATCTATAGCTCAAAAGTATCATAACATTTCATCCTAAACAAAGAGTCAAAGGAAGAATCTAGAAATCAACATCCTTAACTTCTCAATATTAGGACATCATCTTAGATTATATTACGCATAATAACCTTCATGATACACTCTAATCCAAAATTTTACTCAAACAACATGCTTAAACCAGATATCAAAACAATTTTTCACAATGTAAAGCTTCTTGACTTAAAATTACATTCAATACAACCCAACATAAAACATGATATAAAACTCACATCATAATATGTCCTTGACATATGACTGTTTATAAACCCTAAATCATAATCCTCATGTCATCTTCCTTACCAGAAACTATTTTTCACCTATAAAAACCATCCTTTTAATACTTAAATTCTTACTTCTACTTACTATAATATTAAGATATAACAATAACAACAAGCTTTAATAATTTAGCTTCCCCATAACACATCATAACATCTTGATTGCTAACTAAACCTCCCAACTACACAGCCTTAACTATTCTAATCTCTCATTATGAACCATCATTCGTTTCTATCATAAATAAAATTTGGACGTACTATTAGAATTTAATCTCCCTTGCTCCTATTCCTCAAATATCAGCCAAATTTTCATGGAATTAGTTCTAATTAAACCATAATTCCTTCCGAAATCACAAAGTCTCAAGATCAAATAGCCATAACTGAAAATCACATTTTGACCCATACAAAATTGTTTTTTTTTGGTCGAAATATAAAAATGGTTTAACCTTATATCATTCATATACATCTAGCAATAATTTGCATTCAGCTTGCTTGGTAGCTCTGATGAAAAAAAAATAAAAAAAATAAGAAAAATAGCATCATCACTATTAAAAAGATTTCCAAAATCTATGTTGTCTTTGTTTTCATATCTTCCCAAAATAAACTATCTCATTTGAACCATTTAAGATTCTCATGTACCACCAACCATCTCAAAATCTTTATGATAATACTAGTTCATGACTCCAAGAAATAACTTCCATTTTCAGAATTTCATGCAGAATTTGGGACTGCCAAATACATAAATAACACCACATAATTAAATTTTCATACACAAACTTGTTCCTTATTTATCTATGCTCTTTACTAAACTCGTTTCCTAAACAATAACCTGCAACATAATAAAATCCCAAGAAATCTATATGATAAAATGCTTATGTTAACAAATTCCTACTCTTTCTCTCACATAACTATTGATTTCTAAATTTGCTACTAATTATAAAACACACACAAATCATACATCAAGTCATAGATTCAGCTGTCACAGAATAGAGAAGCATCATTCTCATAGTTATCTTAACACAAATCAATCAACGTAACCTTGGAATATTAAATTCAAGAAACCACGCATTATTTATGATCAAGCTGTTCAGCATAAATAACCCTTCCTCCTACAAAATTCTTGGTAGTTCCTTCTTTTCATTTTTTTTTCAGTTTAATTAACTCACTAAGAAATCGACAAGAAACAATAAGAACTGACACAATAACACACTCAATTACTACAAACAAGTCTAGATCTTCATAAGCAAATTTGAATCATAATATTGAACCACTGTTAAAGAGAATGCGCAAGTCTACTTAACAATCCTATGAAATTAAAATTAACAATAGAAAGGGAAGAAAGAAAGTCAATAGTTATAACCAAAATAGAGCAATGATAATCAAATGAGAATCTCACATTCAAACAGAAATGAGATGTACCAATCCATCTTTCTACTTTGTATGATCTTATAATTAATATTTTATCTTACAGTAACACTAATTCATTACTTTTTGGTTTTACTTGATAATGTCAATCATATTGATTCCTACAAACATATATCAACAAAAGCACCATCCAATTTCCACAAATGAACTTAACTTTGATGCAATCTTCAAATTCTTAAAATAACTCATTCATTCCTCATTTAACATCTAACTCTCTTTTCTTCAAATCTCCATAATGCACCAAATCATCAAAATATCAAATATATCGTCAAAAAAATTCCAATCTTTGACATCCACAAAATGATTCCAATAATTTATAAAAAAAATAACATTATCTAATACTTCCCCTTTAACCTTAAAGTTCTCAAATATTCTCCTTAGTTATTATATATTTCTTTCTTTTCTCCTCTTAACCTACAAGGTCTTCAATGATGCCTCGACTATGATTATGTCGAGATCATAATTATATTTGAGACCCCAAGAAGAATCCTCATTAATTAAACCTCTTCAAAAATTCATACCATATCATGCATATTTACTTCCTTCTTTAGTCTTATTTGTCTCTAGTCTAGTCTAGGCATTGCCTAAATATCTGTTCTACAAGTAGCCTCTAGTTTCATCTGCAATAAATGCCACTTATTTGCTTTTATAAGAATACCTCTAGGCCATTGCAACATCATAATTCAGTTATATATACTTCCTCCTTGAATTTCACATCTCCTATTATGTAAATTCAAACTTATTTCCTCAACCATACAATTAATAACGTCTCATAATTCTAAACTCAAATAGTCTCCATTCACTATAATTTTTAACTCAACTATTTCAAATTCTATTATACTTCTTTATTTGACTTCACTTACTAGGCTACTCCTTTTTACTTAAATTGCTTCGTTGTCTTTAAAGTCTATACTAACAAATATGCTTGAAACATACCTAAGTGTATAAACTCCTATAACATCTTTTTTTCTCACTAATTGGGTTCTTCACACAATTCCTCTCTCTCTTTTTTTTTTACTCCATTTCCTAAGACGTTCCTCTTTTGACCTCATTTGTTACTATATCATCAAAATACTTTATCCTAATGACTCCATTTCCTACATGTCTCTTAATCAAATGGTCCTTCACAATATACTTCTTCTTTCTATCTCTTACTATTAGTAAGATGGTTCCTAAGGTTTTCTAAAGGTGATATAACGGTATCCATAAATATCTAACTAGTGAGCAAAGTGTTCTAGCTAAACTATGCCAGAACCTTTGCTCTGATACCAAAATGTAACACATAATCTTTTTGCTACTATACTATATCATTTTAATAGATTTTCAAATATTTTTCTTATTGTAGAAATCCCAAAAATACTAATAACTTAAAACTTTTCTTTTCAAAATATTTTCCTAACATTTCATTTCTCAAAATAGGTTTTTCAGTTAAATCAAATTGCAAATCTAGAGGTTAGTTAATTTTATACTTTATAAAGATTCTCCATATTCTCCACATATCTACCCTTTTTATTATCTATCATGTTACTATTATTATATTTATTTTTATTATTATTAGGCTAAAGTATGTTTTTGGTCCCTTAACTTTGGAGAAAGTCATGTTTTGGTCCCTTAACTTTGAAAAGTGTGTTTTTGGTCCCTAATTTTGGAGAAAAAGTATGCTTTTGGTCCCTTAACTTTGAAAAGTGTGTTTTTTATCCCTTAACTTTGGACAAAGGGATGTTTTTAGTCCTTTCAAAAAATGATAAAATATGTTTTTAGTCTCTTCTTTCCAAAATTTAGGGACTAAAACAAGACTTTGTGCAAACCTAAGAACCAAAAACATACTTAAACCGAATTTAAAATGACTAAAAACACAAATTTCAAAGTTAAAGGACTAAAAGATGACTTTGTCCAAAATTTAGGGACCAAAAACACACTTTCCAAAGTTAAGGGACCAAAACATGACTTTCTCCAAAGTTAAGGGACCAAAAACATACTTTAGCCTTATTATTATTATACGCTCAAATCAAAGTATTGGTTATCGCACGACAATCCCTCTATTAGGGATGCTTTCTATTTCTAAGTTTAAGCATTTACATAATAATAATACAATTGCTATGCAAGCTCATGCTTGCTTTAGTTCGCCTGTTTTCACCAAAAATATTTCTCAAATATATACAGACGTCGGAATACCTATGGATGATTGGCTTCTTGTTATCCCACATGTGCACTCCAAAAAATAGCCCACCTTATATCCTCCATCTCACCAGCACCAAGAGCCTCTGAAAAAGCAGCAGTTAAACCAGTTTACTTCATATACATGCATATAATAATAATAAACATAAATATATCCTTTTTCATGAAAATGATAACGATAATCCCTCCAGCCAATGCTGGGGCCTCAACTACCACTAATAACGAGATACCCGCTAAATAGTGGAGGCACCTTTACCTGCAGGATTTAACATAAGCTCTGGTATAGGGGGAGCTACCCACCTATACCTTGGAGTACTCCACTCAATAATTCCTCAAACATTCATCAACAATTCTCAATATTCCTCATTGTTCCTCAATAATACTCAAATATTGCTCAATATTCCTCAAAGGATTAAACATCATCATGATCATAAAATAAATAATTTTCATAAAAATCTACGAACATTTATCATAATATATATGAAGTAAACTGCTACCTCAACACTTTGCACATTACTGTTACTCCTTCTCCGTGTCTGTCTGCTGCTCCAACATTTTCTCCTATTATTGCATAATGTATTAGAAATAAACGACTATTCTATATAATAACCAACGTCTCTCCCGAACCTATATTACTACCCAATTTTCTTTCTAGAGTACACCTTCGTCATTCTCTAATTAAGCTCTTTTACTTAATCTTTTCTGATTCTCAAAGTTTGTCTACCTTAAGACCTAAGACCTCTTAAGATTTTTAAGACATTTAGTACATAATCACCCATAATAAACCAACTAAAAGAAATTGTCAATTTGAAAGTTCACAATTCACAAACAACCTTAAATAAATAGCAAATACTTATGTAACATTCATAACATCAAAGTTCATCCAATTAAACCTCCATGCATGCATAAATGTCTTTAGGGAATATAATTTCACTTCATCACTAAACAGAGACCAAAAAAGGGAATAGAGAAGAAACCTCATTTTCTATGTTCCAAGCTTATTTTCAAGATATGCAAAGATTTGAACTTACATGAACCATAATGTAACTAATTATATCTAAAGCTTCCAACTTAGTTTCTCAAGTCTAAACCTCGAATTGTAATAAATTCAATAAACATTCTTACATATTAAACATTACAGTTAAATACTAATCAGAAGATTAAACCATTACAATTACCTTATAGGAATACTTAAGTGTTAGCTTTCACATTCCGTCACTTAAAGCTATTATTATAACTTATACAGCCATTTCTTCAAGACACCATCTAAATGGTTCAAACAAACAGAATTTCTAAATAATCCTAGCACATAATTGGCAAAACAAAGAATTAGAATACCAAGCAATAGTAAGACCAAATTGAAAAGCAATCATAGTCAACACTTCTCATATTCGACAATCAAACCTCAATCTAATATTAAGTTTCCAACTTGAGAACTTAATCAACTAACCAAAAGTTGTACTCACTTTCTTCTACAATAGATACTTTCAACTCCCTTTCTCAAAATTTACCTCATGTCTCAACTTAATCCTAATCTTAACAATATCTTCCTTCCACCAGCAATTTCATTTCTAACTTCTCAACTAAACTCCCTTACATCCATATTTTCAATTCTAATCAGCAAATTCATCGTGCTAACTCCTAACATCACACTAAACAACTATTATTCACATTATCCTACTATCAAAAGCTTCCCAATCTGAAAGACTGAACAAAACAGCCCTATAGTCCCAAATCATATATCCAAACAGCAGTTTTCACATGAGTTCTCACTATACCTTTAACAAACCTCAAGTTATATATCATTTCCTAAATAATTCAACTACCATAGTGATACTTAAACAAATTTTTTTTATCTTTTATGTTTACTCCAAAATCATATGATTAGTTGACCATACAAACCCTAGTATCCTAATTTCTACATCACCAACAAATTGTAAAACTCTAACCCAAAATTATGCAAATTATGATCCAACTTCAAACTACACTTCTAATCATCATACTACTTATTTTATATTCTCAAAAAGAACTTCTATCACATAGTTGAACACCAACAGATTCTTATTCTGCAGTACCTATATCAAACAAAATATGGCAACTAAAGAAACAAAAGAACACATATTTTTCAAAGCATAGACCAATCAGATAAAGACTCAAATTGAACAAATAACTTCATTACTTTTCTTTGAAAGGCTGACCAACAAAATTAAGTCAAGAGAATCATATGCCAGTACAACATACAAGCAGCATCATACACAATGACAAAACTTGGGAGTTTTCAAACAAAATAAGTCAAACCTACAATCAACTCTAAAACTTTCTTCAACAACATCAAAATCAAAGCTCAAACTTCATTTTAATGGGTGTGAAATATATATAATTTCGATTTAATCAACACCCTCTTCGGCCTCCCCCTCTCCACTCACCCAAATTAAAGAAAATATAAAGGAATAAGAGAAAAGTCACCTAAACTGGGTTATGGTCTTGCATATACCAAACGAGCCTTCCTCCTTGCCTTTGACGAGGAAGAGAAAAACAGAGCGTGAGAGGAGGGAGTAAAACGAAAATGGTATAAGGAAGGAGGAGTGTCAAACCGAGAGAGATTTGGGAGAGTGATGGAGAGGATGACTGATGAATTGATGATGATGATGATCAGAATAGAAAAGGAAGAGTTGAGAGTGAGTTATGAGATAATGACAATGGTGAGGATAATGACGGTGAGGTGTATATATATTAGAAATTAGTGGGTGTGGTTAATTGTGAGAGATAAATATGAATTAAAAGGGAAAAGATATTTCAGAAAGAATGAATGGATGAGATTTGAAGAGGGTGAAGATGAATTTGGAATGATATTTTGAGTCCCAATATGATTTATCTAGATATGTTTTAGTTCCCAAATTTATTTCTAAAATTTCCTAAAAACTAAACAATACCCCAAGATTCCAAATTTTGCCTTATTTATTGTCATAGAAATTTGGGGTGTTACATTTGTCCTTAAACTTTTCTCCTCTCTTCTCCCTAATAAACATGAATTATCCCAATACATCTGAAGCCATGATCAAGATTCCCCAAATCATATCCTACCCGGCCCTATGATTATTTTGACTAGATATTAAGTTGACACATAATAATATGAGGATTTGATAAATAAGAAAAAAGGGGCATGAATATTATTATCATTTAATACTAGCTAGCTAATCTTATAACAAAATTCACTTCAACCTTCTTCTTGTAGGTACAAGAAGGCATTTGAACTCATTTTGAAACTTCTGGGCATTGAACTCATTTTGACTCATAATTTAGTCAAAGACCATGTGGCTTGAAAGGATAAAGCTTGCATTGAACTCATTTTGTGGGCAAGGCATTTGAAGACCCAGTAAGAAACAAAAGGAAGGCTTGTATGTGGGAGCTAAGGTCCAACAAAGTGTTCACCACGTGAGGGGCATTAAAGAAAGAAATAGATAGATTTGCTAAGGAGGGTCACGGGTTCAAGTAGGAGGGTTCAAGTAGGAGGCGGCATTTTAACATATACATACACCATATGCATCTTCCTCAAAAATAACCTGGGCAGCGGAACACACACAAAACCCCATATCTAAAACTCTCTCAACTTCCTCTCCTTCCATCTTCATTTCCTCTTGCATTTCTTCCTCCTCCCACCCATTTCTTTTCACTTCCTTATACACCCAAGCTCCATAGCAAAGATTTCCCCTTCATAACATTTGGGATTATTAATGTTATTATAAGAAGTTAGGATTTTAACTCTTGAATAGGGACGAATACGCATGAGTTTCAAGTTTCAAAAGGGAGTTTCTATATTTCATCTTTTGTGTTAGCAATGAGTTTTCAATTACTAGATTTAGGTTTTGCAATTTGTAGTTATACGTTATAGATGCATGGTAATATGTGGTTTAGATTTATGATGAGGATTATTTGTGCTCCTCAATATATATGGTATTATATATGTCTCATTATCGCTTTATTGCTTTTTTTCTATTAAGCGTGTTTTTGCTTAGATAGTTTGAAAGAAGTGAGATTATAATAAAACCTAAAACGTTGCTAATCCTTAATCACACACCAAGAGGTTTTAATAATGCTTAAATGAATGGATTCTTTACTTTATGCATTAGACTTACCAATCAATATGGTATAATGTGGTTGTTGGGTAGAGGACCCTGAGGAATAGTTAAAATCATAACTTCTCTAAGTTGTAATTAGTTTATAGACAAAAAAAAATATTTGTAATTTTGTATTCATATGTTTAAGATGGATCGAACTTAGATAAAAAATGTTACTCCAATCATCCCAAATATAACATTAGGTGAATGTTAGTTACACATGTTAAAATTATATAATATTACCAATGCACCCTCAAACATATATTTTTATCCATACCATCCATTTTCTTGCTTGTTTATTATTGAGAAACATTAAATAGGAATTAATTTAAGGAAAATTTGTCCTCAACATTTTGAGTAGGCATTTGAGAGCGGAACAATTATAATGAGGTGTTACTCCTTCTGGTTCTTATTATAAGACATCAAATACCAACTGAATTTGACCCTTACCTATAATACACAAGTCGTCACATTAGTTGCATTTTTCATACTTTACCTATGTCACTAGTGAATGACAAAAGTTGATAAAGTTAAGTCATATCATTTGATAAATGCTCAATTGGAAAAATGGTGCATTTATATGCCTAAATTTAATAACCCAACTACCAATCTTTGGTCTTTGAGGATTGGTAGTTTTGGACTTATAAGAATGACTTGAGGGAGTATATATTAGAGCCAAACTCATTTCAAAAAAATAGATCCAGCATATTAAGGACATGAAGGAGTATAAGACATTTGCTAGTTTCTAACAAATATTAAATACATTTTTTCCCACCCACACGTGTTTTTATAAGGATGGGAAAGAGAATAATAATTAACAAAGCCTCAATTCCTAAATATTGGATCAAACTTTACTCCCTATTTAGGTCAATTCAGTGGCCAAAAAGTGGGATTATTGAATTTACTTTTAACAACGAGTTCACATTTTCGCAGTCACATACTAATTTTGTTGGGCCTCTCCACTAGGGGTGGAAATAGCCTAGGCCAGTCAAAGTCACCACCTTAATAAGTCAAGCCTGTGGTGTAGAAAACATTGTGACCTTCGTTAGATTTTCGATGTAACTGTTGTTATTGTTGGCCTCGTGAAGAGTCTTCATCCATAATGGATCTCCAAAACCCTCGAGGCTAAGGAACAAGTAGCTCATCGTCGATTGGTCGTGACGATTACCAAGAGAAGCGTTTTCGCCATATTATTGCTTCCAACTCTCTCAACTCAACTCTTGTTCTGCTTATTATATTTTTTTTTTGAAGTACCAGTACTCTCAACTCCTAGACAAAGATACAGAGACATCTCTTCATATATTAGAGAGATGGATGCCGATAAATTTTTATTTAATTACATGGCCGGTTAAGTTAAAAATTTGTTCATACCCGTAGATATTTGTTTAATTGCTAATGAACCTCCTTGGGAGTATGAGAAAGAGAAAAAACACCCTAATAGTTGAAAAGAAACTAATGTTGAGAGTTACGAATTTAATGTTATATAACTTTTAACATTTTTATTGGCAATTCAGGACAAATTGCTCGATTTTAAATTTTTTTTTACGGGGTGATATTTGGTCGCTCATAAATTTTTTTTGGATACTCTATTTTTAGGGGCCGTCTTAATTCAGTATATCGTTTTGCAGTGCTTTGAGTTTTCCACTTACCAAAGTTAAAGTTTAATATTTTAATCGAATGATTTCCTCTAAGAATGACGTACCTTAATTTAAATTTTAAAGATAAATGTTGGATTATAATGAAATGAAAAATTTTGAGTCATAATTCCAAGTTTATAGAAGTACTTAATTACGTGGATGATATATCTACATTAAATTGCCCCGAATCTAACACAGGTTTTAGTTCCATATTTTTGCCGACAAACTCATTTTTTTTAGTCGGAAACAGACAAACTCATTTTGGGCCAAAAAAAAATCTAAGGAAACAAAATCAGACACCAATTATATAGATATAAATATGGCTGGTGGAGTGCACATGGGATCAATCAATGTGATTAGGTGTTATATAGGCTTTCTTTGGACCCCAAGTTGACTTACTTCAATAAAAATAGCACTCATTTATTAACTTCAATGTTCAGCTCTTGCAGCTAATATTATTACATCAAGAAAATCGAAGGAGGTAATATATGTGCGCGCGCGCGCAAGAGCTTAGACATATGGCTATTAGGCAATATCAGAATGGTACGTACTAGCTATATACTACCTCTGGTCCTAAATATAAGACCTAGATAACTTTTTTTTGGAAAGATTAAGGTTGTGAAATAGGTTATTAAATCATGACATATTTGATATCTTTTAAGATTATCCATTAGAATATAGGTAAAATAAACTAGTCTAAGAGAAAAAATTAGGTAAATCAATTTATAATTAACTTATTTTTTAGTTTTATTAGGATTTTTCAAAAAAGTCATCTAGGTCCTATATTTAGGACCGGATGGAGTACAATATAACAAAATTTGAATAGGTCTTATATTTAGAAACAGATGTAATAATATATTGGTTAAAGGATATCTTTGCCTATAAACACTAGCACAAGTATCATTGAGCAAAGAATTTTGGGAAAAGAATCATTTTTTCCTATGAACTATGTCGCAAGTATCACTCATCACATATATTAATGGGTAAATGTGCAATTTTACAAATAAAATTTTACCAAAAGAGCATTGGGCGTAAAAAAAAATTTTCTTGGTGTAAACTTACCAATGAAAAATTATAATATATATGAGCAAGTTTGTCAACACCGTCGTCTTTTGGAAGTTGACCATTAATATCTTAGTTACGTGGAATGTTGACTTTTGATAGTAAATGTCCAAAAATTTGACGGTTTTGATAAAATTGCAATGATTTTCTTATGTTGATGTAAATTTAATTTGGTGAATGTATAGGACCAAATGAATTACATATAAGATAATTGAAATTAATCTAGAATATCCAAGATCTAGTTACAGTTCATTCATCTATATATTTTAACCTTTTTCTTTCAGAAATAGTTATGCTGTGCGTCTTTTCTTTTTGTAATATGTATTGTGGGCCTTTACTTTGCTTAAAGTTAGTGTATGTATGCTGTGACCTCCCTTTGGTTTTATGTATAGGGAAGACAATTGAGGCATTGGATCAGCTAAAGAAATTAAAAATCATCTCAGTCCAAGGAATACCGTGTTAGTTTCTGCATTGAAGTTTTGTTGTTCATCTCTGATTGAAGTTTAAACATTTTGGTCACTTGAATTAATAGGTGTGCTAGTGGAAGAACTAGCATATATTGAGCATGTATATAGAAAAAGTTTGAACAGTACATTTTGTTCACTGGCTCTTTCAAAACAGAATTATGTTTGTTTCTTTAAAGCATGCATATATACATATAGTCTATCGTTGAAAAGTTATCGCATGTTTGCACCTTGATCAATCATATTTTTGTCCTTCAGACTTTCAGTCATGCATCATGCGTGAGGCAGCCTAAATTAATTGATTACACTTGTGGAAACTTTTTGGGAATTCCTACACATCATATATACAAGCTAAGTGAAAATTCAAAATTTAGGTATCGACGTGTAGATTTCACACTAAACCTTTCCGGCAACTCTGGATCTTTATTACTAGTTTTTTTTTTGGAGGCTTTTTTTTGTATTTGTAGTGCTATTTTTGAATTGGTTAACCTTATCAATGGTATTAATTTTTAAATTGATATAGATAGTATTAATGAATAATATTATTTATTTACTTGTTGATAATTTAGGGGTTTTATTATTATTTTTTCTTCAATAATCATGATGTTATAATAGTAGATATTAAAATACAGATTTATTTTAGTCAATGATGAAGTTGGGTAGCTGTATTAATATAAAAGAAAAACTATTTTTCTAAATCTACTCCAGCGCTTAGAGCACCTGTACAGGTTATTCTTTTACATTTAATACCTATACTGGCGACTGAAGTGCCACTATTAGGTTTTTAATTAAGAAAAATGTGCTTGTGCAGTTTTTTTTTTGGTTAATCACCGCCCGGTTTAATCCGGACTCAAGGGGTAGGAGTGTTGCCCACATAGGCAAGGTTATCCCCTCTCCCAATAAGAGCGCTTCCCGGGAATCGAACATGCGTTATCATCCTTACGAGGGTTGTAGCCCACTTACCAGCTCAACCAACTACCCATTGGTAATGTGCTTGTGCAGTTTACCTGTGCTTTAAGTGCAGGTAAAAACTGTAGTTAACCTGCACTTTTTTTTTTGAGTTTTTAATCCGGTATCCTGGGCCAGCCCCAATGTCACGGGGAACTCAACGGGCTCAGACTAATCCAGATCCGCACCGGGGCCTCCACTTAAGGGTAAAGTGCTGGCTAAGGGGCAGGCTGCATTCCCAGAGCTCGAACTCGAGACCTCTGGTTAAGCGGTGAAGTGAGGTAACCACTACACCAACCACGCTTGGTTGTAGTTAACCTGCACTTTAAGCACAAGTATAAAACTACTAATAACTATATAAGCTTTTTGAGCACAAGTAAACCTGTACCAATGCGATCAAGCTTTACCTACACGCCATTGGAGGGCGAGTATATTTCACATTTGTCCGAGCTTCTTTATCTAGAAAATAAGATTCGATGATAATTCTCAATATTTGTGGCAGTAGTTCAAATATTTTTGTAATATTTTATGAATGTAAAGTCTAATGAACTTTTGGTTCATACTACTATATTTAACAATCAATATTTGATAATCATGGTGCATTTCAATGAGTTTTGTTTTCCAGCTATTCTATATTTCTAGCTATTTTATTGAATCACAATCAAGATAAGCATGTACGCGGTACAAGTCTCCTAAAAATACATTTGAAACATAGTATTTTGTTTCACTTAGCAACTAGACTAATAAGAAGTTTATTATTACCTGAAATTTATGTCAATGGAAAAATATCTATCTATATATATTTTTTGTTGGTTGGATAGCACTTACGAAAACAATGTGTAAATGTTACTGTATTAGCCTTTGCCACCTTTAAATTTACGGGAAAATGTGATTAATAATTCACTATAGAATAGGTGTGAGCTTAACCATGAAGTGTTTGTTGGAAATTGTGTAGACGTGTCACAAGGAACAAGTTCCGAATATTTTGGGATTGTAAAATTTAAATTTTAAGTGAATTTGAATTACTATATGAACCATGAGGAGGAACGTCCTTGCATAATAATGGGCTACTAGAGGTAATCTAACCAATATTCTTCACCTATTTTATACACAGTAAATAAACATGTTAGAGCACTTTATTATTATATAGAAATTGATTTTGTATGGATCAACATTAAGGGTTTTAAAACCCCACTTGAATGTATTTAACATGCCTTACATGATATTCATGTTGAAAACTGGTTTGTTTCTTAATGTTATTATTACCTTTTATCTTATGTTTTATGGCTTATAACGTTATGAAAAGATAAATTCATTGATTTATTAATCATAAAGAGGTTTTCCAACATTAACCGCTTTGATCAAGCCTATATAATTATAATGTGCTTTGTGTTAGAGGCTCTAACGTAATTCAAGTCTTAGAGTTCATCTCTCCTCCTCCCCTTAAGGGGTCGTTTGGTTGGACGGAAGAGGTTTTGATGGAAGTGGAAGTGGAAGTGGATGTGGATGTAGGAGTGGAAGTGGAGGTGGAAGTGAGGTTTTATTGTGTCTTTGGTGTGTAGGAAGTGGAGATGAAAGTGAGATGTTTTTTTTAAACCTATATATATAAATAAAATAGGAAATTCCTAAAATGTCCCTAGATTAAAAAATCAAGCAATTTGATAAAGTGAGGGATACAATCACTTCTCCTACACATTTTTACAAACACCTTTTGTGCACTTTATAATTTAATTAACTTAAACAATCTTAACCCAATCAAATCCCCTTTATTTTTTATAAACAATTGCCATCTAATTACTTCAACGAGGCCATTACAGATGAATATAAGCAAGTGAAGATGTATAAAAATAATGAATACAAGCAAGTGAAACATCCAAGCCTTGCAACTTCCCTTGGTCTGCATCATCAGCTGGCATTTAATCTGAGTGAGGCGGCGGAGTTCTCGAGTAGCAGCGACTTTCTACCTGTGGTGGTACAACGGCCGTCTCTGTTCGGAATCCGTGGCAGAGGGAAGGGGGGGGAGAGAGGAAGGAAGGAAGGAAGGAAGGGGATGAAGAATCGCCTGTGAGATCGGAACCATCTTCGCCTTCGTGGTGCGGCGGCGACGACGGTGGCGTGTGTTCGGCGTCCATGAGTGAGGGAAGGAGGAGAGAGAGAAAGGAAGGAAGAAGATGAAAGTGTAGCTGTAACTGTGTGAGGGAAGGAGGAGAGAGAAAGAATGATATGTGATATGATTATGTGAGGACAGAGTTGGAAATAGGAAAATGTTTGGAGGATAAATTTGTCAAAAAAAAATGAGTTCCTATGGAAAGTGAACCACTTCCATAGGTTTTGGGGTGGAACCCATTTTGGGGTTTTTGATGGAAGTGGAAGTGGAAGTGGAAGCCACTTTCCACCACACCAAATACACCAAATGGTGATTTCCACTTCCACTTCCACTTCCCTACCCCCAGTTCCAGCGAACCAAACGACCCCTAAATATTTCCACCTTACTGAGTTTGTAAACTAAGATATATAGTTCTGTTCACCCTATTTTTACAGGAAGATTGGTTTAATCTTGGTAAACACCACAACTTAATTCTTTGTTGGTAGTCGCATAATAGCTCTTAAGAACAGTGTCATTCATTAAGGATACAACTTTTCATCATTTGTAGGTATTGTTGCTGAGTGGATATATTAGTATTGAAGATGAACTAGAAAATATCCATAGAATTTCATATATTTGATGATTTAGGAGTTCAAGCCAACAGTGTTGAGTACAAATGAATGCAGAAAAAGTACTCTTTATGAGAACTATACTAAATTAAAGACGGTAATGCTCAAATTTGACAAAGACAATCGTATAGAAAATTAAAGTAGTAACTAACAACATAAGAATAAAGTGCAAGGAACCACATCATTCTTATTAGATTTAGCACTCTCTATCATATGAGCCACAACGTGGCTTAGGTGATGAGGGAGGTGACCTGCGGAGGCAGCTAGTATATTTTTCGTTTGGAGGACATTGAACTGATGCTTCATTTTCATCCAGGGTTCGTGCTGTGGTGGTGTCTTCCCTTTTTATACCCAGAGAGACAACAATGAGATCATCATCAGAATCTCCGGAGATGAAACTAGTGGCCTTCATCATAAGATCTTCGAAATAACTAATGTTGTTGATGTTGTTAGTGTACCATGAGGACATATTGACCTCATGAAGATTATTCTTCCTCCATGGATCTCCAAAACCATCGAAGCTAAGGAATAAGCTCATCGTTGTGATTAGAAAGAGAAGAATGTTGGACTTATTGCTGCATGACTTCTTCATCATTTCTATCTTCAGCTCTCTCTACTCTTGTACGTTCTGTGCTTTCTTTTGTGTTTCTGTGCCACTGGTCTTAATATACTAAGAAATTGTTCTTTATCTATCTATATATAGAGAGTGAAATGGCCAGAAAATAAAAATGGAAACACTAATTATTGCTACATGTGGCAGATAATGGAGAATGAAAAATATTTTCATTGAAATAGAATCTAAAATCAAATTTAAATTATTCAGATAAGATTTAGATATTATAAATACATATGCTTAGTAGGCCGGTCTCTCCGTTCATCTTGATGATGAGTGAGGAAACTGGTTTCTAGTGTATGAAAACTTTGATGACCAATTATATAAGTTCTAACATTTTCAATAAATCAACGCTACAATGGAGAAATGCATGCCAATATATTTACTCCCTTAGTCGGTCCTAGATATATAATATATTTTTTAATTTGATTAGATTTATTGTGTTAGCTAAATTACTTAATTAATTTGATTTATTTTTTAAAACACCCCAATCATCTTAATCAATTTATTTTCTTTACTTCTTACATGATTTGCGAGTATTCATATATGGGTGATTTTGAAAAGTTGTCAAAAAAAAAAATATGTTCTACATTTGGTATCTAGCTTAAGTCTCCCAAACATATTTTTTTGATTTTAACAAAGGGAGAACATATAGAAAGGTACACAACCATGTCCATGAGTAGTCCATGACATTTTATGCTTTGTCATCACTCTTTCTTTCCCCAATTTAGTTGATGATTTATTTATGGCCAAAAAAGATATTGACGATTATTTGTTATTATTAGTGCTAACCCCACTAATTCTCTTCAACTCTCTACCTCGTTTGGTGCTCTTTAAGTAGGATTGTTGTATTGAATTAAATTTTTTTACTACGGCATGTGTTTATTTGGAAGCCACACTGCACTTCATATATTTAATCTGTCGGGGCTCCAATATGGTCCTATCACGACATCGTTAAGGGTATCAGATATTAATAACAACGTAAACTTTATCCCACTTAAGTGGAGTCGGCTACATGGATCACACGACGTCATTTTGCTCTGTCCCTAGTCATTCTTAGAGATAAACCTTTCACTAACATATCTCTTTGAATAACTTCATCAAGAGTTCTCCTTGGTCTCCCTCTATTTCTTATATACGGCTCGCTTACCATCTACTCCACTATTCTTACTGGCTCATCTAATTCTCTTCTATGGACATATAAGAAATAGAGGGAGAAAATGTTTTATTGTATATAGAGAGAGATTAGTGTTATCGTTGAAAAATTAAATTAATAACAAGTCTTGGAGACTTTTTTTTTCAAAAATTCGTGAATGTTAATATTATAAATAAGTCCTTTTCATTAGGAACCACATATAATTTCCTCCTCTTTATACTCGATGACAACCATGGCACATGTTTGTCATTTTACAAATTCAAGAAACCTATGTTTCATTATCTTTTTTCTAGGGGCTATATGTTGTATATGCCCAAAATAATACTTTTATGTGTCTGTCTATATGAAGCCTTTTCAACCGAACAGTCTGAAAGTGTTTTAAAAAACAGTAAAATTAATTAAAAGAAATAGATTGGCCAATGAATCTATTGCAAAATAGATTATTGCTAAAAAAATAGGCTGATTCGGTTAAAGGAGTATTAAATAAATTGACTTTATAAATTTTTTATGGAGAGAAGGAGACCTCTGTAGTCTGTAAAATAGGTAAAAGTTGTTATGGCATAATGTAATTTTTATCGATTCTATCTTGGAATTGGTTTCCCTATTTATCAAATGATGAAAAGAGAGAATTAATTATATGTAAACAGTCTAAATTTCATACTGCATATATTTTTTTCTAAAAAATTTTTTGATTTTTTTAAATAATATGTCAATAGATATAAAATTGAGGTCATTATGAGATTTAAATAATTAGATACCTCAGCTCTTTTTCTTATAACACTTCCTCAACTGGTCATTTTTATGAGTAGGAAATTAGTTCCACCTATCGCCTAGCTCGTCGTGCTCCACAATTTATTAATGCGAATCTCACTATCCCCTCTTTGACATTTAAACTATAATATCTTCTTCGTTTGGTGCTCCAATTCTGAGTGGTATTGTTAAATTAATTTTGTTTTCGGCTAATCAATTGATGTTGGTTGAATAATCAGGCATGTTTTGGACCACATTACGCTATTGCTGCACTTGGGCCATATATGTGTGTGTAATCCAAACGTGTAATACAATATCTGCAAGATCAATGTCAACATTCAAGATGTATGTGGATTGTTATAACGTATTCATACTCCTATACTTGTTTTTTTTTTTTTGCCAACATACTCCTATACTTGTATCCTACTAATCAGTTATAAGCATATTTTTTTAAAAGATTTTAAAAGTATTAACTTTTCCTCCTGCATACCCTTTTAAAATACTACCTCCGGTCCTAAATATAAGACCTAATTGACTTTTTTTTGGAGAGGTTAAGGTTGCGAAATAAACTATTAAATCATGACACATTTGATATATTTTTAGATTATCCATTAGGTTATAGGTAAAATAAACTAGTCTAAGGGAAAAATTAGGTAAATCATAAATTTATAATTAACTTATTTTACTTTTTTAGAATTTTCCAAAAAAGTCAACTAGGTCCTATATTTAGGACTGGAGGGAGTATTCTCCAATCAACTAACTTCTCTAACAAATTAACTTAAACAATTTTTTGGAGTTAATGAATTCGTTGAGAATGATATTAAAATTTAACAAAAATTAATTAACTCAGCTAACTTCTGTAAAGTTGTTAATAAATTTTAATATATAAGATGGAGTGATTTCATAACTTAGTCTAAACAACTTGATATTGTTACATTCTTATTCAGACCAAAACCCAGCTCACGTGGGAAAGGTTTTTTTAAAAAAAATTAAAATGCGTATCAGATTTTATTTGCAAGTACACAACGAACAAAGAAATGCGTAGAAGATTTTGTGGAGATGGTAGTTTCCAAAAAACAAATAATAAATATATTTCATGAGCAGGAAATAACTGCCATTTTAATATACACACGGTGCATCTCACAAGTCAAAACTAGAGGGAGATAATTCAAGGATCATGTAACTGCCATTTTGGTTGTGATCAAGAAGATAACTCCTAAATGCAAAGGATGGGTGTAGATATGTAGTTTCACCCTCTTTGTGTAACACTTTCTCTTCCATGCAGGGTATAGCTTAGGTCCAATGGAATTCACATCATCATGAAGGAATGAATCACACTAGAAGGATATTTGAACATTTGGATTTCCAAATATAGAAGATTATCTGTGGAAGACATTTCTCTAGATATTTAGTAAAACTTGATCCATATTCTTTAAAGCATCTTCAAATCTAGAATTACAAAGTTACAGTGAGGTCTACAGAAGATATAGAGCTTCTTTGATGACTTAAAATTGAGTGCTGCTGAGGGATTTATCAAGTTAGAAGTGGACCGCTCAGTGTTAAAACATGGAAGGTTGTGGAAATGTTGTCCATAATGTAGATGACCAATAGATGTAGGGATTCAATTACAAATAAACGAGAGTTCTCAACTCAATGTTGAGTCAGTAGATTTGAGACATTAGTCCCCTTTTCACGTATGCCATCGAGGAAGCTATGCTTTTTTGGGTAGAAATTGGCAAGTAATTGGGTGCCATCATTTAAGAGATATGCATCCCATATGCTCATGAGTAAATTAGTTTTGGAGAAATGAATAATGATAGATAATTTAAAGTGATTTTGTATCCTTAAATTAACCAAAAAAAGTCGAAGTGGTGTTATAATTAGTAATGAAGGGAGTAAGATCTAATTGATGTGTGAGTTTTGGCTAACTTTTGTTTTATTTCATTGCTTCAAATGTTTTGGAGAAACACAATGAGAGCTCTTTATAGGCAAGTAATTCATCTACTATCAACAAATTGGCAAAGTGAAGCCAAGAGTAACAAGGATGGAACAAAAAAGTTACATTCAGCAGTAAAAACTCAATTCAAAAACCATAATTGCCTGCTGGCTGCCTAACTTCAAAAGAACAACATAGATATTTCTTTCTGAATAAGAGTCGTGAAGTTTTACTTGAAAGTATCCAACTTTAAAATTTGACAAACCAAAAGGTAATAATGAATGGTGTCAAACCTAAGATTCTCAGACAAGAACCTAATTCCATTGAAACGGTGATCATACCTTTAGGTCCCACCCGTATCAGGACACTGCGAAGTTGGCAAGCATAAAAATGCAAAATAGTTTAGGACCATAAACTACAATGGATAAAAATCAATAATTATGCTATGGAAAGGAAAATGAGAAGAATAGACCATGAATCACTTTATTTCAGAAGGACCATATTTTTTCCGAATCAGAAAATGACATGTACATGTTATCTGGATCTATATCTAGCATGCCAAAAAATGAACCACCCGCCCAATCCTGCTTTCTAATGCCCTGTAGGAGGAACAGAACAAAATTGACAATAAAAAAGACCAAGAAAGCTAACTCTCTTCAGTTCTGAACCTCTTAAGAGCTTGTTCAGAATCCTCACTGTAGTAGTTGACTCCTGAACATGGCATTGATGGGGTGTGCACAAATTGATTCTCATGATCCTGAACAACATTGCCCACTATCAGTATAAATTTTAAGGGAAAAAGTTATCAAGCTACTCAAGATCCGCACTCTTACATCTGATAACAATGAAAACACAATGGGTTCACATGATCCATTGGCCAAAAACAAGGATATCCAGTGGAGATTTTACCAACTTTCTGCCCCAATCATAAATTATCTAAAATGGCAGCAACTAACTGAATACCATATGTGTAGGAATGATGTGACAAAGAATTCACAAACATTTCAATCTTAAGTTTTTACAAACCTTTGAGATTGATGTGGAGGCAACTGATCGATTTCCTACATCAATTTGTACTGAAACACTAGCCTCAGATAAATCCACGCCTGAAGAGCGCAATGATTGCACAAAAGTGTCCAATATTCTGTTTGAGCACAATAAACCCATCTAACGCGTGAGTGAAATCCAGTTCCATGAGATACTTAAGGCAACCCTTCAATGTACCAAAAGGAACTTTCACAAAAGAGTAACAGGCACAACAATTATTCTAGGCAACAGCCAACAGAAGCCTGATGGACCTACATGCATTGTAATCAACCACAAATCCCTAGTCATTCATGTTTCATATTAGGCCACATTCCAAGAATATCAATCTAAACAGCTATCACAGCATGCATCCTGCTAATCCACTAGTCCTAAACCGTAAGTCCGTAAGTACTAAGCCCAACAAAATGTCAAAAGGCACTTAATTTTCATGAAATAGGAATAATAATCAGAAGTTGATTTCTCCTACGCCCATCATACTAATTATTGTGATTCTAACAAATATATTACCAAGTCAGCATGTAATAAGCAATAAGCCTTATATTTCTTTTACATAATGAAATTCCATCTCTCAGACAGGTGAGATCATTAATTTGCAAATAACAAGTTGAATTTTTTAATCACTTATAGTTTAAGCCCAAAAACGGCACAAATATTTTATACAATGTTGATAGAGCATCAATTGATTCTGTTGCTAGTAAATGAACTACATATGCACGCCCAATACGCATCTAGAAAGTTATAGCCATTCACTGATTATGTGTTTTAGTTTAACAATAACTCTTGAAAATCTAATAGAATTAATATAAACACACAAGAGACGCTCACCCCTGAGAATAGGCTCTTGAGATGCTAACAGATTCATTTTCGAATGTCAGCTCATCCTGTTGATTCAATGTATTATTTCGAAAATCGTATGCACCCACCTTAGATCCGCTAAGAGGCACTTGAGGCTGAGTATGGGAAGGAGTGTTCTCAGAGTTAGATACTGCTTCATGTAAATGTTGGGCTGGAATGCCACTGCTCACAGCCAGATCAAACATGTCCAACCGCATTTGCACACCCAAGGGAATTGCATCAGAAGCTAAAGCATGGGAGTCAGCCTTGTGAATAATTGTCGTTGACAAGTCAGATTCCATTGTATCATGTGCATTTAAGGGCAGCGACGGACAGACCACATTATTGTTCCCATGACCAGAGCCATTTTGCATAGCCTGAGATGTGACATTATCTGTAGGTCCACTGTGATTTCTCTGATACAAAAGTTGAGAGTTCAAACCAGATTTAGTATAACTGTTTAAAGAACAGAACTAAGTCTAATCACTCATATCCCACAGCTAACCAAATCTGAGTACATGAATTTTTTTGTAGTAACAAAAATTCACATGAGGATTGCAAAATTCTGTTGTAAGTATCGTTAATAATGAAAATCACACATGACCAAATTTGATTTGTGAGTTGGACCTAATGGTTATATGCAGATGGACCAAAGGTTTGTCCTTGTTTATGTTAATATTCATAAGTCCCTAACCACAATAAATTATCACAATGAACACTATCATCCCTGAACTCACTTAAGTATGCAATCTGCAACTAGATCTACCCCAAGAAATAAACAAGGGTGTCTGTAAGTGTATCACACCCCCAGTGCACTCCATTTGACCAATGTCAACAGATTAAGGGGTCTACTATCTCCCAGTTTTGGGAAAGGGAAAAAACACATCTTAATACAAACGAAAGGTGCTCCGGACAAACTAACATCAGTGTTAGAACATACACATAATCACACAATTGCCAAAACATTCCATAAACCAAATGTGCAAAATATAAAGAAGCACGTGCATGCATGCATGCACAACAAAATACAAAGGTTTCTACCCAAGGTACTAATTTCATTGGCTCCTGATTCCACCCTTGGTAAGATTGCTCATACATTTGTAATCTCTCCTGTAAAAATTGAATATACTCGATAACCTGCATAAGAAAGGTCATATTCCTTGATTTAGATCATCAAAACAATATCACAGTTTTGAGAAATTTGTGGCTGAATGAAATACCTCCAGCAAGAAAGAAGCCTTGTCCCTTTTTTGATCATTTTGAGGAATGAGATCTCTCAGAATCTGAAATCTGGCTCACAAGTTTAACTACTTTCAGACAAGAAAATGAAAACTTCCATCGCTATTAATATTTTGATCATCAACCTTATACCGAAATTGCCCAAAATACACTGAGAAATTTAAAAAATGTAATTAAGTAGCTTAGAAAACCTGGTTTATATATATCTAACTTGCCAATTCCATAGAAGCAATCTTTGATAGGAAAATTACAAAAAATGAAATGAACAATATATTGAAATTATGAAGAGCGCAGCAGTACAATTTCAGCAATAAACCATTACATTGCTCAAATGTTGCCCAAGGAAATGAAGGTAAAGAATTTTCCTCCAAGAGTTAATCCAGATAGTACTGTACAAAACTATAATGAAACAATGCCTTCTATTCTGACTATCTAAGAAAAACAGCAGCCAAAAAAATGTCAAGCAAAAGTGATAAGCTAATATGCTTCAATCATTAAAGATCAAATCATCAGCATTTCCCTGAATTCTAAGCCAGTCCATATTGTCATTTCCAGGAAATTGCAAGGGTAGATGCTAAGTATGAATGCACGGTAACCGGCAAATGGCTTTCATAACAGTAAGGGTTCTAGTCCCACTTGGTGAGGGTGCTGGGGAAGGGAATATATTAGGCAGCCTAACCCTTGTTTTTTACAGAGTGGTTGATTCAAATTCACGACCTCAGAACCCACGGCAAGCGAATTTACCATTGAGCCAAACCAGCGGCTTTCACAACAATATGAAGTCATTTTCCCTGTAACAATGTTGTAATAAACGTTTGCACCCACAAGCCACAACTAATAACCCAAAACAAGAAATGAAACAAAACCAGAAAGATAATCACTAAAACACAAACAAAAACAAACAAATCATCCCCTATCCTAACAAATGCACAAGTCATAATCAGTACCTATTAAAGCATGCTCACAAAAAAAAAAGGCATTGACAAAGCAAAGCTTACTAGTAAACCAAAGCTAACTCATTTAGCTTACCTTTCATTTATTTTACTCCTTCTACGCTGCTCAGTTTCTGAATGCTTAGAACGATGCGCATTAACTCGCTGATCTCTAGTTTCATCATCCACCTTCACTGCCATTCAACACAACATAATTATCAAACCCCACAATTCAATTCAAAAAAAAAATCCCACCACCCAAAAACCTTCACAGTCAAAACCCATTTCCCAAATAGCATAGAAAGAGAGAAAAACGTAAAAAGTTTAAACCTTTATGCGAAGAAGACCCATTTCCAGCCATATGATCATCCTCTTCTTCATCTTCAAATTCTTGTTGTTGACCTCTCGCAGACCGAGCCATAGAAAAAAAAAAAGACTTGTTTCGAGGAAATTAAGATTAGGGAGGAGAATTTGCAGGCAATGAGTTAAAGGGTAGAGATTTGTTTTTTTTTTTTTTTTTTGGTTTTTGGGTTTGTTTGTATGTACAGTTGGGAGTTGTGAGTAGTATAGAGTGACCATGAAATGAAATAGTAGTAATTATGTAATTTGGTGATTGTATTTTGGGAAAATTAATTTGTAATCCTTTACAAAGGACTTAATAGTAGGAAACTCTCATAAATTTCACATATTAAAGTAAAGTCTTCAGGGACTTTACTTTAATATAATTCAAATACAAAAAGACCAGATTGTCCCTGCCTTTGAGTCTGCGACAAGGTCATGAGTAGGGAATGACGAGGTCATGCGCACATATAACAAGATCATGGGCAACTCTAATAAGGTCATGACCCACCCTGTGACAAGTTAATGGACAAGCATTAACGAGGTCATAGGCAGGAATGACAACGTCACGTGCACGTATAATAAGTTTATGGGTAGGGAAGAAAGGACAATTTGGTCTTTTTATATTTGAAGTATATTAAAGTAAGGTTCCTAGGGACCCTACTTTAATATGTGGAGTTTATGAGACTTTTCTACTATTAAGTCCATGGGGACTACAAATTAATTTTCCCTTGTATTTTTAGGTAGTGGTGAGTGCTAATGTACGCATTGTGAGTGGGGTTAGGTTTCCATTTGGGAATGGAGAAATTAAAATTTGTGTTCGTTAATGTGCAGCCAAAGAGAGATGTGTTAGTTGGAGTTTGGTTATAGTTTTGAATAAGTGTCTGTTTTTTATTTAATTTCAATTCTTACATTTATTTTAAAGTATCCGTGGTGGATGATCCCTTTTTTTGCATTGATTTATCATGTGGTATCGTATATTTCAATTTCAGTTTTGGGTTGATAAATTTTTGTTACAAAACCATTTTCTCGTGGCTTGAATTTGGGATGCTAAGGGGTCTAAGGGGTCTAAGGGGATTCTATACTGTTAGACCAATGAATATATGTTTTTCTTTTGTTAAATACTTCACCAATTAATCCAGGCGTATTGACAATTGACTAATCTGAACTCGATGGGTGGAAGTGTTGCTCATATAATCAAGGTTGTCTCCTCTTCCAATGAAAGCACTTCTCGGGATCCGAATATGAGGGTTATAGCTCACTTACCAAGTTCAACTAACTGCCCATTGGTAATGGATATATTTTTTTTTATGCACACCATATTTCATTGAAAATGAATTATATGACATTTTGTTTTTTATAACTCATGTAAAAAGAGCATGTTTCTCAATATCAATTGTGCAATTTCCATTAAAAAAGCACAAGCCATCATTTAATTTTAGAATGGCAAGACAATGTACAATTTTCAAAGTGATGATGGGAGAACAATATTCCTTGTATGCCCATAAATGGAAAAAAACAAGAAATAAACAAATAGGAGTATTTTTTCATAAAACAAATATGGTGTGCCCACCCTATAAAAGATGAATATTTTTCTTAGGTCATACCAAATTTGACCTAAAAGACCCGGAACCTTCTTAACTCTTGCCAAAACTTCCATAAAACCCATTGTTTTCTAGGCTCAATAAGACATCTCTTGATTTCCACACCTATATTCGGCTTGAAGCATTTGAGTTTGAAGAGAGGGAGTTTGACTATTTGCTTTCAAATTCATGTCCTCATTTGCCCCATGCATTGTACCAAAATCCATTGGGCTCTTAAGGAACTCAAATATAACTTGGTGTTCTTGGGCAGCGTGTTTTCTTTCTTTTTTGGTTGAACACCACCCACCGATTTAATCCGAACTCAAGTGGTAGGACTTAGGAGTGTTGCTCACATATGCAAAGTTGTCCTCTCTCCCAATTAGAGAGCTTCACGGGACTCAAACACACATTCTCATCCTTACGGAGGCTGTAACTCACTTACCACCTCAACCAATTACCAACCTGTAGCTTGTTTTATTTGAAGAATAGGGCTAGATCATAATCTTGAGCGTATGTTTTTTTAGGGGCCCTTTTTACCTTCAGTGGCATCAGTCTCATTTAATTCCATAGGCCTTGACTTACTTTTGCCCACAACCTTCTTTTATCTCAAGGGATGGGCTGACTAAAATTTGTTGGGCTTGAAATATCTTGACCCAACCCAGAAGTGACCTTTACTTTTGTCTTGTTACCCCTTGTCTTAGTCTCTTTTCCTCTCTTGGCCCAACCCGGAAAAGACGATCATCTCAATAAACATGTACAAGATGTCACATCTTAATCCCCTCTATTGTTATTAGCATAAAAAAAAATCCTCTCTCCTGTTATTTTTAGCAAAATGCCTTCAATAAAATGTAACACAACCGCCCCAAAAAATCAGTCTATGCTCCAACCGGAGGATTGGCGCCCAAAATTAGTCTATAAGTTTATTAACTTTTTCTAGAGCCTTCTCACTTCTCATTCTGAAAGGGAAAGTTCATATATTTTTATCCCATTGTTGATAGGGGAGGATTAAATTTAAGCACTGAAACTAAGATGTGGAAATGTCTCATTAGCCTCGACTACAATATCACATCTAGAGAAATCCTGACTTAAAAGGAAATCATGATTGTACTGACTTTTTAACTTTTTATGTTATTATTAGGACCACATCTAAGTTGATTTATTGCACTTCCATCAAAGGTAATAATATATGTTCCACATCCTTTTGTAACTTGAAGACCATATTATCTCTTTTAATATCATTTTGTCAAAAATAAATTACATCTGCCCCAAATATCATAACATCAAACACATCAAGACACTAAATAGTCTGACATGTTTATCCAAGGTTCAAGGAACAGGAGAGGCGAAGACCATGAGAAAAGCCAGTACTACATGAACTTCTTACTCTCAGCAAGTTCAAAATTTCAGTTTACTTTTACAGCTAACATCAGTCAAATACAGTCTCAGTACACTTCCACAGCTACATCAGTTAAATACAATCTAATAATGTGCCAGGACAACCAGTTTAGTTTTCCTAGCAAAGAATGAAACGCTATACTGCATGTCTACAAACTTGAAACTAGGTTACACAAAAATTGAAATGGGTCAAAGGATCTGCATTTTGTGATGGAGGATTAAAGTAAAAAACAGCAGGATACTTGCTGCCCAAGTTAACAAAGAAGGCGGTCATTATCCTGAGTATTATTGCTGAGTTTCATACCACTTCATGTGAATCCTCCAGGTGTGAATTCTCTGTATTCACAAAGGTTAATGTACATTGCTGCATTCATAAAACATGCCATGCAGATCTCCCTTATCACCGCACTTTTTTCCATCACCTCTGGGTGTAAAGATATGGAGAAGGATTTGCTTTTAACTTTTATGTGATCATACAGAAGTGAAGCCATTGCGCCATAATTTGATGCAACAATCACTTGTATGGATTAAATGCGGATAAAGATTCATTATCTTGATGTCATCGGTCTCCACCATCCAGATCTTCTTGGTCTTCAAGCTGATTTTCTTCTTTGTTGTTCAGTTCTCCATCACCCTCATGGTGTCCCCTGGTTTGTCCAAAGAACAACCCTGATGATGTGGAATCGTCATCGTCTAAATCATCATCATTTTCCTTCTCTTTAGATTGTGAAACAGAATCAGTGCTCATCCAGACAGGACACCGATGAGGAATGCCGCCAAGAGCTGTCAAAAGTTGTGTTGAGGGTGATGGACTAGAATCATTTTTTGTTGATCTATCCAGGGAAGTATATCTCATGCAAGAACATTCAGGGATTGGATGAGAGAGGAATGATGACTGTTTTGATTTCTTCGATGCTTCCATAAGTTCTTCTAGTAATATTTTCCTCAAATGCCTACGGACAGATTTTAGCCAAGTATGATTTGCTTGGTGCATGTTGTCACGAATTTCTTCTATTATTTTGGCACTTTCCTTTCTGCATCAATAGAAACATGATAGAAAAATAAACCTTTGCTTTAAGGAATTTTTAAACCGGCAAAAGTTTTATTTCTAAATCTAATTAACTTAGATCAAAATTTTTCATTTTGATCAAAATGAGTTCAAAGGATTGTAGTATAATTTCTTCTGCATTTTTTATGACAAATACAAACAAGGAAATCATATGAAGGATTAATGCATAAAGCAAATCAGCTTCTACACATAGCTGAGGTACTTACCTGTCAGGCGAATAAGTCTTCAATGCAGCTGATTGATAAAGCCTATTCCCCGTCACCAAGCTAGCGAAATTTGGCTGTCCCTTACCGTCGCGATCAAATCCAGAAATAAAAGCATCAGCTTCAACACAAACCATGTAGTCAATAGCTTCCCATAGTAATTTATGAGCGTTGGTTCGCAACTCCATGACAGTACTATCAGGTTCATCATCGCTCTCAGCAACCCATCCCCACCAACCTTCAATGTTATAAGATTTGGGCCTTGCTGGAGGGGGAGGAAGAGGGCGAGGGCGTGGACCAGTTGTCTTCCAAGAATCTGGGTTAGTTTCTTTTTCAACTGATGGTGGTGGTCCAGGAGGATTACCACCAAGATTAATCTCTTGGCCATAGAGATGACTAATTTCATTTGGAGTACTGAGAAAAGTCCTATCAACAACGTTTTCAAACATTGCATGAAGAGTAATCAATGTCCTCTGGCCACCAAAGATTTCTCCTCCAGAAACATAGATAATAGTGTCTTGTGAGTATCCATACGCCCGAAGTAGAATACCAATCTGCAACAAAATTTGAAATTCAAAATAGCTTCCTTAACACGTCCTTTCTTTTACAATATGGACTTCATTACATTTGTGAATGGATTAAAGAATCAATAAATTGTATAGGTTCAGCTGTTTTCATCTATGAAATTAAAATACTAGGGTGTTTCATCAGACTTGTTTAGTTCAAGTAACTCAGTTAAGAATAAAACCTGATATTGCTTTTGTATAACAAATATGCGACTACATAACTGTGCATCAACATAAAAAATACTCAATTAGGTTTCTTTAAACTGAGTTGGATCTTTGGTAAAAAAAAATTAGTTGGATCGGGCTCAGTTTATATAGATTTATTTGACCATATAATATTCATGCAAAAATGAGATCGTATGTCAACCATTGTACAACATAAAAAACAGGGGTAGGACATTCTAGTATATTCCATTTCTCAGAATGCCCATCAAGTGGGGATCAAATTAGGTTGATCCTTTTACAGTATACATGCAAAAATGAGCTGAGCTACAAGTACAGATTAGTTATAGCTTTGATCAATCTCAAGTTCAGTAAATCCTGATAACTTAATAGTTCAAGATTATAGATCTAATGCACCCCTACACTTCACTGAAAATTCAAACATGATAATGATGGAGTTAGGATATTCTATCCAGCCATTTCACCAACACCGAAAAATTTTGCACGCAGGAAATTGTAAAACCGTGTTCTCTCACCTCTTCTGGTGTTAAAGGGCAAGAACCATTCAATCTTGCTTCAGCTGAGTTAACTTTGAGCTTCCCCTTAACGATCCCTCGTTTTATCATCCGATATCTTTTGTGTTGTATAAGCTCACTATGGACATCCTTTGGAAGAATTTAAAGGCATGGAGAAGATATAAAATTCTGAGAAAGGTTCAATGGAAGTCAGCAAAAATATTCTAAAATTTTGATAATATACCTGGAAGAGTTCGGCACAGCCATGATATGCTAAAGCTTCTCTTGTCATACCCGGATCATAGGCAATAAATGGCTGGCCAGGAGCACGTAACCTATTTATATCAGATGCTACCCAAATATAAGAGCCACAAGATAACAAATGAGATGAAGAAATTTATGAGATAGGGGACAGTGAATATCAGTCTTACCTCTGAAAAATCTTGGTGGCAAGTTCTTGAACTTCCTGCCGAAACTGAAGAGCATGAAAAGCAACACGACATCTCAGCCTTTGATATTCTTCAAAACGGGGAGGAAGAGTAGCCTAAGAAAAGCATAGACAGTAAATATTTAGAATAAAAATTGTACTGCAATGTGGAAATATCAATAAAAGGCTAGGTAAGAAAGAATCAACATATGCAAATAGATGTGTCAAGAAGCTATACAGCAGGTATAAATTTCACATATTACTTGTGTAGTCCTGAGATGATTTGTTATGATTTATTGCCACAAACTACATGTAAGGAAGAAATTACCAAACTTGTCGAAAAAAGTAAATACGCGACTACATCCTTTTCTAATATAATCTGCATTGACTAAAACTAGAACAAGTTCTTAAGGCATTTGATGTCTGTGGAAGCAAGACTAACACATGAAAAAGATAGAATGTAAAAATGAAAACAAAAGGCAATGAGGGAGAAAAGTGGCAAGAGATCACGGTAAACAAACATCATATTAATATCAAAGTCACGACAATATCAGTCCTTAAGCTTTTTGCAGGAAGCCCCAGATTCAGATATTTCTAAAATCATAAATATTGCTTAGCATATGAAAATTTTAACATTCTACATGTCCAGAAACTTATTTATAGAATCAAAGATACTGTTTAGGATACTCAGTTACAAAAAAGCACCTAAGATTGAAAGAAATGCAAAATCCTCAAACAATGTTCTATTTCTGATTCGTTATTTCCAAAATTTAATCCAGGTAAGGGAGGAGTTAAGATCAAATAAAACGTCAGGATATAATAGTTGAAACACAAACAGCCTTCACCTGCAAGCATCCACCATCAGGTATAACTAGTTCTACCACTGAATGTTTCTTTAGTACAGGGAGAACATTGTGCAAGTAATAATATGGTGATGCTGAACGAGGAACTTTAAAAGATGGAATTTCCTTCTTTCTCCTTGCACCTTTAAGATCTTTTGGAAGAGTTTTGACGATGTTCACATCTTTTGCTAGTGTTAATATGAATTGATCTTCATTATAAAGATAAGCAAAACTCTTGAACTGAGAACTGCATACATAAAATTTTGGAAGAACAACAAAGGTAGACAAATTAATCAATCTAGAATACATTAGACTAACTCAAATAACTTTAACAATTTGTTATGAGGGCAGGAACCTTATTCCCTTGCTGCTTGTTGTCGATTGTATCTCAGGAATTGCCAAGGTAGCGTTAAGAAGTCGAGAAACCACAACGACGTCAGATATCTAAAAGAAACAGATTACACTACATGATTGATTCAATATGGTATGAAATCAAAAGAATAAACTAGCTGAAACATAGTTCCTCACTGAATTCTTGATATCATGGAAACCACCCTGTATACGAACAAATATAAATCCATTTCTTTCTGAACTAGGGTCTGCAAAAGATAGAACATAATGAGAGCAATTATGGGGAACAATTAACAATTCCAACAGATAATTTTTATGTTTACTCTATATGCTAACAGACTTTGTACAAATTGCATAGAAGTCAATGTTAGAAATGGAAGAAGACAATATTTTTAAGTAAGCTAAATCCAATATCAAGATGACTAAGATGACAGATTGAGTGTATACGATAAATAATTCACCAGCACACGTACTGACCCCAAGGATTCCAATGCATAATTTTAAACCGTTTGGCATATTATCAAGAAGATACCAAGTAAAACTTAGAAACTAACAAATCTATTCCAGTTTCCAACATTATGTATGTTTTCCACATGATCATCTTTTGAAACTTTAAAATTAAACTTAAATTTTCCAATGAGCAAATAGCCTATTCATATTCACCATATCATTCTTCAACAGTAAAATTTTCAATTCACTTTAAGCCACAAAAGGAAATATAGAAAAAGAATCAGACTTTCAGCACATAAGTTTGGTCAGAAGATAATGTCATAGACCACCATCAAAATCATCTAAAATTCAAAGAAAGCACAATAATAATCAGAACCAACCAGCATAATGTCCCCTGGGATTTGCATCAGGATGCAAAGATTCAAGCCGCTTCACAGAACCCCATAGTCTTCTATATGCCTTACTCTGCAGCACACAAAATCAGTGAAACATTAGAAAAACAAACACATTAATCAATTAAAGATAAAGTTCAGATAATGCAAAAAAATTTTAATGTCAACTTAAAAATTACATAAGAAATGAAAAAAAATCTTTTTTTGACAACTTAAAAATTAAAGAAATTACCACAAGCAGATCTACACCAATGAAAATCACTAAGTTGAGCCTCCCCCATTGAAACCAAAAAAAAAAAAAGACAGCAAAAAAAAGGTCTTTCACTGTTCATCTTTCACTGTTCACCTTTCACTGTTGAATGAATAATTCTAAGGATCCAAACAAAGATACTATTTTTAAAAAAACCCATGTCATGAAAATGACACAGAACGCAACATGGGCATCAAGTTGTCTTATTAAAACAGGAAAACTGGTCAACGCGGTCAACAAAGAAGAGAATTTGGAGGAGAAAAGGGGGGAAAGATTGAATTTTGATACGACCTGGGAAGAGAAATGAGGATTCTGAAAGATGGGTCGCCAGGAGAAAATGGTAATTGCAGAGTGGTACTCTGCAATGCCGTGTTGAGTGAATCTGGCGAGAAGAAAGTGGACGAAGATGGAGAAAGCAGAGCAAATGAGACCCAGTAAGGCAATCCATTTCATCTTTGACTTCATCTTTGCTTCTCCTTTCATCACTCACACGCACGATCTCTCGCTCTCTCTGTTTCTCTCTGTTTCTCTCTCTCTCTCTCTCTCTGTTTCTGTGTTGTGGGGAGTGTATTATCTATTATGTGAATGAATATGGGAGAGAATTGACAGAGGCTACTAGAAGAAGAAGGAAGTGGAAGTGTGGAAAATGGAGTTAAAGAGAGTGAGATGGCACGTGAGGAAACAGGTGTAAGTCTTTGCTTCTCTTTCGTGTTTTTCCTTCCTTCTTTTCTCCTCTTCCCACGACTTTTCTGTGCTAATTTTTTTATATATGTTCTTTTTTTCTGTTTTGAGCTCAGTTTTATGTTCATTTTGTAACATACAAATAACTTCCCCTACGGTACTTTTTTCTTCTTGATGAAAAAAAAAACTTTAGGTGAATTGAGTGTAGAAGGCTCACCAGGCCAATGCAGACCTCAAGGAACGCTTATTGAGTGTAGAAGGCTCACCAGGCCAATGCAGACCTCAAGGAACGCTTACAGAGGTACTCAAAAAGTCTGAGCTCACTTGTATCTCTCTCAAGGCTTAAATGTATAAATTGAGAATTTTTACAAATAATCTCAATATCAAGAAATTTATTATTCAGCACCACCAAATTTCTTATCTGGTAAGACTAAATTTTATATTAAAAAGACGTTTAAAGATTTATAAAAGACAAGGAATATACCTAATTAACAAATTTATTTGTTGCCATGACACAACCCAAAATATAAGAGATGACATGACTTTTATTTCGAAATATAAAAGGAAGCATGTAAAAGTCAAAATAATAAATGTTTGTTTTTCATTTTTGTCATCATATATTAGTCAATGTAAATATAAAAATGAAGAGAGAAAATGTGTATGATAAATGAGTAAATGTAAAATTGAAATACTTAATAAAACTTATTCATAATAAATGATTGAGATATCACTTTATTGATATGTGAATGAACTCTGGTTATCATGGACCATGAAGAGAGTATTATACACATAAAGTATTTATATTATATTAAAGGTCTTGTAGCAAAGTGGTATGACATCTCTTCTAAATAAGAAACTTTAGATTATTGGTTGCATTGCAATTTGCAACCACCCCTTTTATTTTAAAAAAAAATACATATATTATTGAGTATCTATATTTTAAGACTTTCTTATTGATAGAATTCGTAAAGAGGGATTTTTATAGAACTGTCTCAGTCTTATTTATGCATGAAGGGCGGGTAAGATTAGAGGTTAAGAACAAATAGTTAATTAAAATATTATCACCTATAAAAAATTAATAGAACAAAAATAGAAAATGGTATTGTTAGTGTTCTTTTATAAATAATAGTAACAGCCTATCTCTAGAAAACCTTCTTACACGGGTAATCGGGTATGCAGGAATTAAGACTGGAATGATTAGTATTTTAAGAAAGCAGGCGGTCACTTTTCACTTCCTACTTGTGTCTAAATATTTTAATATAAATATAATGTAAGTTTTTCTTAATTCAAACCTTTCGTTTGTACTTAAAAATAAAGAGAGGGTTACTCTTTTTCCCCTCAGGAATAACGTAGAATATTAATTGGTGTGAAGACCATAATAAAAATGGAAAGGGGAAATTGTTTTTTTTTTGCCAACAAAAGGGGAAATTGTTTTGAGATTTTATAAAGGATGAGGAACTTATTGGTTTAAAAGGTTCATCTTAATTAGATGTTCTTGGATTAAAATATCACTGAGTTTCAAGAATTTTTTTTATCTTGTTCAAATTAAATAACTTCTTTTTTGTTTCACAAAACGAATGTAAGCATGTATTAAGTTTTTTTGACATTGTATAGATTTTTCTTCTATTTTTGAATTTCATAAACGAAAAATGAGTTATACAAATTCATTCAAAATTTTGTCAAAGCTTTAAGACTCACATTTTTTTAAAAAAAAATAAAATAACATAATTATTAAAGTTTTAGAGAGAAGTCTTTCTCAATTTAGTAAAACTCAACAAAATAAACGCTAGCTACACTTTATGCTTAGAAAATGTTTCTGTAACTTTTTGAAAAATTAGAGATACTCATAACTGTAAATAAACTAAATGTTGGTTGGATAGAAAAAGATTAGAGACATATGAGGTTTATACATAGAGTAATAAAGTACTTTTAATTGCAAGACTTTCTTAATATTAACTTTTGCTGTTTTTTATCATTTAGTCTCAATTATCACAAGAAACTAACAGAGTATAAAGTACTATAACAAGTGGGAAATAATTAATTTTTAGTAAAATTAATATTATATTTAAAATATTGTAAATTAGACCTTATCTAGCTACTACCTTGATAAGAGAGAGGAAGTTCACTATTTTTGGGAATAATGAACAATTATAGAATAAAGATATTGGGAACCGATAAGAATAAGAGTACGGGACCATCCAAATGCAACTAGCAATTTTCCATGTTTAGCATGACCATCGGATGAGTCACGTGACAAGGGCCTTTTGGCACGTGATGGAGATTTAAGATGGGGCCCACTTTGTTTTTCACTCTTTAGTCTGTTGTACTAGTGGTGGGGTGGCCAAGTGATGCAGATTATAAACATCATTAAGGAAAAAAGGAGTCTTTGAACTTAATGATTCTTTTTGAATCTGAACCTTTATCCAAAAATATTCAAAAGCCAACTTTCCCAATGGGAAACAGATGGTTACCATTAACACTACCTACTTTTCTCACAAAATAAAATAAAAGATTTTCAACATTTTTTTGCTATATAAGTTTTTTTTTTCTTATTGAATTTCTTAAGAGTATAGTTTCTATTAGTAATATTTATCAATATAATTTGAAAGAGCTTATAATGAGAAGGTTGAAGATATCTAATAATGGACAATTAGATACTCCCTCCTGTCCCTAATGTAAGAGCCCAAAATTTGAATGGTTTTGGTCCCTAATGTAAGAGCTCACCCCATATTCTCTCCTCATTTAATGCATTTTTTCCTACTTTACCTCTAACTCTCTTTCATATTTATTAATGCTTATGTATTTCTCTCTCTTAAAAGTACCATAATAAATATGGGCAATTTTGGAAAAGAAGCATTAACTCCAGACACCCAACTAACATTCACATGTTTTCTTAAGAAGCGTTTTTTTTACGGCTAGCTCTTACATTAGGGACCGGAGGGAGTATTTTATATTATTATCCAACTATAGTTGCCATTCATTGTGAGCTCCAATTTATATGTTTTTTTGTTGTCAGAACTCCAATTTATATGTTTTGGAACATAAAATAACTGACATTTCTTTCTGAATCAAAATCTGAACGAGCCAGGGGGGAAAAGTTGGTAGGCACAGCCAGATGTTATGACTAATCTACAGTCTCAGAATAACTAAATGAGGATGGTTGGAGAATAGATATGAATTTATTGCTTTTTTTCACATGTAGTTTTCAAATGCTTTATGTAACATCCTAGCTTTTCCTACCTTATTTATAGCAATTTAATAAAATTTATAACCACTGTTTTAATATTAGAAGTCCAAAAATGAGAATAAATTAAAACTTTTTCTTTAAAAAATTAGATAAAACATTTTCCTTTGTAAACTGATCTTCTACCATCTGGACAATTTAATATATCTACATTTGAATTATACTTTAAAGGGTTGAATATACAATTTGATCTAAATACAAACCAGCTATCTCAGGTGATAGCTTTCCTACTTGTATTCAATACAAACTAATAGCTTGTTACAAGAATTGATCTCAAAAGATCTAAACCTGAACTCCGGTAACTTCTAAGCACATACGGGCCTACCAGACATCTCCGCTCTATGTGATTTAATTCTTTGTTCTCTAATCTTCTCCTTGTTACCTGCAGTTTTTTTTTTAAAACGGTGAGATTCAAAGAATCCCAGTAGCAATTTATTTCATTCATTATCTATTGTTTTTTTTTATACTGCATATATATGAGTGACATGATCCTTATAGCCTTTTCGCGTATATAACGCCTCCACTCCATAGCAGCAATATATTCACTGCTATGCAGCTTCTGACACACAAGGTGCGACATGCACCGACCAACATTTCTTATAATGATACCACTCATTATATTTAATGTTGGTCTTTACCTGCAGAAATTTTAAATTCACCAATACAGAATGATAAAATTGACAAAGAGGGTGCGACCCCCTGGAGTACTCCAAAATTCATAAATCATAAATAATATCACATAAGCATATAAGGTATAAGAATTCAATACTCATATTTAATGCAGTAAATTTCAAAATTCATAGCATGCTATTTATATGACTGAAATAACCCGCTACCTGGCCTTCAGCCAATTCTTCATCAGCGATACCACATGAATTTTTCCTCTGTTCTATACAATGCTTTGAGGAATATAGACCACAATCCATCCCTATTATTACACCATGTAATAATAGTTAGTTAATAGTCATTCTCATGTACATATCAAGTAGCGTCTCTCTCGGTCCTATAAGGACTACCCAATACCCATCTAAATCATAGTTTCTTAATTCTCTAGTTAAGCTCTTTAGCTTAATCTTTTATGATTTTCAAAGTTTGAACTAATCAATATCAATAATCTTTGAGTATCAGTAAAGCACCAAGAACACCAACTCAATCCATGACATCAAATGACTTATCAATCACAAGTAGAAGCAATTATAAATCATGACATATTAGCAATCTCTTATGTGTATCATTCCATCATCATTCTTTCGAAATCCATGTAGATAATTCTTTTCATTAACAAGCTACCTAATGAGATCAAAACCACAAGAATAGTCCCTTTTTATCAAAGCAGCAAAGGAAACAATTGTCACAACATTAATATTTCATTCATTGCATTTTCCAATCAGATTTATAGTATAGTTTTTTTTTTCTTCTTCTTCTTTGTTCTGTTCAGTCCAAAACAATTTTCATCAATTCAAATCAGTCCCAGGCAATTGAATAATTTAAACTTATTTTCCATCATTAGCCTTACACCTTAAAGGAACAAGGGAATCAATAACACCAAAGTCACACATTTTCATAACCATCATAATCATTCATATTTTATCAATTAAAACCATCTTTATACACCTTAAGAAAAGTTATACATTTAGCATTTTACCTTCATAATTCAGATTACTCAACCAAATAAAATTACCAAGGAGCATTAATAGTCAGAGGTTTACTCAAATCAATTCTTTACAATCTAAAATTTCTATATTCACCTTATATCTTTTAAGTTTTGATATTACTAACAAGGGTCCTACACATCTATACACATCTTTAAACCTTTCCTTATAATTTTATTAAGTCATTCTCAAACTGAATTTTATCACCGCTTATGAACACAAATCAAGTGAGAAGAAGGAAAATAAACTCCCCTATTCCATTCACTTTAAAGCTGCACCTTTAGCAATATACCAGCCAAAATCAATAGTAACTCAAATCAATAATGCTAGAAGCATCACAGAAAAACAGAACAACAATCACTTACCAGTTCAGTTACAGATCAATTGACTAAGTCAATAAAATAAGAAATCAGATTTATCATTTGTCCCAAAAATCAAAACCAAATTCTATTATAACAATCTATTCATACAACTTCCAATCCAATTCAAACAAACCAGCATGTATTAGTATTTTTCCTTCCCAATGTTAGATTTCCAAATTCACAACATGAGCTAAACATGTAAAACAGCACACCTAATTAATATTTCAATGTGAATCAAAACTGAACCTTACATATATGACCAAAACAATTATTATCTTACTTTTATAAAACATTGATCCCAATTAAAACCTCCTCTTAGGAACCCATTCAGTCAACGAATGTAAGAGAGCAAGAAAAATATCAACAATCATGATAGTCAACAAAATCCCAATCAATCAAACATTCAGTTTTTTTGACTCTGAATTTAATAAGTTACTATATCAATCTATTAGGTGTTTTGAATTTCAATTTTCCAAAAGGCCCGTCCAACCCTAAGTACCCAAATTTGGGTTTCCAAATAAACCCAACAAAACTTAGTTTTAACTCTCAAATCCTCTTTCGAATACTTAAAATCAATACATATTTTGTTAGTTGAGTGATTATGAAGCCCCTAAAGGAAAATCAGTTCAAATCCACCCCTCTCAACTCACAAGAATCAACGCAAAATAGGCATAGGAAGGTAGAAGAGATTCACCTGAAGCTAAATCCGTCCTTGCAAGTGTGTTTTGGGCCATCTTCCAACAAAAATTGCTATTGAACACTGCTGAGACTTTAAGAATATAAAGAAGAGTGATGAAAATGGAGGAGAGCTCGGTCAAGAAAATAGAAGTGGGTTAGGTTTGGAGAGAAAAGAGATTTGAACGAAAATGATAGGAGAAAGGAAGAAGAGAAATTGAAGAAGGCAAGAACATCAAGGGAGAGAGAAGGAAGCTCGGTGGTGTTTAGAAAATGAAAGGAAGGAAGATGATGGTGAGGAAAGAGTATATGTGTGATAAGGTGGAGGGAATTTTTTTTTTTTTTTTTGGAATTTATCAAATATTAACTCAAAGCCCTCACCACCACATAAAATATTGTGGTCCACAATTTTTTTCCTAATTTGTTTTTCTTTTCTCTTTCCCTCAAATATTTTAATCAAGCATCTTTACAAATTTTGAATTTCTCTACTCTCTTTAAGTAAATGATATTCAAGAATACCAAAATAATGTTCTTACTCTATTAAATTAAATGATTTTAGCTAATAGGATTTTAGGGAGGTTAAAGTTTTCCTTCAATAATTTGTTATATAACTATTTTTCTTAATTTTTAAAGAGAATAGCTATACCATATTCTCAAAAATATATTTATCTTCATTTACATATTTACAATGCTTCTTAATTGTTAATGAAGTTCTAATACCTTAATTAATTCTCTATTATCTCTAATCTAAATTTTGGGATGTTACAATTCTCTCCCCTTAAAATAATTTCGTCCTCGAAATTAGAAGAGAAGTAATTTATACAAGAAGAAACTTGCCATGATTCTAAGAAAATTGGACTTGTAGGGAATACCATTCTTGAGGAGAATGCTATATGTCAAAGTTGTAAGACATGAAGGATTTTTGGTACAAAGCAATTATTGAAGTTCTTGAGAATTCAAAGATAAGAAATCAAATCAGATTGATTTGGATGTATAAGACTTTTGGAATTGGTGAGTGCACCGAACAAGAAGGCAATAAGAAGATCGCCAACTTTGACTCCAAGTTCAACTTGAACCGAGAGGATACACTGCACCTTTATTTACTTCATTCTATACCCAAGCTATAGAAAGGAAGCATATACCCCTAAATATTAATACTTTATTGGTTCCTTCAAAAGTCTTTTCTTCTTAATTTTCGTTTTGACTTGCTTAAATAGCTTAAGTTATTTAGAATTCACACAAAAATGAAAGATTTGTTAATTCCAATTTAGATTGGAGGTTCATATTGAATTTCCTGCTTCTAAAATATGATAATCCAAACCTATACGATATCTTTATCACACATTCCAAAACAATGGAAAGAAAAGCAACCACATTATACCATTCCAAACTTATTTTCATGTCATTCAAAGATTAGATATTATATAAAAAGTGAGGTGTACAATTGTTGCAAACATTCAACATAAGATTACAACATTCCCATTTTTCGCAATCTACATCAGCATTCATCAATATAGTTTCAAATTCACACCTTATAACCAATAAGGGTCTTAATTACATGTTTAATTAATTGAATCAGTGAAAGTAGTTGGATTGGTCATGCTTCCTCTTTAGTTATCACAAAAATTATTTTATATTAATATAAGTATATTATTTCCAATCAAATCCAAATCAGCAACAACATTAACATTTATTCAGATAAATTGAACTACCAAACAAGAATAAGACTGAAATTCAGTCAACACTAAAATTTTCATGCAGAATATGTCATACTTACATCCATAAACACTCACATTCATAAATAGAATCAGCACGCAAATAAATCCTTACAAGAAGAATCAAGACCAAGCCTCATCAAGCAATAATTACTAACATTTCATGTATAGTTACTTTGATGTCCACTCAAATAACTAACCAAGTTTTTTTTTTATTAAGCACCAACATATGCCCAAACATTTTAGAAATACATAAATTATGCATACAATTTCTTCCTAATCAAATTAGTTTATACTGGTCACGTTTTGTTTGTTTGTTGTATATCACCTACATTTTTCAATCTCAGTAGTAAAATAAGAATTCTTTTTATATAACATCTTTGTTTCCACACACATATTTAACATATTCACAAGCACAACAGATTGAAACAAAGAAAAAGATGGAATTCACGATTTTTAGATAATCAATCTACAAGAAATATCAGCACACATGGTTATTTTCTGCTAGGACTCTTCTACAGTGATTAATTTTTATGCTTCAAGCCTAAAATCCCGAAACAATTTGTCAATGGAAGAAGAGGATCCTTTTAGATTAACATGCAACTTTAAAAGAGTCCTTAGAACCTCTACAACAACATACATACAATTATCTTGCATTTTTATCAGCATTCTTTTATGGCTTTGAACAAATATCAACACTTCAAATTACATTTAAATTCATCATTTACTCTTTGTAGATTTTATTAGAACACATTCAAAACAGAGCAGGCAAGGACAGGCTTAAATTTCACATTCAATCCTTCTTTAATCATGTCAATACACGCCATTTCATAAATTCACAAAATACACATATGAAAACTTATTTTAAGTAATACATGAGCGGTATTCAGCTGTTAATTATTCTTTATCATATCAGCAGTAGCAAAATATGATATTGTTGATCCTACAGATTCCTAATTTCTATTCGGCCTTGGCAGTAACAATGCAGGAAAATGGCTAATCATGTATGCATCAATCAACCACATTCAGCTTTAGCTATTTTATATATTTTTGTTAGCATAATTACTTCTGTCCAATTTTGTAAGTCAAAATTAATTACAATCTTCATAGTTATCAATCAAATTTAGCATATAATTTTCCATGTAAAGAAAACAGGATGATCCTAACAAGGCATACCACATTCAAATCCGAGCAGCAGCCCTAATTTAATATTCGTTCAGCAGCAAATTTTTTTATAGAAACAATCCATATCCAGTCATACAAACATCTAGACATATATCTTCCCACATCATCAACCATGAGCCAAAGTTATTACACAATCACCTACAAAATATAGTCCCAATTTTAAAGAAATCAATATCTTTCATTCAAATCAGGATCAAGTCACATTTATAAACACAAGTCATACTTCACAATCAATTTGCAACCAAACATTGCAATTAATTATAGGATAGTCAAATCACAGTTCGAAAATTCACATTCAAAACAAAATCAATTCACAATCAACCATCATTCATCAAGTTGGAGGTTATAAAGTAATAAATTCAAGAGAATATTTCTTAGCAATAATCAGCAACACACGTCATAATTCCACCAAGTATAACCTAAAAGTTTCCCAATCACACAGTTTTAATGACCATTCTTTTCAATTACATATGATTAACTTCATCAAAACCAAGTTGTTTCACTTTTCAAGCACACATAAAATGGAGATTATAAAACAATTAATTTCAACAGAATTTCAATGAAGAACAATCAAACAAAACAACTTAATTCATCAATTGATCAAACAATTTAACAAACTAGCAAAACAAACAAGAACAAGGCCAATATCTCCTATTTCACTTTACATTCATGATCAATTGTTTTTTTTCCATGTTATTTTAATCCCTTAATCCCAATAAGGTCCTTTGTGATGCCTCGACTATGATTATGTCCGGATCATAATTATATTCGAGACCCCACTATAGAATCCTTATTCCGTTAAACTCTCCTCACATTCATATCATTTTTTTTTCTTCAATAATTGCTTCTTTAGAGTTCTTTAGTAAGATCATATTTCTTCATAGTTTTCCAACTAACTTGTTTTATATCTATTCACTTGCTTCATATCTTATGACTATCCTTCCATTTATTGCAATGTTCTTTTACAAATTTCCTACATTTCCATCTAATCCTTCGTTTGTTCTTATCTTTATGAGAATGCCTCTAGGAACCTCTAGACTCTATAGATCTCTAGTATTGAGCTACAAATTTTATTTTAATTATGATATTTTGAATCCTAACTTTTGAATTTCACATCTCCAATATGTGAATTCAAATTTACAATTATTTCTAACTTTGCCTGTTAGATATTTTTATTTTTGGCTCTAATGTTCTCTGTTATTTACTTATTCCCTAGTGCATTTCTATTTACACTCTCTATCTTAATGCTAACATGATTTTTCCTAGGGTTTACTAAAGGTGTTCTAATGGTATCCATAAATATGTGATGTGCGAGCAAAGTATTCTAGCTAATCTGTGCCAGAATCATTGCTCTGATACCAAATGTAACATCCTAGCTTTTCCTACCTTATTTATAGCAATTTAATAAAATTTATAACCACTGTTTTAATATTAGAAGTCCAAAAATGAGAATAAATTAAAACTTTTTCTTTAAAAAATTAGATAAAACATTTTCCTTTGTAAACTGATCTTCTACCATCTGGACAATTTAATATATCTACATTTGAATTATACTTTAAAGGGTTGAATATACAATTTGATCTAAATACAAACCAGCTATCTCAGGTGATAGCTTTCCTACTTGTATTCAATACAAACTAATAGCTTGTTACAAGAATTGATCTCAAAAGATCTAAACCTGAACTCCGGTAACTTCTAAGCACATACGGGCCTACCAGACATCTCCGCTCTATGTGATTTAATTCTTTGTTCTCTAATCTTCTCCTTGTTACCTGCAGTTTTTTTTTAAAACGGTGAGATTCAAAGAATCCCAGTAGCAATTTATTTCATTCATTATCTATTGTTTTTTTTTATACTGCATATATATGAGTGACATGATCCTTATAGCCTTTTCGCGTATATAACGCCTCCACTCCATAGCAGCAATATATTCACTGCTATGCAGCTTCTGACACACAAGGTGCGACATGCACCGACCAACATTTCTTATAATGATACCACTCATTATATTTAATGTTGGTCTTTACCTGCAGAAATTTTAAATTCACCAATACAGAATGATAAAATTGACAAAGAGGGTGCGACCCCCTGGAGTACTCCAAAATTCATAAATCATAAATAATATCACATAAGCATATAAGGTATAAGAATTCAATACTCATATTTAATGCAGTAAATTTCAAAATTCATAGCATGCTATTTATATGACTGAAATAACCCGCTACCTGGCCTTCAGCCAATTCTTCATCAGCGATACCACATGAATTTTTCCTCTGTTCTATACAATGCTTTGAGGAATATAGACCACAATCCATCCCTATTATTACACCATGTAATAATAGTTAGTTAATAGTCATTCTCATGTACATATCAAGTAGCGTCTCTCTCGGTCCTATAAGGACTACCCAATACCCATCTAAATCATAGTTTCTTAATTCTCTAGTTAAGCTCTTTAGCTTAATCTTTTATGATTTTCAAAGTTTGAACTAATCAATATCAATAATCTTTGAGTATCAGTAAAGCACCAAGAACACCAACTCAATCCATGACATCAAATGACTTATCAATCACAAGTAGAAGCAATTATAAATCATGACATATTAGCAATCTCTTATGTGTATCATTCCATCATCATTCTTTCGAAATCCATGTAGATAATTCTTTTCATTAACAAGCTACCTAATGAGATCAAAACCACAAGAATAGTCCCTTTTTATCAAAGCAGCAAAGGAAACAATTGTCACAACATTAATATTTCATTCATTGCATTTTCCAATCAGATTTATAGTATAGTTTTTTTTTTCTTCTTCTTCTTTGTTCTGTTCAGTCCAAAACAATTTTCATCAATTCAAATCAGTCCCAGGCAATTGAATAATTTAAACTTATTTTCCATCATTAGCCTTACACCTTAAAGGAACAAGGGAATCAATAACACCAAAGTCACACATTTTCATAACCATCATAATCATTCATATTTTATCAATTAAAACCATCTTTATACACCTTAAGAAAAGTTATACATTTAGCATTTTACCTTCATAATTCAGATTACTCAACCAAATAAAATTACCAAGGAGCATTAATAGTCAGAGGTTTACTCAAATCAATTCTTTACAATCTAAAATTTCTATATTCACCTTATATCTTTTAAGTTTTGATATTACTAACAAGGGTCCTACACATCTATACACATCTTTAAACCTTTCCTTATAATTTTATTAAGTCATTCTCAAACTGAATTTTATCACCGCTTATGAACACAAATCAAGTGAGAAGAAGGAAAATAAACTCCCCTATTCCATTCACTTTAAAGCTGCACCTTTAGCAATATACCAGCCAAAATCAATAGTAACTCAAATCAATAATGCTAGAAGCATCACAGAAAAACAGAACAACAATCACTTACCAGTTCAGTTACAGATCAATTGACTAAGTCAATAAAATAAGAAATCAGATTTATCATTTGTCCCAAAAATCAAAACCAAATTCTATTATAACAATCTATTCATACAACTTCCAATCCAATTCAAACAAACCAGCATGTATTAGTATTTTTCCTTCCCAATGTTAGATTTCCAAATTCACAACATGAGCTAAACATGTAAAACAGCACACCTAATTAATATTTCAATGTGAATCAAAACTGAACCTTACATATATGACCAAAACAATTATTATCTTACTTTTATAAAACATTGATCCCAATTAAAACCTCCTCTTAGGAACCCATTCAGTCAACGAATGTAAGAGAGCAAGAAAAATATCAACAATCATGATAGTCAACAAAATCCCAATCAATCAAACATTCAGTTTTTTTGACTCTGAATTTAATAAGTTACTATATCAATCTATTAGGTGTTTTGAATTTCAATTTTCCAAAAGGCCCGTCCAACCCTAAGTACCCAAATTTGGGTTTCCAAATAAACCCAACAAAACTTAGTTTTAACTCTCAAATCCTCTTTCGAATACTTAAAATCAATACATATTTTGTTAGTTGAGTGATTATGAAGCCCCTAAAGGAAAATCAGTTCAAATCCACCCCTCTCAACTCACAAGAATCAACGCAAAATAGGCATAGGAAGGTAGAAGAGATTCACCTGAAGCTAAATCCGTCCTTGCAAGTGTGTTTTGGGCCATCTTCCAACAAAAATTGCTATTGAACACTGCTGAGACTTTAAGAATATAAAGAAGAGTGATGAAAATGGAGGAGAGCTCGGTCAAGAAAATAGAAGTGGGTTAGGTTTGGAGAGAAAAGAGATTTGAACGAAAATGATAGGAGAAAGGAAGAAGAGAAATTGAAGAAGGCAAGAACATCAAGGGAGAGAGAAGGAAGCTCGGTGGTGTTTAGAAAATGAAAGGAAGGAAGATGATGGTGAGGAAAGAGTATATGTGTGATAAGGTGGAGGGAATTTTTTTTTTTTTTTTTTGGAATTTATCAAATATTAACTCAAAGCCCTCACCACCACATAAAATATTGTGGTCCACAATTTTTTTCCTAATTTGTTTTTCTTTTCTCTTTCCCTCAAATATTTTAATCAAGCATCTTTACAAATTTTGAATTTCTCTACTCTCTTTAAGTAAATGATATTCAAGAATACCAAAATAATGTTCTTACTCTATTAAATTAAATGATTTTAGCTAATAGGATTTTAGGGAGGTTAAAGTTTTCCTTCAATAATTTGTTATATAACTATTTTTCTTAATTTTTAAAGAGAATAGCTATACCATATTCTCAAAAATATATTTATCTTCATTTACATATTTACAATGCTTCTTAATTGTTAATGAAGTTCTAATACCTTAATTAATTCTCTATTATCTCTAATCTAAATTTTGGGATGTTACACTTTATATTAAAATTTATGGCTTACTTTGACTGATTCACACGGATGTACAGTATCTATCTTTTTTTAAAGAAAAATCTTCATCCTAAAGGAATAGATGAATATTGAATAATATACAAAAGTAGTAACATTGCATTCACCAATTAGAGGTTGGGTTCCTCGTCGCCCCCATGTCTCAAAATACTTTTTTTAAAAAAAATTATTACGAAAATCATAGATGAATTCGCAACTAAATTGAACTAAGTTCAGGTAATACTCATCCCTTACAATAAGAGATAATTGCATAAAAACATGTTGGAATAATGTTTTATGGGTATATTTAATAAAATAATAAAAACATGTTGGAATAATGTATTCTGAATAGATTTAATAAAATTTTACATTTATTCGTTTGTTATATATACACACTTTCTTTGCCCTCATTTCATCAATAGATATATAAATGGTAACGAAAACAAACATTTATTAGTTTGACTTTGTTACCTCTCATTTTTTTGAAAAACAAAAATACAACCATTTTGGGACTTAAGAGAATGTAATGAATACTTCCACGGTCCATAATATAAGAGCCCAAAATTTGAATGGGTTTGGTCTAAAATATAAGATCTCATCTCATATTCTCTCCTCATCAATGAAATTTTTCCTACTTTACCCCTAACTCTCTTTCATATTTATTAATGCTTATGTAGTACAAGTATTTCTCTTTTTTAAAAGTATCATAATAAATATAGGTAACATTGAAAAAAAACAAGCATTAATTCCAGACACACAACTAAATTTTACTTTTTTTTGTAAGAAGCATTAGACTCTTAGGGGTCGTTTGGTTCGCTGGAACTGGGGGTAGGGAAGTGGAAGTGGAAGTGGAAGTGGAAGTGGAAATCACCATTTGGTGTATTTGGTGTGGTGGAAAGTGGCTTCCACTTCCACTTCCACTTCCATCAAAAACCCCAAAATGGGTTCCACCCCAAAACCTATGGAAGTGGTTCACTTCCATAGGAACCCATTTTTTTTTTACAAATTTATCCTCCAAACATTTTCCTATTTCCAACTCTGTCCTCACATAATCATATCACATATCATTCTTTCTCTCTCCTCCTTCCCTCACACAGTCACAGCTACACTTTCATCTTCTTCCTTCCTTTCTCTCTCTCCTCCTTCCCTCACTCATGGACGCCGAACACACGCCACCGTCGTCGCCGCCGCACCACGACGGCGAAGATGGTTCCGATCTCACAGGCGATTCTTCATCCCCTTCCTTCCTTCCTTCCTTCCTCTCTCCCCCCCTTCCCTCTGCCACGGATTCCGAACAGAGACGGTCGTTGTACCACCACAGGTAGAAAGTCGCTGCTACTCGAGAACTCCGCCGCCTCACTCAGATTAAATGCCAGCTGATGATGCAGACCAAGGGAAGTTGCAAGGCTTGGATGTTTCACTTGCTTGTATTCATTATTTTTATACATCTTCACTTGCTTATATTCATCTGTAATGGCCTCGTTGAAGTAATTAGATGGCAATTGTTTATCAAAAATAAAGGGGATTTGATTGGGTTAAGATTGTTTAAGTTAATTAAATTATAAAGTGCACAAAAGGTGTTTGTAAAAATGTGTAGGAGAAGTGATTGTATCCCTCACTTTATCAAATTGCTTGATTTTTTAATCTAGGAACATTTTAGGAATTTCCTATTTTATTTATATATATAGGTTTAAAAAAAACATCTCACTTCCATCTCCACTTCCTACACACCAAAGACACAATAAAACCTCACTTCCACCTCCACTTCCACTCCTACATCCACATCCACTTCCACTTCCACTTTCATCAAAACCTCTTCCATCCAACCAAACGACCCTTATGTTTCAGAATGGAGGGAGTACTACTGAATAGGAGTATTATAGTTATTGGGAATATGATAGGGCCTTTGATTCAGTTTGAGCATGTATTGGTTGGCCAAACTAGGTAGAAGCCTGGTTTGAAATTTTGAACACTTCTCCTAAGCCATGTCGCGTAATGCATGGGAAAAAATGACCTTCAAATTGGTGACTTAATTAATTAAATTATATTTAAGGAGTTCTTTTTTTTTGCCAGAATATTTAAAGAGTTCAATCTAAACTAGGAATAAAAAAGAAGTAGGTATAAAAGCTTTCATCTTAATATACCAAAAAAAAAAGCTTCCATATGATGTTTCTTACTTTCTAATATGACACTAGTAATTTTTCTTTATCAAATTTTAACACCTCAGCACCTTACTTCTCCATTTTTTTTTAAATTTAAATAACTTCAATTTTCTCCACTTCCCTTTATTTCTCTGATATCGAATGTGCCCTTATTTTCAACATACACAATCACGTGACAATAAAATTAAATTTCAATAAAATAACACTATATAAGTATAAATGATTAAAAGAATATATTGGACTTTCTAATTTGATAAATTTATTTCATAGCTTTTTATTTTTCCAAATTTTATTTTCGGGACCCAGAAACCATTATTGGTTCCAATCTAATTTCGGGTTCCAGATAATAGCAGTTCAATTTCGGTCCTACCTAAGTCAACTATAAAAATGATTTCCCAGATCAAACGGGTTATGTTACTTTCATATTCATTTTCTCATTAATCTCTCATAATTTCTCATCCACACGTAGGCATACAAAAATAATGGTTTAAATTCGTTATTTTGAAGAAAAAAATCTTAAAATCATATCTATAAAATTCATAATTACAACAAGAGAAAACAAAGAAACTTTAATTTGGAAAATGCTATAACAAGTACTTTTGTGAAATACTTTTAAATCTAACCATTCATTTTTATTATAAGGGATGAAGGTGATATTCTAAGAAGAAAACGAGAAAAATGAAAATGATATAACTCTCTTCTTTTAATGGCATTATTTGATCATACACAACTACAGAAGTCCTTAAATTGGTTTTCTTGCAGTTGAAAAAATACGCCGACACATAATTGCATGAATTATACTGGTAGACACTAGAAATAGGTGTTAGATATTGGGGGTCCAAATGGCATGGTCACACCTTCCTTGTGTGATTTTTATATGTATTATTGAATCATGCAGAAAGTGGGTTATTAATTCGGCCATCTTATCAAGCTAGAGATTGTCTATTTCTTTCTTTTTTTTTTATCAAAAGAGATTGTCTATTTCACTCTTATTTTTTGGACTCTTGTAGTTTTTGGAGTGATATTTCACTCACTGAATGTCATCAACATGACAACTCTATCCTATGGATGGCATTTTTAGTATTTTTTCTCCCCTGACCTTTCCTATAAACAGTGCCCCTTGTAGGCACACTTCTTCGCTAAAGGATGAGTTGTCCTTGTGAAATGTGCTTCACATAATTCAAAATCATTTTGTTAAGAGTTATAAAAGGGTGTTTGGTATGAGGGGAGGGGAGTAAATTTTTTTTTTTCTTAGAGCCCCTGTGTCCCACACCCTTCGGGTGCAGACTAATCCGGAGTCGCCAGCCGGGATTCCCGTAAACGGGGTGACTGACTTCCCGGGGGTTCGAACTTGACACCTTTAGGCTAAATGGCGGGATTCACACCTTGGGGATCCACTTCAAACCATCAAGCTACGCCCCGTCGGGCTAAATTTTTTTTTTTGAGTGGAACCTACCGTTATAGCTAACTTGCTTGTGGTATTCAACACAGACCCTTATCATTAACTATCTCAAAAACTAATTATTGGAGCTGGACCTTTTCAATGTGACTTATATCCCCATAGTTCCATACTATGACACTTAAATCGGGTTCTTGTCAGTTAAACTAAATCTCTATTGAATACACCAATGTAACAAGTTATAGAAAGAACTATATTCACAAAATCTAGCTATAAAAGAATTGAAGAGCATAAATCCTTGTAAAGCTTTGCATCTTCTTGGCCCATTGGGCAGATTCCACATGTTGGATGGATGTTTCTCTCAAAAACGTATTGTAATAGTATACTTAACCTCTTTGGTCCTAAACATAAGATCCAATAAAGTAAATTTTAGTTGTGAATGTGACACAAGTTTTTGCTTTATTTATTATATTTATCATTTTTTTACCAAACTAATTTTTTTCAACTTATATATTAATACAAAATTTATTGTTTTATAAGAATATTTTAAGTGCATTATGTCAGGTTGTCAGATATGCTATTAGTGGCATTGATGATGGATATCAACATGGTTTATTTCTGAATGCTTTGATATTGATGGTTATAAACAACGATCAATTCAGGGGAAAAGAGTATCTGAAACCGATCTTACTCTTTTTTTTGGACTGTACAAACCGATATTACTCTCATGTAAAAGCATATCTGATTTCACCATTGAACTCAGTGAGCCATGGTAGTCATCCTACTTAACTCAACATGTTGTTCCTCAAGTCGGCTCAAAGCTCTGGAAATGCTAGAGCCACTAAATGACATGGTTTTTTCTTTTAGAAGGCGTCTGTGTCTTATGCTGGATAAAGCCTGAGAAACCTCTCCAATAGAAGGACGCTTTTTAGGTGTATTGTGTATGCACTTGTGTCCAATCTTTGCAAGCTTTCTTACTTCTTCAATCTTGCATTTTCCCACCAGTTTCTTGTCAAGTATTCCATCTACACCATCATGATCCATTGCAGCCTTCAAAGAAATCAGAAAAAAAGAGAGTGAATATATGGTTTTATCATCTCAATAATTGAAAAACAGTTCTGCTGAAATAAAGAGACCATTAGAAGGAAACATATGGTCCAAAGGATGTAAACCAAAGGAAGTGCCATAAGAAACTTTATAGTAATTTTTTCAAAGAGAGGGTAGCTTACAAGATTAATGTATTCCATCAAATTCTGTTGAGGGTGAATGGCAGTGATGAGCTCAAAAATGATGATACCAAAGCTGTAAATGTCACTTTTCATCGTGAACTTGGAAGTGGAGACATATGCTGGGTCCATGTAGCCATATGTACCTTTCAAGCCAGACTTTCTCCCATCAAAGATTTCCTCCTTTGAGAGCCCAAAATCAGCCACCTGAATTATGAATTATGAATATAAAAAATTTGAAGATAATTAACAAGTGAACTTATCTGAAAATAAGAAAATAGATCTGATACATTACTGTGCTTGAACCACCCTTTCACATCTAAATACAAAAACTACATTTAAAATAACAAGTACAAATTAACAAGCATAGTATAAGACACACAACACAATGATTTTGGACTCTCAAAGCAAGAACTTCCCCAATCCTCACTATATTCCAGAAGAATGAACGTTTCCACCTCCGTTGGCAAAAAGGATGATACTATGCATCAAAAGGAAGCCATGCCCTACTAACACTGCCCAAACCTCTGGCTACACATACCCTAACATCTTAGAAAGTATTTTTCTGTGAATTTTATGTACAGTGAAGAAAATTTAAGTGATAACTGCAAGGATAGTTTAAACAAGACCAGCGTAATAGTCCCATCTAATATACAAAAAAAAGCATAAAGGACTTCAATGCACAAAGATTATAACCATGTTGCAATGTGATCAGTTTCCGAAGAATGTCAAATGCTGTCTATTTCATTTCCATGTCAAGTCAACGAGGAAAGTTATCCACATTGCATGCAGATAGATTTAATAATGTTGGGAAAGGACTTTGTTTGTGCTTGTTAATCTCATACACAAATTGAAGAAAATACATTGGCACTTTGTTGTATTAGAAAGAACTTGACATGAAACAACCTTACCTTAGCTCGCATTGAGTGATCTAACAATATATTGGCAGATTTCAAATCACGGTGTACAACGGGTGGGACTGCCTGTTCCATACATTTTAATATTAAATATTAACCAAATGCATTTACAAATAACATAGCATAACATAACAAATAGTGGTGAACATACTCCTTCATGAAGGTATTCAATTCCATGCGAAATATCAACAGAAATTTGCAGCCTTTCATCCCAACTTAAGACCCTTTCTTCACCTAGATGCATGCAGAGCATGAACTTTTCACCTTAGAGACAATTTAACATCTGTGAAAAAAATCAGAAACGACTTCTCCTCTTGTATATCTCATATGGGAGGAAAATCAATCACATACCTACTATTCATTGCATGACTATACTCAAGATATCTTACACAGTTGCACTTCAATTGTTTTGTTTCAAAAAATCTACAACACAAAAGATGTTAAAATATTCTTTTCAACTTCTTCATGTAAACCAAATTAATTAGGAAAGAACTTCCTATCTATTACTTAACGCATCAATACAAGATTTCTCGTCTCTCATTACAACTACCCATTTGCAAATCATTTTCCTTATTGGCATAATTGTTTGAACAGTATTCAAGCCATACAAAATTATTTGTCTCACATCATAGCAATGCTGGATTATTAATCATTCACAGATAAAAACGGGGGGAAAATAATAGTAGTGAATTTTAGATGAACATGAAAGAGAACTTCTGCTCACCATGTATAAGCCTTTCTAGACTTCCATTACTCATGAACTCATAAATCAAAATACGTTGTCCTCTATCTACACAAAATCCTAACAAATTTACAAGATTCCGATGATGCAGCCTTCCTAGCAAAAGCACCTGCAATAACATCTTACCAAATCATGAAAAACCCAACAAGCCTAACTCCAATTAAAATTCAGGTGTCCTTGAGATGATCAAACAAAAACTAACTACACCAGTCCTGAAAAAATCAAGCACTAGTGACTTCTTATGATAATTAAGGAAGTCTATTCCAAGCACTAGTGACTTCTTATGATAATTAAGGAAGTCTATTCCAACATACAAATCAGTACATGTGACAAATAAAGAAACACTAATGTCAAGAAGCTTTTGTTCATACCTCCGTTTGGAATTCTTTCTCCCCTTGTTTAGAATCAGAACTAAGCACCTTCACAGCTACCACCTCACCAGTAGGCATTGTTGCTTTATGAACCATGCCAAATGATCCTTGTCCCAAGACAGTTGTGAAATTTTGTGTTGCCTTCTGAACATCCCTGGATGGAGGAGGAAGATTACTTATAAATTTACAATTACAAAAAAACATTTTGTCCATAATTGATAATATGGACTCACCAATTCCACATTTAAAAATATTCTACATATTTTGACATTATTTTGGCGTGCCAGCAACATGTTTAACATTTTCAACACATCTACAAGCCCACAGAAAGCAGGATCAAATTTCATGATCATAAACAAATATACATACTTGAATGAGTATCTAAGAATGCCTGATGAAGATGAAAACTGATCTTTCTTTGGACGCTTCCACCAAGAGAAACGGGAATCACTCAGCGGACTTTCTGACATTGAAGCAGCTATGGTGCTTGTAATAGAAGCACTAAAGTCAGTGCTTGTTTCTAATCCATTTGTGCGTATTGGAAGTGTTGTTTGACTATTCTCATTCGCACAACGCCCAAGATGAGCACGGTTTTTACGCCATTTTACAACTAAATATACAACATATGCTATCAAAATTCCAAAGGCCAAACCAACAGACACCCCAAGGACAACTAAATTACTTCCATGAACCATTATTTGATCTCTCTTGACAATCAAACAATGAAATAATCTTGCAGGCAACTCATGCTAGAGCGATTCACAGTGCTTCAACCAGCTAGCACTGAAAAAAAAAATGAACACTCATCATATTAAGGGATAACAGTTGTTTTACTTATTCTTTTCTAGTAGTTTTGCAAAGGAGAGAAAGACATATTACTTGTGATAACATATCAAAGCATGAAAGTTTTTCCAGGTATCAAATATCTCTAAATTGAAAAATTTTCAATAGAAACTGAATTAGTTTGATCATTTTGCTATCACAGTTATAATTCACTCATTTGTTAATCAGTTATTCACACACCAAAACACTTATAGGACATTAAAATTTGTTAAATAAGCATATGAAGGAGGATATAGTCCCCTGTATCTATTCATACCATACTGTTCAACAAAACCCAACATAAAAAAAGTCTCTTTATTGAATATGATCCACCTAATCAGTCACTTCTCATAAATCAACACTTACAAAAAAGACATGCAAAACCACTCAAATCATCAAAACAGAGTAAGATAAAAGGTGACAATTCATACCTTATGAGAAGAGGCCAAAGGAGGAAGAAAAGCATGATGAGAATAAGATTTGAAGGAGGGTCCAATTATGATATTAAGAGTAGTAAAGTTGGTGTTTACTTGCTACTCAGTCAATGAAGAAAGAAAGCAAAGACTTAGCCCAGTTGAAGAAAGAGACAGTATTGTATGGGCACACAAGACTGACTCAGAGATGGAGGCTTTTGCTTTTGGAGTTAAATGTGAAAATGAAAGGGAAAATTGTACAGTCTTTAGATGGAATTACGGGTTTGATTACCATTAATCTGCTGATCTCATCCTAATAAGTGCTGGCTTTGCCCAAAAGGCAAAAATACAAAGTTCTTAAGAGCTGGCAAAAAAGTGCCACGGTAAGTTAAATACTCTCTGGTCCTAAATATAAGATCTAGTTGACTTTTTTGTTGATGTTGAGGTTACAAAATATGTTAATAAACTATGACACATTTAATATATTTTTAGATTATTCATTAGTTTATAGGTTAAATAAACTATTTTAAGGGAAAAAAATTAGGTAAATCAATTTATAATTGACCTATTTTACTTTTTTTAGGATTTTCCAAAAAAGTCAACTAGGTCTTATACTTCGGACTGGAGGGAGTATTAAGTATGTAAATAGCTTAGCGTATTCGTTGGGGAAAGTTGGGAAATAGACAAGTGAATACCCCTCGAATTTTAAAAGGGTGAATATGTACATCCAAAATGATAAAAGACATAGGAGGGATTGTTTTTGAGATAAGTAAAGTTGATGCATTAACCACTGTAGTTAGAGTATTAACCATTCGAGTGAAGACATAAATACCTTTACGCAATTAGAGTTTAGCATTTCAGTTCAAAAAAAAATTAGAGTTTAGCATTAAAATCGCTCATCATGGTAAATGTTGTTAACCACTTGAGTAACGTTATTGACTTATTGTTAACATTTTTGAAAAATTATTTTAAAACATTTTATTGAAGAATGTCCTTTAAATATCATCATTGTGAAGCATCATACATAGGAATGCAATGCAAAAAAGAGAACATAAAAAAATTTACTAATTGATTTAAATGTAAAGATACTATGATTTAAACTGATATATTGAGTTGCATGATTAATATACACATAGTTCAACAATCTTTGAATTTATAGATATAATGTATATGACATTGTGCATATTAATAACTTTATTAGATACCCTATAGCTAATGAGTTACATTGTATTCAATCTAATGCTTACCAATTAAGTCAAATTTTAATATACTTAAATTAAACTGTTATAACTAAATGAAATAATTGACATACACAAATTACACAACATAACAATCTATGAAGTGATTGGATACACTGTATAACATTGTACCTATTTACATACCATTGTATTCTCATGGGCAAAAAACTAGTTTATGCAGTAATTAACGTCATTCCAACCTATTCAATGTCTTGTTTTAATTACCCAACGGGCTTGTGAAAGGAGCTGGACAGGTTAGTGTCTAACTTCTTCTGGGGAAATTCGAGAGAGGCTGATTCGATTCACTGGAGAGCATGGAATGTACTTACTAAGTCAAAACAAGAGGGTGGATTGGGCTTCAAGGACTATATGGGCTTTCACGATGCCCTTCTAGCCTAAACTGCCTGGAGGATTATCCAAAACCCAGACCCAGAGGCTATGTGGGTGAGGATTCTCAAAAGCATCTTTTACTTCTCAATCTATCACATTTTGTGTGAAAAAAAGTTAAGAATTAGAAATGGAAAGTGTAAGAGAAGGAAAATAGGGGTAATGATGAGAGAGTAAAGTTTGTGGGCCCCAGGATAAGTGTGAGACGAAGAGAGAAAACTTGTGGGCCCCGGGATATATATAAATGACTATATTACCCCTTAACTTTTCAATTATTTTCATCTCACTTTCCTTTTCTTCATACAACCAAACAAGCTCGTCTCTGTCCCCTAGCACAGTTGCTTGTTCCTTTGTGATTTTAATAAAATTTAAATATTCATTATCTATTACTATCTTCGGTCCTAAATATAAGAAATAATTGACTTTTTTATAGAGAGGTTAAGGTTGCAAAATAAGCTATTAAATTATGACATATTTGATTATTTTTAGATTATACATTTGTTTATAGGTAAAATAAACTAGTCTAAGGGAAAAAATTAGGTAAATCAATTCATAATTAACTTATTTTGCTTTTTTATAGGATTTTCTAAAAAAGTCAATTAGTTCTTATATTTAGGACCGGAAGAAGTATTATATTGTCTCAACTCACAATCTTCTCTGAGGCAAAAAAAAAAAAAAAACTCACAATCTCCTTTCTCTCGCTTTTCACTCCCCTCGCTCTCTCAACTTTTTCAGTCAACTCAAATAATGAGACAAGAAGAATTGGTAGGAAAGTATGGGTCTGTTTGTTTGAATGGAATTGCATATGGGAATTAATATATGTAATTTCCATATATCATGGAACCCACAAACTTTCTCTCTCAATCTCACATTTTTCTTGGGTCCCACAAACTTTTACATCTCATCATTACCTAATTTACCTCTATTTTCCATCTTTACCCCCTTACCCTCAATTCTCACCTCCAATTCCATTTCTCATCAATTCTGGTCAACCAAACAGACTCTTGGCATTGTTTTACTGTACTAAGTGAGACATCTATGAGAGGATAAACAAAGATACTGCTCTCACAACATGATCTTAGTTTCAGAAGAAAGTTAATAATTTATAAAAATGAAGCAATGTATTAATATTGGAGGATTTTTAATAAAATATAATTTATAAATAAAATAAACCTATATTCCAGCTCTTATATTTTAGATAGGAGGGAATATAAATTTTGGATAGAAATGAAGCAATGTATCAGTATTAGAGGATTTTTAATGATTCAAATATATATGGGAGGCAAAATTGAAAATCAGATCTCTTTTCTTATTTTCAGATAAGTTCACTGATTAATTATCTTCAAATTGCTGATATTCATAATTCCGGTGGCTGACTTTGGTCTCTCAAAGGAGGAAATCTTTGATGGGCGAAAGTCTGGCTTGAAAGGTACGTATGGCTACATGGACCCATCATACGTCTCCACTTCCAAGTTCACAATGAAAAGTGACTTTTACAGCTTTGGCAACATCATTTTCGAGCTTATCATCCACCCAATGTTAATATTATAAAGGATATGTCGATAAAATGTTACTCCCTCCAGTCCTAAATATAAGACCTAGTTTACTTTTTTGAAAAATCCTAAAAAAGCAAAATATAAGTCAATTATAAATTGATTTACCTAATTTTTCTCCTTAAACTAGTTTATTCAACCTATAAACTAATGACTAATCTAAAAATATATTAAATATGTCATAATTTAATAACAAATTTTATAACCTTAACATGTCCAAAAAAAAGTCATCTAGATCTTATATTTAGGACCGGAGGGAGTAATAACTAAATGTGAATTTTGTGACATGAAAGCAACACAGTACAGTGTTAATATCCTTTCATACGGATTCTTCTTGTGGTTGATAAATGTCTCACTTAATTCCCCTGTTTTATTGTCTATCACTCTCCAAATGAGCTATAACAGTTTATTTGATCTTCTCATAATGTCTCACTTTGTTGATCCTCCAATAGATGTCTCACTTAGTTACAGTAAAATGTTAATATACTTTTTTAGGGTAACAAAATTTAAATATCCATTTCTACGAATTCTTCTTCTCTGCTCCAATCATTTCTTTTACTTTCTTTTTTTTTCCTTATATGTTTTTTTATAATAATGCTTGATTCTTAATAATTAATTCCTTTGTATATATTATTTATTTAATTTACTAACTTTTGTAACTATCTTCATTTTAACACAGTAAAATTAAAAGATTAATCATATGCAATGTTAGTTACAATATTTTTCAGTTGATTATTTAATTTACCATTATGGTTTATATTAATTGTGAAAATGTGATAAAATTTCCATATTAAATATGGTTGTTCAATTATAAATATTTTCCACACATGTTTACTAAAATTTCATTGACCATTTACAAATGAATTTTATAACCTTTTTCATCAATTATTAAGCTTCTAATGGCAATTATCAACCATTTTAATAACCGCTAGTAATAAATGCCGCTTTTTTAATTTGTAGTGTGAAGAAAAAGGATATATAAAAGTGAGATGAAAAGAAGAGGCTGTAATAATCAAGGATAACAATAAGTCGATAAACAAAATAATCAGCTCATAGGAAGTACACAGAGAGAGAGAGAGATTACACACACGTGTACACATACATATTACTACCTCCGGTCTTAAATATAAGACCTAGATAACTTTTTTTTTTTTGGAAAGATTAAAGTTGTGAAATAGGTTATTAAATCATGACATATTTGATATCTTTTTAGATTATCCATTAGTTTATATGTAAAATAAATTAGTCTAAGAGAAAAAATTAAGTAAATCAATTTATAATTAACTTATTTTTTGCTTTTTTTAGGATTTTTCAAAAAAGTCACATAGGTACTATCGGAGGGAGTATCTATGAATGGCAACCTCCTCTGGTATATGGGCTACAATTTTGTTGAGTTGACAGAGTACTTCCGGGAGGTAAGCAGGAACTATAATCTTTTCCTGGTAAGCAAGCAACGGATGGCTTAGTAGGATCTTCTGTACCACCTGTTATTTTGATTTTCAGAGATACTATGATGGGAGGATCTAAGAAGAGATTACTATGATCTTCCACATAACTAATGCTTTTGTTGAAGTTGTCAATGTTGGGGCTCCATGAATTTGCAGAAACCTTGTTGCTCTCTAATAATATGATCATTATCACCAGAGAGAGAAGCAATATGGAGGTGCATAGCTTCTTCATCGATAATGATGATGAAGAACTGATGACTTAGATCACTACTCTGATTACGTATTAGCCAACCTCTTACTTCACTTTCTAGTTTGCTGTAGTACGAAGAAATTAATTAACTTGTCCTTTTATAGAAGTTTCAGAAGTCAGAAGATAAGCATTATGTGGTCTATGATAGAGATTGTGTTAGATATTTTATCAGGATTGTCGTGTGGTGTTCTTTTCGCCATCTTTCCTAGTACTCCCTTCTTTTGTGAGATGTAGCTGAGCTGGGGAGTCACATGATATCCGTGATGATTTGAAGATGATAAAGATAACAATATAAAAAGTGAAAAAGATAAGGAACAAAGTAATAAGTTAGAATTTCTAGGTTAGAGTGGTAACAAGGCAAGGGTAAAGAGTTAAACATCATACTTGCCCCTCATGTAAGCATAGAAATGGAGGATCATATCTGCCCTTACAACATTGTTAGGCTCTTATCTGCCACTAAAATATGTATGAGATCACATTTGTCTTTTACAGTTAAAATATTGAAAGTTAGATATGATCCTTTGTACATACTTCGAGGACAAATATAACCCTTCTTATATACTTTCCAGGCATATATGACTCTTTATTTATATATGTTTCAAGGCAAATATGATCATTGGTGCACACTTTTAAGGCACGTTTAGGTCATCAAACACTTTAGAGACATATATGATATATCCTCGGTGTATACTTTAGGGGTAAATATAACCCTTAACCCATCGTAACAATCTTCCCTACTAAATACATGTTGGCTTCTAGAGATCACTCATTATACATATATAATTGATCTATAGAGCTTAATTGATCTCACTAATTGATGAACATATAGTTGCAACTAGGAACTGATTTATCGTTAAAAGGATAAGTATGGGGAACTAAGCATAACTAAAGTGGACGACGTAAATTTGATTTTCTAAAAGCATTGATTAATTTTAATGCCAAAATTTTGATGTGATTTTAAATTTATTTTAGAAAATACATTATCTAAAATCACAAATAGGTTTTACACTGTATTAATCTTTTTAATGAGGAAAGAAACCCGTTTCATTGGAACTCCAAACACGCCATTTAATTGAAGTTTAACTCTTCCAAACACTCAGATATGAGATACTCCCTCTGGTCCCTAATGTAAGAGCTAGCAGTCAAAAAAACGCTTCTTAAGAAAACATGTGAATGTTAGTTGGATGTCTTGAGTTAATGCTTCTTTTCCAAAATTGTCCATATTTATTATGGTATTTTAAGAAAGAGAAATACATAATCATTAATAAATATGAAAGAGAGTTAGGGGTAAAGTAGGAAAAAATGCATTAAATGAGGAGAGAATGTGGGGTGAGCTCTTACATTAGGGACCAAAACCATTCAAATTTTGGGCTCTTACGTTAGGGACCGGAGGGAGTATTATAGCTCGCTTCACATATTTTCTCAGATCTCTTTCAAAATTTTTCTCTCCAGAGGGTAGATCTGTTACTATACATTGTTATAGTTTTAGCCGAGATGGAAACAACAATGACATTTATTATATTAATAATTAAACACGGCACAAATAATATTGTCCACAAAACATATATAAAGTAAACAGCACTTACTATAAATATAAATTTATAGTATATAGTTCTAATAGAGATAATAATACTAAACATTAAATTTAATTAACCCAAAAAAAAAAATTAACCATATATATATCAACATGGGAGAGGATCATGGATTGCACCTCTTATCTCTACTATAAGTGCTACATCGTGGTAGCTTGGGACTATTTTGTTGCTGCTGAATGCAGCTCGTGTATCTTGTGTTTCGAGGGCATTGAACAGCTTGTTTATATCTATTTTGGGAAGGCAAAACTTTGCTTCTGAAATTCAAACGAAGTGAGACTACAGCTGCTTGATCGTCCACCAACAAACTTGTTTCGGCCATGTGATCTTCAAGGACAAAGCTGAGGTTGGCTTGGTGATTATTAATATTATTCTGCCATGAATATGCAGAAATAATCTTGTGTTCTAACATGGTGGTCATCATTATCATCATCAGCAAAATGAGAAGAACATTGGAGTTGAACTTCTTCATTCTTTTGAAGATGTTGATGATGATATTTTTTTTTTTATCAAGAGATGTTGATGATGATATGAATCTCTCTCTCTCTCGGCTCTCGCCCTCCCTGCTTATTATGTTTCATTTCGGTCTTATAAAGACGGTCCATTCATTCACTTCTGACCAAACTCATTCAATGCAAAAAAAGTTGGTTGGGCGGTTTTAATGAAGAATAAATAATGTTGTCCTAAGGAGTAACTATATGTTTGCAATGATATTCGGGACTGTGTTGTCTCCGTTATTGCTTACTCCCTTCGTGCCTTATTTATTGTAATTGAAATGAAAAGTAGGGTTAATATTTATCCAACACTTTAGAAGTAGTACTCCTTCGGTTCTAAATATATATAGAATCTAATTGAGGAGTTTGTTTGGTATCTAATATCAAATTTTATTTTTTGTCAACTATTGGTGCTCATCTAGCATTATTAAAGTAAGAGATGTGAGAAGTAAAAAAGGAAGATGATTAGGGTAATTCAGAAAAAAACACAACATATTAACATAACTATAATATCATTGATTTCAACAAATTGAATTTCTTATATTTAGGATTTGAGGGGTGTTTCACAAGGAGAAATTGTTAAGTAATTCTTATGCATACATACGGTTGAAGAATTTTTCTAATGCATCCAATACCTAATTTTTTTTTTGAGCATCTCCAGCACTCGAAAATTATTTTAGTTTTTCTATTTTAATTTAGAGGGAGAGCTTTTTGCAGTAATTAAGATCGATGTACTAGTTAAATGGTAGCCTCATAAACCACATGCACGCTCAGATCATGACCCATAGACTCAGTGTCGGTATGATCTTATTGTGATTTTTTTTTGTTGGAAGGATGCATGTGTCTTTTTTTGCATGATTTTTTATTCTCTAAATTTTTATATTTAATATTTTATAATGAGAAAAGTCAATTGATAGCAGAAATTTTAAATAAATGATTTAAATTTTAATTATGAAAAAAATTGTTTAAATTTTAAAATAAAAAAGAAAACATAAGTGAAAATGTTTAGCTTATCCCTGCTTCTTCAAAAAAAAAAAACAAAAAATGTTTATAATTTAAAAAAAATAGAATTTTTGTTTTTGATCATTTTGAAATTTAGTAATGCCAAAGGTTTTTTCGACCTTAGATGATAAAGGTATTTTACATTTTTTTTTTGTAAGAGGTATTTTACATTTTAGTACGCAGATTTATATCTCTTAAATGAGTCTGTGCTGGGAAGGAAAAACGAAATACATATTTCAACATTTTTTAAAAGTGATGTGGAGAGCCTTCTTCCTAATTACCTGATTATTGGGAGAAATGTCAGCTGTTTAATTGTATGTCTAAAACATAAAATTTATCAAAACAAACAAAAAGGACTTGATCATGAATTGGGTTGATGTTTAACGTTTGTTGCATACTTGCATATTGTAACTTTTTACCTTCAATATTATACTTGATATATGTGCGCGCGCGCGCTCGCTTATTATAATTAGCTTAAAACAAAGATTATGACTTGAAATGTACTACATAACTTAAGGAAATAATTTTATTAGTTAAAGAAATTAAGTGTTAATATAACTGGAGTAAATAATTAAATAGGTTTTGTTTTCTAATATCACATATATATGCAATGGAATAATGTGGTATGACAATGATAAAGCTATAAAACGTCACGAGTAATATTAAAAAGGATGAAAAAAAGGATAGGGGAAGTATGATAAAAATTAGGGTCAATGAATTTGAAGTCTCACTCAACAGACATAATATATATAGGAAAAGTTTTATGAAATGGTGAAACTAAAGTAGGATCCAAAGAGACACTATTAATTTAGCTATATCTTCCAAGTCAATAAGACATTTTTGCCTTCCTTATTATTATGAACCCAGTGTGTTAACCGGTGTTCAATAACTTGTTACCTGTGATCAGAACATTGTTATTCAAGGCTCAAACACTTGTTATTCACAAATTTAATTCAATTCCGAAATTAATTATGGGTAGAATTGGAGAAGTTGCATTGAATGATAAGACAATTTGAGGTGATATCATATATATTGTGTCAAAATCATTCAAATTTTAGCTTTTATATTACGGATCGGACCGGAGGGAGTATTTAACTTCCCAACCAATTATCAAATGTATTGTAGAGTGTTGCATGTCTTTGTGAGTAATTAGTTAAGCATAGTCTTAATGTCTCAATTGTACTATTATACTCTTTATCCCTTTAATTTTTTATTCATGACTTGTTTAATTTGGATAATGAAATCACTTATCATAAATGGATATCAGTTGCAAATACACACGCACATACAGGTATGATAAACAAGATAATAATGTTGAAACTAATTATTTGCTCATGAGAATGATGTTTACATGACTCATAAAAGCGAAATTTAACCGATATTACTAATAATACAAACACTATGAAACCTCCTTTGCTTAAAGCATTATAAAAACTTAATTAATTACATAGTGCTGCCTGCTGCGAAATCTTAAAGAGAAAGAAAGAGACATAATTAATGCCCTCAAACATTTTAGAGAAGGCAATCAAAAGAAAAATGGAACACGCATAGAATATTTGAATGAAAGACACACACATACACACAACTAATTACATATGGGATCTTTGTTATAGTCATTACAATTTGGTTTTTTTGGATCAAATTTTACACTGTCGTCAAGGCAGCCAGTGTATCGTGTCTTTACAGGACATGGAACAGCAGGGTTGCTTCCATCTTTGGTCAAAAAAATATTACCGTATCTAGAAACTGAGGCATCTATGAGAGGATCAACAAAGAAACTGCTCTCCACAACAAGATCTTCGACATGCTTGTTGTTGTTGTTCATGTTGTGCAACGGCTTCGTGTGGTGATTCATATCCTGCCATGGATATGCACAAACCTTGACTTGTAATATGGTTATCATCATGATGATCATCAGAAACGACATACAGAAGCAATAATTTGGAAAACATGCTTTTCTTCATTCTCCTAATCGATTGATGATATATATGATCGATATATGGACTCTCTCACTCAAATTAATTAATTAGTTTGCATCCCACGTTACTTTAGTTTTCTGTGATGGACATTGCTTTATAGAGTCTCACGTTTGCAAATGATATAAAAGGTAGGAACCATGATTGTGACTTTTGAGGTGGTGATGAATTATCTTCATCCTGTCCCTATCGTGTTAAATGTCAACATCAAATGAGATATTTGATTTACCTCGTACGCACGGCAGTGTTAAGTGATGAAATATATATACACTCGCTGCTTACTTAATTATCTAGCTAGTAGCATATAGACCCGTGCAATCCACAGGAAGTAAGATTATTAGAATAATGTTGTCTAAAATTAAAAGTGATTTTTTTCTTGTCCGAAGCAACAAACAAATAGCGAGATATTTTTTTTCCCCTCTTTATAATGAAAACATAAAAATATTTAACAAACAAAATTCAAAAACACACAAAAAGAAGTAATAGAGAGGGAGAAAGGAGATCAGAAAAGAAAGTGAAGAAGAGAATTACAACAACCTGTTAAAATTCAATTCGAAAGGACTTTAAAAAGGGGGGGTAGTTTTGATGACCAAAAAAAATAAGAGAGTGGAAAACGTGGGCCAAATAGTTGAAAAAAAAAACTAAAGAGAGAAGGGAACATGCGTTAGGAAGTTGTGAAAGAGAGGAGATAAGAGGGAAAAAGGGACCTTGAATTTAGACTATGAAAATGGACAGGTGGTAAGCAGATAATCTGTCAACAACCCTTCTTTTATAATAAAGAAAAGATTTAGGAAGTAAAAAGATACGGAGAAATTTGTTTTAGATATGATGGCAAAACAAATTTCAATTTTCCAAACAATATTGGCACATGTGAAGAGGGTTTTCATCATATCCATGAGGGTGGCATTTTTAAATGCAGTAAACGACTAAATGGAGTATTTCAAGAATACTAACATACATTCACGCCAACTTCTTATCAAAGTCTGTTGGATTTTATTTTATAATATCTTTGCGTTAAAGTGTCAAATTATTTTTATTAGAAAAGAGTGGAATTTCATATATCATCAGAGCCTCATTTCATTATAAATTCATCTTAATTTTAGATTTTGATCTTTTTAATTTGAAACTAGACAAATATTCTAAAATCATATCTTGATGATATGATAATTAAAATAACACATACTGCAAGAATTAAAAAAAAAGGAAAATTCTAAATATAATTTCAGAATTTGAAACTCTAGTATCATTGACTTTTAAGGACCTGAATGCTCAACAAACTAATGACCTGAAAAATATCTCGCAAGAACTTGCAGATTTGCATTCAAGAGTCTCATAGCAAGGGCCTAATAAGCCATTTTCTCTATTATGTTTCTCGATACAGTGAACTCAGCTAACAGAAAGAAGCAAGAAAGCGAGAACTAGGAGATTAAGAGATGAAATAATAGAGAGTCGAAAAGAGAGAGCCAGCATTTCAACTGTCAAATTGTATCTCAATTGCTAATAAACAAAAATATTTCCAAAAAAAACGGGCAAATAATGTCGAGGTTTCATGGCAACTTTTTTTTTTTAAAAAAATAAACTTGAGTAGACTGGAAAAATTGAGAGAGAAGGAAGTGAAAAGTGAGAAAGAGAAGATTGTGAGTTGAGAGAATATAATAATTAATGATAGAGAATGATGAGTATTTAAATTTTAGGAAAATCATAAAGGAACAAGCAATTGTTAGGGGACCAAGAAGAGTGTGAATGCGATGGATTGAGACGAGACTTAAAACATTTGGAGACATCTCCGTATTGGCACATGAAGAAATAAAGGCACACTCTTTACATAATTTAAGGTTTTGACTGAAAAATAGGGGAACACACTTTACATAATTAACGAGGGTACATATAATGTACAATGACCTCTACTCTATGTATGTGTTTGTGCGTGTGAAATCCTTTCTAAAAGCTGCATGGTTGTATGAAACAAAAAAAATTAACATAGTTTACAATAATTGAAGTCCTCTAGCTGCCTGTGATTCATCAAAACAAAAACAGAAAACAAAGCTTATATATCTATTATATCTAGGTCAAACTCGTAGTAATTAGTTGCTTAGTAAGGCAAAACTGTGAGCTTAACTACACAAATATATTGATAGCAGGCCATCACTATATATTTTTATATATCAATTTTTTGGTTCTTCATTGTGAATGGGTGGCTTGCGGCGAGCCATTCCCTTGTAATCCATGTGTATGAAGTCCATAACCTCTTTTCCTTCTTCTTCAGCTTGGAAACTCCTCTTGGCTTTATCTTCATTTTTTTTAGTATTAGTTCCTTCTTCATTTGCTTGAGATTTTGTAGAGATTTGTGAATAGTTTGAGTTCAAACTCTTGTAGCTCTTCACATCCTTCATCTGTGAATGTTTGAAACAAAAATTAGTTCTATAGATGATGATTAGAAGATTAATTTTTTTCGGGAAAGAAAAATGAATTGTTAGTTTAGATATTATATGTAGTAACTACTCTAGATTGACATCATAATAATCCCATACCCAACTTATCTACACTTAAAAAAAAATAAAGAAAAAATTAAACTAACCCGGTGATGTCCTTCAAGTAAGCGTTCCATGGAATTGTTCAAAGCTTCAGCGTTCTTAGCTGCAGAATAAAGGACCACATCTAAGTGACTAGCTTTACAATCTAAGAAATATAACCAACACACACTTAACTTCTAAATAATCAGATACAAAAAAAACAATGATTTTCTAATGCAAGTCATAAGATAAAAAACTTTTAGTTTTCAGAAAATCAAGATTTTTTTATAAAAGCATTATATATATTATATTCAAGGGCAAATTCAAGCACAACCTCAAGCAAGCGCGGGCACACACATATATTATACATTGAAGATCATGTAGTTTTCATTACTCACAAGTGGTTTCAAAGCTTTTCACTCAATTATGTTTGGGTATGTGGTGACTAGGCCCATGATAATCAGCAGTAAAAGCAACAAAACCACCCATATGGAACTTTCTTGTGGTGGATGAAATAGAAGAAGAAGTACTTTTGTTGTGTCCCACTTTACTTTTCACGTTTATACTTCCCTCCCTTTCAAAGTCAAATATTCCATCAGAATAGGTTGCACCTGAAATATTTGAAGCACTTCTTCTTCCTCCTCCTCCTCCTCTTACTACTGAACCGTTCTCTTTTACAGAAAAATCCATATTTGATTCTTTATTATGAAGCATCATTGATTTCTTCCATCCAAACCCTAGCTTCCTCACATGGTACTGATCCTCTCTCCCATCATGTGTTTCCTGTGCACAAAATCATTTAACACTCATTAGAAATTAAATACAATTTGAAGTCAATAACCTAAAGATAAGACATACACTCAGATGAATAAAAATGAGGTGAGATATGAAAAATTTATACCCTTTTAAAATAACCGGATCGGAGAAAAGCAAACTACTATTAGTGTGTTTGGCTCGGCTTATTTTGAGAAATAAGCCAGCTTATTTTGGGTTTTTGGCCTTGAAAATCCAAAATAAGCTGGTTTATTTCTCAAAATAAGTCGAGCCAAACACGCTATATATCTTTTAATGTAATTGAAACTTCAAATAAGTTTGCTTTGTGAAGAAAGTTTAATCACTTGTACGGACATAAAAGTGATTGGAAGAGAAATAGTTCAGAGAGTATAATTTATGAGATATTAGTTGTAATGACAAAGAAAATTGTCACAAATTAAAACCTACCTTTTCGGTGAACGTGGAACTAATTCTAGTGGCTTCAAGCTCTTTTTCGCTCTCTTTCTGACCTGAAGATTTTGAAAAATATTAATAGAAATCAATTCATTTCTAGATTCATGTTTCATTTTGAAAGTAAAAGTAAAGAGAACTCGAGAGATCATCATTACCTATAATATCATTTGCAGATGAGTATCCCAGGGCATTGATAGCAAAGAAAAATCCCAGTACTAACAATCTAACTAGCATAGAGCGCTTCTTCTTCATCTTGACTCCTTATTCTTCTTTTTTACTTCTTATACTTATAGTTCCTCTTTTGTTAGGGATATGTATGTATATGTAGCACCTTTCGCAAAGTGAGAGAGAAAGCTTTAGAAGCTAAAAATGGGGTTTTATAGATGGGTTACATCAAGTCAAAGCTAGGGTTCCGACACCTGTTCGTCTAAACCATTATATTATTCCTTGGTATGTGGTAAATTTTAGGGAAGCTCAAAGCCAAAAGAATAAATTAATCAAAATGTTACTTTAAAAATAAACAACATGAAAACTACAAAGGCATTATAATTAAAATAGGGATTTCCTCAACTTTAAGTTTGAATAAGGTTTGATCTTCTTTGAACTGAATCAAACTATGGTCATAAAAAGTCATAATTTGGTCTTGATTTACATATATTATATTGTCTGTTTTCTTCTTGTCTGTAGGTATAGTAATATATTAAAGCTGCATTGACAGCGAATCTGTAAATTAATTATTTTATTAGTCATTAGTTATCTTGCGTTCGCCAAGATATCATTCACGCTTTTCAGTGGTTATTTCTAAACGTTATTATTACCTCATGTCCTAAATATAAAACCCAATTGAATTTTTTTGGAAAAGTTAAGGTTGCGAAATAGACTATTAAATCATGACATATTTGATATATTTTTAAATTATACATTAGTTTATAGGTAAAATAAACTAATCTAAGGAAAAAATTTAGGTAAATCAATTTATGATTAACTTATTTTGCTTTTTTATAGAATTTTCTTAAAGAGTCAATTAGGTCTTATATTTAGGACCGGAGATAGTATTAATTAGCGAGAATTATTATAAGAAATAACAATTTTCACATGATTCTCTCTGGTATACATACACTGGTTGATAAATATTTTAGTCCAAACTCATACCAAAGTAACCGCAGCCACGTATCTAGTCAACAAGTGGCGGGTATGACCACCTTAATTAATTAACTGTGCGTGATATCGTGTATTTTTATTGGGTTTAAATTAAGTGATACAGGGTTATTCCAATAAAATTTTCATAGGGATTGTATATATCCATGTGAAAAATTGTAAAAAAAAATACGGAGATCATTAACTAATATTTTGACACAATTTTATAGATCACTCTACCATTGTTATAGGAAAACGTTAAAGAAAACTCTAGAGTACTTTTGTATCAACTTATTGAAATATGAATAAAATTATAGGGTGATATGATCAAATTAGATGGAGTACTTTGTAACAAATTGATACGGTCTTTTTGAGAAAAAAAAATTGATACAGTCCATCTCCTTGTCTCTTTGTTTTAAAAATATATATGATCACAAATATTCCCCTCCAACTTCACGTAAAAAGTTTTCTCATCTTTCTACCACTAATATAGCAAAAAAAAAAAGTGAATTGGCAGGAAAATTCTATCAGTAAAAACAAGATTTCAATAAATCCAAAATTTCGGTCTAGAATTTATAACAAATTGCATCAATGAGTCTATCGCTAATCCACTATTATTTTTGTAGTGATAATAATTAACAGCAAAGTAATTTATGTTGTGGATATTTCAATATCACAAAGCTTTCACACTCACAGAGTATGTCTCCTTTTCTCGGCTCCCTCTATCTTGTGTAATTTACCGACCTTACATTCATATTAATTATAAACATTATAGGGTATACGAGTTAGGTTCAAAACACTATGAAAAGTAAGTGAATTTTAATGTAGGTTTACTAGCAAATCTTCGTGCAACAGAATAGTACACCGAACTTCCACACCAATCAATCTATTAATGTGCCAAAGATATACGATTACACAAAGCAACGTATCATTGCTTAAGAGTGAGGAAACTGTTTGGGAAATAAAAATAGTGAGGAAACTGATGAGTTGGTCTATGTAGTGTAGGGGCATAGTTCCCAAAGAAGAGGCATGAGAGAAGTCATCAAACTAAGAGCCTAAGAGACATGAGCAAGTGATCATGCATAGAATTACGAAACTACAGCACTCTTTTTAACGACCTATCACGCTAAACTAAACTTACAAGTTACAACATTGTCATGTTGATTAAGTAACTTGATATACTTTTACTTTTCAAATTTTGTTGAGTTTGAACATTATGAATAAGATAAAGAAATCACGTTATGAGAGCTAGCTAGCTTCTTCTTATTCATTAATCAAGCTAGATTAGTTAATAGATTCAACTGATTAATATGGATTTATAATTAAAAAATTCCAATAAGCCTTATTACCATACCATATGGAGTTGCAATTACATGGTATCACTGTGTTACGTTAATAATACAATCTTTAGATAAATTATTAACAACTAGACTTGATCGAATTCAATAACTTAACAAGTTCTTCTTTTAGTCTTAATAAGGCTCAAAATTGCATGACCCACCTCCTCATCTAGTGCTTCTCACAACCTATTTATATGTGTAAGATCTAACCAAAACGATTTTGTAGTATACAAATATTTAAATTAAATCTTTATTTTAATATTTTATTGTCGAATTAGTTGTATTGAGAGGAAAACCGAAAAAAATTTCAAGTTACGTTTTATGTACTCAACCAATGCAGTATCTCGATACAATGCAAGATCATCGACCAATGTAATAATAAGTAATGAAGTAAATTAAAATGCGGAGTATACTACAACAAATGTCGTAAGTAACCTAGACGATTGTCTTAATACAAAAGGCAACATTAGTTATTTACGGCGTCTGCTAGGCCTGAAGCAAAAGAAAAAAAATGAAAATTTATCTACTGCTTCTGTTCCTTAAATAACGTATGCTATTTGGCGATGTTAAATGATATTTTTGTAGTACTGTTTGATCTATACCTGGTTATTGTATTGTATGTTGAACAAATTTTAACCGAAAAGATAAAAGAAATTAAACATATGCAACGTTAAATTAAGCTGAAAACAAATGAAATCAAGTTTTTTGGCCAAAAAAAAAAATCAAGTTCGTTATTTTATTGAAAGAGTTTTAAACACGAGGGCGTGGTCTCCGACTTCATGCAAGTGGTCACTCTATTGAGAAGAGTGTGAACTTTGGGTCATGGGTTAATAAAGTCGATTTCTTTTTTCCCAACAATATAGTCGGTTTATAATTAATTACACAAAGTAGTAGTTTTACATTCACCGACATATGTGTATACATCTGAGTTATTGACTCACTTCAATTAACCCATATTCTATTTGGATGATTTCACCGAAAGGAAATAAAGCTATATGTGGACTGACTTTCCATGTGAATAAGTTTGATACTTTGATTTCATTATGAAGTTTAAGGTTATATTTTCGAATCTAACCTTTATTTATTTGTTTATTTATTTATTTGAGACTTCAATTATATTGTGTGTGTGAGAGAGAGAGAGAGTGAGCCAATGAGACAAGGATATGGTTAATTCTGCTTTATTTAGACTCCGGGGTTGGCTTTTTTCGAACTGGAAACTTATAAATAAAGATAATTTAATATTTTAACGTGAGAGGGTTAAGTTTGACTTAAAATTACATTCTAAGTATCGCAAGATAATTAGTTAAGTATATATCTGAGTTTTATTTTGGTCAAATATATAGGATAGCTGAGTTTAAGGTAATATTTGATAAATATAATAAGATATGTGGCTGGATTTTATCTTCAGACTTCAGTACAAATTTATGTAATAGCATATAATAATCTATCGAAAAATCATGAATTATTTAAATCAATTACAAGCCAAATGAATAATATATACCGCCTGCGTTATGCTGAATGCATGCTTTTCTTTATTATATTATCATTATTTTTATTTTTATCTATTATCTTTATTCCACCTTAAACTGTGTTCAAATACATATGTCTTTCAGTACAGTCAAAAGGTTTCCATTTTATAAGCACATTGAAAAATAATTATAGAAATTTATTTTTTTCAATAAAAACAAAAAGCGTCTTAAAGTGGAATTGATTTTTCGATTTTCAAAGAAATATTGGAAAACTTGGTTGGCCTTCAAGGACATGAGCACATGCGGTTCTTTTACTATTACATGACAAACCTTGGAAAAGATTCCTTTTTAGACTTACTCCGTATATACTCCGCTCATTCCTAAATATATGAGCTAGTTACATTTTTTGTTAAATAAACAAGTTTAGAGAAAAAATTTGTGAAAATCAATTTTTAATTACCTTATTTAGCTTTCATAGGATTCTCCAAAAAAGTCAACTAAGTCATATAATTTGGAATGGAGGGAGTATATTTTAAATAAAAGTTTTCAAGTTCAAATGGATTATTGAATGAAAAGATGTACCCACACATATATCGTTTAGCTAGATCTTAAGCTGCCTGATATTGTAGAAGGTTTTGCAATAATGCAGCTTTGAATAAATTTGATATGCATAATTAAATTAATTTTCCCTTTTATATTAACATGGGTTATACCTATAATTCTTCTATTTTCATATTATATTTGGCACTTTTTCTCTTGTTTTTTTACCAGCATATTTGGCACTTTTTCATATTTAGTGCGAGTCAACTGCTTTAATTATTGTGGTTTTTTTATGCAGACTGAATTTGTACTGTAGCAACAGTGAATCATTAGATTATTTTAGAGAATTAGGTTTCCATGATGATATATTATACTACCTCCAATCCTCAATATTAGATCAATTTGACTTTTTTTTAGATGTTAAGGTTGCGAAATAGGCTATTAAATCATGACACATTTGATACATTTTTAGATTATACATTAGTTTATAGGTAAAATAAACTAGCATAAGAGGAAAAATTAGGTAAATTAATTTATAATTAGCTTATTTTGTTTATTTAGAATTTTCCAAAAACGTCAACTAGATCTTATATTTAGGACTGAGGGAGTATCTTGTTTTGACTCATGATCCTTTGCAAGACATTTGAGTAAAAATGTAAAATTATATCAATTTCAAAAAATGTTCAGAATATAGATTTTATTTATACATACATCAACATAAAAGATGGCAAAATTTCAATTAAGAACCTCTATAGGTATTTAAAGGTATTTAAGGTAAAAAGTAGGACCAAATTATTATAAGACATCACATATGGGGAAGTGAAATTAAGTTGGGATGGTAAAAAGACTAAATTGCCCCCTTATATTTTGAGAAAAGAAAAGATATTTTATAGCCCACCAAATTCACCATCCCCTTGAACAAGAGAAATTTAATTTTAGGGAAATTTGAAGGAAATTTCAGAGCACCATCTCCTTAAATCCAATAAGGGAATGAGAGACTAAGGGTCATTTTGACATTTTGAATGGATGGAATTAAGATGATAAAAATAAATTGGAAATGGTCTCTTTGGTTGTAAGAAAGGAAGGTGGAGAAATAATGGAGAGTGAAGGGGTAAAAATGGAAAGTAGAGGAAATGATAAAAGTAAAGTTTGTGGGGCCAGAAAAGTGAGATGGAGTGAGAAAACTTGTGGGCCCCAAAAAAACCTACCACTTTCTCCACTTTCACATTCCTAGACACTTTTCTTGTGCAACCAAACTGGTTTAAAGGGTAAAAGATGGAAATTAGAGGTAATAATGTGATCTAAAGTTTATGCGGCCTAAGAAAAGTGTGAGATGAAGAGAAAAAGATTGTGAGCCCTAGTATATATACCAATATATCTTTACAATTCCATTTCCATTTTCACAATTCCTCCCAAGCAAACTTAACTCTAAATTAGAGTCCGTTTGGATGGATAGAATTGAGGTGATGGAAATGGAATTGAAAATGGGTATAGGGGTAAAGTATGAAAAGTAGAGGTAATGATCATAAGTAAAGTTTGTGGGCCCCAGGAAAAGTGTGAGATGGAAAGAGAAAACTTGTGGGGCCCGGGATATATGTAAATTACCAAATAATCTCCACTTTCCATCAATTTCACTTTCCCTCATTACTTTCCTTGGTCATCCAAACGGACTCTCAAATCTCCCTTAACGAGAGAAAAGAAAGGAATTGATGGGGAAATCTTTTCTACATTTTCTATGAAAAGTTTACTACACACTGTAACAGACCAGCGCATCGCTCTCGAAATTGTCCGCTTTGGGAATCCTCACCCCTCACGGTTTTAAAACGTGTCGAGAGGGGGAGGTACCCAGGCCTATATAACACCTTTCGTTCTTTCCTCCCCAATCGATGTGAGACTTTACACATACTCCCTCGTATCCTTATTATATAAGTCATTGTTCATTAACCACCCAAATCTCACGTACCAACAAGTGGAAGTTATATCATTGAATAAATCATATTTTATTTGTCTTTTTCATTTTTACCCCTCCCATCTATTTTGTCTTAAATTTTACCCAAATTACCCCTATATTCTTTTTCATCAGATTACTCCCTCCCACACAAGAGACATGATCTGCTTCCGTCTCTCTTCTTCTTCTTCTACCACCTTCCTTTCCTTTCACTTTCTCTCTCTTATCATCAGAGTTTCATCTGTTACAGTGGCCGTTAAACCCGGTGCCGTAACCGCATCATCATCATCATCACTATAACCGCTCTTCATCGCCACCTGTACGGCGCCGATTCTCTTGTTGTCAGAGATTAAGTGCTCGGATTTGCGCTTCATTCATCCAAAGCTTCCATTTTCATTCAGGTAGTAACTCATAATCAAAAAAGAAGAAAGAGAGAAGGGAATGTGAGTGTGTAATGAATGAAATCGAGGGGGGCTTTGAGATTTATTAAGAGAGGGGTATTTTTGGGAAATCATGTAATCCCAACTAATTGGATTGTATTCCTTAATCTCCCCAAATTAACCAAAGTGATCTTATACTCCCTCCGGTCTTAAATATGTTATAAAATATAGTTTGTTGGAGATATTAAGGTTACAAAATATGTTATAAAATTATGATATATTTGATATATTTTTTAGAGTAGTCATTAGTTTATAGGTTAAATAAACTAGTTTAAGGGGAAAAATTAGGTAAATCAATTTATAATTGAACTATATTTTGCTTTTTTAGGATTTTTCAAAAAAATAAAATAGGTCTTATATTTAGGACCGGAGGGAGTATTTAGGAACGGAGGGAGTATTAGTTAGAAATTACTAATCCTACTTGTTCTAAATGCATAAGCTTAATTTTTAGGTGAGAAGAAGAAGAGGAAGGTGAATACTGAATACATAAGCAATAAACATGGTGGTCTCCAGTAACAATCCTCACAATAAGGAGATAGCCATCAGGAGGAGGATTGCCAGCATGTAATCTCTCTTTTACCCTTTCATTTCCTTTCAATTTAGCACCATGGTCTGAATATGGTACAAAGAGAAAATTTAGTAGTATGTATAGTCTGTAAAAGATATTATTATCAACTGACACTTATTTTATAATTAAATAGACATGTGGTATTAGGATTGGTTTTGATATTAGTTTGATGCTCTGATATGTCCAATGGAAAAAAAAAACACTGCATAGGCCATCAAGGTAGATGAAGGAATTTGATGATTTGGTCAATTGATATCAAACTCTCCAAATGTCTAGTCTAAATTATACTAAGCACTTTGAGTTTCTGTCTTCTGTGTTATTTTCTCTCTTTTTTCTTTCATTTTGCAGTCCTTCTAATGTATCATTCGACTTTTTAGTTTACTTTCGATGGGGTCATTCATATTAATTTCATTGCAGTATACATTGTAGCCTTACCATTTCAACGTGTGCATTCTTGTGGAAAGCAGAATTAGACAAGCTTGTAACATACTGTTGAATTTTATAGATTTAATAAACGAGAGGATGATTTCCCATCGTTGAAAGAGTACAATGACTACCTGGAGGAAGTAGAAGACATGAGTATGTTTTTTCATTACTGTTATGTGTGTATTGCTTGATAAAGTTCTTTGTTTGTTATTAATTTTTCAACTTTTCCAGCATTCAACTTGATTGAAGGAATAAACGTTGCTGCTATTGAAGCAAAAATATCCAAATATCAGGAAGAAAATGCCGAGCAAATAATGATAAATCGTGCCCGAAAGGTACTGCCAACAATGGTCTATTCTTTACTTCATTACCAAACCAATCAGCTCCCTGAAAATGTTTTTGGGTTGCTTTCCTATTGATTTGTTTTTAGGATATGAGCTGCTCTGAACTTGAATGTCTTTGCCAATTTGTTACATGATCTTCATAATTATTAAACAGGCAGAAGAGCTGGCTGCGGCCCTGGCAGCATGCAAGGCACAACCTGCACAAACTGATAATGATGGGGTGAGTATTTCATTGCTGTTCTTTTTAGATTTATAAGCTTGTACTGAATGCTAGAATTTGATTATTCTAAAGTGAAGATTACAAATTAATCAAGTGAGCGATGTGGAAGTGATTAGTCATTGACATAAGATGGGGTGATTAACATCAATCTGAAAGTTTGATGTTTGTCAAGTGATAAAGATCCTTGATTTAACGTCATATACTCATACCCTGATAGCTTCTTTTCTCACCATATCCTGATTTAACCTGTTTGTTAAGTTTGATGATTGCAATATCATTGCTAAAGGAGGGAAATTAGCACTGTCGCAGTAATTTAACTTAGCTTCTATACATATATAGCTGTATTATACAGCTATATTTGGTAAACCAATTCCATTTTCAAAGTTTCACGGTAAGGAGCAAGAAAATGGTGTGACATAGACCGTTTATTCAGAAAGCAGGAATAAACTTCTTTTCTGAAAACTTGCTACAATCACAGTGACAATCATTGCCCTGTTTATGTACTTCATAGGTTTCCACAAATCATAAGTTACTGACTAACAGGTTGTGTCTAATATACTATAAACTGAACCATGGAATTCGTCATCAGCTACTGTCCAATCTGCTTCACTAGGAAAAGATGTAATGGAAGACCAAGAAGGACAGTAGAATTTTTTAAATGGAATCTCATGATGAGTGATGTGTTGAAATCTAAGTTGTTGATAGAGCTTTCAGTATAAATTAATAAAATAACAATAAAAAAGAACTTAATCGAGCTAAAGCAAATTCACACCCAGCATGCAAACATCCTTTGCTTCTTGTTGTACCTTTTGTGTCTTCCCTTGAAGTGATTTGCCATGTGATCCTTGTTAAAAGAATATCAATGAAGGATTTTCTTTCTTGTGCTAGAATTTGGCTTGCATAAAAGTAACTCTGGTTGTTTCTGATACAGGGTGCAAACCAAACCACTCAAGCAGGATTTGGTGTTCCACAAGGTCAATACGCTCCAACATTTGCCGGACAGCCAAGGCCCACCGGCATGGGCCCACAACCTGTGCCACTTGGAGGGGGTGATATGCTGGGCTATGCCGGTGATGATGAAGAATCCATGAGACTGCGAGCTGAGAGAGGCGCAAAGGCTGCAGGATGGAGTGTGGAAATTAGCAGGAAGAGAGCGCTTGAGGAGGCTTTTGGAAGCATATGGATTTGTTAACATATTTCTGTCTTTTGGGCTATGTTAATGACATTTGAATCATTTTCATGTTCCAAGGGCATGCCAATTTCAGCCTCAAATAAGGCTATTAACTTATGTAATATAGTCTGTGTAAGTTGTGTAGTTTGTAAGATAATTGCAATTTTGTTTGTTCTTCTGAAGGTTTGATATCTGGAGACTATATAGAGATTCTTAGATGCAATATTTAATAGCAAGCGCGGACCAGTCACCAGATGAGTTATAGATAATTAGATATGTCTATGGAAACAAATGAGGCATATCTTCTAATTTTTTTAGGATAAATAAAGAAACAAAACAAGACTAAATAAAAAAAAAAAACTAAAAACCAGTTAGGCAACTTTTATTTAATTTCTATCGAGCAATTTTTATTTATTTTCTTACATTATCAATTTTCATCAAAATCTCATTTGTTTATTGCAAAAAAAAAATCATTCTAAAAGCCAATGATGGGAACCCGATTTGAATGATATTACCCACCTAACCCTTTGCTTCTATGTTTTGCATGCTAGTTATTATATGTAGTCAATTGTATACGCGGCTCTCCTCTAGATCAATAACTGATGATAGCTTGCCACTAGCCATTGGATTTAATTCTTCGAGAGCAGACCTTAGAGCATTAGAACGAAAGTCAATGGGGCTCTTGAACTTGAAAAATGATTCAAAAGTTTGTATTTCTTATTTGGTGAAGAAAAATTGGTAACACTTAATTCCTTATAAAATCGTGTGATCTGGATGACAATTTTTTTTTTAACTTAACTTGGTCATATGATATAGGACCTTGATAATTGCATATGTCAACTAGGTAGGAGTAATTTCTTACCAAACCTTGAGAGTTGAGTTAAGAGTTTGGATTTGTTACTTGGTAATAGAGAGTTTCATAATACCTAATGAGAAGTTGGAAATTACTAACCAAAATTTGGAAATGAGCTGCATTCAAAATGTACAACTATACTTATATTTGCATATTTTTTGACTAGATAATGATGTTATTTGATTTATTTAAATTACATTATATTACAAAAACACTTTAACCAATTAACTTTAATCACACCCTCCCCTCATGCTTGTTTGTTATTTAGAAAAGTAAAAATGGATATTTCAAGGAAAGATTGAAAAAATAAAATAAGAAAATTTAGGAATAAGCTCATCTTCTTAAAAAAAATCTTATATTCAGAACATACCCCCTCCAGTCTTAAATATAAGATCCAGTTGACTTTTTTTTGGAGATGTTAAGGTTACAAAATATGTTATTAAATTATGACATATTTGATATATTTTTAGATTAGTCATTAGTTTATAGGTTAAATAAACTAGTTAAAAGGGGAAAAAATTAGGTAAATCAATTTATAATTGACTTATTTTGCTTTTTTAGGATTTTCCAAAAAAGTCAACTATCCCTTATATTTAGTACCAGCCAGAGTATATATATATTTTTTTAAAAGTATACGACTTATGTTTGACAATATTTGTACCTCATAATCAGGGGCCATAACACAATTTGTTATTGTTAATATTGTGTGGGCCATTTGTCCATGTCATCATCATTGGGACACAAAATGAAAATACCCAAAATTGAGGGGCCATAACACAATTAGTAGAAACTTAGTCTGAAACCACAGTAGTAGTAGAAGCATACACAGAGAAAACCATAGCAAAGATTTATGCAGGGTTTAAGTTTAAGGCGGCCACTTTCCATTTTCTCTATCAATGTCAAATCTTTTCCCTTCTTCTTCATACTTTGCTCTTATCACTTCTACACTTTTCAATTTTTCATTAAATTTGAATTAGTTTCATTTCTAAGAACCTTCTTTTTCACAATTTGATTGATGTTTGATACTAAACCCCATTTATTCCCTCACAGTAATCTAGCTTCTTTCACTCCTTTGCATAAAAAAACATTAATTTCCCAATTTAACCACTCCAAGAGTGGTTCCATTATGTGGAGGAACATTGCAAAGCAAGCTCTTTCCAAAAGCAAGGGCTTATGTTTGAATGCTTGTAGTCCTTTTGGTAAATCCCATGTTTCAATTTTGTCAGGAAAGTGTAAAGTTAGAATCTTTGAGCCCATATCATGTTTAAAGTTTGAGTTTTTAGAAATGGGTTATGGTAATTTTGGGTGCTTGAGAAATCAGACTGGGTTTGGTGAATTGTTGGCTAAAGGGTATGCTAGTGTTGCTGAGGCAGTGACTTCTACTGATGTTGAGGATGATTCACATGATGAAGTTGAAGACTTGATGAAGGAGATGAAGAAGGAGGAGAGGAAGAAGTATGTGATTAGGTGGCAAAACATGAAGAATCGAGCGCGTGGTATGTCGCAATCGGAGTACCGGTTACTAAGGAGAAGGCAGGTTAAGATTGAGACTGAAGCATGGGAGCAAGCTGCAAAGGAGTATAGGGAGCTTTTGATGGACATGTGTGAGCAAAAGTTGGCACCCAATTTGCCATACATTAAGAGTTTGTTCCTTGGTTGGTTTGAGCCTTTTCGGGACGCCATTGCCAAGGAACAAGAGTTGTGCCAAAGGAAAACTAAAGCGGGCCACGCGCCTTTTATTGATCAGTTACCGGCTGACATGATGGCTGTTATCACAATGCATAAATTGGTGAGTTTGTTGATGACTGCACCGGAGCATAATGCTGTAAAAGTTGTGCATGCTGCCATCACTGTGGGTGAGGCCATTGAGCATGAGGTATGCCTTCATTTCGCTCATCTCGCTCGTGTTTAATCATATTCTGTTTGGATGTCATAGCTCAAATTACATGGTTGTGATACATGGCGATAATCGATTTAAGTGTACATATTCTTTGATTAGTAATATGTGAATTGTTTAGTCTTTGCCTTTATCCACTATCTAGTGCAGAAAATCTGTAGGCTATTTGGACTTTAGAAAAGAGAACTCAATGCAACAAGAGAAGGAGTGTATTGTTTTGTGTAGTTTCCCAAATTCAAATAAACGGTAGTTTAACGTGTAGGAGTAGTTTTTTAAAATAAAATAGACGTCTAAGATTTTAAACCTCCTACTTTCAAGTAATGATTCCACTCAAAAGCTTAAGCTATTAAGTGAAGGTCCATAGATAACTTTATTATTGTCTTTATTACATGCTCACATGTGAGCCTACTTAACTTGAAGTGTGTATAGTTAGGCCAATTATTATACCTTTTGTTGAAATTCAACTTGATAAAGAAGAAATAACAAGAGACAAGAATCACCTGGCTGACTATTTGGTTATTGAAGCTATTATATCATGTCAAGGATGAATGTAGTTCACAAGTTTAAACTCTCTAGAAGAGAAGGCCCATGAATAGTTTTCTTATAATCTCTAACAACTTCTAACATCTTATGACTTATTGAGGTGGAGTTACTGGTGAAGGACCTGATATGTTCTGTCAATGCATATGAATAGGCAGTAATAGTGTTTCATGATCTGATTTTTATGATGTTTAGATATTAAGAGGTGTAACACTTGATTTCCATTCATGTCACTCATGATTTGATGGTTCAGGTTAGAATATTAAAGTTCTTCGAGAATACTAAAAAGAAAAAGGGTGATGCAGCAAAGAAAGAAGGGGAAGATAAGTCCAATGCCTTAGTCAAGGAACAAGATAAGCTGCGGAAAAAAGTTACTGATTTGATGAAAAAGAAAAAGCTTGCTGTAGTGAGACAAATGGTGAAGGACCAAGTTGATTTAAAACCATGGGGAGTAGATAATAAGGCTAAGGTATCAATGATCATTCCCAAACTCTGTGATTCATTATTTATGCCACTCATTATTTTTTAAATGATGGTAGTGTATACTTCACAGGTAGGAAGCCGCTTAATTGAGATATTAATACAGACAGCCTATATACAACCTCCGTCTGATCAACCAGGGGACTGTCCTCCTGACATCCAACCTGCATTCTTTCATTCATTCAGAACAGCCATAAAACCGAAAATGTAATCATCAAAGTCTCTTTAGAATGGAAATGTTAAAATTTATTGTGGAATACCTCGCTATATGATTGTATGTTTTGTTTTGTTCAGTAATGCTGGCAGAAAATATGGTGTCATTGAATGCAACCCCCTAGTACTCAAAGGGCTTGAGAAAACTGTAAGTCAATCCGATAACTTTCTACTCATTAATTTTTTTTTTTTTGCAATCTCCATGAGTGTTGCCTTGGGAGTTGGGAATTGAAAAAATCATGAGATATTTTATTCTATGGGAGAATATAGTATTGTCAATATAATGCAGACTAATACAATATTGACTGGCTGGTTCCATATTAAATTGTGTAGGTAGTTCTATGAGGTGTTTTACTTGGTTAGCTCTCTCACCACATTAATAAGGCATTCTCTGGTATAGGAAAATGGAATAGAATGAACTTAGTTATTTTTGATATGGGAAATGTATTTTGTAATCCTTAATTGAAAGGGACTTTTACGGTTGTGTACTAATTATAGAGTTCAATGTGCATTACTTACCAAATTTTTCTGCAATGGGATTTCTTTGCCTTTTTCAACAACTATACAAACTTATCCCGTTATGGGCCTAAGTTCCTGTAAAAGAGTTCATCGCTATATTTGCGTGACCATCTAATGTTTTAGTTTGGCATCCATCAATTGGTTGCCCTCTTAGAGTTGATGTGCCTCAGAAACTATACTTTGACTCTTATGTTTCTCGTCTGTCAACCTCATGTAGGTAGACATTTCTCAGGGTTTTCATTTTATTTTCCCAGGATTCAGAACATATGAGAAACTTCTGAATTAGAATGTCACGATTGTTTTTTTTTATGCTTCTCACATTTGGCTGTCTTTTATAACAGGCAAGAAATGTGGTGATTCCCTATATGCCAATGTTGGTTCCTCCAGTTAATTGGGCTGGGTATGGTAACTTTTATTTCTTTCTGTCCTTTGTGTTCTCTTACAATCATTGATTGTATCTTCTTCTTTTTTGGTAACTGACCAAATTAATTGCTGATTCTTGTATTCTCTCTTTGATGTACTCTGCAGTTTTGACAAAGGTGGACACTTATTCTTACCATCTTATGTGATGCGTATTCATGGAGCCAAGCAACAACGTGAAGCTATTAAAAGAGCCCCTCTGAACCAACTTAGACATGTATTTGAGGTCTGAATTTCTTATATATTTTTTGGGAAATAATGAGTGAAAGTGGATAACTTATATTTAGGAATGGTTTGTCAGTGTCTCAGTGATGGCATTGACCCAATATGCCGATGTCAGAAATCTGTGCACTAGGAGATTGCTGGAGTATAAATTTTCTGAGAAATCTTTATGCTTCTTTCTCTTCACAATTGTAACAGTTACACGTTTTCAATTTATTTAGATTTTAAAGCAGTATTTTGCCTGGACTGTTTTTGTTGTCGATGTTATTGTAGTTGTTGTTATATGGAATGAACAGCATCATTCTTTGATTAAATATGATAGTAAAATTAAACTTTTCTTAACATGAAATGACTACCTTTTTTAATGTAATATGTAATGCTGTAGCTGCACTTTTTTAGTATATTATTTTTTTCTTATCAATTTTGACAATCATATTAGAATCAACATTGATTATACCTACTGAGTGTAATTGACTTATAAAAGGTTCTAGTAAATGAATAGGATTAAAAATGCCTTGTCTGCTCAGTTTTTTTTATTAGTATAATGGAACTTTTGGTCCCTCAAGTTTCCCTCAATTCGTTATTGGGCTCTTGAACTTTGATATTTATCAGTAAAGGACCTAAAGATTCACACATAATTTTGTTTTTATTTGATCATATTGGATTAGCAATTTTTTCTACAATCTATGAAGAGGCTGTGATTCTTGAGATAACATTTACGCCATGTGTGTCTATGTTGACATGCCTTCAATCATAACGCCTAATTGTGTGTTATGGTAAAATGTAAACTTTAGGGACCAAATTGATAACTGAGGCAACATTGATGGATCATAAGTTTCATTGTCCTTTTCTTTTTCAAAATGTTTTGGATGATTTGGCTCTATTCATTAATATTTATTATTCTATTATAAGAATGTCAATATAACTTTATCAAATTTTCTCAAAACATTCTGGTATAGAAAATTTTCATGATTATTTTCCTCATCTGTATCATTGAAATCAATGATCAATAATAATTATGACATTAAATGATTTGCAATAAACTACTTTGCAGTTTATATGAAAGAAATTTTTTCAACACAAGATGGAAATTGTATTGAAGGTAAAACTAGTGAGGCATAGATTGGTCAGTGGCTATTGTTGCACAAATACACAGATTATGCTTTGCTGTCGATTCGTGTGAATAGAAGAGCATTCCAGAACCAAAATATGTACTAACTATATTTGTGTGTGTTTGGTTAGGCTCTAGATACTCTTGGGAATACTAAATGGAGGATAAATAAAAGGTTATTGAGCATCGCAGATAGAATTTGGGCCAGTGGAGGTCGTCTGGCCGACCTGGTTGACTGTGATGATGTAAGTTCAATCATATAGATGAGACTCACTTGTTTTATTCACTTCACTCTATTTAATCATTAATAAGCTATGGCATACAGATATATGAATTATTGTGAATTATGAATGTGTTTTATGCAGTTTTTGTTCACCATGGTTTGGGATGAAATTCAACTTGTAGGTTCCTTTACCTGAGAAGCCTGACACTGATGATGAAACCCAGATCAAGAAATGGAAATGGAAGTCTAAGGCTGTGAAGAAAGAGAACAGGGAGAGACACTCAAGACGGTGTGACACAGAACTTAAACTTGCTGTAAGATTTTCTGAACTTTTTTTGTATCAATTAGTAATCCATTAGGTTTTTCCACTTATACTTTCAATCCTATGTGTTCAGGTAGCGCGGAAATTGAAGGATGAAGAGGGTTTCTTCTACCCTCACAACCTTGATTTCCGAGGACGTGCATACCCTATGCACCCACACTTGAATCACCTTGGTTCAGATATATGCCGGGGCATGTTGGAATTTGCTGAGGGACGCCCTCTTGGAAAATCTGGCTTATGCTGGCTGAAGATTCACTTGGCAAATCTATATGCTGGCGGTGTTGATAAATTATCTCACGAGGGCCGTGTAACATTTGTGGAAAATCACTTGGAAGATATATTTGATTCTGCAGATAAACCACTTGAAGGAAGGAGGTGGTGGTTAAATGCGGAAGATCCATTCCAGTGCTTGGCTGTGTGCATAGACCTCACTGAAGCTTTAAGAAACCATTCACCGGAAGCATTTATCTCACATATCCCTATACATCAGGTAATTCAACGAAAGTAGATGGAGTCTATGTCTGGAAAATAAAATAATGGGTTAAAGAGCAGTATTGCAATTAGACTATTATCTAGGTTGCCTATAGCACAATTGACAATAATAAGAGTCAACATCACCAATGGACTTTTTAATCTAGGGCGAATTAGCCTATGCTGTTAAAAATCATCATTGTCATATTTATTTTACAATGCATGTTTTGACAAAATACATTTTGGTTTTTTGGTGAGTTTTGTCTTAGGATGGTTCCTGCAATGGTCTGCAACACTATGCTGCCCTAGGAAGAGACAAGGTAATGCCCATTTTGACGACTATCCCCTCCACGCTACAGGGCCAGAAATTCCTTTCTTGAACTTGAGATCTTATTATATGAAGATAACTAATTGGTCTGATTTCCAATTCATTCGAAGAACTCGAGTACATAAATAAGAGTTGAATGGCAACAAGCTGCCACCCTAATTCCTATGAGCAATAGTAAATACCGTGTGGCCAAACCTTCCACCAGATGTGGTCAAAGAAGATAGATGGATGTAGCCTTGCTTTGAGGCTCACCCTCTGCAATAATAAATCTAAGTGAGCATAAAAAAATTTAGTTGACTGTTGAAACAGGAAAGCCAACTCTTGTTATCATTTGAAATAAGAATAATTATGGAGTGAAAATCAGGGATAAAATTAGACTCAGTCTTGAACATTTTATTTATTGATGAAGGCGAAAATTGGGATTGTGTGGCTTCTTCATAAGAGTAACTCCAGCCATTTTAGAGTGTCAGGTTGTTTGAAATTGAGCTTTGATGCAATATATTGTTAAAATTGTCACATGTTGAAATATATGTTTATATTCACTTCACAAAACTTTTGACAAAGATAAAAGTCTGAATTGATGTTTATCTTTTATTCATTTTCTTTGCCTTGTATTTATTATTGTCTCTATCTTCTTTCTTTTTGGACTGCGATACATCATTGATTAGACGCTCTTATATTTAAAGTTACTTATTTGATTTTTTATTTTTCCAGTTGGGGGCAGTTGCTGTCAATTTAGTTGCAGGAGAGAAGCCAGCAGATGTTTACTCAGGAATTGCAGCAAGGTACATTGTACACTATATCTGCCCTGTTATTTATGGCCTTTTGTTTTTCCGCATTGAAAAGTGGCATGGTCTACAAAGTTTATATTGTTTTAGGGTTTTTTTTTACAGTGCTGAGGCTGAGGTCTTGTGACTAGGTTTCTTTTTTTAATTACTTCCATACTTATTCAGAGAAGTGAACTTGTTCCTTAATCTAGGATCCTTTTTTAATTTTTCTCAATTTTTCCTAAATTATTATCCCTATTAATGTTTTTCATTTGATATATAAGTCAGTGGGGGGCACTGTTTGATGGGTTACATATTGGGTTCAACTTGCCAATGATAATATATAAACATGGGCAAAGGTGCAAAAATAACAATGGTAATATATTAAAACTGCATATGACACCATATTGAATTCTTGGGTGCAAAACTATCAAACGTAAAGATAATGAGTGCGAAACTAGCAATTGTAAATTTAAATTGGTGCAGATGGCACCAGGTAGGGAAGTTGAATTATTTATATTGTGCACCCATTAAATTTACAATTGTCAGTTTTGCACCTAAGAATATGATATGGTGCCATATGCACTTTTTACATGTTACCATTGCTATTTTTGCACCTTTTCCCTATAAATATCGGGGTGATGGAATGAAAGGAGCAAGTAATTCTGTGCTAAATTAAAAATTTCATCTTGGCTTCATGATGCAATGCATTCATATTTTCCAATTTCCATGACAATTGAAAATATTGTGCAGAGTTTTAGACATCATACGGAGGGATGCTCAAAAAGATCCTGATGTTTTTCCTGAAGCTTTGCAGGCGAAGAACTTAATTAATCAGGTTTCCTTATTACATTTTGGTTCACATCTAATATGTTGTATTTTTGCTCAATGTGATGAGTTGCTTGTAGTTGTTTTCGTTGCATGAATATATTGTTTATGTTAATTTTTGTGCTACTATATATTTTTTGCATTACTATTTTTTAATGGCATTTAGTTAGTCAGTCTTGAGAAGTTCTCTCTCCAAAACTGATTCTGAGCTAATCTGGAACATCATCCAGGTGGATAGAAAATTGGTCAAGCAAACAGTGATGACATCAGTGTATGGTGTCACTTTCATAGGTGCTCGGGATCAGATTATGAGGAGGCTGAAAGATCGAGGTGCCATATCGGATAGCAAACAGCTATTCACTGCTGCTTGTTATGCTGCAAAGGTTAGGGGAAAGAATTTTGTGTTTGTTGTCATAAATTTGGAGTCACTATTAATGTGTAATGCACTTGGATATGGCAAAGTATTTCTAAATGCTTCCTTTCTAAAATTTGATTCAGGTTGATATGTGGTATGACCTTTCTGTAATCTAAGCAAAAAACATACATTTTACGCAAAACTAAGATGCGGTTTTTATTACCATCTCCCTCTACTTTTGACGGGGCCTCATTTTCCTCATTAATTTGTATGTAACAAGTCATAATTTTCTTTTGGATACCTGGCTAGTCAATGGTTCTTGCCACCACGTTCTAAGTATATGGTTTAATGTGGCCTATTGAGAACCATTTTAAATATCTCATCTTTGCAACTACAGTAACATAACTGTGCCTTACATCTTCTCTATCAGGTAACCTTAACTGCTTTGGAGGAAATGTTTCAAGCAGCACGAAGTATCATGAGCTGGCTTGGTGACTGTGCGAAAGTATGTTCTGGAGAATAAAACTTTTATGCCCTTTATTTTGTTGTGTGGGTGTATAATGGCTTGTCCCTGACATTTGAAACAGACAATTGCATCAGAAAATCAACCTGTGCGCTGGACCACTCCCCTTGGACTTCCTGTAGTGCAACCTTACCGTAAATTAGGGAGGCATGTTGTGAGTATTGTAGAATATTGCTTGAATTATATATTGGGAGGTGCAAAAATACCTTTGGTAAATTGGCAAAATGCATATGGCACCATAATGAAACCATGGGTGTATAAATTTTCATCATAATTTAAGAGTGCAAAATTATTTTCCGTCAAAATGAGTTAATGGTAGTTTGTGGAATAATTTTGTGGGGCCGACAACTCAACCTAACGGCTGTAAATGCATTTTAAATGGAAAAAACATTTTGCACCCTTTTAAATATACTATAGGTGTTATGCATCCGAGGTTTTATTATGGTTCCAAATGCACATTTGCCAATTTACCATGAGTATTTTTGCACTTTCACCCTTATATATTTCATTAATTTTTCTATTCAGTTTTCAGCTTCTGAACTAGAGATTTAACATGATTATTAATTTATTGTACTGACAACAGGTCAAAACCTCACTTCAGATTTTGTCATTGCAAGATGAAACAGATAGGGTGGGAACAATGGCTACCCTTGGGAATTCCTTGTTAATAAAATAGCATCATCACCTTGAATCTTCATAATAAATGTGTTTTCAAATTGCAAATATGGAAGCCATTTTGTTTCCATTCTCTCATGATTTATAACTAATGTAGGTCTTGGTCAAGCGACAGAGGACAGCATTCCCCCCAAATTTTGTTCACTCACTTGACGGTTCTCATATGATGATGACGGCAGTTGCCTGCAAGAAGGCAGGCTTGAATTTTGCAGGTTCTACCTATAGTTCAGTTTCTTCCATCAGATTTGGTCAACATTAACTTTTTACTTGTGAGTAACAGTTTCTCCTACATCTGTAGGTGTTCATGATTCATACTGGACACATGCATGTGATGTGGATGTAATGAATAGAATACTAAGAGAGAAGTTTGTGGAACTCTATCAGACTCCAATTCTTGAAAATGTACGTTGAAGCTGCACATAATTTCCAGCTATTGTTTGTGATTGATCCAATTAAGATTTTCAATATCAGGTTTACTAGAGTTTTCTTATTTCTCGAAGAGCCAATAAATCATTCAAACATTGAATGTAGGTTAATTTGACAACTATTTTCAAGCTGATATATCTGTCTCAGTGTTTTGGCATTATTTCCATTTCTCTAACTTATTTACTGTTTGAACAGTTATTGGAGGAGTTTCAGAGGTCTTTCCCTTCATTATCATTTCCACCGTTGCCAGAACGGGGAGATTTCGACTTACGGGATGTTTTAGAGTCTGCATATTTCTTTAACTAACAGAAATCATCCATCCTTCATCAGGTTTGCTGATTCTAACTTGTAAGGCTTACCAACAGCATCTAGTCTTTGAAATCAGACAAGAATGCAAGATCTCTCAGAAGTATCCATGCTAGACGTTGTTTCAGTGCCTGTGTATATATTTGCAAGGTCTTGAGGAATGAGGACCACTAAAATATGGTGACATTCACCATTGAACTGAATTACTTGCACACTGCTTATTAGAACTACAAATTGGTCCATTGTGGTGGTATTCTTACCAGAGTTATCTTTAGAGTTGAAAGATATTTTCTATCAGGGACACTTTATCATTAGGTAGTTCATACCTCAAGTCTTACACCTGAAGTCTATCTCTGAAGAAACTCTGAAAATATAACCCGGTTTTGACGGTTTATATGGCATAATGAAGAATGTAGCAGAGGTCGTGCGAGTATTTCTGCTCCCATATCTCCATGCATATGTTGTAATAACAAGCGTAGCTAAAATGCTTCCTGGTATGCTGAGAAAGGTGTACTTATTTAGCCTTCAATTTGATTGGAAATTTGCAATCTTGTGTAACATTTTTGCTTTTGTAAATATTACCACAAGTGTTTGGAACATATATACTCAGTAGCACATAATGCATGTAACTTGTAAACTGCTTATAGAAGATGTAAATTTTGTCCGAGTATGCGATTGGTTTTCTCTGGATTAACAAATTCTTGTTAATATAACGTGGCATGTTTTTATGCTTTGCATTTTAGAATATGGAATGAGTTGGTCATTTCATGACTTCACGTCTGATCTAAATAATGTGTTATGTAGTATGGAACATATTTAGTTTTTAATTCTATTTTAAAAACCAGAAAGATTGACAAACTACGGCTCACTGCTATAGATTAGGCCTGACTTGCTGATATTTTTTTATTCGTGTGGGTAAACAGGGCTGCTGATAAGAAAAGCCGTTCATTAAAAGACATACTCATAGGGCCCGTTTGGTTGGTGGGAATGAGGGTGAGGGAATGGGATTGGGATTGGGATTGAGATTCAATCTCAATCCATGGTTTGGTTTTGGTTAGTGGTATTCCACTTAAGTGGGATTCCCAATCCCACTTAAGTGGGAATAACCCAATCCCACCTCACCCCCTGGTATTGAATCCTATCTCAAACTCACTCCCACTCCCATTCTCAATCTCATTCCCATTCCCTCAAAATCATTCCCTCCAACCAAACGAGCCCATAGGGTGTTATACAAACTGTTATGATTTATTGGCTCTTAGCCACATATCGCTTATGCATTCCATTGATTTTTTTATTTCAATTTTTCGGTTTTAGTTTTTCGGTTTCGATTTTCATTTTATGTAGCTTTCGATTTTCAGTTTTTTCAATTTTTGGTTCAGTTTAAACCGAAAAACCATTTGCCCTCCCCTAGAAATACATAATGTTAATGACATTAAGACCAAGAGCCGGTGAGAAAAAGAGAGCACCCAAACCCTATTATAAGATAACATGTACTTTACCAATAAGAAGTTGGTTGAGCTGATAATTGGGCTACAACCCTCATAAGGATGAGAACGCGTGTTCGATTCCCGGGAAGCGCTCTTATTGGGAGAGGGGACAACCCTGTCTATGTGGGCAACACTTCTATCCCTCGAGTCCGGATTAAACCGGGCGGTGATTAACAAAAAAAAAAAAGATAAGAGTTTTTGTTTTTTTCCAAAGGGGTCAATTGTCCACCCTCCCCAATGATTACACCATTCCTTCCTTTGGAGCCAAATGATAATTACAAAGGGAATGAAAAAGCGCTGGTACATGTTTGAAACGAAATCGAACACTCAGGGCATGGTCATCGAGGTTGATGAGGGTCGGTCAACAAAATTTGATGGCGCATTTCATATAAGTACGATTGACTTGGGAGGCAAAGTGCGACATTATTATTTATTAGGCAACCTAAAGAGAACTAAACAACCATTTATTCAAATGATTTTAGCTGGCGATGAATGCAACATGTTTTGAATTTTAATCATTGCATAACTTCATATTACACAGCTAAGCTCCTGATGCAGTATAGATAACATGTTCTGAGAAATCTTTCTTCACTCGAGTTTCCTTCTAACCAGTCCTTTGAAAAAGTCAAAGCTACAGCCACACAAGAGGAACAAGGGTTAAAGTTATAACAAGGGAGCACAATAACTAAGCTTGGAATTAATCATATGAAACCTAACACGAGCAACATGCTTCATACCAAGAACAACATAACTTCTTTCTATAAATCATGCGATTGTTGCTCACTTTTTTCAGAAGATATTAATAAATGAGGATAAAACATTTTTGTTTTAACTAATATCACCTTTTGAAAGAAAATGCCACTTTTTTATTTTCAAGCTTAAAAAATAAGCCAGCCGACATATTTGTTTCAACTAAAAAATCAATTTATTTTTTTAATCAGCAACTAAAAAATCAATTTATAACTTAAATGAAAACTATCAATAATCACTTTTTTTGAAAAAAAAAATATATCATAAACCACTTTTCAATATAAAAATATAAATAAAAGAATAAAAAATTAAACAAAATAAATAAATAGGTTCACAACTTTTAAAAAATTCCAATAAAAAAATTTGTCAAAATAATGAATATGATCCTTAAGGGTAGTTTAGAGTTTTGATATGAAGAAAAATTGAGTATATTTATTTTCTAGTCATAGTAAAGAATGGGTAATTATACACCTTTAATGCACCTTTCAGCTAAGGAATAAAAAAGTAATTTGCCCTTATTTCTGCAATTGCAGATAAATTATTCTGATAATCCTCGTAATACTGCTGAATCTAGGGCTTTGGACTCTAGAATTTTGCTCTCACACAAGTCATCAGGAACAAAGATCGAAAGCTATTCATTACCTATTGCCATCAGGATGAAGCTCACACATTTGATTATCATCGCCAACGGCTAACAGGAAACCTGAGGATGTTAAACCCTGGATAATAGAAAACAATTAATTATATCATAAGAATAAAATAACACTTTCTAGAATCAATGACATAACCCTTGTTCAAACTAACAATTTAAAAATCATGATAAGCGGCTGACAGATACTATACACTATCAACTTTGCAGTAATGAAACGCAATTGTTTGCTTTTAATCAAATCTAGCTTAGTTGGTAAAAAACGAGCTCCAGAAGGTTGTAAATAGTCACAGCAAGTCAAAAGAGAAAGCCCATATGTACCATACCTGAATGGTTACCGCGTGTTCAATCACTTTGTCTTCATTCTTTTCCTGCACAATAACTCTCTGTCCACTGCAAGGCATTTTGAATATTCAGATTATCAAATCCGAAAATTACAATTGAATTGCTAATAAGACTCATACTTGAGTTCAGCTTTGAGATATACACCATGAGATTAAGAAGTTCAACTCTTTTATGTATACGCTATCATACTTAAAGGCATTTTGAAGGTTCATATAATTCAATTGGGAAGAAATCAGTCCTCCAATCATCTCTATTGTACATCTACAACTAAATACAAGCAAGAAAATTTCTGTGCATTTAGTATGCATGCCACAATTTTCTGAAGAAAAGGCTGTTGTAGCCAGAGTTACAGATGAAGAAAAGGCTTTTGTCACCTGTGCAACCAAGTCTTGTAGTACAGCTGCTCCAGGGTTTGAAATCCTGCATATCATGGAGCAAGTGAACTTGACAAAATCAGCCATACAAAGTTCTGCAAATTATTGATTGGTTATCAGTTACCAAATAACAGAAAATAAAATAAGGGCATGAAAACTACTCTCAAACAAGTACATGAATCAAAGTTGCTGCCACTTCATCACTGTTACTTAGTAATTTAAGACAAAATAGAACAGGGGACTACAGGCCTCTCCAATTAAGAGGATAGAGTTTGTGATTTATTCTTAACAAAATTACTAATAGAACTATAAACGGGAAAAGCATGTCATGTTGAATATTGCAATCTTTCATCGTTATTAACATACAATGATTGGAATCATGCATTCCTCAAAGTTGTTGTGAATTAACATTCAACTGACCAGAATTATGGGTGTATTTAAGACTCCCAAATAAAAGGGGAATAGGTCTAGTCGATTCAGTAACAAATCAATATGAATTTTTAGCTGTACCTCGTGAAAAAAAAAGACTGTCTCACAGATGAAAAGGGAGGCAGGAATTATTCACAAGAGAGTACTTGAATTATTCATCACAATACCTTGATTCATAAATAGATCATAAAATTTTTCAAATTTGTTGAAGAAGGCTGCAAGAACATCTTCTCTTTGAAATTGGTATGCTTTCATGGACAGCTCTCGTAGAGCTGAATCTAGGCATGTTGTTGGCTTTTCATTGTTGACATTCAAGCCAACACCTACAGGAGTTTAGAGTTGCTATCAATATTATAAACATAGATTTGAATAACATTTTGCTTTTTGCTAATATTAAGCTGACATTGACAAGACTTAGAATTGTTGGAGTGAACAGAGATTCATTAATCATCAGAAATTATGGTCTCTGGTCAGCCAACAGCTACAATAGATTTGCAATTCAAGTGTTGTCTTATTACCTGCACTAATGTTAAACTTCTTAGATCTATAGGTAGAGGTGCATAAAATGCCTCCAACTTTGAGACCATTCAAGTAGAGGTCATTAGGCCACTTAATTTTTACATCAACACTGGGTAAGCCCTGGAGTGGAATGTGTTGAAAGAAAAGAACATTTAATAGAAGAATCAATCACAAATTAAGTATTGCACTAAATTGAGCAGGCAAGAATAAGTATCAAACCAAGCACAATAAAAATAGTATATTTTTTTATGAAAAATATAATCATAAAAAACCACTAACCATCTTGTTACTTATCACTCATATACATATGGAACTTAACCTTCCTCTTCCTTTCAGAAAAATCACAACAAATGTGACTCATTTTTGACAGGTTCCATGTCACAATCTTATCTATAAGACTAATTAAACAGGTTTGGCATAGAGCTAATCAAAATGAAATCATTTCAAGTAACACATTTCTCTGAGGTATCTATGACTGACCTTTTCCAAGGTTATAACACACACACACACACACACACACACACAAAGCATATAACATAACTAATTTTCTCCAGACAACATCCACACTAAATAGGATAAAGCAAGTTGTTTGTCTACAGAACTGTCTTCCATGAAACTGAAAAAGAGAATACCTAAAGTTCAAAAGGTATTAGACCAGTAACCAAGCCAGTAGTTCAAGATCAATTATTTACATTTATGTCGCATATATCCTTTATAGCCTCTGTCATAGCCAGGGAAACTACATACTGAACTAAGGGAACAACACGCCCATCCTCCATTTGTAAGGTGAAAGAAAATGAGAGGCATCCCAACGGAGACTCCCACACATTCTTCGACCGACCTAATATTCCATGGAAATCAAACCCTTTTTAACTAACATAACAAAGATGTAAATGGACAAGACAGAGAAACACAGTAATGCTATATTCTCAAACCTCGTCCCTTGGTCTGCACATCAGCAACACAAACTGCACCAAGAGGGAGCTCACAGAAGTTGCTGTAGAAAAATACTTTTAAATCAACATCATCATCCATATCAATATACTCTTTGCTCGTAAATATAAGGCCACTTTTGATATTCAATGTATCCCAACTTTAAAAGCTCTTATCCACTTTACCTCATATATTTGTCCATCTTTTCCCAAAATACCCCTATGTATACTCTTTCACAAACAAATTGTATCCTCCATACTCTCACCCATTTCTAATTTTGAAAGAGCAGCATTATTAGAAAAGCACATAAAGTTATTTGACTTGACTTAACCACTTTCCTTAATATCTCCAAATTAAGTAAAGTGGCCTTATATTAGTGGCAGAGGGAGTATATAATACTTCCTTCATTCCTAAATATAAGAGCTAGTTGACTTTTTTTTGGAGGATTCTAAGATAACTTAAAAAATGATTTTCCTAAATTTTTTGTGTAAACTAGTTCATTTGAATTATAAGCTAACATATGATCTTATAATATACTCCCTCCGGTCCTAAATATAAGACCTAATTGACTTTTTTGAAAAATCCTAAAAAAAGCAAAATAAGTTAATTACAAAATTGATTTACCTGATTTTTTCCCTTAAACTAGTTTATTTTACTTATAAACTAATGGATAATCTAAAAATATATCAAATATGTCATGATTTAATAGACTATTTTGCAACCTTAACCTCTCCAAAAAAAAGTCATCTAGGTCTTATATTTAGGACCGGAGGTAGTACAAAATATGTTATGATTAAGCAATTCATTTTGCTGTCTTAGGATTCTCCAAAAAAGTAAGTATTCCCTCCGGTCTTAAATATAAGACCTAGTTGACTTTTTTGGATAATTCTAAAAAAGCAAATTAAATCAATTATAAATTGATTTTCCTAATTTTCCCCTTAAACTAGTTTATTTAACCTACAAACTAATGACTAATCAAGAAATATATGAAAAATGACATAATTTAATAACATATTTTGTAACCTAAACATCTCCAAGAAAAAGTCAACTAGATGTTATTAGGACGGGAGGGAGTATTATATTTAGGAAAGACATGGAGTATATGTAAAGGTGAGGGAAAGGCAGTGAGTGTCTTGACAGACGACATGACATTGAAAAGACATGGAGGATAAAAGCATAGGATGAAAGACGCACTGTGAAACGAGATCATGAGTTGAAGACAAGCGAGGGGAGCAAATGAGGAAGCGGCCAAATTGAGAGGTAGAAAGGGAGTTCATGAACAAATCAATTCCAAAGGAACAATCATAGTTATCCAATTCAGAGCGAAGAACAATGGAGATTGGACTACAGTGAGGAAGCTTTAAGGTGTTATTAGCCCTAATTGTTTCGCCAATTTCATTCTCTGCCAATGACTTCCCACACAACACCAGCGAGCTCGCTGAGTTACTCTCCGAAGCTGCGCACAAAATTAAAGCAGAAACAAGATTTGAAATTAAAGTGTTGTTGAAAATCGTAGAATGTAGGAAGTTCGTTGATTAATTGATTGTAGAAGAAAAAGTGAAAACCTGGAGAATGCATTGATGAAGAGAGAGATGGTAAAGGGAAGAGAAGTGATCGCATCAATCGCCGGCGCCAAAATCTGGAGCTCACCTGAAATACAAAAAAAAATCACTCTATATTTATCAAAAAAAAAAAAAAAAGAATTCATAAATAGGCTTCACATTTGTTTTGTTTTGTTTTGGAGCGTACCAGTAACGCCGTCGGCTCAGGTTTCTCAACGGACAGTGACGACGGAGAGACCCAAGAAGAGGAACTGAAGGTTATTGAAGGTTGGATTGACTGATTGACTTACTTACTTATATTTGGTCAGAGTTAATTAGTTTAGTTTAATACTCCTCCTCCTCCCTTCCTAAATATATATAGTATATATAAACATATTACCCTCTTAAAACATGTTACTTAAGTTAATTACTATAATTTATACTAACCATAAACTTTATCCTCACTCTCCCTCTTTTGCTTGTTACTATAAATAAACATTGTTAGGGTTAATTTAGGAAAAACTTGGGAAAAATTAGAAGGTGATCTTATATTTAGGAACTAGTTGAAATGTGAAAGTCATCTTATATTTAGGAAAAGAGGGAGTATTTTTTTTTGAACTGAAAGTTTATTTTAATAGTAGTATAGGGTAACGATGCACCAAATAGCTTGATAATTTGTAAAACGTACATCCAGTAGCATAATAAATTTGAGAGTGCAAATTTAACACTTGTAACTTAAAATGTGACAAATTTGTTTTTTATTCCATTGAAGTTAAGATTTATCATGCTACAAAATGCCCTTTTAGAAATCACCATGTTGCTGAATGTCCCATTTAAATTAAAGTGCCAAATTTACATCATTAAAATTACTATGATATTGGGTGCACCTTTTGGAAATTACAATGCTACTAAGTGCACCTTTGTCCTATTATATATTTATATGTTTTTATAAAATCATCAAGGAGACTACCATGAATACATATTTCTATCATCTAGTTGAATCAATGATCCAACTTTAATGAATGTAAATATATTGAGTTATCACAATTTCTTATACTCAAGCATCACATGTGAGGTATTAGAGATCAAAATAGCCCTTTTAACCGCTAACAACTTAGGGCCCGTTTGGTTCAAACCCAATATACCATGTAATGGTGTGCAATGCAATGTAATGGTAATGCAATGTAATATTAATTACAAGGATTGTGTTTGGTTCATCTTTAATGGGAAGATGCAATCAATATTTTATTTAAAGTTATAATATAACACAAAGTCCAATTTACCCTCATCCACATTTGTTAAAATAAAATCTCATTTATCATTTCCCTCAGGCCTTGGCCTTGGTTGATATTTCTGCAGAGGTTACCAAATTATTTGCATATATTTATACCATCACAATCAGGTCTTTCAATTTATACCATAATACAAACAAAAAAATGAATCAATTTCTTGTTTTGCAAATATACAAAAACACTCATATGTATTATATGCCCAAATATATGCAACAATATTCCCAAAAACGATTTGATCTAGGTCTGCAAAATTTTCAAATTGCCGTATACTTTTTTTTTAAGAATAAAAATTGCAAGAAGATTGATTTTTATAACCCAATTCAATTGCAAGAAGGATGAATTATCGATCTGTAAAATAAGTTTTGGTTGATTTGTTTTGGTTGATTGAAGTGGGGCATAAATATATGAACAGGAGCATAGACTGGGGAGGTGAAGAAGGGGGAATTGCTTCAACGAGACGAGGATGATAGAGAACGCAACATACTGGGGATCAGCCTGTAGGAAGAGCGTAATGGGAGAAATTAATTTTGATAACCATAATTGTTATAATGGGGCATAATAATTTTATTTTGATTTGATATGTTTTTATGAAAATTGATTGTTGTTATCTAATTCAATTGCAAGAAGGATGAAATATTGATTTGGAAAATAAGTTTTGCTTGATGTGTTTGATGAGGGCAAATGTTGTCTTTTTGTTAAATTGACGAGGATAAAATTGACATATCACATAATATTACATGGGTGCAATGAAGATTCATAGGGGGACCTCTATGAAAGAACATAACCAAAAAATATGCAATGGTTGATTACAATTGTAATCAACATTACCATTACCAAGTCCAACCAAACAAGCCACATATGGTAATGTAATCAAGATTACCATTGCATGTGTGCAATGTTTTTGAACCAAACAGGCCCTAGTTTTCAAGGCTGAGGTAGCTTTGATGTGATCACCAAAATCCTAGATTAACTTCCATCGTGTGTGGTACTCCCCGGATCCTTATTATAAGTCACTAAATGCTTAAATCTCACGTATCAAGAAATGGAAATTACATGATTAAATGAGTCATATTTTATTTATCTTTTCCATTTCTACCCCTCTCATCTCTTTCCGATGCTCTTTTCATCTTTCCGATGCTCTTTTATATTGGAAACAAGAGTAGGAGGTAAGGTCAATACAATTAAAAAGTTCTCTTTTTCCCATGGATGAAGAGGGTATATTGGGAAAAATTTAATAAATGAATTAGTTAATGACAGTTGGTGACTTATATTAAAGACAAAAAATTAGGGGCGGTTGGTGACTGACTTATAATAAGGATTGGACAGAGTCGCATATTAAACCAATTCTGGTCGAATTATCAGCCAGACATCCACCAAAAAAGAGCCATTGACAATAATCTTCAGCATGTTCTCTAGGCCTTTCCATCTTCTATCCTCACCTTCATTTTCTTGGATTTTATTTTCCATTTATCTTTATCTTTTTTAATACTTTCTTTTCTATAATACTCCCTCCGTTCTTAAATATAGGACCTAGATGAATTTTTTGAAAAATCCTAAAAAAAGCAAACAATAAGTTAATTATAAATTGATTTACCTAATTTTTTCTCTTAAACTAGTTTATTTTACCTATAAGCTAATGGATAATCTAAAAAGATATCAAATATATCATGATTTAATAACCTATTTCGCAACTTTAATCTTTCCAAAAAAAAGTTATCTAGGTCTTGTATTTAGGAACGGAGGGGTCTAGTTAATCCTATTTGCAACACCACCATTTTGGAATACTAATGGAGCTGTAGTATTTTCGTGCTTAGGAGTTTTAGAGAGGATGATTTTTGGGCTCAAGTCTCCTTTAAAAACTCATTTGAAACCTTAGTTTTCGTAGCAACAAATTTGGTGTCACGATATTGTCGCTGCCAATGAAGCAGAAACTTTCTATTCATCTTAGTGCAACCAACACTTTTGATGGTTGCAGCGAGCTAGGCAAGAACCTCTAAGATTGAATTTTACACTTTTCGCCTGCTTCCTTCTCCATTATTCACACCTCCATTCAGCCAATTTCTTTCATGATCTGCATTATATTGTAATAGGTATGCTTGGACAGATTGAGAGAAAATATGCTCTGAATATTATGTCTCATGATATGAATGTGAAAATGCAAAATGCCTATTTATAGGCCAAATAATTAGAGAATATAATAAAGTCTAATAATACCTAATAAAGACTTTATAATCAAAAAACTTATTTACAAAAAATACGAAATATTCCACATTCCCCCTCAACTTGGATCATAGATATTGATCATGTCCAACTTGTTTATACAACTCTCAAATACGGGTTTGAACAACGCCTTTGTTAGCACATCTGCACCTTGAAAATTTGTCGGTAGATAAGTCAAACATATGGTTCCTTCTTCAACCTTTTCTCTCATGAAATGTTTGTCTATCTCCATAGCTTTGACCTTTCATGTTAAATAGGATTTAAGGTCTTGTTTATAGTTGTCTTGTCACAAAAGAGCTTCAGTGACAATTTGACTTTGACCTGTATCTCACAGAGAACACGTTTCAGTCATAATTCCTCTATTATTCCTCGAGCCTAGACTCTGATATTACGTGGATAAATTGAGAGAATATGCTTTGAAATACAAATGTGAAAATATAAAATGCCTATTTATAAGTTAGATATAATTAGACAATATAATAAAGTTTATTAAATGCTAATAATACCTAATAAAGGCTATATAGTAAAAAAATTTATTTACAATAAATATAAAATATCCCGGCAGTAATTGCAAGCAAAACTCTTGTGCCACTGAACTATGAAGCCATTTGTGGTTCCAACAAACTTTAAGATATGTCCAACTTGAAATGTTTATTTCTGTTATGCAGACTTTCACTGTTTCATTTTATTTGGCTTTTTGAAGTGAGATTGATTAACAATTGTGAAGAAAAATGAATTAATTCAACAGCTCAAACAAACTTTACTGGCCGGTTTGGTTGTAAGAAGGGAAAGTGGAGAAATGTAAAGTGGAAGAGTAAAGATGGAAAGTAAATGTAATGGTGAAAATAAAGTTTGTAGGGCCCAGAAAAAAGTGTGAGATAGAGAGAAAAAGTTTGTGGGCCCCTGAATATATGTAAATTACAAAAAAACAAACCCTTTCTTTATTTTCACTTTCTTCACTACTTTCCATGGCCAACCAAACAGGCCCTAAGGTTTCCACATTCTCTAATGGGTTCGAGGTTACTTCTAATGCGTATAATAAACAGAGACGTGAAATTGTGGAAAAATACAAAGAATATAAAGAAACGAGGGATTCATTTCATAACGAGGGGTGACTGGGTGAGGGTAAAATATACAAGTATCTGATTTCATGGACACTTGTAAAAAAATTATACATGCCCCTTTACAAATTTTCTCATGGAAGCATAGGAGTAAGTAAACACAGGATAACTTATACACTGATTGGAAGAAAGATCTAGATTATCATTTTACTTCTGTAAATGTAAGGTTTGCACATCCTTCGTCCATATGCTATCCCATAATTTCTCTAAGATACTCGGCTTGTTCAAATGACCCTTGAAGTTCCTCCCACTACAAGAAAAAAAAAACAAATACCATGTTACCTTATTTTTCTCAGACAAAAATGATCATCACCAATAATCATCAAGTTCTTCAACTTGTCAATATGACAATCAAACTACATTGCTTAATTGAAGTATTTGGGGCGGTACCCATCATGAAATGGAATGATTAATGTTCTTTAGCCAAATAAGCTAGAAGTCTAGCAAGTATGGCAACATAATATGCGAATCAAATTGTTCATGAGTAAAATAGAAATCTGAGTGGTTTAGTTATTAGTTATTAACAACTACTCAGCTGGGAACAGGATTTCTTTTGCCAATGATCTCATGTCATCTATGAAAAATGTCTGAAATGAGTTGAACATGGGCACTTTGTTTTATGTGTCCCACCATTCACAATCGTTAACAAAATAAGGGCTGGGCGCAAATAGAGGATTATGATGGTCAATATCTATAACTACCAGCAGGATCTGGATCTCGAGGAATGAACTAGTGCCTCACAGTTTGGCAAACTTAAATTTTAATCTCCATTGGGTGAAGTGCCTACAGCAGATGCCCAACAAATGGCTAGAACAATATTGGAGAATAATAGTGCCTATCAAAAAGCTTATCTTTAATCACAGGACACACAAATTTTCTGAGAAACACTAGTTTGGGTTCAGTATACATGTCTAGAGATAACAATATAACAGATAAAATTCAGCACACAGGACTAATAATAATTCTCACAAAATGGTCATCCATTCCCCCTCATTTCTGTTGTCAACATAATAATGTTGATCTCAACTCTCAATTTTCTATAAAAAAAAATTATTCGTATGGCAAGGATAAAGATAAACAATACCAAGATATATAATGTGAGAAATTACCTCTTGAAGAGACAGTGATATAACTTTCCAGCCAGCAGCAGTGATATATCGACGTTTTAGCATGGCATGTCCTAGAGGCACACCTATCAAGAAAAAAATTGAAATGACACCATGAGGGAATTTTTGGCTAAATAAGAATAATGAGGGATTTACTCTATTTTAAAATGTTTACACAAATTTATTTTACACAGATAAATTCTATACCAGTATTTCTTGAGAAATGAGTAGGGCCATCAATCTCTAGAGCAAGCTTCTTATCTACTACTACAGCATCTAAGGTGTAAGCATCCACAACGTATTCTTTTACCCATTCGAGACCAGTACTAACAAGAAGACGTCCAACCTCTTTCTGAAATGAAGAAGTTGTTTTCTCATTAAACCTCTTAGATTTACTAGCACGAGCAACTTTACCCTCTAGGTCACTGCTTAAAGATAGCTGAAGATGGGGATATTCAAGCTTCAAGCAATCATTAACAAGTTGAACCTGAGAAGCAAACACGACATCCTCCCTATATTGCTCTGAAATCCTTTGCTCCTCATAATGACTCAAAGTTTTCCAAACATGAGAGAAGAATCTCCTATTAAGTTGTCCAAAGACAGCATATGACCAAGCTATATTGCCAAGCTGATCCCTAGAGAAGGTGAGTACAGGAGATGCATGAGATTCATCTAAGCCAAGATTTGTATCATCACTGTAAATTTGTTCAAAACAATCTGTAATTTCTTCACTCAAAGAATATTCAAATTGGTTTTCATCCCGGAAGATATCATCTAGAGAATCAAATATAGGATCAGCAGGTTCATACAAAGACGCAAAAGCCCACAAGAGCTGGGCAAGTTCTTGCTCTCGGAATGTATGAATCAAATCTGAAGCTTTTTTAGACAATTCCACAAAAAGATCAGAAGAAGAGTGCTTCATTGAAGCAAAAGCACCAGCAATATTGGCAACATTTTGAGAATTGAATTCTCCAACCTTGGTCAATGCAACCTCTGCAATTCTATCCATTTCAGAAAAGTAAAGCAGTTCACCTCCAATTTTGGACAAAGCCCACGATATATTAGAGATACCTTGCGCAGAGCAGTCAGGCAATGCCGTCATTGCAATACTCACAAGCATAGACATCTCTCTTTGTCGAGCAAAAGCAAGTCTCCGAGATTTCATCATAGACACTTTCTCCATGTTTTTAGCAATACGATGAAGAGCAGTAGCAATATTCAGTGGGGAGAGCGGTGAGGGACTCAAGCCTTTTGCAACAGCCATGATAGTTTCAGAGGTGACTTCCAATACTTCTTCTGCAGTCTGTGCTTCTATAATTGCTTTGTTCAAGTTGATTTCTTTCCTACGATCAGACGGTCCAGAGAACTGTGACAGCTTATACACAAACTCTTCCATAGATTTCTCCGTCTTCTCAGCAAATAATCCATCCGCCATCAAACTAACCGACCTTTTCAAATCATCAATATCCTCTAGCGGTTCGCTACTTTGTAATGCCAAGTCTTCCTCAGAACTAAAATCAAGATCATCATCATCTTCCAAATCCTCAATTCTCTCAATCTTCTTTCTTGCCAACTTCTCCTTGTTCTTGCTCTTCTTTTTCTTCTTAACAGTGATCAAATCCTCCAACGCATGCGCCATTCCCCTAGCTTCAATCGATTTCAACGCAACCTCTCTCGCTCTCACACACCACTCCATTCCATCACTCTCTTCAAGCAACTTTGATTTCTCTTCTTTCCTCCTCTTCTTGGGGGCCCGATAACCATACGGGTCAAGCTCTCCAACAAACTCCGATTCCCAGTCCATACTTAATTCTTTATCTTCACCATCACCATCAAATGCAGTTCTCCTAGAGGTAGTGACAATGCCTATGCCTAAAAATGTACAGTCTTTTCTCCTAGGGTACCTCCCAATTGCAAGATTAAACTGACAAGGTCTAGTAAACATAGGGAATTCACAACAATATGATGGAGTGAAACCAGGTTTTATACAACTCTGAATAAGTAAAGAATTTAGCAACCCTTCCATAGTGATTAGTTGAACAGCTTTGATTGAAAAGCTCACAAGAAAAGATTATTCATTTCTCAGGACCTATTTATTGTCATTATGTGATAGTAGTAACCTGCAATACATAGGGGAAAAGAATGAAACATCATAAAGCATACTTGAAGAATTCCCTTTAAAAAAAAAAACTATTTTTAAGATTATTTCCTTTTAGCTCATTTAGAGAACCCAAATTGAAGAACCCATTTTGGGAATGAGAAGATGGAACTCACCTCAGTCGTCGGAACTGCAAAGAAAAGAAGAGATAAGGCGGAGAATGGAGGAGAGTGTGATGATGATGACGGGTGAAAATGAAGGTGGAAGAGAGAAGAATAGTTTTTATGGAAAAATTATGCCTGTTTGGATACATTTCCAAAAGCTATTTTGGCTCTCAAACCTAGGTTTCACACTAAGGCATCTAAAAGATAGCTTTTCCTCAAACCAAGGTTTTGGACCCCAAACCTAGGTTTGATTTTGAAAATAGCTTATTCAACTTTTAGGAGTGTTTGGCAAAATTTCTTCAAAACCTAGGTTTGTCTCCCAAAATAGCTTTTAAACATTTATCCAAACAGGCCCTCAATGTTTTTGGATAAGCTATTTTGAGAAGAAAAGCTATTTTGAAGTTCCAAAAGCTATTTTGAGAAAAACTACATTTTTCTCTTTAAAGTTTCGATCTCTCATTTAAAAAAGACACTTATTTCAAATAAAAGAAACATGAAAAGCTATTCATCATAACTATTTTTCAGAAAAACTATATTCTACTCAAAATTTATTCTTAAAAACTATTCTCAAAAAGGTTAATCCAAACACTCTCATTTCATCAAAAGCTATTTTTCAGAAAAGCTATTCTACTCAAAAGCTATTCTCAAAAAGCAATTTTCCCATAAGCTATTCTCCAGAAGCTGAATCCAAACAGGCACTAAAACTCATATCTTCATGATACTAATTATAATTATAATTTGGGTAAAGTAGTACTGTTTTTTCTCTTTAATTTAACTTGTTTTCCCCTTAATTTTGTACAAAATCGTCTTTTAGTTCTTTCAAATTAGGTTATACTCCCTCCGGTTCTAAATATAGGATCTAGCTGACTTTTTTGGAAAATACTAAAAAAAAGCAAAATAAGTTAATTATAAATTGATTTACCTAATTTTTCTCTTACACTAGTTTATTTTACCTATAAGCTAATGGATAATGTAAAAAGATATGAAATAGTCATTATATAATAACCTATTTTACAACCTTAATCTTCCCAAAAAAGTCAATTAGGTCTTATATTTAGGACCGGAGGTAGTAATATGTTTTTGGTTTATAATTTATAGAGACATTCTTTAGTTCTTAAAGTAATTAATTGTAATTAATTTCCCTAAATTTCACAATTTAAAATTTATCTCTGTGATATTTTTCTTTCATTTTAAAAATTCTCAAATACTAATTTTATCTTATAGATTCATTTATAAGATTTTTAATTTCTCAATGACACCCATATACTTAACTGAATATCTCTAATTTAAATTTTGAGGTGTTACACATAAGCTAATCAACTTTCTCAATGATAGCACCATTTATTTTCTTTTCATGGATTAAAAAATAAAAATAAAGGCAATGATATAATTTTCATTTATTAAAACGTTAGGTTTATAAAAAAGTGGTAAATAATAAAGTTTTTAATTTGGATGGTCTACATCATCATTTAGATAATATTAATATTAATATTATTTCAGCTGGTCATTTTATTTTAACATCAATATATAGAATCTTTAATTAGTATGACTTAAGATGATTGGCTGGTTTTTTTCCAGTGAACAAAAAAGCTGTTTGGGCTATATATATTAATAAAAATTTCTGTGTGTGTTGATTAAAATGAACCCACCAATACGCATATTTGTTTGTTGTCAAAGTTGAATATATTACGTATATTCAGCTATATATTCAGCTTTGACAACAAATATGCATTCTAATCCTTTTCTTTTTGAGTCAACTAGATAAATGTAATTGTATTATATCAATGGTCATGTTTAGCTATAAATTAAATTATTTGGCCTAAAGATCTCGTTTGTTAAGAGGTCTCTTTGTTATATCTCTTTCTCTTTTAGAAGGACTCCACATCATTTGATTACTAATGTTGTTAAAATTAGTGTAGAAATGTCCATGAAATTAAAACATATGACAAATTTTTATAAAAGTCTCCCCTATTTATATTTATTCATGATGTCTTTACGAATGAGTCAAATATACAATTGAGGATTAGAAGAAAAACTTAGCTCACTACATTCTATATAGCTATAAAACTTCACTACTTACAAGATCTTGTGATTACATTACAAATTCACTAATTTAACAGTCATCTAAGTCCTCACCCACACAGATCTCTTAAAAGGCTTTACCATTATCAAGAAGCCCTCCAAACTTTTGTATTTCATCTTCATTCATGAACTGTCTCACTTTTTCTCTATACAACATCAATTTATGTTCTAACAAACTAATCTGAGATTCTTTCTGCAAAGTAACCCAATGCAACAATTCAATCATTTCTTGAGCATACTGTTGCTTCTTCTCATCCAATCTTTTGAATTGGTTTGCTTCCATTTCTATAAAACTCTTCTCACTTTGAAGACGCAGAATCATAGCCATTACTTCTTTTGTTGCTGATTCAGATGCTCTCCTTTCTCTCTCAATCTCTTCATATGCCAAATCTGCTCTCTCCCTTTCAATCTTCACCATTTCCCTGAGTTTAAACACATCAACTTCATTATCCTCATCATGAACTTCACTTCCACTATCAATATCTGTACCACCATCATCATTTGATTTGGATTTCTTTTTGTAAGATTCAAGTGGGCCACACTTGAAATGTGTGATCATTGAAGCACAAATTTCAAAGACCACATTCCTATGTTTGGATCCAAATTCACATAGAAAACGCATCAACCCGTTGAAATGTAATCCAAAATGCAAAATTCTCATACAAAAAACAAAAATGAAAAGCATTACTAATCCATTAAGAACACGGAACCCAAATCCACTACTGTCACATGCCTTATTCAAAAGTTTCAAAATAAGAGAAACATCCATAACCCAAAATCCCACAAAAATTCTCAGAAGATATAACTCAAGAACTGAGTACATAGAAAAAAGAACACAGAAACGTCCAAAAATCTGCATGTGGGGGTACGGAATTTAGACAAAAAAAATATAGTGTGAAAAAGGAATGAAATATAATCTCTAGCAAGGAAAAAGGAAAAGGCTAAGCTCAGATTTTTAACGTAAAAATGGATAAGCAATGGTGAGCATGGAGTGGAAATGGAGATAAAGAAATACTCCAATAGCTAAGGATTACCGTTAGTCAGTTATATCTAATTATGACAATTAAATACACATAAAAGAATGGTATGATTGCCAATGCCAATTAATAAAATTTAATTCTCTCTTTAGTAGAAAAAAGTAATTCTCTTTTTACCCAAAAAAAAAAGTAATTCTCTCAAAATTTTAATATTCTTAATGCTTACAGTTACAGAAAAGTTATAAGAAAATAACTATGATTGTGTTTTTAATATTGGGTTTAGACTTTAGAACCTTTTGATAAAAAAAAAATTGGGTTTAGAACAATTTTTATTGTTTTGTTTATTATTTATATTTTATGAACGGTTTAACATTGTTAACATAAACCACGGTTTAACATTTAAAATATTGTAAGCGAAATTATTCTTGATTTTTTAAAAAATTATTGTTGGATAATATCTGACAATTGCAACACATGCATGTCTAGTAGGGCTGTAGGAGCTTTCAACACGTAAAACAATTATGGGGTTTTTTTTGAACTGAAAAACAATTATGGGGTTGGGCTTCTATACATTGAAATGCGTGGCTGTCACCCAAGAGGGGTGAATTGGGTGAGGGAATAAAAACTTAAACTCTTTTTCGAAAGACTGCTTGTGTTCGGTGATGATGATAATAAGTAATGGTATGCACAAGTCAGTATGTTATGTGATACAAAATAGAATGTTTAAATGTAAATTTATGCACACATAAATTTATCCTGGTTCGGTCACCCAGACCTACATCCAGTCCCCAGGCTACACCTGAGATTTCCAATCCACTATTCTTGTTTAAACCGGGCACAAGAGAAGCCTTTACACTTTAGGTTTTACGAACACGGGTTCACCTAACAACCCACAGGTTTTGCTAACGGCTAACCTGCAAACCTAACCGCAAGTTTTACGGGATCACTTGCAACCTTAACAACCGCAAGTTTTGCGGGCTCACTTGCAACCTATACAGCTCCCCCTCACACCTAGAAGGGTTCAGTCTTTACAGACAATGATTTAACAATGATTACAATACTGTTCTTCAAGCGACAAGCTTTAGAACAGGTTTGATAGGATGTTCACTCTATGAACTGATTGTGCTAAACACTTAAGCTCAACTAAGTGGGTTCACTCAATGAACAGATTATGTTACTCACTTAGGTACAATGATTGCTCTCCACTAATTTTCTCTAAGAGTGTTACAACTTTATAATCAGAGAGTAGAAGATGAGAAGGATATTTCAGATAGTAGGCTTGAGCTTCTTCATTCTATTTCTCTTCCTTATCAAACTCATGAAGCTCTCTATTCAGAAATGAAGAATATCTCCTTTTATACCAGCCTCTGATTATCCAACCGTTGGAGAGGCAATAAGGCCGTTTGAATATAGCCGTTGGGGCCTTGTTTACGTTGTCCTCATTAATGCACAGCAGGGTTGACTTTGCTTTATCTGAAAAGGTGCTCTGACCAGCTGTTCTGTCAACACTGTTCTGACAACACTGTTCTGGCAAAAGTCGTTCTGACATCTATACACTGTACGGTCTGACTCTTGCTTGTTGTCAGATGAGGACTTCGTTCCTCAAGCATAAGTCCAGGATGCTAAGAGACTTACTATCGGAAGCTCTCTTGCTATCTGAAGTGAAGCTCGTGGACTCTAACATTCTGCTTGCTATCACATAGAGGAACTTCGTCTTCCAATCACTTGTTCATGAATGATAAGAGCGCTTTGCTATTGGATGCTCTCTTGCTATCAGAAGCTCTCTTATGGACTCTGACCCTTGTGGGTAGTATGAGCTTTGACATCTTGAATGAATCTTCAGATTATGTTCTCCTTATCTCTCATACTCCTCATGCTTGGTAGGTAACAATGTTGTTTGAATATCTGTTAACCTCTTGTTACCGTTGGGAAGTACATCTTCTTAAACGCTCCATTAAAGCTTAGCAGGGTTGACTTGCTTTATCTCTGAAAAGCAATTCTAACCACTCTGCTCTGACAACATCATACTGACTTCTGAGCATATGTACTTCTGACTCTTGTAATCCTGCTGACGGATGATCATCGTGCATCGTTCATTGTTCATCCGGAAGCGGCAGTCTTGCTCTGCAAGAGTTAGTCTCTGAATTCCAGTGCCAAGAGTATTTGCATCCGGAAGCTCATTTGCATCCGGAAGTAAAACTAAGTTCTGCACATACTTGTTAGTCCAACAGAGTAATATATATAATCAAGTATAGTAGGAACTATACATGCTGTGGAAGCTTGTTTTGCTATGTGAAGCATTCTTACTTAGACTATGTTCTGACTTAGTGTATTGTCTACTGACGCTAGGGGATGTCTATTCCAATAGTCAGCGTAAGTCTCGTTATTTAAGTCTGACTCTTCCTAAGTGACTTAGTGTGTCATTTACTCATGCTATGGGATGTGTAGTATAACAACACAATCACATGCAGTGGGAGTTCACTTAGTCTAAGGAAGCTTTCTTACATCCGGAAGCAATTCCACATCCGGAAGCACTTCCACTGGACGATGGGTTATGTTCACATTTTACTCACTGACGCTCAGTGTTATCCATTCCAACAGCCAGCGCTAGTCACTAAGCAATTGGAAGCAATTCTACTGGACGTTGGGTTATGTACACTGGCGCTCAGTGTTATCTATACCAACACCCAGCGCTAGTCACTAATCAATCGGAAGCAACTCTACATCCGGTTGCATCTTAACTTAGTCTCAAGGGTTTTGTACAACTAATGTTCCTAGACTCAGATATGACTTAGTGAAGCACTTACTGCCGCTGGGGGATGAGACGTTCATCCGCGAGCACTAGTCCTAGTCTATCCGGAAGTGATTCCGCATCCGGTTGTGATTCCGCTGTGGGATGAGTCTTTCATCCGTGAGCGCTAGTCTTAATTCATCCGGAAGTGAATCTGTAAAGTCCCACATCGGCTGGGGAGGAGAACGAAAGGTGCTATATATAGGCCTGGATACCTCCCCCTCTCGACGCGTTTTAAAACCGTGAGGGGTGAGGATTCCCCAAAGCGGACAATTTCGAGAGCGAGGCGCTGAGATGTTACAGATGGTATCAGAGCCAGGCTCGGGTCGGTGTGCCAGCGAGGGCGCTGGGCCCCAAGGGGGGTGGATTGTAAAGTCCCACATCGGCTGGGGAGGAGAACGAAAGGTGCTATATATAGGCCTGGATACCTCCCCCTCTCGACGCGTTTTAAAACCGTGAGGGGTGAAGATTCCCCAAAGCGGACAATTTCGAGAGCGAGGCGCTGGGATGTTACAGAATCCGCATCCGATTGTGACTTAACTTAGGATTCAGTGTTAGCAATCTAGACTGGGTTCTAACCAAGTGTCTCACTTGCTTCCGCTTGCGTCCCCTATGGGATGTGTACTCCATCCGCGAGCGCTAGTGCTAATACTTCCGGAAGTGATCTTGCATTCGCAAGTGATCTAACTTAGGATTCTAACCATGTCATCTAATCCTTCCTAAGTGTTGATTATGTTCTTTTAAGTACTAGATCATATCATACCTTAGTCACCATCAAAACTTAAGATTCTAACATACATAATATATATATACCGCCTCTTCATCTTCTTCTTTTTTTAGTTCAAAAGAATCTTCTTTTTATTAAAAATTTAAAAAATAATACTAAAAGAATAAAATGAATTACAAAAGAAAAACCTAGGTTGTCTCGGTTTAATAAAAATATAATGTCTTAATCTTTGAAATATTTTATTATTAAATTCAATATAAAAGAAGTAATATTTCATATTTCAAACATAAAATTAGAAAGACTTTAGTAGCACTCAAAAATTTAAAGTAGATATAATAAGAGGTTATTTAACGTATAAGGGTGTCATTTAGAAAATAGAAGCCCTTATAAATAAATTTAAGTCAAAAGTATTTTCAATGACTTTCAAAGCTTATATCTTTTTTAGAAATTTAAGAAAATCTTTATTAGAAGATAAATAGTAATTTGTGACTTTTTCGGGAATCACTTAGTGGTCTAAAGAAATTTAAGGTAAAAGGGAAATTCATCATTTGATGTAAGACTTAATTTCTAAAAATTGTTTTTTAAACAGGAACTAAACTACATGAAAAGTTCAAAGGTAAGGGGGAAAATAGTAGTTTCTCCCTCTTCCACCCTATATACCCCCTCCTTCATTCCTGTCTACTTTCACTATCACCACCATCAATTCTACCACTCCAGTGAGCTCATTTCTCACATGCAAAAAATGAATTTGAAGTCAACTTGTGTCATAAAAGCCTACCTGGATCTAACTTCTTCTCTGATTCTGTCCAACTGTTGAAGTGCATTTACTAAAAAACACTTTCAGTATTCTTCTCCACCAAGCTACTGCAAAAAGTTTTGTTGATTATTAGAAAGCCACGTGGAAAATAAAACTTGGCTAAGAAAAGGAAAATTAATCTAAGGACATGAATCTTGAGATGTTAATGTATGCATATATATGCCATCAAAAATTAATGAACATGCAACCAATGTTGAGTATGATAAAACAAGAAAAAACTTGTATCAAATATCTGCTGTCATCATCTAAGTAACATGTAAAGATAAAGCATTTTAATGACCAACTAACCTTCATGACTAAGGTCCTTCTTCTCATGTAGGATGTTCCCACCAACTGACACAAGACTCTCCCCATAATTGAAAACATCACAGTTACTATAATAACTCGGTGGTAAATTAACTACCTTAAATTCATCAATGCCAAGATTGATAAGATAAACACCAGCTTTAATTTCCATCTCCTTTTGAACTCCAGATGTTAAAAATAACGCGTTTGGAGCGATCCAAATGAATTTATTCCTCCAAATGGTTTTTATGGATCTAATGAACTTAAAACTACCAGTACTATTACATATAAAATCATTGCATTCTTTATTTGATTTAAGACTTAACCAGCACGTAGTGTTGCAAGTTATTTTCTTAGTCCAAGCCCATGTCTTCCCTGATGAACTTATGCCCTCCTCCAAAACCCACAAATCAATTGCATAATATTCTTCAGAGTCATAATCAGCAAGTAAGGCAAGTTTTTCCTCATACACAGTGAGCTTGTAACTGAGGTCAAAGGGTGAAAAAGGCCATGGTATAAGTGAAAACACTTCCTTAGCAATATCAAATGAAACTATTACTCCTTCTCTAACTCCCTTTTTCTCCAGTTTGACACCACCCCAAAAGATACATCCATTGACGTTCACAGGATCGTTAAAATATAACACTCCGAATCTCTCAAATTCTATTTTCTTCCATGAACCTGTGACAACCGAATAGATTTCTGCATCAATAGTTCTAGAATACCGGTCAGAATGAGGTATCACAATCTTGAAATCATTAACAATTGGACTGAACCCAAATCCCACTGACGCAAAGTAATTACTATAATAACTATCATGAGGTTTAGGCACATGTCTTAACTCTCTAGTGGCAGGATTCCACAATATAAAAGAAGGATGGGTCGATGTAGAAAATTCACGATTTTCAAATATTAGCACACCGTAGCTGCAACTGATGAATTTAACGTGCCGCTCGCAATCAATCAACTGTGGGCGTCGAACTTCATGAAATTGCAGTAGTGAATCAAGTAAACCGTATAAGTAGGAAGGCTTATAGCTACGCATATTTAAGAAAAGAATAGAAGGATTTTGATAGGCTGAGTGATGGGCGTGGTCAACTATGAAAGAAGGTGTTTTTATTATATTTCTACATTCTTTGCACACACATTGAAATGTGATTAGGGTTTTCACAGGGAGTCGTTTGAAAATATTTGTTAAGATATCATGGGGAACAAATAATGGTTCGTCACTACCCGCTAACATCATCTCCATAGTGCTGATAGGATGAGCGTGAAAATCAAAGTTTGATGCAAATCAAGAAATCAAATGGTTATTAATTAAAACAAAAAGAAACCAAATGATTGAATTTCCAAATCAGAAAGGATTTCATTGTAGACATGGACTTTGTCTACACTTTCATAGCCCTAAACCACGCATCAACCTCCCAAAATTGTGAACTTGTCATACCTCCACGCCATCGTAAATTGTTATATTTTTCCATTTGAATAAATAGTATTTAATTAATCTGTTAATTACGGCCATGGCTTATTTCGATTATACATAAGGATAAATTAAATGAGAAATTAATGTTTGAGGCTACATCACCTGATTTGTAGTACGAATGTTTGACCAATTACATTTAAACATACAATATCTAATGTGAAATCAACTTATACAATATTTTTATTTGACTAGTAAAATATAATATTGGATATAAATATTACTACCTCCGGTCCTAAATATAAGACCTAATTGACTTTTTTTAGAGGTTAAGGTTGCAAAATAGACTATCAAATCATGACATATTTGATATATTTTTAGATTATATATTAGTTTATAGGTAAAATAAACAAGTGTAAAGGAAAAAACTAGGTAAATTAATTTATAATTAACTTATTTTGTTTTTAATAGGATTTTTTAAAAAAGTCAAATAGGTCTTATATTTAGGATCGGAAGGAGATTATGGGGTTTTAGCGAAGTTGAGAAGAAGAGAAGAAGATGCTATATTTGGTTTTTGGAGAGTGAAGATGATGGGTGGACTAGTGTGGATGAAGGGCCAATTCCTATCTTGAGAAGGCAATGTCGATTCCTATTTTGTTATTCTTGGCCGTGGAAAACTTATGTTTCATAATTTTTTTCTTTATTATTTGATTTTTGGATTGAGTACTGTGAGACAACAAACACCTCCTTGTTGATGTGGAAAAACTGAACAAGTGACAATATCTTATAGGTGAATTGGACAAACTTATATAAGCAACTTGATATAAGTTTTGTCCGGCAATAAAAGGTAGGTATAAGGAGAATATAAAAAGGTATAAAATTAATTAAACCTTAGATTTCAATTTGATTTGATTGATAACCGTACTTTGAGAAATAAAGAACTAGGAAAATACTATTTAAGGAAAAGTTCAAAATTATTGGTGTTTTTGGATTGTCCGCAATATGAAAAGTGCTTGAAAATGTATTTAATAATTTATTTAGTATAGCAATAAAAGAGTTAGGTGTTACAGTTCTTCTCCAATATATATGATCACATAGAAAATTCAATTTGAAATATTTAACTATCGTCTTCATATTTTACTTCTTCAATAATCAATCAAACAAATATGCATCAAAAGAGTCACAAAAACATCAGTCTACTCATCAAACTCATTCCAAATCACCATCAAAATCTTTGGAGGCAAAACTTAAATCCTCAAATCGATCATGACCAAAATAGTAAATACCAATTATAAAATTGTAAAGAAAGTTATGAATACTATTTATCATCTTAAATGAGCCACTATTTTTCAATCCATTATCTCCTCTTTTCTTAATTGGAATTCTTTGGCTCTTTAATCTGAATCATGTGTTCTGCTTATTTAGCTTCAATTATGATTATAAAAACAATTTAATAATCTCCATAGACTTATTGTGTTGGCAACTTAAATGTAAACAATTCAATTTTCTTTTTCTTTAGTATTCAATTGTAATCAACATTGCATATTTTGTGGTAATGTTGTTTTATAGAGATCCCAATGAATTCTCATTGCAGTCATGTAATGTTGTTGGAAACGTCAATTTTAACCTCATCGGTTCAATAAAAAGACCATATTACCCTCATCAAACAAATTTACAATTTTCGATAATGTAAACAATTTCATATTTCATTTCACCATTCTTCTTGGCATTCAATCTGAAAAAGATAATCAATCATCGTCAAAACGTAAACTTGATTTCATTATAATAAAGTAATGAAGTTTCATGATTTTTCTATTAAAACTCAAACAAAACGTATAATTTCACAATTTTCAGTAATGAAGTTGTTTGCCTCATATCATATCCATCATATCACACCCAGGTACATTGGAAAAAAAATTAAATAAAACTTTAATCCATGCCACATGAAGAAATACAAAACCTAAATTACTAATAAGAATGAAGGAATCACAAAAATCACGATTATCACTTATCATTTAAACCTACATACTCCCCAAATATCAATCAATCATTGACAATCACACGTTTTGTTTGATTGCTGAATTGATGAGGAGCAGATGCTTGCAGTGCTGAACCTACGATGATGAGGAGAAGAAAATTGCTGAATTGATTATGGAAATTTGTTCGTTCGGTTCTTTGGTACTTCGCTCCTCACATCAATGTGTTTTTTTTATTTGAGGGGCATTATGGACCTTTCATAATTATGATTAAATATGAAAAATAAACTTCTCTCATCTTGTTAATAATCAGTCAAACACATTAATAGTAATCATTATTGTATTACAATCTCTTGTAGCACATTACATTGCATTATCGAGTGGGTCATCAATTGAACCAAACGGTTTTGTGGTGACTGAACACTTAGTTACTACTACTGTTATCCTCCCACTCTAAAATATGATATACATGCCATGCTCGTGATTTACATAGTTGCCACATCATCTTTCTGTTATTTCCTTTATCGACATAAAAAAAATCAAGCACTATATTTTAATCTTCTTATCTCCTGACAAAAGTGAATCATCCGGAACTCAAATTCAAGACTCCAAAAGATCTAACTATGCTCTACACCACTAAACCAACCAAATGTTGTTACCACATGCCATTCATGTTCTTCACTATTGTTATTTTTAAAACATTTATTTACAGTTTCTTTTACTTATATTTATTTTATATATTTTAGATTAATTTTAATTTATTCTGATAATTACAATATACATTTTATTTATCCAAAATAACTCATTAATATTATTTAAATTCTATCAATGAAAAATAAGAAATGACACTAGCTTCCTCCCAAAATTAGATAATTTCTCCAAAATTAATTTATGATGATTAATTATGCTAACGTTCATATTTTGAGCAATTAGCCAGAATCATATCGCATGTGATGATGCAAGTTAAGTAGTACATATATTAATTAGATTATCTATATAACGTTGTAGTATCTTTATACAACACATCCTTATAGTGGTTAAACGTTTAATTTTTCCATCTCATGTTGTGTTAGCTTTAAAAAATCATAGCAATCAATTTTCCTTTATAATTTCTAATTTAATTTATCAAAAATTAAGTTCGATTGAATTAATTTTCTTTATAAAAGTTCTTGTGGAACAATTCAAGAACTATATTTAATGGCATGCATATAAATTAAGAGACAAAACTCAATTTCGCCAATACTATCTTAGGAGTATTATCCAACACATATATTAATAAATAGATTTCAACATGATGTGAACAAATTATTAAAATTTGTTATACCCACCGACATTGTTATATCTCATTTAACATTGTTAAATGTGCTCTTACATATTATTTATGCAAATGATGTTGCACTAGGTTTGAGCCTTTCATTATAACTAGGATCAAAGATGATCCTATGTCTTTATCTGATATAAAAAAATGACACATAATTTCCAAATTTGAAAAATTGTACCATATAATTTGTGAGCTCATTTAATTGTGTTAGATGTGATCTAATAGAAATGACAAGTATATTTGCTGGTATATGTAAGAGCTCATTTATTAATATATATGTTGGGTTATACTAGTACTGTAATTTATAGGCCAAAATATCATTCAGCCATAAATTTATGGCGATGTTATAAATAAAGTAATATGCAGATGTCCATAAAAAAATGACTCTTAAGATTTCCTCTCATGACTGCACTATACTATATAACTCTCGTATTGAAGGATTTTACTTTAAGTGCATTTTTCTATAATCTCCAATTATACTATTATATAACTTAATTCTCTTCTTTATGTGCTTGTAACTGTTGAGGTGCTCAGAGGTGTATAAATAGAGACTATGTAAAAAACATTGTGATATAGAATTTAATAAGATTCTCTCATTCCTCTCCAATTTCTCTCTTGTATTTCTTGTTCACCATTTTCTTCTTTTCTTCTTCTTCACATACATTCTCTAGTTTATATATTAATTTTTAATTCATAACAAGTGATTTAAATTTTGATTTGTCTCTGGAGTCAATATGTGAAATTATCTAAAAAATAATTGATGAAATCATACTATTTTTTTTGAAGTAATTCAGAAAAATATAGAAATATAAGAAGGGAAAAAATTGGTGAACTCTTGTATTTTAGTTATACATAATAAGTGCTATTTTTCTTTTGGGTTATAAGTTACTATATTTGGTACAAAGGGAGTCTTACTGGATAACGTTAAGAGAAATTGGAAAAATGAAAATAAAACAATCTCTTTGAATAATATTCGGTGATGTATATTCACTCGGCTCCTAAATATATGTGACCTATTTAAAAAGTTGTGTTTATTCTTATAAATAAGATATCTTTCTAACTTTTCTCAATATTTCCTCAAATTATCTATATTAATATTTTTCAATCATGGATAAACAAGATATGGAGAGAATGGAAATAAAAGTAGAAAGTTGGAGCCTTTGAGTAATACAATAATATTATAACTAATATGATTAACATTTTTTAATAAAATCAAATTAAATAATTAGATCTCATATAGTTATATATGAAATGATAATGTGTTCATTGATTAATGTTAGTTATTTTAGAGTAATGAAATTAATTTTTTTATATTTTTTGAATCATTTCTACTAATACATATTTATTTTCACCATTTTAATAAAATTAGGGGCAAATGGTTAATTATGGCATTACTTGACAAATGAAAGTCAATAAATATAAAATTGGTTGGCCAAAAAAAATAAGAAAGATAATAGTGAAGAGTAACTAATCATGTTTTTTCTTTTTTTTAAAAAATTTTTTTTTCCAATACAACAACATTCTCATATCAAACATATTTTTCAATAAGAACTTATCATACCGACAATAGAGCAAAAGGTGCCAAATATTAGGTAAATTTATGAGAAGTAGGCATAATTATAATAATAAAGACAACAATATCTTTCAATATTTTTTATTGAAGGCTAAAATATACTTTTGGTCCCTTATGTTTGCATCAAGTTTCAATTTAGTTCTTTATGTTTGAAAAGTACACTTTTAATCCTTTTTTATTAACACCGTTAGTTTAACTTAACGGATATTTTAACTTAACAATTCTAAATGGTTATTAAATACGAAAAAATGTTCAAATTAAAATGTTTGAGTGTAAATATTCTTATATTTTCAAAATTTATCATTTTTGGTCCAATTTCATTATAAAATAATCATTTAAAATTGTTAAATTAGCATTTTCCGTTAAGTTAAACTAACGGTGTTGACAAAAAAGGACTAAAAGTGTACTTTCCAAACATAAAGAACTAAATTGAAACTTGATGCAAATATAAGGGACCAAAAGTATACTTTAGCCTTATTGAAAGTAATCATTTTAAACAAAAGTAATCAAATTTATTGGTGTTGCATATACATAATTTTCCTTCTCTTTCGTTTCCTTCCTTGTCTGTAATATTCTTTTTTATGACGACTACCACGTTAGTACGTCACCCTCCAACAAGAAAACAAGACGCAGAAGCAACGAGGAGTACATCAAAAGGACAGGTGACTGTAATGGACGAGATCACGAGAATCGAGCCTTCTTTCTCTGTTTTTTTTGCCACTCAAACCTTCCTTTTTAGTGAGAAGATTCGATTTCTTATTATAATTTGATCCCACCAATTATAGCTACTAAGGCACCTATATATCCTCTCATATCCACAATATAAGAGTCTAACCATTAAAATACACTTTTAAAGAAAAATATGAAAGTTAGTTGGTTGACTAAATTTAATGTTTTGTCCAATTTTACTCAAATTTTTTTATACCTGACTTGTTTACTTTATTATGATACTTTTATGAGAGAGTAATACGTAAAAATTAATAAATTTAATTGAAAGAGAGTTATGGATAAAATAGTAAGAATGTATTCAACGAGGGGAGAATATGAGAAGAACTCTTATATTTTGGGATATAAGAGTTTAGGGTTTAACTCCTAATTAATTCTCTTTCATGTTTATTAATGGTTACATATTTATTTCTCTTGATATTATGGGAAAATGACAACTAAATATCTCCGATTATCTAAAAGGACAAGTAAGGAATTCAAACTTTCAAAAGGACATGTAAGGAACTCAAATTTCCAAATAAAAAAAATTAACAACTGGAACATAGTTATTCACAATTGGAACATACTAATTAACAATTGTCGGTTCCTTAATTGCTCTTTTAGAATTCAGAGTTTCTTACTTGTACTTTTGAAAGTTTGAGTTCCTTACTTATCCTTTTGAAAATTCAGAGGTATTTATTTGTCATTTTCCTTAATAGTATTATACTCTCTTCCAGAACTTATTATAAGTCACCAACTACCAATTTTTCTTGATCATTTTTATAAGTCCCTTAATGGTTTCCAATGCGCATTAATTATTTTTTTTTCATATATACTCATATTTAATAGGAGTAGTAGGAGAGTATGATAGTTAATAATTTTGGAAATAAGTGTAATTATTGGGGGAAATATTGGAAAGTACTTGAATTGTAGAATAAATCAAATGCATTTAACCAATTTATTAGTATGTGAGAAAAAGTAGTTGGTGACTTATAATTAGGCAAAGGGAATAATAAATAAGGGTGAAATTGGACAACAAACATTAACTTCAGTCTTCAGATATCCAATTAACTTTCGATGTTTTTTTAATAATAATGTTATAGTGACTGAACTCTAATAGTGCTTTTAGTCCTAAATATAATACATATTTTACCTAATTTGATTAGATTAAGTATGTTAGTTAATTTTGTTAATATTACATGATATTACTTACATACCCTAATTATGTACTTTTCCTCACCCTTATTCTCTTCTTGTCTTTTATTAGGGAGGATTGATAAAAATAATTTGATAAAAAATTGTTAAAATCTAGAAATAAGTTTAGAATTTAGGACCAAACTTATTTTCTCAAATGGTCTTATATAGAACAAATGAAAATATTAATGGGGTAAAGAATATTAGTATATTACGCTACACTCCTACAAGAAAACAAGAAGCACAAGATAGAAAATTTGAGATGTAACTTGATGAGATCGATCACGAGAATCAAACCCTCTTCATCCACTGAGAATATTTGATTCCTTATTATTTGACCTCACCACTGATAAGTACTAAGACATCAATATAGAAAAATAGCACTAACGAAGAAAGAAACTTAAGTGAGCCTATGACATGAAAAAATCCGGTTGGGATTCTCTCATAATCTCAGTCCCTCATAATCCCTCATTATCACTCCTCGTCTCATTTTGTCCATTAAAATTCATCTAAGAGCTCATAATTTGTCACTTGTACCATTAAAAATAAAAAAAAAATTGTATTATAATATGAATTAATTTTAAGTATAAAAAATTTCAACTATTTAGACCTATTAATTTCAACTATCTATACCTATTTCATTTCAACAGAAGGATAAGAGATATAGATTTATCCAGTTAACTGTTAAATTATTTTACACTTAACCAGATAAGTCTATATCTTTTATAGATCCTTCTATTTTACAGTTAAGTGGATAAGTATGTATCTCTTATTGAAACTTCTGTTAAAACGAAATAGGTCCAGATATTCGAAATTTTTATGATAAAAACATTTTTTTTATTTTTAAAGGTACGATGATGTAATGCACTCTTTGGATTAATGTAACATGCACGCACACTGACACACGTACACTGACACACGTGCATAAAAGGGATGAGGAGGGATTCCGGGCTATCCGAATCCGAAAGAATCAGTAAAATGAGTCTGGCAAAAGAAAAATATAGTGAGTGACGTTACCATTGATATTTACTGAGGTGGAAAGTAAGCCTCGGGAGAAATAATCACTGAATGCCGTGCAATATTCTCGTCCCTTCAAAACTTTGATACTAAGCGTAAGCAAATCTAGTAGCAGAGACACATCATCATTTTAATAACATAATCATATAATTGATTAACACTTCAACACAATAGTTTCTTATACATATTAGGAATTTAATTTATAAAATTTAAGAATTTGAGTTTTTAATGAAAAATCACGAGTTTTGAATGTATTCAAGTAAATTCTAAAATAAATTTAATGGCTAATAAATCACATCATATAGAAATCACATAGGTGACTTTAATGGATTTAGAATTAATATAATTCTTAATTTACACACATTGGACCACATTATTACTACATGCTTATGTTCTCAAATCATATCACTTAATCATATATGATCATTTGTGCTGATCAATTTAATATTTTAGCATTTCCCCCTTTTTTTTATATGTTTAGACTTATGTAATCGTCTTGATTATTGAAGTTAATGTACTTTGTTCATAAAAATATAACATATTTATCAATTTTAATTAGATGAATAATGTTAATTAAATAAGTTATTGTGCCATGTTTTTTCCAAGAATATCCAAATTATCTTAATATATTCCCTCCATGTCTCTCTCTTACATTAGAGAGTATCATTAATATTTTAGAGCAAAATTGACAATTTTCTAATTTTATTTTTTGAACTAAAATAAACTCCTCAAATAAATAAACATTATACTACCTCCGGTCCTAAATATAGGACCTAGATAACTTTTTTTGGAGAGGTTAAGGTTGCAAAATAGTCTATTAAATCATGAAATATTTGATATATTTTTAGATTATCCCTTAGTTTATAAGTAAAATAAACTAGTTTAAGGGAAAAAATTAGGTAAATCAATTTATAATTAACTTATTGTACTTTTTTTATGATTTTTCAAAAAAGTCGGAGTATTAAGTATGAGAGGGTGTTTGAAAACAAGAGAAAATGTGAGAGAAAGAAAAAGACAATTTTTATTCACTATTCACGGTAACAAATTAAAATACACATTACACAATACATATCTCTAGTACACCTTTAACTTTACAATCTCAAGGTAATAAGATCCCATATAATAACAGATAATATGGCCATGGCCATCCAATACTTATATTTATAGCCAAATACATTTGTTTTTACAAATTAAGGGAACAAAAGATCCATTGCATTGGTAAAGAAAAATCCAATAAAGCAATCTTGTCAACCAGCAAATACATTATACAGGAGCCTAAAGGGGAAGAGGGACTCCAAATTGTAAGCCAAATTTATCCAGCAAAGAACCTGCCAAACCTTCAGTAAAACAATTATTTTCTACATGACTTTGGTACAAACACAAAATCTCGATATATTTTACAATTCTAAAGGTAAGTCCTTCATGTTTGAAATTCTGAAGTGGCATGCCCTATACAAATATGTCACAAGAATGATGATCTTATGCTTCAACAGTGGGTTTCTTCTGCAAAGAAGTCACAAGTGAGATCATGCATTTGCAGGTTTGTTCTTCCTTATCAAGGTATAGGCATCACTGTAAATAGCCACTACACTTGAGAGTACTGCCAAGGCAATCATAAAGACAGACATAATCTTGTCTGTTTTAGTAGCTATGTCAAATTTATCCCTGCATAGAATGAAATACTTTGTCAGCGGAAACATAAACATCAAATGAAAATCAGTTCCACATAGGAAGAGTGAATGATGATAATTATCATAACATGCTTGGATATAATAGCCTTTGCCCTTTAGAGACTGCCCAATTTCCACGTTAATTTATCTCTTCAAACATCTCTATTCTTCCACTAATTCTTTTTTTTAGATTATTACAAAGTTTGGTTCTTATGGTTTGCCCTCATTATAGTATTGATCCCTATAGTTTCATACCATAAATTTTAATAATGACCTAAATCATTCTTTGCTTTAAGTACTAAAACTATAGGGGTAAAGAGACCAAGGACCAAACATTGTATTAACCCAAATGAATATAACTATTTATATGGTAAAATGAAGATACTTATGTGGAAAAATTGAGTGTAATCCAAATGAGTATAACTATTTATAACCTAGCAACAAGAATTTTTTCAAAACTATCAGAAGATTTAAAATCAAAAACTACAGATTCATGAAGAAGCATTTGCCATCTATGAATTGCCTAAGATCTGACTAATGTCCGGACTGACCTGAGAGTGATAGCAGCTGGAAATATAAATCCAATACAGACTGAAACTGTTGCTCCTGTGAACTGGAATGCATCCCAAATACTTGGTATGAAATTCGCTCCGAGGAAAACAAGAGAGATGAGGCCAATTGTCATTGATGTAAATCTGAAGTTATCTGAAACCAATGGCCTTGATGAAGGAAAGAAAAGACCATCAACATTAATCCGTAGAGGAAAAAACACAACAGGGAATACAAGCATGAGGTGTGCTGCATAGCTCAAACGTACAGCATCGTTCAACACAGAACCAAAAGGAATGCCAAGATCAGTATCAAAGTTGGCAAGCACATCATCAAGAATTCCTTCACCAAAAAGGAGATACCCAAAGAAGCTTGTCATTATGTACACTGAAGCACAAAATAGAAGGGAAGTTCGCACAACCCCTCGCATTTGACTCGAGTCTTCAAGTTCATTATCTATGCTGTGAACTGAAAATAAAACACACACAGATCAATTCATGTCAAGTTTACAAAAGGCATATATTGGTCAACAAATAGATAGTGCAGATAGATAAAGCCCTCAAGGCTGAGAGAAAACATATCATTGCTCAATGTAATAAGCATTTATAAGAACCTGAGGGAGGCATGAAAATTTTCCATACCATTGAAATGGCAGATATAGGCACTCACAAGCACAGGAGCCACGGTAAAGAGTTTGACAAATGACATGAAATCAGTTATTGCAGGAAAGAGTCTGGGCATCTCTATGCCTCCACTTATAATCTTGAAAATTGAAATCCCCACAGCAATGACCAGAAAAGCAACTGCTAGTGCGACTGATAGCGCAGACGTGAATCTCAATGAATCTGCAACCATTAGTGCAAGTCAGACCAATGATTTCATCATCAAATACCAGGCAAATATACTAGAATAAGATATCTTTTCATCACATAACACACAGATAATAAAAATCAATTATAAGCAGCAAGTTATATGCATGAATTAGTACAGAAGTTCAAAGCAATAGAGTGATCCGAAAATCATGATACATATCTACCAAACTGTGTGATATGTGATTCAAAATATACCACTAAACATATTCCAAATTTTCCTTTAACATTTTTTCTAAAGAAACCTTAATTTCCACTCTGCTATCATAAGCTACTCTTATTATGTCCAGTCTAAATGCTAAGCTTCTGTCAAAACTCAACATCTCCAACAGACTACTCCTTGTTGAAACTTGTGTTTTTCCTTTCACAGATGTTTGTTCATGCCAAAAAAGTTTCACTGCCATGGAATCTAATAAATGACAACTTAATTGATTGTTTAATGTTAGGACAGAACTCCCTCACCAATTCGTTTAAAGCTTGCTAGAGGTGTAAATATAGCCAGAGTTGTAAAGAAAACAACAAATGTACGAGCTGTCCACCAGTGGACACCAAACCATCCTTCAAGAATTCCCATATGGTGATCTCCACTTGATGATGTTCCAGAAAGCACATCACCTGAATATGAAAAAAAGTTCAGAAAAAAAATCAATAATCAATAACTTCAATTACAAATCAAAGCAGTAGTATAGAAACATATATTACCATTCCTTTCTACAAAATCCATTTAAGTAAACTGCGCAGTATTAAAAATCAGGTAAAATTAGTAAACAAAAAAGTAATAAATATTTAAGAAACGAACTTTATAAGTTTATCCTAATATGCCCTTATTCATTAGGTGTAAAATTGCTAAAAATACATACAAGGCAACCAAAATTGTAAAAGTAGTAAAACATTAAGCCATACATGTTATGTCAAAGTTTCAAAGACTGAAAGATAATCTTACCAATTATAATCATGTACACAATGAGGGTACCTATGTTGTTGATAACTACAGTTATTTGTAGCAAAGCTTTTCCAAAATTACCAAAGGACTCCCCCATAAGACCTCCATAAGAAACAGAGTTTCCTGCTCTTGTGAACCTCATCATGAACTCAACAGACTTGTCTGTCAAGAAAGCCATGAAGATGATAGCAAGAATCCCAGGTAACATTCCCAACTCTTTCAATGTTGCAGGCAAAGCCATGATCCCAGAACCAACAATTGTGGTGGATAAATTAAAAACAGCTCCAGAAAAAGAAGCTCCATTAAAATCATCAAAACCAACATCAGAATTAGTCACAGTTTTAGGTAACAAGGGTGAGTTTTCATTAACATCTACTTTTCCTTTCCTCAAATGTCTCTTTTCTGTCACAGCTTTAAGGTCCCCAAAAACCATTCTCAGATATCAATGAATTCTCCAATCAATAAGATATCAACTGATAAACCAAACCTGATAAACCAAAGATATTGTTCTCAGGAGGTTGATATATTGAAACAAAAATAGAAAAACCCAAAATTTATATGAAAAACTGGGTTGAGAATTAAGGTTCAATAAAAAAGATGTGAACCAAAATTCAAGCTTTTACAGAACCCAGATTTGCAAATATTGTAAACAATCCAAATCTTCCTTAAAAAAAGGGAAGAAAGGAGACAATGATGTGCAAGATATTTGGTGTGGATTGGAGGGAAAACCAAAAATCCAGAGGAAGGAGAGAAAATAGGGAATTTGGAGATTGAATAGGTGAATGAAGATTAGAAGGAATAAGAAAGAAGTAAGGATTGAAGATGATGAGTGGGGTCAAAGGCGAATATGTTGATTCATGATGTTGAGTGCCTCATTTTCCTCGTTACACTTGTAAAAATGTAAGATTGATATGTTGGGAAAATTGGATTACTTGTCACAGAAGAAACAGAAAAAAAAGAGGCAAATTGCACGTGGGTTCTGAACAAGAACCTCCAGGTAAAAAAACACACGGACTTCAACCTCAAAGTCAAAATGACCAAATTATTTAAGAAATCTCACTGAACATGAGATGAGATTTAAGGAATCTACTTGTAGCAAATTAGATTTCTTGGGATTTAACTACAATTTCCTCTACCATGAGGGGCGAGAATTTATGAATTATTAATGATAACAACAATAACAAAGTTAAAGTTTTATCACAATTAGATGGAGTCGGCTACATGTATCACATGATATCATTATGCTTTATCAATAGTCATGTTTTGAGATAAATTATTGAGTAAAAGATTTGGAAGTACTTAACAGCATTTGGTCAATTATTCTTACTGTTGCGTTTAATTGTCTTCTTTGAACATACCCAAACCACCTCATTTTCTCCCTCAACCCTTTCTTGAATATGATAATTGCGGATCTTATCTTTTATTGTATGACCACACATCTATCTCAACATTTTCATCTCCATCACCCTCATGTTACGTTCATGTTGTCCCTTAAGAGCTCAATATTCACTACCAATACCATATAACATTGTCAGTCTAATAATAACTGTCCTATAAAACTTTTATTTTACCTTATCTTGAACCTTACAATCACATACAAGCCTGTTAGTTTTTCTCCATTTAAGCCAACCAACCTAAATTCTATTAACATCGTTGTCAACTTCATAATCTTCTTATATAATTTATCTCAAATATTTAAACTTGTTTCCCATTTTAGTTTCTATATCATCATGAGTTTGCCTATTATCAAAACTACAGTAGATATATTCTGTTTTGCCTTGCACATTTGGAAATTTTTTTTGTAAAGTTATTCTCGATGGCTCTAATTTCTAACTAATTTCACCTTTTGAATCTCCTAAAAGGACTATAATCAGCGCAAAGCAAATATTTATGTATTTTTTCTTGAATGCTTACAATTAGGACATACAAAACTAAATTGAATAAATATGGGTTCAATACAACCCAACTTTTATTAGAAAGTCATTTGTTTCTCCTTTAACTGTTCTCACACTAACATTATTACCCCGTGTGATATTTCTTTTTCTTTTTCTGACATGTGCCCTTGGTGTCAAAGATTAAACAACAAAGCCAAGGAGGCAGAGGCCAAAACTTTATTACTTATGCAATTAATCGTGAGGATTTGAATTTGAATTAAATGATAACGACACATTTAGAGACAAGGTTTTATAGAATTTTTGCCCACTAAAGCTAACATCAACGTTTGGCATCGGCCATACGAGATGGGCCTACTAAGTGATAAGGTTTATCCATTTGATTTATTCGCCAAAAAAAAAAATAAAAAAAGAGTTCCTATCTCAATTAGGATTATTTTTCCCCGCCACTTGGCTTGATGATATTAGGGTTAAATCAACTTTTAGTCCCTATAATTTCCCCTAATTTAGGTTTTAGTCCCTATAGTTTCAAAGCTGAGGTTATAGTCCCTATAGTTTCCTCGAGTTAATAGAGTTAATCCCTATAGTTTTAAAAGCACCAAAATAAGTGTTAAATGTGAACAGGTGGCGCTAAATCCGTTAGTTTTGCTTGGTGGCTAATGACTCCATTAGATTACATAGAAAAATAATGTAAGGTGGATAAATTGTTTTTATTTATGAAAGAATATATTTAAAAAAAATCATTTCCTCCATCACAAATCCCACCTTCCTCTCAATCTAATCCCACCTGACGAACAATCCAATTGCACCTTCCTCGCCTTCTCTTCTCACAATCGCAGTGCACCTTCCAATATTACTAATTTAATTACTGTTGATGCACAATATAGGGGAACTATGGAATATGAATGAATAATCGAATCTCTTTATTGATAATATGGTTGAATACAATAGACGGGGTCACCGGCAACGGTGGTTACAAACTTGGGCGTAAATGCCTTGATCACAAAGACTAAACTTCGAGTACAATAATAATCAGAGAGAAGAATACAGAGAAAGAGATAGGGAGAATGATTGCAGTGAATTGCTTATGTCTTCTGAATGAGTTCGTGGCCTTATTATAGTTGAAGCTTCGTCTTGGTGGTTGCGAAATTATAGGCGGCCGTTATGGGTAAGAGACGTTGCACGTGCTCCGAAAAAGGTGGGCGACTACTCCGAAAAAGGTGGGCGACCAAGTCATTCCATTTTACTGCATTGGCGATGTTATCCTCGACGTCCATAGGGCGTCTATCACGTTATTGGTCCTTTGCTGTCGTTGGTGATGTTATCCTCGACGCCCTGAGGGCGTCTATCTTGGTATTGGGCCTCAGATAAGGCCCAGGCCCACTAAGGTATAACGGTGTATAACATTAGTCCCCCCACTTCTCAATGCTGATGTCATCAAGTATTGGGAAGTAGCAGTTATCTCACGTCTAACGGCTCAGATCTTCGCTTATATTTTCCCTCTTAAACCAACGACCTGGATGGTTTTGCTAAAGTAACACCGTAACTTAACGACGTCAAACGGTTTGCATATACCCCATTTCGACTGTTCATTTTCCTATTTCACTTCGCAGACGTTCTTCTTCTCCATTCCTCCAACACTTCGAAAAATCAAAACTTCGTTCATTTGCTTCCATCAACGCGTCATCCTACTTTCTGCGAAGGTATCTTCTTACAAAAATCTTATCTTTTTACTATTATCATGAGTAAATTCGTAGTTATGTCATCACCTTCTGATTCTGAAAAAACTACTTCTGATCAAGTTTATATTTATGAAAATTCCCATTCTAGCGCCTCCTCGTCTTCTAGGAACCCAGATAATGTAATAGATTTAGAAACAAAAATTTCTGATAGTAATCGCTTAGATATCATTCCTTTTGTAGATCCCTCCGAAGGGAAAAAACCATTACGTAGTAGAAAATCTGCTTCATCTGGTAAATATCTAAAGATTTATGATAGTCGCTATCAAGAATGGGTTGATGCTGGTTCATCGCCCTCGACTAGTTCTGGGAGGAAATCTAACCCCCAAATTAAAAATGCCCCGTATGCTTGTAAAACTGGGGGCTTACCGACGTCTAGGGCCAACATCCTTAACGACGTCAAAGAAACTCATCTTAGGGTCTTAGAAATTTCGAAGATGCCGTCACTCTACTATTTTGACCCTAGAGTGCCCTTTAGGTTGCCTGAAGTCGGGGAAGCCCTTGATTCATGGTCTAGCGACACCATTTCTTTAAGTTTTGAAAGTTTCCGCTATGTCAACCCCTTTCCTCTTCCAAACATAGCTTTAGATCTTTGTGTTTTTTATGAAATCTCTCCCTCTCAACTTTCTCCTCATGCCTGGCGTCTCATCGCTATGGCTGAGTTAATGTATCATGAAATAGGAGTCGACTTAGATATGTTTGATCTATTCGGCTCCTATAAACTTCAAGAAATTAGGACTGGCGTCTACTCTTTTATTCAAGCCAAGGAAGGGTTACCAACTTGGACGTTTGGGTCATTACCCAATGATTGTCAATGGGATGCACGTTTTGTTATGGTGCCCTTTCAGTCCGTCGCCCAAGAGGACTATGTATCTCCAATGTGGCGTCGCTTAAGTAAGTCGTCGTCTCAACAATATTTCTCTCACTGTATTTGTTATCTGATTTATAATATCTTAATTATTTTGCAGGTGCGTACGAGTTGAGGATCTCTCCGCGCTCCAATAGCGACACCAAAAAGAAAATCAAGCAAATCCTCCAAATTCCAGCAGACCAGCGGCATTTCAAAGCCATGATGGAAAGTAAGTCTCCTGACGCCTATACTCTATTTGCTTAATTCAAGTGTTTTCACCTTATTCATCTTACTCTTTCTGTTTTCTGTTAATCAGGAAAGAAGATGATCCCCAAGGCTTCTGAGCAAAAGATAAATAAAGAAGTTCTCCTTAGAGCCAGGGCTCAGCGGCTGGAGAAGCTCAAGGCCAAGAGGGGGGAGTATGACGCTGAAGCCAGAAAGGAAGGACATGACCCTCATGGCGTCCCCCCCCAAATCCTGAATCCGTTACAGCTCCCTCTCCTCCACCAAAGAATAAGAAGCCTGTTTCTCCTGCGAACAAGGAAGTCGTCGCTCTGGGAAAGAGGCCTGCAGAGGTGCCTGCCAAAGAGCCTGTCGCCAAGAAATCTAGGGCTTCTAAGTCCTCAAAATCTGCCAAGGTGAAGGGCGACAAAGAAGACTCTGGCGAAATCACATTATCTTTTCCTCCCAACTCATCTGTCAGAAATAAAGAAGGGTGGGACGACGTCTACTCTGAATTAAATAAACTAGAATTCGAGTACGACAAGGCCGCCCTAGAATCTCTTGGGAGGAAAGAGGCTTTCAGAAGGGCTGTTCGTGCCCAAATGAAGGTATCATCATTTAAGTCTATTAAATCTATTCTGTCTTCTTAACACTAGACATCTCTAATTATTACCATCACTTATATTCTCAGTCCCTACAAGTCCTTCTCCATCATGCTGAGGAGAATGAAGATGATAAGGCGACGCTCGTCGCCCAGAGGGACGCTGCCATGGCCGACAAAGAAAAGATTCTGGCTGACTTGAAGTCCGCCCTCCAATTTAAAAAACAAGCTAATGAAGACAGAAGGAGGGCGGAGGAGTTGATGAAGCAGTCTGACAAAAAGCAAGAGGAGTTAAAGGCTTTCATTAAGAAGTTGAAAGCCGATCATCATACTGACGTCGAAAAATTGAAGGAGTACGTCAATGAGTCTCGTGCTGAGTCGTCTGCCAAAGATGAAGAGATCAAGACTCTCCAGTCGGCCAGGGATGAATGGGAAGCTGCCTATCGCCAGCAAGAAAAAGATATGAAGCAAATGGCTGAGAATTATGAGACTCATATCTTGGAAGTCGATGCCCGCGCTCGGATGGAGCTCATGAAGGAATACAAGAGCGGCTGGCATGTAAACTGGAAGCCCGACGATGTCATCGACGACTATTACGATCTCTTTCCTGAAGAGGAGACTGACTCCAATCCATCCCAGGAAGACAATCTAACAATCAATGAGATGAGGGCTCAGGGCGCCAACCAAGGCGAGGGTAATCAAGACGGCGGCAACCCATCTGGCAAAGAGCATGGTGGCGGAGACGGCAATCAAACCAGCCAGGAGCTTGGCGGCGGCAATCAAACCAGCCAGGAGCAAGGCGGCGGCAACGCCTAAAAATGTTTTTATTTCTAGAAACTTTCTTTATTTTCATTGTGTACAACTAGTACTGTTCACTTAACATAATGCAAATCTTGTCTCCTATCTTCATATTCAATATTCTTTGCATCACTTCATTTATTTTCTCCGTTAAACACCCACACCTCCAACGGGTGTGGGTAACAACCTACCAAGATAAAAAGAATCCGTCCATTAATAAAGGAATCTCTTAAATTATATTCATCAAATATCAATTCACAACATGGTCACTCATACCTTAATCAAACGTTGGCGACCCTGCTAAGGAATTATCAAACATTAATTTAACGTCGACTGTCAACTGATCGAATAAAAATCACTCAAAATAATTCAGGTAATATATACCTTTTCCAAATCAACTTCTTATCAGCCTCCCAGGGCGTAACGTCGTCATGCCATCACTGCGTCGTCTTATCATCAAATTATTTTGGTGTCAATTCATCACGTTATCTGGGAAATGACATCTCACAACAAAACATCTCAAGAAACAGGGTTAAGTTGCATCAGATTATCGCGACCACAGCTAAACGTATCATCAGACACTAGGTCTTCTAGCTGGGCTCGTCGCCTATAGGCGTTTCTCATCATTTGCATTCTTTCTTGAATAATCGTGTCAGTATCATTGTTATTTAAATCGAATAATCAAATAACTTAGAAGTAATACCTCTTAAGATGGATGGCGTTCCAACTCCTTTGAATGTCTTTACCATGGACGTCAATCAACTTGTAAGCACCAGAGCCAGTAATTTCGACTACCTTATAAGGGCCTTCATATGAAGCGTTTAACTTTCCATTTTTATGCTCAGGTGTATTAGGAAAAATTTTTCGAAGAACCCAATCTCCTACTTGGAAATGGCGCTCCTTAACACCTTTGTTCCAAAATTTTGTTGCCCTTTGTTGATAAGCGGCAATTCTAATAAGAGCTTGTTCCCTACGTTCATCTAGCAAGTCTAAATCTTGGGCTAAATGTTCATTGTTAGATTCTTCTCTAGTCCATTGTCTCCTTAATGATGGAATTCCTACCTCTACTGGTATCATAGCTTCAGATCCATAAACTAGAGAGAAAGGCGTTTCACCAGTCGACGTCCTAGACGTCGTTCGGTACGCCCATAAGACGGCGGGCAACTCTTCTGCCCACCTTCCTTTAGCTTTATCTAATCTCTTTTTCAAAGACGTCACTATGGTTTTGTTACTAGCTTCTGCCTGCCCGTTTGATTGTGGATTTCTAGGAGTGGAAAACTTAAGTTTAATATGCCACTTATCACAAAATTTTCTAAATTTTCTTCCTATAAATTGAGATCCGTTATCACATACAATTTCCTGGGGCAGACCAAATCTACATACTATATTCTTTCAAACAAAATCAATTACCTGGGGTTCTTGTACCTGGCTCAGGGCGACGGCTTCTACCCATTTGGTGAAGTAATCTGTGGCGACCAACAAGAAGACTAGTCGTCCAGGTGCTGGTGTGAATTTGCCTACAATATCCATTCCCCATTTAAGGAAAGGCCACGAAGGCACTATTACATGCAGCTGTTCAGGGGGTTGTCTTGCCACGGTGCAAAATTTTTGGCAACGTTCACATTTAGTCACCATACTTACTGCATCTTTTTGCAAAGTCGGCCAGAAATAACCTGCTCTGGTTACCTTCCTTATCAATGATCGACTCCCACTATGGTCTCCACACTCACCTTCATGAATTTCTCTTAATACATAGTTTGCCTCGGATGGAGAGACACATTTCAGCAAAGGTCCGCCAGTGAAAGTACGTCTATAAAGATCATCGCCTATGGTAGTAAATCTGGCAGCTCTAACAACTATTCGTCGCGCTTCATTCTTATCTGAAGGTAATTTACCCTGCAACAGATATGCAAGCAAAGGGGATCGCCAGTCCCATGTCAAACTGTTATTCAATACAACTCGGTTATTTACCTCGATCGCCGATGTTTTCAGATAGAACAATGGGATTTGTTTTGTCCCCGTAACTTCTATGGAGGATCCAATGTTGGCAAGGGCGTCGGCCTTCCGGTTGTCTTCCCTACCTATTTGGGTGATTTTCATAGCGTCAAATCGTGTGGTCAAATCAGACACTACATCCAGATATTTCTTCATCCTTTGGTCTTTTGCCTGATAAGAACCATTGATTTGTTTCGAAACTAACTGCGAATCACTTTTTACTTCTAGAACTTTTACGCCCAACTCTGATGCTAACTTAAGTCCAGCTATAAGAGCTTCGTATTCAGCTTCATTATTCGTCGCCTTGAAGCCACACCTTATCGCCTGGACAATTTGTTCACCATCGGGGGTTCAAGTGCGATACCAAGTCCACTTCCTTTTACATTGGAAGATCCATCTACATGGAGAGTCCAGGGCGACAAGTTCACCTGTTTCTTAACAGAAAAAGATTCATTATTAGCTGTTACCTGGAGGTTGGGGCTAAATTCTGCTAAAAAGTCGGCTAGGATTTGTGATTTGATAGTTGTTCTTGGGGCGTAAGAAATATCAAATTCACTCAGCTCAATTGCCCATTTCACCAATCTTCCAGACAAGTCAGGCTTGTGGAGGACGTTTCGCAAAGGGTAGGTCGTGACGACCACAATTGGGTGGCACTGAAAATACGGCCTCAACTTCTTGGAAGACGCTACTAGAGCCAAAGCAAGTTTTTCCATCATTGAATATCGCGTCTCCGTATCTAGCAGAGCTCTGCTAACATAATATACTGGGTTCTGTCGCCTATCTTCTTCCCTAACAAGCACTGAACTCACAGCATTAGAGGCAACAGACAAGTATAAATATAAGGTTTCACCTGGACTTGGCTTAGAAAGCAAAGGGGGGCTCGTGAGATATTCTTTCAAATCTTGAAGCGCCTTTTCAGCGGCGTCATTCCATACAAACTCCTTATTCTTCTTCAATATATCAAAGAATGGTTGGCATTTTTCAGAGGACTTAGATATAAATCTGGTCAGAGCAGCTATCTTGCCCGTTAAGCGCTGGACGTCCTTCACACACCTGGGCGACGGGATGTCCAACACAGCTTTGATTTGTGATGGGTTCGCTTCGATTCCGCTCTTGGACACCAAGTACGCTAAAAACTTGCCAGACTGCACCCCGAAAGTGCATTTTTCGGGATTGAGTTTCATGTTATACTTTCTTAAAAGATCAAACGTCTGCTGCAAATGGTCTATATGATCTTCCGCTTTCAAGGACTTGACTAACATGTCGTCTATGTAAACTTCCATCGTCTTCCCAAGTTGGGCGGCAAACATGCGATTGACTAATCTTTGGTATGTGATTGGACCGAAATTTATATGTTTAAGCATGTGCAATTGAGCTTAATTAGTGAGGTTTAATTGATATATTTGATCATTTTTTGGAGAATTTTATTGCACATGCTTATATATATTAATTGGGAAATATTAGCCTTATTACTTGCATTTTAAGTAACCAAGGGTATTTTGGTCATTTTGACTATTTTGTGATTTTCTACATGTAGGGGGGTCCCACGTGGGCCCCACAACCCTTTGGGATAGCTTGGAGTGCAAGGATTTTGGCTTGGAGGGAAAGGCAAAGGCATAAGACAAAAATTACCTCATTTGTCAAAAAGAAGGGATTTTGATGTTACTAAAAGGGGTAATTTTGGCTCCACTTTCAAATTCAAATTTGGAGATGTTGAAGGCCTCATTAAGGGCATTTTTGGAAGCACAAGAAAGAGGAGAAAAATGAGCAATCTTTGGAGATGAATCTAGACCTCATTTAGGTTCTATTCATATACATTTTCACCGAATACCCAAAATACCCTTCCTTTCACCTTATGACACCTCTTGGCCATTTACACCCACATACACCTAAAAATCACATTTTGGCCGACCTAATCCCCCCTTGGACAGCTCATTAACTTCCTTGACAGCTCATTAAACCCATAATCCAACCCATTCACTAAACTCCCACTTCATTTAATCTAAGCCTAGCTCATAATCACTTCATTCCTCACTTTCCCATTCTCTCTCTTCTCCCAAATCCTCTCAATTTCTCTCTTCCCTTCCATCTTCATCTCCATTTTCGGCCAAGCTTCACTCCTCACCATTCTCCATGATTTCTCACGGCCTCCTTCCTCCATCCATCATCTCCATGTGTGGCTAGGCTCCTCATCTTCTTCTCCAAAGGAAATGTGCTTGTAGATTCAACATTTGGCCTCATGTACTTGTGTTAGTTCTTTGTAGGTTTCAAACTATTTTCATCTTTTGTCTTGTGAATTCTTTGATTAAGACTCATTAGACTAGGATATTTGTATTTTCAAGTATTCTACCTCACTTTAGTTTGGAATCTCTCTTTGAATCTTTGTATGTGAAAACCTAGGGTTTGATTCTTGTGTAGTCCTATGAGATCATATGTTGCGATTGCTTATGTATGTTTCTTGTTGAATGAATGATTTTCTTAGCTCTATGATTTAGAGTTAATGTTGCCTAAGGTACATTTGAAGGTTTCAAAGAGCTATTAGCTTGGTTGACCTAATTAAACTCTTGAAGATTTCTTAGCTTTAAGAATCTCAAGGATTTAGTTAGGTTATACTAAGAATAGCAAGTATATGAGGTCACATTTATCATTAAGCACATAGTACTTTGGAGAGGGAGGTACTTCTCACTCATTTCTCACTTCCTCAATTCGGTTACCTATTGTAATTGCAATTTAAATTGTAGTTTGTAGTTTAATCTCAACACTCTCAACAACCTTGTTAATTTGTGATTATTTGACCTAAGCAAGTGAATTAACCAAATTGTGAAATTGACCTAGGACTTGCTACTAGCTATTGTAGTTAATTCTAGTTTTTATTTGCTTAGCTCTTTTAGGCGACAAAAAGAGTTAATCAAATTGGCGCCGTTGCCGGTTTGGTTAATTTCTTACTTGTCTTAGGTTTTTAGTTACATTTTCATAGTTGTAAGTGTTTTTGATTTCATTCGGTTACTCTAGGTTTTGAAGTATCTTGTGGATTTTTCTTTGACTACTAGAATTTGCTCACTGTTGGCTGAATTAATTGGACTGTTTGGTGATTATTTGGCTGCTCTAGTTAGCCAAAATATTGCTAGGAAGCTTGCTGGACATTTTGTTAAAGTTGCTGGAAAAACAGTTTTGTAATTGCTTGCAATTAGGGGCTCTAGTTTCCTAAGTTGACATAGGACTACTTGGAATTTTGCAAAACTGTTTTTGTCTGTTGTTATACCTATATTGAGCATCCTGGAATTGTTGTTATTGGTCTCAAATTGGTTGGAAATTTTCTGGAAAGTTTTGATAAAGTTGCTGGAAAAACTGCTTCAAAGTGCTGAAATTTCAGGTTCATTGTTTTGAAAACTGGGAGCAACGTATAACGAATTTTCTGAAACTGTTTTAACTGGTAAAACTAGAAGATTCAAGCTTTAATTTGATATATCAGTTGCCAGAAAATTCGTTTTCTACTGTCTCGGGTGAATTTTTGCAATTGCCCTGTTTTTCTGGAACTTGCATGCGGTACTGCTGACTTTGGAGCCAATCTGTTTGCTCTTACCCTGCGCTGTTTTGCATGATCTTTGGCTCCTGTTAACCATTTTTGGACAAGCTTTTGATTGATATATTGTGCAGAAATTTTGGTGCAGTATTCGCTTGTCAATTGGTCAAAAACCGCACCAATTTTGCATTTTGTTGCTCAACTTTGAACCAAAACAGTTTGCATTGTACTTATCTGTTTTGAGCAGTTTTTGGTTTGTTTGAAAGCTGGTTATTTGCACTTTATATCTGCCTGGTTATTTTGGAAAATTGGTTTGGAATTTGTGTGAGAAAGGTGCTCTAGTTACCTTCACATTTTCCTACTCGGCTAGTAGCACTATTTGTGTTTTTGTGTGGATTTCTTTGCTTCTTTTTGCAGGACTATTCTAGACTTTTTGGTGCATATTTGAAGGCTATTTGGAAGTTGTTTCTTGGCTGTTGTTGGTCCTTTTGCACAGGGCTACTATTGAGTCTAATTGCTTTGACTCTTGTTGGAGATTTAAGCACTCACTTTAGTGCTTTTTACCTTGATTTTTGCTGGACTTTCTTGGACTGTTTTGAACTGGATATATTTGCTGGCTGGCTGGTGGTTTTGTGCTTTGTTTTGCAGGACTAATTCTTCATTGTTTTGAGTTTTAAGTGGCTGCCTTGACATCTCACACCATCATACATTCATTGCATAAATCCACCTACTTTCACTAACATCCACCTAGGTCATTCTTGTGTGTTGTTGCATTGAGTATTGATTGACATTACATAATGGCTGAGCGGCAAGGAGAGAATAATCATGATAGGGGTAGACATGTGCATGAAGATGATAGACCTATGAGGGAATTCACACAATCATATGCATCATTTTCACCTCAAGGTTTTTATGCTAACCCCGCTAACTTTGAGATCAAAGGGTCTCTTCTTGCTCATTTGCCTAAATTTACAGGATTATCTCATGAAGATGCCCATAAGCACTTGCTCGGTCTTTACCACACATGCTCATCAATGAAGCCACCTAATGCCTCTTTGGAAGATGTGCTCTTGAGAGTTTTCCAATTTTCATTGGAAGGGAAAGCCAAAGAATGGCTCTTGAATCTTCCAACACATTATGCTACATTGTCTTGGGAAGAGTTGAAGAAGGTGTTCTTGGATAGATACTTCCCATTCTCTAAGATCTCCAAGTTGAGGAAGGACATCACCGGGGTTCAACAATTACTACAAGAGAGTTTCTATGAGTATTGGACCCGGTTTACCACATTAATCAACTCTTGTCCGAATCATAGCATCTCAAAGGCAAATTTAGTTCAATATTTCTATGATGGCCTTCTACCTCACCTCAAGATGACCATTGATGCGGCCTCTAATGGTTCAATTTTTAACCTATCGGCCAATGAGGGATGGAAATTGTTTGACACTATGGCCAACAACCATCATCAATTCTATGCAAGAGACTCTTTGAGTATGAATGAAAAGCCTTCAATTTCCCATGAGGTAAAGTTGGCTAACCTTTTTGATAAGCTTTGTGATAGATTGGATAGGATGGAGGAGAAGCTTGAGAAGCCGGTGAATTCCATGACTATGTCCAACTCCATGGCCATGGTGCCTACCTTTTGTAAGTTTTGTGCATCTCCCATGCATGAATCCTCTAATTGTCCTACTCATTGTCAAGGGGAATTGACCATGTATTCTAACCCTAGCCATCAAGTTCAAATGAGGGATCCCACCTCACAAACCAATAATCAAGGATGGAGGGACCATCCAAGCTTCAAGTGGGGGGGAGGAGGCAATGTTAATACCTCACATGATTTTCAAGCTCAACAAGGGTATGTTCATCAACATCAAACACATACCCCTTACCAAATGAGGCCTAATTCTTGTCCCATCACTCAAGGGCCAAATATGTATGCTTATCAAGAAGCTCCTCAACAAGTGAAGCCTAATCCATATTTTCATGGATATAGGCCGAATTTCAAAGCTCCAAATGAGGTGCAACAAGCTTCTACATCCTTTCCAAGTGGAGGCAATGAGTTGGCCGAAATGGTGACACCTATATTGGACAACTTCAACAAGCTTGAAACTAGACAAGACACTCTTCAAACATTTGTGTCTAATTTTGCCAATTCTAAGAGTGAAGAGGAGGTTAAAAAGGGGGGTTCACCTTCAAATATTGTGGTACGTCCTAAAGACATGAATGTAGTCCAATTGATGGCCAAATATGATGATGAGGATGATGATGTTGCTATGGTTGTTGATTCCAATGATGAGCACGAATTTAATGATGAAATAATCATGGAGTTTCTTAATGCAATTGAGCAAAATGATGAATTGTGTGATGCTCCAAGGAAAGAGGCCGATTCTAAGGGTGAAGTGAACATAGGAAATCACCCTAGCACTCAAGCAAACAATGTACATGAAGAGAATCATGAAGAGACCAAATTGCCTCATTCAAATGATGAGAAACAAGCGGAGGCCGAGAGTCATACTCCCTTTGAAGCAAACAAGTTTGAAAATTCTAAAGGGAAATGTAATGTTGAAGAGCAATTGGCACAAGAACTTGGATCTTTCTCTACTTCACAAATCATGCATCAAATTGGGGAGGACACCTCCCAAGGTACAATTCTTGATTCTTCACTTGTTTCCTTTCCTAGTTCATGTAACTTAGGAAAGAAGAAATATCATGAGCTAGACCAAGGTATGATGCTTGATTTATTTTCTATGTTGGAATTTAATGTGCCATTGCTTGTGGTTCTTGAACAAATGAACACTTATGCTAAGCCTTTGAATGATCTTTGCATATACAAGGAAGCATGTAGGCCACATAAAATGTTGATTGAAAATGTGTTAGAACTACATGTAGGTCCCTCGAGATTGAATTCACATGATGTTGTGCACATATCTTTGAGATCATTTGATTCTTGCTTGATGGATACTAAAGATGCTTGCATGATTCCTCTTGATGATAATTCTAGTCTTGTAAGCATGCCTCTTGATGTTACTAGGACCAAGCATGTTAATTATGACCTTGATGATGTTTGTACATTCATATCTTCTTTGTCTAGCTACAAACCCTTGGAAAAGGGGAATTTGTTCAATTGTGTTTATAAAGCTAGGGTGGAAGGATTGCTTGCTCTTATGAAAGGGGCCGGATTGCTCTTGGGAGAAGAGATGTTTTGCTACACCTCCCATGAAATCTTGAATTGGAAGAGCCGGTGGAGGAATACACAAGGAAAGAGTGCTTTGCAAGAGGATTTCCATCACAAAACTTTGAGTGCACCTACTTTGCTTGATGTGGACCACATACACCTTGCTTTGAGGGGCGGTACCACAAATTTCAAGAAGTGGCCGAATTGGGGACCTTGGCCAAATGCTTTAAAGGGGCAATTTTTTGCTAGATTTAGAGTGCCTTCTTTGGTTACCATGTCTCATGCTAATGCTTCTTCTAAGCATTTAAATAAGTTCACTTTTGATGATCTTCCTAAGCATGTGCCTTTTGAGTCTTTTATTGCCATTTCTTGTATTCCTATGCATATATCTTTGAATGCACACAACCCCTTGCAAGAGGTATGTTTGCTCAATGTTGTAGGGAATCACGAGAAAGATCATTCATGCTTGGAATTGAAAAGGGCCGAAGAGAACCTTAAGAAGAGCTTGGAGCTTGATGTGTCACAAGAGGAGCAAGATTACTTTGATGGGAAGCTCACAAAAGAAGATTTAACAAGGCTTGTGGTTCGGTTGAGGATGCTCCAAAGGAATATTGAGTTGAAGGGAAAGGCTTTGGAAAGAGATATGTGTGAACCTTCATTACTTAGTGTTCTTAAGAGGAGAATTCAAAAGTTTCTTTTGAAACTACAAGCTTATGGAAGGGCTAGGAGGCCAAAAGAAAAGAAGAAGGGAACAACTCACAAAAATTCATCTAGAAAGCTTCCATTCTCTAAAGTGGCCGAATTGCTTAAGGAAGACTATGAGGAGAAAAAGCTCAATTGTGTCCTAAACAAGAGTGGCCGAAACATGCTCATAAATGGCCACAACAAGAAGTTTTTCAAAGAGAATTTCAAGCCTCCATAAAAGGTTGTTTCTTTCCTTCCCTTACTTGCTTTAAATTGTTCTTATTCTAAGTGTGGGGGAAGATATTTGTTAGAAAAAAATAGGAATTTGTTTAGGTTTATTTTCTAGTGTGTTGTTATAGGTTGTTAGAAAAACCAAGAAAAAAAAATTATAAACTTGTGTTAGGTTGTGTTTAGTGTTTGTTTGTGAATAATACTTGCATAGGCCATTTGTATGCTTGGACTGCCCGACCTTTTATTTTGCTGCCTTGCCTTTGAAATGCATCTTCCTACTTGATTTTCTTGGTCCATTGAGGACAATGTATGCTATAAGTATGGGGGGTGTATTATGATGCTTAAAAGGGGTTATTTCAAAGCTTTCACACTTGATTTTTGGACTTCTTAAGCATGATTGTGTAGGATGTTTAACTTGATCATGGCTCTTGAAAGTAAATGGAATTGTCCTCTAGTGTTTAAGTAGAATTTTTGGAATGACTACTTAGGGCATTGCTTGGGGCATTTTTAAGGTATAAAGAGGATGTTAGTTTCTCACTTAACTTTTCTTAGGGAGGAAGTGACTAATTAGAGTAAGCCATAAAAGTGAGAAGCCTCCAACCGAATTGAGTGGGCCAATAGTCTACTTGACCTCCTAGAACTTGTCTTAGCTCTTGTTCAAGATCACAATGCATGGCATGATTGGAAATGAAAGGGGCATTTCATTTCTAAACCCTTTTGACCCAAACACTAAGCCACCAAATATTATCCTTTGATTTAACCTCTTTGGGCCATTCACTATTCTTTTCTACCACCTTGACCAATGTTTGAATGAGTGATTATAGCATATGCTTGCATTTATATTAGTGTTGTATTGATGTATCTTATGAAAAGCATGCTACATGAGGGAGAACAATATTTGGCCGAGAGCCTTAGTGAGAAAAGAAAAGAAAAGAGATGGCCAAAGGCCAAGGAAGAGGGAAGGAAAAGAAAAAAAAAAAGAATAAGGCCGAAGGCCTAAGAAAAGAAAAAAAAAATAAGCACAAAGTGCTTAAGGGTGCCAAAGGCATAAGAAGAAAACAAAAATTGAGAGAAGCACAAAGTGCTTGGAAAAAAAGAGAGTGATATGTAGCATGCTTGATTGGACTAAACTCATTATATTGCATTTATATGTGGTAGTTACTTGTTCATAACATTGGTCATTGACTATCTTCCATGATTAACCATTCATATTAGCCTTCCATGTAACCCCAAAGTCCCCTAGATTTAATTGTGTCATGCATAATAATGGGTGGAGAACTAAGAGCTACTACAAGCCTATGGTGAGGTAGAGAGAGTTGAGCCAAAGAGTGATCACAAGTCCCTAGTTAGGCATTTTTCCTAACTTGAGTGAATGAGTTAAACACTTTAGTCCGGTGAGGAAACATCTCTATTGGCACTCCTCCTTAATTTTAGTTGCTTGTTAAACTAGCATTCACTTTGTATTTTTAAATGTGGCCTATGTGATGTTCTAGGGAAAGGTTCAAAAAGATCAACTTGTACTCTACGACAATTCCAAGTGCCTTCACTATGATTAATGATTGAGTTAGTCTTTTTATATGACTTTGCCCGGAGTTCAAAGATTAAGTGTGGGGGATTTGATTGGACCGAAATTTATATGTTTAAGCATGTGCAATTGAGCTTAATTAGTGAGGTTTAATTGATATATTTGATCATTTTTTGGAGAATTTTATTGCACATGCTTATATATATTAATTGGGAAATATTAGCCTTATTACTTGCATTTTAAGTAACCAAGGGTATTTTGGTCATTTTGACTATTTTGTGATTTTCTACATGTAGGGGGGTCCCACGTGGGCCCCACAACCCTTTGGGATAGCTTGGAGTGCAAGGATTTTGGCTTGGAGGGAAAGGCAAAGGCATAAGACAAAAATTACCTCATTTGTCAAAAAGAAGGGATTTTGATGTTACTAAAAGGGGTAATTTTGGCTCCACTTTCAAATTCAAATTTGGAGATGTTGAAGGCCTCATTAAGGGCATTTTTGGAAGCACAAGAAAGAGGAGAAAAAGGAGCAATCTTTGGAGATGAATCTAGACCTCATTTAGGTTCTATTCATATACATTTTCACCGAATACCCAAAATACCCTTCCTTTCACCTTATGACACCTCTTGGCCATTTACACCCACATACACCTAAAAATCACATTTTGGCCGACCTAATCCCCCCTTGGACAGCTCATTAACTTCCTTGACAGCTCATTAAACCCATAATCCAACCCATTCACTAAACTCCCACTTCATTTAATCTAAGCCTAGCTCATAATCACTTCATTCCTCACTTTCCCATTCTCTCTCTTCTCCCAAATCCTCTCAATTTCTCTCTTCCCTTCCATCTTCATCTCCATTTTCGGCCAAGCTTCACTCCTCACCATTCTCCATGATTTCTCACGGCCTCCTTCCTCCATCCATCATCTCCATGTGTGGCTAGGCTCCTCATCTTCTTCTCCAAAGGAAATGTGCTTGTAGATTCAACATTTGGCCTCATGTACTTGTGTTAGTTCTTTGTAGGTTTCAAACTATTTTCATCTTTTGTCTTGTGAATTCTTTGATTAAGACTCATTAGACTAGGATATTTGTATTTTCAAGTATTCTACCTCACTTTAGTTTGGAATCTCTCTTTGAATCTTTGTATGTGAAAACCTAGGGTTTGATTCTTGTGTAGTCCTATGAGATCATATATTGCGATTGCTTATGTATGTTTCTTGTTGAATGAATGATTTTCTTAGCTCTATGATTTAGAGTTAATGTTGCCTAAGGTACATTTGAAGGTTTCAAAGAGCTATTAGCTTGGTTGACCTAATTAAACTCTTGAAGATTTCTTAGCTTTAAGAATCTCAAGGATTTAGTTAGGTTATACTAAGAATAGCAAGTATATGAGGTCACATTTATCATTAAGCACATAGTACTTTGGAGAGGGAGGTACTTCTCACTCATTTCTCACTTCCTCAATTCGGTTACCTATTGTAATTGCAATTTAAATTGTAGTTTGTAGTTTAATCTCAACACTCTCAACAACCTTGTTAATTTGTGATTATTTGACCTAAGCAAGTGAATTAACCAAATTGTGAAATTGACCTAGGACTTGCTACTAGCTATTGTAGTTAATTCTAGTTTTTATTTGCTTAGCTCTTTTAGGCGACAAAAAGAGTTAATCAGTATGTAGCACCAGCGTTTTTCAACCCAAAAGGCATTACCTTGTAACAATAAGTTCCACGATCTGTGATAAACGACGTCTTCTCCTGGTCGTTTGGATGCATCGGTATCTGATTGTACCTGGAGAAGGCGTCCATAAAACTTAACAATTCATGGCCTGACGTTGCGTCTACTAGGCTGTCTATGTGTGGCAGTGGAAAAGAATCTTTCGGACAAGCTTTGTTCAAATCGGTGAAATCAATGCATACTCAGTGTTTACCATTTTTCTTTGGGACGACCACAACATTAGCAAGCCAATCTGGATACTTTACCTCTCTAATAGACCCAATTTTCAATAATTTCTGAACCTCCTCATTAACAATTCTATTCCGCTCTGGTGCAAATTTCCGTCGTTTCTGTCTGACCGGCTTAAATGTAGAGTCGACGTTCAATTGGTGTTCAATGACGTCCGGGCTTATACCTGTCATATCATCATAGGACCAAGCAAAACAATCTAAATTATTTGTTAGAAAAGAAATTAGTTCCTTTTTTACCTCAGGAACTAGGTCCATTCCTATGGACAAAAACTTTTCAGGGTTTTCAGGATCTAAATTAATTTTTTCTAAGTTATCGTCTTCCTCCTTTGTCGCCCTGTCCATAGGAATGAACGCCTGTAGTTGCTATGCCGATGGAGGAGATTGTTCCAAGCCTTTCAATGCTGCTTGGTAACATTCTCTTGCCATCCTCTGGTCGCCTTTGATCTCTTTCACACCCCAAGGTGTAGAGAACTTAATTGATTGGTGCAACGTCGAGGGGACCGCCTTCATCTGGTGAATCCAAGGACGTCCTAACAAAGCATTGTAAGTGGATGGGCAGTCCATTACCTGAAACTTGACTAAAGCATTAATTCCAGCAGCAAAAGTCATCAGAGATATTTCTCCAATCGTCCTGTCTGGCGTTCCATTTCCAAATACCAAGACGGTTGGAGCCTTAATTATTTGGGACTCTAATTGTAATTCTTTGACAGTTTGCAAGTAAATAATATTAACGGAACTACCTGCATCTACTAATATTCTTTTGGTCAAACAATTAGCTATTAGTAAAGATATTACCAGGGCGTCGTCGTGCATCTGGACGCTCTGAATATCGGCGTCATTGAAGGTTATTGGACCTTCAACCACCTGATCATTACTCACATTACCATTAACCCATTCCAATTCTTTTGGCAAAGACCTTGCATGTCGCTTTGCAGCAGAGTAAGACATCCCACTTATTGCCGACCCCCCGATGATTGTGTTAATCGTTCTGATGGCCTGCGGGGGTTGAGCTGGGGCGTTCTGCCTCTGATCTCTACCTGCATTGTTAGTAGTATTGTTCTTAAGAAGATGTTGTAAGTTACCGTGTTTAAGTTGGAAGGCTACTTCTTTTCTGAACCTCCAACAATCCTCTGTTCGATGGCCGACGTCTTTGTGGTAGTCACAGTATTTTGTGGTGTCTCTCTCATTGATAGGCGTCGTCATAGGTTTAGGCCATTTCACCCTATCCATCTTTTCAAGTGCACTTACCATTTCTGCTGGTCCGATGGACATGTTGAATTCTTCATATCTAGGAGGGGGTGGATCCCTCTTCTGTTTGTCGCCCTGTTCATTATTGTTAGTATAAGGGTGAAAACGAAAATTTCTACCTCGTTGCCGTTTAGAACGGCGGTCTGTGGATCCCAAGTTATTTTGTTGTTGATTAGCTGGCTTATCCGCGTTTGTGGCAATCACTGAATTAGCGGGGAGACTGGTTGTCGCCAGTCCTTGATTCATTTTAAGGGCATGATTTCTACTGGCGTCGTCCTCTTGAAGATTAATATGGGACCACACGTATGATTGGACTTCTGGCCAAGTCGTCACCCGTTTCAAAACCAGTTCTTGATAGAGGCCACAAGTGGGCGGCAATGCTCTCTTAAATGCCTGCACAGCGATGTTAGGATCACAATTTGGGATACTTACCATCTCTGCCGTAAACCTTTTCAGAAGATCTCTGTATGACTCGTCCGGCCTCATGACAATTCGATATAAGTCGTCTGACGTCTTAACCATGACTCTGCTGCTTGCAAATTGTTCAACAAAAATGTCAGTTAAATGACTAAATGAAGTTATTTTACCTTGAGGGAGATTGGTCCACCACATCAGGGCAGGGCCTATCAGACTTATACCGAATCCACGACACATAGCTGCATGCCGTTTGTCGGCTGGGAGGACTGCTGCTAGCATAATCTGTCTGTATTGAGCCAAGTGTTGGTCTGGATCCGACTTGCCGTCATACTTTGGCATAGTAGGAAAAGCAAATCTTTCTGGTAAATCAGCAAATGCGATGTCGTCTATGAAGGGTGATTCTGAATAACTCCCTAGACGGGCTGCATCAAGTGGCTTTTGAACACCTGGAATCGAGTACATCTTTTTCTTTATCTCAGCGACCTCCTTCTCCATTCGAAGGGCAAAAGAGAGAATTTCATCTTCCCTCTTTTGTCCTCCTTGTGGATGATTGTGAGGGATCCTTGCCTGTGACTTCTGAGCGGACTGCTCTCCTTGTTCTCGACTATCATAAGACTGTGAATCATCATATCCCTCTTCGTCGTCTCGACCTGTTTCATCATTAGGAATATCATTATTGTCAGTATTCTTACCTTTATTACCTTTATCACTGTTCGGGTTGCGCTCGTGATCATTTGGGTTTGGCACTTGGCGAATCTCCCTTTCGGGTCCACTCTGCCTTCTTTTGTTCTTCTTGGACTCTAAGCCCGCTAGGTGCAATTTTAATTCATTGTTTTCTTCTTCCAAACGTTTCATCCTCTCAGATTGAATTCCTGCGGATTGTTCAAGACGCTTCATTTGTTCAAACTGAGAGGTCAAGGCTTCTAAGACCTTTTGGAGGTCAGTAGAAGAGCTAGTTGGCTTAGGAACAGTCTTTGATTGCTGTTCCATCATAAAGTTTTATTCGCTCACTCAGAGAACGTGAAGCTTTTAGAAATAATGTTGCCGGAGTCCCCACGGTCGGCGCCAAAATGTTGATGCACAATATAGGGGAACTATGGAATATGAATGAATAATCGAATCTCTTTATTGATAATATGGTTGAATACAATAGACGGGGTCACCGGCAACGGTGGTTACAAACTTGGGCGTAAATGCCTTGATCACAAAGACTAAACTTCGAGTACAATAATAATCAGAGAGAAGAATACAGAGAAAGAGATAGGGAGAATGATTGCAGTGAATTGCTTATGTCTTCTGAATGAGTTCGTGGCCTTATTATAGTTGAAGCTTCGTCTTGGTGGTTGCGAAATTATAGGCGGCCGTTATGGGTAAGAGACGTTGCACGTGCTCCGAAAAAGGTGGGCGACTACTCCGAAAAAGGTGGGCGACCAAGTCATTCCATTTTACTGCATTGGCGATGTTATCCTCGACGTCCATAGGGCGTCTATCACGTTATTGGTCATTTGCTGTCGTTGGTGATGTTATCCTCGACGCCCTGAGGGCGTCTATCTTGGTATTGGGCCTCCGATAAGGCCCAGGCCCACTAAGGTATAACGGTGTATAACAATTACAGATGCAAAGTTCGACAGTTTCTTATTGAGTTCAGAAGCAATAACATTGAATGTAAGCGTGAAAGGAAGGGAATGAATACTTTGAATGTTAAACCCATTTGCGAGTTTGGTTTGAAACAAGGTAAAGCTCAGCAAATACAACAAAGGAATAATAATACACAGAGAAAATAAATTACAATACCAGAGAGAAAGGAAGATTTGGGGGAAAATGGGAAGTCATTTAATCAGTAAAAGAACCAAACCACAGCAGAAGAGAAATAGATTACAATACTAGAGAGGAAGGAAGATTTGGGAAGGCGAGGGGATGAGGAATGGCTAGAGTTTGAAGTGCGAGTGGTACATTACAATACCGGAGGGTGCCCTTTCTTCACATCGCCGGTGATGACAAAGGAGATTGAGAGAAGGAGAGGAAGGTGTGGTTCGATTGTTCTTCTGATGCCCTTGGATTGAGAGGAATGTGGGATTTGTGATAGTGGAGATGATTATTTTTATTTTTTAAAATATATTCTTTCATATATAAAAATAATTTATCCACCTAACATTATTTTTCCATCTACTCTAATCCAGTCATTACCCATGTAGGCAAAACTAACGGAGTTAGCCCCACGTGTTCACATTTAACACTTATTTTGGTCCTTTTAAAACTAAAGGGACTAACTCTATTAACTGGAGGAAACTATAGGGACCAAAACCTCAGCTTTGAAACTATAGGGACTAAAACCCAAATTAGGGGAAACTATAGGGACCAAAAGCTGGTTTAACCCATGATATTAGTTAACAACTTGCAACTTGACAATGAAAAATACAACTTGAAATTTTCCATCCATCAGACCGTCATCATCACCATATAGAAAACTTGTGGTTATCATATAGGAGTATGGAAGGAAATTAATAATTATGTTTTCCTTTAATAGATTTATAAAAAATAGTAAATCCATCTACACTATTCAAATTCATTTTTTTATACATAAAAATTTAGGTGATATGGGTCTCTGGCTCACAGGGTCAAGGTAGTCCGCCGGGCACAAACAATGCTTATAGGAGTACTTACAGCTCGACCACCCCTATCTATAAGGTCCTCATGTAGGCGAGATTTGAACTACATTCTTATGGTTATAAATCAACCTTTATTCAAATTCAATTTTAGTCGTGCACTTTACAACTAAAATGATTTGTTATGCATAAGTGAATTCATTAATTTAAGTCACATGCAGTTGCGTGATAGTAATATGTTTTATGTTTTGTTGTATTTTCTAAATTTAATAATGTTATTCAACTATTTTTTATATTGTGATATATTTGAATATTCATGATCATAATACAAGTTTTTACTTAATCATTTACAAATTTAATGATATCTTCAAATTTGTATATAGTTACTTATTTTTATGACATTTTTCTTTACCACATTATTTTAAGAGCGGCCAAAGTAACTTTCCAAAATACTATAAATATGTTTATCACGTAAAGTTTTTGTTTTCTTGTGCCTATATTATAAGAGTCCAAAATTTGAATTAATTTGGTTCAAAATATTAGATTTTATCTTATACGCTCTTATCATTTAATATATTTTCCTTTAAACCTTATTTTTTCTATATTCATTAATGTTTATATTTTTCTCTCTTTTATTCGACTCATCATAAATAAGGGTAATAGTAGAAAAATATTTATATTCTAGACATATTTAATAACTTTCACATAATTTTTTTGTTAAGAAGTGAATTTTGATGGCCAGATTCTTATAAATAAGATCAAAGGAGTATTTCATATTTTTCTTAAATAAAGTTTCAAATAAAGACATACAAGTGACGATCATCGTCATCAGTTTCAACGGGGCCAATCTTCCAACTTTATGAGACATTTTTGACAAAAAAAATTATGATGACCATCATTTGATGAACTCCTTTTCTAACTGAGTACAAAGAACTCATGATTGACTAAGATGCCTTGGACCCCGAGACTTTGCACCAAGATTTCACAAGATCCAAAAATTCTGTGTTTGGTTTCAAGGGAGGGTAGGAAAGGGGGTACAACTTTAATTAACTTTACAATATCAATGTAATCAAATCACGTGACAGGAGAAAATGAGGACATGAACATCCAATACAATATTAATAACACAATACATTTGTTTTTACATGGTAAGGGAACAAAGATTGATTGCATTTGTAAAGCAAAAAACCAACAAAGCGACCTTCTCAACTATCAGATACATTATAATAAAAGACTAAAGGAAAAATATGACTCCAAATTGTAAGCCAGATTTTTCCGGCAAAGAACCTGTGAAACCTTCAGTGAATCACAATTATTTTCTATACAACTTTGGTACAAACATGAGATGTCGATATATTTTACAATTCTAAAGGTAAGCCCTTAATTGAGCCTACAAGAATGATGATCTTATATGCTTCAACAGTACAGTGGGCTTCTTCTGCAAGAATCACAAGAGTGATCATGCATGTGCATTTTTATTCTTCCTTATCAAGGTATAGGCATCACTGTAAATCGCCACTACACTTGAGAATACTGCCAGGGCAATCATAAAGACAGACATAATCTTGTCTCTTTTAGTTGCTATGTTGAATTTATCCCTGCATAGAACAGAATGCTTACTCAGCAGCAGCACAAACATCAAATGGAAATCAGTTCTAGATAGCAAGAGTGAAGGATGGTAATGATCATAACATGCTTGGAAATTATAGCCTTTTCCCTTTAGAGACTGCCCAATTACCATATTAATTTATCTTTTTTATGTATCTCCATTCTTCAATTATTTGTTCTTTAAATTATTATAGTGCTTGGTTGTTATAGTTTCCCTAACTTTGGTATTGATCCCCATAGTTTTAGTTTCATAATAAAAACCTAATCATTTTTTTTTGTTTGAAGTACCAAAACTATAGGGACAAAGACCAAGGATCAAATGTTATATTAACCCATTTTTGTTGTTCCCTACCTCTTAGTATTCTATGCGGGTTCTACATAGGACCTACTAGAGATAAAGAAACAGACATATTAAATGAAGATATTTAAAGCGTCAATCCATTTCAAGTTTTCACTTGGTGGAAGTGCTAGGGAAGGAAATATATTAGGCTACGTTACCCTTCTAAATGAAGATATTTATGTAGAAAGATTGAGTGTAATCCAAATTAGTATCTGTATTATAACCTAGCGAAAAATTCTTTTAGAACTACAAAGTCATGAGGAGCATCATGATTTATAAATTGCAGCTAACCTGAGAGTGATGGCAGCTGGAAAAATAAATCCAATACAGACTCCAGCTGTAGCTCCTGTGAACTGGAATGCATCCCAAATACTTGGTATGAAATTTGCTCCGAGGAAGACAAGAGAGATGAGGCCAACAGACATTGATGCAAATCTGAAGTTATCCGAAGCCAATGGCCTTGATGAAGAAAAGAGAAGACTGTGCACATCAATCCGTAGAGGAAAAAAGACAACTGGGAATACAAGCATGAGGTGTGCTGCATAGCTCAAACGTACAGCATCCTTCAGCACAGAACCAAAAGGAATGCCAAGATCAGCATCAAAGTTTGCAAGCTCGTCATCAAAAGTTGCTTCACCAAAAAGGAGGAACCCAAAGAAGCTTGTCACTGTGTACACTGAACCGCAAAAAAGAATGGAAGTTCGCACTACCCCTTGCATCTGACTTGAGTCTTCAAGTTCATTATCTATGTTGTGAACTGCATATAGAAACATCCAGTGAAAATGGGATGGGTGGAGACAGGTAACAATGTCATTGTTCAAGGAAAATATGAATCAAAGTAATAATCTGAACATCATTCTGCCAAGAATAAGCAAGTTTGGTTGACTATTATTTCATTGGACACTATTAGAGATATACAAGTCCTATATTGAAAGAATTGGATTTGGATTGAAAGTATATAATCAGATTGGCTTAAGCTTTTGTGATGAATTCACTCTCCCAACATTATACGTCATAACTCATAAATTCCAACAGGATCAAGGGAAGATTGTTTGGTTGACTTTCTCAGCATTTTTCATAAAATTTCATAAGCAGCCTAAGTTCACATGACATTAGTTTCCCATATTATAACTGTAGGAAAATACCTAGTCCACACTTGGTGGATTAGGCCCAAATTCAGACCCAATAAGAATTGGGGCAATTATGTGAATATGGGAAAAATTATGGGTTCAAGTGATTATTTTTCACAAATTGAATATAACTTCCACCATGTGAGATATAAATAGGGAGGACTCTGTAGAATAAATATAATGTTATTTCTTGAGAGAGTCATTATCCTCCCTATTCTCTTCTCTTCAATTCTATCAAATGTTATCTGTCGTATATCGTAATTGGATCCCACTTAGTGGTCCAATTTCATGTGGCTACTTGAAGAATCCTATGGACTCCAGGTACGCCCGAAACCCAACAATAACATATAGAGACCCTGAGTGAGTGAGGAATGAAAAAAATTCCATACCATTGAAATGGCAGATGTAGGCACTCACAAGCACAGGAGCCACGGTAAAGAGTTTGACAAATGACATGAAATCAGTAATTACAGGAAAGAATCTGGGCATCCCTATGTCTCCACTAATAATCTTGACAATTGAAATCCCCACAGCAATGACCAGAAAAACAATTGCAAGTGCAACTGATAGTGCAGATGTGAATCTCAATGAATCTGCAACAGTTAGTGCAAGTCAGACTCAATGATTTCATCATCAAATACGAGGCAAATATATTAGAATAAGATATCTTTTCATCATCACATAACATACGGATGAAAAAAATCATTTATAAGAGCAAGTTATATGCATGAATCAGTACAAAAGTTAATCTAATCATCTCAAGTCTAAATGCTAAGCGTCAGTCAAAAGTCATTATATCCAACAGAGACTAATCGTTCTTGCTAAAACTTGCGCTTTTCCTTTCATATATGTTTGTTCATGCCAAAATAGTTTTAATAAAGGGCGAATATACAGTCAATAATAGCATGATAATTTTTAAAAGGTGCACTTAAATTTGGTACTTGTAACTTAAAATGGGGCAAACTTGTTTTTTATTCCAATGAATTTAAGTTTTCACATACTACTGGATGTCCCTTTTAGAAATTAAAATATTGCTTGGTGTCCCATTTAAATTACAATTTGCACCTTAAAATTGCCGAAATTAACATGTTATTGGGTGCACATTTGTTTTAGAATTTACCATGCTAATAGGTGCATCTTTACCCTATAATAAATAACGACTAAAGTGAATGTTTAATTTTTTTTGGATATAAAAGTGATTGTTTAATTTAAGTAAAGAACTCCCTCACCAATTCGTTTAAAGATTGCTAGTGGTGCAAATATAGCTAGAGTTGTAAAGAGAACAACAAATGTACGCGCTGTCCACCAGTGGACACCAAACCATCCTTCAAGAATTCCCATATGGTGATCTCCCCTTGATGATGTTCCAGAAAGCAAATCACCTTTAATATGAAAAAATATTAAGAAAAAAAAATAAAAAAAATTGGTAGAAACAATATAAGGCAACCAAACTTGTAAAAGTGGTAAAACATTAAGCCAAATATGTTAAAAGTCAAAAACTCAGAGATAATCTTACCAATTATAATCATGTAAATAATGAGGGTACCTAAGCTGTTGATAATTACACTTATTTGTACCAAAGCTTTTCCAAAATTACCAAAGGACTCCCCCATGAGACCTCCATAAGAAACAGAGTTCCCTGCTCTTGTGAACCTCACCATGAACTCAATTGACTTCTCAGTCAAGAAAGCCATGAAGATGATAGCAAGAATCCCAGGTAACATTCCCAACTCTTTTAAGGTTGCAGGCAAAGCCATGATCCCAGAACCAGCAGTTGAGGTGCATAAATTAAAAACAGCTCCAGAAAATGAAGCTCCATTAAAATCATCAAAACCAACTTCAGAATCAGTCACAGTTTTGGGTAACAAAGGTGCTTTTTCATTAACATCTGCTTTTCCCTTCCTCAAATGTTTCTTCTCTGTCACACTTTGAAGGTCCCCAACAACCATTTTCAGATACCAATGAATTATACAATCAATAAGATATCAACTCCTGCAACTTAACATAGTACAAGAAAACATAAAAGCAAATTTTAGAATACAAGCCAAAAAAGATAATACTTAGAGAAAATTGCACTATTTGACTATAAACAAAAGCAAATTGCACTTTGGCTCCAAAAGAGACAATTTAGTATAAACAAGTACCACAAAGTCAAAATCACTAAATTATTTAAGAAATCTCAATGAACAAGAGATGAGATATTTCAATTGTAAAATGGTAAGGATATCCTTGTACAATTGTCATTAGCTGGTTTTACTATTATTAATTACACTCTCATCTTATTAATTCATAATACTCACTCTGGTCCTACATATATGGTGTATTTATCAAATTTAATTAAAATTGACATTTTAATTAAGTTAGTCAATATGTTATAAACTCATAAAATCATCATACTTATCTTAACTTTCATCCATCTATATATTACTATTTGATATTATTGAGACAATATATTTATAGATTATGGAAAAACATAGGCAAAAATCAGAAATATTCAATGTATTTACAAAATACAACAATTTCACAAATAAATCTTATATTAATAATAGGATATAATTGACTTGTCCAATGACGAGTGAGAGTAATATATTTTGGTTAACAAGTAAAAAAAAAAGAAAATTAATTAGAAGTTCCATATTGGAAACATAGTTAAATGAAGTACCGTAAATTGTTATCACCAAGTTCAAAGTTATAATTGTCATACCATAAGCTATTATTTGCAACTTGTGAGACGTAATTTTAATTATATTTTCAAAGTCAAAATGACCAAATTATTTAAGAAATCTCAATGAACATGAGATGAGATTTAAGGAATTTTTCTTGCCAAGGAGATTTAAGGAATCTACTTGTAGCAGATTAAATTTCTTGAGATTTAAGTACAATTTTCTCTACCATTATGAGGGATGAGAATTTATGTATTATTAATGACGAACAATAACAAAGTTTTATAACAATTAAGTGGAGTTGGCTACATGAATCACACGATGTTATTATATTCTATCAATAGTCATGTTTTTTTTTTGATACAAATCAATAGTCATGTTTTGAGATAAATTATTAAGCAAAATATTTGGGAGGATTTAACACTATTTGATCAATTATTCTTACTAATACGTCTAATTGTCTTCTTTGAACATACCTAAATCACCTCATTTTCTCCCCCAACTCTTTCTTGAATATGATTATACGAGATGGGCCTACCTAAGTGATAACGTTTATCCATTTAATTTATTCGCGGACAAAAAAGGGAAAGAGTTCCTATTTCAATTAGACAAAAAAGGGAAAGAGTTCCTATTTCAATTAGAACCATTTTCCCCGCCACTTGGCTAGGTGATATTAGTTAACAACTTGCAACTTGACAATGAAAAATACAACTTGAAATTTTCCATCCATCAGACCGTCATCATCACAATATAGAAAACTTGTGATTATCATATAGGAGTATGGAAGAAAATTATGATTTCCTTTAATAGATTTATAAAAAATAGGAAATCCATCTAAACTATTCAATTTTTTTATACATGAAAATTTAGGTGATTTGGGTCTCGGGCTCACTAGAATTAAGGCAAGCCGCCGGGCTAAAACAGTGCTTATAGGGGGGGTACTTTCATATCGGTCATCCCCACATATAAGGTCCTCATATGTAAGCGAGATTTGAACTACAATCTTATAGTTATGAGTCAACCTTTTATTTAAATTCAATTTTAGTCATGCACTTTACAACCAAATGATTTATTATGCATAAGTGAATTCATTGATTTAAATCACATGCACTAGCGTGATAGTAATATGTTTTGTTGTATTTTCTAAATTTAATAATTTTATTCAACTATTTTTTATATTGTGATATGTTTGAGTATTCATGATCATAATACAAGTTCTTACTTAATTATTTACAAATTTTATGATATCTTTAAATTTGTATGCAATTACTAATTTTTTTGATATTTTTATTTACCACATTATTTTAAGAGCGGTCCAAAGTAACTTTCCAAAATGCTATAAAATATGTTTATCACTTAAAATTTTTGCTTTCTTGTGTCTATATTATAAGAGCCAAAATTCGAATTAATTTGGTTTAAAATATTAGAGTTCATCTTATACGCTCTTATCATTTGATATATTTTCTTATTTTAATCCTTATTTTTTCTTTATTCATTAATGTTTATTTTCTCTCTCTCTCTTATTTGACTCATCATAAATAAGGGTAATAGCAGAAAAATATTTATATTCTAAACATATTTAATAACTTTCACATATTGTTTTGTTAAGAAGTGAATTTTGATGGCCAGATTCTTATAAATAAGCTCAAAGGAGTATTCATATTTTGCTTTAAGTTTTCAAATAAAAACATACAAGTTACGATCATCGTCATCAGGTTCAACAGGGGGCAATCTTCCAACTTTATGAGACATTTGACAAATTAGATTATGATGAGCATCCATCGTTTTGATGAACTCTTTTTCTAACCGAGTACAAAGAACTCATGATTGACTAAGATGCCTTGGACCCCGAGACTATGCAGCAACATTTCACAAGATCCAAAAATATGTGTTTGGTTTGAAGGGAGAGTAGGAAAGGGGGTACAACTTTAATTAACTTTACAATATCAATGTAATCAAATCACATAACAGGAGAAAATGAGGACATGGACTTCCAATACATTATTAATAATCCAAAACATTTGTTTTTACAAGGTAAGGGAACAAAGATTGATTGCATTTGTAAAGAAAAAACCAACAAAGCAACCTTCTCATGACTAAAGGGAAAGCATGACTCCAAATTGTAAGCCAGATTTTTCCGGCAAAGAACCTGTGAAAACTTCAGTGAATCACAATTATTTTCTATACAACTTTGGTACAAACATGAGATGTCGATATATTTTACAATTCTAAAGGTAAGCCCTTAATTGAGCCTACAAGAATGATGACCTTATATGCTTCAACAGTGGGCTTCTTCTGCAAGGATCACAAGAGTGATCATGCATGTGCATGTTTATTCTTCCTTATCAAGGTATAGGCATCACTGTAAATAGCCACTACACTTGAGAATACTGCCAGGGCAATCATAAAGACAGACATAATCTTGTCTGTTTTAGTTGCTATGTTGAATTTATCCCTGCATAGAACAGAATGCTTACTCAGCAGCAGCATAAACATCAAATGGAAATCAGTTCTAGATAGCAAGAGTGAAGGATGATAATGCTCATAAAATGCTTGGAAATTATAGCCTTTTCCCTTTAGAGACTGCCCAATCACCATGTTAATTTATCTTCTTTATGTATCTCTATTCTTCAATTATCTGTTCTTTAAATTATTATAGTGCTTGGTTGTTATAATTTGCCCTAATTTTGGTATTGATCTCCATAGTTTTAGTTTCATGATAAAAACCTAACCATTTTTTTGTTTGAAGTACCAAAATTATAGAGACAAAGACCAAGAACCAAATGTTGTATTAACCTATTTTCGTTATGTTATCTAGCTCATAGTATTCTATGCGGGTTCTACATAGGACCTACTAGAGATAAAGAAACAGACATATTAAATGAACATATTTATAGCATCAATCCATTTCAAGTTTTCACTTGGTGCAGCTGCTAGGGACGGGAATATATTAGGCTACGTTACCCTTCTAAATGAAGATATTTATGTAGAAAAATTGAGTGTCATCCAAATTGGTATCTGTATTATAACCTAGCAAAAAAATTCTTTTAGAACAATGGTGATTGGGCATGCATGATATAAATTACAGAATATATTCTGTTATATACTCAATTTACCGTATGTATATTTCATATCAGTAAGCAAAGGGAATAAAGTCATGAGGAGCATCATGATTTATAAATTGCAGCTAACCTGAGAGTGATGGCAGCTGGAAATATAAATCCAATACAGACTCCAGCTGTAGCACCTGTGAACTGGAATGCATCCCAAATACTTGGTATGAAATTTGCTCCGAGGAAGACAAGAAAGATGAGGCCAACAGACATTGATGCAAATGTGAAGTTATCAGAAGCCAATGGCCTTGATGAAGAAAAGAGAAGACGGTATACATCAATCCTTAGAGGAAAAAAGACAACTGGGAAAACAAGCATAAGGTGTGCTGCATAGCTCAAACGTACAGCATCCTTCAGAACAGAACCAAAAGGAATGCCAAGATCAGCATCAAAGTTTGCAAGCAGGTCATCAAGAGTCCCTTCACCAAAAAGGATATACCCAAAGAAGCTTGTTATTGTGTACACTGAAGCACAAAATAGAAGGGAAGTTTGCACAACCCCCCGCATCTGACTTGAATCTTTAAGTTCATTATCTATGTTGTGAACTGCATATAAAACATCCACACATATCAATTGTTGTCCAGTTTACAAATGTTTAATATGGAATGGGTGCAGACAGGTAAAACCCTTAAGGCTAATAGTAACAATGTCATTGTTCAAGGAATATATTAATCAAAGTAATAATCTGAACGCCATTCTGCCAAGATCAAGAGACAAATTGTTTGGTTGACTTTCTCTGAATTTTTCATAAAAATTCTTAAGCAACCTAAATTCATAAAACACTAGTTTCCCATATTATAACATATAGAGACCCTGAGTGAGTGAGGAATGAAAAACTTATATACCATTAAAATGACAGATATATGCACTGACAAGCACAGGAACCGCGGTAAAAAGTTTGAGAAATGACTTGAAATCAGTGAGCACAGGAAAGAGTCTGGGCATCCCTATGCCCGCACTTATAATCTTGACAATTGAAATTCCCACAGCAATGACCAGAAAAACAATTGCTAGTGCAACTGATAGTGCAGATGTGAATCTCAATGAATCTGCAACAGTTAGTGCAAGTCAGACTCAATGATTTCATCATCAAATACGAGGCAAATATATTAGAATAAGATATCTTTTCATCATCACATAACATATGGATGAAAAATAATCATTTATAAGAGCAAGTTATATGCATGAATTAGTACAGAAGTTCAAAGCAATATAACAATCCTAAAACCATGACACATATATATTAAATCTTTGATATTTGATTCAAAGTATATAACAGAATATATTCCAAATTTTCCTTTTTAACATTTGTTTTTCTGAAGAAACCTTAATTTCCACTCTGCAATCATAAGTTACTCTTATCATCTCATGTCTAAATGGTAAGCGTCAGTCAAAAGTCAACATTTCCAACAGAGACTAATCCTTCTTGCTAAAACTTGTGCTTTTCCTTTTACAGATGTTTGTTCATGCCAAAATAGTTTTACTGCCATGGATTATACTCCCTCTGTTATTAATTATAAGTCAACTTTGACTTTTTTGAAAAAATTTAAGTTATAAACTTTATCATTTTAAATTGTTTAAAATTATTTGTTTTCCTCAAAACTAGTTTATTCTAGTTATAAACCAACATATATTGTAATTACATTTGTTAATGTTATAATTTACATGTCTAATTTGTTTCCTTAACTTCCACAAAAAAGCTAGAGTAGACTTATAATTATGAACGGATAGAGTAATAAAGTAACTACTAGAGTGATTGTTTTATTTAAGGAAAGAACTCCCTCACCAATTCGTTTAAAGATTGCTAGTGGTGCAAATATTGCCAAGGTTGTAAAGAGAACAACAAATGTACGCGCTGTCCACCAGTGGACACCAATCCATCCTTCAAGAATTCCCATATGGTGATCTCCGCTTGATGATGTTCCAGAAAGCACATCACCTTCAATATGAAAAATATTCAAAAAATAAAAATAAAAACACATATAAGGCGACTAAACTTGTAAAAGTAGAAAAACATTAAGTCAAATATGTTAAGTCAAAGACTTAGACATAATCTTACCAATTATAATCGTGTAAACAATGAGGGTACCTATGTTGTTGATAATTAAACTTATTTGTACCAAAGCTTTTCCAAAATTACCAAAGGACTCCCCCATGAGACCTCCATAAGAAACAGAGTTCCCTGCTCTTGTGAACCTCACCATGAACTCAATAGACTTGTCTGTCAAGAAAGCCATGAAGATGATAGCAAGAATACCAGGTAACATTCCCAACTCTTTCAATGTTGCAGGCAAAGCCATGATCCCAGAACCAACAATTGAGGTGGATAAATTAAAAACAGCCCCAGAAAATGAAGCTCCATTAAAATCATCAAAACTAACAGTAGAATCAGTCACAGTTTTAGATAACAAGGGTGCTTCTTCATTAACATCTGCTTTTCCCTTCCTCAAATGTTTCTTCTCTGTCACACTTTGAAGGTCTACAACAACCATTTTCAGATATCAGTGAATTCTCCAATCAATAAGAGATGTATTTATCAAACTCCTGCAAGTCTACGTAGTACAAGAAAACATAAGGGCAAATATTAGAATTCAAGCCAAAAAAAAGGTAATACTTTAAGAATGTATGTTAAGAAAATTGCACTATTAGTCTATAAACAAAAGCAAATTGCACTTTGGTTCCAAAAGAGACAATTTAGTATAAACAAGTACCTCAAAGTCAAAATCACTAAATTATTTAAGAAATTTCAATGAACAAGAAATGAGATATTTCAATTGTAAAATGATAAGGATACCCTTGTACAATTTCATTAGCTGGTTTTACTATTATCGATAACACTCTCATCTTATTAATACATAATACTCTCTCTGGTCCTACATATATGGTGTATTTATCAAATTTAAATAAAATTGATATGTTAATTAAGTTAGTCAATATGTTATTATATCATAAAATTATCATACTTATCTTAACTTTCATCCATCTATATATTACTATTTGATTATTATTGAGACAATATATTTATAGTTTATATGAGAAAACATAGGCAAAAATCAGAAATATTACATGTATTTACAAAATAAATAATTTCATAAATAAATCTTATATTAACAATCGAATATAATAATTGACTTGTCCAATAACAAGTGAGAGTAATATATTTTGGTTAACAAGTAAAAGAAAAGGAAAATTAGTTAGAAGTCCCATTTTAGAAACATAGTTAAATGAGGTATCATAAATTGTTATCACCAAGTTTAAAGTTATAATTGTCATACCAAAAACTGTTATTTGCAAATTGTGAGACCTCATTTTAATTATGTTTTTTTCATAGGACCTTTTATTATAAGAATATACAATAATAACTAATGACGTATTTTACTTGACATAGACTATTCAACACACTCACGCATCCACCACAAGTCGGACATGTTACCTCTCCCTATGAGGGAGGGAGAGGTGTGATGTCATTGTGACTAAATGTTCAGATGTTTTTCCAGGTAGAAATCTCCATCTTTTATCAGACCACAGTAGAAATCTCTTAACCTTTCTTTGGGGTTTTAGTAACTGGATATTTTAAGGAATATACTAACTACTACTGGTAGCAAATTAAATTTCTTGTGATCTAAATACTATGTTCCCTATTCAGTCCAAAAAAAAAATACCAAACAATTTTCTCTGCCATTATGAGGCGTGGGAATATGAATTATTAAAGACAAATAGATATATTTTCATTTTGTTTATTTTAGGACATGGCCTTGGTGACAAAGACTAAACTACAAAAACAAGAGGGGGCAGGGGACAGGGGGCAGAGGTTAAACACGACAAATTTAATGATAACTTTATAGAATACTATTTGCCCACTGAAGATAACCTCAACATTTGGGATTGGTCATACGACATGGGCCTACATAAGTGATAAGGTTGATCATATTAAAACTTTTAAAATCTTTATTCTCGCAGAGAGAGTTCCTATTTCAATCAGGGCCAGTTTTCCCCGTCACTTGGCTTGGTGATAGTAGTTGACAACTTGATAACGAAAAAACAAAACAACTTAAAATAGTTTTTAGGGAAAGAGTTTATCTCAACAATGATATAAAGGTATAACTCCTAACTCATGATTTATTAGGACATTTCTTTGTGGGCTCTGAAAGTAAACCCTTTATTTCTATCCATATAAGTAGGTTTATCTAGTTTCACTTAATTATGGAGATCTCTTCATAAACGTTACAACTGGAACCACAATTAAATTGTACTCCCAAGAATCAAATTAGAATGGATAAATGTTTAACCATTTTACTAGTTGAATGAATGTACTATACAATAGATATTTTGATCAGAATGTGCTATATAGATAGACAACTTGAAATTTTCCATCCTCACACTGTTCATCATCACAATATAGATATTTTTTGGTTTACATATATGAAAGAAAATTACGTTTTCCATTGATTGATTTAATAAAGAAAATTGGAAATCCATCTAAAATATTCAAATTCAATTTTAGCCCTGCACTTTTTATAAATCGCTGAATACGACCAAAATGTTTTACTCCCTCCGGTCCTAAATATAAGACCTAATTGACTTTTTTGAAAAATGCTAAAAAAGAGCAAAATAAGTTAATTATAAATTGATTTACCTAATTTTTTCCCTTAAACTAGTTTATTTTACTTATAAACTAATGGATAATCTAAAATATATTAAATATGTCATGATTTAATAGACTATTTTGCAACCTTAACCGCTACAAAAAAAAAAAGTTATCTAGGTCCTATATTTAGGACCGGAGGGAGTATTATACACAAGTGAATTCGTTGATTTTTACTCACATGCCTTTGCCTTAAAATATATTCTGTTGTAATTTCTAAATCTGATAATATTATTCAACTATATTTATATTGTGATATATTTGAGTAGCCCATAGCGAGCTTCTAAAATACTAAACAACTATGTTTATCATGTAAAGCGATTTTGCTTTCTCCTCTTTTTATTATGAGAATCCAAATTTTGAATCGATTTGGTCTAAAATACAATAAGATTTCACCCTATTTTCTCTAATAATTTGATGTGTTTTTCTTAATTTGCCTCTTGTCTCTATCATATTCATTAATACTCATGTATTTTTCATTCTTATTAGACAAATCATAATTCATAAATAATGATAATAGTGGAGAGATCCAAAGAATGTAATAATGCGCTTAGCTTCAGAAACCCGTTCAGGTTGCATTGAGTGCATAAAGCCTGATTGCAATGCCAATTCCTCGTTAGATGAAGAAATGTTGTGGTTAGTCCTTGGCAATATTAATTATATTGTATACGAATTATTTCGGAAACCAGTTTTGGTATTTTCATAGAATAATATTGGTCCCACTACAAATAACGTGGTTAGACGGTTTCGATATTTTTACTTCTGTTTTAAATGTTTATAAGTATTTTTGCACAAAAAAAATTCATAAGTGTTAGATGCACTTTTGACATGAGTTTATGAGTATTTTTGCACTTTAACCCAAAAATTTAAGCTTTCGCATAGGGATTTCTTAGTTTGGAATAACAATTGACAACCAAATTCTTTTTATATACTCTCTCCGTTCCTAAATATAAGACCTAGATAACTTTTTTTGGGAAAGATTAAGGTTGCGAAATAGGTTATTAAATGATGACATATTTGATATCTTTTTAGATTATCCATTAGCTTATAGGTAAAATAAACTAATTTAAGAGAAAAAATTAAGTAAATCAATTTATAATTAACTTATTTTTTGCTTTGTTTGGATTTTTCAAAAAAATCATCTAGGTCCTATATTTAGGAACGGAGGGAGTATTTGCAAGTAGTTAAAATGTTTAGTACAATCCGGAGTGCCTTCAATGTAGCCACAACCTTAATCCTTTTTTTATCAGACAACCTTAATCCTTAAGACATTAATTAATCCAATAGTTCAAGATAAAGAAAAAACTCAGACACGGAAAAAGAAGACACATAAATAAGTGTTTCAGGTGAGGACCTTTATAAGGCAAGGTCATAGTTGACTAAAGTTGACTGCAGTTAGCAATCTCTACCGCCTTTGAGGTCTTGCTAGAGCTAGATCTGATCTTCTCAATATTCTTCACCACAAATTAAAATCCATTATGGAAAGGATTACAAGACCAATGTGCTTATTGTTGAAGAAATTATCGTCCTCAAATTTGACACCATTTGATGGACTTTCCACTGGTGGTGAAATTGCCTCCGTGGCACATTAATTGGGGGATCACATTGTAGAAGCTAAGGATGAACCATTTGTTGGGAAGTGGCATACCATTTTGATTGTTTCCCCAGTGCAGAGAGCACGAAAGTTTTTGGCAATCCTAGGGGTGCCACTTTTCCCTAATATAAATACCCTTTGTGGACAACCGCCATTAAAAATCAACATTCTATGAAAATTTTAATGGTCAAGGTCAAGCTGCAGCCATTTTAATAGTTCATGGGTATAATTGCACCTAGTAATAGGCTTATGCTGAACGCACCTCTTTAAACAATTATACTTAAACTTTTTAAAATAAAAGAGATGATAAGAGAAAGAGAGAAAATGGGAGAAAAAACAAATAATTCTTATGTGGTTCAAGGTGCAAAATACAAAAAAAAAATGCTCTCTATTTGTATGCCACAACATTACAATCTCAGAGTAATTCCCATAATATTAGGAGAAAATGAGGATACAGACATCCAATACTATATTTATAACCCATTACATTTATTTTACAAATTAAAGGAACAAAACATCAATTGCATTTGTAAAGAAAAAACCAACAAAGCAATCTTTTAATCCAACAAATACATTATAGAGGGGCCTGAAGGGAAAGCAAACCTCCAAATTGTAAGCCAGATTGATCCAGCAAAGAACCCGTCAAACAATTAGTAAGCCACCATTAATTCATATATGACTTTGGTACAAACATGATATGTCGGTATACTTTAGAATTCGAAAGGTATATCCTCAATTTAGCTTACCATAATTTTTTATTTTTCTTCTCTTTTTAAATTGGTCTGCCTTTTGTAAATATTCTACAAGAATGGTGATCTAATGCTTCAACAATGGCCTTCTTCAGCAGCGAAGTCACATGAGATATCATGCATGTGCATGTTTGTTCTTCCTTATCAAGGTATAGGCATTACTGCAAATAGCCACTACACTTGAGAATACTGCTAGGATAATCATAATGACAGACAAAATCTTGTCTGTTTTAGTTGCTATATTGTACTTATCCCTGCATAAGAAGGAACACTCAAGTCAGCAATGACAGAAACATCAAATGGAAATGAGTTCTACAAAGCAACAGTCTTAAATGAAGATATTTATGTGAAAAAAATTGAGGTTAACCCAAATGGGTACCTCTATTTATAGCCTAGCAAAAAGCATTTCTTTCAAAGCTAATTAAAGATCCATATTCAAAAACTACATATTCAAGATCAACCATCCATTGATTAATGTTAGGACTTACATGAGAGTGATGGCAGCTGGAAATATAAATCCAATACAGACTGAAACAGATACTCCCAGTAACTGGAATACATCCCAAATACTTGATATGAAATTTGCTCCAACGAAGACAAGAGAGATGAGGCCAATAGTCATTAATGCAAATCTTTTATCTGAAACCAATGGCCTTGATGAAGAAAAGAGAAGACTGTCTACATTATTCCGTAGAGGAAAAAAGACAACTGGGATCACAAGCATGAGGTGTGCTGCATAGCTCAAACGTATAGCATCATTCAACACAGAACCAAAAGGAATGCCAAGATCAGTATCAAAGTTGGCAAGCACATCATCAAGAGTTCCTTCACCAAAAAGGAGGAATCCAAAGAAGCTTGTCATTATGTACACTGAAGCACAAAAAAGAAGGGAAGTTCGCACAACTCCGCGCATCTGAGTCGAGTCTTCAAGTTCATTATCTATGTTATGAACTGCATATGAAAACATCCACACAGAATAAGTTAGTTTGGTTGATCAGGATCCAAGAAAGAGACATATTGTTTGGTTGACTTTCTCTGCATTTTTCATAAAAATTCCTAAGCAACCTAAATGTACAAAACATTAGTTTCCCATATTATGACATATAGAGGCCCTGAGTGAGTGAAAAATGAAAAACTTCCATACCATTGTAATGGCAGACATAGGCAGTGACAAGCACAGGAGCTGCGGTAAACAATTTGAGAAATGACATGAAATCAGTAACCACAGGAAAGAGTCTGGGCATCCCTATGCCTCCATTTATAATCTTGACAATTGAAATCCCCAAAGCAATGACCAGAAAAACAACTGCCAGTGCAACTGATAGCGCAGATGTGAATTTCAATGAATCTGCAACCATTAGTGCAAGTTAGACTCAAATATTTCATCATCAAATGCAAGGCAAGCATACTAGAAAAAAATAACTTTTTCACCACATAACATACAGATAGTAAAATTTTTTTTTTTTAACTGATTCATGCATTTAACTTGCTCCTTAAAAAAAAAGTCAACTTAGTTCTAGTCCCCATTGAAGGTGCTAGAGAAGAGAATATACAAGAGGTAAGGTTGCCCTTCTTCAGCACTCTCACCAAGTGGGGAGTAGAGCTGAGTTGGTCTTTTTTTATAAGCAGCAAGTTAAATGCATGAACCAGTACAAAAAGTTCTAAGCAATAAAATAATCATAAAACCATAATACATATCTACCAAATCTTGTTATATGTTACTCCCTCTGTTCCTAAATATAACATCACTTTCAGATTTCAATTTGTTCATAAATATAAGTAACATTCTAATTTTTCTTTACTTTTTTACTAATAAACTAGTAATATTCATATTGAAAAATTAGAATAAGAGTAAAAATTATGGTGCCAAAGTAACATTCTAATAATATTCATCTATAATAAACAAGCAAGAGTAAGGATAAAGATATATAGTTATGATAAATTGGTAATATCATATGTTAATAACGACCTTAACTTACATCCTTAATCAAATCAAATTAGGAAAGTGATCATATATTTAGGAACAGAGGTAGTATTTTAAATATACAATAGAACATGTTCCAAATTTTCCTTTTACATTTTTTTTATGGTAACCTTAATTTCCACTCTACAATCTTAAGTTGCTCTTATCATCTCAAGGCTAAATGCTAAGCTTCAGTCAAAACTCAACACTTCCAACAAGACTCATCCTAGCTTCCCTTTCAATGGTTTGTAGTCTTTTCACAGATGTTTGTGCATGCAAAAAGAGTTTCTCTGCCATGGAAATTAATAAATAATTTTAACTACAGTGATTGTTTAATTTAAGGAAAGAACTCCCTCACCAATTCTTTTAAATCTGGCCAGAGGTGCAAATATAGCCAGGGTTGTAAAGAGAACAACATATGAACGATCTGTCCACCAGTGGACACCAAACCATCCTTCAAGGATTCCCATATGGTGATCTCCGCTTGATGATGTTCCAGAAAGCACATCACCTTCAATATGAAAAATATTCATAAAAAAAAATCCATAAACAATAATTAATTATAAATCAAAGCAGTAGTACAGAAACATACATTACCAGTCCTCAGTGCTCAGTTTAAAATAACGGGAAATTAGTAAAAAAAAAGTATTAAATATATAAGAAATGACCTTTATGAGTTTATTCTAATAATATGCCCTTATTCATTTATAGGAGGCCTACTAAGAGAGAAAAAGGATGAGAACTAGATGAGCAGGGAAAATATAATTGATTAGGTGTAAAAATGGTAAAACACATATAAGGCAACCAAACTTGTAAAAGTGGTAGAATATTAAGCCAAATATGTTAATTCAAAGACTCAAATAACCTTCACTCAAAAGAAAAAGACTCAAATAACCTTACCAATTATAATCATGTAGACAATGAGGGTACTTATGTTGTCGATAATTACACTTATTTGTACCAAAGCTTTTCCAAAATTACCAAAGGACTCCCCCATAAGACCTCCATAAGAAACAGAGTTCCCTGCTCTTGTGAACCTCACCATGAACTCAACAGACTTGTCAGTCAAGAAAGCCATGAAGATGATAGCAAGAATCCCAGGTAACATTCCCAACTCCTTCAAGGTTGCAGGCAAAGCCATGATCCCAGAACCAATAATTGTGGTGGATAAATTAAAAACAGCCCCAGAAAAAGAAGCTCCATTAAAATCATCAAAACCAACACTAGAATCAGTCACAGTTTTAGGTAACAAGGGTGCGTTTTCATTAACATCTACTTTTCCCTTTTTCAAATGTTTCTCCTCTGTCACAGTTTTAAAGTCTCCAAAAGCCATTTTCAGATATCAACGACTTCTCCAATCAATATGATATCAACTCCTGCATGGTATAATATTGTACAAGAAAACATAAGGCAACTTTTTTAATTCAACCCAAAAAAAACATATTCTTCAAGATTATATATATGTCGGGAAATTAAAATTGCACTATTTGTCCATAAATATAAGCAAAGTTGATGTCGCACTCTATTAGTTACAGGAGCCTGTGGTTGTGGTGGAAGCCTTTAGTTGTCACCTTCAGCAGTGTTCTAAGAGTTTTGATCGAGATCTATCATGCAGCTCATGCACGTGTCATGGAAGAGTTGGCACGACAACTTTGGTAAGGACGCATTAAAATGTGGACCAGGGATTCAAATCTTTGAACGAGATGCTGCAGCTCTGGTGCTATTATTTATAGTATTATAACACTTTCACACTTATCTTTCACACTTTCACACTTTCACACTTTCACACTTATCTATACATAATACTTTGTCATACATGCATACATACACATACACACATATATATGGTGTATTTATCAAATTTAATTTAGTATGGTATAATATTATGAAAATATCGTACTGATCTTCTTTAATTATCATCCATCTATATATTATTATTTGATTATTGTTGAGATAATATATTTATAGTTTGTATGGTAAAACATAGGTAAAAATCAGAAATATTTCATATATTTATGAAATAAAATAATTTCATAAATAGATCTTATATTAACATTCACAAATAGTAATTGACTTGTCAATTGACAAGTTGAGTACTAATATATTTTGGTTAACAAGTAGAAAAAAAGGAAAATTAATTAGAAGTCATGTAAAAGAAACATAATTAAAATGAGATCGCATAAACTGTTATCATTAGGCAAAAAGTTGTTACTATCATACCAGAAGTTGTTGAATTGTTACAACTTGTGGGATCTCATTTAATTATTTAATAACATGATATTTTAACTTTTGGTTTCTTGATGCGTTTTAATAACATGATATTTTAAGGAATCTACTGATAGAAAATTAATTTCGTTGTGATCTAAATACAATTTTCCCTACCAATATAAATTATCAAAGATATATATATTTTTTCTTTTAGGACATGTGGCCTTGGTGACAAAGACTAAACTACAAAAAGGAGAGGGGGCAGGGGCCAGAGGCTGGCCAACGCAGAGAGTAAGAATTAAATGATGACAAATTTAATGATAAGATTTTATAGAATTTTTGTCACTAAAGATAACCTCAACGCTTGGGGACGGCCATAATATGAGATGGGCCTACAGAAGTGATAATGCCGATCACGTTAAAACCTTGATTCCTACAGAAAAAATCAAAAGAGTTCCATCCCTCAGACCAGTCATGATTACCATATAGAAATTTTTTGTTTGACATAGTTGATGCTAGAAAACAGTAATTAGGAAAATAAAGAAAATATCAATTTTATTTAGAAAGTGACGGAGTCACCAGAAATAATAGAAAGATGATTTTGTAAAAATACAATCACAAAAATGTAAAGAGAAAGATTTCTCAATTATAGAGTATTCTAAGTATGAGAGTATAGAATGCTTGAAATGCGATGTTTCTTTTTCTTATTTATCTGGCTCTTTTTTTATAGGCAGAGTTTTTAATCACATAAATAACATATTTTGACCATGACATAATCAATTACGGTTCTCAGTAATTACTAGGTAACTATTGTTTTATATCCTTTGGTTGTAAATGCTCATTAGGAGGGAATGATCTCTCCTGAACCTTCAATCAGATTCTCATTTTTATTTCATGGGCTTCATTGAGTATTGGGCTAAGAAGTGGTGTTTATAAGCCCAACTAATCATATTAATTGACCTTCATTAAGTTCCTCACTCTTGAGGTTTGATTTTTATCATACTTCAGTTGTAGTTACCACATGTCAGTATAGGTGGGAATTAGGGTCAGCCCGTCAAGGGCCAGGACCTTAAAAGGTCATCCCAAAAAGTGTGTATATTGTAAAAGACCAACAAGGCCGGCCCTTATAAGACCAGTGCCTTAAAAGGGTTGACCTAGAAAATCTGATTAATGCATAAACCCTTTTCTATTTTTAATAGAAAAATTGAAGTCACAAAATCCTTAAAAATTAGTTGATGGCAAGGCCAAGTAAATATGTTCCAAACCGTAAGAAGATTATCAGCAGGAATGGTTTAACAAAGTTCCAAAGTAGAATCCTCTCTTGAACAGTATTTAAAACTATTATATAATTCATTTAAAATAATTCATCTTTATTTCAAAGCCAGTCCAAATGTTTTTTTAATAAAATGAACCACACATACATATTAAGTCAATCAAAACTATTATAATTCATTCAAAATAATTCACTGGACACCAAAGAAAGAGAAGAAATAAAAGAAGTATAAAAGCAGTAAAAAGGAAGCACCGCATTGGCCAATACTGATTGTTTAGAGATATATAGCTGACTTTGGGGCAGCCTCGAGGAATTACATGTTCTCCCTCACGTTTCAATTCAGGAACTGCCCTCATGTTCTCCCTCATATTGAGGAAATCTCAGAAGGTAAGGAATTAATCTAGTGTGAGTGATCCTAATTCCTTGTAAGTTTAAATTTTATGTTTCAGCAATACCAGTACCTCAATCGATCTATATATATTTTGGTAAATAAAAACATCTACATTTTGTTGAAGCGCTTTATTCTCACCAAAATTAATTGAAATCACTTATAGTCAACGTGCGATGGGATCACTTGTAAAAATCACGATCACATAAATATAACGCAATAATACGGGCACTCAAGATATGCTCACACATAAACTTTTCCAATAGTTGAAAATTTAGTCACGTCTTGCCCAATTAAATATAAATACTATCTATGTCCATGAAACTTGTTTCTTCACAGATTCGATTTAAAACTAATTCAGTCGCGAATTCAGTTCTTCATCTCTCTTTTTTTGTTTTAATTTCTTTTAAAAGATAATAATTAATTGTTTCATATTAGAGTAATAATGACCTTTATTTGTCCTTCAAGTAACCACCTTAGATTTCCTGACATCCTAAATTAACATCGGGTACAACTTTACCCTTGAAGTAACCAAAGTGGTCCAATTTTATCTTATGGTCAATGTAATGAATATGAATTATTATTATTATTATTATTATTAATATTTGCTATTATGAGTGGTGATAAAATGAATATGAATTATTATTATTTTCTATTATGAGTAGTGATAAAATGAACTATTATTATTTTTTGGAAGGTAGAATGTCAATTATGGACAAATGAAGTTTCTTCTTGGACACATGGCAGTTGGACAAAGATGGAATAAAAAAACGAGAGGGCAGAGGGAAACACAAATCGTGAGAATTTGAACTATTAAGGCAACGACACATTTAATGATAAGATTTTATATAACATTTGCCCACATAAAGATAACCTCAATGTTTTGGATTGGGCTGATGAGATGGCTTACCTAAGTGATAAGATTGATCATAGTATATTTCAAACTCTTTATTCACAACAGAAAACAACAGAAAGAATATTTATTTCAATCAGAACTTTGGTGGAGTTTTCCCATGAAAAACATGTGAGTGTGTCAAATAGAGAAGTGTCATATCACTTGAGAGTAAAAACATACAAGGGTATATAATACATTTGTGTCTTAGCTCAAGTTAAAGGGCTAAAAGAGGATCGGAGTAGGTCTCACGTATACACAACTCATCACATTACTATGTGTCTTTTGTGTCGCGTTAGATTTTCTATATTTAATGATTTTATAATACAAAACTTTAATATTGTGATATATTTGAATGTTCCATTCATAAAATTAATTCACTTTTGAATTATCTACAAATTTTATGGCAATTTAAAATTATTACATATATGTGTGTATATATTTATATTTTTACCATAATTCTTAGAAGCGGCTTAATATAGCTTATCAAAATAATAAGAAATATGTTTTGCCATGGACATGAACAGATTTTATCTTTTATTTTTTATTAAAAAATAAGTGAGACAAAAAAAGACTCGGAGAAAAAAACACAAAGGACATCTAGATAAAGTGATGAGTTGGTCGTGGTTATCACTTATCAGGTTCAAAAGGGACCAATTTTCCAATTATATAAAACAATTCAGGGATGAATCGATCACAAAGAACAATATGTGTGTGTGTGTGTTTTGATGAACTGAGAGGAATGGTTTTGATGTATCACTATCAGGCTTGGGATTCCAAAAGGACTATGGTCCTCAAGTGGTCCTCCAAGCCATCTTCTCTTTATCCAGTTTCCAAACTAATATCGATTGTGTGGGGGGATTGATGACCTCTTCCTACATTGCTGCTAACAAAGCTGCCAGTTTCCAAATTATATATCCGGTCCTAAATATAGAACCTAATTGACTTTTTTTGGAGAGATTAAGGTTGCGAAATAGGTTATTAAATGATGACATATTTGATATATTTTTTAGATTATCCATTAGTTTATAGGTAAAATAAACTAGTTTATGGGTAAAAATTAGGTAAATCAATTTATAATTAATTTATTTTGCTTTTTTTAGGATTTTCCAGAAAAAGTCAATTAGGTCTTATATTTGGGACCGGAGAGAGTATTATATATCGTGCTAAATCCTTAGCTCATCATTATTGCTTCAATAACCGTTTTGAATTACTTGTGTATGCATATGTTAGTTTCATTTTCTATCCCAAAAGTTTAGAACAATTTGATATGACACAAATCAACACTATAAACCCTTAATTTATCTCTCAAGAAGGTGTATTAGTGGCATTTTAAAGATTTATGAGGGAAAGTATAAATTTTCTTTAGGAGGGTTTATTTGAATTTTTCCTTGTAATTTACTGATACACGTGCACATATTGTTTTTTAAGAATCTCATGCAACCTTCGTTATAAATAAATATATAGTTAACTAATTATTTTTTTGATACATTAATTAATTTAATTTAATCAATCTCCCTTAATCTGTTAATTAAGTTTTATATTGAAATTTATCAAAAAAAGTTTTATATTGAAGACTGAATGTAGTATTTAAGAAAATTAACGCAGTAACAATGAAAAATTTTCAGCAAAGAAATAAAAATTCTTTTATCCAACAGACTATATTATTCTTTTTTAAATAATTGACATGGGATGTAGATTCGTCCGAAAATATATATTAATATTCCCTACGTTCATCTTTTTATTAAGAAAGGATTATATTCTTGGGATATCATATTGCTTTTTATTTTGGTCGAAAGTATATCATATTGCTTTTCAAAAAATATATAATTAAAGAGTGGTTGAAAAGTTATTTGTTCACTCATCATTTTTTCTCACTTAACTACAAAACTTGCTCATTTAACTCCCCAATTATTAAGATATATTTCTCTTTGTAACATTCATTCTCCACTATATATATTCTCTCTCTTTCACGTAAATGAGGGCTTTTTATTTAGAGAAAATTCATTTCTCATATATTCAATGCATCTAACGTTCAGTTCAAAAAAAAAATAATGCATCTAACGACTAAACTAATTTTAAGTACATCTTTGTATGTTGTAAGGAGCGGAGGGATCGGACTGCCATCATGATCATTGTTAGTCCTTAAAATTTGATGGAATTTTAATTTTGGTCCATAAAACTAATTTCAATTTGCAATTCTCGGTCTCTATATTTTATAAGGATTTAGTACGATTTGAACATTGTTAACGTTAGTTGACGATATAAAATTAAGATCAAAGCTCATTAAAATGTAGAGTTCATAAACAAAACTTTTGGTCCCTATACTAAACAGAAATTGAACATTATCAAGCTTGACTAAATACTTATGAAACTTACTAGGATCATATCCTTATTTGATTATATGAGAGTCAAGATCCAAATTTGATAAAATTGTAGATCCCAACAATATTATTAGCACTAATTATTATTACCATTGATATTTTTTTTATTGTATTAGTTTCCAATAATTACCATGATTACAATTCAGGTATTGCATGTATTTGTTTTATTTGGTTATGGTAAAGGGAGAATTTGTGTCATCAATCCTAAATTTTAATATAAGGTTCATTGGGGTAATTCCCAAAAGTTTGGATAAAGCAGTAAGGAGCCATTATAGTCTTAATGTGTTACACGAAAATTTAAAAAAAGAAGTCTTATAAATAAATTTTGAGTTCAAAGTATTTTTTAAGGGTTTTAAGACATAATTTTTCTTTATAAATTGGTGAAAAATAGTTATAACTATTTTTAATTTTGGGAATTGTAAACTATTTGGGACTTAAGAGAGAACTAGAACACATTAAGACAAAGCAATTGGAGTAATTTCAATAGAAAATAATTACATCACTTAACTTAATCTCTAATCAATCTCACAATGGCAAGAACCCAGAAGCTTCAAGAGGCAAAAACTTCCATGGGCAAAATTATATATACCTATATAAACATTTCAAACTGCAGCTGAAAAATAAGTTTTTTTTGTTCATATATGAGGAGGTAATATTATTAAGCAACACCAAACTTAAAACACAATTAATTAATGAAATAAAAAGTATGTACATATTACATTTCTTATATTTGATGGATATTCGATATCAAAAGTGAGTACTTATTTTATCTAAAAAAATTTAAGGCAGTCAATTAGGAAAATCACAACAATGTTATCAATCTTTTAATGAAAATTACAAAAATGATTAAAATTATTTACTTATACACACACATCTATACATACAAACATACACATGTAAATCAATATTTAAATAATTTAATTATATCATATTATAAATATATTTCATTTATTTATTTTAACTAATTCAATAAACGTGAGGGAGGGAGTAGCGAGAGAGGGTAAGGGTGGAGAGAAAAAAAAATCAAAGAAATAGTTGAGATATATGGAGAAAATATATGATGAAATGATCTAGGAGGTAGTTATAATATTTTATTTTAGCAAACTACATTGACATGATGGAAGTTGGTGAAACTAGCGGAGGCGGCGGCGGCGGCGACGCGATTATTGTGCATGCAGATAATGGTGGGGATGATGTTCTCAATCACCATGTTTGCGCTCCTACCAGTGATCATGACGGTCGTAGCCGTGGCCGTGCAAAGATTGGCTCGTGGATTCTTTTTGCAAGCGGCTTTCTATTAGAGTTGTTCTTTGCTTCAAGGAAGAAGAAGACAATTAACCCCTTCCATCAAAATAAATCCCCTCACAAATTTGAGTTGTTCAGCAACAAAAGGGGAGCATATCTCTATTCGTAAAACACAATACCAGCAAAAGAAAATAAAATAGATAGTTTATATATTAGTTATTGATAGTTTGTTAGGTTTAAATGCAATTAAATAAAAAATAAATAAATATACCTTATATAAGGTTTAAACTTGCATTAACTTTGATACCAAGTCTAGCGAATCAAGTAGCAGAGACCCTTATATAAGATATATTATTAACTTGATTCGCTAGACTTGGTATCAAATAGATAGTTTTATAATATGATGCACAATAATAAATTGATACTTTACCATAATAACTTTTCTATGTTTAGAATATACTAACAGACATATTTGACACTTAAGTAATTAATTAAAGATACCCGATATGTCGTAGCAAATTCCTTTTAACTTTAATTTGAGGTTGCTTTCTTTGAATATGTGAAAAAAATCTTAAAGAGAATTACTTCAATTGTGATTTTGAAAATGAAAGAGTTACTCAATTTTTATTCTTGCATCCAATTCATCTCCTAGTACTGACAATCTAAACCAAATAAAAAAGAATATGTTTAAATCCAAGAAGCCTATATTACTACGATCACACTCAACGAGCAAGAGCATAAAATTCTCACCTCATTTGAGATGTGTTGCACAATAAACAATCCGAATCCAAAATATATAGATTGCCAGCAACATAATTTTTTTGGAAAAGAAACACCGAAAGTAAACATACACATTTTTTAGTAAAATTTATTATTTATAGTCTCTTTACTTTTTAAAACGAATTCTCACTTCTATTTTCTCTTTTTCAAACAAGAATCAAATTCTCACTTCTAGTTTCCCTTTTTCAAAAGGGAATTAAATAAGAGGGAAAATCATAATCAAGAAGTTTTACATGAGTAACTACTAGCATCCAGAAGTTTTTGTTTATCTAGATGCCCTAGAAGTATTATTTTATAGTTGTATGCCTAAATTTAACAAATGGATATAACAGATTTATCACATAAAGTTAAATCCTTCTTGTTGAACGGATGATAACATATTATATTAATGTTTTGAAATGCTTTGGAAATAATTTTCTCGAAGCATCCCATAAGTTTTCATTTTAGATCAGTTTTGTTAACGTTGTCCATTAGGAGTTAAGTTATGTCAGTGTATCCACTTAACTCCCATTGACTTGTAACCATTAAAAATGGATGACAAATATATGAAACAATATATACATCAAAGGCATGTAAGATACATAAACCTTAGTGCTAGTAACTCCATAGGTAAAACTTCTTGGATATTTGAAAACTTTAAAACCAAAATATCTTTAATAGTCATTTAAGTAAACGTATATCTTTGGAGTAAATTAGAAGGAGAGAAATTAAAGGAGAAGGGAATATACAAGAGAAGTGAAGTGAGGGTTAATTCATATATCATCATCATAGATAATGCAAGGAACCTCAACTTGGGTGTAACATACAGATTACATGTTCATCGTCAGGTTCGTTATTGAGTGATGAGGAAGAACCAAATGGCCTTTGAGAATCACAATCAAGGTTGGAGCCATACTCTACATTAAGTATGTCACAATATCTCTTGTAAAATCCAATGCGATCACGACTCCTAGGCTCCTGACTTACTCCACACTCTGTCTCTCCGTTGATGATGTTGGTAGTGGTCCCATACCCGACAAGTCGACCCGCCGCCACGTCATCGCCGGTCGGTGTCCATCTCCTGGTTATGACATCATGGCACGAAGGCTTTGGCGATTGGGCTGTCATCCAAAACCATAGTGCCGTCTTGAAGGATGTCACTGCATCATTAACCACAAGTTCGGGGTTGTTAAGCAAGTCCAATCCTATCGCTTGCCCGCACTGTCCATAGTTGAAGCTCCTATTAGTTACCCATCACAAAACAGAAAATATCAAATACAGTACATTATAAAATAATTATATGGCCATATCTCTTAAATACCCCATCCCTTCAATCCTAATTATAAAGTTTTTTGACTTTTGTGAGAAAATTATATAAAATTATTCACTGTTTTATAGGTATTGTTTTTGCTCAAAACTAATTCATTTCACTTATAACTAATATATAATTAATCTATTACATGCAATATTTTACAATTTAACTATCTAATTTTTTTCATTATTTTTTTAAAAAATAGTTAGAGGTCTATATTTAAGACCAAAAGGAGTTCTCCCTCCGGTCCTAAATATAAGACCTAGATAACTTTTTTTTGGAGAGGTCAAGGTTGCAAAATAGTCTATTAAATCATGACATATTTAATTTATTTTTAGATTATTCATTGGTTTATAAGTAAAATAAACTAGTTTAAGGGAAAAAATTAGATAAATCAATTTATAATTAACTTATTTTTCTCTTTGTTAGGATTTTTCAAAAAAGTCAATTAGGTCTTATATTTAGGACCGGAGTGAGTATAAAAGTTAGTTCAAGTGGATTTTCATCCAAATTTTCTATCTTAAATATATTTTTTTTCTACAGTCTACCCCTTGTGTCTTTCTTGTTTTGTTCTAATTTTATTCTTGTTGAAGATTCTTTAAGGTTATGCAGTTTGAAGCCCGTAACCTTAAAGAATGTTCAACAAGAATACACTGAGCATTTTTTTAAACTAATGTGTCAAGCTTATAAATTTATATATATACTCCCATTTCTCAATATGAGACATTTTATAAAGATTTTTCAGCCATTATCATGAAATTTATTTCAATTTTTGTCAATACTTTCACAAAATTCTTACTTTTTATACTCTATACGAACAATAATCATTCAAACAGGAGTGTAAATTAAGGTTATGGTTAGGCTATTTAGACAATCAATATCATATTAATCAGTTAATTAATAACATCCCTTTTTAAAATCTTTCCCCTTATCCAAACCCTTTTCACAGGAGAACTACTCACACAAAACACACATATTTCCAACCTAGCTAAGAATTGATCTCACAACCTCTTCTATGAGGGCCAGGGTATAGGGATGATGTCATTAAGCCAAAATCAAATTAGGAAAATATATCTTATATTTGAAACCCACATATAGACTATGATGCATGAGCGCTTTTTTAGAATTATCATGTAACATGATATAAATAAGTAGTCCCTATAAGTAGCCTCATCAATCTCACCAAAATCAATCGACTGGTTTTTGGTACCCTTACTAAAAACAGAATATGTGTGTGTGTGTGTATATATATATATATATATATATATATATATAAAAGCATATGTGCATATAACAGAGGGAAAAAGACAAATAAAGTTTTCTCAATTGTAAAAGGACAAACCAGGAGAGCTGGAATGGTCCGCGGCCATAGTATTTCTTGCCAGGAGCACATGGATATTGGGCGGTTGATGAACAGTAATCCATTGGGTTCTCTTCTTGTTTGTATTTGTATCAGTAACCCCATGCATAAGGACCGTCCAAAGCACCCTTTGAACCACCAGTGGTTTCATGAGAAGTTTGGCCCAAGAAAGCTGAGATCTCCCTCTTGCGTGTTGCATCATCGCCGGTGGTGCCGAATTCTGGGAAAGACTTTGCAGCTTTAATGAAGGCAATATATGTATAGAAGTCTCTTGCTGGGCAGTTACTATCATTCCGGTGCTTGAGCATCTCGTTGAACGTAGCGTCGGAGATGATTCCGCCGATATCAGGAGCACCACCTTTGCATTGGCTTCCCACCATGAACCATGCACAATATGACAACCCACATCTCTTTGTTTATGTTGTACCCTTCTCCTTTAGCTTTTCTTTTCTTTTTCTTTCGTGGCCAGTTTTTCTTTCACGTATAACTTTTGGATTATTTGACCTTCTTTATATTTATATAAAATAAGAGTATTGATGCGGAATATATATTATTGAACTAGATGGTTTGCTTGGAAATTTTCAGTTTACAAAGAAATTTCAACGATAAATTAAAGGGGGGGTGTGTGTGTAGGATGCTTTGTTGGCCTACTAGCTACGGCCACTACTGGAAATAAGGTTTTTTACGACCACAATATTGGGCTTTTCACGACCAGAAATAGGTGGTCGTGGAATCCCGCGTCGTAAAAAAGTGTGTTTTTCACGACCACAGTTTTGTGGTCGTGATAGGTAGCACCGATCACGACCACATTTACAAACCTGTGGTCGTGATAGGTGTATAGGAGGCACCAAATTAGGTGCCTCCTAAGAGGCTATCACGTCCACACTCTCATATGTGTGGACGTGATAGCCTCTTAGGAGGCACCTAATTTGGTGCCTCCTAAAAGGCTATCACGTCCACACATATGAGAGTGTGGACGTGATAGCCCTATCACGTCCACAGTGGACGTGATAGCTTGAAGCTATCACGTCCACACTTATAAAGTGTGGACGTGATAGGGCTATCACGTCCACACTCTAATATGTGTGGACGTGATAGCCTCTTAGGAGGCACCTATCACGACCACACTTTACGCAAATGTGGACGTGAAAGGGTTTTTTTTTATTTTGTAAATGCATTTTATAGCCATCTGCATTCTTGCAGATCATTTACAAACCACTTTCAATACCATACTACTGCACAATACAGAATACCAGAGCAATTGCAAAAACGTATCCCATAAATATTACCTTACTTAGACAACAAAATACAAAAGGCATAATCTAAGTTTTATATCTTTGCCTTACTAGTAACAAGTTCAAAATTCAGCTACAACAATCTAAGCCTATACAATTTCTGCCTCACATAGTGATTAAAAATTCTACAAGTGCGTATCGTACAAAGTCAATATCCTCATCTTGTTTAAACGAGTCATTACTAAGTCCATAAAGTCCCTCCAAAAGCTGCAACATAATTAAACAATATTAAAAAAGACAAGGAAAGTACCACTTACAATTAGAAATCACTATTTTCTTGGAGATATATGTTAGAAGCGTGCATACCTTTTGGAATTTCCTCCCTTGCTTAATTTGATCTTGATATACAATATCCAGCATGTATTTGCAGACATAATATCCGCACTCTGTAGAGCCCCGCTGGCTTGGACACTGATAAATCACAGATAATATCAGCAATATCATGGTAGTTTGGGTATGGCTAAAAGCAATATAAATGAAAATGAATATAAAAATTGCTTTTACCTTTACGTTTATAACATGAATCGAATTCTGAGTAGCTGTGAAATAATCAGTGTCTTGCGCATCATGCCATTTTAACATTCCTCTTAAAAAGAGATAAAATCATAACAATAATGTTATATATAGTATAAAGATATATTATTATCAACTATAAAAGTAAAAAAAAACAGAGAAACTTACTTGTGGAATACTTTTCTGTGATCGTCGCTAATAAATTGCTGTAAAGAGTCAAACCAAAAAATCTTGAACTCTTTCGGGCAAAGTATAGCCAGAGCCCAATGTCCACTGAAAGAAATAAGTGAAAATAAGTGTTAATTAAACTAAGACATAACATTTAATATTGTGTAAAAGATAACTCATTACCAATTCAAAACGGGGGCGAAATAAAGAGTGCCGCAATCAAGGCCCATCTGCAGCTCGACGTAAGATTGCATCTCCCAAAAATGATTTTTCTTACTCGTTTTAAGTAGTTTCAAGGCGTTTTCATCATAAGCCAGTCTAGAAGGGCATAGAAACCGGCAAAACTTTTCCTTTGGGGTTCTTTGGCATAAATTGTGACAGTACCTATTAGACATGGCGAAATGGATTAGAACTTAAAGACTCATTACAATATTCAACTATATTGATAAAAATATGACACACTTACCAGACGGCCAAATCAAGCCAGCTTTGCTTAAGCTCTTCCATCATCAAGAACTCCTTAACGTCTCGAGAACCTTGCAACCAAATCTTCTCCTCTAGTAGTGGATTGACGACTCCAGCAGGTATTAAAAGATTACGCTCAAATCCTGGTTGCATCGTCCACAGCAGATTCAGATATGGGTACTTCTCACCGTTAAAATTCTGAAAATAAGAAACACATCAACTTTACACACATATATCAATAACATTGTTAATAAAGGTCAATTCATAGACAACTTGAGTACCTGTGGGAGAAGAATTGGTGGTTGAGCTTCTTGAGCAGTATCGAACACAAGCCTTTTAGGCCAAACAATAAAGCTCTTCATTGCTTGCCCTAAAGTTGTGACCTCTTTAGTACGAAATGGAACACATGTCATTTCTTGGCCCTTTATCACGGAAATGACTGTCACTTTTACTTGATCATCCCGGATAGACCTGTTATGAATGGTGGTGTGATTTGGGTACTTGAGAGCCTTAACAACAGGGTGTAGGCAAGGCTCGTCAAGATGTAAGTAGCACTCCTCGTGGTAGTCATCAAGAGGATCAGGTGCACTTGGCTCACTCATTGTTGAAGTTGTTCTTTGGGAAGCTTGAAGAGCCTCTAACTGTGATGTAAGATATTCAAACCTCATTTGCCATTGGCTCTCCCGTTCGTCCATCCGTTCGTCCACCCGTGCATTCACCATTGCATCAAGCTCCTCAGTGGACATTTTAGGTCGAGACACCACTCGTTTTTTGGGCCCAAAAAATTCCTTTGCCCCAACTCTCCCAGAAACTCCTACAACTCGGCTAGGGTTGTCTAATCTCCCTAGCGAAGTTGCTAGGATGTCCATTCTGAGGTCCTGCGGTGTCCAAGACCCCTGAGAAGATTGCTCCTCCAGTTCATTCTGTTACAAAAGTGAACAAACATTGATTAATATACAATAATATCCTACGTAAGTGTTTAAATACAATTTATATAGCACTCACAATTCGGTTTGCCACCGCTTCAGCCTTGTTACTGGTATATTTTCCAGTTGGTCTCTTCCTCCGGGCCGCTGCCCATGTTACATGGCGTTGGAGGTCAGGTAAAGGTTCTAAAACAGTGGAAGATGACTCAGCTTCCATAGATTTCCGCTGCTCCTCCCACTTTTGTTGCCGCTCGGTTTCCACACAATCAGTCATCCAATCATAACCCCCACGGGACATGGTATGATTATACTCATTTTTAGCCCGAATCTCTTGTTGTTTTTTGCTTATCTCATATGTACCACAATAATAAAATATTAATAATGCAGGTACACAGATTAAAACCAAGTTATGAACTATACATGTATAGTAGATATACCTTAAATGCTTCAGACGTCCGATATTTAACAAACTCCTTCCATTTCTCTGGTTCAATATTGGGATATGCTATACATGGATCCTCACCCATTTTAGACCCCCCAAATATGTAGTCCTTGGCCATGTTATATTTGAATTCACTAAACCTTTTTGCAATTTTTTGCCAAACGAACTCTTTAAAATCTTTGGTATCCGGCACATCCCAATATTGCTGCAATGAACAAACAAATATGATTAGTCACCACAATATCTCACAAATATGGAGTTAAAATACGAATGTACATACATATACATCCAACCAACATTGTTGCTTAACATCGTCATTAATGTGTTTCCACTCATTTATTGTGATGTCAAGTCTGTTTCTCGCCACTGTTCCAAGATAACTTGCAAATGGCTTTGCAGTTGGCCCTTTAGGCATATTCTTTTCATTTAGTTCCAAATGGTTTTTCTTCTTATGCTCAACTGTCAGAGCAATCACTTTCGAAAGTTTGGTAGGCCCTCTTTTCTTCTTCTTCTTCACAGGGGGTGGTGGGGCCTCCTCATAATACTCTTGCTCGCGATCGGAGTCATTTTCTGCCATTATAACCTGTGAAAGAGGAACAATTACATACATTAGCACCGAACAATTAATAATATTAGATAGATTATTAAATGAAAAACAATAATAATAATCAATACATTTTCTAACATTATGTGTTGTTGTCCCATATGTCCCATATACCCTCAGTATGATCATTCCTGACCGCACAGAAGTCATCATCATCATCATCATCTAACAAACTTCTTGTTGTTTTGCCTAATAATTGTATCTCATCATCATCACCATCATTTACTGTGAGAGCACAATCCATTTGATTTCTATTTTGCAAGACAATGGAAAGCTTAACATTTGTAGGGTCTAATACATAAAACACTTGTTTCGCATGACTTGCTAGAATAAATGGTTCATCCTTGTAGCCGACCCTATTAAGATCAACAGATATCATGCCGCTTTGACGCTCAATCACAACCGCATTACTATGTACCCACTTACATTTAAATATGGGAACCTTGAAATGCGGTGCGTAGATGATTTCCCAAATTTCTTCAATAACCCCATAATATGTAGTTGTAGCCAATTTTGGGTTTTTGTCTCTAGAGCTAGAAAAATGGGTTGCCTCAGCTTCAACCATCACCCCGTTGTTTTGTGTGGTGCGCTTGCAATCAATGACCTTAGTAGAAAACGAATCCCCATTTATTTCATAACCACCCCATGAAAAAACAATAAACTGAGGCTTCACAGCTAGCAACCTTACTGTGTCAGACACATCCTTTTGTTTTCGCGCATACTCCTCGAACCAACCAATAAATGACTTGTTATGTTCATTTGAAATCTGCATATCACTCTTCTTCGGGTTATTCTCTTTCAAAAGCCTTTTATGCTCAGCCAAATAAGGTTGCACTTCTTTCATGTTATTCAAGATATATAGATGTGCCTGTAACAACTCCACTCTCTCTACACCCTTTACTTTCATGCCCCGCACCCCTTTACCAGAAAGTTCATCTTCATCCAGGTTGATTTCCTCGTCGTCAGGTTTTCTTAGGTATGGTTTGCAAAAGTCCATTGCCTCTTCAACAAGATATCTTTTAACAATCGAGGCTTCCGGGCGATATGGGTTCTTTGAATAACCCTTCAAAACTTTCATGAATTGCTCAAAAGTGTACATCCACCTTAGAGAAACCGGACCACAAAGTCTTATCTCTCGAACCAAGTGAACAATCAAATGAACTGATATATCAAAAAACGCTGGAGGAAAATGCATCTCCAATTGCGACAAAATAACATAACCTTCCTTTTCCAACTCATCGAGTATTTCATTGTCAATTACCTTACTGCAAATGGCATTAAGAAACTTACATAACCTTATTAAAGTCTTCCGCGCATCATCCTCCAAAATTCCTCTTATAGCTACCGGCAAAAGTTGTTGCATTAACACATGGTAATCATGAGACTTCATTCCCGTCAACTTCAAATCATCCATTGACACAAGTTTGCTAATATTAGAGGAATATCCATGTGGCACTTTCATCCCACGTAAACACTCACACAATCGTGTTTTCTCAAGTTTGGAAAGTGTATGAGCAGCAGGTTCCAGATATGCTTTCTTTCCATCTTCACTAATTGTCGGATGTAACCGCTGTCTTATACCCATCTCAACTAAATCTCTTCTAGCGTTGAGCCCATCTTTGGTTTTTCCTTGAATGTGTAACAACGTTCCGACAATACTTTCTGCAAGATTTTTCTCCACATGCATCACATCAATACTGTGCCTCACATCAAGACAACGCCAATAAGGGAGATCAAAGAAGATTGACCTCTTCTTCCAAATGTTAGTCCATTTCTTCTTCTTCTTTCCTTTACCAAATTCCACAGTAACACTAGCAACACGACGATAAACCTCTTCACCTGTTAACGGAATTGGAGCAGATGCATGCTCAGGAAAGCCATTAAATCGCTTCCTCAGTCGACGGTATGGGTGGTGGCGATCAAGAAACCTCCTATGACCGAGGTAAACAGTCTTCCTTCCATACTTGAGCTGGACGAAATTAGTGTCATCCTCACAAATTGGACATGCCTTATGTCCCTTGACACTATATCCTGAGAGATTGCCATATGCAGGTAAGTCATTGATTGTGGTAAACAACAAAGCTCGCAACTTGAATGTCTCCTTTTTGTATGCATCAAACACATCAACACCTTCATTCCACAACATCTTCAAGTCCTCCATCAACGGAGCAAGATAAACATCGATATCGTTCCCAGGCTGTTTCGGTCCCGAAATCATCATACACATCATAAGATATTTCAGTTTCGTGCACAACCAAGGTGGAAGGTTGTAAATGACAAGCGAAATTGGCCAAGCACTATGTTTGCTGGAGACACTCCCAAATGGGTTAAATCCATCTGTGCAAAGGCCGAGACGGAGGTTTCTAGGATCACTAGCAAACTCTGGAAAAATTGAATCAACCTTTTTCCATTGAGGAGAGTCAGCAGGATGTCGAAGATATCTAGAATCAGAATTTCTCTGATCACAATACCACCTCAGATTCTCTGCTTCTGTTGCATTCGCGAACAATCGTCTAAACCTTGGAACTATTGGAAGGTACCACATTACTTTCGAAGGTTCACCTTTTTTTGGTTTGCTTGTCTCTTCGTCGTCGTCGTCATCATCAGCACCCTTCCTCTGTTCATACCTTGGCTCCTGACATCTTGGACACACATGTAACCCTTCATATTCATTTCTATATAAAATACAATCATTGGGACAAGCATGTATCTTCTGATACTCCATACCCATCTTACTTAGCATTTTCTTGGCCTCATACATTGTCTTCGGAACCGCATTGTTATCCGGGAACATATCGCTCAAAGCTGCGAGCATTTTCGAGAAACCCGCGTCTGCCCACCCATTTTCCGTCTTTATTTCTAGTATTGTTAGAATGAAGGTCAGACGACTATACTTCTTACACCCTGGAAACAAAGGTGTCTCAGCATCACCACGCACTTTGTCGTACTCGTCTGACACAACAAACGACTCCGCTGCGATATCATTTATCATGTTGTCCATGCCAACATCGCAAACATATTCATCATCATCATTATCATCCACCTCCGCTACTTTTACATGTTCCACGGTAGTTCCCAATTCCCCATGCCAAATCCACTTCCTATATCGGCGATTGATCCCCTCACAAATATGGTCATTCCTTATAGAGTCAAGGCTCTTGCGATCAACATTCACACACTTCACACAAGGGCATGGGTACTTTCCATTCTTACTCGCCACATTTCTTTTGGCAAATTCAATAAACTCTTCCACCCCTTTTTGATATTCTTCACTAGTTCGCAAAGCATCCATCCAAGCACGATCCATTGGAGTAATGTGTATAATATATATATACACTTGTCTTCATTACAAAGAATATTAGACAATTGAACCAATCAGAGGACTATCTATGGCAACCTAAAACAGTCCTAATCAACAACCAAAAACAGCCTCTCCAAGAAACTAGAGCCTATTTGCATGCAATTTTTACTACCCCTTCCAGCAAAGAAAACAAGATTTTTTCAGCAATTAATGGCTAAATAGAGCAGCCCAAAACACTCTTAAAATGTCCAGAATAATCAACCAAACAGTGTACCAAATTAAGTGCAAATCAGAATTTACCACAAATGCACAAACCAAAAGCTAGCTGAATTTGATATTCAACAATAGAAGCAATATTTAAGCCAGCAAATGAACCAAATATAATATTACACAATAATCAAAATAACAATTAACAATCTATTACCAAAATCAATTGCATGTTCACCAATCAGAGCAACCAAATTTATCAATGGAAAAATTAAGTGAATCAATTTAAAAATTAAGAAAATCATAGAACGAATAATCATTATTTAGATTATTAACATAAATACGAGACACCACTCGTTAATAATCAGATTTATTAACATAACTGGCACCAAAAAAGAGGCTAAGCAATTTTATACCTAAAATAAAGCTATAAATAAAGCTACAAAAAAAAACAATATACTCATGCTGCTATAATCCTTTAAGCTATTCACTCATCAAAAGAAAAAAAAAGAAAAATAGAAAAAAAAATAATACCGGAGGCGAGAGGGCGGCGGAGGGCGGAGGGCGGAGGGGGAGAGGGAGGAGAGAGGGCGGAGGGCGGAGGGTGGAGGGCGAGAGGAAGGAGAGGGAGGAGAGAGGGCGGAGGCGAGAGGAAGGAGAGAAGGCGGCGGAGGGCGGAGGGCGAGAGGAAGTAGAGGGAGGAGAGAGGGCGGAGGGCGGAGGGCGAGAGGAAGGAGAGGGAGGAGAGAGGGCGGAGGCGAGAGGAAGGAGAGAATGCGGCGGAGGGCGGAGGGCGAGAGGAAGTAGAGCGAGGAGAGAGGGCGGAGGGCGGAGGGCGAGAGGAAGGAGAGGGAGGAGAGAGGGCGGAGGCGAGAGGAAGGAGAGGAAGGAGAGAAGGCTTTTGGCGATAAGAGTGAATGTTGAGAGTGAATGTTGATAAGAGTGAAGGTGAGATTATGCAGATAAGAGTGAATAATGTTGAGAGTGAATGTTGGAGGGAAATGAAAAGGCTTTTGGCGCGCATTGGAAAAAAATTTCCCACCTTCCACGACCACATATTGGCAAATGTGGTCATGGAAGGGGCACCTTCCACGACCACACTTGTATAAGTGTGGTCGTGGAAGGTGCCTAGCCTTCCACGACCACAGTGTGGTACACTGTGGTCGTGGAAGGTGCCTTTCCACGACCACATTATTACCACATTATTAAATGTGGTCGTGAAAAGTCTCCGCCTGGACAGTTATTTACATGTTATGCCACCGCGTTTTTTTTTAACGACCAACATTGGCTTTTTAGTCGTTTAATATGGTCGTGAAAAGCCTATTTTCTAGTAGTGGGCAGTGTCATCTTCTCTCTTGTTTTGATTAAGTTGCATTTTGCATTGTGACAAAAAAACTTAATTAGTTGCATTTTCCATTTTTATAAAGGTACTTGCAGAAACACAATGGATTAGTGCAACAATAACTTAAATCTTATAATCCATAATTATTGTTGGTTAGGAGAGGGAAGAGATGTGCTTTTTTTTCCAAGAAGGGGGAGTGATGGAGTGAGATGTCAGGTGGGAGATAAATAAGATGACTTGACATAATTATGCATTTTCCTGAGCTCCATTTAACAGGTATTTGATGGAAATTTGGAAAAGTTAATGCAATACTAAATTTTCCCCCTTTTAAATTTTTTGGTATCATTTTAACACCTCAAAAATATTATTTATTTTCGGTGCACTTTGGTTAGTTGCTGGATACTGGATTTGTGTCTTAAACTTTCATATTAAATCAATAAATATACTTGTAGAATTTTTAATTATAAGGGCTAATAGTAACAACCGTACAAAGTCACAATGATTATTGATATACTAATATAACAAAAAATAAGTATAATTATGAGAAACTACAGGAGGAAAAATTGAGAAAAAAATATGCACTTACAAAACAATTTTCCAAATAAATGTGGACATGATCTGTATGCAGAAAGTAAATCCAAGTCAATAGGCGTAGACTTGACTCCCTTTGATCCAAAAAGCCCCGTAGTTTACGGCATTGAGGGAGTGAAAAGACTGGACTGAACTAGTTTCCAAAGTCTTCCCCCAAACATGAAATGGATGGGAAATCATAGGGATACTTGAATTTCAAAATGTTTTTTATTTGTTGAATATTAGATTAACTAGTGAAGTAGAGACATTTACTATTCAAAATCCCAAAAATAAATTGTGTTAATTTCTTTTATTAATATGAAGCAAAATGACGTGTAAGGAACAAATATTTACATAAATGCTTTAAAGTTAGGGCATACATACATTTAAATTAACCATTATGACATCAAGAATCATATAGACGAAACAATTAATTTTGATAAATTAAAGACTCCAGCTGGGCGATGATATCTCTACTAACAACTTAATATCAGTTGATGCTTCTATATTGGAATATTTTGCCCGTTAAAGGTCATTTGTTTAATTATTATTTTGTTATTGTTTTATATTCTTTAGTTTAAATAAGTCAGTTATATCCATTTAAACCAATTATATCTATTTGTTAAATATTTTTAGTTTTATTATTGTAATTATTGATGTAATCTTTGTAGCCTATATAGAAGCTTATTAGTCATTAATAAAATGTAGATGAGTTTATCTGATCTCAATTATTCCTCTCCTGTGGCGTATTTATGATCATAAATTTTATCATGATAGCAGAGCCAGCTTGCCAAAACCATCCGAGAAACGCATGCACTTTAGTGTACATTTTTTGAGGGGCAGACATTTTCTTGTGCACCTTGTTCACAGTGATAGAAATTTTATGGCATATTTCGAATGGGTTTTCATTTTAAACATATTGTTATAGAGGCATGAGAGATTTTGATCTTGTAATTTCAAGGATAAGCAATGACAGATTTTGATTTTAAAATTTCAAGGATCAATAATTTTTATGAGATCATACATATCATATAAATCAATTTCGAGGAAAAATTGAATAGCAAGTGAAAGGGGCCTTATAGAGGCAGAGTTCACGACAATTACAGAGAACGTGATGAATTGGCAGCTTATATTCAATGACATTGCTGAAAGAAGTTTGGGCACAAAGAGACATATTGCTAGGTAAAGTAGGAAAATAAGTTAGTACTTTTTTTCATACTTAATCCAAACATAAATATCATTATACAATTTGATTTATCCTAAAGTCACTTTTCCATAAGTTAATCCAAACACTTCCACTTTTCCTTGCTCCCCATTTTTCTTATCATATTTTTTTTAATCCCAAAGTTTCCTCTCAATCAATTTCAAAGTTCTTTGAATAGTACAAATTAAGGAAATTAAACTCAAACCGGCAACCAACTCAGTCGAGGCAAAGGGTCAAATAGTAAGAGTGTTAGTACATAATTAACTCGTGACTTAGCTCGATAAGAAGTTAAAATAAAAATAAACAGTAGGAAGAGGGCAACCCACTAGGTTTCCCAGATTTCTCACATGTGGGAATGGTTTAATTTGTTCGGGCTAATTCCCGAGTCATTTTCCTCTCGGTTAGCTTACAACCTTGCATGGTCTAATGGATGAGTCAACGGGTTTTAAGCGAGGTTGGCCGGACCACGTTTGATTACCATGGTACAAAATAGTCCAATATGGATTTTCAATAATTTTTCTAAACATAGAAAAATAACATTGACGATTAAAAGTTGTTTATTTTCAAACTTTAGGGTTTTAAAAAGAATAAAAATGTCTCACATATAAGTATATAGTTGTAAATAAAAAAATTTAATCAATATAATAATTTTAATTAAAAATATTAATTAATAATATTGTGATCCTCCTAATTGATTGATTTAAAATCTCTTAATATATGTATAAAAGATTCAATGAAATGACACATTTTTTTTTAAATTTACTAATCAAAATCTTAAGTGGGGAGTGGTAGCTAGAGAGAGAAGGGAGAAAAAGTGGAGGAGAGGGAGAAGGGAAAAAAAGATACATGGAAGGTTAATTTAGTACCAGTAATTAAAAATACTTATTTTAATTTTAGTTCTTCTGAATAATTATTTTTTTAAAGTTGGTAAAAAAAATCGTTTTAAAAAAATCCGCGGGAGTAACTAATTTTTTCCCTTGGACCCATACATACATATTAACCGTTAGTCAATCGACCGTTTTTCTTGCAACTGCTTCTGCCATGGCTGTCTCGCTATTCCTTCTGCTTTCTCTTTTCCTCTGCGTGTCTGCTTCTTATGTATCTGCTTATCATCACCCATTTAAAGGTCTCTCTTCTCCACATACCCCATTATTAATCAAAACATCTTCATCTTCCAAAAATATTCCAACTCCTTACTTATTTGTTGTGTGTGCTTATGTTTTTGTGTTTGTAAGGTCCTTTACTTCGGCTTTCAAAACCACTTATTGGAGATGACGGAAGGGTGTACGCATGTTCTGAAAACAACTTCTTTGCATTTGAAAGTAATGGTACCATTGCTTGGTCTGTCCATCTTGACTTCAAATGTAATGTTGCCATGGCCCCTCTTCATGCAGGCCCTGGCAAGGTACGTACATGTATTCCCTCATCAACGTGTTCTTATTATGTTCTCAAACATCGTAACATCATAACTGAATCATGGTTTTGATGGACAAAAGATAAGCTGTGTTTTTGACAACTTAGTCTCATGAATGTAACATGTTACAAATGATGTGACACATAAATACACAGTTTTAACGCAAACATATTAGAATTTGGGAGAGTTACAAAACAACAACAAAAACCTTGTCCCACTAGAGAGTTACAATGATGCTCGTCAATTTGAAAATGACAACTTACATGTCAATTTGCGAAATAAAAAAAGAAATAATCTCACGTGATCCATTCACTTTTGGAAATATTATAAAATATCCTGCTTGTTAAATAGTTAATCACTTTAGAAAAACCAACTTGCATGGACATAATGAACCTGAAATTTCCTTCTTAGATAGGCATTCCCAATTGTCTGCCTAGTTCTATGTATGGTGGTAACATTTTTAACATAAGCACTATATAGGATATTGGAAAAAACATGAAAACTTATCAATGGGTAGTTGGTTGAACTGGTAAGTGGGCTACAACCCCGTAAGGATGAGAACGCGTGTTCGAATCCCAGGAAGCGCTCTCATTGGGAGAGGGGACAACCTTGCCTATGTAGGCAACAATCCTACCCTAGGAGTCTGGATATAACCAAACGGTGATTAACCAAGAAAAAAACATGAAAACTCTGCATTACAAACTTATAAGAAGTAATTGAAATTTGTATAGGTTTATTTTCTAACTCATGTGAAGCACTTGCAGATATATGTGGTTGCAGAGAACAGAGTGGTGGAGATTAAATTTGGGGACATTGGAATGTCTGAGCCAGAGGCACATGTTTTCTTTGGGCCAGAGAATAATCAACAACACACAGATGAAATCATTGGAGTGTCTGTAAGCACTTTAAGTTATACACTATATATTACTATAAGGGAACGTGGACTGTTTGCATACCAGTCCCATGCACGCTTACGTTGGAGTGTAGGACCTGTGCTAAATCAATCTGGCTACAGTCAAGGATGTCATAAAAATCTCACAAATTGTTTCTTCACTTCAGCCCCTGTGCTTGATCGATGTGAGGCTACTATATATGTAAGGTTTTCTGAATCCTTATATGTTTACTGCATTCTGTATTTCTTAACTATGTTTTGAATGGAGGATTTGGATCACTTTATAACATGATATAAGTTTCTGTAGAACATTGTAATAAGTGAGTGATAGAAAATGACATTTTTTGACCATAACTGATTGTTAAGAAAATGGAGCAAAAGGAAAAGGACTTATCAGTCTCATGTACAATTTGATGTGGTTTGGATATATAGGAAGAAGTCTTATCGTCGAGGATGAGGGTAGATCAGACAGTACTGAAAGAATATTTTGGGTGACAAGAGTTTGTGTACATATTTGAGTGTTGATATAGTACAATAGCATTATGCTATCCATATAGCCAACTCCATGTAATGAGATAAGACTTTTTGTTGTTGTACATTTTTGTTCTCATTGTAGAGTCACTTTAACTTGACAGTAGTAAGTTTGCTAGATAATCTTTTAAGAAATTTCTTTTTGATGGGATAGAATTTTTTGTGAGTGAGATATTTTATTGGGTTGAACTAATCAGAAGCCTAGAAGGGAAAGTGATGCTTGAAGTAAACAGTCATTATGGGTTACTCAAACTTTAGCAGCAGATATATTTTAGGAAAGACATTTTTTGAGCTACACATCTACTATACTTAGTCCTAAGTCCTAGCAAACTTATATCTGCACTAGTTATGTAAAGTAGATATATATAAGCAAGGAATTTATCCTACTTGATACTTTTAATTCTGTTCTTAAGTTGATGCAAGTGAATTTCTTGTTTCTGTGCAGTATCATCGTTTCTTTCCTTCTTTTAGTAATATGCTTTTTCATTTCAGATCTCAAACACAGAAGGAGAACTATATTGTCTGTCTGTTCGCAGCCGTCAATTTCTGTGGATACAGGACTTAAGTTCATTTGATAAAACTTTCACAATCACTCCAGGAAACAATGGCCATCTTTATGTGACTGTTCCTGTAAAGGCTCTTGTGTTGGCCCTTGATGTCTATACAGGTAATATCTTGTGGCAGCAGAACATTGGACCATTGAGCAAATTAGACAGTGCCCCTGTGGTTGATTCTAATGGTAAGCATTTTTCCTTTAGCCCAATTTAAGAACCTGACCAGTACCAGTGACTTGTAATGCAATAAGATGAGTCATTAACTCACTAATTGAGACCTAAACCAATATTAATAAGGTCTGTATAGTATTTTGGCAATAAATAAAAAGGGTGATTTGAGATATTGCATTCTGTGCATTTGAATTCATCATTCTGCTGTAAACTTTTTGCATTCTGAAGGCTCTCTCAAATAGAAGAGGCCTGGTTTAAGTCTCAACAAACACTGTGGAGAGTTTGTAGAGAAATTATAATTCTTCTCCATAGAATAAATAATAAATTATATTACTAAAAGGTTTGAATTGATAATATCAAAGGAAGAATAACAGTGGCATAAAAAAAGTGTCAACTTAGTTCGAATCCTCACTTGGCAAGGGTTTTGGGAAAGGGAAGTGTCAAATATAGAAAAAAATAGTAGAAAACTGTTTTAGGTAATTTGGACAGTGAGAAAATTATATTAGACTGTATGAAACCTTATGAAAAGGGAAAAGAAACACAGAAGAGAATGCACAATGGATTTATCAAGACTTTCAACTTTATAATATAACTATGCTAATGATTTGGCTATTAATATAGCACAATAGCGTCAAGCCATCCATATAGCTTAGTCTACTTAGTATAATTAGGCTTGTTGATGTTATTGTTGTTGAGGTAAATGTACTGCTTTGTGTTTAATTTTACTTGCACTTTACATCAAATTTTTACTGTTATACTGTGACAGTCCAACCTGTGAAGTCCATGCATGAGAAGCATTCAGTTGTCCCATTTTACCGTTACCATCATTGTTAAAGTTCATGACTCGATTTGAAACTTTTGCAAGCATCTGATGTTTTTCTGGAGCTAATGATTTATATATTTTGTGTCACATAGGATGGGTATCCATTGGTTCATTGGATGGATTCTTGTACTCATTTTCACCAACTGGTTCTCTTCAGAAGTTCTCAAGAGCAAATGCAGAGAATGTTGTGATTCAAGTTGATCCTGTCCTTGATTGCTCAGGTTATGCAGTCTATGTATCCCAGACACAGATGAAAGAAAAATTCAGTTATGGTGTTGATGAACTCGCCCATGTTTCAGCTGTTCAACCTAAATCTGCACTCTTCACCTTAATGGTTCCTGCAACCGGGTCCATTTATTGGTCCGAAAGCTATCCATGTATGCATATTATCTTTGAGAGAATCACTATGAGGTTTCAACAAGAAAATGTTATCACTACAAATTTCCAATAACATATAAGCAGTATGAACTTGTTGTCATTGCATGCTACTCACCTATTGCAAGACTTTTTGGTGATTACATTCCTTTTTCTGGGAACATCATAGTGATTCTTCCATTATCTTTCCTTGTCTAGTTATCATATAGTATAGCTTGGAGCCTAATACAGTTTTTCAATGTTGACTGAACCAGGCCAGTTTTCATCTTTATTACAAAAGAGTGATCTAGGTCAATTCATAATAGATGAGGAGATTGGTCTTGCTTTTTTTGCTGCCTCAAGTAAGAGCCTATTCCTTTTAATATCATAATAGCTTCTGTGATAGAGCAGATTATGAGAATCAGTTAATAACTGTGACCCTGTACTTTTAATGTGGTATTCAGTAAAACATAGCAATAATGTACATGGGTAATTTTCTTGAATGCACTAATGTATTTCATGGCAAAAAAGAGAATGCACTAATGTCTTAATTATGATACTTAATGCAGAGACAGGCGATCCACTGCAATGCCGTACAATAGGTAACCATTTCTGCTACTATATCTTAAGTTGAAACATTTGTTGTGTCATATAAGTTGCCTTTGATTGCTTAGGCTATGTTTGGATGGAGAAAAAAGTGGGAGAAAAATTAGAGTAGGGGAATATTAGGAAGACAAACTTTGGAAAATAAGAAGAAAAAATTATTATATGTCAGGAATTTCCCTCCTAGTACTCTTTCCTCCCTAATTTTCTTTCACATAAAAAAATTGGGATCATGCCAGCTAAGTAACACCTGATAATATCTTAATTATGCGTGCTTTTATCATAAATCTTTTGAGTTATGCATTATATCATTCTGAATAGCAAGCATGTCAACTACTTTGCTCAAGTGAGTTGCTTCTTCTTCTAAGTTCATTGCTTGGTGTTCAATGGACTTTAAAGAGGAAGTTCAGCTTCAATAGATAATGCATTGGTGAAAACATATTAGGAAATGGTCAATAGGGAGATATATACTGTCTCAAACTGACGTACAAATTGTTGAAGTGTTATTTGAACGTTGGTCAAAAGCTTCTCAAGAAAGGTCAATAGATACACATACAATTACACATAACATTAAAGTGTCATGCTGAATGATATTTTGTTAAATGAAAATAAGAAGAAAGCCATGTATTCTGTAAGTAGGGGTTGGATATCCGTTTTTTTTGTCAAATGTTAATACTCCTACTCTTTAAATTAGCTGCTTTGCACTTGGCATGTCTTCAAAGTTATTTTTTCTCTTATAGTTTTGTGGTGCATCATTTTATTTAATTCTGCTGACTTTAGGAGCCAATTTCCTCTCGCATATGCTGATATTATTCCAGTTGGATGGCTTTGCTTGGTTTTCAAATATTTTGATATGTTTCTTCCTTTAACAGATCAGAAGCTTACCTCTAGCTGCTCTCTTGCAACGACCGAGCTTGTGAATGTCTATACAGGTAAAATTAAATTATGTAGATCAACCACATAAAACTTGGTCTGTTCAACACTTGAATGTATTTATTTATTTATTTTTTGCAGGCAGTGAAAGGGCTATCATCTTGTTTCTTTTCTTCGAGTCAGCTCTTTTGGCAGCATTGGCTAGCCTTGTGAGATTCTGCTGTACATTCTGGGGTAAAAGGAAGATTCAAAATCAAGGCCTTGGCAGCTTTCTAGAAAAAAGAGTAATCTCAATATCCTCATTCCTTCTTTGGAAAATCACTACAAGGTCCCAAGTTAAAAATATGATCACTAAAAAGTAGTATAAAAAGAGAGTAGCATGAACTTGTCATTTTCTGCACATATCAATGCATGCTGCTCATATGTTGTGGGACTTTTTGATTATTACATTCCTTTCTCATGACCACATGGTGATTTTCCATTATTTCAGCGCTCTCTTCAGCTTGCAAAGAAAGCATTTGACAGGAAGATTTCTGAACTCAGAGAAAAAGTCCTAAAGAAAGAAGAAACGGGAGATGAAGTTCATGAAAAGATGAATGACATGGTACAACAAAAGCAATCCATTGAAAGGAAACTCTCAACCACCTATAGTTTGGGAAGAGACAAATCTAACTCACAATCAAAATCTCTTCTTCCTTTATTCAAGGGAAGAAAAGGTAAACTCTCCTCATTTCAGGGTATATTCCTTATATTTTTCTATATTTAGATAGCCTCATTGGTTTAATATTTAGCTTCAAAGATGTTAATTAGGTTCATTTGTGTGAAAAGGCTATTTTTGATCAGTAAATGATTAATTGATAGATTCCATTGCATTTTAACATACTTTAGTGCCTTATCTTTGTCATTATATGATGTTTTACATGTTATGTGTATGGTTTGTTTTGCAGGTGAATTCCATATTTACAGTGATACCACTTCTGGAGAAATTAGCACTGAGGAAGAAGAAAAAGGCATGCTCACTGAGGGCATGGACACAGTTAATAGGGAAAAGGGAAAGACACTTATGGATGATAGTGATGACATATCAAGTGATGAAGAGTCTGTAGGGAGAGAGTATAGAATTGTATCAGATGCAAAAGCTAGCACTAGATTAATCTTTTCATCTCCTGAAGAAGAGAGATTGGAAGTGAGGTCACTTGAAGAAGAGGAGAGTGATCTTCTTCAGAGAAGTGGTAGAAGCATATGGTTTAAGAGAAGAAAAACATTGTCCCCATCTAACTAGAGGCCTAATTGTTCCAATCCCTTATACAGGGTACTTTCTTTAAGGAATTGATGGTCTCATGTATAAATTACTTGGTAAGTAATTAGCTTTTTTCAATTAGTATCCCTATTTAAGTGGAGGAAATCTGAAGTGTAATATATATTTTTTTTTTGGTAAAGGATCAAATCTAGCACTGAACTATTAGCCAAAGTACACCCCACATAAAAATGAATTTCGAGGCTCAAAACTAGCATTGTTCAAGTACAAAGTGGGTCAAATGTAGCAATCCCATTTTAACTGGGTTGACCGTTAAATTTGATTTAATTAGACCACTTCACATGCCATGTCACCCTATTAAGCCAAGTCAGCATATAATCATCATCTCTTCGCAACGTCATAATCATCTTCCCAATCATGAAAATCTCTCAACACCGTCTTCTTCCTCCTCCTTCAGCTCACCATTTTCATCACCTCCTCTTTCAACAACACCAAAAAAAACCACAACAACCAAACTGAATCTCATGATGACCACAATCTCCATCCTCAACAACTCGCCAGATCTCCCTCGTTCTTCAAATATTCAAATCCATCAATTTCTACAGCTACAGATCTCACGAAATCGGACATGAGGCCGGCGTCTGGTGAGGTTCAGGTGAAGCTTTCGAGGAAGATGAAGAAGTCGACGACGAAATCGGCGTTCTCACATTTTAAGGAGGAGGACGTTGCGGAGAAGCGGCGGTCGCGACGGTGAGTGAGGCGAAGGTGAGTGCCTCGGAGGCTGACGATGATGAGGTGAATGTGAAGGAGGACGCACGGCGGATCTGCGTCGCGACAGTGATAGCAGAGGAACATACGGAGGATCTAGCTGCGGCGGAGGAACATACGGAGGGTCTAGCGGCGGCGGAGATGGATGACGGCGCTGGTGGTGGGGCTTGTGGCAAGACATGCAAGGGAGGCAGGGGAGAGGGAGTTTTTTTTTTGTTTGCGTGTGGTGATTGGGAGTTGCTGGGTTTGAGAGGAATGGGAGGCAGAGGGAGAGGGAGTTGCCAAAGTGTTGATGTTGAAGGTGTTGATGGTGGTGGGGAAGAAGGTGATGATGTGGCAAAGATGTTGTGAGATGGTAGGTGACATAGCCTAATTAGGTGACATGACAGGTGATATGTTTTAATCCGGTCAAACTTAACGGTCAACCCAGCTAAAATTGACGGAATTGCTACATTTGACCCACTTTGTACTTGAACAGTGTTAGTTTTGAACCCCGAAATTCATTTTTATGTGGGGTGTACTTTGGCCAATAGTTCAGTGCTAGATTTGACCCTTTACCCTTTTTTCTTTGTCTATTATCTTAAGTACGAGTAAAGTTGGAAAAAAATTTCATTCATAGACCAAGTTAACAAGTTAATCACATCTTTTGTGTTTTAGTGAGGAAATTTCAAGTAAAGTAACAAGTAATAACAAGTACTAGTGATGAGGAATTATTTTGGAATTGGAAGTTGGAAAGGACATATATTTCATTATTCCACTTATATTCATCATCATCTTGCAATCATTTTTGCATTGCATGTTTGCATAGAATATACTGCATATAAGATTTGAAACGCTACACTAAGGTTTTATTGGAAAAAACAGCCAATAGAGGCGATACAAGTGAATTATTTGATTGATTGATGATTTGATTGATTTATAAGTTTGAAGGATAAAAATTAAAATGAGAATAAGCTTAAAGAATTAATTAAAAATTATATTAAACCAAAAATCTAATGCTGTTTACATTTGGTGTGGATTATAACACACTTTTCACATCTTTTACTATAGTCAATAAAAATCTTAAATTTTATGAACTATGTCTTGGGATTTAATAATTTTTCCACTTTATCTTAATATGAAGAAATGATAAAGAAATATCCAATAACACATTGAAACTAATGATAACATTGTTGATTTAAAAAAACAAGAGGATTTATCTTAACAGTTAAGGATTCCATGAAAGTGGTTCAGTTACGTTTAGAATTATGAGAAACTTGGACATGCTATCCCCGCGTTCACACATATTCTTCCTTTTGGCACAAACCTCAGTTTCCTTATTATCTTCAAACTTCCCTTCGCTTCATTTCCTTCATTACCTTTTACTTCAATTCAGTTCATCATATTGATTAAAAAAAATTCAGTTCGCCATCTCCCAACATCCACGAAACTCCCTCAAGCTAAGGCAAGTCGTCCCGCCCTCTTTTCTTTCTTTTCACATTGCATTTTCTCCCACTGCTTAATCAAACGCATTACTTAATTATGTCAAGTTGTTAATTATTATATTCTTCCAGTTTATTATATATATATATGTAGGGCTATATTAATGCTACTAGGATAAGGTTATGCTAGCATGTTGCACAACTTCATGATTTATTAGCTTCCTTCCTAATTGTTTTTCACTTTTTCCTGTTCATTTGCTCTAACACGCTTAATTTTTTTTGGCCAATCTCTAACACGGTTAATTATTAAGTGGAATTGGAAGAGTTTAAATTAGTATGGCTAAAAGAATTAATTCGAAAAGTTGTTATGGTATGACTAAAAATTATTGGTGACGTAGAGTTTAATTTATTTAATACTCCCTCCGTTCCTAAATATAAGATCACTTTGGTTTCATGGACTCCCAAAAAAAGTCATGGTTCCAGACCTACTTAAAGTAGATTTGAATTACTCAACAATAACTTTAAAAACTACTCCCTCCGTTCCTAAATATAAGATCACTTGGGTTAACTTGGGGAGATTAAGGAAGACAATAAAATTACATGATCTTCCCAAGATCCCTTCAATTACTTAACTTTAAAAGGAGGAAGGGTTTTCAATGAAAAGAGGGAGTATAAGGGTAGTTTGAGCAAAACTTGAGATAAAATAGGAAGTGATCTTATATTTAGGAACTTATTCACTTCCCCAAAGTGATTTTATATTTAGGAACGGAGGGAGTAGTCACTAATTATAGTTCTCTTGGCAAAAATGTAATCAAAATATTGGCATGATAACAACAACTTATAATCAACGGAATTAAAGGGGTTTGACTCATAATTATGTGGATATGTGTTCAAATCTCGTCTATGTGAGGACCTTATTGGTGGACGTTCTGTAAGTATCTTTATAAGTGCTCTTTGAGTCCGAAGACCTGTCTAGCCTAGTGAACCCCGGGTCTCAACTCACCCAAACTTTTTTATATAAAAAAACAACTTTTTTTTATATAAAAAAAAAACTTGTGCCCGGGGGCGTATCTTGATGGTTTGAAGTGGATCCCCAAGATGTGGAACCCTCCATTTATCCCAAAGGTGCTAAGTTCGAACCCCCGGGAAGTCAGTCACCCCGTTTACGGGAATTCCGGCTGGCGACTCAGGATTAGTCTGCACCCAAAGGGTGTGGGACACCGGGGGAAGCAATTAAAAAAAACAACTTGTAATCAATGGAACCTGATTTTAATCTTAATCTTAATCTTAATCAAGTTTATTTGTTTGTCAACATCAATTAAGTTTTTTTATATCACATGCAATGGAATCAATCTTCCCTTGATCATATGATTACAATTCTTAATTATTATTATTTTATTTATTTTTGATCATAGAAGTGGAGTTGGCAACCAAAAACACAATGAAGAAACTAAGAAGAAAAGTCAGCAATTTAATAACCAACAACCTCAAGAAGCTCAAAAAAAACCAATCTATAAAACCCCTTCCACCTTCTCTTCCACCACCACTCCCATTTCCTCCGCCACCACAACCACCATTTCCGATGACTGAAAAAAGACCAAATTACCCTTTCATCTTCCCCCAAACCCAATCCACAGTCCTCCCAGACCCCTCAGCCTTCTTCTCCCCCTCCCTCCCCTCCCCTCTCCCCACAAACTCCTTCTTCCAAAACCTCACCCTCAAAAACGGCGACCAACCTGAATACATCCACCCATATCTCATCAAAGCCTCAAGCTTTTCCCTCTCTCTCTCATACCCATCTCGCTTTTCCTCTCCCTCCTTCATCTACCAAACTTTCACCCCTGACATCACCATCACTAGTACTAATCCCAATGGTAACACCAAGCATTTGATATCTTCTTATGATGATCTTAGTCTCACTTTGGATATCCCCTCTTCAAATTTGAGATTTTTCCTTGTTAGAGGAAGCCCCTATGTTACCATGTTGACTACTCAACGTACAGGGATATTGATCAAGACTGTCCATGCTATTTTGTCGTTTTCTTGTAATGATTCCATGACTAAGTTTACTGTGAGGTTTAATAATGGACAGACTTGGTTCATGTATGTGTCTTCTGGTGTTAGTTTTAGGCATTCACTTTCTGAGATTAGTTGTGATGATGGGTTTATGGGTGTGATTAGGATTGCTGTTTTGCCTGAGGAAAATGGTAGTTATGAGGGGATTCTTGATAGGTTTAGTACTTGTTATGCTGTTTCTGGAGAGGCTTTGTTGAATAGGCCTTTTTGTGTGGAGTATAGGTTTGAGAAGAAAGGGTGGGGGGATTTGCTTTTGTTGGCTCATCCTCTTCATGTGCAGCTTTTGTGTGGTGGTGATAGTTCATGTGGTGTTACTGTTCTTGAGGATTTTAAGTATAGAGGTATTGATGGGGATCTTGTTGGTGTGGTTGGGGATTCTTGGTTGTTGAAGACTGATCCTATTTCTGTGACTTGGCATTCTACAAGAGGTGTGAAAGAGGAGTCATGTGAGGAGATTGTTTCAGCTCTTGTGAAAGATGTTGAGGGGTTGGATTCCTCCACAATTACGACAAATTCGTCTTATTTTTATGGGAAGTTGGTTGCAAGAGCTGCTAGATTGGCGTTAATAGCGGAAGAGGTGTGGTTTCCTGATGTGATTCCTAGGATTAAGAAGTTTTTGAGGGAAACCATTGAGCCATGGTTGGAAAGGACTTTCAATGGAAATGGCTTTCTCTATGATCCTAAATGGGGAGGTCTTGTAACGGTACAAGGGTCTAAGGATCCGGGTGCGGATTTCGGATTTGGGATATACAATGATCACCATTATCATCTGGGATACTTCCTTTATGGAATTGCTGTTCTTGCAAAGATTGACCCCTCTTGGGGAAGGAAGTACAAACCTCAGGCTTATGCACTTATGGCTGATTTCATGAGCCTAGGAAGGAGTTCGAACTCGAAATACACGCGCCTTAGATGTTTTGATCTCTACAAGTTACACTCTTGGGCTGGAGGATTGACTGAATTTGCAGATGGGAGAAACCAAGAAAGCACAAGTGAAGCTGTGAATGCATACTACTCAGCAGCATTGATGGGTCTAGCTTATGGTGACACTCATCTTGTTGCAACTGCATCAACACTTGCAGCACTGGAAATCCATGCTGCTCAAATGTGGTGGCAGGTGAAAGAGGGAGATACTTTATATGATCAAGATTTCACTAGGAATAACAGAGTTGTGGGTGTTCTTTGGGCTAATAAAAGAGACAGTGGATTATGGTTTGCTCCGCCTGAGTGGAGAGAGTGTAGGCTTGGGATTCAAGTTCTTCCATTGTTGCCTATAACTGAGACTTTGTTCTCCAATGTGAAGTATGTGAGGGAGCTTGTGGAGTGGACATTGCCTGCTTTGAATAGGGAAGGTGTTGGTGAAGGTTGGAAAGGATTTGTTTATGCCTTGGAAGGAGTTTATGATAAGGAGGGAGCTTTGGAGAAGATAAGAAATTTAAAAGGATTTGATGATGGAAACACATACACGAATCTCCTATGGTGGATACATAGCAGAGGGGTTCAAGTTGAAGATGAAGATTGCTATGGTCATGTGAAGAACTGTTGGTTTGGTCATTATTGTCATTGAGGCTTGTTTAATTATACCCATCCATCACAAGTTTACTTGAACTTTTAGAATTTCTTGGGTTATACTTGTAAGTTGTAACAGTTACACACACGTACTATATATTCTGCACCATGTGGCAGGACATATGAATAAAAACTTGCAATATATGTACCCATCATCACGCGAGGTTCATCAGAGTCTTTCTTGCATATTCCACTTTTATTTTGTTAAACACCGCTGATAAATTCGGTATCTATTGACAACCAACTATTTCGGACTTGAGGGATAGGAGTGTTATTCACATAAAGAGAATTGTCCTCTCTTCTAATAAAAGTGTCTCTTGAGAGGTGAACACTTTCTTTTCCTAGGAGGTGAGTCCAGTTACAAGTTCAATCAACTACCCCTTAGTATTCCAATTTTTAACCATACATTATCTAGCAATCAAATATTTCAAGAAAAAAATCCAATTATCTTTCAAGACTTTTTGATTTTACTCAATTGTAATGTAATCTGTAAAGTTTAAATTGGTGTAACTTAACCCCTTGAACTTAAGCCTAATGAAACTGAATCTTTATAATAATTATACAATTTCAAATATTAATCCCCATTCATATAGCCTAGTGACTAAATTTTATACAATTAAAACCACATAATTAAGCTACACAGAGCCAAATTTTTGGGGGTTGAGTTTCAATTAGTCCAAAAGTTTAGGGATTGAAGGATTGCACTAAATCCAAGTTTATGGACTAAATTACAACCAAACTAAGTATATAGATCAAAAGATGAATTTACCTTTTTTTACTGCTGTGTCACGAATACAAAATGATGTTTTATGCAGTCTAGAGTTGGACCAAAACAATAATAAGAATAAAATACATCTATTGCTTAATACAATCGCATAAGGAAAAATGTGTGAAGTTCCTTTAGGACATCCGATAAAATTGGAACACTAGGAAGAAGATTTGCATGACCCCTTTGAAAGGATGACATGCACAAATCCAGAAAATGTGTGAAAGTTTTCAGTTTAATTATAAAATAAAATATTATCTCAATAAAAAAATTTCATTAAAAGCTCTAGCAGAGATGATTGATCCATCATGGTGTTTCATTTTTGAGATATACAAACTAATTTTTCTGAAGCAATACTGGGCCTTGGTAATTCAGGTTAGACCAAAACTATGGGCCTAAAGAGCCCAAGGAAGAAGATTAGTCTTTGACCCCAATGTTTGCCTCCAACGGTCCACGAATACGATCACACGATGAATCATCAAGTTTAGAGAGGAACCAGGCTTGTAACGTAGCCGAGCTGTTTATAAGATTGAATATTTTCTTTATTTAGTTTAATTTTTAAATAATATTTTGTAAGAAAAATGTTATTAGGGAGCAGACTGCGAACACTTGGGCATATTTGTTTATTAGTCAGCTCAACAAACCATAAACTTAGCCTTGAAGATGTATCATTGGCATTGGTGATATCGATTTGTGACAAAGCCAATATATAATAATCTAACACCATCTGAAATTCATAGATATCAATTTTTATTCAATTTTATATTATGTGCTGGTGACAATAACACGAATTCAATATATATATATATATATATATATATATATATATATATATATATATATATATATATATATATATATATATATAAGAAGGACAAATTTAATATCTAATTAAAAATCTTAATTATACTTAAACAACAAGGTCATCTTAATGTATTTTGATGAATTGCATGAATGGCATGTCTTATCCAAACTAAAAGTTCCATTCTATGAGATTTAGAATATCCAATCATCCTCTATTATTTTTTTTCATTAACAGTTGTAACCTATATCCATGATGAATATACTTAATTTTAGATTTTATGAAGTATTGTAACCATAATTTTATTGATCCATAGGGTAATAAACAAAATATCATAGTATATAAACTTAGAAAACAATTTAAAGATACTATAGTCTATGCTAAATCAGATTAAATTACAAAAACTCAATAAAAAATATTTTCAACTCTAACGCGGTGACATATAGTAATTTATTAAATTATGATTAGGTGGTAGCAGCCAGATAGGCTGAGCTGTACAGAAAATATATATTCCAAGAAGACACATGCTCTCAAGGATTTGTAGGTAAGTGATTTGTGAGTCTGGAAAAAGTCTTTCACTAAAATAAAATGTTAATATTTTATCTTAACATAATAAAACACAGTATATATAGTTCAAATTTGTAAATATAGACAAAAGATTATGGACCGTTTTGACAGAGATACCCACCATCATCAATAGTTGGTATGAGCTGGAATTCACCATCAAGGCATGCAAGTACCTTCTACCTTTTATGTTTTGGATGGATATGACTTTTTTTTTTTTTGACCTTTGATGGATCTGACTTCAGTATATTGCCTTTCACAAATCCTCAAACCACCATTTTGATGCTCAAAGTTGTGCCGATGAAGATTTCTTGCTAATAACCTCCCACCCCAGTCCAAAAACGGTAGGAAATTACCTAGTTCACACTTGGTGGATTAGGACCCAAATGCAAGTCCAATAAGAATTTGGGGCAAATATGTGAATATGGGAAAATTATGGGTTCAAGTGATTATTTTTCCCAAGTTGAGTATAACTTCCATTATGATGTAAGTTATAAATAGGGGAGAACTCTGTAGAAGAAAAGAATGTTCAATACAGAAAAAGTCATAATCCCCCCTTCTCTCTTTTCTCTAACTCTATCAAATGTTCCTGTCGTATAAATCGTAATTGGATCCCATAACGGTGATCTCAATTACGGTGATCTCAATTTTAGTACTTGAAGAATCCTACGGACTCCAGGTACGCCGGAAACCCAACAAAAACAAAAGTTGCATCATTTGTGACCACCGTAACAAATCATATAAACCTGGCAAAAAACAACTAATCATATAAACAGAAATGATCATATTTCTGTAAAAGGGTTAAAGATCACATTTGCCCCGCAAGGATCATATTTGCCCTTGATTTTTTTTTGGATCATATTTACCCCTGAAGTTTACAAAATGGATCAAACTTACCCTCATATCCTACATGTCCTGCCACATCAGCCTCCATGTCAAAAGTTCTTCCAGCTCATCATCTTCTCCATTCTTCCCTCTCTCTCCCCAGTGAGCCCCTCCTGCACGGTCCATCCCCTCTCTCCCCATCAATCTCACCCTCTCCCCAGATCCCTTTATCACCATTCCCGGCCCTTCATTTCTCTGCTTTTCTATTATTACTTTTCATTATTCATTCAACCATTCTCTATATATTCAAATACTTGTTCTTAGTTATTTCCTTCCAGAAACACAAACGAAGAAAGAACAGGCCATAGCTTCTACTTTCTTCTTATTCATCCCCATAAAAAGAACAGGTTCAATCTCTTCAATCTGTAAATGGCTCCCAAAACTGGCAAAACCAAATCACACAGAGGACAACGGAGTAGTGACAATGGTGCTGATGGGGGTGGATCGGAGGGGAGAAGGTGAGATTGACGGGAAAGGGGTCGGAGGGGGAGGGACCGTGCAGGATGGGCTCACTGAGGAGAGAGAGGGAAGAATGGAGAAGATGATGAGCTGGAAGAACTTTTGACATGGAGGCTGACGTGGCAGGACATGTAGGATATGAGGGTAAGTTTGATCCATTTTGTAAACTTTAGGGGTAAATATGATCCCAAAAAAATTCAGGGGCAAATATGATCCTTGCCTAAAACTTCCGGGGCAAATGTGATCTTTAACCCTTCTGTAAAAATATATATATTTGGGAGGGTGAGATTAAAAAGGGAGAGAGTGATTAAAAAACAAAAATCGTATAGGGGCATTAAATTATTAGTATATGTACCGATTTTTTTTTTGATCAGAATATGTACCGATTTCAGATGCTATACATAAAGGATATTTGACTTTGACTGTTTAATAATAATGCATTACTTGCACATGGGAATTTCTCATTATATTCATTCAGATATCACAAATGATTCCAAAACACTAATTTAATCCTAAAAAAGGTCAGAACTTATAAAAAATTTATGTAGCATTAAGTTCCCTCCATTATATATAGGGCAATGACCCTATTTTATATCCAAAGTAACCACCCTGGACCACCTACCACCATAAATTAACAGGTGGTACAATATTACACTCAAAGTACCAAAGTGGTCTAAAAATACCCTTAACCGACGGTCTTCAACGTTTGACCGTTAGTTGGATGATTTGGCGCCCACGTGTTATATTTTTTCCACGCGGCACCTGTGCAAATGCTACCTGGGCAATGACCCTATTTTATACCCAAAGTAACCACCCTAGACCACCCACCACCATAAACTAACAGGTGGTACAATATTACACCCAAAGTAACCAAAGTGGTCCAAAATACCCTCAACCGACGGTCTTCAACGTTTGACCGTTAGTTGGATGATTTGGCGCCCATGTGTTATATTTTTTTCCACGTGGCACCTGTGCAAATGCCACCTGGATGCCCACGTGTTATATTTCAAGCCCAGGGCAGAGACGCATATATGACAAACTTTTTGTTTAATTTTTGTTTAAGCCTAGGACATCGACAACAATTAGGGCAGCGATTTAGAGAGGAGAGTGCGAAATCCTTTGTTCATTTTGCGAAATCCTAGTGCGAATTCAAAGTGGGATGCATGTGTATTGAAAGAAGTGAAGAGATTCGTCCTCCAAGTTGAGCGTTGTCAGATTCCCCCATTGTCTAGCTCGAGCCTTTAGATAAGGTAAGGAATCTTTTGATTTTTCAAATGTCACATTTGGGATTGTTTGAGGGCTTATCTGTCATGTTCCCACGGTCGGTTGAGGGTATTTTTGGACCACTTTGGTTACTTTGGGTGTAATATTGTACCACCTGTTAGTTTATGGTGGTGGTGGTCCAGGGTGGGTACTTTGGGTATAAATAGGGTCATTGCCCATCCAGGTGGCATTTGCACAGGTGCCGCGTGGAAAAAATATAACACGTGGGCGCCAAATCATCCAACTAACCGTCAAACGTTGAAGACTGTCGGTTGAGGGTATTTTTGGACCACTTTGATTACTTTAGGTGTAATATTGTACCACCTGTTAGTTTATGGTGGTGGGTGGTCCAGGGCGGTTACTTTGGGTATAAAATAGGGTCATTGCCCTTATATATATATAGTACCTTTTTCTAACTAATTATAATTAATTAATTCATACTGTAAATATTTCTCCCAATACATGCTATTCCCATATCGTGTCCTTTTCTTCTTTACGTTTTGGGAAAAACTAAATCGATCATGTTATAAAAAAAAAAAAAACTAAATCGATCAAAACATCAAAATAAAGTCATCAAAATAAAGCAAAAAGCGAAAAAATAAAGGAAAAAGATAAAATCGATAGCGAAATCTGACACCAATAAAAATAGAAAACATTTAACATAATTATAAAAAAGGCTTTTATAATTATTTAAAAATGTAATAGTTTCATTATAAGATATAGATAGCTGATCTAAAACTCAATGAATGGAAAAATAGCTAGTTGCTGTACGTAGTAGTGTTGTGGCGTAGCAATGCACTAGCTCTCGGGCTGTGATTCCATGCTCATCACCCATGTTACTCATCACTTTCTCATCACCACAAATACACACAAAAATATAAGCACATGGTGGGTCCATAACCTCTCTCATAGTGGGGTCCACCATGTGCTTATTTGTTTTTAATGTATTTGTGGTGATGAGATGAGCATAGAATTAAAATACTATGCGTCTCAAGAGAAACTTAAAAATATTGCAAAACTGAGCAGTCACGTAAGCACCGTTCTAAGGAAAACGATCCATTAGAGAAAAAGTCAATTCCAATATTTCAACTCTTCATTCCTCAACATCGATGGATCGCTTGGCATGATAGCTGGGTGTGTGCTTGTGGTGGAATAGTATGAGACTATATATAATGGAGTATTCAGCTAGCAAATGTTTCATTTTTAGAGTGAATATGGATTATTTTTGCTACAATAGCATATGGTATTCAATGGGTTTTGAAATTAGCTTGCGATTAAGCTCTTCATAAAATTATTGTTGAGAATGACTGATGCGAATTGAATAGATATGCTATTGGACTTCTACTTTATGTTAATCATCCATTCTCTACTGGTTTAACATTCACACAACACTTAACAAGGAGGAGTTGAGAAGTAGATATTTTGTTGCGTGATCGTGAATCAAATTTAGTTGTGTATGCCAATATTATCTGGCTTCTTTATTCACGGAGTTAATGGTGTTTGCAATCTCCCCTCAATCTATGATTGGTTTCTTGAAAATGATCAAGTAACTGTCTAGCAAAGATGTCCCACACATGTCCGTAGACTTTGATTGAACATTTTGTATCCTTAATCAATCTTCACCAAATTTCAACATGATGGATCTTGATGCTGATGTAGGAGATTGACTATATGTAAAAGCTTTAGGTGTAATATAGCAGTAGACTACAATTTTTTTGGCCAAAAAAAAAAAGTAGACTACAATTTTATTCCAACTTTTTTTTATGCATTTAGGGGTGGGAAGCGATACAATAATTAATACTCCCTCCATCCAATAATATATGTCCAATTTTTTTGATGATATTGTCCTAAATTATAAATCCATATTTGAGTTTTTCAACATAATAAATAAATGTTTTCCAATATTGCTCTTACTAAATATTACTACCTCCGATCCTAAATATAAGATCTAGTTGACTTTTTTTTGGAGAGATTAAGGTTGCGAAATAGGTTACTAAATTATGACATATTTGATATATTTTTAGATTATCCATTAGTTTATAGATAAAATAAACTAGTCTAAGGGGGAAAACTACGTAAATAAATTTTAATTAACTTATTTTGCTTTTTTAGGATTTTCCTAAAAAGTCAACTAGGTCTTATATTTAAGACCGGAGGGAGTACTATATTTTAAAACTTTAGATCATCTTTATTTTTAGAGGGAGGAAAGAGAGATAACACTCTAAACAAAATATATATCATTTAGTCCCACACACTCTCTTTACTCCTTTTCAAATGAGGACATTTTTTAAAAAAAATTTTATCTCCTACAAATTATTACTTTTAACGAATTTTGACCCATTATTTTTTTGTCAATCACCGCCAGGTAATTTCGCGTCTATTGGCAATTGACTAATCCGAACTCGAGAAGTAAGAGTGTTACCCTCATTGACAATGTTGTCTCCACTCCCAATTAGAATGATTCCCGAAATTTGAGCAATACTCTTATCCTTACGACTTACGAGAGTTACAGCCCACCTACCAGTTAAAGCAATACATGTTCTCATGTCCTCTGCCAATGTTTGAATGTTTGAGAACGTGTTTTTGGGTTCACTTGTACAGTATTAAAGTATATTAGGGTGTGCTTGGATGGAGGGAAAATGGGAGAGGAAAGAAAATGGGAGAGGAAAATGGGGTGAGGGGGAGTATTTTCCCTTGCTTGGATGAGGAGAAAATGGGAGAGGAAAGAAAAGGGGAGAGGAAAAGTGGGTGGGCCACATGCCCCATTTTCCTCCCAAAGTTTTCCTCCCAAAATGGGGGGATTATAGGAGAGAGAAAAGTTACACATCATTGTCCAATGATCATGCTCCACCTCACCCACCCATTTTCCTTCCTTTCTATTTTCCCTCATCCTTCCAAGCATGATGAGGGATAACATTTTCTCTCCCATTTTCTTTCCTCTCCATTTTCTCTCCTCCCATTTTCTTTCCTCTCCCATTTTCCCTCCATCCAAGCAGACCCTTGATGTATAGGTCTTTTTCCATTGACTTGAGAAAACTTTGTTGTTTTTCAAGAAGAAAAGATTGAAAAAGAAGAAGAGAGAGAGAGAAAGAAAAGAAATGAAGTGAACAATTATTGCTTAAAATTCCTCCATACCATTACCACTTTTTCTTCAGCCACTGCATCTGCATGTGAGTGAGAGAGAGAGCCTCCACCTTCTCCTGAAGTGGCCTTCACGTTTTCTCCCCATTTTCCGCTAATGAAATGGAATGAACCTTTTCTCCACATTTCTCATTTTCCAACCTCCCAACATTCTATGCTCACACGCTTTTCCCCAACCCATTACTACATTTTCAGTTGTTTTTTCCCTAAAATTTGCTTCTTTTTTTTCTGGGATCTCCTCATTCTGCACTATAACTTCACTTTTTGTTCTTCATTTTCAGGTTTGCTATATGTTTCCCCTGAAACATTCAGCATTTCACTGAAGAGTATCATTCTGCACTGTTCATTCATATTTTTCTCATTACAATTTGTGGATATATTGCCTTTTATTTACCCCTTACAACCCACATTTTCCTCAATTGTCTCATGCTAGTCAACTTCATTGTTCAAGAAACTTGTGCATTAACTTGATCTGTATATTTTGTGCTTGACTTCTGATCTGGGAAATATTCACTGCCTTTGCTTAGTGTTTGTATCTGGAAAAGTTTTGACCTTTTGAGTTTTGATTGACTTGAGTGTTGTTAATCTGGTGAAGTAGAAATGGAAACACTTTAGTATATTTGATTGACTTGAATGTTGTTGATCTGGTGAAGTAGAAATTTTTGAAACACTTTAGTATATTTGATTGACTTGAGTGTTGTTAATCTGGTGAAGTAGAAATGGAAATGCTATAGTATATTTTGATCTCTCTGAAAACATTACATTCAATCATTGAATGGCTTCCCCAAATTCTTCCCCTTCAGCTATTCCACCCTCTTCAGCTCACACTTCCCCTTCAAATTCCCTCATATCATCACAACCTCCCACTTCTGATAATACAATTAGTAGTAGTAGTAGTAGTAGTAGTAGTAATAGTAATAGTAATGCCCCTTCTCCCTCATCACCTCCTGACCCTATAACCCCACCTCCCTCACAACCTCTTTCTCCTCCACCACTTACACCACCTCCAATTTCATCCCCACCACCCACATTGCCCGTTTCGCCCCCACCCGCATTGCCACCACCACCGGCATTGCCCGTTTCCCCCCACCATCCACCCACTTCCCTCCACCAACACCCTCAGCATTGCCACCACCATCACCATTATCACCCCCACCAACACCTCAATCACCTGTTGCCCAAATTTTATCACACACCACCTCCAATTGAACTCTCCCCTCCTCCCCATGTCTCAAAAGAACCTCCTCCTGCAGTCGATCCGCCTCCCTCTCGACGCAATTCACCCCCTCCTCCTCCAAAGAATGTCCCAAATCACCACCCTCTAGTTCCCCTCCTCCACCTGTAGGAAAGGCACCAGAAAGTGCTCCTGTGGTTACACCACCACCATCTGTTTCAAAGGCTCCACCTTCGCCTATTGTAGATACTCCCCCTCAATCTGTAGCAACACACAACAGCATCGCCTTCTCGTCCCTCAGTTCCAACTCGTGTGCTTCTTCTCCGCCGACTGTGTTGCCTTCTCCTCCAAGTAATTCATCTGCAGCTGGGGTTCCAGTTGCTGCGCTGCCGATTGTTCCAACTGAGAAGCCTACAGCGAAACCGACTGATGGTGATAGTGTGGCTGCGAATGCCCCGCCTGCACATTCGAAGGGGTGAATGCAGGAGGAGGTGTGGCTGTTGGTGTCATTATTGGTTTTGTTGCCCTCAGCCTTCTTGTTATGGCTGTGTGGTTTGTAAAACGAAAGAGGAGGCAGACAGGATCGAAAGGTGGTTATGCTATGGCCTCTCCATTTGGCTCATCTCAGAATTCAGGTATTGCCTTGAACATGGCCAACATTTAGGATTTTTTTTCCTTCATTGGTTTAAATGTATCATCTTTCTTGTTAAGCTTAACTATATGTTATTCAGATTACTAATATCAAATATTTTTAATTATATGTAAACATGAACTTTCGAATATCTGGGAACATAAAGATACTGGTTGCTGCATGCTTTGAGAAATAATATAAATAATTCAGCTCTATTGTTGTATTTCTTTGGTTGAGCCAGAAAGCTGCTTTAATAATGATTAAAGTTCTAATTGTTTATTGCCTTTAACCATAACTTCTTTTCCAAAATGGCACAACCTATAGCATTCGGATGTGGTCCTTTTCTGCCAAAACTTTTGATGCTTGAAAGGGTATATAATACGTTGATGGAGTTAGATATTATCTTTAAAATTAAAAAGAAATAAAAAATCGTCATCATCTTTGAGGCCCGTTGTTGTATTCTTATATGAGCTCAATGGTCTTGCATGTTAATGTAAGTTTTTATTCCATTCGTTTTTAGGTCTGTCTCTTTAGTTCTGAAAGTTACTGTCATTATCATTTTCTGCCTTTTAAATTTTATCTTGAATGAGCTTCCCTTGTTGAACTTAAAGCTCTTTTGTGCTGAACTTTTATAGGTTGCATTTTTCGGTCCTATACACCTCTGATAAGTTTTAGTAACGATGACCATGGAACTTGATTTTTTCATGTTAGACACTTTTTTAACTGGTGATATTTGAAATGCTTTTGTTTATAAATGACATGCAACTGAGCAGCTGGCTTACCTGTTATGATTGCAACTTAATGAGTAATAATTGAAAGTTCAAATGACAACTGGAATGATTTTTCTGAAACTACTCTCCTCCTCTAGGTACTATATTTTTGAGGTCACAGTCTCCAGCTCGCAATTTTGGCAGTAACTCCGGTAGTGATCTCATGTATTCTCCATCCGAGTCTCGTGGAAAAGGCCAGTCAAGATCATCATTCATGTATGAAGAACTTGTGCAAGCAACAGATGGGTTTTCAGCAAGAAACCTTTTGGGTGAAGGTGGATTTGGTTGTGTCTTCAAAGGTTTGCTCACTGATGGTAGAGAAGTTGCTGTCAAACAGCTGAAAGTTGGTGGCAGCCAAGGGGAACGTGAATTTCAAGCTGAAGTGGAGATTATTAGCCGAGTACATCATCGCCATCTGGTTTCCTTGGTGGGTTACTGTATATCAGAGCATCAAAGATTGCTTGTCTATGACTATTTGCCCAATGATACCCTTCATTACCATCTTCATGGTGAGAAATATATCAAGATAAACAATTTAAATGAATGAGTGAATATGATTACTGGACCAACTTTCTGGGTCCAAAAGAGTCCATATAACGTGACACAGTATAATTGAGATAGTTATCTATACTTCAAAATTTTGATCCAAAAATAAAATCATTGGAATATTTAACTTTTCAGGCGAAAACAGGCCAGTTTTGGATTGGGCTACTAGAGTCAAGATTGCTGCTGGTTCAGCTCGTGGAATAGCTTACCTACACGAAGACTGTAAATCACTTCCTTTTACTTAAGTTCTTCATGCTGCATATGCAATGCTTTTAACTTGAATTTCTCAATTGTGAAAATAGACCCAAAAATTAAGGATTTCCATGGCTATCCACATGCATTCCACATGCATTTCTCCATTTCTTGTGTTTTACAGCAAATATTTCCAGAAACAATTGATCTTATGCTTCACCTTATATCTTGGGCAAGAAGAATATTCCATTTTATATTATTTGTTTGATTTATTTAATAGGCCATCCACGCATTATTCACCGAGACATCAAGTCATCAAACATCCTACTTGACAACAACTTTGATGCTCGAGTAAGCCTTTACTATATCATTATTTTTCTGTTTCAAAATACTACAATTTTTTCATTTGAATTATTTGCTATAACAGCTAATGCCATATTGAAATTATAAGAATTATTAAATGCCTAAATCTATGTAATAATTCTCAAAAGCAATGTCAGCTCTAGCTGCATTGCTTTTTCAAATTTAAATTTTGCCTTCTACGTGCATTTTGTTTTAAGACTATTTTGGGTGTTTTATCAGGTTTCAGACTTTGGGCTTGCAAAATTAGCGTTGGATTCATACACACATGTAACTACTCGCGTAATGGGAACCTTTGGGTATGTCACATATGTGCTTATATATGTGTGATAATAATTTAATCTTATTTATACAATCAATTGTTCATTTATTTTTATCATATTTTTGTAATGCTTTCTTGGAATATGTCTATCACATCCTATTATGTATTTTGTATTATCAAGTACCATAGGTTTTGTCTGTTTGCTGGTAAAGATTGTATGAAAGGAGAGTCCTGCTCTAAGGATGTATGATTGAAAGAATTTCCTGAATTTTTTAGGTACTTGGCACCAGAGTATGCAACGAGTGGGAAGTTGACTGAAAAATCTGATGTTTATTCTTTTGGAGTTGTACTGTTGGAGCTAATAACTGGTCGAAGCCTGTAGATGCCTCTCAGCCTGTTGGTGATGAGAGCCTGGTTGAATGGGTAAGTTGTATATACTATATAGGCTTTAACATTGCTATACTACTTTTTTTCTCTTTTGATAATTATAGGAGAGATGATATCAGACCAATTGAAGGAAAATGAAGGGGAGGAAAATGGAGGGTTGTTGTTGGGAGGAAAAGAAATAGATAGTTTATTCAATCTCTGAGATCGGTAAAAGGTCAACTGACAAGTTTTTATAAAGACTAACATTGCATGCTTTAAACAGTGAAGCAGAATATTCCTTATACCATCCTTTCTTCATAAATCTCTCCAAATGAAAGTGAAGGTCAAGAAAATCAGCAGAAAAATATGTCCTAAATTATGAGACTTGATATCTTTCTCATGAATTCTCATCATATTTAGTTAGAGAAGCTTCTTGAGCTTTTTTACTCAAAATTCTTATTTTGCTTGTGAGTCCTTCTGCGTAACTTATTCTGATAAATGATTGACAGCCATAAAGAAGACATTAAAAAAAGGAAGAACCATGGTCATGTTAATATGACATGACATCAATGCATGCAGGAATCACCCTTCTGCCCTCAATAAGCCCCACCGCCGCCCCCCCCCCCCCCCCCCCCCCAAAATAAAAAGACACAAAAAAAATGTTTTAGAGTGTTAAATATAGGTAGCTGATGTGGGCCTAGGTTTTGGGTATATGTGATTTTGAGTTCTCATCACTGAATTATGCTAGTATAGAGGTTGAGGGATCAGTGTTTATATAAGTGGGGCTATAATGTTGTGACATCTTTTATCTAGAATTCTAGATAAGTGCAGTTGGATGCCAAATATTTATAACGTACGAGTTTTCTGCTAATTTATGATGAGATTGTATTCATGTCTGAGCTAGATCTTTTATTTCTCAGGCTCGACCTTTGCTTACTGAAGCACTTGATAATGAAGACTTTGAGATATTGGTGGATCCAAAGTTAGGGAAGAACTATAATAGAAATGAAATGTTCCGGATGATCGAGGCAGCTGCAGCCTGTGTGCGTCACTCTGCTGTGAAGAGGCCTCGAATGAGTCAGGTAATTTTGTTTTCTTTACCATGAACATTTTGCAAAGAATGCGTTTGTATTTTCTAAAAAAAAATTCAAGGAGTTAGCGAGCATTAAGTATGCAGGGGGGGCAATTAAGTCATGAGACCACAGGCAAATTCCTACTAAGAATGTATCTTGATGCAATGCTTTTTTGACTAACGTCTTGGATTTTGATTGACATTCATGACATCTGTGTTTGGTATGCTAATAGCCAAGTTATCAGGCTATCACGATTCCCTTTCAGATAGAGTGTGTGTGTGTGTGTGTGTGTGTGTGTGTGTGTGTGTGGTACATGAAAGTTTGGTGAATTGGGTCCTGGATTTATTGGAATCACAGCTTGTCTTTAGACTCAGCTAGTATTTATAGAGATACACAAGCATTGAAAAACATCTGACAAATAATTTCAGAAATACTAATAGCGCATGTTTCTTCTTGTTGCACCCAACATTGCAGGTTGTGAGAGCTTTAGATTTGATGGATGAATTCACAGATCTGAATAATGGAATGAAGCCTGGGCAGAGCTCGGTGTTTGATTCTGCAGAGCAAAATGAACAAATTAGGATGTTCAGGAGGCTGGCTTTTGGAAGCCAGGATTACAGTAGTAGTTATGTCAATGAGTCTCGTAGTAGCTGGAGAAGTAGAGATCAAAGTCAAGGCCACCCCACCACCACTTCCTTCTCCCAAAATACATCTGGACCATGGAACTTATAAAGTTTACATGGCAGCGGTTCCGTTTTCCCAAGTACTTCACTAGAGAGAGATCTATGCTTGTTTGGATTGGTTTATGTTAAAAGATTTTACGCTGTATGGGGTAAATGTGAGTTTCATCTCTTAAATTGCAATACACTTGTTTTAAGCTAAAGCAAACCACACACACAGAGATGGAGAGGAGTGCTTCCGCATCTACATGGGTAGAATCTACTAAAATGCTTCTCATATCTCTCATCAAAAGATCTCTTCTTACCACTCACCCAGGGGTAGCTGCTAATGCTGATAGAAGTTGAAGCATCACTTGATTCAGATGATTTACACGCAGATCATCACCAATTCATTGTTTTCTCTGTAAATTTCACAACATCATCACTATTCTTTCAACTTTTTTATTTGTTTTGTTTTCTCCCCTTTGACATGGTTTTGTAGTTTTGCTTGCCATAAGCTCTGCTGTTTTTTTGGTACTACAATGGCAAATATATCTTGCATATTAGTGATATTACTCCAGAGTATCACCACTAACGGAATGTATGTATCCTGGTTAAGCTAGAACCCTCCTATTATTCTTTTATTTGACAGTATTATTTTCAAGCAATTTATCTTGAACCATTGGTGATATTACTCTAGATTCTCATTGTATAATTATCAAGCAATTGATCTCGCCGCAAAATGTCATCAACTTCCTTGACAGTAAAGCTTGAGATTCCCATGTTAAAGCTCACAATTTTTTCTCAAGAACAAAATAAATGAAATTTCCTCCTAATTATTCTTACATAGTTAATGTAAAGCCTTGTTAGATCCCTTAATCTCAAATATAAGTTCTAAGTGAGACATGTTGCTAAAGATTATAGTTCTACCAAAAACATAACTACTAACATGGCAAAAACGACTGCAATATTTTGTACAAGAACATATATTGTGCTTTTACCTTCTAATTAAATCATTGATCTTGATCCCCTCTAACTTTATTATATTAGCATTGTTAGTGTCTGCATGTTAGCTAACGGTACAATTGAAATAAAATTTAAGCATGTAATTAGCATAAAATACACATAAGCACAGTCACCACAAAACAAGATGCTCTCAACAACTCTTCATCCCATGGTTGACTATTTCTTCTCCAATGGACTCTCAAGCTGCGTGTGTGTGTGGGGAAGAATCGTCCCATAAGCCACGTGACAACCACGGCGGCGACTGCACCGAAACCGAAAACCAAAACAATCCAACAACCAAAAGGGACAGAGCCACGGTGAGTGGAATCCATATGGGGCTTGACACTATGATCAACATCCACATGATGGTCAAACCCACTACACTGCTGACCAGGACAAGGGTGATGAGCACGAGAAGCTCAGCTTTGGTGAAGTGAGATGGTTGGAAAGGAAAAGACACAGGGATAGGGGAAGTGAAAATGCTCAAAAGGTTGGATGGGTTATGGAGTTGGCTTAGAAGGAAAGTGATGGGGTTGTTCATGACTGTGGAAATGACCTTTGAATGGTTTATCTTAGGAATAATTATTGATGATGTCCTTGACTCCATGTTTATGAATGTGTGTGTGTGTGTGTGTATGGGGTTGTAGAAAAGTGAAGCTGTGTCAATGATCAATAGTTTCAGAGGAAAGGAATGGAGTTTGGAGTTATGTTGTTTAGGTTTTAGAATGGGCTGATGCAGAGTTATGTATGGATGATGATAAAGGAGGGATTTATGTTACTATTAATTTACCTACATGTGCAAACATGTGTGTGGTTTCTCATCCTCAAAGGGAATATTCTAGAGTTGATGTGTGTGTGTATTTTTATATGGAATATTAAATTTGTATTTGGGCCTAAGTATGCCGAAAGAGTATGGCCCAACTTTCCTCCTTCAAGTGTGTATTTGTATTTTGGGATCTCCTAAAAATAATGTTTTAGCCTCATGAATCTGAATATTTGTAGGATTTCTTCAGTGAATCAATCTCATGCAAAGTGATGAAATTGTCCTCCAACTTTACGTCAGAGTGCATGTGGTTTCTCTTGCTCGAATGGAATATCAGTCTAGTAGAAAGATCTGTGCGTAGTCTCTCTTCTGTAAAGGATACAATTTTTGGTTGAGCGAGAGTGGGTGGGTGGGAGGGATCATGTTTATATAAGTCAATCTCATTTTATTTGGAGTGTTATTGTCTTACCCCATAGTAGAACTCAGCAATGTACCAAATAAAACTCAGTTTAGCTGATAAGAAATTGGTTCATTAATCTATACCTAAATAATCTCAAATTTCATTGTTAATATAACGACCTTAATTATTAGTAGGTGATATGAGGTTTTTCTTTTAGTATTCAGAAAACAAATAAATTAAACCACATTCCCTTATTCATGATTATGGGGAGGCTCTGAGCAAAAAAAAAAAATTTATGGGGAGGCTGAAAATGTCTTATAACATGGACTAAAGAGATTACTCGTAATATATGTTAGTATTCCGTCTATTTGGATCTTAAATAGATAATTAGTAATTGGTCAGGTCAATAAAATTGTGGATTACTATACTCTACATATTTAGATTTGTGTTTAATGAAATGGTGATCATTCACATATTACATTCCCATCAAGACAAGCCAACAACAAAAATACCCTAAATCCAACCCATTTACCTTAATTATCTAAATAATATCATGTGGGATAGCCTCAATCTGTGGTAGAATGTAGCCTCTCTTGAGCAGATCTAACACCCTCCATCTTCAACATCTCAAGGAGGATATCACTCCACGTGTCAATGGGCCCAGGCAAGCACCAATGAACACAATCATTGTACAAAGTCACATTCTCATTAGCCTTATGTCCATACCTACTTGGATGCCCATCAGGCCTCATCAACATGGCCTGTGTTGTATCAAAAAGCCTAAATCTCAAACCCTTCTTCTTTGCTTCTTTCATTGCACTCTTAAACTCCTCCATTTGTATCATATAAAACTCATAGTTCATCCCTTCCAATTCCACTTCATTGCTCTTAAATGGCTTAGTCCTCCTCACACAATTCCCACCTTCATTCCATTGCCCATTTTCAAAATGTGATGGTGTGAAAGTCCTCAAAAATGTGATTCCTTTGAAGTTTTTTGTGTTCATGATGGTCTTGAAAACAGCTCGAAAGGCCTTTCGGTAGCCATAGTACATTGTTAAATCAGGAACATTGGGAAGGAGGCAATAGTGGCATCCAACTATGGCTTGTTTCTCATAGAAGACCATTGACCTCATGAACCAATGGCCACCATTGAGTATGATGTAGTCAAAGTTGGCTACCTCATTGGCCCATCTTTCATCAGGCTCATCAAGGTAGAGATCGTACATTACTGAGTTAGATGGACCACTAAAGTTGGATTCTTTGGATTTGACAAGATGTGGTGTCCAAAAGGTGGCCATGGTGAAGTTGTAGCTTGGGTACTTCCAACGCTTGAAATAATCATCTTGTGTTAATGATACATCTACCGGCCATTCTGCCTGAAAAAATTGTTCCAAGACAAAGATTTAATGATAGCATTAGTTATGAGTTATGAGAAAAATTAAAATGGATTTATCTTTAGAAAATAAAATAACTCTTTTTGCAATTACTTAATTATATAATTATTCATAAAAATGAAGAAACATTCAAAATAGCTTTTATCATATATTTATAATATTTGATTCTAGATGAGTTAATACTTGGGTAAGATAAACATCATGACTAATTTAACTGAACGTGATCTACCGTACTCCCCACGATTCAAGAGCTAGACAATTAGTAACTTCTTTTATTTTTTTTTTGTCAATATTAACTTCGAAAAATTCACCAAATTTGTTATTTAGAAATATGTTGGTTGATCTTCTCAAAATATTCTCTTTTATAATATGCATTGAAAACTAAGTACTTTCCTGACACAAAATCTTTCTTAATATATATGTTATCAAAAAAGTTTGGAAAAATAATTATAAATTTGACATAAAAAATAAATGAACTGATGTGTTACACATTTTAGTATTAAGAAAAGCCTCAAGACTAGTTGATTATATTTAGGGTGGGGGAGTAGTATTTTTTTACTATAATTTCAGTTAGTTCCTCGGTAGTGAGGACTGAAGAAACAAAGCATGTTACGGTGTACATTTCCAGCTAATAAATAAATTATTTGTAAGAGAACTTTGAGGTATGAGACAGAAAGTGAGATTAATAATGCATTACAGTATAATAATAGGACAAATAATTTATAATCATGGTGGCTTTTCATCCACGTCATCTCCATTTAAATATTCTCGGCCCCATCAGATTTATCTTTTTGGTGGAATTCATAAAATTAAAGATCCATTTAATCACCCTAGTTTCCATTCTTATAGCTAGCAGCCACCCTAAAGTCTAAACCATTAACAAAATATTTAATAAAGGACACAGTTTGGCCTATAATTCAACCATGCAGATTTAAACAAAATACCGCACGCAAGTTGATTTGATTTATAATAATATTTCCCAAAAAAACTATTACTCGTATTATATATACCAATTTGATAATTATCTTTGATATATTGTTATATCTTATTGACGATATAGATTAATTTAGTGCCACTGAGATTTCGAACAGCTAAATTGCAGGTAAATTACATTTTAGGGCTTAATTAATCAAGTACCACTTAAATGGTAGGGCGATATTAATTAATATTACTACCATTAACTTATTTTTAAGTTATTATATATATCACTTAGGATTTATGCATTTTTGGAGGTTTAATTACCAAAACTTGATGGAGACTATGGCATGTACTTCGCAAACCCATGCTTGATTTGATAACAAGGTCCCTAATAATGCATGCATATCCTTTATCCAGATATCCTTCCAGAAATGAGAACAAAACAAACAGAAAAAACTAAGAGTAGAGGAAAAAAACAGGCTTATAACTAATAGTAATTGATAATAATTTTAGAAAGGGATGATAAAGTTTCATGTGACCAGTTAGGGAATTGGAAGACAAAGTAGAGACTTAACATTATGTGTTTGGCATATCAGAATGGGCAGACCAAGATTCCATGTTATCTTAGTATTCCTTTCTCTTCTTTTGTATGTTTCTTTAATTTTTGCACGTTACTGCCATTTTCATCATTGATTGATTATTAATTACCTAATCCTTGAATTTCACAATGTCTTAGTTCAACTAACCCTTATCTTTTAGTAAAACTAGGAGTCGGTGAGATTAAATATCATCCAAGCTAAGCAATTAGTGACATCTATTCTAAGGGTAAAATTGCATTTGATGAGGGCTCTGATAATTCATGTCATTTACAACAGAACTTATAAATTAAAATGAGTTGTATTATTGATTTTGTATAAATAATTCTGCTTCCTAGAAATTTTATATTTTATTTTCATAAATTAGATATATTTGGAATCATGAACGGTGAACCTATGGTATATGTAATCAGTACGTATATATCAATCATCAAGATGTAAAACTTCATTGACAAGCTGGTCAGGAGAAAAAACGCGAAAACTTCATTGACAAGAATAATGATGCGACATTATGACTTTTTGTTTGCGTGATAATTTGTGTCATTTTGGTTCTACAATTTGAGAAAAGATATATAGAATCACGGGCACAAACATATATATACTTGACGTCCCAATCAAGCACATCTTTTAAGGGAGAAATATAAATGAAATTACCTTAAACAACAATTTTACAAACACAAAATCAAAACTTAGGTTATTTTTATGCACAGTTTACTGCTATAATATTTTGACTATATTTTAGTCTACATAAAATGAATTTAAATTTTAAGATTTTTATTTAATTTTTTTAACTTAGCACTCAATTATGCAAAATCTTCACAACTTTATTTTTATATTCTGCCCTTGTTAAAAATTCAACACCTATTTTGCCGATGTTAAAATTTATCACTAAACCTATCTAGCCAGCTTATTTCATTTAATACCTAAGATTCAATGCCCAAATATTAAAAAAACACTGCAAGATTTGGCATTAAATTTTAGACAGAGATGTGAAAAGGGAAAGGGAAAAAGACAAAATGCTCAATATTTTATTTTTACCGACTAAAATCGCAAACCATTTATAATCATATCATTAAATTAAATTTTAATGTAACCAATAAGCACTAACAATAGCTAGTTATTAATAGTAAAAAAACACCTAAAAAACTGGCATTTAATCTTTATGGGATGTAAAAGAAGAATTTAAATACTAACCCTTGAAAGTAGGCAAATCATGGATTGCATCTGATTTCTGCCAATGGAATCTCCAACGAAAGCCATGGTTTTACCTCTCACAATCTCAAGAAACTGAAAGGGATTGAAAATGGGAAGATCACAAGCATTAGGTTTCCATTTCCATTTCATGAACTCAGAATCTGGCCGTCCATATTTCATACAATTTTGGTGTTCATGTATGGCCCAACATGTTGTGTTTGAGTAATATGGAGCCTTAGGGTTTGGAACCCATTCACCATTGAAAAGATCACACATGGTTATAGATGTTGATGGTAGACTCTCTCTTGCCGTTGACTCGCCAAGACCATCATCAAATGATGATGATGAAGGAGATGAAGGAGGAGATAATGAAGAATGGTTATTATTGTGGTATCGGAAGATAGGATTTGATAATGGAGAGATTGTAAAGAGAAGGATGACAAATATTGCAAGTAATGTTACTTTAGGGATCATTTGTTTTGGGCTGTTCTTCCCGAACATGAGTTCCATAACGTGGAACTTCATCTTTGAGAGATCAGAGAGAGATCGAAAGGGGAGAGAATCAATGGAGTTGTCTAGCTTAGATCTGTTAATATATATATATTTTATGTGTGTGTGTGATGCGAGAGAGAGAGAGAGAGAGAGAGAGAGAGAGAGAGATTAGATGGGATGGATTCGTTTAATAAATAATCTTTTTTAGAGATTTTGTAATGTACAAGCCAAGTCCTGTTTTTTTTATCAGAAGTGTATTTTGGGCCACCATAAGATTTATGTAATGTTGCATATTATGTCTTTGATTTTGTAAATTGTTTTCTTCTCTAATCTTTAAGCTTTTTAAAATAATGTTAATGTTAGAATAAAAAGCCTTCACAAAATATTCGCTTAGAAAAAATTACCATTTTAATATCGCTGGTCATGGTGGAATTAGAGATTTAATTATAAACATATTTTATAATTAAATTTGAAGGATTTAAGTAATATATCATATTAAGTTAGAGATCAAATGTTTACTTTTAAAAACATATATCAATAACCATCTATTAATCATTAACTGGCTCAAGGTAATATGTCCATTGTTTAGGGGAAAAAGAGGGTTCGTTAATTAGTAGAGTTCGGCTAAAACACCATTGGCCATCATACCTATTCAACTTTATAAAATCTATATATCTCATAAACCATTTTTTACTGTTCATTGAGCTGATTCGGATTTGGCTTCTCTCTTATTATCACTATTCATTGAGCCGGCTTTTATTTGTTGAAGCTACCTTTTATCTTCTTCCCTCATTCATTGCATTGAATTGAATGGGGTATATGTTATTTATTTTATATTAAATTGTAATGTAATGTTATTGCTTTTATGGGGTTTTTGGTATTTATGGTGGCCCTTTTTTTGCCATGCTTTTTATCTTTATTTTGCTCTTGGTTAAAGTATATTTTTAGTCCTTATGTTTGCATCAAGTTTCAATTTAATCATTTATATTTGGAAAGTATACACTTTTAGTCCTTTTTTGTTAACACCGTTAGTTAAAATTAACGGAACATGCTAACTTAAAAATTTTAAATGGTTATTAAAAACTGAAAAAATGTCAAGATTAAAATTTTTGCGTGTAATTATTATTATATTTTCAAAATTTATCTTTTTTGGTCCCAATTTAATTATAATATAATCATTTAAAATTGTTTAAGTTACTATTTTCCGTTAAATTAAACTAACGGTGTTAACAAAAAGTATAAAAATGTACTTTCCAAACATAAATGATTAAATTAAAATTTGATGCAAATATAAGAGACCAAAAGTATACTTTAATCATTGCTCTTCGAACAACTCCCCTTGTTTTGACTGGTGGAAGGCTTATGACATAGACCCATTATTATTTGGTCGAAAATGAGAGACCCATTTCACAATGAAGAGAAACTAGCTATTTGATAAATTGGCTTACATGGGAGGGTTCTCATTGTCTTTATTTTCTTTTTTGGCTAGGTCTCTACTTTTGATTTGATTCAAGATTGCATACCAGGAAATACCAAATCTCCATTTGCACACTTGAAGGAGTAAACCAATTTAAACATATTGCTAACTTTGTGTGGGCTAGCTATTTGAGCTTTAACATGTTATGCTTGTCTCTCCTCTAATGTATTTTTCTGACAATCTGAAAAAAAATCTTAAATGCTTAAAGAAAAATTGTTACTGCTGCTAAATGCTTAAAGAAGACCTGTACTGCTTAAATGCTTATATATCTTATTGATTTTGCCTCGAATAGGGATATATATGAGATTGATTATGTTTAAATAATATATGAACCCCAATTATAAAAAGGCATAAAAATTGAAACTTTGATCATCAAATAATCACTAACCAATGGGAAATGAACTCAACAATTGCAAAAGCAGCAGGCATATCCTTCATCATTTTTAATATTATCATTCACATGAGATTTGTGTTATGTTATTTGTAATTTTAGCCTTCACAACTTGTGTAGTTTGATGTTATGTATGAATGTCCATTGTTTACCGAATATACTTCCGTGCAAAGCGTAAGGGAAACTGCTAGTTTAAATTATGTAGATCTCACGTAATTCTATATATAGCGTATAACTTTTGTTACCAAGAAGACTCTTTATAAGATTTACAACCTAAGTTCCTTTTAGTGAATGGTTGAGTTAATTTTCAATATTTAATTCATATATTTTTTTTCATTCAAGAACTTTTTCCTTTGGGATAATGACCACAATAAATCTAAGCCTTTTGGTGTTCATGTATGAAATATTTAATTCATATACAACTAATGCGTCGCATAATATTGAATTGATTATTTTTTGTTCTGTGTGTGTGTTGGGCCAAAGGTTCAATATGTACATGTATTCACACACATATATATAAGGATTTTAATAATTAGTAGTCACGTGACGCATCCCATGAATGCTTGTGCTGTGATTTGATCTCTCACATCTTCCTCAATATCTTGTGCAATGTTTTGGGTTTCCAAATTAGTAATAGTATTTTAGTTTCATGAAACTCAATTATGAAATAGAGAAAAGTTGGACTTTCCTTTTCCATTATTGCAAGATTTAACTAGTTTTGAATTTTCGACAATTGTCCTGGGAAAATGACAAATAAAGACTTCTGAATATTTAAAAGGACAAATAAGAAACTTAAATTTCCAAAAAAAATAATTAAGGAACTCAAAGCAATTAAGAAATTAGACAATTGTTAATTAATTGATATATTTCATTTGTTAATAGATATATTTCAGTTGTTAATTGTCCTCTTGAAAATTTGAGTTATTTACTTGTTCTTTTGTATATTCTAAGTCTTTATTTATCATTTTCCTTTAAAGAATGTAGGCCTATGAAGGGTCACTTCACTTGATATTCTATCACACAGCTATCACAAAAAACACATGCCTACCACTCACCTGCATTTGACGAAAAACATGGACATGAATGCTTTGGTTAAATATGCAAAGCAATACTCTAATCTAAATATCACCGAATCACCACAAGACATGCTAATCGAGATATTAAATAGAGTTGCTAAAGATAGCATGACTAGCCTCACAATTACTAAAGCATCACGCAAAATCTTCACTTTGGGAGAACACAAAAGTGTCATCAAACATGCATCCATCATTCAATTCGCACCATTATATTAGTAAAACGCAAACTTGACCTCTGTTTAGTAAATGAATTTGTAGACACTTCTTCGTTATGGAGTCCACAATTATTTTTTCACTGGTGGAGAATGGCTTCCTGGATATAGAATAATGGTCGTATGAGCAACAAATAATCACTTTTGACATGCAGCATACTAGTTTCCTTATATATGGAAACAAATTGGGAGAGAGGAGAATATATTTCATATTATGAATACATTTAAGAGGTGGCCATATTGGGTGTGAGGTAGACTTAGAACAAGCCGACTTTATACTACTATAATGTTTAAGGCATGCTCCAAACAGATCATCATTCCTGATTCTTGGTATTTGAATAAGCCAAAAATATATATACATTATAGATTATGATTTTCAAGCCAAAGCAGATTCCATTTGTTAACCATGTGGCTTAGACCTTGAGATCCGTTGTGTGGTTCACACAGATGCTTCAAACAATCCACTTGATCGAATGGAGAAAAAATGAAGAACAAATCATCAACAGAAAGCATATAATTTTGTTTTAAATCCTTAAAAAACATTTTCACATTATTTCTTTTCAAAAACATCCACACACATAGTATTCGTCTAGTTTAATTTTTATATCCTCATGAGTTTGTCTATTATTAAAACTATTGTGCATATATCCTCATGGTATTATATATTAATATAAAATATGGACTTTATAAATAATATTGCATATTCTCAAAAAAATCTAATTGAATTCCCTTTCTTAATTTATTTTCCAGACAAGCTTTCACTTCCACACATATTTCACCCCCTAAATTTTAGTAATACATAGTTAAGTCGAACGCAAATATTGAAAAATGAAAATTCCTGTAATTACTCTTTCATAATGCATAGTAAGCCACAATTACTGCAGAGACTATAAGAATATCATATAGGGCTTTGTTTCCAATATTTAGGCCTTTTTGCTCATATTGTTTGCACTGATCCAATCCACGAGATTTTATAATAACTCTAACTCTATAGATCAGGAAACATTCGAAGGCTAAATGACTTAATAATTTATTTCGTATTAGTTCGTGCACAAATAGTTTATTCAACCTATGAGTTAAAAAACCAATGAACCTCGCTTGAATTGTAAGCATTCTTTGTAATAATCAGCTACATAAATAGTTGATTCAATGATACTCACTTTATTATATCCATGAGTAGAGTTCATTCTCTTTATCATGATAGTTCCTTTATTTCAACATTTCAGAAAGCTCCAATATAATAATTCCGGGGGCAATGCTATCACAACTTAAGGTCGTCCAATGAGTGACTTAGAAGCTAAGGTCGTCTTGGCCAATGATCTTATGGTCTAGTGGTATATATATGTGTCTATAATGTCACCAGATCCGGAATTGGATCTCCACATTCTTCAAACATCAATTTTTTTAAAACTAAAGAAGATAAGGTCTTAAGTATCGATAGATTACTGTATGAAAAACATGTCAGATATGCTCCACGAATTTAAATAGGGCTTACTATAGTTCAAATGATACTCTGCACGCTTGTCTCGATATGAGAAATCACCCATGATTTATTTTGGGTATGTGTCCCCATTTTTTACACGTTTTACAGACATAACACGGGTGGCTTCATTAAACAGGCAATTATTTGGGATGTCACCACTAGTGGTTTGTGCGACTTTCTCTTGTTGCAATAATACTCTATTTCAGTTGGCAAAAAAAAAAAATACTCCATTTCCGATGAAGCCTCTTTTTTTTTTTTGTTAGAGACAGACATTTGTTTTAACCTTTTATAGAGTTGATACTTACAACATATCATGCCTTAGTTTGATGTCAAGATTATATTCATGCAATATTAATGCAAGTCAAAGTTAGTTAGTTGTCCTTGAGTCGTTTTACCCCATCAAATTATTAGATATGTCTTAATTTGGCCATTAGTTTTGGTAATTTTTAACAGTCACATTTAAAGGTTTTATATTTTACCAACAAAAGTCGGTCCAATTAGTGAAGGGGTTTGACTCATAATTATATGGTTGTGGGTTTGAATCCCGCCGATGTGAGGACCTTATTGGTGAGCAATCGATAAGTACCTTTGTAAGCGCTCTTTGAGTCTAGAGGTCTGTCCTAGCTCTAGTGAGCATGTAGGCCCCAACTTACCTAAATTTTTATGTATAAAAAATGTTTTATATTTTGTCAATTAAACTTTTTAATAACAAATAGGGGTCTAATGTGTGCTCGTTTTATGTGTGTATCTTTATACGCTTCTTTTTATACACAATATAATTTGAGTATTTCACTGAAAAATGATTTGTATAACGCAACACTTTTCCCTCGCAATGTAAACGAACTTCTTACCTGGTCTTTACAGCCACTCACATTCAATGACTACGAAAATACATATCATTAGATATTATATATATAAGTACCTGGAAGAATATTGGCAACAATTTTCCCTTGTTATATGTTTATTATTTCAGCCTAAAGTATTTACAGCATTTATTATTTATCATCCACATACTAATAAAAGGTAGACTTCAAATTAAAACAAAGAAACTAATGCTTTATGTGAAGAAGATTCTTGAAAGCATGTCCACATCGATCCTCCATTTTCTTTTCTTTTCTTTTCTTTTTAACTCGAGTGTATCGTTATAACCATGTTTTTGTATGGATTAATATAAAATTCGCCGAAAGATATGATCGTCATAGTAATGGGCCAGCGTTTGATATTATTCGGCCTCTGACAAAGAAGGATGCAGTTTCTGTTGGGCTCTTGCGGTTAGATGAAATGACACTTATTGGGGGCAAAACGAAAACGCTTTGCTTTATGATTATTGGAAGGGATTAGTCTGAAATCCAAAGTAACTTGAGAATCCTTAAATCTACTAAAACTTTTGAACCATTGTTACGAAAGACTACATATTGAATCAAGTAATGGTTAGAGTCAATGGGTGATTGATTTTAATAAGAAGAATTAATTAGTTATTCACAATATAACAAGCTAATGTTTAATTTCCTTATTAAAGAGGTATCCACTTTTAATATCTAACCGTTCTTCCAACAAAATTCCCTATTTCGTATTCTACTAACAAAAAATGGTTAAACTAGTAGAATAATCTTTAAAAAATGTTATATATTGTGTCTTAACTATTTATCCTCGCTATAATCTGCTAACATCTATATCATGTCAGTGCATATATAATTCTATGAACTCAAATAAATATTAAATGAAATTGAAGGGTGAAAAATAAACCAGATGAAATTGGAGGTGTCAAAAAATATAACTCCCCTGGCTAATAAAGTGAATTAGAAGGGAATGCCAACCTATTTAAAATAACAATTTTTAGAGAAATAAATTAGAAGTAAAAGTATACATACATTCATATAATAAATGTAATGAGATCAGTTATATCGTATTTCTACCCTACAAATAGGGTTAGAGAACTATTGCAGAAATAGTTAAGCCGCAACATATTTTATTTGTGAATTAAAATTGAAAAGGAGAAACAAAGTACTCAACCTTTGATCTCTTGTAGCTTTTTTATAACAAACTAAAATTTCTGGTAGCTGATTGATTTCTAACTTTTCCTGTCCACTATTTAAGATAGTGATATCTCTTTTTTATGTGTTCCTAAAATAAACAAATTAGAAAATTAAACAACTAAGTATGGTGTGGAATTCCATCACAACAAGCACCTGTAGTAGATTAAAAAACTGGACCACCCTATATTCAATATTGTCAAGTATTTGAATGCATGTGTTAACTATCTGACAAGAAGTTAGAAGAAAGTGTACGATCACATTTATTGAATAATTAAGGGTCATCTTAGATTGTGGTTCTGATTTTTGTAGAGCTTAATACCACTAATCTCATCCAAATATAAGATATCTTCCAAAAAGTCTTTATATACTGTAAGAAAATTATGTTTTCAAAAGTACCCTTTTCAATTTATTGTAGAAAGAAATTATGTATTATCACCCAAGAAGAAAGAAATTGCATAATAGTAAATTAAAATTAATAGCTAATAACGATGATCTTACAAATAGTACTATTTCTTTTATTATTCCTCTAGTCCTAAATATAAGGAAGTAAAATAGATTATTTACTTATGGCATATTTGATATATTTTTATATTACCTATTGGTTTATAGGTCAAATAAATTTAGTTTAAGGAAAAAAAATTAGGTAAATCAATTTATACATGACTTATTTTACTTTCTTAATTTTTTTTAAAAAAGTCATCTAAGTCTATATTTAGGGCTGGGGGAGTACATATTTTATAATACAAACTATTTTAAATATTTTTCTTACTACTTATGAAATATTTATAAATAATTTATACTAGACCTTCACAATCCAATTAAAGAAAGACTAAATTTGTGATGAATCATACGTGCTAAATCCGTCACAAATGCCCACAATATGTCATGAAACTTTTGTATATCTGTCTCAAACTTCATCATAGTAAGTTCCTCTTAAATTTCATATGATCTAAGAATATGGGTACATAAATTTTAACTTCTCATTCAATTTATGTGAAATGGGCTAAAGCTACTTTATAATAAAACTAGTTGGCTCAATTTGTACATGCTTTAGTAAATAATACTCCTTCCGGTCCTAAATATAAGACCTAATTGACTTTTTCTAGAAAATCCTTAGAAAGGCAAAATAAGTTAATTATAAATTGATTTACCTAATTTTTTTCCCTTAAACTAGTTTATTTTACTTATAAACTAATGGATAATCTAAAATATATCAAATATGTCATCATTTAATAACCTATTTCGCAACCTTAATCTCTCCAAAAAGTTATTTAGGACTGGAGGTAGTATTATGTTCGATTCATGAAGGTTCCCCTGATTTCCAAGGAGGCGATTTGTTTTCCAGATGTGTCTCATATCTTGAAAATTTAACTGTTTGGACAAGTTTTTTTATATATCCACATTTTTGAATAATATGATATTTTAATGGCGAAATTTACAAAGAAAAAAATATGAAAACAACAACCAAGTCTCTTAACCATCAAATGTTATTAAATACCTTTTCTGACAAAAAAATTATTAAATACCTTAGTAACATGTGAAGTTCAAATATAAATTGAATTTTGTCAGTAATTATTGATACAATTAATTGAGTTGTTAATGACAATTCTTCCACCGTCTAATTATTATTGACAATTAACATTAACAACTATTGATGTATGGTGATTTAATGTCACAAAAGACTTCTATGAACTCCAAAGTAATTATTTGATGGTTTTAAGAGATCCAGTCAAGGTTGTTAAACTCGTGAGTTTAAGTAAACTCGTGAAAAGAAGGTAAAATCGGATTGTATAAACACGAATCGTAAACTCGTAAGAGTCTACTTTCATTAATAAAATGTGTTTCTTGTAGAAATTAACAATAATTTGATTAAATATATTTTAAATATAAATAGTTGATATTAATTATATCAAAATTCATACTTTATGAACTTTAATGGATAAATTTCTACTTAATTTATATAAAATTTATTGAATTTGGTCAAATAAAAATAATTAAAATAGGTTTATGAGCAAGTTAACACAATTTTTTGTAAGGTAGAAACGTAAAACGGTGAATTTAGCATGTAAATACATAAGTTTCTACAAAATTTATTCCTACTTAAAATTTAAGTGACTCGTGACACGTTTTGGTCAGGTAGAGCCGTAAAAGCGGTAAAATCGGAGTGTTAACTCGCGAGTTTACCAACAATGATTGACACTCACCTAGCCATTACATTGTTTGACTTTTCTTTTCACATTTTGAGAGGGTGATTTGCTGTGCAGATTTGATCTGGGTTCTAGTAACGCGACTTTGTGTGAGCTGAATACTCTAAAATATTTGGCTCCAAGTTTAAGATTGTTATTATCATAGCTTTGTTTGTTCTTGTTTCGTTACACGAAATCTGTTTGAAGGCTCTAGGATTCGGAAATGCTGGTGAGTTGGACTACTACCTTTAGTAAGTAAATTTGAGTGAGACAAAATGATACCAAATTAATCAAAGCAAGGGACAAATACATGAATCAACATTGATTACAAAGATTATGTTGATAAAAACATAAACATTAAAAACAAATGTATGTGTTATATACTTCTAAGATATGGACAAAATGAGTAGATAAGTATAATTATGATCCTCTGAATCATATGAATGAATCATATGAATGGACTCTTTGTATTTAGAAAGAGAAATATGAGAAAATTAGTTAAGAGATATAAACAAGCACGAAATAAAAAAAAGTTATATGCATGGATAAAGAGGGGAGTATTTGATTAAAAAAGTACAATTAATAAATTGTCACAAAATTAAAGAAAAAATAATATGTAAATAGACACCACTTGTGAAGAAAAAAAATGGATATACATGAATTTATAATTGCCAAAATCAATTATGAACCCAATATCAAATATACAGAACATGTCAACATTAATTATGAACAGAAGAGCAAGGTTACTTCATAAGTTACCAAAAATTCCTCTTAACAAAAACAAATTTAAAAGTAATTAATGGATAATGAGATAATCGTGCTTTAATTTTATAGCTTGATCCTGATATGACACAATGACACGTAAAGAAAGAGGTGTTTGATTATAAAATAATCATAGTTTTATATTCACAATCGATTTTAAGATACATACTGCAGGCTCAGATAATTTAGATATGTTGAATGTTGACTTACAGAGATATCCAATTTCTTGGAATCTAATTAAGATCTCTTAATCTAAGCACTATCAAGGGACCTTCAATATAATCAACAGGAAATATAGACAATTAAAGCTGAAAAAATATTTTACAATAATCAACAATAATATATTGTAGTATTTTCTACTATCAGAAAAAAATAAAATTAAATGTATATTTTCTAATTATAGTAGATATTGACCATTTCGTAAACAAATATAAGTGTTGAGATATATAATTTAAAAAAATTTAAAAAATGTAAGAAACTATGTCGTGGTCAAGTGGAAAGACCAGTAGACCACTAACCGCTGTTTTTAACCACGTTCAAAAAATTTCCAAATCAAGCCAAGGCCCGATTAGAGATTTACAAATAGTGTATCCCAATTTTGAAATTGAGTATTTCACATGAATGAATCTAAATGGAATTTTCCTTAGTTCAAAACTCATCAATATTTTTCTAAGTAAAAATATAACTACATGCATATCTCGTTATGAATAGTACGTATAATAATTTTTCTTAAATAAGATTCTTACCATTTATCTCCCATGTTACCATTTTATTCTGTATTTCAATAAAAAAAAATCGTCACCTACAAAGGGAATACAAAAAAGACCACATAATTTAGCCCGAAAACTATTAACTAACAACACATATAGTTTTTTTTGTTAAAAGTGTCCATGTGGTTATGAAAATGACACAAAAGTAGAGACATTATATAGTAGTTAAGATTCTCGAAAGCTGTTATTTTTCGACCAGGTTGTCAAAATCATGGATTTAAGTAAATTCGTGAGAATAAGATAAAGTCAGGTCGTAATCTTGTAGGAGCTTATAAATACATATTTCCAGTATATAATTGATAAAAATACAAAAATAATGAAATTGATGTAAAATGTGCTGAAATGTCATGAAATCTTAAGAATTAATAATCCCTTACGTTTTTTTTCTTTTAGTTGACTTTTTTGAATTTCTAGAGTAGACAAACTTTTGGATTTTCAATAAGGCACTTTTCTTTGGCAAAAAAAAAATAAGGCACTTGTGTCAACTAAGATGGCTGACGTGTCTAATTTCATCAAACATTACATGTCTTAATTACTGGAAACTCTCAACATTTGAAAATTAATTGCTATATAAGGATTTCAAAGATATGGTCACCTTTGCGCCATATTCATGACCGCATGGACACTTAAAAAACAAAATGTGATGTTGGTTGTACCTTGAGTCATAGTATGTATGTGACCATTTTAATCTTTTCCTTATAGAAGGTAATCATACACATTAGACTAACTAATGTGCCATTTCCAATTTTGTATCTATTTAAGAAATAGAAAATATAGGATATAATGTTGGAAAATGTAGAAAAGAGTATATGAAATAATATTTCATTATTTACATTATTATATAAGTGTAACAAAATAATTATTTAAATATGTGAGTATGTAATGGCATAAATAATACTCAAATTCTTAATTAGTATGTAAAAATCGATTAAAATGGATTATTTATGAATAGTAAGATAGTGGTGGTATGTGGTATCCAAACGACATATCATTTTAATTTCCTCATATAATGATATGTCAATTAAAATTGAAATTTGTAGGTCGATGAGCAGAATTAGTAGCATGAAGGGAGCAATGTTTACAAATGCAGTGACCGTTGACGCAACAACTAGGGAATCCTTGACACATCGAAGTACAATTTATCATTTTTGGCCATTACACTGGTCCTCTTCCTTCTACTTTTTCTCCTCCTCATGACAATATATGTCATTGTTTCATTATATCATCAATTTACTCTTGGCTAAATTGTGTATAATTAAGCGCTTTAACGTTATATATAGACATAATAGTTTCCCTAACATTCAAAACTTTACAAACTCTCTACCATACAAAGATATATTCAATTATTTAATAAATTTTTACATCACTTCCACCAATCACAATTTAATTAACTTTATGGATATACCTGTATATGACTAATATAAGTTTTAGAGGGTCATATACTCACAAAAATAAAGTTGATTAAGAGGTATATATTGGTAAAAAAAATTAAGACGTATGAATTGGCATGGTCGGGTTATATACTCACAAATTTGTACATCACTTCCACCAGTTACAATTGCTATGGCATGGTACTTGTTTTCCGATTTTTGTCTGAAAAACGCCGATATGTTGGTTATTTTCAGTGTTTTCGGCAAAACGCTGGAATGCTTGCACGGGTAATAAGTGCCAAATTTTTTGTAGTGTACCTCTCTCAGTGATATATACATATCTCGATCACAACATGATTTAATGATTTATCATTTATGCCTTGGAAAAATCAAATGTATCTAAACATGAATTATGAGTATAACTCTGTTGCCTATAATGTTCGTAAATTTCTTTGGAAATAATTTCTACCAAATCTCCCTTGGCAGGGAATAAGTTATGCCTTTATCATTAGAACTTTTCTAAAATGTGATTAACAATATGTTGTTTTGTGGTGTCATATATATCTAATATTCATGGTCTCAACAATCATCAATCATCAATCATATCATTAATTCAAGATTGCAGGGATTTAAGCTAGTGGTTTCCCAAAGGCGTTTTCTTCAAATTCCATCACCTCGTGATGATATAATTGTCTCAATGAAATCAAATAAAAAAAAAATTCAAACCGAGCAAATAAAATGAGATAAAAACCAACTCTTTTTCCCCTTGAAAATATATAGCAGCAAAGCCCAAAAGAGTATTTGACAAACATCAATTATTCATACAAATTCCATAAGATTTATTCGGTGTACTTCATAGACACAGAAAAGATCTTCAAGTGCTATATGTACCATATGATATGTAAAACACCCTTATATATAAAGATTTATTGTTGCTCAGTTCAGAATAAAGTCTGAATTTGTTGCTGCTTTAGTTTTAGGTGGACAAACACAAAAGCCTCCTACACACACAGCAGGTACAATTCCACCATCACAACCTATGAATTCTGTGCAATCATCAGATGTGTAACAACGAAGGCGTTCCATCATTCTTGCATTATTAATTAACGCTCGTGCCTCCCGTCCTGCATCCAACATATGTATATATATAAATACAAACACACACACACATGTTTGCTATACATAATTTCCATGAACGTTAGACCACGTGCATATAATCCCCTTGGTCTTTACATTGAGCTTTATTTGTGTATGCATTAGACCTTACTACTTAGAGATACTTGCAGACAACTTTCTTAAAATTTAAGCTATATATGCGGATAAGTAAGAAACATAACTAATTAATTGTAAAAAAGTTTTTTGCATAATTAGGAAGATAGTATGTGTACATCATGTACACAACGTTAAGTTGACGAGGCTAATATATGATTCAGCCAAAATATATGTATGTGGATGGGTGTGAGAAAATTATTAGAACTAGGGCATTGGGGCATTTTCCTTTTGGTGGTAAGTACTAGGGTATTTTATGGGTTGGCTGTGAGGAAATGGGGGTCTTAAGTGTGTATGTCATGTTTGTTTATATCACTATATTGAATATACAGAATTATATATATGTTGATTAACTTCTTTCGAAATCATTTCAAGCCTCTAGCATACTTTTTTATTTATTTTTCATAATTACACAAAATAAAAATTTATGATAAGAGAATTATTATATAGAATTATATTAAACAAATTATTCGCATTTTTAAATATGTAGAGAAATTTGATTCTAATTAAAATAAATTAGTGCTTCAAAGAGATAAAGGAAATGTCAACATTGAACTATATGAATAAGAAAATAGCTCACTTTATATATGTGTGTGTATAATTATTTTGGATCAAAGGTTAGAAAGCAATACCATAGCATGTTGAAACAGCAATAAGAAGAAATAACAAAGCTATGCTGAAAGATGTCTTTGCCATGAGTGTTTGGAATTCGATCAAACGACTCTGTAAACCTGAAGAAAAGTAGAATAAAAAATTATGTTAAGGGCATGCATCTTCTAGCAGTGTTTATATAGCAAAGTGTGTGTGATATCAATGGTAAGTGTTTGAGATATTTAATAGGATCCGTGCTCGATGTAACAAATATTTCAATTACATAATTCGATGACTTACGAGAATGAGAAAGTTGACAAATCAGCATCAATACGTGATTAATGCTGATCATTGATTTTATTGGGAAATCAAATAAGTAAAAATCGCTGAGTGACACATTAATGAGAGACGATTATATATGATGGTGATTGAGAAATAAAATAGGGGTGTCTGGGCGTCTCGTTCAATTGTCACACTCATTCAGTTGTTACTTTTATTTTTCATTCAAACCTAATGTGAAATTCTCCTTATTTCAATCAATTTTATTAAAACTTCCAACCTTGTCATCCCTTTCAGGTTGGAGTGGTTTTTAACATTTTTCCATCTTCGTTTGTTTCATCTTATCCCGAGATTTCCCGTTCCAAAAATTTTTGGGACAGAACAAAATTTATATTGGGGATGAGACTAGACACGGGACAGGTTGATCCGATCCCGTCCTATCATGAATATATGTGTTTTGTTATATTTTAGAAAAGATACACATGACATTTGCATTATGTATGAGCATATATAACACTTTTTTATTAAAAATATAATTCTTATGAATTTTTTGATATTATGTTCTATAAGACGCATTATAAGAGAAATATTAATCTAATTTCTCATTTGTTACAAGCTTCCAAAAGGGTATATTTTTAAGGTAGCTATTTTTAATAGAAAATAAAAAAAATTTAGGATTTTCTCGTCTCATTCTGATTCTAATTGGACGGGACAAATTTATGATTGGTTGGATACGAAATACATATTTTGTTTCAAGCCTTTTTTTGGGACGTGTTCGGGATGAGAATGTCTCGTTCTCATCTCGTGAGCACTCTTATTTACGAGTATATATCACTTATATTCAAGTCTATTCTCCTCTTCTGACTTGTAAGAATATTAAATGACTTTTGATTAGCTTATGACTAGCTCGCTAGATTTTTTTTTTGTCATATAGAAAAAAATTGTGATTTAAGTGCGAATCACTTTCTTAGATGGTAAAAAGGACTCTAGCAACTCGTATTAGTTTGAATTGGTTCAATGGTTCCACATTTAATTTAGTGATCTGACTGGGGAATAAAAGAAAAACAAGTGAATATTATCTTTTGGTATATTGTATATTGTCTTTATTATTATCTAGTTAATTAGTTAATTAAAGTATAGTTTTAGTCCTTTATATTTACATCAAATTTCATTTTAACCCTTTATAATTGGAAAATACATTTTAATCCTTTTTCATATCACCGTTAGTTTTATTTAATGGAAAATATTAGTCCATCAAATATAAAAGGTGTTTTTCAATTAAAATGGTGATAAAATAATTGATTTTTTAAATATAAGAATAATTATGTTACAAAAATTAAATTAAATCATTTTTATCTATAGAATCACCTTTAAAATTTATTTTCCGTCAAGTAAAACTAATGGTGTAAGTAAAAATGACTAAAAGTGTATTTTACAAATATAAATGAATTAAATGAATGATTAGAACTATACTTTAGCTTATCTATTAACTTTAATTCATGTTTATCCAAAAAAGATATTTAGGAAATTATATTAATCTTAAATTAGTATTTTTGCTAAGTTCATCATTTATGAAATGATACACCATCCATCCCTATAAATAAGGGTTTAAAATTGGGTAATGTACCTAATCTACCCTCCAAGTAACTACTCAGGAGTATTGGACATCCTGAACTAACAATAGGCCCATATTTACACTCAAAGTAACCAAAATGTTTAAAAAATACCCCCCACTGAACGGTCAATCACTTTTGACCGTTAATCTGCCCATGTGGCTGCCACATGGATTAAAATTTTGACATGTAGGATAAGAGATAAGGGTAATGGATTTAATCTACCCTCCAAGTAACCACCTAGGAGTACTAGGCACCCTGAACTAATAACATGTCCATATTTACGCTCAAAGTTAGTGTTTAAAAAATACCCCCACTAGACGGTCAATCACGTTTGACCGTTAGTCTGCCTATGTGGCCGCCACGTGGGTTAAATTTTTACCACGTAAGATATGTCATGTGGGCCCATAAATAATAAAAAAACAATTATCTCTCATCTCTCTTCATCACTTCCAAACCGTCTGAGGGATTGAGGGAATATTTATCAAGTTTGGAAGATATTTATCAAGTTTAAATGCTTCATGAATATGTATGAAAATGGTTTTTGTGTCTTATATACAGGGATTGAGGGAATATTTGTTAACCTTTTGAATTTTGAACCTCCAATAAAGTGGGAAAAACAATTGATGCGGTTGTTAAGTGTATTTTGTAAATTTTTAAATTAATCATCTAGTTTTAAATAGAAAAACCCATATAAATGAAAAGAGATATCTAGGTGCGTCGGGTCCAAAATGGTCCACTCATTATCCCACATATCCATGGGCCTCATATATTATTTTGGCAGAGCTTTATTATTTTTCCTCTTTTAGGAGATTTTTATTTTTGATGCATGTACAAACAGACAAATACTATATATTTTCCTTGATAAATCATGACGTTCATATCACCAATCAAGAAATTGTTCGACCAAGAGAACAGTTTTAAGTTCAATATATAGAAACATTATAAATAATTCTTTTTAATATATAAAAAGAAAATAAGACAACATTTTAATTAATTCTAAAAATGATATATTTTACTTAAAGTTTCTGAAAATGAGTTGCAATTTTAATTTTTTAATCAGGATATCAAATTTTATGTATTTAAATTATTATTTCTTATCTTGTTTCTAAATCCGTGAGACTTTTGTACTAAAAATAATGATAAAAACAATATCTATCAACCCACACGTAATATAAGAAAAGATCAATAGTAAAATAAAATTTAAAAAGATGTAAACACTAAACTGTGAGACGATTAAGTTATGACTTTAAAAGGCATAAAAAGGTTCTGATAAAAGAGAAAGAAAAGGAATAAAAAGGTAAATTTAAGTGAAATAATAAGTATAAAAAATTACATGTACACTAAATTTCTTCATAATAAAAATTTAAATAGAAATATAAATTTTTTACAATTTTTAATTAATTACCCTAACGATTCTGGAAATAAATAGATATTTAAGATATTATAGTCATATTTTGAAATTAAAAGAACTTATTTTTTATAGTCACATACTTTGTCTTCCCTGAAATACACTATTTAGTATTTTTTATAAAAATAATCAAAATATTATAGGGGAGAAGTTCACTTGAAATAATCAATGTGTATAGGACAGAAAAATAATAAATTTTGTAATGTCATAAATAAAATGAAAGATTGGGCCGCAAAGTTGTGATTTATACACATATATATATATAGACACACAAACAAATTTTTATTAAAAAATAAAAATAATTTCTACTATATAAATTCATTGAATATGGTTAAATAAAAATAATTTTTTTATTAAAAAATAATAAAAATGCGCTTAAGAGTAAGTTAACATTAATCTCAAGAAGTTAAAAATGTAAAAGTGATCTATTCGATATGTAAATTTATAAAAAGATATGTAAATTCATGAGTTTTTAATAAGTAAATTTATAAAAATATATGTAAATTCATGAGATTTTAATAAGTTAATAGACATTACAAATTTAAATTTAAGTGGCTTGTAATAGATATTTAGTAGATAGAGTCAAGAAACGGTAAAATTAGAGTCTGAACTCATTTGTGGCTTTGACCACAATGTGTGTAACTGTAAGTTAATAGACACACACACGCACGCACGCTTATGAGAAGACCACCCAATAATCTCTTATTTAATGCGTGGTTCACTTTCTTTCCTCTCCACTCTCATTACCTTCCTACTCTCCTCCTTCTTCTGTTTTCATCCAGAGACCAAACTTCAGCACTTTAATAATAAGAAGCTAAAGCTTCACCACACAAGCTAAGGTAGTTTATATATTTTGTTCGATTTAATAATTTATTCTCTTGCTTATGATTAGACCTCCAATACTATATGAAATATTTCTGTGTTCATAGAATTTTTTTTATTCACAGGGAGATTATAATGAAGATGGGGAAGAAGGGACTGGGGAGGATGGTGGAGAATCTGAAGATGAAGATAAGGTCACTCAAGATGAAGAGTTATCATTCAAATCATAATAATGATAATGATTATTTTTATGATAAGATGGAGAAAAGTGAGAGTATGAGAGTTGAGATTCAAAGCAGAAAAGCCAGAAAGCTCATTGAAGATACTCTCAAGATTGCTGATTCCCCCAAAATCAAATCCTTCGCTTTCTGATTGTAATCAAAGCTTCTTCCTATAATATTCTCATATATTTATGTGATTACCCTACAAAAATTATGATTAAATCTTATATATATGTTGCCCTCTCTCTCTCTCTCTGCACACACATACACACATATATCTAGTTTAATTTCACTTTTTTTTTCTGGATAAATATATAGTCTCACCATTTCTTATACATAACTGAAAATAGTTGCAGAAATCTGAGCAGATGCAAAGGACACAAAAGCAGTGTGGTCCTATCTTGAATCTGTGGTACTTATGTTATTAATTTGATATAATTAGTCCATTTATATTTAGTTTAATCTTCGCTCAAAGAATGAGTTTTTTCTTAACTGAAACCCAAAAAAAGACTTCAGTGTAGATTTTAAAAAGAATGTTATCCCGGTCGGTGGAGATTGAATTCCTTTTCTCTCCCTCTCTTTGGCTGATTACTTGGTGCCGTCCTTCAGTCCAAAGAATATTGTACCGTTCATTTCTTTTCTTTCTTTCTTTGTTTTTTTTTTCAAACGCCCTTGGTCCGAATATAAACTAATCTGGTGATGGGAGATATTATGTCCCAGAATATAAGTCAATGTAGTGGGGAATAGTTTGAGTATTTGTTGTATTTTTCCTACTTTTAATCTTTATTGACAACACTCTCTCCTCATCTTCCTCCTTCACACACTTTCTCTTAGTTTTTCTCATCCAATCACAGTCTCATTTATCCTCTTCATTTTGGAAAAAATATGTCCCAGAAATATTAATTGTTTTGAAGGACTTTTAACAATTTTCTCGAATATAGCGATTTGACAAACATTAGCTTATAATGTGGCACAAATGAATTATTTTATCCCACAAACCATAGAGACGTAGTAGAGTCATTTATCATAGAGGTCAACCCAATTTTAGTCCCATTTAGTGAGAATGTTTGGGAAGAGAATATACTAGTCAACCCTATGTACCCCTGCTTCATGCAGAGAGAGGTTGATTAAAAATCACGACCTCAAACTCCACGGCAAACAAGTTTAACGTTGAACTAAGTAGGTCCTTCATTCATCTTATGTAAAGTTAATGTGCTCTTATGTCATTATTACTTCTCTCCTCTTTATGTTTACTTGTGCAAGAGGACAAAAATGGAATTTAAATACTCATTATTTTGATTGTTACATGTTATTAGTCTCTCTAGTCCTTATTATGACAGTTCAAATTTGAATTGATTTAGTCTTAGATATAAGAGTTTATCTTATATTTTCTCATCATTATTTAACGTAATTTTTTCAATTTTGAGGTAACATACAAATGTCAAAATAATAAATGCATGTCTTTCACTTATGCCATTTATGTAATGCAAGGAATCTTTGTTTTAGAGGGAATTTGAGCCTCTTTGCCAATAAAATACTTTTTATTATTTACTTGTTAATTGATATTTTTTATTATTTGTCGTCTAAATTAATATTTGATAATTTTTTGTTGACCAAGATAATTTTTAAACCACGCGCGCAATCACAAATCACAATAGTTAGATTCATTTGACCACTGTCTATTTGCATAATACGCACGACAGATATGATGGATTGTTTTTTTGTTGTAAAGGAGAAAATCGAAGCACTACATAATAACTACTCCCTCCGGTCCTAATGTAAGAGCCCAAAATTTGAATGGTTTTGGTCCCTAATGTAAGAGCTCACCCCATATTCTCTCCTCATTTAATGCATTTTTTCCTACTTTACCCCTAAGTCTCTTTCATATTTATTAATGTTTATGTATTTCTCTCTCTTAAAAGTACCATAATAAATATGGGGCAATTTTGGAAAAGAATCGTTAACTCCAGACACCCAACTAACATTCACATGTTTTCTTAAGAAGCGTTTTTTGACGGCTAGCTCTTACATTAGGGACCGGAGGGAGTATATGGATAGAGAAAGTAGTATGCTGGAGACAGTGATTCATTATAAGAATCTAGAAACTCATAAAATGAGATAGATGTTCTAAGTTGACTTTTCTTGTGTATTGGAAATGCTCCGAAGCAAAACGCAAAACCATCTGTTGTAAGTCAATTCTGTGGCGACGAATGATGTAAATGAACCTCTTGAACCACTCAATAAACAATCAATGTCTCGCATTAATTGTAAGCACTTTATTTTTCTTTTCTCATTTATTTTGATGCTTATATTGGAACTAAAACAATTTTGATTTAGAGACATATAAAGTTTATTTTTATTTGAACTAAAGTGCAAAAATATCCATGTAATTCACAAAGTACAAAAATATGCATGTAAAATTTTTCTGGAACAAAACTACTCATCAAAACTCAAAACTAGGGTAAAAGTGTCCATCACCATTAATTTTTTTACTTTCACTTATCATCCTCTGCCGCTTCATCATTCACCAAAACATGTAGCAAACATATGCATTTATTTGCCCTTATATGATGATGAAGCACTAGAGGATGATGAAATACTCCCTCTGGTCCCTAATATAAAAGCTAGTTGCAAAAAAACACTTCTTAAGAAAACATATAAATGTTAGTTGAGTGTTTAGAATTAATGCTTATTTTCCAATATTGCTTATATTTATTGTGATACTTTAAGAGAGAGAAATACATAAGCATTAATAAATATGAAAGAGAGTTAGAGACACAGTTGGAAAAATGCATTAAATAATGAGAGAGTGTAAGATGAGCTCTTATATTGGACCAAAACTATTCAAATTTTGGGCTTTTATATTAGGGACCACAGGGAGTACTAGTTAGTAGTAAATGATGAGTTTAATCATGTTTATATTATTCGGTACTCTAATTCAATAAAAATACAAATAATCCGCCATTTATCCGTTCGTTATTGTTTGTGCTAAAAATCAAACAAAATGAAATAATGAAAACTATCAACAAATTGATAATCAATGTCAAGAAAATTGAACTGATGATATTAAGTAATTAATATATTTTAATTAGTTAGTGCTCAAAATAAAAGGGAACAATAATGATTCATTTTAATAAACTGACAGCTGAAATCTAAAGAAAAAATATTATATATAATAAAAACAATATCAACACATTTTACTTTAATTTTCTTATAATTCTCCGACTAGATAACTATAGTATGTCTCGAATCCTAACTCAAACATTCAGTTAAAAAAAATATAACCCAAACATATAAAAATAAGAAAAAAATGATGTTCAGTATAGTGAAAGATCACTTTAATTTGCTTTTTGATTAAATGCTGTCTTTTGGGTAGATGCTAAGATCATGTATTGATGTAACAATATTAGGAATATGACCTGGAAAAATATTATGTTAATTGCAAAAGTTGCGACATAAGCTTTTACAATTACAAGTCACTACCATGTCAGCTTTACCGTATTCTAAGGTGAATGCACGAAGATATAAAACAGCATATAACCGACAGAAAAACAGCACGCTGCTTTCACGTTATAACTTCATGTTTTTGTTCGTTTATTTTTATTTTCTAGTATTCATTCTGTAACAAAATTGATTTCTTGTGAATTTATCCATACACAATTTGCTGTAAATGTTTCTAGGTGGTAGTGACTAATGAGGCGTCCTCAATAATGGGCTTATACGTTCACAAGCTTGATTTATAAACATAACACATATTTATCTAGTTTAATATCATTAAGGGTGTTAGTTAAATTCCTCACCTAATTAGGATAAGGTTTTTATGTTGTTCTTGTTTAGTTAAATTAGTTAAAATAAAATGATACTCCCTCCGGTCCCTAATGTAAGAGCTAGCAATAAAAAAAACGTTTCTCAAGAAAACATGTGAATGTTAGTTGGGTGTCTGGAGTTAATGCTTCTTTTCCAAAATTGCTCATATTTATTATGGCACTTTTAGGAGAGAGAAATACATAAGCATTAATAAATATGAAAGAGAGTTAGGGGTAAAGTAGGAAAAAATGTATTAAATAAGGAGAGAATATGGGGTGAGCTCTTACATTAGGGACCAAAACCATTCAAATTTTGGGCTCTTACATTAGGGACCGGAGGGAATATTACTATTGTACCCTAACTACCTTTCTTTATTCTCTACTTCCACTTGTTTTCATTTAAAGAGGTTCATTAATGATAATTTGGCAAAAACTGAGAACAATTATAAAGAAGTCTTATATATTTAGAATATAATCAAATTCACCTCCCCAAATATATCTTATAAGTATTTTGGAATAAATTGAGTAATTTTTTTTTTTAAAAAAGAGTTGTTCAAGACAAGTTTATGAAGATTTTTTTTAAAAAAACAATCATCCTTGACACTGTTATGTTATAGCCTTCAATCTATGAACGGCACGTTTTGGTACACTAAATGATTAAATAAGAACATTTTCTTACCATTAAAGATATCATTATGTCTTGCACAAAAAAAATTATTGGGAAATTAATTAGAGGTCCCCCACAAGGGAGTTAATACTGGAAAAGTCCCAAAAGTTGAAAATATTAATGTAGGGTCCAAGGGACCTCACATTAATATATTTGAAAAGTGAAAAGACAATTTTGCCCCTAGCCTTAAAAAAAATTTACCCCCCACCCCCACCCTCACCCCCTCCTCCTCCCTCACCCACCCCCACCCTCCCCCCTCCTCCTCCCCCCTACCCCCACCCCCCTCCCTCCATCGGCCCCCCACCCACCACCCTCCATCGGCCCCCCACCCCCCACCCACTCCCTCCATCGGCCCCCCACCCCCTCCCACTCCCGATCCCGATGGAGGGAGTGGGAGGGGGGTGGGGGGCCGATGGAGGGAGGGGGGTGGGGGGTGAGCTGGGAGCTGGAGGGGGAGGGTGGGGGTGGGGGGGAGGAGGGGGGAGGGTGGGGTTGGGTGAGGGAGGAGGAGGGGGGAGGGGGTGGGGGTGGGGGGTAAAATTTTTTTAAGGCTAGGGGCAAAACAGTCTTTTCACTTTTCAAATATATTAATGTGAGGTCCCTTGGGACCCTACATTAATATTTTCAACTTTGGGACTTTTACGGTATTAACTCCCTTGTGGGGGACCTCTAATTAATTTTCCCAAAATTATTTAACAAAATAAAATCCATGTAACAAATTCCACTCAAACAACACCTATTTATCTAATTTGATATCATGATTAAAGATGTTCATTAAATTAGATAAAATAACACGATATTACTATTGCATCCTAACCACTTTCCTTTATGTGCTACCCCCACTTGTTTTTTTATTTAAGGAGCATCATTAGGAACAATTTGAGAAGAGAAATTAAGAACAGTTAGAAAGAAGTCTTATATTTAGAAACAAATTCACCCCTCAAATATAACATAGGAAACGGAAAAGTGTTCAAGACCAATTTATAATTTTTTTTTCTTAAAAAAAATCATCCTTGACGCTGTTATTTTCAAGCCTTTAATCTATTAACGGCACTTTTTGGTTCAATAAATGGTTAACTAAAAACATTTTCTTACCATGAAAGGTTATTATATCTACACACAATAAATTAATCAACAAAATAAACTCCATCTCCATGTAACAAACTCCACACTCAGTTATAAGTGTTGAAGCTAGTTTTATAAGTGGTAAAAATCGATCAGCTTTCGGTTCATGATATAATGAAAAAAAAACATGTTTATAACAATTCTAACAAACCATAATTATAATAATAACGCAATACATTTATTTGGTCGAACCTACTATTACTCAAATCCCGAAGTTTCATTGTGCTGTTTTTAGAAAAGCAAGCATAATCAAACCTGACGGGTTGGCGTGAGTGGTGAGTACTCTCGTCCCTTAAACAAGTGGTTGGGGGTTCGATCCCCAACCCTTGCGAATGGAGCAAATTCACAGGCCAGCTGTCTACCCCCTACATGGGACTTCAAAATAGCGAAGGATTAGTCTCACTTGACACGCGGGTGGGATACCCTTGAGAAATCAAAAAGAAAAGCAAGCATAATCAATGCCATTCAGAATTGGCCCTATAAGTGAAAATAACGCTAATTAAATGATACAAGTCTCCAAGATCCCACACCAATAAAACAAGAGGAACAAGATTCCAATTCCAATACGACAGTTCCTTTTAGTACAAGGTTAAAGATGCAAAAATAAATTACTGATAGCTAAATTTAAAATCTACTTGTTATGATGTTCATCCTTAGAAGTTTGTTCAAGCAATAAACACAGGGTTATTTCAAATAATGGTTTCTAATTTGCTCTTTAATTTGAAATTTTTTCCAATAAATAACTTAAATGATGATCCTAATTCGTGATCTCCAATTTTGTGACAAGGGAATAAAGTTGAAGCCAGAAATGTGGACACTGGGTTGCACGTGATAATGGTAGACAAGGGATGACATTTGAATCAGACATGACTATTATATTACGCAATAATGGTGCCCAACAAGTTTTAAAGTGGGAATATAAACATTCTGCAATATAAAAAATAAAAGCTAATAATGCAAATATCAGAACATGTAGTATTTGTTATGCTTTCATGATTAAGAAAATAAAATCTACCAGAATCTCTTGAAAGCTGCTTGACTGAAATCCCTTCTGAAATCCTTTGCCAGCCAAAGTAAGGAAAATAAAGCAGACTCAGGTGAATCATACACTGAGCTGGCATTTTTTCTTACTTGCCCATTTTCTTTTTCATTATGTGGAACATTGATCATAAAGAACCCAAATGCGAAACAAGAAAATCTAAATATAAAAAAAGCATAAAAGAAGAAAACAAAGAGAATTAAGAGAGCAAGGAAACACATACTCGTGACAACGTTGACTGGAGTGGAATGAAAACACCCTAGCAAGATTGTGAAACCTTTACTGGCCAGCATAATGAGTGAGACTCCATAAGCTCACTTTTACCCCCTTCACTTACAATTTCCTATTTCAGATTTTCCATTTCGAATCACCAACTTTATTAACTCCACATATCAATATTTTCGATTCGATGGACGGTGTATATAACATGTCACATTTCATTAAATTATGAAGTGACTCGTTTTTAAAATTCTTTTGGGCAAACATTTTTCAAACTCTACAATGTACATGAACCACGACCACCTGGTTAATACTAGTACGAGTATTATACAATCACTATCAGTTTACTCCAATTTCACAGTACAGCCAAGTTGCACAATGATGCTATCTAAAAGTAAGCCAGCTGTATTTTATTGATTTTCAAATAGTTCTAATGATTACAAAAATTAAAAGTATAACCCCTATATATAAATTAGGCTGCAAACATAAGGTGTTGGGTACATCTATCTTTTCCTCTACCTCACCTAATTGGAGCTTTGTGCTTTGGGCGCTAGCCACGGTTAACAAAATCCATCAGTGACGTGAGATTTGTGGGGAAAGAATACGTTATTGCTGTTAGCAACATGTCATAATCATCATCTGATCATTAACATCTTTGGTTCAAAGGCTAAGATGATTTGAAAAAAATACCTAAAGAAGATATTGAATGATCATTGACATGGCAAACCTACTTAGTCGATGCACAGATTGCTTAAGTCACATAACAAAAAATCTATTATGCTCATATTACTTGAGTTCACATGTAGTTTCAGAAAAAACCAGTGGAACAATCTAAATGAGCTCCACCGGGAATGGCCTACACAAAATTTACTATCAGAGAACTTCCTTGTATCAGCAATATAATATGTCCTGAGTGAAAAAAATGCATCACATCATAAGAAAATATTCAGTCCACATTTCGGGGGGGACCTGGAAGAGGAATGCTTAGGAAGCTAAGTACTGATGTGAATTATTATGATAAAGCATCCGTAGATCTTTACAGTGATTGCATGTCCATGGCAGTAAAGGAGGATCCAGGCAATAGGAATGGATTTGTCGAAAATGGCAAAGATGGCAACTTATGAGCAGATCCTCAGGTTCTCGTCCCCGGCAAACAACACAAGCACCCGTCTCTGAGGACTGTATAAAGCATAGAACAGACACATCAGTACAAAAGAAATGTTAGGTGTACATAAACTTCCTGCCAAATCTGGACAATAATGAATAGTTCAAACTTGTTACAAAATAATACATGGCTGAAGAAAACATTTCAAAAATAATAAAAAAAATATTTTCTTGGATGCAATCAACATAATAAAAAACATTCTTTTTTATTGTCAATTTAGTGTGATTAATTTTCGCAAGATTTCAAAACAGTAGTACACATGATATGCTCTCAATCGAGCTAATAAAGGTTGGATCAATCACCATGTTTGTATCAACACACGACATCATGCTCGTATCCCTAAATGTATAAGACCTAACTATTTAACAGCACTGATACAGCTATATTAAAGTATTCAACACTTCATGAATAGATCACCACATCATGCTTGTACGCCTGCTGTCAAAACAATTTTTTCTCATGAAAACACCGAAAAGTTATCCCTTTTATTAATTAGAAGCTCTCTACTCATGTATCATGACTTCAAGTTTCTTTGACCATATGGCAATAAGCAAGCACCACTTGTCAGTTGACAGTTGACACTTGTATGCAATCCATTAGAATGCATGACATAAATAGGAACCATGAAAATTGAACAAAAGAGAGTAGCAGAATTATGTTGAATTTATATGGAAATTATTGCGAATATAAGTATTCAATAGAATAGTGGAATGAAAATAGCATTTTCTTTAGCAATTAGAATGCAACAAGTCATAAGTACAAAACAGTGAATAAATATTGAGAGGATGAGCATACCTCATAATTTGGTTGTTCCCGATCCATAAATAAAATAATATCTGAGATTGGAACGCCACATGGGATTGTTTGGGAATATATCTTTTGATCCACAGCCAAGTCCTCATATTTCATGATTCTGTCAAACCCTGACTTGCACAAGGGACATGTTGAGACTTTTCCCATTGCGGTCTACAAAAATTGACAACCATTGATGAGTATGAAACAAAAATTCAACTGTCATTAAACTGCTATGGAGAAAGCAGACAACAAAAACAGTAGAATATTCGAAAATTAGAAGGAAAAAAGTCCGAACATGTCCAAATATAAATATTAAAATATCCCTTCATCTTTGGAACTATTTTAGTACACGCCCATCAATTCACTATTTCTGTACACTCTCCGTTAGAATAACAGCTTCTGATGACTTTTCACACATAAAATAAAAGCCTCATGCAAGAATAGAAGACAATTAAACATTACAGATTTAGTCATTGATTATACTTTACATCTAAATGAGACATGAGTGTCAGAATGATGAACTTCATGTCTGTTGAAAGATATCAGGATATCACATAGCACCATTTATCCTGAAAACAAAGTGAATCAAGAGTACATTTGGAATTGCATTTCATTGAGATGGTATTTACAAATTACAGGTTTGCATTACAATGTTGATGCATATATTCTCACAGGCGACAATCAAGGGCCATAAAGGGCCAACCTAGTTCTAGTCCCACTTGGTCAAGGGATGAAAAATAAAAGAAATTGTATTCCAGTCAATACCTAGTTCCTCAGTCTAGAATATTACACAAATATTTATACCCAATGCCATATATTACAACGCGCCAACAGATATAAGTTGTTGACAAATTTTGGTAGCAAATTAGCATTTGAATTTGATGACTCTTAAAATTCTTTCAAGTCTTCAGAAGTCATTTAGGTTCATGAGAAGTTTTTCTGTGGGATTAAAAAATGCAACTTTGTATGAACATCAACAGTAAAATTATATGGAAAAAGAGCATATTATAAAATTAATAAAAAAAAAAGCAAGTCAAGCCAGTTTTTTCTTAGCATGATCAAGGGAACAAAAACATAAGCAAAAGGATAGATACTGTACCCTGTGATCAACCCAACTCTGGATACACGAGTAACAAAACCTATGTAAACATGGTAAAACCCCTCGTGTTGAGCTGAATTCCGTCAAACATATGACACATGACAAGTCTGTCGATGTAGGTAAGTCAGCCACCAGACCTCCCTCAATACCATTTGCAGACTTTTCAAAACACTTGTCTACAGATATTTTCTCAGCTGTAGGCAAGGTATCTTGTACGCATGGAGTAGAACTTGAAAAATGTATTGAATCTTTTATATGTCCAGTAGCATTTGATGCTGCATTGATGGCTATATTTTGATTATTTGAGTCAATATCAAGTCCTTCTCTATCTTCTAAAATAATATCAGTAGAGCCACCACCAGAAAGGCTAGAGGAAGCTACAGCATCAGTATTCAATCTATCCATTCCGTTAAGGTACTCCTCAGAGTTCAAACCAGGTAAAGAAGCTGAAACTTCTTGAACATTCCTTTTCACCAGCCTTCTTCTGTGACGGGAAGGACCAGCATAAGTAGCCACCCCATTACTATTGGAGATCTTTCTTTTTCCAGTCCTTGACTGTCTGGAAGAAAACTTTAATGGCTCTTCCTGCTATTTAAGAGAAATGACAACAAATAAGGTCAACAGCCAATTTGTAAACATGTTTCCATGACTGGTCGTGAAATTTAAATCATGTTCCTAATACACATGCATCTAGATATGTTCCATTTAAGATTGTAACAACATAGATAATTTAAAGCAGCTGATTTTTGTAGACGAGATTAAAGATAATACCAAAAACTTACAGTTAATCAGGCAGTGTTTTTTTATATTTTCTTACTTTCCATTAGCTGATCATCATAAATGCCTTGAGCAGAGTACTCATATAATAAGACATACGGATTTGTCACCTACTTCAGTTGAACCAATTCAACAACCAATGTTGTTACCAAAAATTTCAAAGCAAGCATATTTGAAGCAACAACTGACTAAAATTAAAATTAATGCAGACATCATAAGGACCATCATAAGCATTTCAGACGATAGGTTGAAAAAACAAATGTACAACTGCAAGTAATATTAATTGCAAGACAAAATGAAAGAGGAGGATCCAAATTTTACAGATACCTCAATCATAAAATCAGAATCTTCACTAATAAGATTTCCGGAAGCTCCAAAACTGATGTCAGTTGTTTGGCTAATGGAGACAACGTCATCTGATCCATGTTTAACTTTATTTTTAGTCAAGCCACTTTCCTGAACAAAAAGTGGAACTTGCAGCAAAATTGGCCCCACCTCTTCTCCACTGTATGTATGTACAGACTTGTTTCAAATTAGACTGTTTTAACTAACGTCAAAACAAGTTTTTGGAATTCAGAATCTACTGCCCCAATAGTTTCAAACATTGGGAGGGAAGTTTTAAGTTACTTAAATCTAATAAGCGATATGAGGCACAATTAGTTTATGTGCTTTCAAGGATCATTTCAATCTTTCAAAGGTGAAAGTGGATGGTGAGAAGGGGTATTATTCATCATCAATTTTTCCTATCAATGAAGCAAAAGCTATTACTACTTATTCTCTAGTGAGAAGAGAATATCGAAGTTACCTTTTCAATGTATAAGGTTCCACTGGAACGCACCTTCCTTGCTTTAAACAATCTTCAATCCACTGGTGATTCACTATAACTGTTCCTAACTTCCGAGCAAGATCATGTTTCTTTCCTTCAAATCTCCAACAAATCTGATATTGTTGACAACATAAAAATCAAACAACCCATAAACCATCAACTAGTTTCTCCAACTAAATATAAAGCAACTAGTCCCCCCTCCTTCTTCACTAATAATTACTCCCTCCGGTCCTAAGTATAACACCACCTACTAGACTTTTTTTAAGAATCCTAATAAAGTTGAATAAACCACCTAATCATAACATATTTTGCATATTATTAGATCACATGTTACCATATAAATCAAATAAACTAGTTCAGAGAATATATTTAGGAAAATCAATTTTTAATTATCTTATTTAGCTTTCTCACTATTCTCCAGAAAAGTCAACTAGGTCTTATATATATAAGACCGGAGGAATATAAACTAAGAACGCAAGATACTTTAAATTGTTTATATATATATATATATATTCCCGAAAGCTAATTTATTTTACTTATAAACTAACATATCGTCTAATCGTTATTCGTCATTCGGAAAGATTGATTGACTAACGAGGTGAGTGACAGATGGTGACATTGCGCCAACATAATTAGCACCAGCATGAGAGATCAACTTGATAAGGTTGAATCTGAGTGTTCCATGATAGCCACTCACTGTAGCCACCACACGTTTCATGCCTTCAATTGGAAGTGCCATGGATCCTGTAAAATCAAGAACAAAACAAGAGAGGAGAGAGAATGATTGAGTGAAAATTGAAGACCAAATAACCTAATAAGTAATAACCACAACGTATAACCTAGAAAAACTATTTCCCTAAACAATCAACCGAGATTTCGGTAATTGGTGTTGCGATGCGGAATCAAAAGCCCTAAGAAGATAGTCGTGTGGTGCGTTGGTGAAGAATGATGAAATTGAATAAGAGATGGTATGATTGAGTAAGAAAAGAAGAGAGAGAGAGAGAGAATCGCCTGGAGGTTGATGTTGAAGCTGATATAGTGATAATCTTCGTCGTCTTCGTCTTCCATGTTATTCCAGAATACTCATTTTGCCGCCAAACTCAAAATTTTGAACATTTGAGAAGCCCAAGGTATTTATAAGGAAAAATCGCAAATAAATCCTCCCAATACCCAAAAGGACAAATGATGAACCTAAACCTGTCATTTTAAAATTTTGCGAAAAGACAAAATTGCTCTCATTCTAAAACACAAATTGCCACAAGAGGGTGGGTGTTAGGGTGGATTTAAGGTGTGTAGAAATTTGTGTTTGAGGATGGAGGAAATTATGTCTTTTCGCAAAATTTTAAAATGACAGATAGGTGCTGGTTCCTTCATAGTCCTTTTGAAAGTTTAAGTTCCTCACTTTTTCTTTTCGGTATTGGGAAGGATTTATTTAGGATTTTCCCTATTTACAATGCAGAATATAGCATGAAAGGATGAAACCTTTCAATAATAATCCTCCTTTATGCCTTATTATAATTTATAAGCCTCTATTACATTTTTTAGTAAAAATCAATCAACTATAGTTGTGTCATGACATTTATGTTAAATTTATCATTTCTTTTAACTCTACCCCACAAGTAGGAGTCACTTTAGTAACAAATGTTGTCTTGGTACATAATACTGTTTCTAAATTTCTAAATATAAGATAAATTTTCTCAATTTGATTAGATTAAGAATGTTAATTATATTAGTTATTTATGCATGATATTACCAACTTATCAAACCATAAACCTTTATCCCTACTCTCCTCTCTTACTTGTTACTTCCTCTGGTCCTAAATATAAAAGCTAGTTGACTCTTTTGGAAAATACTAAAAAAACAAAATAAGTTAATTATAAATTGATTTATTTAATTTTTCACCTTAGACTACTTTATTTTACCTATAATTAATGGATAATCTAAAAACATATTAAATGTATCATTATTTAATACTAGCATATTTCACAACCTTAACTACTCCAAAAAAGTCAACTAGGTCTTATATTTAGGACCAGAGGTAGTATCATAAATAAGCATTACTGTGGTTAATTTGAGAAAATAATTGAGAAAAATTAGAGAATCCTAGTATTATATTTAGGAACAAAGGAAGTACAAGATGTATTTATGTTATTTGAAGAGATTAAAATGTAGCTGTGGAGGCATTCTCAGAGATCACCATGGAGCCTTTGTTCATGCATTCCAGTATTGATGTGGACGAGGGTTGGTTATTTGTGCAAAATCATGGGGTATTTGTGGACTCTAAGGATAGTTTGACAGCATGGTATTGAGTCATTATTGGTGGAAACTAATAGTTCGGAGGCGATAGATTTATTTTCCTAGCTCAGAGGTTACTGAATGTCACCCGGATGCAACTATTTTAAGGCGATAGATTTATTTCAGTTATTGCTCCGCAGGTCGTGGGTAGTTAAGTTGTGTGTTTGTTCAAGGGATGGTAATAGTGTGGCTGATATATTGGTAAGAGAAACTCAGAAGTCACAAGTTGATTTATTAATTTATAGATCACCACCAAGAATAATTGGTGAAAGGCTTAGTAGGGAGATTTTGTCTTCTGATGTTGCATTACACTCTGTGAATGTGACAGAGTAGTTGTGCTTTATTTCTTTATAAAAAAAAATGTGCCCTACCCCTACGCGAGAAGTGAGAAAAAGGCTTTCATTACTTCGGGTCCTACATAGACCTATTAACTTAATTTAAAAAGATGGAGAAATGCAGTTAACTGAGTTAAGTTAGTAAAGTTAAGGTATATTTCCCATAATGCCCTCTCAAAATCTTTCTTATATAAAAGGAGGAGGGCATCTGCCAGCTCCTTTTAAAAACGCCGTCGCCTCACACGGAACCACCACCGCCTTGAAGAAGGCCGCCGTGGGAGATTGTGAAGAATGGGCATCAGATTCGTGCTGATGGTGAACAAGCAGGGCCAGACTCGTCTCGCTCAATACTACGAATACCTCACCATCGAAGAGCGTCGCGCCCTCGAGGGCGAAATCGTCCGCAAATGTCTCGCCCGTACTGAGCACCAGGTCCTTCTTCTTCAGTTATAAGATCAGCATTAATGATTAAGGTTAATTTGCAGAAAAGTTGAGAAAAATTTAAAAAGTGATCTATATTTAGGAAGGGAGGAAGAAGTATCACTTGTTCAGATGTTTATTATTCTTCAAATGAAATTGGCTGTGGTGCTTTCTCTGTTATTTATAACATTTATCATGTTTGAGAGGAGGATCTGTGCAGCTTATGCTGAAATGTATGGGAATATGGCCCTTTTCTGATTGTTGTTGACATAACTTAATTTGACTTGGCTATTAGCTCATACGTTGTTATTGTGAACAGTGTTCATTTGTTGAGCATCGCATCTACAAAATTGTGTATAGGCGCTATGCTTCTTTGTTTTTCCTGGTTGGAGTAGATGATGATGAGGTAATCATTTCTCATATGCTACTCTGAATGCTTCAACATTTTATGCATCTGCTCTGGCATTGAACTTAGACTTTTGATTAAGTTTGAACTCGTTTTTGTTGCAAGATGAGACGGCTTGAAGTTTAGTCTTGCTAGCAGGCATTTTGATTATCATGTAGAATCTACACTTGAGTTTTTATCCTATATTCTGTTGAAAATGTTGCAGAATGAGCTTGCTATTTTGGAATTCATACACCTCTTAGTTGAAACCATGGACCGTCACTTTGGCAATGTGGTAAGTCTTCCATTTGTGGGATCCATTGGAATTTTCGTTGATTCATTTTTCTAGTTTCTCCCTCCTCTTCATGTTGTTTAAAACATTGCATTTTCTGCGAGTAGATCTCAGAAAAGTGTCTTGATTTTAAATCTTTTGTTCACTGATCCCAGAAGAGTGTATTGATTTTAAATTTCTTGTTCACTTTATCTCTGCAGTGTGAGCTAGATATAATGTTCCATCTAGAAAAGGCACATTTCATGTTGGAGGAGATGGTTATGAATGGTTGTATTGTGGAGACAAGCAAATCAAACATTTTGACTCCAATTCAGCTGATGGACAAAGCGTCATGAAACAGATGAAATTAAAGGAAGTGCTCAAAAAGCTGACTCGGTGATTTGTGTATTATTAGCTGGCCCCTTTGCTATTGTTTTCTTTATGAATTTGACTTTGCTCAATCGGTCTTCAATTGTTTTTATGAATGATGAGGTGAAATCCTGAGTCCATTTCATATTTCTATCCTTTGTTCTGTTGTGTTTAATGTCAATCACGTCCCTTCTACACTGATTTTATATGTTGGTGCCTCTAATAATAGCTCAAGGTCATGTTCAGGCTCTAAGCGATTCCCTAGTTCCTTACATGAATGGTGAAATCTTGATTGATGATCCTTGATTTCAAATAATTTTTGCCTTTGAAAATACTCATAAAATAGATTCTTTATTGATGATGAACCTTGATCAGAAGATTCAAGAAGGCTAATGTGATACTTGATCTATCAGTAACCTCACTGGAATATGCGAATTTTATCATGAGGGCAGAGTGTTGACCACAGCTTTTCTTTTGTTCGTATGATCATGCACTTTACGTAGGGCTTGGAATGTCTCGTGCCAGAGTTGTGTCACCTTGTCACAGATTGTTATCATTAAAACAGATTGTTTATCTACAAATTCATGGGACCTTATGTTAATTATGTTTCTTCTTTAGAATTTCAAATTAAATTGATCTTAACCATTAATCTCATGGTGATTTTTTTATTGATCTTAACCATTTATCTCATGGTGATTTTTTTATTCATTAGGTTAAATCTATCATTTGGAAAATCAATTTTCAGAAGCAAAGATTTGGCAAAAAAGTTGAGAAGAAAAGAAATTTCAAATAATGGGTGATCACAAATCAGTCATATAATCTGATTACAACAGTAAAGGGGAAGCTTATTTACAACAATACCTTCCAATAATGGTCATTACTAATGCGCCTTCCAACTACTGGGCTGTAATGCTGCAACTACTGGACTTATTCTTACTAACATACCATAGCATAGTGAATCTTCTGTTTAAGTACATTAAGGACTCGTTGATTTAATTCTGCAGGTAACTATAATTGGGATGAACAAAAGCACAAGTAATCTAATTTGTCTTATTGTTTGATTTACTGCGGGCTCAGGTTGGGTCATATTCGGAGCAAAATGTTTCCAACCATCCACAAGATGTTTGTAGTAAATCAGCATCCTAATAAAGTAATAAGAATCAGAAGATTGCATTAGAGCCAACCTCAAGTAAAAATATAAATCATCTTACATGGGAATGCATTTCTAAAATACAAACCCAGCACTGAGTGGATTTTGCATTATTCGCTGATTGAATCCAACACCATTTTGCAAATTTCTGCATGCACAATGCAGCATGAACAATTTCATGTCCACTAGAACTCTACATATTCAAGGTCAGAACCTGAACAATTCAACACAAGAAAGTTCATGAAATTTGCAAACACAAAGCTCAGATCAAACTATAATTGGATATTTCAGAAGTTTAAGACTTGCTCATCTACAAATGATGATAGAAATCATATTCATGGTCAATCGCTATTTTATTTTGCGTGTTTAAAATATACTTCTAAACTTTACTTCCATTTTAAATATGAACTCCAGGCAAATTATGTGTAAACATTCCGCGGCAATATATAGTAAATTTGTTATTACATTAAAAATTCAAAAAGAAAAGAACTGATTAAGGCCTACCTTAGAAGGGATCTGCAAGCACTAGAATCATGCTGTCAGATGCATCTAGTTGATAACTGAATCAACAAATGTCAACCAGCATTGAAAAATTCAATAGATCAACTATAACTAACAGTTTATAACCAAAGGTTATAGACATTTGGTTATAGACACAAAATCTGAGAAAGTAATATGCAACAACTTCAAGTTAGAGATCATACAAAGCCTGTAAACTTTTTCCAGTAACATGTCAAACTGAAATTCTTAAAACAATCTATCAGAGTTTCTCACAATAACCAAAATTCCCTGTGACATGTAACATTTATGTTCTCCTTGCACAAATTTGAAATAAAAATAAATTAAAACCCATTTGCAATCTCAGAATAAATGCATCATCAACAATGTAACAAACACCATAAAAGACGGAAACTACTGGTTCTTATTATAGGCCACCAACCCTTCTCAAATACAGGCGTGCATAGAAAAACATATTTAATGTTTCTTAGAAACTAACAAGTGCCTTATAAAAATGATCAAATAAACTTGTCAATTGTTGCCTTATAATTAAAACCAGACGAAGTACAACAATGAAGGGGCCAAGCTAAAACCTGTTCCCCGAAGTCCGCCATGACAAAAGCCTGAACAAAACAACAAAAAACGGAGGAAATATGTTGACATGGGAAACCAAATTAGAGATCGAGTTCCCCACTTCTCAAGATAAAGCACTAATTATGTCATAAATCTAATTCATCCACTCAGTATATGAATCCAGCATCACAATCATAATATCAGAATACTTCAGGAGCCTAACATCAATCATAGCATGGTCTATCTACTCCTACTCAGGCTAGTCCAATAGTCCCATTGACAACTAATGAAACAAATATAGATAGTTGGGAGAAGGGCCAGTTAGCTATTTTTGCCCATTTGCACTTACAAGTCCAATCATATAAATTCATATTAGAATCCAAATACTGGTCATGAATTTAGAGAACAAAAATATCGTTCAATATCTTACAAAACTATCACAAAATTAAGGTTAAGAATTAGGAATAAGCCATTTAAAATAAGAAGACTCACAAAAGAAAGATCAGTACAAGGGAGAATGATAAGATAGCCTCTTAATCAAGGAAAACCTTGAAAAGGGGGGGAAACAGAAAAAGAACACAACAAAATAACCATGCAACGGACATATGTATACCTATTCATATTAATCAATTAGATTCCTTGGAAAACTACAAAATGAACAAGCAAAACCAGACACACGACCCTTTCCCACTAGTCACTAGAGCAGTCAAGTTGGCTTTAAAAATTTATAGCATGCCTTACCAGTTAAATATACCATAAAAATTGAATATGCTAGAAACCATCTGTCGAACGAATTGTTGGATAACAATGCTTGAGGCTGTGCTGCAGTAATTAATGAGACGCACCACCGAGGTATATATAAGCTCTTTAAGTACCAGTACCAGTAACAGTAAAAATTATATCCATAACAAAAAATGCATATACTCACTAAAGCATTTGTAACTGAGGTGAGGTCAAACTTATAAATTTTAGAAGAAATGGAGATAACAGAGACAGTACAAAATAATTTATAGGCCAAAAAGTCAATTACAATAATAAATTATAATATAAAATATTCCTTATGCATCACATCCTATTGGGACTAATCATTAAGAATAGATTCCCGTGTCATCTATCAACTCACAAAAACCTCATTATTGTTGTTTCAATATCTTGACCGCTGTGGATTAGCATCAGAAGACACATAATGGTGGCATCTCTTTTACTAATTCAAGAGAAAATATGCACCCCAAGGAATGTCCTGAACATCAAAAATCAACCCACCATCCGTTGAGGTACTTGTAATTGCTGTTGACTTGATTCCTCAACATGAGAAGATGGTCCAGATGGGGACTGATAAGGTCTGGCAGCATCAACTGATGGTCCAGAGACTGGATAATTTGATGAAGTTTGAGCTGCTTCACCAAAAGATGGATAATGTTGTCCTGCCATTGGACGTAAAATTAAAAATTACAAACAAAAAGTGCACATTTTCTTGCAAAATTGTTAGAGTAAATTAACTCATTAGAAACTATTAATTCAACTGGTTATTCATGGATCAAAGTAAATTGTGGAGCAGTACCTGAGGGTGTGTAATATGGTGCTGACATTTGAACTGGCTCCCCTGGCGATGGATAATGTTGCCCTGTAGGATGAGAAATCCTTGATGTTGGCATATGAGGGGTAGTCATTTGATGAGATGCACCCCATGAAGGTTGATGTGTACCCATCATTTGAGAAGGCTGTGGTGCATGCTGCTGCCCCATTATCGGAGATGGAGGTACAGAAGATGTTGGCATGTGAGGGCTAGCCATTTGATGAGATACACCCCAAGAAGGTTGATATGTACCCATCATTTGAGAAGGCTGTGGTGCATGCTGCTGCCCCATTGGCGGAGGTGGTGGTGCAGAAAATTGCCCGGCAGGATGAGGTGAAATTCCAGATGCTGGCATACGAGGGCCAGTCATATGCTGAGATGCACCCCAGGAAGGTTGATGTGTTGCTGTCATTTGAGGAGGCTGTGTGGGGTGCATCTGTCCTCTCATTTGGGAAGGAGGCACAGAAGACTGATTCTGAAACCCAGACATCTGAGGAGGGTTGTTAGCTGCTGGTGGTGGGCGGTATGGAGGCCTTGGTCCAGAAGGACGAGGATTGTGTGTCCATCTATTCATGCCAAGAAGTCTCTCAATCTCCTCGCCCCTCCCAGCTTTCCCAAAAACCTCGGTCACATATTCTTTCAATGCAGGAGTTACCCCCACACCATATCGCATAACCTCATCCAGCAAATCACGACCTTTATCTAATAAACCTTCCCCACAGAGTCCCATTATAACAACCTCATAGCAAGAAGGTTCCGGCTTGGGATCTTTCTCTCCCATCTTGCTCAAAATCTGTGCGCAGTCAATGACTTTTCCATTTTTGATCAATACATCAAATACCCTATTACAAAAGGTAGCAACGACCCTCAGACCAGCATCCACCATTTTGTTCAACACCCTCAAAGCGTCATCAATCCTTTCCAATTTCAAGTATGCCTCAATCAAAGTCCTATGGGTTGGCACATCCGGGCTTAGGGATTTCGAGCACAACTCATCAAAAAGAGTCTCTGCCTCAGAAATCATCCCATTCTCACAACACCTAGCAATGATATTATTGAAGCCCGCGACGTCCATGGCAAAAGGCTTGGAATCCGCTCTAGTCCCAACCTTCTTAAACGTCGCAAGTGCTTCCGAGAACTTCCCAAGCCTAAAACACTCATTCACCATAATATTAAACGTATCCGAGTTGACAGCCTGGAATTTAGGCGGGGTGTGATTATCCAACATCTGCTCGAACAACTCCCACGCCTCCTTCTCCCTACCATGCCTAAGCAAGACCTCCAACAACACATTACAAGTCGCGGGAGTCATCTGAAACTTCCTCTCCATCAACGACCTATACGACTCCATGGCCTCCTTCACCCTCCCCTGCTTAAAAAACCACTCCATATAAGTCCCATTAATAACCCCATCATACACCAAACACCTCTCCTTAAGCTCATCGAAAAACTCATTGGCCCTCTCCAAATTCCCCAAACTCAAAAACCCACCAATCAAATTATTATACACCAACGAATCCGCCCCTTGCGCCTTACTCAACATCTCCCTCAAGAGGTCCACAGCCTCACCAATCCTCCCAGCATCAATCAAACCCTTAGTAAGGTGTCTATAGGTCACCGCCGAGGGACTAAACGGCGCATTCTCTAAAATATGCCTATAAACCTCAAGAGCAACATCTACTCTACCCTCATCACAATGAGTATTGATCAAATTATTGTAAGACACAACATTGGGCACAATATTGCTTTGATTGAAGAAAAACTGGAAGAGCGAGACGGCGTCGGAATACCTCTTGTGGCGGTACATGGCGGCGATGATGGCGTTGCAGGTGAAGACGGTGGGGCGGGTGCGGGAGAAGACGGAGTGGCGGGCGACGGCGGAGGCGGCGTCGAGGTCGCCGGCGCGGATGAGGGACTGGACGCGGTTGTGGAGGCTGAGGCGGGGGCCGACGAGGGCGGAGGTGGAGTCGGGGAGGCGCGGCGCGTTCGGGTCACGCGCCGGGGAGGCGTGTGGGGGAGGGCGGATGGCGTTGAGCGGCGGCTCGATTCGGAGGCGGCGCTTTCTGCGGCGGCGCTCGGCGGCGGCCTCCTCGGCGGAGGAGAAGGCGAAGGAGCGGTGGTGGGAGAGGAGGAAGGGGGTGGTGGGTTGGGTGGCGAGGTGGTCGGTGGCGGAGATGCGGCGGAGAGAACGGAGGAGAAGGCGGTAGAGAGACATGGCTTCTTCTTCTTCTTCTTCTTCTTCTTCGTCGGGGAAGAAGCGAGGGATAAAACCCTAGAAGGAGTTTCAGAGGTTTAGCTTTGGAGAAGAAAGAGAGAGTGGTTATTCCAAGTGTTTAAGGATGTGGATTGTATTAAGTTCTAAGATGATATTACTCTTTTGCCCTTTTCAATTTTGTGAAGCAAAATATCTCACTCTCACTGGCCGTTTGTTTGGACTGAAAGTAGATAATAGAAATGGAAATGGAAATGAGGGTAAGGGATAAAGTTGGTCTCAAGCCCGAATAAAGGAGTAGGATTGGGTTAGGCTTCGGCATCCAACGTAAAAGTATATCAAATCTATTGATCATGAACATACAAATTGCACAATGGCGTCGTGTGATCTATGTAGCCGACCCTACTTAGTTGGGATAAGACTTTGATGATGATGATGATATGATGTAAAGTTTTTGGGACCAGTAAAAGTGTGAGATAGAGAGAGAACTTGTGAACCTGAAATATTTGTTTAGAGTTAATGACCAAAATGATTTTCCATTTTCATTTCCTTCCTCCAATTCTTTGCATCCAAACTAGCCCTAATATATAAGGGTTCATTCAATCAAACACGTCTCTTAAGAAAACACGTAAAATTTAGTTTGATGTCTAGAGTTAATGTTTCTTTTCCATATCTACTACTAGTATTAGGATACTTTTTAATAATTAATACATAAATATTGAAAATAGTTATAGGAAAATACACATTGAATGTGGAGAGAATGTGAGATTTTTGCATTTTCAGCTTTTATATCAGGGTATATTATGGATTGGACACCTCAGCTCCACATTGATTTTTTATTATAAGGACACGGATTGGTGCAGCTAACAAGTGACTCTAGGGCTGAGCATTCGGTTATTCAGTTCGGTGTTCGGTAATAACCGAAAAAATCGAAAACCGATTTAAGGTATACCAAATAACCGAACCGAAACCGAAAATGTGTATAAACCGAACCGAAATAACCGAAAATTTTCGGTTCGGTTTTCGGTTATCTTTGTAATAACCAAAATATTTTTTATCAAGGACTGATGGAATTTAATATTCAAGAATTCAACATTCATAAGTATGAGAATGAGAAAGGAATATGTAAAATTCAAAATGCATACAAACCAATTCATTCAAGATTTTCAATCTTACATAATAGATTAAAAATACATAAGGATGATCATATTTACAGTTGAAATAAATTAAAAGTTCTAAAAAATAACTTGATCCAAAGTAGTTATAGGAAAAAACGGAACTTACTTCGGTTCGGTTCGGTTATCGGTTATCGGTTTAGCTTGCTCACCCCTAAGTCACTCTATTAAGGGGCTCAATCTCTTTAAGAATGGTGTCCATGAGGTCCCTCTAATAGTTGTCAATAATTAGATATAGTTCTTCTACTTAGGACCAAATTCAATTCCTCTAATAGGTCTTACTCTAAGGGCAGGACGAAGTAAATGTATAAAATTTTCCTTCTTTCTTTAAACATCAATCATATAACATAATTAATTTAATCTTAATTTAAGAATAGTTATAAAAAATGGCTCTCCCATTGTATATAGTTCATTCAAAGGACTCAAATATGATAATTTAAATACCATTAAACCCCTTTTATACGTCGAAAAGCTTTTACTCATTATTTGCCCACTATCATGATGATACTTTGAAGGTGTTTTGTCAATTTCAAAAGTTATAAGGAAATGCTATTAATATTTGGATGAAGCAAGGTTCTCATACTACATTGCTTAAGGTTCTCATACTACATTGCATGATTAATTAGTAAGCGCTCAAGAACATTGAATTCTCATGGACAAATCCAAAACATATACACACACATATATTACTACCTCCTGTCCTAAATATAAGACCTAGATGACTTTTTTTTTAGAGATTAAGGTTACGAAATAGGTTATTAAATTATGACATATTTGATATATTTTTAGATTATCCATTAGTTTATAGGCAAAATATACTAGTATAATGGAAAAATTAGGTAAATCATCAATTTATAATTAACTTATTTTGCTTTTTTAGGATTTTCCAAAAAAGTCAATTAAGTCTTATATTTAGTACCGGAGGAAGTAGCATTTAATCTTTCCTTAACAAGTGCACTTTTCTTTTTTTTTTTTGATAAACACAGTGTCAGTTAACAAGTTCATATTTTAATTTCCTAATACAATCATTCTTATATTATACACTAACAACTTTTTTGAACATTTCACAATAAAAACACCATTTACACACCATTTACATTTGGTATATCTGTATTTTCCTTTAAAAAGAACCAACATTGACTACAAAAAGATTAGTGAAAATGTACTTTCCACACTTAAAAATTAAAAGAGTATTTGATGCAAATATAAAATAAAAGATTAGTGAAAATGTACTTTCCACACTTCGAATCTTTACTCAATGAGGGTGCTCAGGAAGGAAATATACTAACAGTTTTAGCATTGTTTTTTTTTTTTTCAGAGTTATTTGATACAAATAGGACTAAATTATGCTTTAGCCATAAAAAAGGGAAAAAAGTGCAGACAACAAAGCTTAAATGGAACATTTAATTAATATCCAAACTCACTGGTCAGAGTTGAGGATAATATAAAGACCACGAGACAGTTCAAACTCCAATAAGATTTGAAGCTTTAGTAAGTATATGTGCCATTTCTCTGCCACTTACAACTCTAAAAGTTAGCCAGTCATTTTAAGTTCGATTCCAACAAAACAAAAATGGAGCTATTTACCTGAAGGAAACTTCAAATATGGTAGTCCAGTGACCTCAATCCAAGGGCAAAGATTTATGAACAATTGAATGAATAGACTTGTTAGTGATACAAGTAATAGGTACATATCTAGTAGTACAAGAAAAAAATCTGCTTTTTACCATGAAGCTTACATCAGGTTCTCTACTGCTATTTCTCTTAGTTATATGAATGTGCTACAAAATTGAGTTATCTTTCTAGACATGAAATTGATGATAGATATTAGCTAGCTGCATAAATGAACGAATACTCAATCAAGCATTTGTACAGCCCTTTTCTCTATACACAATTAGCCGAAAGCACAAGCAGAGCCAACTCCTTATGGCCCAAAGGGTGAGACCACATACTTGTGTTAGCTGTGGAGAACTTGATTCTACACATAGAACTACAAGTTGTCTTCAATCTCATCAGGTACATACAATTTCTCTATTGCAGACTGTCATGAATAAATAACAAGTTTAAGTTGGATAAGTACAAGAGAAGCAATGAATTTAGGACAATTATAAAAATATAATGATAAGACAAATAACTGACTATAAAATGATTACTGAGGTTTTGACAGCTTAAGGAAAAGATTTACTCAATAACTTGTAAGAAATTCTCTTCTGTATCTAAATTTTGTTCATTTGAGTTTAGGGGCTGTTTTGTCATGTGTTTATGTTTAACTGCTAATTTTAAAATTGCATCTTAGTTCAATGAGGTAAGGCGATGTTTATCCATATTAAAGAAATAGCAATCACAATCAGAAGGGTTGGTAAATAGCGAAAATGGTTGGCACTTGGCCCGTTTGATTGTAAGAAGGGATGGTCAAGAAATGGAAAATGAAATGGTAAAGATGGAAAATAGAGGTAGTGATGAAAGTAAAATTTGTGGGTCCCAAGAAAAGTGTGAGATAGAGAGAGAAAACTTGTGGGCCCAGGGATATAGGTAAATTAACAAAAAACCACAACTTTCCTCACTTTTCTTTTCCCCCTCGCTTTCCAAGGGCAACCAAATGGACCCTTAACTTTCCCCCTCAACTTAGAGCAAAGGATTTGGTGTTTTCAGAATTTACCTTGATGGTGGCAGCATCAGTTGCAGACGGTTTCAAATCCAGAGCCATACCATAATGAAGCATTGCTTTCTGATGCAAGTTCTGCCTCTTATAAATCTTGCCCATCAAAGCATAGACACTGCTTTCACGAGGAGCATACTCTTTAAGTTCCTCTAGGACTTCCAAGGCTTCGTCAAAATTTTCCAAGCTCATGAGTATATTGGCCTTCTGATACATAGGAACTGGGTTTTTCTTGTCCGCCAAAATGGCTCTATCCATGATCTTCAATGCTTCCTCGCTTCTCTATCAAATTAAATAAAAATAATTTTAGAATGCAATAAAAATAATAAAACTCACACATGGAAAACAATCCTAAAATCAGTCAGCAAGAGATTTACCTTCAAAGCATGCAAAGCTGTACCTAGGTATGACATTATAACAGAAGAGCGGGGATTAATTTGGAAAGCCACCCGAAAATGATGTTCAGAGAACTCAAACTTCTCCTGGCGAAGATATACCATCCCAAGTCCATACCAGGCATTGTAGTGTCTTGAATCAACACTGAGTGCACTCTGGTAGCACTTAACTCCATTCTCGAAATCTTCTAGCGCAACATGCCTACAAACAACAAAATACAGAACCATATAGTTGATGGAAAAAACATGAAAATTATACAAGATCTTGAATGAAAGTAGCATGCTCATACTCGTGTCCACAAAGGGTGTGGGCATATGCAAATCGAGGATTCAGTTGAACAGCTCGCTGAAAATTCTTCAGCGCAGTTTCATGATCTTTCTGCAGGCTGTAGCAATTACCCATGGCACACCTACCAAAACATCAATTCAAAAGAAATATTACAACAGAATAAAATACTAAGTGTTAGTATAGAAGCCACAAACAGACAAAGCCATTCAGTTGATACAGATTTTATATATTTATACTAGCATCAGTGGCAGTAACCAACAGACGAAAACCCTTGTGCACTACTGCTGTGGTGCCAACATCGCATCGCAACAGAATTATGCACACTTTTATGTATATGCAGCTAGCAACTTAAGCATCCAGCAGGGAGAGGAAAAGCTTATTTAACACTGGCAATTTAAGGAAAAATTAGTGGTGAGTAACACTAAATTCAAGAAAATAGTTGTTTCATGCGCCAAATCACAATTTCAATGAGCCTTAATATGGTATGACATCTCTAAAGAAAAAAAAAGCACATTTATTTAAGCAAAGAGTGCAGTTTTACACACCCCACACACCAATATTTTGAACCTTCTGGCAAGAGGGAGAAAAAAATATCGGTGAAAAGAAAAATGAAATGTATACCATCAAATAATCAGAAAACAGTGTAACATGCCTACCAAGATTGAGGAGCTAAGCGGTCAGTTGCTATCAGTTCCTGTGCGAGATAACTTAACTTCATATCTTCCTTTAAATGCTGCAAAATTGGAAAATGTCATCTCTACAGTTACTGTAAAGACTACAAAACATTTAGCAGATATTTTCAAAAGTGGAATCAAACTCAAGTGGATCGTATTTGTAAAACGTTAAGCAGATTAACATTAATAATCAAACAAGAGCAGTGTTTTGATGTAGACCAAATTATAAGGATTCTCAAAACTATGGGTAAATTACTCAATAAATATAAATTTCCTTTCAAAGGGGTCCATGTTCTATGAACATAGAGCTATTCTTATGAACCAAATCATTGACTCAATTGTCAACCTCTGATTCTCAGGAATAAAGAGACCACACTAGGAATCAGCAAAGGGTTCTAAGATGAGCTGCAATGAAGAGAATGATGTCATTCTTACAGCCAAAACAAAAATAGGCACCATCATTACCTCCTTATGCACATTTTCATTAATCCTTTTCCAATACAATGACTAAAATCAAAAAAGTGTGAGCAATATAACCCCACTCAACTTCTCCTTCCGTCGTGGAAAGAGGGAGCTTGGATCCCGTTTTAAGATTTTACGTATATAATTCTAAATTCGTTCTATTATAACCCCGAGGGTTTTTAAGAATAAATGTAAACTTGAATAATAAATAAGAAGAAAATTCCATAAGTTACTTAGATTTTTAGTTTGAGTTGTTTGGCTAACCACTCTCTCTATAGCATACCAATGTACCAAAGGATGAGGAAGACCAGTGTGTTGGTTGATTTTCATCTAAAACCTCCCTCTTTCTATATTTTCTCATCTCATTTTTATCACCATTCTCAAGGAGGCTATATAGAAAGTGAGATCAGCATGCCTTACTTAACGTTGGTATTATCTACAATATATCATGTTTTACTCACATAAAGGACTGTTGAGTATATATCCATTCCTTCCAAGCTATAAGGCGTAATCTGACGAGCATGGCGAAAGGCCTGATCAGCTTCTAAATAATCGACTAATTCGAAATATGCTTTTCCAACCTGCAATGGATCATAACAAACTAGAATTAGAGTCAAATGCACCTGTCAATAAAACTGCAACATAAGAAACATCCAAGAATAGAAATAGACACAAAGGAGACCCAGCTTTCTTATAAAGTTGCAAGATTTCCATATCAGAAAAAGGAAAGGAAATTCATCCCTCAAAGGAAGAGTCCAATGAAAACCTCTAAAAATTTAACAACCAAAAACAGGAGTGAGCAGTAATATTAGCATCAATGAGTTGGCATAAAATTTTAAATCATAAATGAGTTTATGAGGATACAGATTTAGGCCTAACTTGATAATCTAATCTAAGTTGTCCTACTATTAAATGTGTTTGTTTTATGCTTTTCAGTTTACCATACTCATGAAGGGCAAATATATAGGTCTGATGTAGGGTGTGAAAATTGAGTGTCTACCACACAGAGTAATCAAGTTAAATAGGGGGTAAAATTTAAAAAAGAAGCTACAAAGGATGCTATAAAGTCTTACATATATGTTCCTATATTTCTGTCAAAAGTTATAGACTCATAGCCTATGTACTAATCACCATTTTATTACAATGCAACCTCATTATTCTGAGATCTAACTCAAGGTTTGTTTCACAGTACCAATAAAGCCACTATTTTGAGTTATATGAGAACAAATTCCATGAGAATGATAATAGCACATCACAAGTTAGAATAAAAAAGAAAACAGCAAAAGATGACAGCTCCAAATGTTTCAGGACAGAAGTTAGCCATCATAAGTGAAGGCGTCCTTTCATTTTCTAAATAGTCAACACAATTGAAAACATCAACGGAATGATGGTAAATCCTAACATCAATGCTTCTGTTACCTGAGAAAGAACCCAGCCAGTATTGTAATGCTTGTGTGGAAGTTTCATATACATTTCTAGTGCATCCTGGACCACCGTTACACAGGCATTAGAAACAATCAAGGAAAAACTGCTCTATCATATTTTTTCCCAACATTACAAAACTATAAACACTTACAAGCGTTCCATCTGAAATAATTAATTAATACCTGGCATCTGTATAGACAGGAAAGTCTATAGCCCTCACCAAGAACTCTCAATAGGCTTAATACTTCTAAGGAACCCGTGATGATTTTAGAAATACTCAAGACTTGCCCGCCAACTATAAAATTGGGTCCTTCTTGTTCACAAGGCTTAGCTTCAACCACAGGAGATGAGCTAGCAGTTGTTGAAGAAACATTTAAACGAGAATCATCGAGAACATCATTGCGACTCCCTAAAGAATTAATAAATAAAGAGTTGTTAGTAATGTAGATGACTTCAACTTACCAGTTATTGAAATAAGTCAGGTGATCAGAAATTACATGCTAAGTAAATTATTAAAAATCACAACCAAAAATTTTAACATGATCCAAAAAGATATTGTTCTGGAAAAATATTTTCAAATTCTTCACCAATATCATCTTATATTTTGCGGAAATTAGATTACAACAAAGAAGTGTAGCAGCAAGTATAAATATATATTGCCACCAAACATCACCCATCTAAACAGAATTCTTAAGCACTAGACAGTAGGCAAGAGCATCTGTGATTTGAACTTGCATTCTGATAATATATACTGTAACATGTTCAGCGGTACAGTAGTGATATTACAGTATGTTGGCCTTGTAACTTGAATGGTATAAGAAGTTCTGCAAACACTACATAACACACCCACAAATTGGTAGGCACTATATCTAAGAGTTGCAAGAACAGTGATGTAAAGAAATCAAACAAAATGGAAGACATGTGAGTAGAATGGACAGATATTAACTTCTCTTCCCCTTGCTTGAAGAAACCTTCTCCACATTACAAGTACTAAATAATATTAAGGAGGGAGAACTAAGGATGTGAAAGATTAGTTTAAAATCCTTTAAAAACAACCCCTTGCTTGTTTATAACTGCTAAACAAGAAAAGGATTTGATTAACATTACTTTATCTCTTTCCCCCCTGCATTATCCCCCATAAAAAATATCATTTAGGGACTGACAGCAGTAAGTCAGTACCTCAAGAAATTGATGCTTTTCTTGCTCCCTCCACCACTCTCACATCAAAAAATAAAAAAGGAGGATAAAGCAACAATAGAGATCTCGCATCATGAATTACGATGCAATCTATAACGAAAACAAATGGCTAAATTACTATTGAACCAAAACAATAGTGTTTGGCGAATGGAGACATTTCCATGAATACACATAAAACAGTTTTCATGCTTAAAGATTCACCACCTTCATCAATGTTTTCATTGGCCCATGATGTCCCTTTACGAACTGTCGTGTTACGAAATGCCATGGAGCTAAACTTCGAACTTCCAAGATACTTGGAAGAGTTATTATTTCCGTTTCCAGATACACCGGTTGTGCTAGCATTTACATTTACACTTGCATCACTAGCAAGTCTTGTACTACGTCGAAGCCCTGAATCAGAAAATAATCTACCAGAAATCTGAAAAATAAAAGGTGAAGAGTGATGAGAACAAAAACCTCAACATAAAGCATGTACGCTTATAAAAGCGAACACGCAGTAACTTTTGAAAACATTAAGTTAACTAGAAGTTTAGCTCCCAATGGTGAGAATTCAACTAAATGCTGAAAGTAAAGCATGGACTTCAAAGTTGATATAAAAAAACCAGCAAAGGAGAATCAATGGCACAATGAAATCAAAAGCTAAACACAGAACCAGAATATATCTCAAAAATAGGTTAAACAAAAAAGATGTTTAAAATTGCTCAAATGAAAGAAACTCCCAACTCAAACAAAACATTTGACAATAGATTCCCAGTTTACACATTAACCCTATGCAAACAATGCCAAATGCCGACAAACTGAAGAGATACATGGTTCCATAATTAACAAGTGCTTTATACCGACACATTTTTTTCAAATCAATCTATTTGCACAAAGTAACTTCCGGAGGTTGTTAGTTCTAAAATTATTCCATTTTCTATTTTTTTTATCAAGCAAGATTGCATGAGGAAGCGTGATAACTAAGGTCCTCAACCTTTCGTAACTTCCCCTCATCCACAAACTTCCTTCGTGGAGCTTGAATAGTTGAGTTGACAGTTGACTTGGGAGAACTGTCAGTTCCAAGTGTGCTAAGACTTGGGCCATTTGGCTGCATATTCCTACAAAGGGGAGGTGGGGCAACACCTGACAGCTGCAACAGTCATTTTTGATTGAGCATATCAAGCAATAGCATTAAACTAGTAGAAAAGATCATGTTATCTTCCAATAAATCATAGAAATCAACAATATTTTCAATTAATATTTCATATTATCATTTTTCCAAACTGTATATCAATGACTTGATTAACATTGTAATATTTCCACAAGTGTTTCATTAATAATTCAACAAGAAAACAGAAGCTAATAGAAACAATATCGAACTAGGCAATTACCTGTGCAACCATTGGAGAAGGAGTGTTATAAAAAGATAAGTTGGAAGGACCACTATTAACATTTTGACTGGCAGTTCCTCCTGCCATAGATGCTCCATTCTGATTTCCAGGAATATCCTTTAAATTATTTCCTTGAACATGTTTTGAATGCCTTGGACTCATATCTTCAGAGACAAGTTGTTTGGAAGAAACCCCAGTATGGTCCGCAGTTGACGTTTGCAGGCTTGAAGAGGCTGAATCGTTTAGATATTGCTTTTGTATTTGTTGAGCAGCTGCTTCACCAAAAAATGCAGTTGCTTCTTCAGCGGAACCTTATAATTTAGAAAACAGAATTAGGATGTTAATCAAGATGAATAAATTTAGAAAAAGGAGCCATTACTTGATTCATTCATTTCGACATACAATGGAATAGCCATGCAAAGAAAACAAGGTTATTTTGAATTAGCTAGTTCTGCCTACATTTTGTGCATGAAATTAAATATAAGAACAGGAATATAGTGAATAAGCAGGCATGCAGAGGCAGAACATTAACAAAGGGTAGCCGCTCTTCACGTAATTTGTAATAACATGAAAATTGATGTTAGCTACAATATAAAACTAAACAGATAATAGTAGAATTGATAAATAAAAAAATAGTGATAAAAATACATAAGAGTCCTAAATAAACAATTATAAACTCTCAATACTCTAGATGACGATACGAGTTTCTAGTTAATTATTGAATCCATATCCAGGTGGATTTTCACTTTTCTAATGCTCATCCTCAAGTTGAAGACTGTACATGCTTAACCTTCTTCCAAATAAAACCCAGTTTAATATGGAAAAGGCATCTAAAAGGGGGAATCTAGAAATTCCAGAAAAACTTAATAACTTGACAAAAATTTAGGGATCCCTCTAACATCCTAAGCAGATAAACAACAGCTCCCATAATTGATTGACCTCTTTCTCACAAGTAGCCTCAAGATTCTCTTAGCAGCCGCCCTCCTTGGCTATATCATCTAACAGCAATGTTACAACATCTATATGTCTTCAATACACATATCTTGAGTAGGCCTCTCAACCTCAGTTAATTGAACAAGGGTCTCAAACTGTTACGCCAAGAAAGCACTAATAATCAAGTTGGTGACAATAGTATCAATGGTGTCTAACTCACCTAATACACACAACTCATCATATGCAGACCACATCAGCGGATCCATAGATAGTGCCTGCTTAAAATGATGCACGGCACTTCTCCTTCTATCAGTGTACCTGAAAAGGAATAATAAGAACTTTACGAAACAATAACAATAAAGGACAAACTTTGCAGAATGTTATCTTGATTGGATAGACCAACATAGAAAGGTAGGATGGGTGAATATAGCACCAGATAAATGATGAGTATCAATGAATTCAGATATATAAAGATGAGAATCAAATGGAAATCAGTACTCTTGAAAGAACCAAAACAAAAAATTTCAAAACACAATACAAAATCGTTTGTGGGAACAAACAAATATCTAAGAAACAAGATGGAAAAAGATCATGGCGAGTGGGGTTTGATGAACAGTGCTTATTGAGAAAACATTTATTTCATCAGTAATACGTTTTGTTGATATGGATCCTCGTAAAAGTCTTATTAAAACATTATTGATCAAATTAGCATTTCAGCTTAGCGAAATAGATGCCCCAGAACTGGTTTAAAGTACATGTTCTAAGTTTTCAAATCAAACCATGCAACATACTCGAGCATCATTGAGGGTTTTTATCACAATTAAAAAATAATGCACTTAAGTGATAAACCTACCCATATGAACAAAAAAAATTCAACTTTGATGGTATGGATATCAATACAGTTCCAAAAGCGCCATAAACACTTTTTGATGATATTTTTTTTGAAATTTGCAAGCCTTAGATCAGTTGCGTGAGAAAATGATTTTTGGGTTCACAATAATACTATCACTACATTTAGCTTCTTGCACATGTCAGAGAGGATATGGATGAAATTTCCCATTTATGAGCACTGTGACACAAAGTCATGTACAAGTTTGATCTCATTTAACCAAGATCAAGTTACTTCGTTTCACACGAGAGTCAAAGGATGATTTAAACCAAAATATTGACAGTTGATAAGATGAATGAGGCACAGCCAACCTATAAATGAGTCCTAATAGATAATGACCAGCTGCACCATTTGGAACCTGCAATGCAAGACAGGTAGCCAAAAAAATCATTCACCTTCTTGTAAGAAAAAAATCTAATGCAAAACACTACAAATTATAGAATCCATATGATATAAAATAAAACATATGCATCCAAGAATGATCATCTTTACTATAAATAAGGCAGACCAATAGTCGTCATCATCAAAGCCTTATCCCAACTAAGTGGGGTCGGCTACATGGATCACACGAGAATATAATCTTGCAGCCAGGAGAATATTCTGACTTTTTAACAGATACATGAGATAATATAAAACAAAATATTATATAAGCTTGATACCTCTGCACTAGGCTCATTAGCTGGACATAACGCTGCTTCGGCTTCCCTGAGAAGACCCATCTGATAGCATGATACTGCAAACAGGTACCGAGATTGAGCCATTTGCGTTCCTTCAAGCCAAACAAGAAATATAGAAAGAAAGATAAGAGATATATACAGCAAGAAACATTGCAATGCAGAGACAGCAAATTAATGAAAGAAAGAGTTAATTATAGCATACAAATAAAACACAGATGTACATTAAAAATTGATTGAGACTCTTATACTGCAAGACGCATACCCTTTAATATATGGTAAGCTGAATAAGCTTGATTGCTCTGCAAATAACATCCAGCTAATAATTGCATATTTGCCTGGACAAGTAAGAGTCAGCATTTAAACCAAGCCCAAAGATGGCAAAAGATGACATTCTTCAACAAGAGAGAATGATCAAAAACCAAGAGAAATGACCCAAAACAGATTTCATTAGCATGTACAGATCACAAGGTTATACAAGCGAAATCCCATTTTAAAAACTACAAACTCTTTCTGAACACGTTGAACATGAACGTGTCTCCTTGTCGAACATAAACCGCCTTTTATACAATAGCAGCTGTACAGAAAGTAAGTATCTAGTTGTCTAAGCCTAAAGCTATAACCTTTGCCCCATGTCACACCAAACAATCATTCAAAAATACACCAACTATACAACAAGTTCATTCTAATTCACTTAGTCTAAAACATTAAAAAAAAAATCTTCCAGTAACACTGCAGTTACTACTTCAAATTTCAAGGGGCAAACTAACACCTGAAAACTAACGAATTCACAAAAGCATCAGATTCTAACTACATAACCCTACTAAGCTCATAAACAGGCTAAAACGTAAAAACACAAATCTTCAAGAAAAAATCAAAACTTGAATGAATAGCTTCTATAAAAAGAACCGTCGATCTCGAAGCATAAACATCAGCAGCTTACTTAGAAGCACAAATTAACGAAAAACATTAACATCAAACACTGTGAAGTTCTTACGATAAGTGACGAATTTTGCAATTAAGACAGGAAGAGGCGATAATCCCAAGGTGAAGTGTTTTTTGAGTTAAAGATACAAAATTTAGGGGAGAGTTAGAGAGAGAGAGAGAGAGAACCTCGGTGGGGAAGTGAGCGCAGAGACGCTCGCATAGGAAGACGGCGTTGTTGTGCATGAAGTGGCGGAGACTTTTGTGGACGCAATCTGTGAGAATGCCTTCCATGGCTTCTTCGATTGAGAGAGAGAGAGAGAGAGAGAGAGAGAAGGGGGTTTTGGTTTTCTGGTTTTTGTTCTTCTTCTTGATGAGAATGAGAATGAGAATGTGAATGTGATTTGGGTTCAAATTTGCAGACTATTTCAAATTAGGGCACGTCACATGACACTCTCATCTCATCACTCAATTCTGAACGTTGGAGAAGACCACCAAAATATATTAGTTTACTCTTTCTTCATCATGGGCTTCAATCATAATCAATTAATTAGTTATAATTATAATTATAATGTGTGTGTGTGATTAGTGTTGTGATTAATATTTATCTCTCTGTAACCCAATTGTATGGTATGCAAAGAAAACAATTCTACTATATTTGACAAGAAAAAACAAGATTTAAATCACTAAGCTTGTGAGTTTCTCTCTGATTTTTCACATTTTTATGGTGGAGACGAGGGGTTTTAAGAGATCCTTCTTCGATCCTCGCTCTATACGTGTGTAAAAGGGTTTGTGGAAAAGAAAACACTTAATTATTGGTTGTTTAAACTAAAATTAGAAAGAGAATCTAACAGATGTAATACCAAAGAAGTCTGTGAACTAAGGAAAAAACTTATATCAAGTTGCTTATATCAAGTTTGTCAAGTTCACCTATAAGATATTGCCACTTGTTCTTTTTTTCCATGTCAACAAGGAGGTGTTTGTTGTCTCACAAATCTCAAAACATAAAAGATCCAGAAAAAGGAAATAATCATATAAGGTAAAAAAAGAAAAAATAGGAAACAATGTTGTCTCACAAATCTCAAAACATAAAAGATCCAGAAAAAGGAAATAATCAAATCAAGTAAAAAAAGAAAAAAAAAGAAACAGTGATGATGGTGATAAGTGATTAATGTGACCCTCTCTCTCTCCGCCTTCATTGCTCCACCATCTCATTTACGGAGACGATGATGAGTGAGGGATGAATTTTGGGTGGGTGCATGAGGAAGAGAGAGGAGGAAGAAGAAGGTAGGAGGGAGTGATAATGGAAAGACGGAGAGAGTTTATGGTTGAGGAAACTGTGAGGGGAGCGGTTACGGAGGTTGAGAGACGGTCATGGTGGAATGAGTGGTGGAGATTATGGGGTTTTAGTGAAGCTGAGAGAGAAGAGAAGAAGAGGCCATATTTGGTTTTTGGAGAATGAAGAAGATGGATGAGCTAGTGTAGATGAAGGGTCAATTCCGATTTTGAGAAGCCGATGTCGATTCCTATTCCGTTATTCTTGGTTGTGGAAAACGTAGGTTTCATAATTTTTTTCTTTATTATTTGGTTTTTGGATTGAGTACTTGGGGTTTTAGTGAAGCTGAGAGAGAAGAGAAGAAGATGCCATATTTGGTTTTGGAGAATGAAGAAGATGGGTGGGCTAGTGTAGATGAAAGGCCAATTCCGATTCTGAGAAGCCGATGTCGATTCCTATTCTGTTATTCTTGGTTGTGGAAAACGTAGGTTTCATAATTTTTTTCTTTATTATTTGGTTTTTGGATTGAGTACTGTGAGACAACAAACATCTCCTTGTTGACGTGGAAAAAATGAACAAGTGACAATATCTTATAGATGAATTGGACAAACTTGATATAAGCAACTTGATATAAGTTTTTTCCGTGAACTAATCCTCCCTAGGGCTAGAGAACTCAGCAACAGTTTGCAAGTTGCTTGTTCATTCGAAGTTGGAGAGCTTTAAAAGTGAAAGGAGAGAGTTGTTACAATTGACCTTCAAAATGTTATGTTAGTAGTATCTAAAGGGAAAATGAGTCTTGTTTGGTATGATGGAATTATAGGCATATAAATGGAAATAGTGTTGGACATCATATTGACTCTATGTCCCCTAATGCCTCCTCTAAACTAGTACACATCTGAATTCCCTCAATTAGATGTATTTCTGTTGTGCCTATTATTCCTACTTTATTATTGTGAGCACATCACTCTTGGTTGTTTCACCATGGATTATAATTAGAAGATGGCCTTTAGAACTAAGATGAGACCTTGAATATAGATTAGGGTGTGAGAATCACCATTGATGCGTGAGAAAAGGTTGCCAACTTTTGGTGAGGGTAAAATGAAGAGGTTTCTAGTGAGTGAGAAGGTCATCAAAAGTTGCAACAACATCTTCATTATTGATTGTCAGCACTTCTTGTGGTAGTGGATGTGGTGGATGGTGGCGGTCGGGCCTTGATTGAAAGAGCTTCTAAAACTTCCAGAGCAAAGGTGCAATTTTACCAATAGAGCACTAAGCACAAAACAGCTTTTCTTTATGCAAATTTACCAATGAACAATTAAAATTTCTATACTTTTGCAAAAGCTGTCAAAGTCTTGTACATTAAACGTTAAAGGTCAACATTCTGGGTAACAAAAATTTTAGTTGTCAACGTACAAAAGTTAATGTTGTTGGCAAAATTTCACCTGTTTTAATTGTTCACTGGTAATCTGAGCAAAAAAAATTGTGCTCAATACTCTTTTGGTAAAAGTCTTTTTGTAAAATTGGACCTTTATCCAAACTTCAATGACTAAAGCTTTTTAAGATTCAATGACAATGAAGAGGGGTTGGACAAAATTGTGAAGATTTTTGACTCTATTTGAAATGATGATATCGAAATTTGTTAAGTGCTTATGTGTTTTGTTTAGTTTTCAATAACTAACAAGAAACACCGATTTAAATCGTTTAAAACTCTTAAATAATCATGACGTTTTACATAAAAAATTTTAATACTACAAAGTATTTTTTTTATCTTAAATAAACCAGAAAAATCATTTCGTAACATTAATGTTAAAAACTTGGGTTTAAATGCTACCAAATAATACATCCAAGAATACTCAAGTTTTAAGCATTAATATTGTGAAATCATACTTCCAGTGCATCTAAAATCCCAAAATACTCTCAAAACTCTTTGGGTAACAACCTCTTGAATATCAAAGAGAACTAAAAGTATTATTTGTTTGTATATAGAGGCCTAAAAGTGAACAATTGGTAAAGAAATACTTTAAAGGAAGGCATACTTTGGTCCCATTCAAGACAATGGGAAAAAGTTGGGCAAGACCAATAATAATATGTAACATGTATCTTAAATTGTAAATGATACAAGTGTTCTTTTAAGCGGAAAATGGATTTATTATGTGGCATTTGGTGTGATTTTTCCTTTTTCTCAAGCCCTTGGTGTATTTCCACTTTTTAGTTAGGAAAATCTCACAAAAATCCCTTTGAAATGCAAAATGACATGGAAATCCATCAAATTGAGAAATCTCAAGTTAAACTCTGAGGAGGAGTATGATATTTTCATATAACTAATACCTCCGTCGTTAAATTATTGTGGACTGTTAATAAGAATTTAAAAATTGTCATTATCATGTTGAAAATTTCTATATTAAATTTGTGAAAGATCTTCCAACTTGTCAATTCCTAATGAAAAAAATTGAATTATGAATTTAATTATCATGATTATTAGTTTGAACTATGACAAATTGAAGACGTGATTCTTTATGCTTTTCATTTTCTGACGAAATAAATTCAAGTTGTAAATTGTCTTAATCATCTTTTTTATTTTTTTTTTAGGGTGAAGACCCAAAAATGATACATAACTATTGCTGAAGTAACAAAAATAGTAAATAATTATTCTAAGGTACAAAAATGATACATCACTTTTACTATGTGATCAAAAATGATATTTTCACTAATATGACTATAATATTAGACATGAAAAATCCAAAATGCCCTTATAAATTAATCGCCACCCAGTAAAAGTTTATTTATTTATAAGGGCATTTTGGACATTTCATGTCTAATATTATTGTCATATTAATGAAAATATTATTTTTGATCACATGGTAAAAGTTGAGTATCATTTTTGTACCTTGGAATAGTTATGTACTATTTTTGTTCCTGAGCCAATAGTTGTGTATCATTTTTGGGCTTTCGGCCTTTTTTTAATAATGAAAAGTTTAGGTGAATATAAGCTAGATTTCATGGCTCACCTAACTAGGCTCCGTACTTACAAATTACAAGTTACAACTCATATTCTCCTCACTTATGGTGGTAAAAAAAAGTAAAAAACCCTCACATTTCTCACTAGGTTTGATGCGGGACTTTTCAAATTTCATGGACTTAGCTGTCATTTTTCATTTTCATACGCTTCTTCGTAGAGTTTTCTGTATACCCTTTTATTTGACCAAAATACCCCCCAAAAAATATACTCCTAGTCCTATACTATAATTCAATTCAAATTTGGTAAAGGAACACGAAGTCCCTCCTCCACTGAAATTTCACTCTACTCTCTCTCTCCCTCTCACTTGGAACGGTTGCAGGCTCATCCATCACCTGCATACGAAAAATAAAACCCTTTTCCTTTTCCCTCAACTCAATAATTTCTTCGATTTTCTCCTCTCTGTAGCGCCATTTCAAGAATAGAAGGTGTGGTAACTGATTTTTTATTATCTTATCATCATGTTAGCTCTTCAATCTCTTTCTTTTACTCTCTATATATTGTCTGGCCTCTGATTATGCTCACGGGTTGCTTTTACCTATCATTTCATTCATTTTGGTGTTCATAACTCCCAAAGACTTGCCCTTTATAAACCACAATAGCTTCCTCCCCTCTTTGAACTCCAATACTGCAAATTTTGTCTCAAATTGACTGATTTACCCTTCAATCATTACAACCCAGAAGCCCAAACCCCTTTGTCTTTCTTGATGTAAGGCTTTATATTACTGTTCTTAATAGTCTCACATCAAAAATATGTGACAAGTGAATGGATTGTTTTATACTTCCTCTCGTCCTAAATATAAGACACAGTTGACTTTTTTTTGGAGAGATTAAGGTTGCGAAATAAGTTATCAAATCATAAAATATCTGATATATTTTTAGATTATCCATTAGTTTATACGTAAATAAACTGTAATTCAAGGGGCAAATTAGGTAAATCAATTTATAATTAACTTATTTTGCTTTTTTAGGATTTTACAAAAAAGTCAAGTAGGTCTTATATTTAGGACCGGAGGGAGTATAATGTTAGGGGTAAAGATGGGAACTTTTTTTCCTGTTGCATATCTTGTTGAAAAATTTGATATGTCTGCCGATGTTGCTAATAGATTGTCCAAAAGGATTAAACTTTGCTATGATTATGAACACTTAATTTGTCCATGAAGCTCCTTAATCTCACTTGGCACTCACCATATGTTCTATTTCCCATATTTGGCTGCCAAATCAGCAGTTTTTGCCTTGTTTTCCTCTTTACAACACTGTTATAGGGACATCACTTTTTCTAAACATGGAGTTTAAAACTTTGCATTTGGCTTAAAAGATATTTTTTTGACATTCATTAACCTAAGTGGCTTGAATAGCATGCCATGTTTACATGATTGCTGAGAAGTAATTAATTTGCAGCTTGGAAGTTATTTGTAGTTGATTATAGTTTCCTATTTCCTGACTAATCAATTCTTTATTTGGATTGTAATGGGTTTTCTTCTGTTTCCGATTTCATAAATCTCATTCCAAATTCAAGATGCTATGAATTTTATTGTTTGCTAAACTTGTGTGGGACCAAAGGATAATTCTGCAACTAGTCACTGATAATTACTCTTTGAAGTCTCATTGGTGCCTGATTGATTCTGTGATCCCAGCTACTTTGGGTTTCTTCCACAACAGCAGCAGCTATGGTTACCGTTTCAAAAATGGAGGCTCTGTACTCCAAGCTCTATGACAAGTATGCCACACTAAAGGTATCTGTCTCTCCCTTTGTCTATACAAATTCTTAAGCTCCTAGTTCTGTAGCTTCACATTCACTGCTTTCTCACATCACTTTTGGTTAAATAACATCAAAGCATTTAAAAAAAGTTCTTTTGAGGCATTTGAATTTGATGTTCAATTTTTTTTCAAAAAGATATTCACTCACTGGTTTAGATAGAATAGTATGTCGACATTGCATTTGGGTATGAATTAAAGCTTTGAGATGAACAAATCAACTATTTCATTGGTGAATGATGCAGCAAACAGATGTAATTATGCTTTTGCTTTTGTTACTGATTCATGATTTTCTTTCTTGTTCCAGGCTAAGAAACTTTCTGAGTTTGATCAGTTAAACGATGATCAGGAAGTTAAGTTTATGAATTTCATGTCTGGTATGTATCTTCTGTATGCTTTTCACTTAGATTCCTTTCTTTAAGTTTCTAAAGACTGAAGTTGTAAATTTATAATAATAAGTGCGCCAAAGAATTTTTAATAGTTTTTGAATTTTAGACCTACAGAGAATGGCTCTAAAAACTCATGTTCAAGAGGTCTTGCAAACACTTTCCTCTGATTCTTTCCTCTCTTGACTTTGGCATTCATTTTTTGAAAGTGAGGCAAAATATATAATTACACTGAGTTGTGTCTAACAGCTAGGAATAGTAGTTCAATTCTGCAAAATTCCTTCTATATTTGATGCTTTTGAATTAGAATTTTTTTAATGATTTTCTTGGTTCAAACAACTTGAGCACTATTGCACAAATTATTAATCATCTTTTTGCACTTCATCATTACAGCTTCTGATGAGTTGATGGAGCATTTGAAGGGCGAAAATAACCAGTTGCTTGAAAAAGTGAATGACTTGAGAAGTGAAGTAGCTTCGATAAGGCATTCATTTCCATCTTCTGCTTTCTTTCCTTCTGTTTTCTTCATTGTTTGGTGTCATGGTTAGATTTTGTTCTTTTCTTCATATTGATGTATTTTGTTTGGAGGGCTGAATGTATGTTAACCATATCAGGCTTGCCAAAGACAAAGAGGTTGCTGATCAGCAAAGGCTTTTACTTGAGATGAGCAAGAAAAGTGAGACACCTGAATAATTCTTTGATGTTGCTTGAAACTCTGACAAACTTTGCTTGATTAAGTGATAATAGCTGCATGAGATTCTATAGTTCTAAACATTCATTTTATTAAATTTTGTGGATGATGATTATGTGGCGGTGAAAACAGAAAAATTTTCTGTATCTTTTTTCCCACAAAGTTTCACACCTTCTTAAACAAACTTTTTGCCATGTAAAAGAACTGCTGAGTCTAAGACGCATAATTTATCCTTTCTCATCTCTGTCCTTTGTTATTTATAGTTTAATCTTTCCCAAAAGCCCAAAAGGGTATTAATTATAGTGGATTTTTGATGTACTTGAGTTTCATTCCTTTGGGCTTTAGGCACAGTTTGTTTATCTAAAAGGATGTGAATATGTTATGGTATTAAACCAAGAAACTGGAAACCAGAATAGAAAGTAACCAAGAATCAGAGAAACCAGGAAAGGAAAGACAGGAACCAGAGAGCAACTTCACACTCATAAAGAACTAAGCAATACTTAGCACTCTTCTTATGAGGCAAAAATGTCAAAATATACAAATGATTAGGAACTAGGAATATTTATATCAGTTACCTATATCCTCAACCAATTAGAATTTTTGCGCCCCTTATCTGTTTATTTGTAATTCATAACAGAATAACAGTAAGTTCTTTATTCAGAAACGGATCGAATCATGTTGGCAAATTTTCTTATATCAGACACTTCTAATAACTACTAAGCCAATCGCTGTCCTGGGAATTTCAATGTCAATGTTGACTCAATTTTGGATTGTGACTATGTTTTCTTGGGAATTACATGACTGCTTATAAACTTTACACAGTAACCCTATCCACTCCTGCTCTGTTCCTTTCATTTTTATCAATTCCTATTCCATATTCAGGACTTAGGAGTTTGAATTTTTGGCAGATGAGGCTCTTATTGAAGAAATTGGGAAATTCCAAAAGTTACAGAAGGATGGAAATTCTGGTAACTTGAAGCAAAAGAATGATAAAACGCGTGAAGATTATGAGCTTCGTTCTATGTCCAATACCTCTTCCATAAGACAGACTAGAAAACGTACTAGAAGTTCTGCATTAAAAGAAACAGATAAATCTACCCCACGTGGAAATGCTGTAGACAATTCTGTGGCTCCAGGCTCAGCAGCACGAAACTTATGCAATGAGATTTCCATGGATGAGGTGAGCATTTAACATCTGAGAAATGTAAAACACGTGTATGGATATGCTATGCATCTATGCAGTTGTACTCTTATAATCATAATATATCCTCACATCTCAATCATTCCATTTTAGTGGAAAATATGAATGTCTTAATGTGCTGATTCTATGTTGTAATAAAGCAGCTGATGTGTGGTTCTGGTGCTAGAGACCAATCAGGTTGGTGTCACTAGTTACAATTTATGCTGCTTCCTTTGTGAGTTTTTGTCACTGGCATACTTTGTTAACTGTTGCTTTCAACAGGTGTTAATTTGCAGGAAAGAAACTGGCTTGTTCAAGCTCTATTTGAGCATGTCCTGGGCATGAAATTATCCACTGAAGACCAAACCGAACGAGTGTGTGTTTCAGTCCTCCATCAAGCAAGTGGTAATTCTACTTTCAATGCTTGATTTCTTAAACAAACTGATTTTTTGAACTTTTAGTGTATTTTGATTTTAATGATGTAATGTCTCAAAATTTAACTGTTAGTTGACATGTGAGTTTAATAGGAATTTTGGACTGGCTGCTGCATTTTGACATCTAACCAACAATTTCTGGTCATTATGGTAGGTTACTCTTTTAGATTAACTTGGATGAGCAAAGCTTCTGGAGAGGAAGCAGAGCTTCTGTACCACGTTTTATCTCTGGGCACATTTGAAAGAGTAGCTCCAGAATGGATGAGAGAGGATATCATGTTCAGCACCAGCATGTGTCCCATCTTCTTTGAAAGGGTATCTCGTGTTATCAAGCTAGGCCGATAAGGTTCCTACAATATATGGCTTTCTGGGACATATTTGCACAGTTTTATTTTTGGTCAAATGTTGACAGAATGTAAAATAGTTGACTCAGAACCTATTTGAGTCTTAACCTCTGTAACTCATCATTTACCAGTTTAACTGTAGTATTTTGACATTGACTTGATGTAAAGTAGTTGGCTTAGAATCTATCTGAGCCTCACGTGTATGATGCTTCATTTACAAAGTTCACTATGAAACGTAATATATAATCGTTGATTCTCAAGTAAAGATGTAGTGTTGGCATCTTCTTATTTATTGGTTCACATTTACTTCGATGCACGGCTGAAATATCACTAAAACTGCAACATTTAATGAAATAATTTTCAATACAGCTTTTGTCCTGAATTACTGCAAAACAGACAACTTTTATTTGGGTAACATTTTTAAGTACTTTTCCCATAATAACCAATATTATAAACTAATTTTTCATGCATCCAACAAATTTAAAAACATTTTCCCAAGTAGCACCTAGAACTTCAAAGTATTACATCCAGCAATCTGAAACATTTTTTAGTAGCACTCAACACCCTAAAAATTGTTTTCGACATCTATAGTAGCTCTTAGTATTCTGAAGTTAAGGTCTTAGTTGTTAATAAGAGAAATACATAGAGTAATATTGCATAAACATTACCTCATTATATTTTTGAGTGTATCTGGAAAAATATTTTAGGATGCTTAATGCATGAAAATTAGTTTGACATACTAAGTGTTACACGGGAAACAATTTTAGGATGCTCAATGATACTTAACTCATGTTATTCCCATTTAAATCTAATGTTTTGCGTATGTCTGAAGTCATATCTCAGAAGTAATTTGCCATCCAATCTCCTCAAACAGAAGCTCTCTATCATGACATAGCAGCTAAGTTTCTGCCATTCACTACACTCCAACCTTCTCACTTGTTCTCTTATTCTCACTACCCTCTCTCTCCCACAAGTCCTCCCTACTTCCTCTTGAACCCATCTCATATTCTCAACTAAAGCTATGTTCAATCCCACACTTGCCCTTATCCTCTTGTTTGGATCATAAGCTCTGTACCAGTAGAAACCATTAGGATCAACCCTGTCACTTCTGTTAGCCTTCATTCCACCTACCATGACCACCTCTCTCTCCACGTCAGCATTCACAAGGATGACATCATTTTGTTCTCCTTGTGTGATCTCTTCTCTCCCACAAGAGTATATCTCCTCCCATCTTTGCTGAAGTGTCATGCTGTAAAATATGGACTTCTTCATTTGCCTCTTGAATCTCCTTCTTACTCCTTCCCTTACAAATATAAAGGGACAATACCATCTGCCTACAACAACTGGTGCTGACCTTTGACTAGTGTAGGGGAAGTGGAAACGTGGGAGCTGTGATCTTAGGGCTGTGTCCACACCTAGAGCTTCAGAAAGCTTCCTATATAGGAAACAAAAGTAATTATAAATAAATATTCAAAATATCAATAATTAATATGTTTCTTTATGTCTCTTAACTTTTCCTTAAGTATTTGGTTTTAGTTTTTACCAAACTTAAGTATTTGATTTACCTCTTGAATTTTGGTTGAAAATTCAAAATAACTGAAGTATATTGACCTAGAAAAACTAATTCTCTATGACTTGATTTCTTACTCAATAATTTGCCAATACTAAATTGTTATGGATAACAAATTTAGTGATTGAATCTATACTTTAGAGAAAGTTAGGGGTTAAGGTTACGTTTCCCTAATATCAAGTATAATCAAATCATTAATTATGTGTGCTTAGCTTGAAAATATGCATGCACCAAGAAACAAGCCTAACTGAATCCATACATGATACAAGGATCACACTCTCATTTATTCCATCGGGAACATTAAAGATAAAGTGTATATAATATAAATATTGTTTCTAATATTGTACAGTACATGCAATTGGAGAGAGAGATATATAGTAATGGGTCTGACTTATCAAAACAGATCATCCCAGCATTTATCTCTATTTAACTGTATTTCCATTTTGATTAAAGGAGCTTCCAGCAGTTAATTACTACCACACTTAATGCATGTGACCATTGATCTCTGTAGTAAGTGACCTACAAAAGTATGAATTAACTTTTTAAAAATTATGAAAGGCCAAGACCTGCAAGATCTCTTGGAGTAGGATGTTGATGAAGTGTGAAGGGTCCATCCTTTAGTCCTAAGGAAAGTGGGAGGGATGCCATCAGGAACAATGGATCTTGCAAAGAAGCCACCACTTTGGTGAGTATGTATCTTGACAATTTGGTACAAGTCCTTCAAATTGAATGCCTTTGGCTTCTTGTCATTCAACAGATTGCTCAAGCAGCAACTTACTATGTCTCTCTCTTTTGCACATTTGCACGCTTTCCTACACAATTTCATTTATATATTATAGGGAAATCGGATTTTTTTAAACTACAATGATGATCAAGTCAAGTGTACATATCGATCAATGCATCATGTTCAAACCAATTTTGTCCCTTTATTATGTCTCTCTTTTGTATATATCCATATTATAATATTAATGTGGGCTATTCAAAGATATTTATTTTAAATTCAGGCTAAGGAGGGTAATAACGTTATTGTTCAATAAGCATGCATTATTTTTTGTTTCATATTAGGCAATATTTCTCTCTGAAAATAATTGATTTTAAACAAATATAAATTTATCTGTCATAGGCTCATAGCATTAGCATCATGGGTATTACAATTTGGGAAGACTGTTAAAATGACCCTATCATAAAATTTATTGCCCAAAGTAACCGCAAATTTGTTCAAGGTCTTGTGTATAACTCAACATTACATAAGCAATTTTTATTGAGTTGTGTGAAATATATCTTTAACAAAAGACGTTTACACAGGCATGCATATAGCTGAAGAAGAGCTGCAAATGTAGTGGGTCATACCCGAGTCTTTGGATGTATTTGGGCAATATTTTGTGTAATTGGGGATTTTTTTTAACAACTTTCTCTAATAAAATTAAATTCCAATAGGAATTCAAGATTATTTCCATTTTCATGAAAAAAGTCATTGATTTCCAGGTTTCAAATGACAATTTTTGCTATACTCGTTCTTAAGCCATTTTTTCTTTCATATCTAGAGGAACACCACTCACTTATTAGAAAGGAATTCAACCAACACTTCCCAGTTAATTAGGAGCTTTTATACCACTATATCACAAGATTAGTAGCTCATCAAGACACTTTTTAGCACAGTAAGAATAGAATTTATACCTAATGGATTTAACTTCTTAGATGCTTATTAAAACTCTTTACTCGTGCATACATACGTACCTACGTACATATTTATCATAACAACACAAAAATTTATTTCTCTGTACTTTCTCTAAGCAAAATCTTCTCATTCCCTTCATTTCAAACACAGTTATATGAACTAGAAGATGAATCAACAAAAGTGAAACAAAAAACAAAAAAGTACAACCAAGGAATATAATTCATCATATATGTGAACATACACATGCGTATATATAAACACATACCCTTTGTATCTACCATTAGCTCTGATGACAAAATAGCGATTGGAAGAGAGAGGTTGATCAGGGACAGGAATAAACACAACCTTAATGGTGGAGCTACGATAATGGTCTGAAGAGTGGACAATAGTGAAGACCTTGTCTTGTGGGAATGGAAGCTTTTTTACCTTGCTTCGTTGGCACAGTCCCCAGCAGAAGCTAGCTTCAGCCTCGGCTTCCTCGTCAGTCACCACGAGGTAGCCTGAGTATGGAGCATCCGGTGTTGGCACTTCCATGGTGCTAGCATTTCTTCTGTACATTGATAGTGGCCTTGTTACGTACATCTTCTTCACTATATATTCACTCTTTACACATACACATATATATCAGCCAAGCAGAGAGATGAGCACAGAAAAGGAATTCATATATTATGATGTTACTTTCATCACTTTTCCTTCTCCACCAAGATAACCATATTGGTGTCCTCTAGCTACATGGATGATGGATCACTTTGTCATCATGCCATGGCTTTTTTTTTCTTTTTGCTTTTTACATGTTGCCTGACCTAAATGTGTGCCCAGTTGGCACACTCTCCCTTTTCTTTTTAAAACAAATAAAGCTCATTTGATCAATTTAGAGAAACTAGTGGAGTTCAATAAGCTAATTAATTATTATGTATGTTACACTTTCATAATGAAAAAAATACTCCCTCCGGTCCTAAATATAAGACCTAATTGACTTTTTTAGAAAATCCTATAAAAAAGCAAAAGAAGTTAATTATAAATTGATTTACCTAATTTTTTCCCTTAGATTAGTTTATTTTACCTGAACTAATGTATAATCTAAAAATATATCAAATATGTCATGATTTAATAGTCTATTTCGCAACCTTAACCTCTCCAAAAAAAAGTCAATTAGGTCTTATATTTAGGACCGGAGGTAGTATTATGATACTTCCAAAATTTCAATGAAGGACTTATTATTTGAAAAGGTGAGATTATTCTGACATTTTTTATGATTTCTCACATTTTTTAACGTTTTGTCACATGTTTTATAAAGTATCTTATTGGTATTTTACAATTATTATTAATGGTAGTGTAGGAATAAATAAAGTTCAATTAATGGTTTTATCAAAAAAAAAAAAGTTCAATTAATGGTTATGTATTTTGGTGATACTCCCTCAGTTCCTAAATATAAAATTATTTTGGTTAATTTGGGGAGATTAAGAAAGACAATAAAATTACATGATCTTCCCAAAATCCCCTCAATTACCTAACTTTAAGGGTCTGTTTGGTATGGGGGGAGGGGAGGGAAGGGGAAGGGATTTGGGTGATTTTACTCCGCTCCCCTTGTTTGGCTGGGATAATCTTGTTGGAGGGGAGGGATTTTTTAAAAAAATTTCCCCTCCTCTTCCCTCAAAACCCTACCCTCCAAAAGTGGGGGAATTTGTGTGGATCATGTTCTTTTTTTTATTGTGTTGACTATTATGCCCTAATATTTTCAAATATTTACATTTCACCCAATCAATCACCAAAACCCTAATATTTTATTGTGTTGACTATTATGTCCTCAATTTTCTGGCTCATCTTCTTCGTTCAGCTTCATCTCCATCGATCAATTTCTTCTTCATCCCCATCCTCATTTTTTCTCGCCGATCTTCGTTCAAGTTTCATCTTCATCGATCGATTTCTTCTTCATCTCCATCAATCTTCGTTCAGATCTTCTTTAATCCTGTCCCCTCACTTCGCAGGTAGTTTAATCGATCTCTATGTCATCTGTTTTTCATATTATTCCATATATAATGAAGTATGACAGTACAATAAAGTTTAATCGTTCAGATTATATGTGTTTTCTTGCATGTGGATTTGGGATTTCTGTTTTTAGTTCCGACACTGGCCGAACTGAATTAGGATTTTAGGTACTGATATTTTAAGTTCTGTTTATGTTTATAATCCTAATTGTTTTCTGTTTTAGGCTGAATGAAATGAATGGAGAAAAGGAACTGTTCATTTTGTTCTTGTTCTTGTTAAATAGCATGTTAATGTTAGGAGTAGCATATTTGGTTTATGAAGAATGGTTGATAGTTTTATATATATTTAAAATTACTTGATTATTTTCTGTTCTTTGATGATTATGATTCTGTTCAGGTTGGTTATAAATGGTATAGGATAAATGAATATACAGTTGTTTTAATGTTAAACTTATGATGATATATATAGCAAGCACATATGTCAATCAAAATTTCTGAAGTTTCTGAATTTACAGTGTTTATAATGATCATGTATACTTTTTAGAGTTTGTTTTTCCTTTCATTTCAGGATTGCTTTCATTTTGAACCAGTTTTGGGTATATGTGGTATTATTCATATTGTGATAATGTTGTTTTTGGATTATCAATTTTACTCATCAGCTCATGTCTTTCGCTGAGCTGTTTTTAGCACACATACATGTTGTTATATGTTAATGCTAGTAATATTTGTGTGAATCATATATCTTGTAGCTTGTTTTAATTTTTGTTATTTAATTCACGCGTTGTTGGTTCTTATATAAGCCTTGAGGTTAGAAACATTAACTTAAAGATGACTATTGCACAGTTTCTTTCTTTTACATTGGATCTTAAGCACGGATAACCACACCAGAGAATATAACCACAGAATATAAAAAATTTGTTGCTATCGAAGTTGATGGCTTACTGAAATGCACCTTTCCAATAGGCAAAGATGACTATTGCACGTGTTGCCTCAGATTATAAACGCCTCAGATTATAAACACACACACACACATACATGACTTATGGCACTGTAATGATGTGTTTTCACAGTCATTCTCATATGCTTATGATTCTGAAATTTGGTAGATGTGTGTGTCAAATTCGGTGCTGGTTATATTCTGTTGTTGTAATTAATTTTTTTATGATGACTGCACATATTTTTTTCTATCTGACGTTTCTGATTGTAATAGGCTTTTGATTGATTGTTTCTTATCAGGGAGAAGGAGTAGAGGCTGTGATACCTGTGATACTTGTGAAGATGGTGATGGTGTTTATGATTGATGACTTCCAGCAAATTTAACATTTGTGGCTGATGTTAGTTAGTGTTGTAGTGTGTTGCTGCTAAGTTAGGATCTGTTTTTTGTTGTTTAAGCAGAAGAAACTCTATCTTCTGAACTTTTAATCAATTGTATGACAATCAATATGAAATGCCATTTTTTGTTTCTTTTCCCATTTTTTGTTGAATGAGTTTTGAGCTTAGATTCATAGGGTGAGTACTTGCACAAGTCTACATTGATTATGCCTTCCAATTGTTTATCAAAATGCCAAAGAGTAATGTGGCTATTTTTTTTGGGTCAAAAGAATAATGTGGCTATTTGAAATGCCATAATTTCTGGGTGTACAGATGATGGTTGTGAAAATAATTTTGAAGGGAATAGGATGACTAAAATAGGACGCCGAAGAGTTTTGTGAGAATAGAATGACTAAAATTAATTTAATACTTCTAAAAAAGTTAACTAGGTCTTATATTTAGGACCGGAGGTAGTATTAAATATGGATTTCATACTTTGTGAGAATAGGGTGACTAAAATTAATTGAATATTTTAAATGGTAAAATATTAAAAAGGGATATGGATACTAAAATTAATTGAATATTTTAAATGGTAAAAAAGCCTCAAATGAGGTGAGGGTCAAAATTGACCAAACAAAAATATTTTCCCTCCCCTCCCCTCTCATACCAAACAAGGTGAGCTGGAAATCCCTCCCATTCCCTTCGCTCCTAACAACCCAAACAGGGGAATATAAAATCCCTCCCATCCCATCCCATCCCATTCCCTTCCACCCATTAAAATCCCTTCTCTCCCATTCCCTCCCACCGTACCAAACAGACCCTAAAAGGAGGAGGGGTTTTCAATGAAAAGAGGGAGTATGAGGGTAGTTTGGGCAAAACTTGAGATAAAATAGGAAGTGATCTTATATTTAGGAACTTATCCGCTTCCCCAAAGTGATTTTATATTTAGGAACGGAGGGAGTATTATGTAATTTTAACTAGACTAATATTTTTAATTTAACAAAATTAATTAGTTGAGTCATATTTCCGAACAAAGGAATATATAGTATGTTTGAAGAGAATTCACTAGTAAATTAAATCAACTTACATTAATTGAATCAAGGGTTAATATGTGTTAACCAATCCATAAAGTATTATTACAGTATCATAACTAATACCCCTGATGAACAGTTCATTGGCTCAAAGACAGAATCATTGACATTAAAGAAACCAAAGAAGATGAAGTATGGATTATATGGAGTGGCCGGGCTCCAACATCAAGTGAAGCTAGCCATTATGTGGTGTAGAAGAACGACTGAAGTGGTGGATATGTTGGTTGGGAGAGAAAAAAATGTGTCAAATCGTGTAGACACTATTAATTCAATAATTAACATTGGTTGACTTAATGGTTGTGACATTTCTATAGAATTTCAAAAACTGTGGAGATACTATTCTTATACATGTTCTACAGGTTCACTAAACAATCGGCACTTCATGCACTTTTTTTTTTAAAAAAATAAGTTTATAGTTTGAATTTTTTAAGTGGCCCCGGCGATATTACTTCATGGATAGACTTAAAACCTTTAATCAATTTTACGAGCAAATGAATTGTGCAAACTGTGTATAGAAAGCCATTTGGGAGAAATCATCGAACAATCCTTATTTTATCTCACATCATATTATAATGCATTGTCTCGCACATTTCTACGAGCTATCTATTCATTGTTGGAGTAACAATTAACAAATTCCGACAATGTAAATTACTACATTATTAGATTACAAATTTTATAAAGTAATAATTATAAAGAAATATTTTTGCTAATTTTGAGAAGTATCCAATGAAGATTGAATAGTCACAGATCATTTTTAAGTTAAAGAGACACTATACATCTCGTAATGGCTTAAACAAAGCGGAGAAGAAACACTTCTTCAACTTTAATATGGACCTTTTTCTTTTGCTTTATTGAGTGGGATGGCAACAATGGCCGCTAGTTTTCTCATAAACTTTATTCAGGAAAAGGCCTATATACCTTTAAAATTATTGGATTAACGAAAAGGGGTTTGATTGATTAATTTATCAACAATTATCTTAATGATGAAAAATATGTTTTCTTATAACAGGTTTTTGTATGCATGCTATGGAAACATGGGAAGAATAATAAAATGAAAATACAAATAGATCATTTGTACTTTAACAATAGTATTAGCTTTTTTATTTATCATGTTACGTTTGCTAGATACTCACTATGTTTTAATGGAAAGAAAAGTTTGGGGAGGATAAAAATGGAGGCGGAAGAAAACAAAAAAAAAAAGCTCCCATACTTCATATGTGTATCATGAAACACTTTACTCACTTAGATTTGAAATAAAAAAAATCAATTTTTCTTCATTTTTGTTCACCCCATTTGTTTCCTTTAATTGAAAATTAGGATTTAACCCATCTTAAAGGTGATTATATAGTTCAATACAAATATGTAATGACTTATTCTTAAAATATAAAAATAAATTTACTTGAGAACTAAAGCCTTATCGTATTTATTTAGGATGGAATGAGCACGACAGATCGAAATGTGAAAAATTTGCACACTCAAATGTTAGAGACAAGATCATTCCAAATAGCTTCACCTTATAATATTGGACAATGAGACTAAAGGTTCAGGGTCAAAACTCAAAAATACACGTGTTTCAACCTAACTCTATATTTTTTTTTGGTCAAAAATATATAGAGTTAGGTTAAAAGGCATTTGGTGTTGGTTGAAACTTTGCATGCATGGAACACATGTGTACTTTTTTTTTGGTCGAGATTGAACACATGTGTACTTTTGATCTAAAGAAAAATATATGGTGTATTAGGAGTAAAAGGCATGTGTATTTCTTAATTTAGAAATAAAGAAAAAAGGTGAGACAAACAAACATGTTACATACTTACATTACATGTTGATCCAAAACGCAGCGAATTGCTTGTCCCCTGATTAACCGCCAGGGGAAATCATAACGGCTTCTTCCTTCAGCGACCGTTATTCCTCTCTACATTCGCCACCATCACCATCATCACCATTTCTATTCCTTCCTTCTTCCTTCAGGTAATTCATTCTTATCTTTCCATCCTTCTTCATTTCTCTTCTTTTCAATTCCTTCACTTCCTTCCCTTTTAAAATATTTTCAAATCTTACACTAATGCCAATCATGCATCTCCCATTTCTTTCACCATTTTGCTCATTATATGTTAAATCATCAATATATTTATTTGATGTCAAATCATTAATACCTAATGGAGCTAACGTTTTTGCGTGTGTCTTATTTTACTTTATTTATTTATCTCTTCATCTGAATGTTATATATCTGTTGATGATTTCGTCCAGTGGTGTTATTTTTTTTTTCTGATTGCACATTTTGGTTTTTTTGTTATGATGGCAGTGAAAATGTACAATAATAATAATAATAATAATAATAATAATAATATTGGGTTGCAAAGTGGGGTACCTCATCCTTCAACAAGATCAGGGCCTAATAATCCGTTTGGGAGTGCATTTCATGTGGCTGGTTCTGGTCTTATTAGAGGTGGATTGGGTGCTTACGGTGAAAAAATACTTGGATCAAGCTCTGAGTATGTCCAAAGCAATGTCAGTATTAGCTACCATTCTCGTTTTAATTTTCTATTCTCCATCTTTGTTAAAACATGAAATAACTTGTATATATATGTTAGGTTTTTTTTCTTTCTATCGTAAAAGTTTAAGCCAGTGTGATGGAATTCAACATTATTATATACTATTAATCGATTTATCATGCTTTCCATGTATGACTTTTTTATGTAATTTTGTGATAACAACAAGAACTATAGGCCCTGCGCCTATGCGTGCGGTCAACTTTGACTGTTTGGGTAACAAAATAGTTTTAATTTTTTTCTACAATGAAAACAGAGAAAGAAAACATGTAAAGGGAATGAAAGGGAGACATTAGAATATGATTGAATTCACCATGCTGGTTCACGCATAGTGATATTTATATTATTGTTCATCATAAAAGTTGAGCCCTTGCATGTTCCATCAGATATAGTCTGTCTTTTGCAATCCTTGTTTGTATCTTGAAAAATTCTCAATTTTGATGTAGATTTTTAATTACTTCCTCATAATTAGTTTCCTTATAATCTGAACAGCATTTATGTTAATAGTTTTTGCTTCAACTGTGTTACATGGAAATTTGTGAAGATGTGAGTTATTTTCTTGTAATTTCCTTCTAAAGTGTATTTCATATGCATGTGAATTTGAAGATGATTATATAGGTGAATCATTCATTGATTGAGTCGGGCTTGACCATATTGAAGTGATAAACCTATTCTGCTTTACTCCTTTTGAACTGTTTTATTTACTGTGCTTGTTGATTTTCTCTGAAGGCATAAATTTAAACCTTTTATTCAAAACTGACTTTTTAATTGAATGACAGATAAGTCGATATTTCTCTGATCCTCAATACTATTTTCAAGTGAATGATCACTATGTTAGGAACAAATTGAAGGTTGTTTTGTTTCCATTCCTGCATCGGGTGAGTACTAATCTATTAGTTATTATTTCTGCAGTTCCTTCCTTATGTTTTCATTGCTTATTTTATTGTAACACCTGCTTGGCCTTGTGTCTTTTTCTGATTCAGGGTCAGTGGACAAGAATAACTGAGCCGGTGGGAGGCCGGCTTTCATACAAACCACCATTTTATGATATAAATGCACCAGACCTGTACATTCCATTAATGTCATTTGGCACCTATGTTATTCTTGCTGGCCTCTCCCTTGGTCTTCGTGGAAAGTAAGCATAGATGTCCTCTATCATGACTTCTCCCCTTTATCTTAGCTCTATGACACTGAGAGATTAGACAGTAATGCAGTTTAATTCTTTTACTTTGCATTCAGTATTGCCTCAAAGTGTTCTGTTTAACTTCACTTCTGTCCCTTAGCTTTTAAAATAAATAAAATGTCCACATTGCTAATATTGGTGGTTCTTATAACCTAAAATGATGTGTTTGATTTGATGCATCATGCTACTAATACAGAATTATATACATGCCATGCCACTGTACTTTAATATGCCATGGATCAACTGAGCATTTTATGCATCCCTTCTTTGCCAATAGTCTTGGCTTTCAAATTAGAAATCTCAGGCTTTTATTTGCTTGATGATTCGTGCATGATCTTTCTTGATTTTTGAACCAATATGCTTCTTGTGGTTCACTATGTTTTAGTGCAAGTACAATTTATAGTGAGCTCACAAATCAGGCAAAATAGTAGTGGATGGAATCATGGTAAGGAGTATTGCCTTGGGAGATTATTATAGGTATGACAATATAGGATACAGTATGGACTGCTTATTTTACAGCTGATGCTGATGATGTGGATTCGTTCTGTTGAGGGATTCATATTTTTGTGTTCAAACTACATTAGTAATCACTATTTTCATGAATAAGTCTAATCAACAGCTAGCTTCAATTAGCTTTTTTTTAATAGAAATTGGATATCATTAACTCAAAAAGAAAATACAAGCGAAAAGTCAGCCTTCAATAGAGACATCTAGCTATCTTTCATCAACCCCGCCTGATAAAGGTCAGGCGGTTGTTGATCAAAGCCTCAATTAGCTTTTTAGTGTCAAGTAAAGACAATTTACGAAAGATGGATATGATAAAAAATATCCATGTTTGTCACCAAGCTCAATAATGTCAAAAGTTAAGACTTGGAACGATTTGTGAAGATTTTACAATTAGAATCAATGGGTGGGCAATAGATCATTATAATGATTTGGCTCAAGGGGTTATAGCATTTTCTGTTAAACTCAGTGTTAGGAGTAATTTAAAGAGAACATTATAATGTTTTACTTGTTTCAGAAATTTAAAGAGAACAATTTAAGGGACAAAATCAAACCCTGAATTGAAGGGCCAAAAAGACACTTTTGCCTAGAAATTATATGATATTGACTGATTAACATTGAGCACGGTTATTCATTTTTTCAACATATTGTGCATCATAAAATTCGTGTACTGTCTTTGTTGTTTCCAGTAATTTAGCTTTCTTGTTGTACAAGCTCAATTCTCAAATGGCTAGTAAACCAATAACAGAACATAAATAACGGCTATACAATCGTTTATTTTCCAGAACACTTTTCATAATGACACTCTCCCCCATCATAGAAAATTATTTAATTTTTTCTTATAGTATTCAATTCCTATCAGTTTCATCTCTACTTCATGTTTTGTGGTCAGGTTTAGTCCAGAAGCTTTGAACTGGTTGTTCATCAAGGGATTACTTGGTTGGTTTATGCAAGCAATGCTGCTTAAGGCTATACTATTTTCATTGGGTAGTGGGGAGGCTCCCTTGCTAGACATTATGGCTTACTCTGGCTACACTTTTGCTGGCATGTGTTTGGCTGTTCTTGGGAGAATTGTGTTGGGTTACTCTTACTACTTTTTGATGCCATTTGCATGTTTAAGCATGGGATATTTCCTTGTTAAAACTTTGAAGAGAGTCCTTTTTGCTGAGTTGAGGAGTTATGAATCATCTAGACACCACTATCTCTTGCTCTTCATTGCTTTGGCTCAGTTCCCACTGTTCACTTGGCTTGGCAACATTACTGTCAATTGGCTTATTTAGATTGCAATCTGTTGAAAGATATATGGTATATGGAATCAATCAGTTCTTCACGGAAGCTTTAATTTATGTCTTCTAGATTTTTGTAATGATTATTTCATTTGTTTATATATAGGAAAATAATGTTTTGGTTTGATTCATTTTGGTTTGATCTTGGTTACCAATTTTGTCAACATGTTTGTAACGGATTAGATATGGAAATCAGCCACATTGTTTATCCCTAAAATTAGTGATGGAATTCATGACTCATTTGCGAATGAATTGTAACTAACTTTGTGACGGTTATTAGCAATGCACTTTTCACGGTTTTGTGACGGAAAATAGCGTCATAAAATTTGCTTTACAAATGTCTGTCTCAAAACCATCTGCAATTCTGTTCCTGAAATTAGTGACGAAATATGCATGTGACATATTATACATGAATTTGCAACAAAAAATATTTTGTCACTAACATTCCATTACTAATATCTTGTTTTTATGTAGTTACAATTACAATTCATCAATTGCAATTTAGTGTTCTAGACTTAACCTTACAACCCCATACATATAGTTTTGACAATTTTATAATTAAGTCACTAATCATCATTATTATATATGTGATACTCCTAATCAATAGGCATTCGTTGGCCAAAAAAAATTTAAGGGCATTCCTATTCTCCTCTATTTCGAGGCCCTTTGTTGGGTGTCTTATTTGTAAAACACATGCATTAAATTTATAAAATAGTTAAAACTATAGGGAGTGAATTTTAGTGGGCCAATGTTTAGGGATTAAGTTATAATTGAGTTAAAATTATAAGGATGTGTTTATACTAAGTCAAAATGCAAGGATTGGGTTACATATAAGTTAAAACTAAAGACAACAAAATATTGGTTTTCCTATTTACTTACCATTTTTCAATTGTATTACCGTTTTTTGGCAAAAAAAAACTATATTACTGGTTATTTTCCTTTATCTATCCCTTCTTTCCCTCTAGTTGAGCTTATTGATGTTGAGAAAGCAAATGTATTGAGACATTTTTTGTTCGGTCATTGCTTTCTCCACTTTGCTGACGAAGAAGCTTTCTTCAATTCGAATTTTTGAATGCCATACCTCTTTCTCCCTCAAGGCAATTCAAGATTGATTTCAATTCGTAAGTGTATTTGTGCTGCGTTTTGTCATCTATCCGTTTTTTAATTTATATCTTAACCAGTAATCAAAATAAATAAAATTTAGTTATAAAAATAAATACAACAATAATAAAACCTTATCCCAACTAATTGAAAAATAAATAAGTAAAATTTAATAAATAATAACGATTTATAAAAAAATATTGAATATCTCAATTCTTACTTCTTATGCAAGAAAAACTAATGACTATATACAGGTTTTATTCGGTGCACGAAATATATATACACTCAATATAGATAGATATGCAGTTCAAAAAAAAAAAAGATAGATATGGATGATATCAAAAGAAGTGGTTTTATGAATTAGCATTTATTTTTTTATAGCCTTTAATAATTAACATAATGGGTATATATACTTGCATTTATTTATATAAGGACAAGAAAGTATGGTGTAACACTGTAAGTGGAATATAGTGTCTATGTTAACGTGGAAGGTTCTGATCGAAGGCAACATCCGAGAGCCGGCAATACAAAACATAGGCTTAAAAATATATTGAATGGTTTTTTTTTTTTTGAAAAAAAGATCTTTTAATTACTCCCTTTCTATGGATTCGTATACTACTACCTTCGGTCCTAAATATAAGACCTAAATAACTTTTTTTTAGAAAGATTAAGGTTGCGAAATAGGTTATTAAGTCATGACATATTTGATATCTTTTTAGATTATCCATTAGCTTATAGGTAAAATAAACTAGTCTATGAGAAAAAATTAGGTAAATCAATTTATAATTAACTTATTTTTTTTTTTTAGAATTTTTCAAAAAAGTCATCTAGGTCCTATATTTAGGACCGCAGGGAGTAATAATTTTCAACAAAAAAACTTTGGAGTATTGAGTGACAAACTACGAACTGATAATAAACTCATGAGAAATGAGAGCATGCATAAGCCTGTTGCAATTTGCAGAAGAATAAAAAATCTAAAGTTAAAGTGTATGTAGGACATACTAGTCTTTAAATTTTCACAGGTGATTATTTTAGATTTTGAAAATGAACGTGCTTCAACATGATTTTTGGGATGAATATCTGAATTGGGGAAAAGATTATGCACATGTATATTCTCAGCTGGCAGTATTGATAAACATTCAATTGAAATGTGTTCCACATGATTTTCCCCCCATGAATTGCTACAAATCAGGATAAAAAACACTTAAGATATGTTTATTATTTATATAGGGGGCTAAAGGGCAAAAATGCCCATGTAATATTTACAAAAGGTGCAAAAATACCCATGTAAAATTTTTTGGAGCAAAACTGTCTATCAAATTTCAAAACTGGGGCAAAAATGCCCCGACACAGTTAATTTTTTTTACTTTTTGACACATCATTTTCTGCAAATTCATCTCTTACTAAAACAAGTGGCAAACTTATATATTTATTTGTCATTGTACGATGATGATACGATAGAGAATGGTGAGTGAAAAAGTCAAAAAATTAACTGTGACGGGCATTTTTGCCCCAGTTTTGAAATTTGATGGGCAGTTTTGCTCCAAAAAATTTTACATGGACATTTTTGCACCTTTGCGAAAATTACATGGGCATTTTTGCCCTTTATATAGGTGATAATAATGAGATGACAATCAAATTAATTATTATCAATCATTATGGTAGTTACTATTACTTCCGATCTTGAATTATGAGATAAGTTTGAAAAAATTTTTTGTTGGAAAAAATAGAACATAAGTAAAAAGCTTGTGTCTGGTATACTAGTTATATATTACTATTATAAATTTTAATGAATCGTTAATAAATACAAGTTAGTATTTTCCCATGAAAGACGAGTTAAAATTTTAAATTATAGGAACTTGCAAGTAGAGTTGTAGTGTGCAGTGGGATCTACTCTCTAAGATCCAGTAATGTTGGAGCAGGAGAATCTTTTATTGGCTAGCTGTCACATTGGTCAAAGAAAGCCACTGGCTGCACGTAAAAGTATGGTATGGGCATGTGGACTGAATCTATGCGGGTCTATGATTCTAGAGTTCTCAAAGATTCCTTCCTCCCTAATTGCAAAAATAAAAGTTTTTTATTCATAATATATATATATATATATATATATATATATATATTATATTATATTATAGTAATAATAAAAATATACAGCTACAGCACAGCCACAATCTCACTGTTCGTCCGGTCAGCAGGATACACAACTCATGGAGGGTCACCATTTACTTCGGTAGAAAGTTTTGTCTTTGGTTGTTTCTGTATGAAATTCTAGATAACTAACATTTGAATTTCAAAATCATTTCATCTAGTTAGCAGGATTTAGTACTCAAAATCCCTTTTTTAAGATTTTGAAATTCAACTGTTATTTATCTGATATTTACCCTAACATTAATTCACAATAAAAATTTTAAATTTAAACTATTTTATAAACGTGTAGCGAACATGTGTATTAAATGCACAAGTACCAAATTGTTTAATCTTAATGTTAAGATTAGCAGTGGGGGCCATATACCTAAATGAGACCAGTTATCTCCCTTGAACAATTTTCTCAATTGTATAAGGCTATAAACTGGGTCCTGTGAATTTATTTGGGATAAAGTATGCTTTTTAATTTCTTCTTTCTTTTTGGACTGCAGATAAATTAAAGTATGCTTTTTTTTGTCAGGAATTGAAGTATGCTTCTTGATTCAAATAACTGTGACAAAGGAACTTTGTGATAGTCCATCATTAAGATCCTTATATATCGACAACCAACCCATTCATCAAGTGGGCCAATTTTAATTATTTTTTCAAATAGTTAAGTTGAAATCATTTATGTGATTGTGTCAATTATAATGTTGAGAATAGCACAATGTATGTATAATTACATGGCCTCAAATAGGCTAGTAAGTATTCAGTTAAAAAAAATAGGCTAGTAAGTACTAAAAATTAATAGTGTGTTAACTTCTTATTTCTTGTGCACAAATCTAAAAGTGATATTTTCTTTAAATCAACGGAATACATAATTTATTAAAAAAATATGCATTTGGTATTTTAGAACTACATTAAGCTTATTTTGGTCCCTTGACTTTAAAAAAATGAATTTTTACCCCTTTTCCATATAAAATATAATGAAATAAAAAATATTTATTGACGGAACAGCCTTCTCTATCAATTTAAATCCAACATAAGAAAAGTCGGAAGAAAGTAGAGAGATTTGTTGCAACCTAATTGGCATTATACAAGTAATTAATTTAATTTTGATAGATCCTTATTGGCATTTTAGGTTGAAAAATAGTTAGAAACTCCTAAAATTCCATAAAATACCTTATAAATTGAACCATTTCATTTTTATTAGGAATTAAAAGGTAATATAGGATCAAATATCACTATCAGTTAACAATGACTACTAGTCTATGCCTAAAATTTCTTGAGCATGTACACCAAAACTTTCTAGGTTCTACCAACAAAGGATGATGTAGTTGGTAAGAGGATTAACTCATAAACATAAACTTGTCTATTTAAATCCCGTTGATATGAAAATTTTATTGGTGGACGATATGTAAGCATCATTATAAGTATTCTTTGAGTTCGAAAGTTTGGCTTACTTGCCCTTTAATTAAACTCATGGAACCTAACTCACTTAGACTTTTGTATAAAAAATGTTTAGGCTTTCAATAAAAGGTAAATTTGATTATTAACAAAAGATTAATTTAAGCATCGGTCAATTTGACCTTTTTGCATACATTTAATTTTATTTTAAAATACTCAATAAAGAACTTTGCGTGAATATATAAAATTAATCCGTTTTAAATTAAAGTGTGATTTGATGAGATTTGTATATATTTTGAATTTGGACTTTCCTAGTATGTTTTCCTTGCAAGATAATAAAAATATATGAAAGTGAGAAGTGTGATGGGAATGTCATAAATAAGTCATGTTGATGCTAGAAAGTAGAAACGATTATCTCGAGAGAGAATCAAAGTGACGAAGCATGCAAGTTTCTATAGGTGTCGTGATAAGAATATGCATATTATTTATTATCAAAAAAAGAATATGCATATTTATTAATTTTATTCTGGAATGTGCATGTTGGGAAGAGTGAGATAGCTATCGTGGATCCACGTTGGTTCTTACTCATCTCTTCTCTTTCTCTCTCTACACTCAACTTGTCTCTTCCAACTGGCCAGCTCACATCCGTGCCTTCCTTGTCCCTTCCCTTTTCAACCTCGTTTCTCACACTAAAATTCCACACCTAATTAACACCTCTTAACTAGTTGAAACCTCCTTCCTAGTTGAAACTTCTTCCCATTTCATTAATTTTCTTCTTGGTTTATTTCTCACCTCATTTAACATTCATATTATTAAATTCAAAGAGTCAAAAGTCAAGCTTTAACCCAATAACTACACAATATTTCAGTTTTTTTATTTAAAATGTATACACTAATTAAAAATTATTTGATTTTTTAATTTTATAAAATATCTTTACAGTCCTTACTCAACAAAGATACCAACATTTCTATTTCTAAAAATAGTTTTAAAAGATGACATATTAAGTTCAAATTTTTAAAACAATAATATGAAAAATCATTTAAACCTTCTTTTTTTTATACATCGGAAAGAAACTTAATAATACTGCTCTAATTAGTCCTGGTTAGTGGTTAATCTTTTAGAATATTCAGATAAAAATAATATTCTCTTAGAATATATGAAACAGATACTCTTTAAAATTAAAGATAATATGCATAAAAGACAGATAAAAATTAGATAGCTAAATATACGCTTCTGTCTAAAATTAATCTATTTGATAGATCGAACCATTGCCTAAATAAAGAAAATTGAAGTCGTGCACATCCATCAATCTACTAATAATATTTAAGGATGGAAATTCCCCCAATAAACGTTGTATCAGGCATATGACATCAAATCTGATCAGATGTTTATAATAATAAAGTATAATACCCTAATAAAGTATCTCAATAAATTTATAGTACACATGTATAACCAATGACACAAATATAATTCATAAGTATGACATGGACACACGTAACATCGCATGATGTATAGCAGAAATGGAACCAAAATTAAACCCTTAACCTAATTGAATTAAACTCAACGCGTTACGTTACATTGCTCTTCATTCCTTCCTCCTTTTGCCTATAAATCAACCCTCCACCCTCACATTTCCAACATCAAAAAACACATAAAATTTCACATTTCCTTCACACAATTCTCATTCTCATAACATTCTATCAGAAGGAATATCATCTCCGTGTGACAGAAAGCCGCCCAACCCAGCCACAACTTGTTGATGGCCACCAGGACAATCCCACCAAGAATCCTCAAAAAGTTCCGTTACAACGCTGCCTTCTCCGCCAAATCCCTCAATCACCCCCAACCGGCCGCCGCGGCTGCCGCCGCCGACATAGCACGTCCTCTCTTTATCAAAAGAGCCTCCAACAACCCCGAAAAACCGGCCCTCACCGGAGACTCCCCGGTCGAATTCGACAATATCCAAACTCTCCTCCAATTCCAATCCGCAGCCAAATCCCTCAATTTCCCTCAACCCGCCGTTGCCGCCTCCGGCGCCGGCGCCGCCGTCCACCCGCCGGAGGTCTCCATCGAGAAACCCCTCGCGGGGCTCGATTTCGACGATGTCGAGAGGCTCTTTTCCTACGTGCCAACATCGAAACTTCTCCGGTCCTCCGCCGTGCTCCACGCCACGGCGTCAGAGTCAATGGTGGATTTTGGAATGTGGGTAATGAAGTCTAAGCTTATGGAGGTTGATGCTGTGAAGAACATGATATTGGGTATTGTTAGAAGGAGTTTTTTTGAACATTTTTGTGCCGGTGAGGATGCTGCCACCGCCGCTAAAAGTATTAAGGGCCTCACCGATGCAGGCTTACGTGGCATGCTTGTGTATGGTGTCGAGGATGCACATGATAATGAAGCGTGTGATCGTAATCTTAATGGTTTCCTTCATACTGTTGACGTCAGCAGATCTCTTCCACCATCATCTGTGAGTGTCTAATTTTCAATTTCATTTTATCTCTTCAATCTTTATTTAGAAATATAGAGCAATTCTTTCGTACAACTGGAATTTTTGAAGCTGATTCTTTTTATTTTTTGAGCTGATTTGACATCCTTAAAAGAATTAACTTATTAATATATTTTTGAAAACATGCATATAAATATATTTTTGCATTAGTTAATTTATTGGTTAATTTTTTGTGGTGTCAAACATCATATCCTATGTGTCTGTCTACTTGTGATCAATTTAAACATTATATTTTATGTGTCTATTTGTGATCCAAACATTATATCTTGTGTGTCTTTTTTTGATTGTACGAATTACGAAAGGCTTGTCTATATATATCAAGTAATAAATCGAATTGGTCTTTTACGTTGCTATATCATCGTCCATTTCAAGTTGTAACTAAAAGTCTTAAAATAGGGTTTATCCTTAAATTGCTTCTTGCCTCGGCTTTGGACATCCAATTCCCATTTTATCTGCATGGGAAAATATGGGGTAGTTGGCGGCGGTGGGCCCACCTCCCCACCTCCCGTGATGGTGGTGGTGGGAAACAACTGGAAAATCAAAATCAGAAATTAAAAACAAAATTTTTGAACTTTTTCATATGGCTTTAATGCCCCACTTGGATGGACCCCAGATTATTTTTTTGTACACAAGTAGTACGTTCAATTTGGTCTCTGCTTAACCCCTCGAAAACGAAAGCCAATAATATTTGTGGTACTAACAAACAAATAGAACCAGCTTGCTTGATTAACTCTCCATCGTCCATTTTGGTGGGTCCCCATCTCTCATCTCCATATGGGCCCCACATGCCAAAACAAAAAATAAAGGCACATTTGCATTCAAGCATTTCACATGGGCATCCTAGTCCTCATGTACCTCGTTTAGATAACAAGCTTCGTGTCACTCACCACTATGAACAACATAACATATATAGACATAGCTTCCCTCTAACAATGCCACGTTTCCACCGATTTCCATGTCTTGATTATTAACGTGTTAATAATTAACATTTATTTTTGTGTGATTTAATTTCAGGTAACTTTTGTGGTAGTGAAGATCACTGCAATTTGTCCATTGAGATTATTGGAAAGAATAAGTGACTTATTAAGATGGCAACAAAAAGATCCAACCTTGAATCTTGCATGGAAGAGAGAAACACTACCAATTTTCTCACAATCAAGTCCTCTATATCACACACAAACAAAACCAGAACCCCTTTCACCAGAAGAAGAATCCGACCTCGAATTAGCGCATCATCGGCTCGAGGAATTGTCCCGGCGATGTGTTCAGGCGAACATTCCTTTGCTTGTGGATGCCGAGCACACGACGGTGCAGCCGGCGATCGACTACTTCACGTACTCATCTGCTGTGGAATATAACCGTGGACAAAATCCCATCATCATGGGCACAATTCAGACGTACCTAAAGGACGCGAAGGAGCGGTTGGTGAACACGGCGGTGGCGGCGGATAAAATGGGCGTGGAGGTGGGGTTCAAACTCGTGCGGGGCGCGTACATGTCGATGGAGGGTCGACTCGCCGAGTCACTGGGTCAACCCAGCCCGGTTCACAACTCAATTGAGGACACCCACAAGTGTTTCAATGAGTGTGCCTCAATAATGCTAGAGAGGATTGCGAAAGGCCGCGGCGTGGGGCCCGCCGGGTCGGGCTCGGGCGGGTCGGTCGTGCTGGCGACCCACAATGTGGAGTCCGGGCGGTTGGCCGCGGCGAAGGCGTGGGAATTGGGGATGGGGAAGGTGAATCATAAGCTTGAGTTTGCTCAATTGTATGGTATGTGTGATGGGTTGTCATATGGATTGGGTAATGCAGGGTTTCAAGTGAGCAAGTACATGACATTTGGGCCTGTGGAGATGGTTATGCCTTATCTTTTGAGAAGGGCAGAGGAAAATAGGGGAATGTTGGCTTCTTCTGGGTTTGATAGGAAACTCATGGGGAAGGAATTGAGAAGAAGACTCAAGGCTTGTGTGCTTTGAAGAAAGAACTAATGATGATGATGATAATAATTGTGTTTTAGAATAATGATGATGGGGTTGGGATGGTAATGTTAGTGAATGTGGTTGTAGATGAGATTTTAGAGCTTGAGGCAAGAAAGTGGAGGAGGAGGTGATGATGACATGTTTGTGTGTATTCATCATGTAAAGATTTGTATGATAGAGAGAAATTGTCACTTTCTCCCTTTTGTTTTTCTTCTCTGGCTCTTTGAGAATTTCATCTTGTGAAATTTGTTACTGTGGTATATATATGTAATGTGAGCCAACCCTTTATTTTGTAAGAATTGTGTATTATTATTATTAATTCTACGCTGTTGTGTGTATATATTAAGATTGGTCTCATCTATTTTAAAATATGATTATGGTGTTTTAGAAAATAAATATTCCTATGTCATTAACTAATTTAATTATCATTTTTAAAATGATCAAATGATGTAAATATGTCATACATGTGTATAAATATTAAATAAAGTGATCGAGCCATTTTTAAAAATATGCAGTACTTACTGTTAATTATATGATTGTGTATTATTAAGACTGGTTATACTTCATCCATTTCAAAATACACCCCAATTAAATGGAGAACTTATATTTAATTATCAATTTTTTTAAATCATTTATAATATTGTTCTCCCAACAATAATTAAGAAGGTTGAAAAAAATATTAGCATAATTTAACATAATTGAGAAATATAATAATATTTTTATTTAAAATAAATGAAATCAACTAATAATGTAGTTACATTATTAACCTAATTAAATTAAGTAAATAAACTAAAATGTTAAAGCTGTGAAAATGACTTTTATTGATATGGATGACCAAAAAACTTTTATAGTCAGTTTATACCAATTTGAAATTTGACTGCTGGTTGTAGTTATAATACGGCGTGACAAATCGAATCAGGTTCTTATCTTTACGGATGAATTTTATATTTTTATGGCTCATATTTTTTTGGAAGTGAAAAACTTCAATTTGATCATTATATCAGAATCATATACAAGAATTACGGAACAAGAAGTTAGTTTCAAATGAAGAAGCATTCAAGTCTTGGCCACTAATTTTATGCGATAAGATTAAGACTAAGAGTGTGTCGGAATTATTTGAGAGACATGTAGAGGAAGAATTATTTTATTTCTTGACCATAACGTAGAGGAAGAATTGAGACGTTTAGAATTAGACCAATTGGTTGGTCGAATAAGGGATTAGACCGATTGATGTGATGTTTGATGTGGGGAAAATGGATCCAAATTCCAAACATTATATATGTACTCTGTATCTGGTAAAAAAAAGAATATAAATATATATACTCTATAAACTTTTCTTTTTGGGTGATACTATAGCTAATTCGATTCGAGACTCTTAGTTTAGCCTTTAAAGAGCGGATATATTCTTTGATATGCAGCTTCATGTTTTACTTATTTTAGATTTTTTTTGTCTTTATATATTGGTTATTTAAAGCTATTGAGTAGTGGTTATTCAAAGAACCATCTCAAAGTATCTACACCTCTTATCGGCAATAAACTAATCAATTTGATTTGAAAAAAACCTCCATGAGTAAATCATACAGAAACAAACATACCCGCAAAATTAATACATAAGATTAAGATTGGGTCGAAGAAATTCCTATTGTTGTCGAAACTCTCAAACCAATTCATTTCAGCATAAGCATGCTATCAAATCATTTGAAAACGAAAGAAATGTTAAAGCAGACCAATGAAAGTTACAGACATTTCCTTACCCGGTATGAACTTGAGAAGGAGAAACTGATGAAAAAACCCGTACACCGACGAAAGAAAAGATCTCACCACCACCTGAAAAATTAGAGAAAGAGGGAGAGGTGATATAGCCAACTTAAGAGAGCTAAATAACCTTTAAACATCTACACATTAAATTAAATTTAACTACAATAAATTTATTTTGCATCTTTAGTTAAAAAAGTGATTTTAATCTGATATTTATATAGACTTTGATCTTGTATATGTAGAAGAGTGATGATGATGATGTCGAATCCTCATACTTTTCCACATGGATTTGCAATTGGTTTAGAAGAAACTTAAAGTGAAGGTGACACACTTCCAATTAAAATTTGGCATATTATTCACATTGAAAGAGACGGTTTTTGTGCTGTAAATTATTTTTTTTGATACAAAATGGAATACAAAGCTACTTAGCTATCAATCAGGATCGAAAAGATCAGCCTCCTCCCTCTCAGATTGAATCATTGAGCCAAGACGATCGAATGGCGTAAAGAATTGGATGTAACCAGACATTCCTTGAAGAGCATGTTTGGCTATAAAATCAGCACAACTGTTCACATCTCTTGAAATCTGACAGATATTCAACTCCCAATCACGACTCAAGAAAGACTTAATCTCCATGATCAAATCGTTTTCTGGATGATCTTCATCATGATGGCCTTTAACCAATCTTACTACATCAGCAGCATCGGTCTCCATTACCACACGACTAACACCGTGCTCCCAAGACATTCGAAGACCTAATGTAACAGCCCATAATTCTGCTCGTAGACTATTCCCTGACCCTGGGGGTTTATGCATAAACCCGGTCACCAACAAACCATTAGAGTCTCTCAACAATCCTCCACACCCCATCAAACCATTCCTAGTGCAAGCACCATCAATATTCAGCTTCACCCAACCTGCTATTGGGGGAACCCATTTCACATTATTAACGATGTCACCATTTGAATTAAGATTAACCCCTGACAATTTAATCTTAGCATGCGTCATCGAGTCAATCATATGTTTGGCATGACATAAAAGATTGTCATTACTAGCAGCTTTCTCTTGAAAAATAAACTCATTCCTTCTTCTCCATAACAGCCAACATATCGTAGCAAAAAAGTCACACCATCGCACCCCTTGTACCACCGTAGTATTTTTTATACTAATGGTCAACCAATCTAATAAAGAATATTCAAAGAAAAGCCTCAAGCTTCCTGGTCCACCTATGTTCTTCCATAGTTGTTTAGCTTCCTCACAGTCACGGAGGACATGCAACAAGGATTCCTGTTCATTCCGACACCTGTGACATCTGTCATCTACTGCCATATTTCTTCTACACCTCTCTTCGTTAGTCAAAAGACTGTTATGCATGGCAGTCCATATGAAAGTCTTACATCTAGCAATTGTGTTCAGTTTCCAAATCCTGGGCCATGACCTGTCAGATACCTCTTCCTCCTTAGCTATATTTATATAAGCAGACTGCACTGAGAATTCCCCGTGTTTATCATATCTCCATCGAACTGTGTCTGCTTGTTGATTTACCACCATCCCTTTCTCTACTACTTCCCATGCCTTCTTTATACCATTCCAGGTGTTTGACCCCGATCTGGTTCTATCAATGATAGGAATCACATTCGATCCACACTTGTACTTATTCCGTATCACTTTCACCCATAAATCATCCTTCTTCTTTATTAAACCCCATCCAAGTTTTGCCATATAAGCTTGATTTTGAGCATGTAAGTGTTTAATTCCTAACCCACCATTTTTCTTACTACGACACACTTTATCCCATGTAACAAGATGAGTTTTCTTTTTCTCTGAAGAAGAACCCCATAGAAAAGCTCTATTACACTTATCAATACTATCACACGTGCTAATAGGAAGGAAAGCAGTCTGCATAGTGTATTCAGGTATTGATGAAGTAACTGAAGATATAAGAGTAGACCTACCAGCCATTGAGAGTGAATTACACTTCCATGTAGAAAGTCGCTTACGAACTTTGTCAACAACATCCTGAAATGTCGCGGTAACAACACGTTCATGGTGCAAATTGACTCCCAAATATTTACCCAAATCTGGAGTAACTTGAAAACCCAAGATGTCACACAGCTCAGTTCGACGATTATGATTAATATTCTTAGAAAAGAAAACCCGAGTTTTCCTCTCATTAACTTTCAACCCAGAAGCTTCACAGAACTTGTCAATACAATTCTTAACTTTCATAGCTTGATGTATTGAAGCTTCGGCAAACAAAATCACATCATCAGCAAAAAACAAATGAGAAATAGGTGGACCATTCTTACCAAGTTTAATTGGTGCCCAATTGTTGGCATTTATACGCTCCTGGATCATGTGCGCAAATTTCTCCATGCATAAAACAAATAAGAATGGAGACATAGGATCACCCTGACGAACTCCACATGAAGGATTAATAACACCAGCTTCCTCTCCATTCCATAAAAGCTTCATACTCGGAGTCGTAACACACTTCTCAATTATATCTACTAGCTTACTTGGCAAATTAAGTTCCTGAAGGCAATTAATTAAGAACCTCCAATTGACTCTATCATAGGCTTTCTCCAAATCAATCTTAATAGCGAAAAACCCCTTCTTTCCAGTCATGCTTCTCATAGAATGAATAACCTCTTGTGCCACAATAATATTGTCAGAGCTATGTCTCCCCGGAACAAAGCTACACTGATTAGGACTAACCACATATGGTAAAATAGCTTTTATTTTATTGGCCACTAGCTTTGTAACAACTTTGAAAATTACATTACACAAGCTAATTGGCCGAAGATCCTGAAAAACCTCTGGGCACTCCTTCTTTGGAATTAGAACAATTAATGTCTCATTTATCTCCTTTATTCGGACCGGATCATCCCAGAGATAATGAATAAAATCAATAATTGACTTCCCCACATGCTCCCATTGACTTTGATAAAATAAAACATTTAAACCATCTGGTCCTGGTGCTTTAAGAGCCCCCATGCTAAACAAAGAATTCTTTATCTCTGCTTCAGAAATCTCACGATCTAGACTTATAAAATCAGTAAGACGAATCTGAGGAAAAGTCACATCACAAATCAAATCTGGTCTGGTCGGCAACTCATCATTGAATAAAGATGTGAAAAATGAAACTCTCATATTTTTAATAATCTCCACATCAAACACCCACTCATCATTTTCATCCCTTATAGCTTCTATATAATTCTTTTTCCTTCTACCATTAGCTATTGCATGAAAAAACTTGGTGTTTCTATCTCCATGAACATACCATTCACTGTGAGCTTTTTGAGCCCATATTAATGATTCTTGAATCATAACTTCTTCAAGCTCTTTCCAAAGATCTTTCTGAAGAATCTCAAGATCAAAAGTCAGCCCAATCCTTGCCTCTACTCTAGTTATACCATCTAGTCTCTTCAAAATCCTTCTTTTTCTATCTGTCGTGAACCCAAACACCTCCTTATTCCACCTAAAACATGCCGCTGAGAATTGCTTAACATTATTAATCCATCCTTCATGAACATCCCGACAACCTTGCACGAGGCTTTTAAATCTATCATCAAGCACCCATGCTGCATTAAATCTAAAAGGTCTATTGGCTTTATTCGTGACTTCATAACCATTGAGATTCAAAAGTAATGGTCTATGATCAGACTTTAACCAATTCAAATGAGTGACAGAAGCATTGCTAAATTCATTCAACCAGTAGGAATTACTATTTACCCGATCAAGTCTGCTTTCAATACTCGTTCTCTTCCACGTGAATATAGGACCAATGAATCCTACATCTGAGAAATTCATATCATCCATAAAATCACAAAAGTTTTTATCAGGCTCAGTACTCTCTCCAAAAGATTTACGTTCGGATGCCAATAAGGTAGCATTAAAGTCGCCTCCTAAACACCAAGGTTCTTGAATATTTTCCCCAAGACGAGCCAACTTCCTCCATAATTCACGTCTTCTCGCACCTTGAGGACTAGCATAAACTAAAGTCATGAGCCATGATTTTAAATCCCCATTAGTTATTCGGATATGAACATATTGATTTGAAGTCTCAATTATTTCAACTTTTCGTAATTTATCGGACCACAAACACCATATACCTCCTTTATATCCTTCGGCATCCACTAAATGCATGTTATTAAACCCAAGTCTGCTAGCAATTCTAACAGCCTTATCACCTCCACACCTTGTCTCAAATAAAGCAATAAAATCTAATTTATGAAAATTAGTCAAATCCTTTATTAGAGTTGGAAAGGACCGAGCACCGGTTCCTCTTACATTCCAAAGCATCGCATTCATTAAGAAGAAATTTGTGAAATTGGGAGTTCTACTCCCTGACAAGCCTTCGAGTCTAAACTCTCAACATTTACTTCCATTTCAGCCACGTCACTATGTTGATTTTGTGCTTCAACACATAAGCCCACGTCATTATGTGGTTCAAAATCATTATTAGCTTGCCCAACCACGTTGACATGAGATCCCATATCATTTTGCTCTCTAACATCCAGAATATTCTCCTCATTAATTGCCTCCACTTCACCATAAGGACCATTTTGCAAAGCATTAAATAAATTCTGGGACATAACATTTAATTCCCCAATAACACTTCCCTTATTTCTTGCCTGAGCTTTAAACCCTTTAATATTCCCTTTACCTCTCGTGATTCTTCTGCCAAAAGCTTTCCTTTTTGACCCCACTTGGGTCCACCCAACATTATTATTCGAAATATCAATCCCACAAGGATGGGATTCTACTACCTTATTTGACTCCAAATCATCAACTTTTGACTTCCCCATATCCTTCAAATCATTTTGCAATAACTGACCCTTATTTCTTGACTTTTTCAACTCCTCATTCTTCGCCACACCCGAGATTGAAGCTCCTTTCATATCTGTCTTCCCCATTCTCCTCCCGAACTCACGCTTAACTAGCATCTCGGGACCATAATTAATTCCCTGCGTCATTTTTGCCTTACCATTCGGTTGACTTTGATTCTTTCCAACTTTGGAACTGTCTGTCTCATGCTCAAACTTCTTCTCTGACTCCGGCACGGTGGCACCTTCTGCACTCATCTCCGGTTGAGTCACCGGAGGTTTATTCAAAGTTTCACCTTCATCATTATTTCCTCCTCCTGACTTCACTGTGCATTGCCCCATCCTATGACCATATTGACCACAAGTGAAACATACTAAGTGTAACCCCTCATATTCAAACCTGTATTCTTCACCAAAATGACTAAACCCAGGCAATAAAGGCTTAAGAAGATCTATCTCGACACATATACGTGCAAAACCTCCTCTTTCAGAGAATGCTGTGGTTCTATCAATCTTTAAAGTTTTACCCATAAAGTCTCCAATTCGACGAAGAGATTCTACATTATATAATTCAACAGGAAGGTTAGGAATTCTTACCCACACCGCAATCCTTTTATGACTATCAGCTTTAAGGGGGTTAAAATTTGGCCTCCAACGTTGAACTAAAAGATAGTGATCAGCGATCATCCATGGACCTTCTTGAAGGGCAAAGTCTCTGTCTTCCTTAGTAGAAAAGGATACAATAAAATACCCATTACTCAAGGGAGTAACTCTCATTGGATTTTTAGATCCCCACATTCTCTCCATTCTTTGCCTCATAAAGCCAAAACTAAACGTCTTGCCCATGAGTTTAACAATAAGAGAGTTCATATATGGCTTGCACCGATCCGTGTATTCATCAGCATTGGTCCGTAAGGAGGGAAGTTTACCCGTCCTTCTCCAAGTATCCACCACATCCTCATCAGACTCATCCATCTTCTCATCATCCTCACCCCCTTCCACGGTTTGTTTTTCATTGAAACTAGCAAAATACTCCTTCCAAACATGCAGTGCTTCAGCATTACTCATACTGAAACTTAAGTAACCCGATTCTCCCAGACTTAGCAGTTTGTCTCGATAAGAGAGACGATCCCTTTGAGAAGGACCGTTCTCCTTAGCCATGCCACTTGCACTTCCACGTTCTCGTCCATCACTCTCTCCCATCACTCTCTTGTTTTTAAACCCACTGTGCTGTAAATTATTACCTCCAACATCCAACTTGAAATATTTATTGCAAACAAAGGGCTACAATTAGACATTACTCTTTTGGATTTATTTATAGGTTATACATATAAAAAAATCGGTCTTATCTACAATTCAAGTCATTGAATTTTGGCTAAATTATAAAAAAGCCTGAATTTTGGAGTAGTACAGTTGGGATAAATATTTTTTTTGCCAATGAGTTGGGATGAATATAACCTTTCAACGTTTCGAAGTTCACATTTAACCCAATAAACTTTTAGTTTTTAGTATGGACCCATGCCGTTGATTACAATCATCTTTCGATGACATAAGACACTTCATTATATCCTATGCAGATTCTGCGAGAGTTATTTTGAGATTTGGAAGAGGCTTACGTGGAAGAGAGATAAAATCAATGATGTTTAGATTTTTAATGATAAAATTACAGTTTAACGGCTAAAGTATAATAATTATATAGTTACTATAAAAATTTTATAGTAGGTTCGCCTATATGATGCCCCACAGGATTTGATGAGGCACGTGACAATTCCTATCAAAAGATTGTAAGTTAGTTGGAGGCGAGCATAGTAAAAAAGGATGTGGAATCTTTTATCATGAATGTTGCATATAGTTCCAAAAAAAAATTCAGTTCAATAAAAGTGTTGCATATTCCATGCATGAATTGGTCAGAAAATCCTAAAAGCTTGCTTATTATTAGTGGTGGATGCAATCTTAATTTATTTCCACGTTTGAATAGTTAAGAAACATAAAAACTTAGGCGTAAATGACTACTTCATTGAAAATATGCAACGGTTGAAATTTAGGCGTGTAAAACAATTTAATTTAACAGACTCCGGCCTAAAATGAATATAATTTGAATTTAAATAATTAAATTAAAATTAATCTATCACACTATTAGAAATAATTAAATAATTAAGTCTGAAAATTTTTGTTATGATGCAACCTTTTCATATGCTTACCGATCACTTCATGATTAAACTTCATGATCGATTTGCTGCTGAATCATATTCAACATCTTGACATTCCCTAGTACATAAAGTATAAACAATGCATCTTATGCTGATAAAAAAACAATGCATCTTAAGACAAATCTAGAACACTTGGATACTTAGCTTTATAAATTACAACACTGCTATTATAAAAAAGGATGAACGCGTACATAACTGATAGGCAAGCAGATAAAATTGTGAATTAATATAATAATGAGAAAATAGAAAGTTTGTTTATCATAAAAAATAGAAAGTTTTACAATTCAAAATAGACGGTGAGGATGGGTTACTGACCATGTCTCAGAATCCCCACCGTCCATAAATATTCTCGATCCGCGTGACCCACAATGCTGCGCTTTGATTGGTCCAGGAAAGGACAGATAACTTTTGGGCTCACAAGGGTAGGGCCCATTCTTACTTTGTCCGGCCCAACAAGGTCTCTTTAGCTCTATAAATAATAATAACAATGTAAACCATCACTACTACAAAAATGACTTTTTAAACCACATAAAAAGGGCTTTTTAAACCACATAAAAAAGTGGTTTAGAAAAAGGAGGTGTAAAAAGTATACTTTTTTTAAACCACATAAAAAAGTGGTTTAAAAAAAGACTTTTCAAACCACTTTTTTCAAAAATGTGGTCTAAAAGCTTACATATTCACTAATAATGCCCAGTCATAAACACACTCAACCATTCTTTAAGTCAAAATCGCAACTCCACTAACGATGCAGATTTCTACATATAACACATATTTTTCATTTCTTATTTCAGTACCTCCACATCCCTTCAAAAATCATGCAGTCAACACTTCGATAGTAAAAACAAACCCCATATATTTACAAATGCATGTCAAAATTATGCATTGTAAATACACTAAAACATTCATAATCCCTCCACCAATCTGCTCCAAATAGGGACTAATAATAATAACAGAGTACAATATAATAATAACACTAAACATTAATAATAATTAAACTAGCACAAATAATAACAAATAAATAAAGCGATAAAAAAATCACAATACAATAAAATAATAACACAATACAATAAAACCATAAAACAAAATAAAATAATAAATAAACAAATAAATAAATAAATAACAATATACAATAAACAATAAACAATAAAACAGAACAACCACAATATTCAACAATAAAATAAAGGCTTAAGTATACCTTTGGTCCCTTATGTTTGCATCAAGTTTCAATTTAGTCCTTTATGTTTGGAAAGTACACTTTTAGTCCTTTTTTGTTAACACCGTTAGTTTAACTTAACGGAAAATACTAACTTAACAATTTTAAATGATTATTTTATAATGAAATTGAACCAAAAATGATAAATTTTGAAAATATAAAAATATTTACACTCAAATATTTTAACCTGAACATTTTTTCAGTATTTAATAATCATTTAAAATTGTTAAGTTAGTATTTTCCGTTAAGTTAAACTAACGGTGTTAACAAAAAAGGACTAAAAGTGTACTTTCCAAACATAAAGGACTAAATTGAAACTTGATGCAAACATAAGGGACCAAAAGTATACTTTAGCCTAAAATAAAACAATAATTAATAAATATACTATGAAGTACAGAATAACACAATGCTCAACAAACAATTTACAAAGGTTAAGATATGTATGAGAAACAAAAGATTTAATAAAACTATGTAAATTTAGTAAAATACCTTAAAAAGAAAATCAAAATTAATTCATTTTGATAGATTGAGGAGGAGAAACATTATACGAAATGAGAAATGAGAAAGATTATATATATAAAAAAGATCAAATATGAATGATATCAATAATAGGAGGGAAAAAACTGTGGTCAGATCGCAATGTTCGCAAAGTGACAGGCACTAACTGCAATTTTCTGGGCCATGCGTATAATTTGCACAATTTTTTTTTAAAAAAAAGTGGTCAAATCGCAAATTTCGCAAAGTGACAGGCACTAACTGCCATTTTCTAGGCCATGCGCGTAATTTGCACAAATGTAAAAAAAAACTGGGTCAAAACTGTAATTTCCGCAAAAGTAGGAGAACAGGTCAAAAACTGCAATTTTCGCCCCAAAAAAAGGGAAAAAAACTTGGTCAAAACTGTAATTTCCGCAAAAGTAGGAGAACGGGTCAAAAAATGCAATTTCCGCAAAAAAAAACTGGGTCAAAACTGTAATTTCCGCAAAAGTAGGAGAACGAGTCAAAAACTGCAATTTTCGCCCAAAAAAAATTCTTTAGCTCTATAAATACCTCACGCATAAACTCTTTTTTGTTACAAAAATATATATCTTCCATACCTCTCACTCTCGCCTATCTATCCACTTTCTAATAAAAAACAATCTATCTATCCACTCACATGGCTGCTCCCAATTATAGTCGTGATAAGTCTTGTGCGTGCTGTAAACATCAGAGGCATAGGTGCTCGAAGGACTGCATCCTAGCTCCTTATTTCCCAGCAGATCAGCCAGAAAAGTTTAGCAATGTCCACCGTTTATTTGAAGTGGCAAATGTGAAAAAAATCATAGAGAACATGGATCCAATTTCAAGGAATAAAGCAATGGCGACTATTCAACTTGAATCAGATGTAAGGCAACAGTTTCCTGTTTCCGGCTGTTTGGGATTCATACAATACAAAGAAACTCAGATACAACGTGCCTTGGAAGAGTTAAAACACCTAAAATTGAAACAAAAGATCCTGATTCATCAAATGCATACTTTGAATCGTCATATTTGTACTTGTTTAATCACTTGTATTATGATCATATATGGACGATGAAGATGCGATGCTAATAGAGTTTGAAAATCTCCCCACCGTTGATATAAGCACGATCCGCATGTTAGTGAATACTAATATTTGATTGGTTCTGAATGAAGTCGTGTGCATGGTGAGGAAAGGAAAGATACAAGGAAAGATACAATGTTAGTTCTTTTATGATTTTGGACTCATAAGTTACAACTCATTCTCTCAGCATGGTGAGATCTCTTCTTTTCGATTTGAGAATTCCCACCATTAACATATAATCTTGATCCACATGAGGGAGCACTATAACCATATAATATTAGAAGAATAAAAGAATTGCGCAAATTGTCATATTTGTACTTGTTTAATCACTTGTATTATGATTATATATGGACGATGAAGATGCGATGCTAACAGAGTTTGAAAATCTCCCCACCGTTGATATAAGCACGATCCACGTGTTAGTGAATAATAAGATTTGATTGGTTCGAATGAAGTCGTGTGCATGGTGAGGAAAGGAAATATACAACGAAAGATACAAGTTAGTTCTTTTGGGCTTTTGGACTCATAAGTTACAGCTCATTCTCTCAGTCTAGTGAGATCTCTTCTTTTCGATTTGAGAATTCTCACCTTTAATATATAATCTCGATCCACATGAGGGAGCATGCTACACTTTAATTGGTTTTAGCAAGCGTGAGCCTCTTTTGGGCTTTTGGGTTCATAAGGACTCATTCATACTTTTCTAAGATAGGTATGTAATTGGTGAACAAATAATAATAATTAGGAAATAAAATGTCATTCAATTTATCTATATACCAAATTAACAAATTGCAAGTTTTGTTTAATATAATAATTTTTATTGGTTGTCAATTTGATACCAATTGTTTTCACTCAGAAAATTGTCAATTTTATACTAATTGTTTTCACATAGAAAGTTGTCAATCTGATACCAATTGTTTTCACGTAGAAAGTTGTCAATCTAATACTAATTGTTTTAACCCAATATTTCCGTTTGGTTGGAGGGAATGATTTTGAGTGATTGGAGTTAAAATTGAGGGTGAGAGTGAGAGTGAGAGTGAGAGTGAGAGTGAGTTTGGGAGGATAGGTTCAATTTTTATTTATTTTTTAACCCAATACTCCCGTTTGGTTCCAGGGCTTGATTTCGACGATGTCGAGAGCCTCTTTTCCTACGTGGCGACATCAAAACTGTTTGGTGAATATTTCAGTACACATTTTTTTGAACATTTCAGTACACAATTTTTTTTTGAGTTAATATTGATATCTTGTTTGGCCGAAATGTTTTTTAGTATTCTTCAAGAGTTCAATCGCCGCCAAAATAAGTCACTTTTTTTTTTGTTGATGAGCCATTATTTTATGTTTGTTGGCCAAAATGATATTTAACCCAATATTTTTTGTGTTTTTATATTTTCTTATCAGAATACATTTAGGTCTTTATCTTTTGAAAATACACATTTATGAATTAAGGTGCAATTTTATCAATGGACTTTTAGCAGAAATGCGCTTAGCATAATTGACCATTTAAATGTGCAAATATATTAACCAACAATTTGAACAGATACAAAGTAACAGAATCGTCAAAATTAACTCTTTTGACCTATTAATTTTAATCAAGCTTGAGGGTTAACTTATTATTTGTACAGGTGGCAGACAAGTAATCATGACCTGGAATTTTTCAATGATATGGAGGCTCTAAATTTATTACTAATAAAAGAAAAATATAACTAAACAATTGATAATTGACAAAAAGAGAGTATAACTAATCAAATAAAAAATATCTTTGTGAATCCAAATCATAGTTGATAAATTAATGTCGATAAAATAGGGATAAAAAGAAACAATGAATTTATCAAAAAAAATAAAAGAAAAGAAATGATGAAACACAATCAATTCCATCAACCAAAAATAAACTATAAATTCCAAACACACTTGCAATTTCCTGCGGGACCCTAAAAGATTATACTTGCAAGGTGATTAAAATTTTATAGCACAATCATTCTTAAATTTTGAAATTAGCAATTTTATCTAACATTTTAAAATATAAAATCATCTTTTAGATTTGATGAGACAAATTTTCCATTACCTTTATTATTTTAATAAAACTTTCTATAAATGATATCTATATTAAAAAAGGTCTTGCTAAGAGAGCTTTGGGTTGGATGGATGTATAAAACACTAAAATGTAAATGATCCGCACAAATTTATTACATTACTAAATGAAGCAATTGTAGTTAGGATAACTAAAAGTATAAAGTGATTTCAAATATTGACCCTACCTATTCTATTTAACTCAAACACCATATTAATTATTATCCTTTACACTATGGTTATTAATTATGGATATGAATATCTTTATTTAAAACTCTCATAGAAAAATAACAAGTACTTTCTTCTTGTTTTTTTAACTAAAAAACTGCCTTCTAAAATGACCAAATGAACTTTTTATCTAAAAAAAAAAATGACCAAATGAACTTGCTAACCAGTATTACAACAAAACTATATTTTTTTTTTACCGGAACAACAAAACTATATAGGACTATGAAGATAGAGCGCAATATAATAGTAAGATTTTTTAGGCTAAAGTATGTTTTTGATCCATTTACCTTGGAAAAAGTCATGTTCTAGTCACTAACTTTAAAAAGTGTATTTCTAATCGTTTAACTTTGGACAAAGACATCTTTTAGTCCGATCCTTTGACTTTGAAAAGTGTGTTTTTAGTCTTTTTAAATTTGGTTAAGATATGTTTTTGGTGTCTTATTGTTGCACAAAATCATGTTTTTGCCCTTAACTTTGAATAGTATGGGACAAAAAAAAAATTTTATCCTGTTTTGAAAGGACTAAAAACATCACTTTGTCTAAAGTTAAGTATAATAATTATATAATTATTATAAAAATTTTATAGTAGGTTCACCCATATGATGTCCCACAGGATTTGATGAGCACGTGACAATTCCTATCAAAAGATTGTAAGTTAGTTGGAGGCGCGCATAGTAAAAAGGATGTGGAATCTTTTATCATGAATGTTGCATATCCCATTTCAGTTCCAAAAAAAATTCAGTTCAATAAAAGTGTTGCATATTCCATGCATGAATTGGTCAGAAAAACCCAAAAGCTTGCTTATTATTAGAGGTGGATGCAATCTTAATTTATTTCCACGTTTGAATAGTTTAGAAACACAAAAACTTAGGCGTGCATGACTACTTCATTGAAAATATGCAACGGTTGAAATTTAGGCGTGTAAAACAATTTAATTTAACAGACTCCGAACTAAAATGAATATAATTCGAATTTAAATAATTAAATTAAAATTAATCTATCACACTATTAGAAATAATTAAATAATTAAGTGTGAATTTGTTATGATGCAACCTTTTCTTACGCTTACCGATCACTTCATGATTAAACTTCATGATCGATTTGCTGCTGAATCATATTCAACATCTTGACATTCCCTAGTACATAAAGTATAAACAATGCATCTTATGTTGATAAAAAAACAATGCATCTTAAGACAAATCTAGAACACTTGGATACTTAGCTTTATAAATTACAACACTGCTATTATAAAAAAGGATGAACGCGTACATAACTGATAGGCAAGCAGATAAAATTGTGAATTAACATAATAATGAGAAAATAGAAAGTTTTTTTATCATAAAAAAATAGAAAGTTTTACAATTCAAAATAGACAGTGAGGATGGGTTACTGACCATGTCTCAGAATCCCCACCGTCCATAAATATTCTCGATCCGCGTGACCCACAATGTTGCGCTTTGATTGGTCCAGGAAAGGACAGATAACTTTTGGGCTCACAAGGGCAGGGCCCATTCTTACTTTGTCCGGCCCAACGAGGTCTCTTTAGCTCTATAAATAATAATAACAACGTAAACCATTATCCCACTTGGGTGGGGTCGACTACATGGATCACACGACGCCATTTTGCTATGTCCCTAGTCATTCCTGGAGAATAAATCTTTCACTAACATATCTCTTTGAATAAACTTCACCAAGAGTTCACTTTGATCTCCCTCTATTTCTTATATACGGCTCCCTTACCATCTGCTCCTCTATTCTTACCGGCTCATCTAATTGTTGAACATATCCATACCACCTTAAATGATAATCTCTCATTTTCTCTGAAATTAGTGCTACCCCAACTCTTTCACGAATGTGATCATTACGAATCCTATCTTTTAGTGTAATACCCACTCATCCCTCTCAACATTTTCATCTCTATCACATTCATCTTATGTTCTTGTTGTTTTCTAATTGCCCATCATTCACGTTTTACATTAATTGTTTCCTCCTCAATTACCATTTTTATCGATAATAATCTGTCACCACTTCTATAAACTTTCAACCACATTCTTCTTTCATACTTCATCCAAAATTTTACCTACACCATTCCTACGACTCACTTTATCAGTGTACCAAAGTTTATAACCATCAATATCCTTAGCCTTTTCACCTACCCCTTTAGTCTCTTGTAGACATAAAATGTTTATCTTTCTATCCCTCATCACACTTATTACCTCCCAAGCTTTGCCTTTTAAGGTTCCAATATTCCACGTACTAAATCTAATCCTACACTCATTCACTTGCTTCTTTATATATCCCTTTTCTGTAAAATGCTAGACGATGACATATTGCAAAAATGGTTGTGTGTGTCCATGCTTTAGGATTGGACAAATTTTTACGTTGGCTGCCGAAGCCTAACACAACCTACTCTTTTTATCCGGGCTTAGGACCGGCTATATTATAGGAGAGTATTACTTACAATAATAACAGAATACAATATAATAATAACACTAAACATTAGTAATAATTAAACTAGCACAAATAATAACAAATAAATAAAGCGATAAAAAAATCACAATACAATAAAATAATAACACAATACAATAAAACCATAAAACAAAATAAAATAATAAATAAACAAATAAATAAATAAATAACAATATACAATAAACAATAAAACAGAACAACCACAATATTCAACAATAAAATAAAACAATAATTAATAAATATACTATGAAGTACAGAATAACACAACGCTCAACAAACAATTTACAAAGGTTAAGATATGTATGAGAAACAAAAGATTTAATAAAACTATGTAAATTTAGTAAAATACCTTAAAAAGAAAATCAAAATTAATTCATTTTGATAGATTGAGGAGGAGAAACATTATACGAAATGAGAAAGATTATATATATAAAAAAGATCAAATATGAATGATATCAATAATAGGAGGGAAAAAAACTGTGGTCAGATCGCAATGTTCGCAAAGTGACAGGCACTAACTGTCATTTTCTGGGCCATGCGTATAATTTGCACAATTTTTTTTTTAAAAAAAGTGGTCAAATCGCAAATTTCGCAAAGTGACAGGCACTAACTGCCATTTTCTAGGCCATGCGCGTAATTTGCACAAATGTAAAAAAAAACTGGGTCAAAACTGTAATTTCCGCAAAAGTAGGAGAACAGGTCAAAAACTGCAATTTTCGCTCAAAAAAAGGGAAAAAAACTTGGTCAAAACTGTAATTTCCGCAAAAGTAGGAGAACGGGTCAAAAAATGCAATTTCCGCAAAAAAAAACTGAGTCTAAACTGTAATTTCCGCAAAAGTAGGAGAACGAGTCAAAAACTGCAATTTTCGCCCAAAAAAAATTCTTTAGCTCTATAAATACCTCACGCATAAACTCTTTTTTGTTACAAAAATATATATCTTCCATACCTCTCACTCTTGCCTATCTATCCACTTTCTAATAAAAAGCAATCTATCTATCCACTCACATGGCTGCTCCCAATTATAGTCGTGATAAGTCTTGTGCGTGCTGTAAACATCAGAGGCATAGGTGCTCGAAGGACTGCATCCTAGCTCCTTATTTCCCAGCAGATCAGCCAGAAAAGTTTAGCAATGTCCACCGTTTCTTTGGAGTGGCAAATGTGAAAAAAATCATAGAGAACATGGATCCAATTTCAAGGAATAAAGCAATGGCGACTATTCAACTTGAATCAGATGTAAGGCAACAGTTTCCTGTTTCCGGCTGTTTGGGATTCATACAATACAAAGAAACTCAGATACAACGTGCCTTGGAAGAGTTAAAACACCTAAAATTGAAACAAAAGATCCTGATTCATCAAATGCATACTTTGAATGGAGTTAATTCTCAACCATGTTCTAATTGGGAGAGTGTGCAGTCATATCCTGATATGTCTCTTACCAACCAATCGACTGCGTTGATGAATGCACATTCATTTGATCACATGCCGGAATTGCCAATGCTGCCAGATCATCCAGTAGCAATAGAAGAATCAATTAACGAGTTGCTCCAAAAGTAGCTTGTAGTTTAGAATTTGTTTAGGATCATTTTTTAATTTTTCCCAAAATGTAAATGCTAGAGATGATAAATTGAATTTTTCCTTATCCAAAATTAATTAATTATTATCATATGTCCTTTAAGTTTCTCTTTCCATATGCAACAAAATGATTGATTAATTTCTTTGTATTTTTAGATTGAATAGCATTTAGAAGGGAATCGTAGCATGAGATGAGAAAACTTATTAGTGTCCGCATTATAACCATATGATATTAGAAGAATAAAAGAATTGCGCAAATCGTCATATTTGTACTTGTTTAATCACTTGTATTATGATCATATATGGACGATGAAGATGCGATGCTAATAGAGTTTGAAAATCTCCCCACCGTTGATATAAGCACGATCCGCATGTTAGTGAATACTAATATTTGATTGGTTCCGAATGAAGTCGTGTGCATGGTGAGGAAAGGAAAGATACAATGTTAGTTCTTTTATGATTTTGGACTCATAAGTTACAGCTCATTCTCTCAGCATGGTGAGATCTCTTCTTTTCGATTTGAGAATTCCCACCATTAACATATAATCTTGATCCACATGAGGGAGCACTATAACCATATAATATTAGAAGAATAAAAGAATTGCTCAAATTGTCATATTTGTATTTGTTTAATCACTTGTATTATGATTATATATGGACGATGAAGATGCGATGCTAACAGAGTTTGAAAATCTCCCCACCGTTAATATAAGCACGATCCACGTGTTAGTGAATAATAAGATTTGATTGGTTCGAGGCATGGTGAGGAAAGGAAAGATACAAGTTAGTTCTTTTGGGCTTTTGGACTCATAAGTTACAGCTCATTTTCTCAGCCTAGTGAGATCTCTTCTTTTCGATTTGAAAATTCTCACCTTTAATATATAATCTCGATCCACATGATGGAGCATGCTACACTTTAATTGGTTTTAGCAAGCGTGAGCCTCTTTTGGGCTTTTGGGTTCATAAGGACTCATTCATACTTTTCTAAGATAGGTATGTAATTGGTGAACAAATAATAATAATTAGGAAATAAAATGTCATTCAATTTATCTATATACCAAATTAACAAATTGCAAGCTTTGTTTAATATTATAATTTTTATTGTTGGTCAATTTGATACCAATTGTTTTCACTCAGAAAATTGTCAATCTTATACTAATTGTTTTCACATAGAAAGTTGCCAATCTGATACCAATTGTTTTCACGTAGAAAGTTGTCAATCTAGTACTAATTGTTTTAACCTAATATTTCCGTTTGGTTGGAGGGAATGATTTTGAGTGATTGGAGTTAAAATTGAGGGTGAGAGTGAGAGTGAGTTTGGGAGGATAGGTTCAATTTTATTTATTTTTTAACCCAATACTCCCGTTTAGTTGCAGGGCTTGATTTCGACGATGTCGAGAGGCTCTTTTCCTACGTGCCGACATCAAAACTGCTTGGTGAATATTTCACTACACATTTTTTTTTTTTGAACATTTCAGTTCACAATTTTTTTTTGAGTTAATGTTGATATCTTGTTTGGCCGAAATGTTTTTTTAGTATTCTTCAAGAGTCCAATGGCCGCCAAAATAAGTCACTTTTTTTTTTGTTGATGAGCCCTTATTTTTTGTTTGTTGGCCAAAATGATATTTAACCCAATATTTTTTGTGTTTTTATATTTTCTTATCAGAATACATTTAGTTCTTTATCTTTTGAAAATACAAATTTATGAGTTAAGGTGCAATTTTATCAATGGACTTTTATCATATATGCGCTTAGCATAATTGACCATTTAAATTTGGAAATATATTAACCAACAATTTGAACAGATACAAAGTACCAGAATCGTTAAATTTAACTCTTTTGACCTATTAATTTTAAACAAACTTGAGATTAACTTATTATTTGTACAGGTGGCAGACAAGTAATCATGACCTAGAATTTTTCAATGATATAGAGGCTCTAAATTTGTTACTAATAAAAGAAAAATATAACTAAACAATTGATAATTGACAAAAGGAGAGTATAACTAATCAAATAAAAAATATCTTTGTGAATCCCTAAATCAGAATCATAGTGGATAAATTAATGTCGATAAAATAGGGATAAAAAGAAACAATGAATTTATCAAAAAAAATAAAAGAAAAGAAATGATGAAACACAATCAATTCCATCAACAAAAAAGAAACTATAAATTCCAAACACACTGCAATTTCCTGCAGGACCCTAAAAGATTAATCTTGCAAGGTGATTTAAATTTTATAGCACAATCATTCTTAAATTTTGAAATTAGCAATTTTATCTAACATTTTAAAATATAAAATCACCTTTTAGATTTGATGAGACAAATTTTCCATTACCTTTATTATTTTAATAAAACTTTCTATAAATGATATCTATATTAAAAAAGGTCTTGCTAAGAGAGCTTAGAATGGGATGGATGTATAAAACACTAAAATGTAAAGGATCGGCACAAATTTATTACATTACTAAATGAAGCAATTGTAGTTAGGATAACTAAAAGTATAAAGTGATTTCAAATATTGACCCTACCTATTTCATTTAACTCAAACACCATATTAATTATTATCCTTTCCACTATGGTTATTAATTATGGATATGAATATCTTTATTTAAAACTCTCATAGAAAAATAACAAGTACTTTCTTCTTGTTTTTTTACTAAAAAACTGCCTCCTAAAATGACCAAATGAACTTGTTAACCAGTATTACAACAAAACTATATTTTTTTTATGGAACAACAAAACTATATAGGACTATGAAGATAGAGCGCAATATAATATTAAGATTTTTTAGGCCAAAATATGTTTTTGGTCTATTTACTTTGGAAAAAGTCAGGTTCTAGTCACTAACTTTAAAAAGTGTGTTTCTAGTCGTTTAACTTTGGACAAAGATATCTTTTAGTCCGATCCTTTAACTTTGAAAAGTGTGTTTTTAGTCTTTTTAAATTTGGTTAATATATGTTTTTGGTGTCATAATGTTGCACAAAATCATGTTTTTGCCCTTAACTTTGAATAGTATAGGACAAAAAAAATATTTTATCCTGTTTTGGAAGGACTAAAAACATCACTTTGTCTAAAGTTAAGTATAATAATTATATAGTTATTATAAAAATTTTATAGTAGGTTCGCCCATATGATGTCCCACAGGATTTGATGAGCACGTGACAATTCCTATCAAAAGATTGTAAGTTAGTTGGAGGCGCGCATAGGAAAAAAGGATGTGGAATCTTTTATCATGAATGTTGCATATCCCATTTCAGTTCAAAAAAAAAATTCAGTTCAATAAAAGTGTTGCATATTCCATGCATGAATTGGTCAGAAAAACCCAAAAGCTTGCTTATTATTAGAGGTGGATGCAATCTTAATTTATTTCCACGTTTGAATAGTTTAGAAACACAAAAACTTAACTCTGTATAGTATGGGACAAAAAACATATTTTATCCTGTTTTGGAAGGACTAAAAACATCACTTTGTCTAAAGTTAAATATCAAAAACACATTTTTTAAAGTTAAGGATGAAAAACACATTCCTCCAAAGTTAAGGGACTAAAACACATTTTTGAAAGTTAAAGACTAAAACATGGTTTTGTTGAAAGTTTTTTTTTGAACTAAAACTTTGTTCAAAGTTAGGAGGGAAAAAAAACATGGAGTACTTTAAACAAGATTTAAGTCAATAGACTAAAATATGGACAGGAGGCATGTCTAATTAGACATAATTAAACAAATTAATTTTTAATTGGACCTTACTTAGGTCAAGTACTTTTTCCAGGTTCTCAAGTTCTTTTAATATAGGAGTGACACATGTCCTTTTATAACAACTAAGTTGTTATAAAAGGACACGTGTCACTCCTATATTAAAAGAACCTGAGAAACTGGAGAAAGTAACTTGATATGTCTCCCTTTTTAATTAATGTGTGAAGTTGGAGTGTGAAGTTATGCTTCGCTACGGTCAGACTCACAACTCCAAAATCAGCCACAAAGAAGAAGAAGAAGAAGAAGATCGTCTCGTCTCATCATCAAACAAATTCATTCACCTCTCTTAATCTTTGTTTTGGATCCCTACGTACGTTTCTTTTCCAATCCATTCCTTCGTAATCTGAATCTTAAATTCTAGGGTTCTGATTTAATTCAATTTTGATTGCCTCTTGTTTTTCTTTCTTTTAGGAGCGCCATGAAGAAAATGGACTTGGTGTCTGGTTACAAGGTAGGTGCAGATATCATTGTGTTCAATGCTTTCATTTAATTATCATTTCATTTAATTATTTAAATGTATGCTTTGTTGTTCTGTGTTTATTTAGAAATTCATTTTCCTGTGTAGGGTGTTGTTGGCCTTGTTTTTGGCAACGAAATTTCTTCTTCTTCAAATGAAGATAGGTGAGATTTCATTTTGAACATTTTTTTATACATATATTATTGTGTTTTGACCAAATATACAGATATTAGTGCTTGTTGATTTTGTTTCACATGTCATTTTTAATATTTTTTATACATATATTTTTGTGTTTTAACCAAATATACAAATATTAATGCTTGTTGATTTTGTTTCAGTTTTATTTTTCTGTTATTTTCCTTGGTGCAATACATTGTTGCAAGCACATTTTTGGTCTGCAAAGCCTGATTGACTTGTTTTCTGTAGAGTATTTGGTGTAGTTTGTTCTCATTTTATTTTATGTTGTCTGATCAAACTTAAATGGTCCATATACTGATTTGTATAGTATTGTCCTTACTTGTTGGAGTGTATTAAACTTGTGACTTATTGGTGCTATTTGGTTTGTGTTGAAAGCTACATTGAACGATTGCTTGACCGGATCAGCAATGGTAAACTAGCGGAAGATAGGAGGAATGCTATTAGTGAGCTCCAGCTTGTTGTGTCAGAAACTCATTCTGCCCAGCTTGCGTTTGGAGCAATGGGTACCTGTCATATCTTCAGAACATCATATGGGTTTTTGTCTTGTCCTGAGTTACATGTTCTATGCATCTTTGCAGGTTTTCCTGTCATGCTAGGGGTCTTAAAGGAAGATAGAGATGATACTGAAATGGTGACAAACTTTGTTCTGTGTTTTGTTTTCTATCTTGTGCTTTCTGTCTTGTTTACGTTATTTAAAAATCCTCATTGTCAAGTTCACTATTCAATAGAAAGTCTGATTATGTAAATAGTTCCCTTTCAAAAGTGATTCTGTAAATAGTTTTCTGTGATACCATCTCTTTTACAGACTCAATTAGTACATATTTTCAACTCTTGATTCAGTTATCATAATTTCAAACCGCTTTCCTCACACATTTCAAAAGCTCTCAGTGCTCACTATAGCAGCCCACCAGTAACCAATTAATAATGGCATATAAGTAGGTTGGCTGTGAGTTTTTTTTCCCTGCCACATTTAAAACATTCACTTTAAGTTCTTGCTGAAGTTCTTTACTTAGATCGTTAATGCTTTCTAGCTTATTCATTTTTCGCTACATCATAAAGAGTTTTGCTGTTGTCTACCATCTTAACAAGTCTCAATAATTGGTTAAACAACAATTATATTTATGCAGGTTCGAGGTGCCCTTGAAACTCTTGTAACTGCATTGACCCCTATCAATCATGGAAAAGGATCAAGTAATGAAGTTCAGCCAGCTTTGATGAACAGTGATTTGCTTTCCAGAGAATCGGAGAGCATTTCTCTTCTTATAAACTTGTTGGTAAGTTTTATACCTGAGCTTATTTTGAATTCTAGGATTATACAGATTAGTGAATCTCTTCAAAACTTTTTTCCCCATTGGGGATTTGTTGACAGACAGAGGATGATTTCTATGTTAGATATTATACGCTGCAACTTTTAACTGCCCTGCTGACTAACTTCCCACAAAGGTACCAATTATATGGCTACCATTTCTTCTTATATTTTCGAAAGCACACTTGTTGATCTCCTCTTCAGGTTACAGGAAGCTATATTGACCATTCCTAGAGGTATAACTCGGTTAATGGATATGCTTATGGATCGTGAGGTACTGTATTACAATCTTGTTTATGCACCCTGTAAACTTTCCAAAGTGATTAATTTGATTTTTAGAGATATACAGGACACTTTTGTTGTATAAACAACTGAGTTTAGTGCTTGCTCAAAAAAAGCTTATAGTAAGCTGTGCTGCCACAATCATGGTTTAAATTTAGCTAATTTATATTTGGATAGACACTCCAAGAAGCGCACGTTGCTGGAAAATGGAAAATAAAAATCCTGAAGTATAATTAAAACAGTTGCCAGTTGGCATTAAGTGATGTCGAGCATTTGCAGGTCTGTATGCTTGGTTTCAAGATGATGAAAGCATAGAAGTATTCAGTCGCTATTTTAGTAATTTGGTTGAAACTTGTATAAGGCTTTGTTGTTGATATATCACATTGGTGTCATGAAATCCGTGTAGTTGATCCCACCTAGTGGGATAAGGTTTTTTCCTTGTTGTTGATGATCTAAACTGGTTTAAGATGGTTGACGTGCACTTATTGGTCTAGATGAGCTTTGGTAAGCTTGGCTAATAAGCCAGCCCAAAACAGACATCATTATTAAAACTCTAATACCTTCTGTTATTGGTTTGATGCTTTCCTTTTAGAGAAATGCTAAAACCTGCTTATTATATTTTAGAGTAGAAATCTAGAATATTGTTTTTTCACTCCTATTGTTACTTAGAAGATGATAGAGGTGATCTTTCAGGTAATACGTAATGAAGCCTTATTACTCCTGACTCACCTGATCCGTGAAGCTGAGGTGACTTTTCGCTCTTTTTTTCAATGTCAATTGTTTTCTTTAGTTATGTTTTTTATTTTCTATTTCATTGTCCACTAAAATATCTAATAACCCTCATTCCTAAACAAATTGGATTATAGGAGATTCAAAAGATTGTTGTCTTTGAAGGTGTATTTGAGAAGATCTTCAGTATTATAAAGGAAGAGGGGTTTTCAGATGGTGGTGTTGTTGTACAGGTGATATGTTATGACACTAATATTCCTCAACAGTATGTTCACTTACCGTGGGGTTTGAGGTCTTGGTTTGAATCAAGCCTCCCTGCATAATGCAGGGGTAAGACTGCATAGTATGTTCCGTTTCTCAAAACCCTCACCAAGTGAGGATTAGAATTGGGTTGACTCTTTTATATTGCGTAACATAAAACATGAATCTTTTGGCCAAGTACTCATTTATAGTTTACTGAACAGGATTGCCTTGATTTGTTGAACAATTTGCTTCGTAACAACAGCTCCAATCAGGTCCATTGATTCTATGATCTACTTGTGTCTATTGATGTTTTTATTCTGATTATATGATACTGATGCAAATTTATTTGATTTAGATTTTACTGAGAGAAACTATAGGGCTTGATTCATTGATATCAATTTTGAAGCTGCGGGGAAGTAATTTCACTCAACAGAAGGTTAGATGCTTGCTTCTTTTTCCTTGTGAGATATGCTATACTGATAATTTGTTAGCAACTCTTATGTATTTGACCCGAAATGCCAGTAGACAATCAATTTACTAAGTGCGTTGGAGACCATTAAACTGTTGATAATGGGAGGTTCTGAGGCTGATCCTGGGAAAGATTCAAATAAACAGGCGAATAAGACAACTCTAATTCAGGTTTGTGAAAATCCTCAAACTAACATCATGATTGCAATAAAATAGTTGTCAGCTGATATATATACCTTTTTTTTTTGTGGTAGAACAAGGTATTGGACTATTTATTAATGCTAGGTGTTGAAAACCAGTGGGCTCCTGTTGCTGTTCGCTGTGAGGTAAGATATATAGCTTTTCTCTTACACTGTTCTCTTCTATTCCTAGACAGTATTTTCATGTGTGTGCAGATGATTGTTCTGCATATATGCACTTGTGTATGATTATTGCTTATAGCAACCTTCATATTATTTTTCCTTTCACATAGTTTCTTCCCTGCCTTGCCCACTTTGCCTTTGGGCCCATATGATTAAAATGTGTTACCTATCTATCTAGACTGTCTCTCTAATTTTATTTTATTGATTTATTTTTCTTTATTCTGATTGGTCAAGTTTGTGGGTATATTACTCCAGTAAATTTGGAAGTATCAAGGAAACATAATTATTTTGCGGTTAAAATTTTAACCTTTTGTAGGCAATGCGATGTATTGGAGCTCTGATTGTTGGAGATTCAAAGAACCTTGATGCTCTTGGCAGCAAATTTCTTGGAGAGGAGCCACAAGTAGAACCTGCTTTGAACTCAATACTAAGGATCATATTGAGGTCTTCTAGCATGCAAGAATTTGTTGCAGCTGATTATGTTTTCAAAAGCTTTTGTGAGGTTACTAACGAATAATCCATCTTTGATATAGTTCTTAGAGAGATTTTTCTCATTTTATTTGTTTCTTAACAAATTGAGAAATCATTAAGAAATCATATTTTTTCATCATTAATAGTGGACATATTTTGTTTCAGAATATTTTTTTAATTTTTTATCAACATGTCAAACAGAAAAATGCTGATGGCCAGTCAATGCTAGCATCTACACTAATTCCACAGCCGTATCCTATGAATCGTGCTCCCCTTGAGGAAGATGTCAATATGTCTTTTGGAAGGTTTGTTTTGAAACGTGTTTTAATGAGCAAGCTTATGGTAAAATTAGGATTTGTAAGTTAAACTTTTGTTTAAGAACGATCTGTTAGAATTGCAATTCTTGGAGAATCTCACAATTTACAAGTGAAAAGAACTCTTGGCTGCCACAAATAATTGTACAGCAACTATTTAAAATACCAAGACTTGATTAAATATCAAACTATAGTTGTTATATAGAACAGCAATAAATTGTGTTAAGGCAGTGTTAGGGGATTTGTCAAAAATGGGCAGTGTGAGGGGAGCTCCTCTCCCATGAGTTCTAATTTGCTGCTAACAACTTATGTGGTTTGTTGTGACTGCCCATTTCACTATATTGCTTATTTACCCCTTTTTTGCCCTCCTACATGTCCTATACCCAAAACAAATGATTAATGGACTCAAATCACATTTCTAGAATAATTTTAATATTATTCCTTTTAAAAATACATTCTTCATCTGTTCTAAATCATCACGCTTTTCGTTTAAAGTATGGAAAAATTTAAGACTGTGAATTGTTTCTCTTGCAGCATGCTACTGCATGGTCTTACTTGGGGTGAAACGGATGGTGATCTTGAGGTATTTGTTGTTTAACTATTTTTAATTCTGATATGCTTATTGATACCTGTGGAATCGTAAGGAGCAGTTGCAGTTACAAATTTATTTAAGGACCTTTGGTTTCGTGCGAGATTTATTTAGCCAACTATTTTGGGATTACAGATTTGTAGCAGAGCTGCCAGTGTTCTTTCTCATGTATTGAAAGACAATCTTCAGTGCAAGGAAAGGGTATGGAATTCTCCACTTTATTTTATTTAACGGTGGAGTAGGACCCTAATTCTGTGGTGGCTTTTTATAAGGCAAACGTGTGTGTACTCGTTAATGATTGATTTTTTTGTTTTTAATTAAATTAAATTATCAGTGTACTCACGGTGTCTTGATGTGTTTAAATAACAAATGGTAGAGCTAGTAATTTTTATCATTCTGATGTGACGTTTTTGAGTATATGATCCATTGATGAGTAACCATAGCTTCTTCAAAATCGAAAAATTAGCTGAGCTGGTCTCTCAGTTATCCTTTTCTTTTCTTAACAATTATCTTTTTTCATCAGTATTTGGACAGATCTTTCATGAACAGTGTTTTGTAGCCAATTTGTTTTGAAGTCTTTTCTTGTAATATTTTGAGTTGTTGTCATTGCCTTTTCTTTTCTGTGTAGTTAGATACTTTTCTTTTCTGTGTAGTTAGATACTTAGATAACACTCATGTTTTAATGTTTTGCAGTATTGCACTTCTTTTGCCATGGGAGATTTGTACTTTATCGGTCTTTAATATAAATCTAGTTGACTTTATTTGGAGAGGTTTTGGAAGCAAAATAGACTACTTATTTATAACATTGTTACATGTTATTAAATTATATTTGAGGAGAGAGCAAAATAGACTAGGTTTTTTTTTATAATGTATTAGTTTATAAGACAAGTATCTATTACGTTGAAAAATTGCAAATATAAATATTTTGCTTTCTTAATCTCCAAAAAAAAGTGATTATGATCTTATATTAAAAACCAGGGAGTAACTATAATTTCCTTTGAAATGTTAAAGTTTCTACTTGATATTTGAATTTATTAAATTAAATGGGTAATACAAAGAAGTAATGGTTGAATGAGCAGTTCTGCCATCACGATATCTTTCTGGAACTTTTCGCTTTAATTCTAGACTAGTATTCCGCTTAGAATTCCACAGCATTTGCCATTTTCACTGCTTGACTTTTTTGTATTTGTATTAACATATGGTGCTACATCTGAATGGTGTCATTGTTTCCTCCCACCTCAAAAAAATGGGGGAAAATGGTCAACATTTTATGACACAATTTGCAGATTTTGAAAATTGAAATTGAGGCACCTGTGGCATCTTTAGGAGGTCCAGAGCCATTAATGCATCGGATGGTAAAATATTTGGCCCTTGCCTCTTCCATGAAAAGCAAGGATGGAAAGGCTAGTGCGTCAGGGAACTCATATGTTGAAGCAATAATCTTAAAATTACTGGTTACATGGCTAGCAGATTGCCCTAATGCAGTGCATTGCTTCCTAGATGCTCGCCCCCACCTTACTTATCTTCTTGAGTTGGTATCAAGTTCATCGGCAACAGTATGCGTAAAGGGTTTGGCAGCAGTTGTCTTGGGTGAGTGTGTGATCTATAACAAGTCTAGCGAGAATGGAAAGGATGCTTTTGCCATAGTTGATGCCGTGAGCCAGAAAGTTGGCCTTAGTCTGTACTTTCTGAAGTTTGATGAAATGAAGAAAAGTTTGATCTTTACCAATGCTGGGTCATCCTTGACTCGCAAAGCATTCACTAGATCATCTGCTGCTAGCATGGCTGAAATTCAAGATGTAGATGAGAATGATTTGTCTGAACAAGAGAATCTTGATCATCCAATTCTCTCCTCAATCTTGGATTCATATTTTGTGGAATTCATCAAAAGGTTGGAAACAGATATTAGAGATCAGATTGTGGAGGTATATAGTCATCCAAAAATCAATGTGGCAGTGGTTCCTGCAGAGTTGGAGCAGAAAACTGGTGAAAGTGATGGTGACTATGTAAAGCGACTTAAAGCTTTTATTGAGAAGCAGTGCTCTGAAATTCAGGTATTTATTTTTTCATTTTTTTTTTGCAATTTCAAATCAGCCTTCTTGCATAAAGTAAGGTAAGGTTGCCTAGTATATTCCCTTCCCTAACACTCTCATTAAGTGGGGACTAGAACTGAGTTGAGCCTTTATAATTTTACAAGCATCACAAGGGTAAGTGATGGAATCTGTCTTGAAAAAAAATTTCCCTTGCTATTAGGAACTGGTTGAATTGTGCCAGAGCTAAAACTACAAATTGGAAGGCATTCATTTGCATATTTGTAATGGCCTTATGGTTTGCTGAAATGATATTCTTGAGTGTGGTTCAATAAGGTACTTGTGATCACTAGCTAAGTAATAGCATCAGTTCTGTGAAGGATGCTACAAATATTATTCTTGACAAACATATTTTAGTCCGCACCAAGTAAGGCTTGCTTGTCTTGGTCTCCACTAGCAAATCCATTATGCACATGGTTTGATCTTGTAGTTGTTATGTTTTGAACATGTTATGGATGTGGTGGAGACTGGAAATGTATTGACACAATGAGAGGCATCAAGAACCTCTGGACAATAGCAAGCAGCATTGCAGAAGGCTTGGTTTGGCAAGTTTCGACAGTTTCTTGACTTGGTAATTCTGTTTTGTTTTTTACCATTACAGAACCTTCTTGCTCGGAATGCAACTTTGGCTGAGGACCTAGCTAAGACGGGTGGAGGTCATGATTCCCAGTTGGAGCAAAGAGTGGGTGGGGGCTCAGATAGAGTCCAACTAGAAACACTCCGTAGAGATCTACAGGAGTCATCTCAAAGGATAGAGATCCTTAAAACAGAAAAGGCTAATGTTGAATCTGAGGCAATCATGTATCGTAATCTAGCCGGAAAGATCGAATCCGATCTTCAGAGCCTGTCTGATGCCTACAATAGCCTTGAGCAATCTAACATCCAACTGGAGAAGGAGGTGAAAGCTTTGAAGAGTGGTGGAGCATCAACATTGCCTGATGTTGATGTGGAGGCCATAAGAACTGAAGCAAGGGAAGAAGCACAGAAGGAGAGTGAAGGTGAACTGAATGATCTGCTTGTGTGTTTAGGACAGGAACAGAGTAAGGTGGATAGGCTTAGTGCTAGATTGCTGGAGTTGGGGGAGGATGTTGACAAATTACTTGAAGGAATTGGGGATGACGCCGGAGATGCTGGAGATGCCGACGACGATGATGACGAAGATGACGATTAGTGTACTAATTAGCTGCCGTCGTGTGGTTCAATTTGTACATTTAATGCCTGAATTGTACAGTAATTACTCCTGGGTTGAAATTCAAGTCATGCTTCCTTGGGAACCTCTGGTGGTTTTTTATGCAACTTTTTCTAATTGAAGTGATTCACCTTTATTTATTGTACACAGGTCATGTTCCGGTCAATTTTCCACTTTCATGGATCCTAATTAAAGCTTCTCTCATTGCAGTGTTTTCCAGATAGGGAACTAAAATGCACTAAAAATGGATAACAATTTTGAGGGGCAGATCTAATATCTATTGATTACTAAGTGCAATATATTTAGTAATTCTATCAATTTGAGGAAAATGACCATTAAGATTGGGTTATGTGGCATTTACAATTTTAACGGTGGGAAGTTTGCATGCAAGTGGTATCAAAGATGTACTAATTCATTACTCTACAAATTATTACTCTACAAATTTTTAAAGTGCATTCAAAATAAATAATAATTTTGAGAAATACATCTAGTACCTATTAATTACTAAGTGGTGCATACTCCCTCCGTTCCTAAATATAAGATCACTTTGGGGAAGTGAATAAGTTCCTAAATATAAGATCACTTCCTATTTTATCTCAAGTTTTACCCAAACTATCCTTATACTCTTTCTTTTCATTGAAAACCCCTCCTCCTTTAAAAGTTAATTGAGGGGATTTTGGGAAGATCATGTAATTTTATTGTCTTCCTTAATCTCCCCAAATTAACCAAAGTGATCTTATATTTAGGAACAGAGGGAGTATTTAATAATTTCTTCAATTATGAGGTGTTTGACTGTTACTTTTGTACATGTCAGATGATTTGAGCGATGTGGCATATTTAATGATTTCTATTTGAAATTATTCGTTGATTATTTGCTGAATGCTATTAATTTAATCATCATCATCATCATCATTAACGTAAACCTTATCTCACTCAGAATGCTATTAATTTAATAGTCAATTAAAATAAATTAATGCATTAATAATAATCAGGATTTGTTTACTTTAGAGCGAATCAATGGGTGATGTTTCTCTCATTGTCCTTCTCTCATTGTCCCTCATTTTCTTTATTTTCCTTTTGACACCATTGGATCTTTGATCCAATGGTTTATAATTAATATTTTTATAAAATGAATATAACTATAAAAATACTTAAAATATCATAAATAAATTTAATCTGTCAAAATTTAATTTCAAGAGTTCATGACTGTACTGAAAAATGCAAAATAAAATTTAAATTTATAATAGTAGTCTACAGTTCTGGACAGTTTATATAAAATTGTGACAGATCAAATTTATTTATTACATTTTAAAATTTTATTATAAAACTTTTATTTTATAAAACTATTAAATTTGAACCATTGGATCTTTGATCCAATGGTGTATAGAAGGGAAAATGAGGGATTATGAGGGGGAGAGATTCTGAGAAAATCTCATTCCCGAATCAATTGATATTGATAAAAGAATTTTGGAATTTTAATAATGAATCTAGACGAAATAAAAATTAATAATAAGAGGATAAAAATGGAAATTAAACTAATTCTATTTGAGTATTTTTCAACTTTAAATAATTAGATAACTATGTGGTCCAATCATATTGTGACAAGTGGTACAATAGGAATAATGTAACCACTTTTATTAGATATTTGCAAAGTTCAAATTTATACTAATAGGGATCCATTTGTGCAAACCAATAACTAGAAAGGAGCATTATTTATTTTGATTCTTATCTATTTGAGTATGTTTTTTTTTATCCATGATCAAGGTATCCTCTCACTCAACAAGTGAGAGACTAATCCCCGGCTGATTTATAGGCACCTCAAAGGGTGAAATAGCTGGTTTGAGAGATTTAATACTTCTCCATACCCAACGCTAAGGATCGAACCCCAGACAATATTATACATATCTATATATTTTTAATTTTAATTTTAATTCATAAGCTCCAAAAGAACATTCAGCTCTTATTAAAAGAACATTCAGGTCACAAAACACGTTTTTAATTCTAGTGAGAAAATTTTGGAAATAAAATGATGATTAGGGGAGCGGCTAACTGATTTTTTTTTTAACTTACTTAGGTCAAGTTCCTTTCTCCAGGTTCTCAAGTTCTTTTAATATAGGAGTGACATGTGTCCTTTTATAACAATTATCCATTCAATCTAATGGCCTATATTGAAAGAACTTGAGAACTTGGAGAAATGAACTTGATGTAACTTTTTCCTTTTTTTTTTTTTTGACGAAAGAGCTAACTGATTTGGTTATTAAATGTTGCGTAACATGGAAGCAATCAAAATGGGAAAAATGTTGACTATATAGTTGACTTTCCTAATCCTCTCCCCTTCCCGCCAAAATCCCATAATGGCCACTCAAGCGGTGAAGCTTCCTTCACAGTTTGAAATTCCAAGCACAGTCACACACAGTCTCATCCTTTCTCTGCTCTCATTTTCTCTCCTACTTCACTTGTCGCTTCCTTCTTCTCAATCAAAACAAACCTCATCGCTACTTCTTAGGGTTTCCTATTTTCTTTCCTCCAACTTCACCCTCTCAAATTAATTCCACCCATTAGCTAGGCTTCATTCCTTTTTTATCACTCTCATCTCTTCACCCTTCCTTTGAAATCTCCCTCTCTAATCAATCTCTGCCAAGCATCTTATCTTAGGGTTTCATTCTTTGCCTGAAAAAGCTCAACGCACATAAACACTCCTTTTGCGTCCACCTTTTTTCCCCTTCCTTCCTTCCTTTTAATAATTCAATTTCACGTCTTTTTATAATTATTATTAGGATGAAGCCATAAATTATAATACAGTAATTGTTTTGTGCAGGAATCTGTTGTGTGGTCAGTTTTAGTCACTCATGTGCTCTTCAGGTTTACCTAATTACTCCTACTTTCATCAACACCTTACTTTCTGGCCATTTTTTCTTTCATTTTCATTTCATCAACTCTCTTGTGCAATATAATCTCAATCATCAATACATAACAATCTAAACGCCCAATACAATTTTTTTTTTGTTTTGAGGAATTGGAGGCTCTTGCCTTGACCTCTGAAACTAATGAAAGGTATTTCTGTCCTTAGTTCTGTCGCTTTTTTTTTTGTTGATTTGTAGCTTTCTTTTGTGAATGGGCATTTCTGTTTAGTTGAACGAAACTTGACATTTTCTTGCTCTTGTTTTGTGCTGATGAGAGACAGATTTTGGTGAGGATCGAAGAGAAAAGAAAGCTACCTATGTAACCTACTTCAATAGGAGGTGTTGTTCAGTCAAATTTTTATTTAACAATGTTTCTCTTGCATATCATGCCATGCAAAACTTCAACATACTTCTATGTGTTTAACTAATTTTCTTCTGTTGTTGAAAAGTGTTGTTAGGACTTACATTCTTTGTCTTCTTCAGATATTTGGAACCTCTAGCAATTGCTCTGGACCGTGAGAAATGGTCTCTAGTTCAATTTCTTATGTCATCATCATATAGTGGATACGGCACCTCCAGCTTGCAACAAGTAAGCAGTTAGTTCCTTAATACTCCCTCCGTTCCTAAATATAAGATCACTTTGACTTTTTTGGAGAATCCTAAGAAAACAGAATGAACAATTTAGTCATAACATATTTTAAATATTATTAGATCATATGTAAGTTCACAAGTCAAATAAACTAGTTTAGTGAAAAAATTTGGGAAAATCAATTTTTAATTACCTTATTTTGCTTTCTTAGGATTCTCCAAAAAAGTCAAAGTGCTCTTATATTTAGGAACGGAGGGAGTAGTACTCTACAAACAAATTTCTGTAAACATGTTATGCTCACTTGCCTGTTGAGTAATATAAGCCTAAAATTCTGGTCTTTTTGAGTTACTTAAATTTTTTTTGTGAAAAATTTTACCCTCTGTACGTTCTGATCAAAGTATTCTCTAGACTCTAAAGTATATTGAACTTGTCTTTCAGGACTGTGTTCTTTGGCATTTGAAACTATAACCTTGCAATGAAAAGACATTATAAATTATGTATGTTATCGGTATTTGATGTCAAACAACCTTTTCTATTACTTTTTTAATTCAAAAACACAATATTTATTATCCACAAAATCACCTTTTTTCTGTTATGTTTATCTTTCCATAATTTTTGAATGTTTCAAATGTCCTGTCGGTCTTCGATGTATGTGACCTGAGATATTTTACAATACTTTGTTATTCTCCAATTTTGATCTTTATTATCGCTATTGGCCATTTTATATCCATATTCTCAGTTTTAATGGCCATTTTAAATAGACTTCTATTGTGATTCTCTGGATACCTGAAAGTGTGTTGCCAATATTTCCATCTTATTAATGAGATCAACTTCATGATGCTGGAATTAAGATGGTATCTTTTTGAATTCATGCTGAAGGATGCCAAGGAGCTGGATCAGCTGATAAATTATTTAATTAATAAAGAAGATTCTGAAGGCGTGGTACTGCTTCGGCATAGTACTGGTTGTCAGGTTATTTATAATTGCACTTAAGTCTTAAGCACCGTGCTTTAGCTCTTCTTTTGCAAGTTCTATTTGGTGTGCAAGCATAATGAACTTATTTCAAATTTGGACATGTTGTCTAGGACATAGTGCATAATATGCGCACAAATGCTGCATGCTCCCGTGCTGTCCGTGCTGCCATCCTTCAGGTACTTGCTCATTTGTAGCAGATCATATGTAAACACTTGCCCTAGCCCTATAATTGGTTGGGGGTATTTCATGGGAAGGAGAACAAGGGGTTTTGCTTCCTTGAACTTTTGCAAGTGCTTGTTTGATTTGAAAAATATGGAAGGAAGACTCTTCCATCCTATACAATGTAGGGGATTTGGAGTTCAAGGGAACCCAATTGATATATAATTCCTGAGTTATCCTCTCATATTTTCTGAACTCCAAACTTACCCTCAATATCCTTAGATATCAACTGTGTGTCTCATATTTCATGTTTCGTCAAGGTTGAAGAAGAGTCTGCTTGTGCTAGAAACATATGTCCTTTCTTTTGGTGAAGAAATAAGAAAGGAAAAGAAAAATGAACTTAATCTTCATAGGGTTACAACTGTCAGTTTAAATATATTTTCCTCCCTCCCTCCCCCCTCTTAAACCAAATGAGGCATTAGAATCTATCTCCCCCTCTACACCATATGTATCTTCTTTTGCTAATATTATTTGCTTGGAATTCTCAGTGAGCAATGGGGCCTATATTATGTGCTTGGAACTCTCAGTGAGCACTGGGTCTGTTCTTTCATCTTGGAGCAGTTTCTAGTGATACATTTTACAGTTCAAATAAGAATACAAAAGCCATATTTATGTGAAATCGGGTCAATCTCAGTTTCCTTCTGTGCATGGATGGGGTGGATGCCTACATATGTTAGGCTGTTGTTTTTCCCTTCATTGATTATACAAAATAAGACTGATAAAGTATTTGGTGGTTTGGCCAAGGTGTATTAGGGGATATTCTATCTTTGATATGCAGAGAGACTGGTTAGCTTTGTTGCTTTGAGCTATCTCAGCTCTTTCTTTCTTTCTTTTAGGTTCTCAACATTATAGGATACCATATCCTCCCTCTAGTTGTACTTTTCTTTTCTTATTTGATTAGAGTCCTTATTTTATAGGAGAAAAAAGAGTTATTATGTCTTGAAATTGCCTCTGCTTTCTCACTTGAATGTTTTTTTGGTTATGCCAATAAAAATGACCAGGCTCCAGTTAGCGATAGGGAATATCAAGCTACACTGCCTCAGACAGCTTCCATGATTGACTTAGCAGCTAATTTGATTAAAGAAGGGCGAGGTTCTGATTTAATGCCAAGAGAAGCTGATTCTTCTGCCCCAATAACTTCCTATAGGTAAGTTCGCTTTGTCTTAATGTTTTAAGAATAGTACAGATATTGAAATGAGCCTTGATCTGAACTGATTGAATTGTTTATAAATTCAAAAGCAGCATAGTTCAAAATGTGTTTGTCAATTATAAAAGTAGGCCGTTGCTTTTCAGTTAGTGATTCTCTATGTGGCTCTGAACCTCTATGAATTTGGACATCAAGATGTCCCCTATGTTACAACGAGCCTTTTATTTCACTGAATATCTAATAGTTGAAACAAATTTACTTGTGTCATTGTGTGTACTGAGTTGATCCCCGAAAAGTATGCCTTTGGTTTTGAGAAAATGAAAAACAACCTTATGTCGTTGGAGGTGGTATATGGGGCACTGGGATATTGGGATTGTATCAAGTATTTTTCCTGCTTAGTTTCTAGTGGGCATGGTTGGTGAAGCTTTGGGGATGGGGTCTTAATTCTGTATGTGGTCCATGGTTGAGCCTACCTTTTCATCTTCATAGTTGGTGTTATCATTATTAATATGCCTAAGAAATTTTGACTGTTCTGCAAGATTAAGGCATCTAATGGATGATACAGAAAAAGGTGATTGTCTTCTCATGCTATGTCTTCCTTTGTAATGAACCAATACTTTTTGCAGGTATCACTCCCTTTGTTCATATAATGGTGATGATGATTTATTTAGTTCCGACTTCAGTGAGGATCAATTGAAAATGAAACTTGGGCACATGTCTTGCACACATTGCCAGGTGAGCACATCTGTCCAACTTATTTCCTTTTTTTCTTTGTTTTTTTAAAACTATTTTGATTGGATTAAAGGAATATTAAATAGTTAAATCAGAGACCAAACACCTCTTTTCTGGATAATAAGAGTTGATAACCTACTTTGTTGTGGATCCTTAAGTTTGAAGACACTAAGTGAAGGGAAGAGCACCTACAAAATATTGCGTTTGGAGTTTTAAAATTTAAATTATTGAAATGCACTTAGGCTAATTTGTTTGAATAATTTTTTTTATTCATAATTGGGCGAATGCCTAAAAATGATACACAACTATTTACCAAGGAATAAAAATAGTATACATAACTATTCCATGGTACACAAATGATACTCTTCTATTGGGCATGAAATAAAAATTGTCATTTTCATCAATATAACAATAAGATTAGACATGAAAAGTCTGAAACACCCATATTCCCTTGTAAGTTTTTATTCTTTTGAAATATTCTCACTAATTTATATGGGTGTTTCGGACTTTTCATGTCTAATCTTATTGTTATATTAGTGAAAATATCATTTTTGATCTCATGCCTAATAGTTGGTATCATTTGTGTACAATTATGTACTATTTTTATTCCTTGACGAATAATTGTGTATCATTTTTGGGTCTTCACCTTACATACTTTGAATAAATTTAGATTAAACATAGTTCACAAGTTTATTAGTTTCCAACAAATCCCTCTCAAATCTCGATAAAAAAAACAAATCCCTCTCAAAGAAGAGAAAATGAATCTCATCACATCTCAAGTTAAGTGGTGTCCCTTTATAAATTTAAAATTAATGTAATTTCAGTTTGGGCGAAGGCCCAAAAATGATACATAACTATTGGTCAAAGAACAAAAATAGTACATAACTATTTCAATGTACAAAAATGATACCCAACTTTTACCATGTGATCAAAAATGATATTTTTACTAATATGACAATAATATTAGACATGAAAAGACCAAAATGCCCTTATAAATTAATCACCGCACGGTAAAAGTTTATTTAATTATAAGGGCATTTTGGATATTTCATGTCTAATATTATTGTTATATTAGTGAAAATATCATTTTTGATCACATGGTAAAAGTTGGTATCATTTTTGTACCGTGAAATAGTTATGTACTATTTTTGTTCCTTAACCAATAGTTATGTACTCCCTCTGTTCCTAAATATAAGACCTAGATAACTTTTTTTTGGAAAGATTAAGGTTGCGAAATAGGTTATTAAATCATGACATATTTGATATCTTTTTAGATTATCCATTAGCTTATAGGTAAAATAAACTAGTTTAAGAGAAAAAATTAGGTAAATCAATTTATAATTAACCTATTTTTTGCTTTTTTTAGGATTTTTCAAAAAAGTCATCTAGGTCCTATATTTAGGAACGGAGGGAGTATCATTTTTGAGTCTTCGCCCTTTCAGTTTTTATTTTGAAATTTCTAAATTTACAATTTGACTTTGTACCCTCAATAAATAATTAATTAAGTCAAGGGATCTTATTCAAACTAATGAAAAAAATAAGAAGAAATTCAATTAGTTGATTTTTCCTATAGTTTTTTATTCTTTATATCTCTGTTTTTTTTGGAAAAGAAAACAAAAATATCTATCTTTTTCTAAGTGAAAATAGACAAAACAAAAGTTTCAAATTTTTTTTGCCAGTAACAAAAGTTTCAAATTAAATTTAGCAGAAAATGGAATGATTAATATTTTGGAAATAAAATAAAACGGTGAGGAAGGGGCGCGTCAATCTGATTGGTTTTAAAAAATGAAACGTTGCGTAACATGGAAGCAATGAATAAGGGGAAAGCGTTGACTATTAGTTGACCGCACATGGAAAGGAAAGGAAAGGAAAGGAAGCGACTTTCCTAATCCTCTCCCAAGTTCCCGCCAAAAAGCCCACTCTCACTCGTCAGTCACTACTTTCCTACTTTGTTTCCTCAACGGACCTTCATTCATTCACCGCTTCAACCGACTCATCTTCTCCTTTCTCTTCTCTTCATTCCTATTTTATATATACAGGCTTCCTTTCCTTTTCATCACTCTCAATCACTCTTTCTTCCCTCCCTCAAAGCTTTACATCCTTCGTTTCAAATTCCTCTCTCTCCCTCTCTCATTTAATCTCTGCCAAGCATGTTATCTTATGTTAGGGTTTGTAGCCGACGACGCCACACACTCCTTAGCTGATCTACACTCATTCTCTCTCTCTCTTCTTCTAGCTTAGCTTCTAGGGTTTCCTCACTATTATTAGATCGCTCTTCTCATTTTCTCCCCCAGCGTTCCAGGCTGCGAACTAGTGGTTTCTAATTTGATTATGAGACTCCTCCAACGCTGTAAGCTCCTACTCTCTATACATCGACATTCTTCTCTCTTTCTTTTAGGGTTTGTTTTTTGTTTTCTCACCCAACCTTTTACCTTTTCCCTTTGTGCAGGCCTTACTTCCATCACTCCTTGGCCATGTTTGTATAGATCGAGATTCTTCTCTTTTAGGGTTTCATTCTTTGCCTGAAGCTCAACCACAGATAAGTACTCCTTTTACGTCCACCTTTGTTTTCCTTCCTTCCTTTTAATAATTCAATTTCACGTCTTTTTATAATTATTATTAGGAGTAATAATTGTTTTGTGCAGGTCACTCTTCCATGCACTAACTTATTTGACGTGGTGACGTTTTGATGTGGACGGACACTGCAGGAATCTGTTGTGCTCAGTTTTAGTCACTCATGTGCTCTTCAGGTTTACCTAATTACTCCTACTTTCATCAACACCTTACTTTCTGGCCATTTTTTCTTTCATTTTCATTTCATCAACTCTCTTGTGCAATATAATCTCAATCATCAATACATAACAATCTAAACGCCCAATACAATTTTTTTTTTGTTTTGAGGAATTGGAGGCTCTTGCCTTGACCTTCTCACTTCTCTCAGGTATCCTCTCCGTGTGTGCTTCTGAACCTTCCTTTGTTTATTCTATTCATTCTCTTATGGATTGTGCAGTTACTTGAAGACCCTCTAATGGCTCCAGGAAAGATGCTACATGGAAGCCGCACCATAGTTGCTCATCTAAATGACATGGTTTGCTGCCTTTTGAAAGGTGTGTCCATGTTCTATCTGTTCTTCCAGTTAACTAAATGTATTTTCTTTTTAATTTACACTCCATATGCATTGCTTGTGGAATGCTAGGTTAGAGTCTGTAGCTTGGGTTCTGAAACTTCTAGCTCAATAATTATTTTTTGTGCAGGTGACTGTTCTATGCAGTAGCTTATTCTATGACCTATTATCTGATTCTTGTTTGTATAGACGACCATTCTTTTTTTTATCCCAAATATATATTTTTCCCTTCTATATGTTAGTAAAAAAAATGTCTGGCTCAATATAATTTTAATAAATTAATAGATTCATATGTCTATCACTTTCCTGTAAGCCCATTACATGAAGGAAGAGGGAACTCATCATATCCTATATTCCAGTTTTGCTTTATATGATTTCATTTAATGGCCAATCGAAAAATAAAGTGATTGAAGTTGAGCGGAGGTAAAAATGATTAGGTAATTGAATAAAATGATTATTTTGGCCAATGAAACAAAAAGTCGATGACGATCGAGGCATTATTAATTTGTTATTTAATGATATGCTTGCTCTTTTATCTGGATATTGCATCTTTTTTGCAATGGTTTCACTGAATTATGTTTGAGATGCTGTTATTTGAGCATATAGTTGTGATAATTCTTTTGTGATTAATTTCGATGGATATTGTATCTAGTGCATGCAGAGTTAGAGCATGGACACAATGTGATTTGTATATCTCCATTGTCAATGATATAAGTATTTTTATATTTTGTTTTTAACTTTCATGACTAAACTATTGCTGTTCTAATTTATTTTTGTAGTAAAGAGTTTATTGATAACATTGAGAAAGTAAATCGTGAAAGGAAATATCATCAAGTGATCTGTTTTTTTTTTTCAACCATTTAACTCGACAACCTTTTTCTTGTATGCTATCAGCTAAATACTGCATATGAGCTTCATGTTTTGTCCACACAATGGAAGGAACTTTTTCAGAAAAATATAGACATCCAAGCTGCATGTGCTTCAATTGAAAGCCACATGAAAGGACTGAGGTGAGAAGCAGCTGAAAGGTGACCCTACTATGTGAATTTGTGCCTGCCGTTTATCTCATTTTAATTTTATGTAGTATTGGAGTTAATATGCTGTTATGTCAGGGGCTGGAACCTGGATGCTGTAACTGAAAATGGCACCTATACTGCATTCATAATTGTGGAGATTGTGAGAATGTTCATTCCCTCGCAGGTTGTGCTTCAAATTTCTGTACATCAAACCATAAATTTTAGCTAATCTCTATTCTCGCAATTGGAAAGCATAACTATTTTTTATCTAGTTGCTTTCAGAATGTTACCCAGCACTGTTTGAGCTTAATTTGTTGAAGTGGTGATTAAAACGAGGTAGAAAGGCAGCTTCTCTTTTAAATGTGTTCAGAAGGTACACCAACTCCTCTCAACTTTCTCTCTTCTAGTTTCAATCTCCCTCATATCTTAATTAATGTTTTGTTAAATCAGCAGTGTATAAGTTCTTTTCTGTTGGGTGTCTCCACAAAATGGCAATGGAATCAAAATATTAGCCAGTGCAGTTGGAGTTAGGATACTAAGAACTGTTGAAAATCGTACATTTGATGCTTCTAGAGTTGCTACTGCATCTGTTGTTATGGTGGGTTGTTCAGATGTAGATTATTTGTTCCAAACTCTTCCAATTTAGATTACATTTGCTGAATCCATCTTATTTATTCAGGTTCAGTACTTCTAATAATGTAGCCGTGGGAACAAGTCTCGCTGATGGAGCAGATGAGTTAAGAATGTTGCAGATGAGTGATCATTTTGTCGGTTTGAATCTAACGTATGGCTGATTATTTGTTTAATTCATATTATTTTTTAAATTGTATTGTTTATTGAGCCTATTACAATAGTTTAGCACTTTATTTATTATTTATGAATTACTTGTTTTTATATTGATGTTACTTATCATTTTGCTTATAACTTACCCTTCCCATTTGTAAGTTTAATTAAATCTTTTAATTATTGAAGACCAAATATAGTAATATTGAAATTTTTTATTATCAATCGTCATACATCTTGTGCATTAATATTTTACTACATACATTGTTTTATTATCTTAGTAGGTTTGATGCATATATTATTTGTTTAATTTATATTGTGATTATGATTTATAACTTTTATCATGTCATATTGGACTAGTTTACCAGTTTATTTGTTGAGCCTACCTACATATGGTTTAACTTATCCTTTCCATTCTTACCAATTGTTTTTAAATTAATATTGTTATAGTTTCTAAAACACTTATAACAGAGTTATTAATAATTCATAAATGCTTATTTTGTTTATAACTCATCATTTCTATTCTTTTGGTTAATTGAATCAATTCTTTTGGTTAATCGAATCTTTTAATTATATGAATAGTTTACCGGTTTGTTTATTTTGCTTTATGAAAATTGTTTACAATATTGTTGATTTTATCTCATATTTATTAATGAATTCGGTAGCTTTGTTTTTTTCACATATATTATTTGTTTAATTTATTATTATGATTTATGATGCCTTATTGGAATAGTTTACCGGTTGATTTGTATGGTTTTTGATGTCTCATTAAAATAGTATACTTATTGTTGATCCTAAATACATAGTATTATAGTTTCTAACTTAATGTTGCGTGCTTGATCCTTTGCGTGCTTTTATTTTCTCGCTATTGTGACAACTTGTTGGGCACGTACTTTAAGTTAATTGCCCAAACTCTGTTAAGTTAATGGGAAAAATGTTGTCACATTTGCCCATTCAGTTGTCAAGTTATGCCCATCGAGTTGTCACGGCTGCCCATTAAATTGTCAGGTTTTTCCCATTAACTTAACAGAGTTTGGGCAATAAAAGGGCAGGGGCAAAAGTGTCTTTTCAATTTTCAAATATATTAAGGTGAGGTCCCTTGGGACCCTACATTAATTATTTCAACTTTTGGGACTTTTCTAGTATTAAGTCCCTTGTGGGGGACCTCAAATTAATTTTTCCAATTAATTATCCCTTTTTTATTATCTTAGGATTTGCTTTATTTTTGTGGACGTTAGAACTATTGATTATTTGTGAATTATTTATTTTTTTGTGGACGTTACATATTTTTTTTTTACATATTATTTTCTTTATAACTTATTCTTTCGATAATTTTTAGATCAATTAATTTACAACTTATATGTTATTTACCTTTTAATATAAAAAAAGTACCCTAGATTTTTATCAGCTTAGTTTTGCTTCATTTCATAGTTATTAATGAATCAATAATTTATGTTTTTGATGCATATATTAATGGTTTCCTTCATATTATTATTTTAACGGCTAAAGTATGTTTTTGGTCCCTTAAGTTTCACAAAGTCATGTTTTGGTCCCTTAACTTTGAAAAGTGTGTTTTTAGTCCCTCAATTTTGGAGAAAGTGTGTTTTTGGTCCCTTAGCTTTGAAAAATGTGTTTTTTGTCCTTTAACTTTGGATAAAGTAATGTTTTTAGTCCGTTGAAAAAAAAGATAAAATGTTTTTAGTCCATTCCTTTTTAAAATTAAGGGACTAAAACATGACTTTTTGCAAACTTAAGGGACCGAAAGCATACTAAAACCGAATTTAAAAGGACTAAAAACACACTTTTCAAAGTTAAAGGGCTAAAAAGATGACTTTGTCCAAAATTAAGGGACTAAAAACACACTTTTCAAAGTTAAGGGACCAAAACATGATTTTCTCCAAAGTTAAAGGACCAAAAACATACTTTAGCCTTATTTTAACTTACATTGTTTATTTGTCGTTATTACAATAGTTTAGTTGTTTATTTATTATTTATTAATTATTAATATTAATTAGTTGTTTTTATATTGATGTTACTTATTCATTATTCTTTTTTTTTTTTGATCAAAAATTCATTATTCATTTATTTATTACTTATCCTTTCCATTTTTGAGATTGATTTATTAATCTTTTAATTTTTGATGACCAAATATATTAATATTGTTGTCATATTGCTTGTACATTAATAGTTTACCACATACTTGTCATAAAAATACATACGACTTACTTTTTATTTACCGTAATAATTGATAAATGATTCTGATCAAAAAAAAATAATTGATAAATGCCCTAATTTATTATCTGATTATATAGTTTAGTTATTTTTAATTGATGAAATATTGTTGCTTAGACTTTTTATTGATATATTATCATGTGCTTACTCTATATTATTATTTGCATTGTTTATAATGTCTTATTAAAATAGTTATAACGTCAATTCTGTCGTGTAAATTAAGGTGCTACAAAATCGCTCTTTTTATAATACTATTAACCTGATTTTATCACTTTTTTGTTGCCAGTATTGCTGAAGACTATGTGACCACCTCTTCACTATTGGAGGAGTTTAAAGGCAATTTTTTTGTTTTTTGTTTTTCACAATTAGTAACTATTAATGTAGTTGGAATTGATTGATATCATTTACTTTCCCTTGTATCTTGAACCAAGTTTTCTTACACGAAAAGTTATCAGATATTTATTTGGAATATGCATGGCATACTGTATGCAATGTTGGTAATTCTCCCAATGATTCATAGAGGTTTTTAATTATTGATATATTTGCTCATTCATCCCTGTTTCCTCACATCACTTCCCTGTTTTCTCACAGCCGTCTAAACAGAAGGATGGACTAATAACATGTGCGTCTAAATGACATTATTAGCAAATTCTATTTGAGCTTCAATTAAGTGTATGGGATAGCATGTGATTTGATATTGTGAAGATGAGCCATAAATGTTCCCAAAATGCAACAATCAATAGTTACATGCCTAAAATCGTTCAGAAAACAATTGTAACACCACCAAAAATTCGAGGAATTCCAAACTCCATAAAGACAAATCAGTTAAAAAAAACTCTACAAAGACAAGGAGGGAATTGAACAAATGTTCTCCTTAAAAAAGTTTATTTACTGGTATAATGGGTTTAAATCAAAACAACATTGCTTTATATGTACCAAATTAACGATGCAACATTGCTTTGTGTGTAGAAAGTTCAGACTTTTCTCACCAATTAAATTAATGTGGAACATTTTACCATTTGGAAGTAAAACATTCAAATGAAACTCCATGTAAAACGGATTTTACAGTTTCCCCGAAGAATGCAGTGGCAGATTAATCACTACTGGGATTGAGATATCCATGTGATCAAAATTTGTTATTACTTACAAGCAAGAAAGGAAATGTTTTGAATGATGCAAACGCATTCATGAGCTCAATGCTTGATAGCCTAATGGTCCTTGAGGATCATTTGGTGTTCTATCACTTCTACCCTTCAAGGATGGCATCCAAGGGAATATCTTCCCAAGTTCCTTGCTTAATGTATTGGGACTCAATTTCTTTTCATTGATTCCAAACTTCGCTCTCTCAATAGCTTCCATTATATCTTCTCTTGTCACAGTTTCACCGCCTGCAAAGTCCAAAAGGTATATATCTCCAACATTAGTAATCATCAACAATTATTTTTAGCATAGAATTGAAGAATTAAAAAATGAAACGCCATTCAAAGTAAAGAAAATTATTCATTTGGTTCTTTTGATTTCAACTCAGTTGTAGTTCAGTCTGAGTTCTAACTTGATGCAACTCAAGCTTATGTTCTTCACCCGATTTTAACTCAATCCAGTTATAGCCATTTAAAAAAGTAGTGCCTATGTTTCAAGAAATAACTTACTCATAATATTTTCTAAAAAATAAAAGGTCCAATATTTGTAATGTTAACAGCAACAATAGGAACTAAGTTGTTTGAGTAAAAATGAGGGACTGAGCTGTAACCAAATCAAACTATGAGCAGAGTGAAGTTTGAAATGGGCAAGTTGAAAGTCACAAGGTTGATATCATTTGTAATCTCAGGCCATTAGTGTAAACCTTTTATAAGTTTTAACTGAAAAACAAAACATGGACTTATATATAAACATTAACTCAAAAGTCAAAACTGAGTGTTACCTCTACGAGCAGCAAGCAAAGCAGCTTCATTGGCAATGTTTGCAAGATCAGCACCTACAAAACCAGGCGTGAGGGAAGCAACTAAATGGCATATAATGCTGCTTTCCTCCTCCAAAGGAACTCCTCTTAGATGTACAGCCAATATCCTTCTCCTTCCTTCTTCATCAGGTTCTCCAACGTATACTTTCCTTGAGAAACGACCGGGACGACACAATGCTGGATCCAATGCTTCTGGTCTATTTGTTGCTGCAATAACAACTACCCTCATCTCTGACTCAAATCCATCCATTTCTGTCAGCAACTACAATGACAGAACATTTAGCAAAGGTTAGACTGGATCAACAATAGCTATTAAGTGTGCAAAAGATTCCCCTTCCCCTTTTTAAAATGTCAAGATTTTGTGGTGCATGAAGAATTTAATGTATTACACAAATGACAATTGTCGGCATTTACCTGAGATTAAAGGAAATGGGGGGCAGGGCGGTTCAGTAAAGACAAATCTAGCTCCTACAAAGGTTTGATTTCTCCCACAACTATATGCCAATGAGTAAAGTAACACACTAGCCTCAAAATCCTCAGGTCACTTGAATTTTCTAACAAATTTAATGCTTAACTACTGTAATTGGTACATGTGAATTAGTCTATTATAATATAGTCCAGAGGGTGTACAGGATTGGTCCTTGAAAATTATGAACTAGTTAAATATCAATTCTTTTGTTAAGTTATCCAAGAGTAAAAAGGACTAATTATAATGAGTTTGTTAGTAAGTTTTCCAGAGGAAGCAAGTAATGAGAGAAATGCAGGATATGTCGAAAAGCTTGCCTGATTCAATGTTTGGTCCCGTTCATCATTGAAACTTCTCCCACGCCTGCCTCCAACAGCATCTAACTCATCAATGAATATAATTGAAGGTGCAAATTTCCTGGCTGCTTTGAAAAGGTCCCGGATTCTCGCCGCTCCTCTCCCAACAAACATTTCAACAAATTCACTGGCTGATACAGTGAAAAAGGGTACACCAGCTTCTCCTGCAACTGCACGTGCAAGTAATGTTTTTCCAGTTCCAGGAGGACCCACCAGTAATACACCTCTTGGTAACTTGGCTCCTAGCTTTTGGTACTGAATATCTCCTTGCAGACATGAAACTATCTACAAAAACGGGAGTAAGTCAGGAACACAATCAAAGTTTCCCAGCTATTTACATGCAAATTTCTTCAAGCTACTTTGAATTATGATAAACACCTTGATAGATTTTTTTCCCTCCATATTCCCAATCTCACTTAATTTAAATTCCTTTACTTTGGAAGATGTTACAATCTAGCCCTCAAGGTTTCATAAGTGAAATCAATTCAATTCCTCATTGCACAGTTCTTTAATTTTATGTAACATATGTTATAGGAAATGGACAACTTTTAAATATTGGAAGAGACTTAACTTAACGATCAAACAAACAAGAAAGCAAAATCAATTATATATTACATAAATAATCGATTCTAACAATACAAGATCATTACCTCCATGAGCTCCACTTTTGCTCCATCAACACCTTCCACATCATCAAACCCAACATTTTGGGTGTGAGGTTTTTGCTTCTTTGCAGGGCTATTAGCAGCAGAAAGTTGACGATATAGAAGCCACATCAATGGAATCAGAGGTATCCACAGAGTTATCACTGTCACCAAAATACTCCTCATTGACATCAACACTGACTGAGGGGCAGAGCTATATGTAACCCCCTTTTCTCTCATCAAACTAACCAGAAATTTTCCATCATGATCAATTTTTCTTGTGGAATACTGCCACTCAGGAACCGAAGCTCGTCCCCTAGGAAATATACGTAGCACATTCACCAGCCTAATTGGGCCACTTTTTGAAGCACCACCACTTGCAAGCTTATCCATACCCTGATCAACTAAAACATCCATCTCTTGTGAATCATTATCAGTAATTTTCTTGTCCTCAACACTCTTAGAGTCCAGATTATAATATATCCGTCGAGATCCCTCTTCGAATAAAACTCTACTAACAGATCCACTTTGAAGGTTTGTAACTAAATCAGAATACGGAACTACTTTCGGCGAGGGCAATGCTGTCAATTTCAGAAACACATAACAAATGCCTAATACAATGGAAACTGAGGTAGAAAAGGACACTGCTTTAATATTCTTCCTTATAAAGATTGCCATATCTTCCAAAAATGATTTAACTTGAAACCTTTTCATTCTCAACACTAATAACCGTAATCTCGGCCTTAATCTCAAAGAAAACCTCTTTCTAAAGTAATTCCCTTCTCCTTTACCATATCTAATCCTCCTATCTCCCCTACTTCCATTAATCAAAGGATCAATTCCATGCTTATGAAGTTGATAACGAGAATTAGAGCAACATGGAAACCTCAACAAGTTAGTTCCAAATGTTCTATCAGAATATCCAATCTTATGATTACAGAACAATCCAAGTTTAGATTTTGAGCATTGATTAAACCTCACAGAAGGAAAATGAAACCCAAAATATCTTGTTTGAGCCTTACTAAATCCAAGATTATCAGGGGTAATTGATAAACTAGCACTACAAGTAACAGAAAAACAAGCCATACCTCAAGGAATTCATATATATATATTGAAAACCCACTAGCTAGTTCCCATAAAGTTGCATTTTTTTTACCTTATCCAAAGTTTGAACAATGAGAATATACAGAAAGAGATGAAAAAGCTAAAGTTTTTGTCTTGAACCATCATATCACATGAAAACAATAAGAGTGATGCTATTACAGTAATGGGTATTGAGAAAAGTGAAAGAGAAATGTGGGATTATGGTGAAATGGTGATAAACGTGGAAGAGGATGAGAATCAAGGCGGACTCTTTGATTGATTTAGAAGTTTTGTGAAGTATATCTTGTTGTTTCATGTTGAGCCATTGGGAATGGATGAAGAAATGTTGATATTGGACTTTATTATTTTTATGTTGGCCCAATGGACTAATATCTTTTAAAGGAAATAGCCCATATTAAATTAATTGGTTAGGAAATGAGAAATCATATATGGGCATCAATACTTTAATTTAATTATTATTCGTGTACATGAGTGTTCTTATCTCTTAATTAAGTCATTATTTTTGTATGGCTTCCACTATTGTTCTATTGGCATCGTTAGTTTGTGTGTGTGTGTGTGTGTGTGTGTGATTATGTTGCTAACAAAATAAAATTAAATCATTTAGGTAAGATGTAAATACCCACAATGTCAAAATCAAAATTGAATAAAACTATAAAAATAATGTGTTTTCTATTAATATTATTTATTGAATAAAATGAAAAAAAGGAATTTCTTCAATGATATACTTCTTTGGTAATTTTACCTTTTTGTGGAAGTTAAGAAAGAAAATTAAACCTCTAAATTATAGCATATGTCACATACGATTAGATTAAGTAAAATAAGTTAGTTTTGAAAAAAAAAATTAATTGTAGACAATTTAAAGTGATTAATTTTGCATAATTTATTTCTCCAAAAAAGTCAAAGTGATATTGTAATTAGGATCAGAGGGAGTGTAAAACGTATGATTTGGATTGAAAACGATGGAATGATATTCATTTGAAATATTAGCCCATCCATTTAGAAAAAAAATTACATTTTTTTAACTTCTAATTGGGTTTACAAGAAGTTAAAGTTTATGAACCACCATATGTAGTATATTGTTCTTCTTCATGATAATTAAAAGAATTAAACAAACTGATATACCAACTCCAGCATTTATTTCAATAATGCTATTTTTGCATATACACGGTGTCACAAAAAATAAGTGATGTGCTACTTTGCGCTCATTATGCCAATGTTTACACACGTATAAATATCTACAAGTTCAATTCCATGGTACTAGCAAACTTTGCTAGTGCATCCACAACTATATTTGAAGCTTCATGGCACGGGCTAATTGTCACCATCCAACTACATTGTAGCGTGGCTTGATTCTTATTGTTATTAGATTTGAATGCACCTGATACTTGCACAGTAAATGTAGTCATTTTCCACACTCTTTTAACTCCATCCCGTGCTGCTTTCAAGGCTCAAAGGAACCCTAAAGCTCAATAGCAAGTCTATACTCAATGTTATTTTATGTAGAAAGTCACTATATCATTATTGTGTCTCCTTGCAACCTCGTTCTATAATCTTTAATGTTTAATTGTGCATCACATTATCAATATATATAATCAGGGGCATTTGATTGAATGATAAGTAACTCATTCAACTTCAACAAATAAAAGTCAAAAGTTCAATTCTTGCTTGAATATGGAGTATGTTAAAATTTCTTGTCAACCATCACATCCATTAGGTGGTGTCCATAGTCAGCGATTCAGATTGATATATGGTCTTTAATATTCCTGAAGGATAATATGTCATAAGAGATACCGAATGAGAAATCCAAAAAGAAAAGGAGCCATCAACATTAAATTTTGTTAAACTTTGTGCTCCCATCTTTTGCTAGTTTAAAAGATTGTGTTACCTTCGATTTAGAATGAGCTAAAGTTGACTTGCTCCAAGCTAGACAAACCCAAATCTCTGCGTCCAAATCTCTTGATGAGCTAAAGTTCGTTGACATTTCTGACTAGCCATGAATTCCTACACATGATTGTGATCCATTTTGTCTGCTGCTATACTCACTCAGAACTTGAATCTAGAAAAAGCATTTCCCCCATTTTCCAGAACGTCTTTGCCTTCTCACAAGGAAACACGAAATCCAAATTACAAATTATCAGAAGTACATAAAATAGGCATCCCTTTCTGCATTGGAAACTTGTTTGTTAAAAGTCTGTTTCTTGTACTGGGTCATAAGGAAACATCACATCAGTAGAGTAGTAGTCTAGCTAATTTGATGTCGTGTTTCTAATGACGCACTTGAATGTTCCAAACATTTTATTGTGTGTGCTCCTTTTTTTAAAGTAAAAAATACAACAAAATTTAGAGGGATTATTAGAGATAAAAAGTAAGTTTTGGATAAACAATTGACCCTTGTTTGAAAATCGCAATTTTTGAAGTCAACACAGATTATTCCATAAAGGATAGATGTCCGTTTCATCGAAATAGTTCCCGGACAAAATCAGTGTATTTGGTCTACCTCTATAATTATTAGGGGAGTATGAGGTCCTATATAACCTTAATCTTATAAAAGAAGCGAATAGTACTTGTAAAAAATAAATTACATGAACCTCCACTCAATTCAATCTTAATTATATATAGAAATATATATTTTATTTCAAAAACCTTCCTTAACACAAAAAAATCATGTTTACCATACATCCTTTCTAATTCAAAATTTCATTTCGATTCTTACAATTGTTAGTAAGTCATCACACCATCGATATTTTATTTTGATCAAAATAACCCTCCTTAATTTATACATGTAAGAATAATTTAAATATTTTAATTTTCCCTGAATTGTGTGTGTGTGTGTTCTCACTTTTTTGTTCTATTATTGGATTGATAAATTGTGATCTAATCATAAGCTTAATCAATTTAATATTTCTAATAATCTGGCAAAAATACAATAATTCTAATTCTTTATCCTTTCAAAAACATCGAACTTTTTACTGCATCTTTGGAATGCATGTGGGAAATGGATAGAGGAAACATTCTAATGATTCTAATTTGAAAGAAGTAAATAATTGGAGTTTAAAAAATGCTAACAAAGAGTAGACATCTAAGATAAAGTGTAGATTAATTAAAAGTTTTTAACCTCTTCTTTATTCTTTTAAAATCAATCTCGTTAAAAATTTCTCTCAACTAGACTTCATTTTCATTGTACCAAACAGAAGGTTAATACTTCCTCCGGTCCTAAATATAAGATCTAATTGACTTTTTTTGGAGATGGTAAGGTTACAAATTATGTTATTAAATTATGACATATTTGATATATTTTTGGATTAGTCATTAGTTTATAGGTTAAATAAACTAATTTAAGGGGGGAAATTAGGTTAATCAATTTATAATTGACTTATATTTTGATTTTTTTAGGATTTTTCAAAAAAGTAAACTAGGTCTTATATTTAGGACCAGAGGGAGTATCATCACTTATTTAATCTTATTCTTATTTTAAATTAAAATGTTGAATATAAACATTTTTCAATCATAGATATTCATTTTTTTTATTGTTTTAGATATTAAATTATTTTACACGATTTTAAAATTAAAAAATTTTGATTTTTCTCTGCAACTTCTATTTTCTATGAAATTCACAAAAAATTAAAAGATAGGTAAAAAAATCTAGTATGTAAAAAAATAAGTTAGTAAATAAAGTTTATATTGATGCAATTTTTGAGTAAATAATATTTTTAAAAAGTATATATTTTGTATATTCTTTAAATATGCTTTTAATTTTAAGACTAATATGTACAGTATATTATTAAATTATATGAGTGATTTATGGAGTTTCATAAAAGAGGCTTTTACGGTGTAGCTTTCAGATAGTTACTTCCCGTTCCCAGGAAAACGAGACCGAGAATTTCCCGTCCCGGACAAAGGCCGGAAATTTCCCGGGGGGGCAGGAATGGGAGATCTCCGGGAACTGGACGGGATCCGGGATAGGCCCCGGGAATCCCGTTCCGGATTTCAATATTGTCTTTTTTAAAATAAAAATTAATAAAAAGTAAGGGTGTTTACTGTTTAGGCCTAATTGTAAATATTGCATGTTGGGTTCTGATTGCTTGTGAAAATTTTTTTATTGTGTTCTTTTCTAAAATTTATTTTCATTTAACCAATTTAAAGGAACTAATTGCATGTTGGATTTTATGAAATCTGTTTCGTTCTCATCTGCATGATGAGAAAAATTTGTAATCTTGTTTTGTAATCCTTGTGGGTTAGTTTTGTTTTAATGGGAATAAAAGGTGTGTCGTGTGTGCATGTCAATAAGTGTATAAGGGAAAATATGATGGTGTTGGAAAATATTAGTAGGGCAGGGGGAAGAAAAGTTATAGGATATAAGGGAAGTGAAAGGGACAAATGTGAGAATGATTTGTAATCTTTTAAATGTATGACAATACTATAGTATGAGAAAGATTTGTAAATGTATGACAAATTTTTCTTACATTTTAATCATGTTAAATGTGAGAATGATTTGTAATCTTGTAATCTTGTTTTATATTCCTTGTGGGTTATTTTTGTTTTAATGGTAATAAAATGTTTGTGTATGTCAGTATGTGTATATTTCAATTTTATGCTCCATTTGTTTGTTCCCAACTTCATAATATGCGGGAATGGGAAATCCCATTCTCATTCTCATTCCTGCATATTATGCGGGAACGGGAAATGGAAGCCTTTCCCGGCCCCCTTCCGGGAACAGGGAACTAGAACGGGAAAGCCGATTCTCGTTCCCGCACCCGGGTTTAATTTGGACACCCCTAGAAATAAGGGTAACTTTTAAACGATCGACTTATGCCAAAATTGACTAAGGACAAAGCAAATGAGCCATCAATTGTGGCGTGTGTGTATTTATATCAAGTCATAAGTCATAACAATAACATTTAACATTATATTAACGAGTAAGTTTCCCAATAATTGCTTTGTTCTCCTTGCTTGTATTTATAGTTTTCCGGCGGCCGGGATTAGTCAATTTGCTTTGAATGCAATCCACTCGCTCATGTTCATGTCCGTGTTTGTTGCATTCGTGTACCTACGCATGACATGATATTATATACGTGTATGTGAAAGGAATAATTGTGAGCAGATATACGTGTTTGAATGCAATCCATGCAACTTGTTTTATCAAAGGAGTATACCCTACACTCTAATTTATAAAGCTTACTGTCAAAATATGCTTAGTAAGAAAAGATGTAAATATTATTCAGATTAAGATGGAATTTTTATATAATCCTTTAGAATTTAAATCCTTTTCCAATATTACACATATTTATGATGAGTCCATCAAGAAAAAGAAATGTATGAGCATAAATAGATATAAATGAAAATTAGGAGTAAAATAGGAAAAGTACATTAAATGATGGAAGAGTATACTGTGACCTCTTATATTATTTTAGACCAAATCCAAATTTTGAGCTCATATAATACGAATCAGAGAGAGTATTTATAGGGTAGAGACAAAATATTTTATTTGGTCCTATATATAAATCACCTTATATAAATCACCTTATAGAAAATTCCATGTGAATGTGCAAATTTACCTTTCACATTTATTATATATTGACTTTATTTTTATGTGGTATAGTGAATTTAAATTCGAATAGAATGGAAAATTTGTTGAATTTTAGTAAAAAGTTAATAGGATTTAATGTTTTTCTTAATCTGGGTGAAATATGTTGGAAGCAACTTATATGAGTAACTAGGATCATAAGAGTATTTGATAGGGCTGGTTCAATTCCACTTTTATTCTTGGCTTGACATGAATACATTACCCTTCAAGCTTCTTAATATTTATTGCCTTCAAGCCCTTTCATATTATTTAATACTCCTCAGTCCTAATTACAATCTCACTTTAATTTTTTTGGAAAAATTTAAGGATACAAAATTCATCACTTTAAATTGTCTATAGTTATCTTTTTGCTCAAAACTAATTTAATTTATTTAACTAATAAACTAACTTCTAATTACAAGTGACATATATTATAATTTAGTGATCTAATTTGTTTTTTTAATTTCTTCAAGTAAAAAGTCACATGGTCGTTAGAGTTAGATTTAGGATAACGGAGAGAGTGTATAAAAAATATATCTTTTTGAACAGAATACCAAAAATATATATCAAGCGTGTATGTATAGTAGTAAAATAGCATTTACATGGCGTTTAGTATACATATATTATATTTCTCATAAGGTTTCAATTTATTTCTTACTTTCCTGCTACATGTTAATCATGTCTACACTAGTTTTTTTTGCCAGGAATGTCTACACTAGTTTTTAATAATTATAATATAATACATATATATACACTCATATATATATATATATATATATATATATATATATATATATATATATATATATATATTATATATATTATATATATATATAAGTGCATCAAATTGATCAACTGAATAAAAGATATTCTGGATTTTGTTCATCAATTTTATTCTTTAACTATTTTTTATTTTTAGAATTAATGAAATTTTGTGAGAAATAGAATTCATCGTTTTATTTGAAAATAATAAACACTTCTTCATGTTGAAATGTTCTACCTAGACATATGAACATTTCCATTCAAAGTTTGAAACAACAAGAACTGTCCACTCTATATTGGCGGCAAAAGGTGCGTGGAGAATACATAACGAGATTCTATTGCTACAACCAATCACAATTCTTAATTAAGCTTTCTGTGTGTATTATATTTCTGAATCCATATATAAACAATCTTTAACGTTTTGACAAGAAACAAAATTCAATTCTCAGGGTTGACATTTTCTATATCAGAATTTGAACTTGCTTTTGTCAGACCACTAGTTAAAAGACAAAAAGATTTTGGATTTGAATTCCTTTGTTACCGGACAAAAAGCTATTTTGAAGTCTCTATGTATAAAGCATAGGTAAAGATACCTAGTATATTCTATTTTCCATCCAGTGGGGTCTAAAACTGAATTGACTTTTTTTTTTCTTTTCTAAGGCATCAAATTGAAGTCTTTATGAATGATATTAGAGTAAATAAAATATTTTTAGTCTCTCAATTTTGTCATATTAAAGGTTATATTTATCCCGGAACTATTATAAGATGTATCATTTATGCTTCAGAAGTATTTATGTTTGATTTTGCCAAAAAAGTGTGTAAGGTTATCATACTTGCCCTTTAATTTACCTTTAAGAAACTCAAGTTGACACTAATTGTTCTAATTAATACTTTTGACTATATAATTTAATAAATTTCCCCCAAGCCTATATACATTTGACTTTTCATTTTGGTCAGTTACGTTTCTGCCTTTTGATATTAACGGGTCCAATTAATCTAATTCTCTATTATACATTGATTCTTTCCATGTTAATATCTCCGACTTTGTCCATATATATGTAACTTGTAAGTCGGTTTTATACTTCTATACTTTAGAATATTATACACTGAAGACTAACCAAATCTTGTTAATTTGGACGAGATTTCTATATAAACATATCATCATGTTTTCAAGCTGATGAGGAATAGGGTCTTGAGATTCCGAGCCTTAGCTAATTAGCAAAACAGCAAAAATGAAGCCAGTTTTTATGGAGCAACATAACATGAAGGTTGAGGTTGTGTCCAAAATTACAATAAAACCATCTTCATCAACACCCCAACACCTTAGAACTTATAAGCTTTCTTTTATTGATCAACTCGCTCCTATTTTTCACACTCGAATGATGCTTTTCTATCCCAATATTGGAAATAAGTTTTCTGAAGATGGGCGTGAGAGGCTAAAGACATCACTGTCTGAAACTCTATCACATTTCTATCCACTAGCAGGTAGAGTCAAAGACAACAAAGTAATTGAATGCAATGATGAAGGTGTCGAGTTTTGCGAGACACGTGTCCATGGCTTACTCTCCGACATTCTTAAACAACCTGATGCTGATGACTTTGTAAACCAGTGTGTGCCTGTGGATGATGCTTATTTAGGAAGTGGGTTTTTAGTGAAAGTTCAAGTGAATTTGTTTGATTGTGGAGGTTTGGCCATTGGTGTGTCATTCTCTCATAAGATTGCTGATGCTTCAACAATTGGTTCGTTCATTAAGGTATGGTCTTGTACAGCTGTTGGGAGCATGACGACTGATTCCATGCTACCAAAGTACGTTATGGAATCTCATTTCCCTTCCATGGAGTTTTCAAATGATCTACCACCTTTAGAGTTCAAACCAGCCCCCAATTGTATTACAAGAAGGTACTCTAGAAATAACATTTATTTTAGCTAGCTTTTTTTTTCCATACTTATTACTTGAGGTTTTGTTGACAGGTTCAAAGATTGAATTATTAGAAAATTGTCTAACCTGGATAATTAATTTGTATAGTTTAATTTGTTTTACACTCCATTAATCGATCTGAGACATCTTTTTTATCAAAGTAGAAAGTTTTTTCTCGAAGTGTTTTTGACATGCCAATGGATTTGTTATTAAGAACGAATTTTGATCTATGAGAGATTAAGAAGTATATGTAGCCTGAGATCAAATATTCAATTATATGTATTGATACTCCCTTTGATCTTGCCAGCTAAGAGTTTGTTTTGGTATAAATTAAAATGTAATATATTGATATATTTTGTTTTCCAAGTTTATAATATTTTTCAAAATTATCAGTATTAATTGATTAGTTCCACATATTAATGAAGCTTTTCATGCCGGGTTAGTTTCTATATAACAAAGGACTAATAAGGGCTCGTTTGGTTGAACGGAAAGTGTGTGATGGAAATGGAAATGGAATTGAGTGTAAGAGGGTAAAGATGAAAAATAGAGGTAAATTAGATAATGATGAGATGTAAAAGTTTGTGGGCCCAGGAAAAGTGTGAGATAGAGAGAAAAAACTTGTGGATCCCGTGATATATATATATGTAAATTACTAAAAAACCTTCAATTCACGTTCACTTTCTCTTTCCTTCCATCACTTTCCTGACATCCAAAACGTACCCTAAGATATGGGAGATATCAATTCATGATTTTTGCAAATTAAATATGTTAAGTCAGACAAAGAAATGTTTCTCAATATTTATTTGTAAATTAGTTATTTATCTTAGCTTTTACATTTAAGATTAGTGGGAATTTATAATGTGAGCAAATATATTCTAAAAAAACACCACTTCAATACTAAAATCCCATATCGGTACGTATATATAGTTCTGATTTCTGAATAAATTACTCGAACAATAAAAATATTCTATTTAAAATTTTGAAATTCAAATGGTATTTTGTTGGGATTCTCTTTTCTTTATCTAGAGCATATATAGGATTTACAAAAATCACAACTAGCTTCAGCGTTATGAGATTCATTTTGAGATAACGTAACTATAAAAACAAATGACCATGACAACATTACATATTTCTCCCTCAAACTTAACAGTTATAATTGGATATGAGCACAAAAACATATTGTCAACTGAGAAATAAAAAATGAATTGGTGTGTATGTAGGTACGTGTTTGAGTACTCAGATATCACAAAACTGAAGGCCAAAGCTTCAAGCAAATTGGTGGAGCAACCAACTAGAGTGGAGGCAGTATTAGCACTATTATGGAAATGTGCGACATTAGCATCAAGAACAAATCTAGGAATAACCAAAAGACCCTCCAAGGTAAACCAAGCAGTAAATATCCGTAAAAGAACAAACCCATCTCTGCCTGAGACCTCTGTTGGAAACTGTTTGAGTAACTTCATAGCAGAAATAGAAGACATCGATGACAATAATATAAACATGGACTTAAGCACGTTGGTGGTTCAGTTAAGGAAAGCACTTGAAAGATTTTCAGAAGGACGTGCTAAGAAACTTGGAGATAAAAATAATGCTTTATCAATTCTAATTGAGGGATGGAAGGAAGTTGAATTTGCATACACCGAGGACATAGATTTCTATGTGTGCACGAGCTGGTGTCGTTTTGAGTTTTATGAAGCAGATTTTGGGTGGGGAAGGCCCAAGTGGGTGAGTATTCCTTCTATGAAATTAAAGAACTCCATTTATTTGATGGATATGAGTGATGGGAAAGGAATTGAAGCATGGGTGACTTTGAGCAGAGAAGATATGGCCTTGGTTGAGACAAACAATGAATTGCTTGAATTTGCATCCTTGAATCCAACTATCGCATAAAACAATATGGAAATCCAAAGTCTTGAGCCATATATAATTATATAGCGCGCTTGCGTTTTTCTTGTTTTATGTTACTGTATGGCTTGTGCTTTGTTCACGGACTAGAGCTAAAGTTGTTAACTACTTTTTCTTGTAATAAATACTACTCCAATTCTAAATATAAGATCTTTTTTATATTTCGATTTACTCCTAAATATAATATCACTTTCTAATTTTTTTCATTCCCCTCCCCCAAACTAACCTCATGACAAACAAACAAGAGATGGAGAGTGTGGATTAAGATATAAGGTTTAAATGTATTGGTAATTATGAGCCAGTAATAATATATAAATAATAAATAATAGATAATAGATGTAATAAAAAATGGAAACTATTCTATTTGAATTTTTTAAAAGGTAACCATATGTTCCAATCATATTGTGACAAGTGGTCCAATAGGAATGTGGCCACAACATTTAGTGCCTGTTTGGATACATTTCCAAAAGCTATTCTGGCTCCAAACATAGGTTTCACACAAATACATCCAAACACTCAATTTTTTTGGATAAGCTATTTTGAGAAGAAAAGCTAGTTTGAGGTTCCAAAAGCTATTTTGAGAAAAATTACATTTTTCTCCTTTTCCAGCTGAAACCTTCGATCTCTCATTTAGGAAAAACATTTATTTCAAATAAAAGAAACATGAAAAGTTATTCATCCTAACTATTTTTCAGAAAAGTTATATTCTACTCAAAAGTTATTCTTAAAAGTTATTCTCAAAATGCTTAATCCAAACACTCTCATTTCATCAAAAGCTATTTTTCAGAAAAGCTATTCTACTCAAAAGCTATTCTCCAAAAGCTATTTTCCCATAAGCTATTCTCATAAGCTGAATCCAAACAGACCCTTAGTAAAAATAATAAATAATAGATGTAATAACAAAAGGGTTTTTAAAGAAAATTCCCTAATTTTAAAACAGATTTTGTTATATTTATTTATTCAGTTAGTTATGGGAGGTCGATATTTTTTTATCAGAAATGGGTGGTCGATATGAGATATGATATTTCGATAAAGTGCCTGTTTGGATACATTTCCAAAAGCTATTTTGGCTCCCAAACCTAAGTTTCACACAAAGCACCCAAACACTCAATTTTTTTTCATAAACTATTCTGAGAGTAAAATAGCTTTTGGGAGCCAAAAGCTATTTTCACAAAACATGAGTAAAATTAGAAAGTAATCTTATATTTAGGAACAAACTCTCCTCCCTAAAGTGATCTTATATTTAGGAACGGAGAGAGTACAATTTTATCAAGTAAATGATTCTAAAGCCTTCATTTAACCTCCTCCAATTTATTTTACCAACCAAAAATTTATTTATTGATTTTATTGTATTTTGATATGTTTTCATTGTAATTTTGTTTCCATTATAAAAAAATCAACTAAAAAATTGTAATTTTTGTAGTATTTTTTAATTTTTACTAACAATAATAAAATTTGATCATTTAAATCTTTGAAATATTTCATCAAAAGAAAAAATCTTTGAAATAAATTTTTGGGCAAAATTGTCTTTTTTGGTAATTTAACATTCAAAAAAAGTTATTCTTGTGACACTTTATCCAAACACTCTCCTTTTATCAAAAGCTATTTTCCAGAAAAGCTATTCTACCAAAAGCTATTCTCAAAAAACTATTTTACTATAAGCTATTCTCAAAAGCTAAATCCAAACAGGCACAAAAAAATATATGAGATATGATATTATGACGTCCCTATTTGAAAATTTCAAATTTGATTAATGAATAATTTACCGTTAGATTCGATTCTTCTGTACATATATATCGTATCTATCCTTATTAATTATTATTATTATTTATATAAGAGATAGATGATAACAGAAACCTAGATATTCTCACCGGTTTTATATATAAGTTCTTCATACGGCAATTTCCTCCAATAGTATTGGAATCAACCATCATCTTTTTTGAAGGTACTCCTTCAAAAGGAAACTTGATCTCTTGAATTTTTTTGTTCATGTAACTGTTTTTTCTACCTTCCTATTAGTTTAGGTCATCATTATTCCTTCACCCATATTTGCAGGGAAATTCAGAGTTCATTATAATGCCGATGGTGTTTTGTGATCATTGTATCAGGAAAGTATATGGAATTCAGTCTAACGACAGTTCAATGTGAGTGACTCTAACGTGCGTTTAGGCTGTTTCGTTTATTGGTGCATATCCATACATCAATTAATAACTTTTTTTTCTCTTTAAACATCTATTTTTAGGTTAATATTATTGAGTGTGCTTGCTTTTGTTGATTCCATGGAAATGTAATAATATATGTAAAAAAAGTAGCAAAAGATGAAAAATGTTTGATTTTTTTCCTTTTTCATATAAACTTTTGATATTCTTTTAATTTTTCAGAACATATAACCAAAGCCACATTTTCAAGTAAATTATAATTTTTTTTTGTTACAGAAGTTGCAAAAGTTGTGGGAAGGTATTGAAGGATGTGTATTACTCTATGGATTATAAAAATGAGGTAATCTCTGAATCTGTGCAGGTAGTTTCTCATAAAATTCATGTACTTGTAGTTTCTTCAATTTTCAATATGGTCGGCATATATGTGTTTTTTTTAATATTAAATCTTTTTAGTCGACATCTTACCATTTTAATCGCATTATTAGGCGTTAGCCTCTATTTCAAAGTAAATTTTACTTCTGCGGTAAAATTAAAAGATTATTTATTGGATTGAGAAAAATAGGGATGTATCCAATTAAAAAGTGAAAGAAAATATAATATCTGAAGTATATGGTTTTTCATTTTTGTAATGGGTTTTTTTACCATATTTTTTGTAGTGGGTCCAATCTAAGTTAGAGACATATTCTAATAAACGTGCTAAGACTCAGGAGTGGAGGGCAGGGAGTGGAGAATCTAATCATGGAACTTCATCTAATGATTACTCAGTTAGGGCATGCATAGATGTTCTTAATGAAATTGATCCCCCTAATGGTATTTATGTCAAGGCAATGCAACGATTTACTGAATCCATTCATAGAGAGTTATTTATGGCGGTGCCTTTGAAGAGGAAAAGGGCGTGGCTAGGAAGCCTATAGAGATGTTGAAGTTCTACATACGAAGATATCATAACTTTTTTATAAGAATGGGATGTTTTTGTTTGCTACGTTTTTTCTTAATGCTTCAGTTCATCTATGAATGATGAGGGGTATGAGTTGTGTGCTACTTTTTTTTGCCTTGTCCGTATGAAATTTCACATGCTTATTTTCTTCTAAAATTGAATATATTTGTCCTACACTTAAACCTAAAAGCTAATATTAGTTAATAAATTTTATTTTGATGCAATCTTTAAGTAAAATATTATGTATTTTTTTCAAAAAGAATATTTTTAGTGTCTTCTTTAATTATGCTTTTTATCTTTTTAGACTAAAATGAATATTTTTAGAGTAGATGAGCGGAGTTTCATGTAAGAGTTTGTTGTGGCGTAGCTTTAAGATAGTTACTTCAATTGAAATAGGCAAATTTCAGAGCTTTCAATGGTTTGTTTGTTAGTGCGAGAGATTTGAGGGGGAGTTGTTTGTTAGTGCGAGAGGGGAGGGAAAATTTTGGCTACTTAAATTTTTCAAAATTAAAAAAGCGGGTTATAATATTTTAAAAACAGATATATGTACAATAAAAATAATATATATTAATCTTGAACACTTTTTTCCACTTCCCAAATTTTTGTAAATCTAATCACAAAAATGTTACACAGATCTAAAACAAGATTTATGCCAAAATTTAACAAGAACAAAGCAAATGATATATATGTGTGTGTCTATTTGTGTGTATATAATAACAATAACATTCAACATTGATGAGTAATTTTCCCGAAAATTGCTCGGTTCTCCTTGCTTACATTTTAAGTTTTTCGGTGGAATTAGCTGTAAATACAATCCACTCGGTCATGCCCGTGTTTATTGTATTCCTACGCGTGATAGAGATATTACATGGCCTCAGTGTGTGTGTGTGTGTGAGGAATTGTGACATTTGATTGCAAGTCATTCAATGTAATTATAAATGACAACTCTTCATGCCAAAATAATTACGCAATGATACTATGTAATTATAAATGACAACTCTTCATGCCAAAATAATTACGCAATGATACTTAATACATATTTCATATATATCATTTTCTCTGCCGCCCATGGTGATTGTATAATTGTAGTATTTGAAATCCATTGAATTGAGTCAAACACGTCGCTTGTAGATATATGTATGAGTGGCACCAATAAATTTGCCAACAATTAATGCTAGAGTATTTTTGTCACTATACAATTCCTCGCGGTCCATATTATTATAAATATTGATGATTTGAGAAGAAAATAATCTCTTATTAATTGATAAGAATGAGTACTGAGCAAAACCATTACATCATATAGGGGAGTATATATGTATATAGAGGAGTGAGTATAGATGAAAGAGGAAATTATAACCAAGAGCAATCAAGTGTCATATTCTTTTACAAGTAGATATTATTGATGAAAAAACTTCAATTTTTTTTGTGATTTTCCCGTCCTGTCCCGATCGAGGACACGTGACGAAAACCTTGTCTCAAGTCTTTTTCGAAATGGGACACTGGACATAGGTGTCCTGATCCCATCCTGTCACGTGAACACCACTATAATAATTCATGTAATTAAAACATATAATCTAACAATATCCCTCAAATTGGAAAATACATGTTTGCAAATGTGAGCAATATTATAATCATATGAGATTTCATAATTAATTTAATATGAGATATCATAATGATTTGTGTTCAAATAGATGTATGAATACTAAGTATTCATTTCAAGCACGGCAAAATGTTCTCTTTTACCATTTTTTCTTTCCTCATTTTTCTTCATCTCACATTTTCCTCCCATCCAAGCAGGTCCTAGGATCCAATTTGTTGGAATTAGGAGAATAAGAACAAAACAAAGGAGGAAAATCAAGATTACCCTTTGATTTGGCTCAGAAAAGGGGTGACTGGCTCCGGAGTATGGCGGGGCGGATTCATGTGCCAGTGCTGTGGTGGTGCGTGAGAGCCATGCAAGGCCCAGAATGACAATGGATCCAGCTCTTCCACCAATTGGAGTCTTTTGATCATAGCTATGGTGGCAATGTAATGTCACTCGCTACCCTTTATCCTATATCTAAGTCACTTATGGGTCTCAGTTTATATTTAGTGGCACTTTCTTTTTCTCTCTTCTCGTCTTCAAATCTTTGTATGCATTTATTACTTTGATAGTTGTATGCGACATATTATATTTAGGGATGGATATATATTGTAACATGATGTTTTTATAAGGAACTCGTCTATACTATTTTTAGATGTCATCCGAAAATCCTATGCATTTGGTGTGTTCGAATGGAATGGAAGGATTTTGCTAGTCTCCCTTCATTTAGTAATATACAATTTTTGAGAGGGGAGGATTTAATCTAATCTTGTTGTGATGATTTCAATCTAGCATTGTTTAGACAACTTTACAATGAGACGGTCTGGCTATAAAGCCAAAGGGATTTTCAATAGTGGGATAGAGATGGAGAATAATTAAAAAGAACCATGGTGTGTCATTAGAGAAAGTCCAAATGTTCATGTGCAGTGCGAACAGATGCGAGCTTGCATTGGAGATTGACACGTATTTATTGAGATGGAAACATAAAAAACCTTGGAGAAACCACATAGAAAACCGATTTAGAGCTTGAAAGGAAATGAAGACATTTACCTAAAGGGTATATTAGATTCTTATGAGAAAGTATGGCAATTCTTATGAGAAAGTATAGCAAATTTGGAATCACAAAAAATAATTCATTAAAAAAATCAAACACACACTCATATTTTCAAGAAAATAATGAAAAAAACTGTTAGAAATATTAGAATCATATTAAATGGGGTGTATCTTATAAGTGGTTAGTGGCCCTATTACCTATATAAAGGGTCCTAACCTAAACATTTTAGTGTGTGAAATTTATGAGAGTCTACACTAAGAGGGAGAGTTAACTTGGTCACTCTCCTCATTACCCTAGTGTTAGGGATTTGTTTTGTAAATCCATTTCCTCAATGAGGAGTGGTCATCACCTCTATGAGGGATGTTTTGATCTAGTCCAAGTGGATTAGAATGTTGTTGTTGTTTTTTGTATTCTTCTTCATCATCTATCAATATAAAGATTTGTTTAATTCTTCATCTTGTTCTCTTTCCCTACCGATTTTGTCAATATGGTACCAGAGCCATAGATGATCTTTTATGAGATTAATTCATGTCATTATCACCAAGAATCTGAGATAGTGATTCATGTGTTTCAAAAATCCTAAAATGGGTAATCAAGAATCCATTCAAGAACCTCCAAATCAAGACTTAGCTTGTAGTGCTCAAATTTATGGTGCAATCCTTCGCAAATTACTTGAAGACATTATTCAAGAAAGTGAGCAAGATTCCATTTCCCAAGAACCAAGAGACGAAGAAGGTGAAGACTTCCAAGATCATAATGATTTTTCTGATTTTGGTAATAATATGCATTGCCGAAGGAATGATTAATGTTCAAGAGGGTTCACTTCAAATTGAGGAACACTTCAAGACTAAACATTTATAATGCTTCAAGCAGATTGATAGAGTGTATCGATCTTCAGCTTCCAGAGTCTGTACGAGAGAATCCAATTACAATTACAATTGGAGAAATCTTTGTCTTCTACCAATGAGTTTGGTAAGTGTGATGATTCTTTATCCAGTTCTTATATCTCCTCTATTCAATAATTCCCTCACATCCAAAATTTATGAAAGGAAGATGAATTTTGATGCTATGTCGAGATTCTTGAAAAGTTCCTAATAGGTGTCAAGTTTCTTGGGCTACTTGTTTTCTGGATTTCGTATCCTCTTTTGGTTTCATGTTTGCCTAATTGATGGTAGAGGGTTTTCTTTGTCATTGCTAGTTTTACTGGAATTCAACATGTTCAGTTCTATTTGAATCATTTTTAAGCTAGTGCATATGTTGGTCAACCAAATGCAAATGATTGAGCAGACAAGCGGGATGCATGATATAAATTGTTCTACTTAGATGGATTGGTGTCATGGTGGATTGCAATTTCATAAAAAAATGGCATATGAGGAATTATGTATGTCACTTTCAGAGACCAGTTATATCAAGAAATATAATTTTGTCTTGATCTGTTGGAGCTGGAGTTAGGAGATTAATAATGGAGTCCACATTGCACTTGGTTTTGAGAGTTCGTGGTGGTATATATGCAGATAACGTGAAGACTAAGTTGATGAATAAGATTAGCTTGAGGAGAAGATGACGAAGAGAAAGATTAGAAATATGAATGTCTTTTTGAAGACAAAAGGAGGAAGTCTTCCATTTTTGTTTTTATACAAGATCAAAAGAACTCGATCTAATTAATTCACTAAACCCTATTGTTTGTATTGACAAGTTGACACTTTCATAAGTTTAAATAGTGTCAACTTGAAGGGGCGTGTTAGAAATATTAGGATCATATTAAATGGGTTTAAGTAATTAGTGACCCTATTGCCTATATAAAGGGTGCTAACCTAAACATTTTAATGTGTGAGATTTATGAGAGTCTACACCAAGAGGGAGAGTTAACTTGGTCTCTCTCCTCATTACCCTATTGTTAGGGATTTGTTTTGTAAATCCATTTCCTCAATGAGAAGTGGTCATCACCTCTATGAGGGATGTTTTGATCTAGTCCAAGTGGATTAGAATATTGTTGTTGTTTTTTGTATTCTTCTTCAACATCTATCAATATATAAATTTGTTTAATTCTTCATCTTGTTGTCTTTCCCTATCGATTTTGTCAATAAAAACTAGAAAAGGTGAAATGAAGGAGGATAGGAGTAGGAAAGGTGGATGGATGGATGACTACGAAGCACCAGCTCACCCGGCCCCTTTGTTGTCTTATTCTTCTATGCCCTCTCTCATTCACTATTTCATTCTTTCTATATTTTTCGAAGTTCTTTTCTTTTCAATCACGTAACTGATTCCCCACTCTTTTCCACATTTTCTTCCAAATTATTTATTCTTTATTTTCAAAGTTTGTGTGCCACTCACTCTTGTCACACTTCTATGATTCTATCAATATTGCCATGTGGCATTGTGACTATGCTTTTCATATGCTAATGCCACCTACCAAATTTATTTATTACTAAAAACCATGATCTCTTCCACGAGTGTGGTAAAGCACATTTTATTGCCTTAATGGTAATATGTATGTGTTTTTATTATATTAACGCAAGGCATATTGAAAATCAAATTATCTAATCACTATTACAGTATTACCTACGGAATAATATATCGGATTGATTGAGGAGGGAGGCAAATTGACAATTAATTTTTTTAGGGCTAAAGTATACTTTTAGTCTCTTATATTTGCATCAAGTTTCAATTTAGTCATTTATGTTTGGAAAGTAAATTTTTAGTCCTTTTTTTAACACCGTTAGTTTAACTTAACGGAAAATGCTAACTTAACAATTTTAAATAATTCTTTTATAATAAATTGGACCAAAAATGATAAATTTTGACAATATAAGAATCTTTACACTCAAATATTTTAATCTGAACATTTTTTCAGTATTTAATAACCATTTAAAATTGTTAAGTTAATATATTCCGTTAAGCTAAAGTAACAGTGTTAACAAAAAAGACTAAAAGTGTATTTTCCAAACTTAAAGGATTAAATTGAAACTTAATGCAAATATAAGGGACCAAAAGTGTACTTTAACCTTTTTTTAATAATTGTTTGCGTTGATATTTTATAGTGAGTGATACATGATATATGATTGGGTGAGTAGGGAAGAACTTTAACCTCATAGTAACGACTAACGAGATATGACAAAATTAAAATAATTCTATTATTATTTAATTAATGTGTAAATATCATTTCGTTATGTGTATGTTAACCATAGTTAACAATGTGTAAATATCAAATTGTTTATAATTACTTTTGTGCATCATATAAGGAATTATTAGTTTCTGTTATATAAAGAATAGAAAAATAATCAAACACAAAAAGTTGAAAAGAAAACTTTCACCTCGATTTTCGCTCCTATATAATTCTAGAATACATTATTTTAATTTATATATCCAACATGACAATATTCTTTCACCCTATTCCACTACTTTTTTTTCTGATAAAAAAAATATTCCACCACTTTTTGAAGACTTTTTTATTGTTAACAACTTTTCCGGTTTAATTGGCAAATTCCATATATTATTTCAGATTCTTCCGTTTTTCTTGGCGATCACAAGCATTGCGTGGTTCAGAAAATCAAGGAAGGAACCCAAAATTAAAAACACAAAAGGGCATTTTGGTACTTTCACCGCAACTTCCCACACTATATAAGCCGCTATTTAGCTTCCGCCTTCATTCCCAAAAAACGTTGCCTTTGAATTTGATTCTCTCCTTTTCGTCTTCGCGTGATTCTTCGTTCGTTCTTAGCTTCTCTTGAATTTCGATTCCTTGTAAGTGCATTCATATATATTTTCTTGTTTATTCTTTTCTTTTTCTTTTCAATTTCTTTGGCTGATTATTGTTTTCTGTTTTGCGTTTTAGGTTAATTTTTCTGATTAAGATTCGGAAAACTCTGATTTCGGATATATCAGAGCAATTTTAACAGTAAGTTTCCGAATTCTTGAGATATTACGCTATTTTGAATTGATTTGAGGAATTTTTACGGCGTATAAATTTGAGATTTACTGAATTGCTGTTATTTGGTTTATTTTTCTTTTTTGTTTCACCTTTTGTATGCGGTCGTGAGTTTTGGTTGCTTTTTGTTTACCTGGCTAATGCTAGTGTGTTAATCGTTCGATTTTACTTCATTATTAATTGATTCTTCTGTTATATATGTGCTCGTGGATCATACAGATTTAATTTATGAACAAATTCGATTCTTAAACTGTAATATTTAAATTTACTGTTTACCGGATTCTATTGAAATTTGGAGGATTTTAAATAGTATTTCGTTGACAATTATGCTATTATGTTCTGCATATATATTGAATCCTGCTTTTCATACCCTGTTTATAGTTACTACTCCATCTGGTCTTAATTTATGAGATCATTTTGACTTTTTTGAAGAAAGAAAGATTCAAAATTAATAACTTTAAAGTGTTTATAAGTATCTTTTTTTTACTTAATAAATTTATTCCATTTAGTAACCTATAAACTAAGTAAAATTAATGAGGTCTTATATTTAAGGTAGGAGGTAGTATTGGATTCAAATTATATCAGTTTAGCTGAATGAACTCTTTGAATTTTACCTGTTATTAAGTTTGTGGGTTATTATTATTTTGTTTGGGTAGGATATTGTGAATGAACTACTGATGGAGACGAAAGGTGGGAAAAAGAAGTCTAGCAGTAGTAAATCCTTATTCTATGAAGCTCCTCTCGGCTACACCATTGAAGACGTGCGACCGAACGGTGGAATCAAAAAGTTCAGATCAGCTGCTTACTCAAACGTAAGTCCCCAATTTTGCTCTTCTGATAAGTGGACAGAATTGTTAAAACTATTTCCTAATTGTTTCTAACATCATATTATCTCTTGTGCAGTGCGCCCGAAAGCCATCCTGAGATTTCCTACTTGTTTGCGACATAACCCTTAGCTTTAGAATATAGTGATAGTAGTTTACTCTCGGCATTCTCTGTCTCCTTGTCAATCTCTCCCTTGCTCTCATTCTTCGGGTGTCCCCTGTCTGTGCAACTACACTTTTCCGCTTTTAGTAAAGATGGCCTTGACAGCCTCTGCTATTGGTTTTGAAGGCTATGAAAAGAGGCTTGAGATATCATTCTTTGAGCCTGGTTTGTTTGCTGATCCTGGAGGTTTAGGCCTTCGATCACTGTCCAAAGATCAACTTGATGAGATTCTGAACCCAGCTCAGTGCACCATTGTCGATTCATTGTCCAATGACTTTGTCGATTCCTATGTTCTCTCTGAATCTAGCTTATTTGTGTATCCTTACAAGGTCATCATCAAAACTTGTGGCACTACTAAGTTGCTTCTGTCCATCCCAGTCATTCTGAAGCTGGCCGATGACCTTAAGCTTGCTGTGAAATCTGTGAGATACACACGCGGAAGCTTTATTTTTCCTGGGGCACAATCATTCCCACATCGTAGCTTCTCTGAGGAAGTTTCTGTTCTTGACAGCTATTTTGGCAGCCTTGGTTCTGGCGGCAAAGCATATATGATGGGCAACCCTGAAAAGTCACAATTATGGCATGTCTACTCTGCTAGCTCTCACCTGCAAGGTAAATCAGAAGCAGCAACCTATACGCTGGAGATGTGCATGACTGGCTTAGACAAGAAAAGTGCTTCTGTGTTCTTCAAAGGTAACATGAGTTCAGCCACCTCAATGACTGAAGACTCTGGAATTCGCAAGATCCTTCCTCAATCCAACATATGTGACTTTGAATTCGATCCCTGTGGGTATTCAATGAATGCAATAGAAGACAGCGCAATCTCCACCATCCATGTCACCCCAGAAGATGGCTTCAGCTATGCAAGCTTTGAAGCTGTTGGTTATGATTTTGATGACAAATCTTTGAAAGGTGTGGTTGAAAGGGCTCTGGCTTGCTTCAAGCCGGCCGAGTTCTCTGTGGCTTTGCACGCTGATGTGCCTGGTGAAGTTGTCATCAACAAGTTCCCCCTTGCTATTGAAGGTTACGACTGTGGAGGCAAGGTCGTGGAGATGCTTGGAGAAGGTGGTGCTGTTTTGTTCTATGACTATGCTATTGCTGATGGTGGCACAAACTCTCCAAGGTCCATTCTGAGAAGCTGCTGGAGTAGTGAGGACGAGAAGGAAGAAGGGGACGGAGATATAATTTATGGATTTTAATAATCATATTTCTGTGTGTTTATGTTTGCTGATAATAAATTAATAAGTTTGGGGTTATGGTTTGACTATCGGGCAACATGTACTGTGCTTAAACATGTTGCTTTATCTTTTCTCTTTATTGCTGCAGTTTGGTTTCGTTTCATTTGTTTCAGATTCTGGGCTCGTCCCTTTGCATGGGGTTGGACATTGCCCTTGGTATTATTTGAATAAATTGTATTCATTTTACCATTGATTGTGTTAGTTCATGTGTATACATGATGAAGGGTATGATCTGTTTGAGAAGTACGCAATAGCTCCAACGATAGTCTTCCCTCGAAAAGGAAAAGATGATTTTATTTTTTGCCAGGATAAACGATTCTTACTAGAAGGTCGTCAAATGGATATTAGTTGATTTTTTTAAAAAGACTACTATTCTTTTTTTTTTTATTAAAAAAGATTACCTATTCAAAGTAGCTAATTTTTGGCAGCAGCCCCTAATTAATACTCTTCCGATCCCTAATATAAGAGTCAGCCTCCAAAGAAAGCTTCTTATGAATACATATGAGTGTTAATTGGAAGCCTGAAGTTAAAGTTACTTATATTGCTCATATTATTATGATAATTTCAAGAGAGAAATAAATATGCATTAATAAATATGAAAGAGAGTTAAAGGCAAAATTGGAAAAAACTCGTTAAATGATGAGAGTATTAGATGAGCTCTTATAGCAGGAATTGGAGAATGAAGCATCTTTTTCTACAAGTAGCTCTTAAAGTGCTTTTTGTTCTTGCTTATTTATTTTAAAAATATTATTATTATTTTTATGATGAATTATTTAATATGGAATTCAAGAGGTGTGGGAGGGAAAACTTTTGTTCCTTTGCTAATTGATTTGCGCAGATTTTATAAGTTGGGGTTTATGGCAATTTTAGAACCAAGACAAAAAGGAAGTAAGGCAGAAATATGAGAAAACGTCTTGGATTTGATGAAGTGGAGGTGGTAGAAACAAATGGTTTTAGTGGAGGGATTTGGATTTTTTGGGAGAAGAAGATTGGGTTTCAAGTTATTGAGAAGCATGACCAAGTAGTTCATGGAGTGTTTAATGCAGGATTAGTGAATGAATGGGGGATGTCAATTGTATATGGTAGTCCTAATATTCAAAAAAGGCGTGTATTATGGGAGATGCTAGGTCGTGTGCGTGGGCTTGGGATTCAAAGATGGTGTTATTGTGGTGATTTTAATGCCACTCTATATTATGATGATCGCTTATCTAGATCAAATAAATCCTTACCTCCAGATAGATGGTTTAAGGATTGGGTGTCTAGTTCTTATTTGAAGGAGATGGTGACATCGGGTCCAAAGTGCACATGGGGAAGAAATGGGTGCTCGAGTAAAATTGACTGGGTGTTAACTAATGAGGAATGGTTATTGAAATTCCCAGAGGCAAGTGTCGTTCATTTACCGAAGTATAAGTCAGATCATTGTCCCGTTCTTTTGAAAATAGAGAGGGAAGGTGTGACAAAGAGGGGTAAAGGGGACTTAAGATTTTTTGCTCCTTGGGTTAATCATAATGATTTTGGTGAAGTTGTAAGAAGATCTCGGGTCTCATCAAGGAGTTGGGAAGAAAATGTTCAATGTTTTGTTGGGAATGTTCGTGAATGGAATACGAAGGTGTTTGGGGATGTGAATAGAAGAAAACAAAAATTATTGAGAAGATTAGATGCACTGAATATTCATATGAGCAAGGTGAGTTATAGGGGAGGGTTAGAAAATGAAAGGGATGCGGCTTGGAATCAGTTAGAGGAAGTTTTAGTTCAAGAGGAAGTAATGTGGCTTCAAAGGTCACGTTGTAACTGGTATAAGGATGGTGATAGAAATACGAGGTATTTTTACTCCATGGCTAATAGTAGGAAAAAACGGAATCGTATTGAAGCGCTAAAAGCAGAGGATGGGGAGTGGGTATATGATCAAAGTATAATTATGAAGATGGGGACAAACTTCTTCAAGTCTTTATATAATGATGATGAGGAAGTAATGCCTAATGTGAATTTTGGTCGGTCTTTCCCATGTTTGTCAAATTATGAAATTAATTCTATTGGAAGGTGTATTAGTTTGGATGAGGTGAAGCAAGCTTTGTTTGCGATGGGACCGTTGAAGGCTCCAGGACCTGATGGTTTGAATCCCTTATTTTTTCAGAGTCAATGGGAAACTTTAGGTGCGTCTATTGTAGCTAAAGTTGATCTCATGTTTTCTAAAAGAGAGGAGATTATGGATGTTAACAATACAAATATTGTGTTGATTCCAAAGTCAGATCATCCTGAAACAATAAGAGATTTTAGGCCAATTAGTTTATGTAATGTTATTTACAAGATTCTAACTAAAGTGATAGCAACTCGTTTGAGAAGAATAATGCCAAAGATCATATCTCCGAACCAGTGTAGTTTTGTTCCGGGGAGACAAGGAGCGGATAATATAATAGTAGCTCAGGAGATTATTCATTCTATGAGAAGTAAGAAAGGGAAAAAGGGGTTCATGGCAATTAAGATAGATTTAGAGAAAGCTTATGATCGGGTGAGATGGGCTTTCTTAATGAATTGTCTACATGAATTGAAGTTACCAGAGAATGTTGTTAAGACTATTGAATGGTGTATTAGCACTACAATAATGCAAGTATTGTGGAATGGGGAGAAGGGAGAACAATTTTTTCCAACTAGAGGTCTAAGGCAAGGGGATCCTTTGTCTCCATATTTATTTGTTTTAATTATGGAGAAATTTGCCCATTTGATTCAAACTGAAGTTGAAGAGGATAATTGGAAACCTTTTAGGTTGAGGAAAAATGGGACATGTATTTCCCATTTGTTTTTTACTGATGATCTATTCTTATTTGCTGAGGCGGATATGGACCAAGCGGCCATTATCAAAGCTTGCTTAGACGATTTTTGTGCAGCTTCTGGGGAGAAGGTAAATAATTCTAAATCAAGAATATTTTTCTCTAAAAATATTAATCATACAAGGGTTCATGAGATTAGCAATTTTATGGGATTTACCCCTTGTGCGGATTTGGGTAAGTATTTCGGAGTACCACTTCATCATAAACGAGTTACAAAGCGTATACATGACTATATTTTGGGGAAAATGGATAAAAAATTGTCTTCATGGAAGGCACATTCTTTATCTAATGCCGCTCGTTATACTTTAGTGCAGTCTGTGGTTTCAGCAATTCCTTCTTATGAGATGCAAACTGTTCCTTTGCTTTCTTCTACTTGCAAGGAAATTGACAAGAGACGTAGGAGATTTTTATGGGGTGGTTCTATATCCCGGCCGAAAGTTAGTTTGGTTTCATGGGATAAAGTTTTTTTGAGGAAGGAAGATGGTGGGTTGGGATTACGGAAAGCTAAATTACAAAATAATGTTTTCATGATGAAGTTGGGATGAGAATTGATTAATAGAAGAGATTCTTTGTGGGTCAAAGTTATAAGGGAGAAGTATAAGTGTGGTTCGGGAGTGTTACCTGAGATTGATACATCTAAAGCAGGGTCCCTAGCGTGGCAAGGTGTTAAGAATAATTGGTCAAAAGTTTTGAAAGGGCTTCATTGGAAGTTGAGGGATGGTAAATCTATACGATTTTGGGAGGATAGATGGCTTCCAGATAAATCTAAGTTGGCGGAGGTGGTTACAAAACCGTTGCCTGAGGAATTTTTAAAGATTACGATTTCAGATATTGTTTCTCATGAAGGGGAATGGAATGTTAATCACTTCTCTCCTTATTTAAGACAAGATATGGTTCGATATGTTTTATCTCAGGTGGTGAATAAGGAGGTGGAAGACAAACCAAGTTGGAAATATACTGCGTCAGGTGAATTCTCTACGAGATCAGCATACATGAGCCAAACAAATTCAGAGTTGAGATTGGATAGGTGGAATTGGAGACAAATTTGGAAACTTCAAGTTCCTCATAGGTGTAGAATGTTTATGTGGATGACATGTAGAGACAACTTATTGACAAATGAAAATCGATATAACCGTGAATTTTCAGAGTCAAGTAAGTGTGATTACTGTTTGGAGATGTCTGAAAGTATGATTCATGTGCTTAGAGATTGCACGAAGTCAGCTGAAGTGTGGCTGTTGCTTCTTCCAGTGGGTTTGTATGCTACCTTTTTCAATTACAGGGATCTTAAACCTTGGATGGAATGGAACCTGAAAGCTACGTTTATGGTGAATGGTTGTTCTTGGAAAATCATGTTTCCATTAGTGTGCTATCAGTTGTGGTTGGCAAGAAATGATAGAATATTTAATGAGGGAGATATTAATCCCCAAGTTATTATCGCGAAGGTTAAAGCTTGTGCGACTTGGGGAGGAGGAAGTATGCCATTAAATATGTTGCAAGGTAATTACTGCACTTGAGGATTTCTTAAGTTGAACGTAGATGGAGCATGTAATACGCGTGGGAGGAGTATGACTTGTGCTGGAATCATGAGGGACTGTAAAGGGAAGGTAAGAGGGGGATTTCTTTTTAATATAGGAAGAGGTGATCCATATTTGGCAGAGAGGTGGGCGATTCTTATGGGATTAAAATGGAGTTGGGAGTTTGGGGTTCGATACTTAGTGGTCGAGTCAGATTGTCTTGAACTTGTCCAGCAGATTGAAAAGTATAGAGAAGTGAACGAAGATATGGAGATAGAGATGATGGAGATTTTATCCTTCTTTCGACGTGAATGGGATTTGAGCATAATATGGTGCAGACGTGAGGCAAACAGTGTTGCAGATAAACTTGCAAAACATGCGCTGACAATAGGAGTAGGATTTGTGGGCTTCAATCATGTCCCAAATGAAGTTGCTGAGTTGGTGACTCAAGATCAGGAACTTGTTAAGGCTTAAGGCCTTTGTGCTTTTGTTTTACCAAAAAAAATATTAGGGACGAAAATATTCAAATTATGGCTTATATTAGGGACTGGAAGGAGTATGTCATTACTTGCAATAATTATGACTATTTTTAGGATTTAATTCATGATGCTAAATGTGGGTAAATTTAATAGCTTGTTTTTTCTTCAAACAATTATTATGACTGTTGTTCGGATTTAAAGATAAAATATTTGTAAGCAAATCAACAATAACTTGGGTTGTAATTTGTAAATTTGGTTGATTTTTTTATATTTTGGCCTTATTATTAGGAGTAATAATTTATAAATTTATGATGAGATTTTGTATTAAACTATCAATTACAATTGTGCTACATTTTCACACGCACAATAATGAAAAATAATCATATTATTATTATTATTATTTTATCAGAAATTATTATTATTAATTGTGATAATAATCAAATGTATATTCAACAAATCAAATACATTAAACGTATGATGGGATCAAATACAATAAATAAAAATTTTCCTTATTATCCGTTGAAAAAATCAAAGGCATCAAAAAAGATTATTTGAAATTATTCATTAATTATTTGTTGAATGTTTATTAAATTCAATAGTCAATTATAGCAAATAATTGCATCAATAATAATTCGTTTATTTACGAAACAAAAAAATAATTATTTTATTTTTAGAGCATTTAAAAATTACAAGAATTTTTTACTTTTTAAATTTTTTTACAAAACTAAAAATTAATAATAAAAGGAATTTTTTTTATCAGAAATAAAAAAGGAATTTGGAAAATGGAAACTGATTCTATTTGATTTTTTAACTTTAAATGATTAGGTAACCATGTGATCCAATCATATTGTGGTAAGTGGTTCAATATGAATGTTACAACAACTTTTATATAGATAATATATATATTAAAAAAATAAAAATTTCGGAATTTTAAAACTGAATACAAACGAAACAAAAATTAATAATTTAAAGAACTTGTAAAAAGGAAACTTTCTATAATAAAAAAGGAAACTATTTCTGCTTTTTTTTTTGAAATTTAAATAATTATGTATTGTGGAAAGTGGTTCAATAGAAAGTCACCATTTTTTATCAAAAATGTCACCATGACTTTTAGTATATACTACCCCCGGTCCTAAATATAAGACTTAATTGACTTTTTTTGAGAGGTTAAGGTTGCGAAATAGGCTATTAAATTATGACATATTTGATATATTTTTAGATTATACATTAGTTTATAGGTAAAGTAAACTAATCTATGAGAAAAAATTAGGTAAATCAATTTATAATTAACTTATTTTTCTTTTTTTATAGGATTTTCTAAAAAAGTCAATTAGGTCTTATATTTAGGACCGGAGGGAGTATAATACTCCTATATTAAAACATTGCTTCAAGAATTTTAGAATTTTAAAACTGAATACAAACAAAATAAAAATTAATAATTCAAATAATTCAGATAAATAGGATAACATTTCAGTTTGAATTATCTCTTTTGACTTTAAATAATTAGGTATCCAGTCCAATCAATGTCAATAATCCAACAGGAGATTATATATATATATAATAGATAGTATATTTATAATTTTCAACTTCACTTCTCATTTTTTATAAATTCATGTAACAAAAAATTTTCACCTATCGAGTAAGTGTACTTGTTTGAGCTGGCAAGTGGGCTGCAACCCCCGTAAGGATGAGAACGTGTGTTCGAATCCTGGGATTCGCTCTCATTGGGAGAGGGGACAACCTTGCCTATGTGGGAAACACTCGTACCCCTCGAGTCCGGATTAAATTGGGCGGTAATTAACAAAAAAAAAATTCACCCATCATCCCAAATATAAGACCTAATTGACTTTTTTAGAAAATCCTATATAAAAAGCAAAATAAGTTAATTATAAATTGATTTACCTAATTTTTCACTTAGATTAGCTTATTTTACATATTAACTAATGTATAATCTAAAAATATATCAAATATGTCACGATTTAATAGCCTATTTCGCAGCCTTAACCTATAAAAAAAGTCAATTATATCTTATATTTAAGACGAGGTAGTAACTCAGTTCATGCCACAGCGTTCGGCTTAGTTTCCTACAGTGAGCCCAATTCCTTTCCCAAAAATTTTGTTATAAAAAAAAACGTTTCCCTGCGCACATCCCCCCCCCCCCCCCCCCCCCCCCCCATCAAGGAAACCCAAACCAGTAGCGTTGAGAAAATCAAGGAAGGAAGCCGAAATTACAAACACACAAAGGGCATTTTGGTACTTTCACTATAACCAACCACTATATAAGCCGCCTCCTCTGCTTCCGCCTTCATTCACAGAACGTTGCATTTGAATTTGATTCTCTCCTTTTCGTCTACGCCTCATTCTTCCTTAGTTCTCAGCTTCTCTCCAATTTCGATTCTTCGTAAGTCCATTCATATTTTCTTGATCATTCTTTTCTTTTTCTCGATTTCCTTCGCTGATTATTGTTTTCTGTTTTGCGTTTTAGGTTAATTTTGCTGATTGAGATTCGGAAAACTCTGATTTCGGCTTTACCAGAGCAATTATAACAGTAAGTTCGCGAATTTATGAGATTTTACGCAATCTTGAATTGATTTTTTGAACGTATTAGTGATTTTTTTCATAAATTTGTGATTTATTGAATTGCTGTTATTTTGGTTTCTTTTTCTTTTTCTTTTTCACCTTTTGTATGCAGTACTGAGTTTTGGTTGCTTTTGATTATCTGGAAATTGGTTGTGTATTAATCGTTCGATTATACTTCATTATTGGTTGATGCTTCTGTTATATGTGTGCTCATAAATCATACAGATGTTATATATGAACAATTTCGATTCTTAAACTGTAATAGTTGAATTATAGTTTATCGGATATTATTGAAATTTGGAGGGCTAGTAGTTGGTTTTCAATGTTTAAATGGTATTCATTTGACAATTATGCTATTGTTTTTCTGCTAATATATTGAATCCTGCTTTTCATACCGTGTTTAAAGTTAAGTAAGGATTAAAAATTTATCAGTTCGAAATGTTTATAATTATCTTTTTCCCTCAAAACTAATTTATGCTACTCATAATCTAATTACATTTGATTCGACATATGTTATAATTTAATGCTCTAATTTGCTTCCTTATATTCCACCATAAAATATTAAAGAGGTCTTATATTTAGGGTTAAAGGGAGTAGTTGTCAGTAGAAGTGAGATTGCCATTTTTTTTCTGATGAGTTTGTGTCTGGCTGCCTGCCTTTGTTTAAACACAAAACAGAAAAAACAATAGCGAGAAACAATAGCCTTGTCCAACGAGATAATAATGAATATTAACAACAGAAACAAAGCCCAAAAATGTTTGTCTGCTATTTTGTGGTAAAGTGATTTCTAATTTTGTTTTTCTTCTCCCTGAAAATGGTAATAATGGATTGAATTTATATTAGTTTAGCTGAATGAACTCTTTGAATTTTACCTGTCATTAAGTTTGTGGGTAATTATTATTTTGTTTGGGTAGGATATTGTGAATGAACTACTGATGGAGACGAAAGGTGGGAAAAAGAAGTCTAGCAGTAGTAAATCCTTATTCTACGAAGCTCCTCTCGGCTATACCATTGAAGACGTGCGACCAAACGGTGGAATCGAAAAGTTCAGATCAGCTGCTTACTCAAACGTAAGTCCCCAATTCTGCTCTTCTGATAAGTGGTCAGAATTGTTAAAATTATTTCCTAATTGTTTCTAACATCATATTATCTCTTGTGCAGTGCGCCCGAAAGCCATCCTGAGATTTCCTACTTGTTTGCGACATAACCCTTAGCTTTAGAATATAGTGATAGTAGTTTACTCTCTGCATCCTCTGTCTCCTTGTCAATCTCTTCCTTGCTCTCATTCTTCGGCTGTCCCCTGTCTGTGCAACTACACTTTTCCGCTTTTAGTAAAGATGGCCTTGACAGCCTCTGCTATTGGTTTCGAAGGCTATGAAAAGAGGCTTGAGATATCATTCTTTGAGCCTGGTTTGTTTGCTGATCCTGGAGGTTTAGGCCTTCGATCAATGTCCAAAGATCAACTTGATGAGATTCTGAACCCAGCTCAGTGCACCATTGTCGATTCATTGTCCAATGACTTTGTCGATTCCTATGTTCTCTCTGAATCTAGCTTATTTGTCTATCCTTACAAGGTCATCATCAAAACTTGTGGCACTACTAAGTTGCTTCTGTCCATCCCAGTCATTCTGAAGCTGGCCGATGACCTTAAGCTTGCTGTGAAATCCGTGAGATACACTCGTGGAAGCTTTATTTTTTCTGGGGCACAATCATTCCCACATCGTAGCTTCTCTGAGGAAGTTTCTGTTCTTGACAGCTATTTTGGCAGCCTTGGTTCTGGCGGCAAAGCATATATGATGGGCAACCCTGAAAAGTCACAATTATGGCATGTCTACTCTGCTAGTTCTCACCTGCAAGGTAAATCAGAAGCAGCAACCTATACGCTGGAGATGTGCATGACTGGCTTAGACAAGAAAAGTGCTTCTGTGTTCTTCAAAGGAAACATGAGTTCAGCCACGTCAATGACTGAAGACTCTGGAATTCGCAAGATCCTTCCCCAATCCAACATATGTGACTTTGAATTTGATCCCTGTGGGTATTCAATGAATGCAATAGAAGACAGTGCAATCTCCACCATCCATGTCACCCCAGAAGATGGCTTCAGCTATGCAAGCTTTGAAGCTGTTGGGTATGATTTTAATGACAAATCTTTGAAAGGTGTGGTCGAAAGGGTTCTGGCTTGCTTCAAGCCAGCAGAGTTCTCTGTGTCTTTGCACGCTGATGTGCATGGTGAAGTTGTCATCAACCAATTCCCCCTTGCTATTAAAGGATACGACTGTGGAGGCAAGGTCAGGGAGATGCTTGGAGAAGGTGGTGCTGTTTTGTTCTATCACTATGCTATTGCTGATGGTGGCACAAACTCTCCAAGGTCCATTCTGAGAAGCTGCTGGAGTAGTGAGGACGAGAAGGAAGAAGGGGACGGAGATATAGTTTAGGGATTTTAATAATCATGCTTTTGTGTGTTTATGTTTGCTGATACTTAATTCAGTTTGGGCTTATGGATTGACTATCGGGCAACATGTACTGTGCATATATATGTTGCTTTATCTTTTCTCTTGAATGTTGCAGTTTGGTTTCGTTTCATGTGTTTCAGATTCTGGGCTCGTCCCCTTGAATGGGGTTGGACATTGCCCTTCGTATTATTTGAATAAATTGTGTTCATTTCACCTTTGATTGTGTTATTTCCTGCATTTACATGATGACGGGGTATGATCTGTTCGAGTCTTTGAGAAGTAACCAATCTAGCTCTAACAATAGGCTTCCATCGAAAAGAAATGAATGATTTTATTTTTGCCAGGATAAATGATCCTTGCTAGAAGGCCATCAAATGGATATTAGTGGATTTTTTTTAAAAGATTATCTATTCAAAATAACTTTTTTGGTTGCAGTCCCTAATCAAAATGTCATTACTTGCAATTATTATGATTATTTTTTGGATTTAATTCATGATGTTAAATGTGGGTAAATTTGATAGCTTGCTCCATTTTCTGACAATGTTAACGGAAATCCCGCCCTTTTTTATAATTGAGTGATAAGTGTGGATATTGTCATATTGTCATACAGTACGTGTATGAAATTTTTTTAGGGTAACGATAAAATCTTGGCAGATGTATAGGGGGAATTATTTTGGGGTTCAATATTGTAGATAGTACGACATAAAGAAACCTCCGATGGAAGTTGTGGATTATATTAAACCACGAGAATTCTTCCTAGATCCCGAGTTGTAGGCCAAATTTTTTTACTTTCAAGTCACTTGTTTTAGTTTCAAAATTTTAATTTTATCATTAGAAATCTCAATATGTTTTAAGAAAATTTCAGACATTCCAAGCAACCATTTTTTTGGTTGATACTCCATGTAATACACACAAATACTTAAAAGAATGTGAATTATCTATGCGAATATTTGCAGTTATTTTATTAGAACACAGATAAAGAAAAATGACATACATACTGTAAAAGCATGTAATTAAAGACAACGAGGACAGCCAAAATAGAAAATCTAATTCCACTCTATGCGCCGGGTATATATTATACATACTTCGTAAATTAGAAGGGGCACATGTAACCTGGCGGGTTGGCGTGAGTGGTAAGTATTTTCGTCCCTTAACAAGTGGTTGGGGGTTCGATCCCTTCGCTCTTGCGAATGGAGCAAATTCACAGGCCAGCTGTCTACCCCTATATGGGACTTTAGAACAGCGAGGGATTAGTCTCACTTGACACGCGGGTGGGGATACCCTTCGATAACCAAAAAAAAAGAAGGGGCACATGTATCTTCCTAATAATGGTAATCATGTTACTGTTAAATGTGTGACTATTTCGTAACATAAATTAAGACACTGATTCGCACCCTGTGCAAGTGTGTATGACTATTTCTTCGGCTAAACTCAATCTAATAATAAGGTGTATATATGTATTGATACACTAAAAACTCCAATTGAATAGCCGATAAAGGACTTCACTTAAAAGGGAAAAAATAAACAAGATAATAAAATATAAAAACTGTAATTGTAAAAAGTGATTAGTCAAATATATTTGAGCATTGTCGACTTTAAAGTTTAAAGTTTAAACAGAGTAAACATCTCATTAACAAATTTTTAACTTTCACGAGCTCATGTTACATATTACTCGTGTTGTATCATTAATGAAAATGCTTATCAAATGTATTATTAATGAAAAGAGAGAACTATTTTCTACGAAATCGTTTTAGTTCTACTCTATTTTATATTCCATTGTGCATGTCAAATTGTCAATTAAATAATTAATGTTAATTTGATAAAAAAAATTCATCATTTAATTTTAGCCATTCCCACCACCTCCCTATTTGGTTGGGTACATGAAGTTGATAACTGAAGCACATTAATTTTTTTAAAAAATATATTTTCAGACGACACAATAAATTAAAGTTAATTATGTATTTGATTTTTAACATATTTAAATTGATCATAATTCTGTATATAACTGAAATAACTGATAGAGAGAACATTAAGACTTTGAACACCTACAAGGTAGGATCGAAGAAGAAATCTCGTAATTTAACCTTCAACATGCTTGGTCAACAAGATCCGATAACGCATCAAGTATTACAAGTGGTTGTGTAAGAGACAGATAAGGAGACTTGCTTGTGCATATGTGTGTGTATATATAAGCTCATTAATATTCATGGTATTGTCACAATTTCATCATTAACACATCTTAATATTGATTAAGCGTTTCTCTGAAGTTCATTACAGCTGAGTTAATTTTTTCGTAAGAAAAATGGATTCCATCAGGCAAAGCTTCAACGCTGGACAGGCCAAGGGCCAGGCTAAGGTACAATTATTCATTTGAATTTCTTCCCTACAGATAATAACTTATCTGTATATATAGTTCCCGGTATTATTTATAGTAGTAATTTATTAATGATAATTACGAATGTTTTTTGTGAATGAATCATCGTGTAGGAGAGCACAAAAAACGTGCTTAACACGGTTGGCGATGCTGCACAGTCTGCAAAAGATACCATACAAGAGGTATGTGTTATTCAATATAAACATTAATTATTAATCAACTCCAAAAATATAGTATATGTATATAATTTTGAGCTTACGATTTAGAAATATATAGATATAACACATACATATTGATTAATTATTTCAATTTGATGTGTATGATATAGGGAGGCCAACAGCTAAAGGCAAAGGCACAAGGAGCTGCTGAGGCTGTGAAGGATGCATTAAATAAATAATTTAATGCATGGAAGAATGAATAATGAAGTTTTTGTTTCTCGTTTAATTATTTAATGCATGAAAATGAATAATATGTATGTTTGTGTCTTGTTTGTCCACTTGATCTAGGACCTTCAAAGTGAGTCTTTCACTTTGAACATTTTAAATTTCTTTCCCTTGTAATTCAATCGTTTGATGTCGTCTTAATTTTTGAGTTTAGAGTGACCAAACTTTCATATTTGATTCATTAATTATTTGTTATGAATGATGATTAGCTTCAATAATATTGAATATCCATCTTTCTATTTCATATATTTGGTCATTTTTCTTAAATTTAGCTATTGATATCTAAGTCTACTTCAACTGATTACTTGGTGAAATACAATATTATAACTGAGGAATCGCAAGTCTACTGAAATCTTCCTAGTTATGGAAAATATATAATCAAATGGTGAGAACACACATAATATTAAAGGTATAAGCAATCAAATAATCATTTAGTTTTTTCCATGATTTAATCAAATTCGGCACCCAATTTTTGATGATATTCATACAAATATATGAATACAAGGGAAATTTCTAAAAAACAGACTCCTGACATACAAGAACTGAATTTGGCAAACATACGACTGACTCAAGGGAAAATTTGGCAAACATACACGTTGATGAACTGAATTTTTGAAAGGATGGATCAATACAACCAACTCAATTGTCCAATGCAAAGTTGAAAGAAAGACTTAAAATGGCACATTGCCATGAAAAATTACCCTCTTTATTACAAGAATGTATGATGGAATACCAAAATTTTTCATACTAAAATAGTGTAAAGAAATAACTAATTCTTCCTCTTCATTCACAGAATGATACAATGAAATACTGCTATTGTTAGAGCATGTAGCTAATCATTTAGCTCAAGCTAATATTCCCTAACAAGAATTTAGTACTCTCTTACACCATTTTGGTAAAAGAATTTTGTATTTTATCATCCCATTGTATGAAAAATTCGGAACAAAAACTACCAACTTGAAACTCCTAATAACAAACACAACCATAAAGCTACCTATTCCACAACTGTAACAAGAGTAGAGGAGTTATTTAGAACCAAACATAACAATCAAACAATTAAAGCACAGGATTAGGGTAAGCAAAGCCTAAAAACAAAAGTTTGGTTTTCTAGACTTGAGAGTTGAGACCCACTACAAAAGTACCATAAAATTGAAGTAGTACTCCTTGAATGCAAAAGCAGAAGCTTAATTGGGTCCTAATGAGGCATTAACTAAGTAGGCCCACTATGTATCTTCATCTCATTCCAAAAAAAAATAACAAAAAAACAAAAAACAAAAAAATAAATCCAATTAAAACCAAAATTGCAAAACCCTACTTCTCCCATTTCACTAAATCCTCTCTACATTCTCATTACTTTCCACAGATTTCAACACCAAATCTTTGATCTCCTCAAATATGAAGAATCAATGGCGTTTTCTTCTTCTTCGTTCTCAACATCGCAGACTCATTTACTCTTCCAATCACTTCTCACAATCTCAATTTCAGGTACACCTCAATCCAAATCTTCAACTACTTAGATCATTCACTTCACTCTTAAATCCCCAAAACCAAATTCCCACACCCATTTCTACTTATCTCGATTACCCATATCCCAAAATTCGTTCTTTCTCTTCCGAAACTGCCCTTGAGGATAATAATAGTGAGTCTGATCATGTTCTTGTTGTTACTGATATTTTCTCAAAACCCATGAATTTTGATGATTTTAGGAGAGAGATTGAGGTTAATAATGTTGTGATTAGTCATGATATGGTGCTTAAGGTTTTGTGTAAGATGGGTTCTAGTCCTGATGTTGCTAGGAGGTTTTTTGAGTGGGTTTTGGAGAGTGATTCTGAGAGATTGAGCTCAAAATGTTATAACATGATGTTGTCTATTTTGGGGGATAATGGTTTTGTGAATGAGTTTTGGGATATGGTTGATGTTATGAAGAGAAAAGGTTATGGGGTGTCAAAGGGTGTAAGTGATAAGGTTATGAAGAGGTTTGAAGAGAGTGGGAAGAGTGGTGATGTTGAAAAGTTGAAAGCTTTGTTTGCTTCTGGGTCTATTGATAATTCAGCTGAGAAGATGTGTTCTAGGGTTTGTAAAATTGTGAGGAATGACATGTGGAGTGATGATCTTGAGAAGAGAATATTGGATTTGAGCATTGTGTTTTCTAGTGATATGGTTGCGTCGATTTTGGATAATCTTGGTGCGGAACCAAATAAAGCGCTCATATTTTTCAGGTGGTTAGAGGAGAGTGGGCAGTTTAAGCATGATGGTCGCACCTATAATGCGATGGCCACAGTTTTAGGAAGGGAGGATTCGATTGATAGGTTTTGGAAAGTTGTTCATGAGATGAGGAATAGAGGGTTTGAAATGGAATCAGAAACTTATGTTAAGGTTTTAGGGAGGTTTTGTAAACGGAAAATGATTAAGGATGCTGTTGACTTGTATGAATTTGCCATGGCTGGGGCGAATAAACCTTCACCCCAGTGCTGTACCTTTCTGTTGAAGAAAATTGCGGTCAGTAAGGAGTTTGATATGAGTTTGTTTTCGAGGGTTGTGAAAGTTTTTACTGGAAGTGAGAATACATTGCCAAGTTCTACGGTTGATTCGGTGTTGAAGTCATTGACCACTGTTGGCAGGTCTTGTGAGTGTAACAAGGTTTTGAAAGCATTCGAAGATGGTGGAGTTTCGGCTACTGGCAACATACAGAGTAAAATTGCATTTCAGCTTAGTGCTTCTGGCAACAAGGAAGAAGCTTCAGAGTTCATCAATAAGATTGAATCATCGGGGTCTAATGTGGATCACAAGGCATGGGAATCCTTAATTGAGGGGCACTGTGTTGCTGGAAACCTTGATAAAGCTCTTAATTCTTTTCAAAAGATGGTCGAGAAAGAGGGTGTTGATTCTGCAAGCTATAGTTTCGATTTGTTGATGAATGCATATTGCCAAAATAACAGGGCAATTGATGCATGCAAGATTCTCTGCCAATTAGTGTCTGAACAACAGTTAGAGCCCCAACATTCTACTTACAAGTCTCTAATAACAAAGCTACTGGTTCAGGGTGGATTTACTGATGCAGTAAATGTTTTGGGTGTAATGAGAGATCATGGGTTCCCACCTTTTACTGATCCATTTATTGAACATGTATCAAAGTGTGGAACTGGAGCTGATGATATTCTATTTCTTAAGGGGATGACTTCAAAGAGGTTTCCATCCACATCGGTTTGTCTCCGTATGTTTGATGCGTTTTTCAAGCGTGGAAAGCACAATGAAGCTCACGACCTCCTTTCCAAATGTCCACGTTACATCCGTAATAATGCCGATGTCTTGAATTTCTTTTGTTCCATGAAGTCTAAAGAAGGTGAAACTTCTGGTAAATTGGCTGCTTAAGATTGTAGGAATTATCTCCATTTGTACTCTTTTGGAGAAGGCTGTTGGAAAAATTGAGTATTTCATTCTTTAGCCCTTGATCTGAAATCATTGATTTCTGGGATTTAGATATATCAAATAACCTTAGTTTCTCACATTACTAGATTTCCCTCTGCAATTTGTATTTTACCTGTATTACCACAATTTCATCATCTTGAGGGCATTTTTGTTTAATATTTGCTCATTAAGATATATATATACTACATCCGAAGTTTTGCATCTACCAGGTTTTGGTTTAATTATCTCTTCCCCCTTCTTTGATTCACTGTGCTCTCAAAAATCCCAACTCTTGTCTTTTCTTGGGCTTTGTGAACATGATTTTCTCACCCATCGGGGTCTTCATTCCATAAGTTGATGTTGTGCATTATAAATAGCCTAACTTTTTTCTTTAGTTTTTTTTTTCAAGTTACTCCAACAATAATCAAGAGGGATATGGGGAGAATTAAAAAAAGATGATGTTATTTATAGGGAAAAAAAGATGTCATGTTGACTTAGTTTGAATGAGCTGAATCTAATTAAATCATTTAAATGAGTATAACATTAAGAACCAAATGCGTATATTGTAAAGCTTAAGCGTTCAGAAAAGCAAGATGGTTTATGAGATATAAAGTTGAGTGTGTTAGATAATAAATGGTACTCCTTCCGGTCCTAAATATAAGGCCTAATTGACTTTTTCTGAAAAATCTTAAAAAAGCAAAATAAGTTAATTATATATTGATTTACCTAATTTTTTCCCGTAAACTAATTTATTTTACCTATAAACTGATGAATAATCTAAAAATATATTAAATATGTCATCATTTAATAATCTATTTCACAACCTTAATCTCTCCAAAAAAAAGTCAATTAGGTCCTATATTTAGGACCGGAGGTAGTATTATGGAACAAATTAAGGCACGTTAACAGTAATGTGCAAGCTTATGCCACAAGTTATGTGTTAAGGCGCTTCTTTTTTTTTGAATTGCTTCCCCCGGTGTCCCACACCCTTCGGGTGCAGACTAATCCGGAGTCGCCAGCCGGGATTCCCGTAAACGGGGTGACTGACTTCCCGGGGGTTCGAACTTGGCGCCTTTGGGCTAAATGGCGGAATCCACACCTTGGGGATCCTCTTCAAACCATCAAGCTACGCCCCCGGGCTTATGTGACTGCTTTAAGTCATTCCATTTCACACATCCTTTAATTTATATACGTGTGTATTAATTCGGTATTGATTCCGATATCTTAAGTGCCATTTAAAATTTTAGTATCCATGCATTTAGAATATTTCTATCATCATGGAACCACAATTCCAGCGGGGTGCCTTATTTCCGTCATAGACCAATGTAATTGGACTCTTTTAAGGTTTTGTTTGGAATGACGATGAGATGAGCAAGCATGTTTTTTTAATATGATTTGTGATTTATGAGGACGTGTGCAACCATGCTTTTTAGTGCTCCCAAACAAGCTCGGGTCTTCACATGCTTGATGCAATATTTATAACTTGCCAAGTCAATTCCTTAAAAACGCAGGAAAAAATGTACCAAAAGTAACAATGGCTGCTGTGCCTACAGACATATTTATCTGTTAGACAGTGGGGCGTTCAGGGGTTTGGTGGATGGGCTTTGTTTAGCCCAAACAAAAAACGAGTAGCCTTCTCAAGAAGAGTCAAGATGAACAGAATTGTATGTTTTGTATTTGATTGTTTTTTCTTTGGCTAAAGTATACTTTTGGTCCCTTATGTTTGCATCAAGTTTCAATTTAGTTATTTACATTTGGAAAGTATACTTTTAGTACTTTTTTGTTAACAGCGTTAGTTGAACTTAACGGAAAATGCTAACTTAACAATTTTAAATGGTTATTAAATACTGAAAAATGTTCAGATTAAAATATTTGAGTGTAAATATTCTTATATTTTCAAAGTTCATCATTTTTGGTCCAATTTAATTATAAAATAATCATTTAAAATTGTTAAGTTAGCATTTTCCGTTAAGTTAAACTAACAGTGTTAACAAAAAATGACTAAAAGTGTACTTTCCAAACATAAAAGACTAAAGTTAAACTTGATGCAAACATAAGGGACCAAAAGTATACTTTATTCTTTTTCTTTTAAAAATTGCCTCAAGCTCTATGAGATTGGCGTAATTAACCCCAAAGAGCAAGGTTAATTCTATTTTTGGATGGGCAGAGAATTAGGAAAGAGAGAATATCATGAACCAAAAATAGCAAAAAAATTTTAATACTACCTCCGGTCCTAAATATAAGACCTAATTGACTTTTTTTAGAGGTTAAAGTTGCGAAATAAACTATTAAATCATGACATATTTGATATATTTTTAGATTATACATTAGTTTATAGGTAAAATAAACTAATCTAAGAGAAAAAATTAGGTAAATCAATTTATAATTAACTTATTTTTTTATAGGATTTTCTAAAAAAGTCAATTAGGTCTTATATTTAGGACCGGAGGGAGTATTTTGGGAAGTTTTCATTTACTCACTTTTCCTTTTTTCCAACATGGGGTAATTCTCTTTGCATATTAGCTGTCAAGGGTTGAAGGCAAGGATTTTCCTAATAACTGGTTAAAGTAGGGGTGAGAATAGCATAGGCGAGTCCAAACCTACAATATAATAGGTTTGACATATGTTATTGAAAGGAGGTGTGAGTCATTGAACCTAGATATGGCTTGAACTGGCCTGACTATCAAATTGTTATGAGGCACAATAAATTAAATTAACAAACAATGAGAGGTTAAGATAGGTGAATGGTGGGTGGCGCCGTTTGAATGCAGATGTTAAGAGGGTGAGAGGTAATAGAAACCCTAGGATAGATGATGTAATTATAATTTTATATTAAGAATTAGTAACAAATAACATCTATTGATTATAATAATATAATTTCACGTTTTTAAAATTTTATTTAATTGCTTAACAGTCTTGCTTGATAGGTTAATAGGCTTTTTTCAAGTCTAAATCTGACCTGTTAAGCAAAACATACAAAAAAAAACCTAAATTAGGCTTAGCTAGAAATAAAGAGGTCAATCCATAATTTTAATGGTCCAAGTGATAGGCCCCTATAGCCAAGTTGGACTATTCTCACCCTAATAACAACATACCTTGATTTGAATTCTCCCGGTGCAAATGCTTTTTTTCTAGGCATAAGTATAGTCCAATGAAATATAATCCTATTTGAAACATTGTTAAGCACTTAATGAATGATCATCTTTTAATAAGAATTTAAATATTAGTTGGTCATGATGTTAAGTATTATCACTTTATGAATGTTGAATAATACTTGGGCTATGGATTCATAACTTTGCTATGAAATTTGAAGTTAAAATTTAATAGGGTTTTTGTTTTTTTTGAGACCTAAATATTTTGATTTTATATGAAAAAGATTATTTATTTAAAGTCAGCTCAAGCAAAATTTCATCGTTCTAAACACATAAAAAAGAGATTCCATATTTGTAGATCTATCGTGTGCATGAATAAGTTCACAAAGGTTGCCTTTTTTATTTAAAAAATACACGTTGATGCATTTATTTGTTTGCTTTTTTCATTTGTTGAGCTTGAAGCAAGGACAAGAGGTTATGTGGCTTGAATCTAAGACCGCCCAACCAAACTCTACAAAGCAACATCCACCCACCTATGATGGATATTATGGCTGTGTGATAAAATGGGGCAAAAATTAATGACGTGAAAATTAATTTTATGAGCTAACTAATTGTTATATTAAAAAATGCTCCTTTAAATTCGTTATTTTTCTTATATTATAAGAAAGGCACTAAAAATTAAGAAAACAATTGTAGATTGGAATGAATTGTTGTGTAGTCGTTTTTTCGTTTGGACGAGTGGATACAGAAAACGATGCATCACGAACCCAACTTGTTCTTTCATTGTTAAACTTTGTTACTTTTGTGAGATAACAATATTGCTACACACACACAGAGAGTATATGCATACGCTGAATTATAGTCTTTAAAACTTTATTGATGTAAACTTTCCTGGACTCTTGCATTTATACATAAAACTCCCATATTATTACTTTTTTATCCATTATTTATATCATAGAATATAAGTTTAAGGGATTTGTTTACATATGACTCAATGTTTGAAATGCATAAGAGAATAAGGTTTAGGAGGCTATAAATTTGATAGATTAGGATTATTTACATGGACTTGAAAGTTTAGTGAACTTAGGGAGGTTGATAGTTAGTTTTTACACACTCCTATATCATTTATTCCTAATTATAAATCATGTTAATATTTATTTATTTAGTAATAACCTAATCTTCCCTATTAGCAACTTACTATTCTGAACTTGATAGATAAGAGTGCTACATAGGTATGATTATTACTTATTAATGTGACTTTTATCACAGTATTCAATACTCTATTTATTTATCAATATTATTTTCATCCCTTCTTCAAAACCTATTTTAATAGGCGCACATTTCTTATTATGTTTTCAATTTAAAACATTTTTAATGAGTTATCCCTTCTTTAATTTAAAACATTTTTAATAAGTTATCATTTTAATGAGTTATCCCTTCTTTAATTTAAAACATTTTTAATAAGTTATCATTTTTAATGAGTAGTTATGACAGGAGAAAGTGTAAATATATCTGTATAATAATAATAATAGTATAGCACACTAGTTATTAACACACACACACACACTCAAACTCAAACTCACACTCACGCACAATGCGACACCATTTTTAAAACCCATTCTTGGGGAACCGAGTGGGTCGAAGAAGACATGTCAATGAACAATAAGTAATGAAGAATATTAATTATACATCAACGAACGCCAATATATACACATATAATTGAATTTATATCTCTGAAAATTATTGGCAATATTCCTTGCTTAACATTATTATTATATGATGTTACATTTAAATAATGTTCTGTCGTGAGTTATTTACATCACAAGTATTGGAAGTGCTTTGTTGGAGGTTTGTGCAGAAGAAGTAGGGACCTCTCTGGCAAGAAATATAAGACAAGCTAAGTTCTTACAGATAATGAGACAAATATGTATGAGCAATCATCTCGTGATGATTAATTAGTGAGTACATATAGAGTTATGTAGATTTTATTCGCATTTGTCTTTTTTGGCTTAACATTCAAACACAAAAAAACAGTGAAGCAATAATAAATACTACCTCCGGTCCTAAATATAGAACCTAGATAACTTTTTTTTGGAGAGGTTAAGGTTGCAAAATAGTCTATTAAATCATGACATATTTGATATATTTTTAGATTATTCATTAGTTTATAAGTAAAATAAACTAGTTTAAGGAAAAAAATTAGGTAAATCAATATATAATTAACTTATTTTGCTTTTTTTTAGGATTTTTCAAAAAAGTCAATTAGGTCTTATATTTAGGACCCGAGGGAGTATTACTGAACCATATCTATGAGCCTAAACTCATGTAGTTTTCAGTTTTTACACACATGCATCATGCATGTACCCTGTCTATGGTGGTGATTTAAATTAAATCGCAAGGTGTGATTTGATTTTGTTCAAGTAATCAATACCCTTCAGACTTGTTAATAGTGTACAAGCTAAGTTGTTTACTTTGAGTTACCTAGTGTCAAATTGAGAGGTGTTGGAAGATTGTATCAATCAAGGGAGAAGGATCGGAAATATTTTCTAAGAAAAACATATACCACGAGAGCGATGGTGGTGGTAATTGTTGATTTAAATAATGGTTGTTTTGATTTGTATGTTCAGATTAATCCAATAATAAATACTCCCTCCGTTCCTAAATATAAGATCACTTTGGGGAAGTAGATAAGTTCCTAAATATAAGATCCTTCCTATTTTATCTCAAGTTTTGCCCAAACTACCCTTATACTCTCTCTTTTCATTGAAAACCCCTCCTCCTTTTAAAGTTAAGTAATAGAGGGGATTTTGGGAAGATCATGTAATTTTATTGTCTTCCTTAATCTCCCCAAATTAACCAAAGTGATCTTATATTTAGGAACGGAGGGAGTACCTTTAGTATATCCTTAAGGTACAAGTTGAGCACCTTGAGTTAACTATCGTAGTAATTAGTTTTGAGTGTTAAGTAATTTGTTCGATGATTATCCTACAGTCTTTGCATAATTAAGGATCTTATAGTTTTGTTGTACGTAGATGATGTTTTCTTATCTGGAGGTATATGGTAATTAAGTTGGACCTCTCCTCTTGCATAAATATTCTAATGGGTTTAGTTACGTACTAGAGGGCTTATTGCCATTGGCGTTGTTTGATAGAAGTTTTGTGATCTTTTTCCTATACTCAACAATTTCTGAAAGAATTTCTTCTATTTGGCTTGTTCATGTTTTGTTTCTTTGGAGAAGATGGAATAGAAAACCTAAGAGTATGTGTTGCTCCCTCCGATCCTTAATTTCCCTGGTGGAAACCTTCCTTCATAAAATATATGCAACTAATAAGATTATTTTTAATATAAACCCCTTAATTTTAACTCCTACAATTAGGATATATGTTCGTTATATAGTATTTCAGATGACGATAGTGTCACTGAACCAACAAGGGATTGGCAAAATTAAGTGACGGATTTAATCATGCGACAATTTTGAATACCTTTACTTTCAAATTAAAGTTTTCAACAACTTGAAACATACATGAAACGACATATATAATATTGTGGAACTCTGCTTACAACCATATGATAGAATACTCAATCAATATGTATCCTTTGACATCGTTAAAGTGTCATTGATATGGTCTTTCTGATACAGGCAAACCATCCAAATTATTATTGTCCTGATTCTTATGTTTGAATGTTCGAGAAAAAATAATTACCAATCACTAAAATATTGATACTATAAGCATAGAAAAAATATATTTAGAATGTGTATGCTGGAAAATAGTCCTCTCAATTTCAATATCTCAACTTTAGTTCCAGTAATATAAAGTGAAACTTATTTATCAATGAAGTTATTCTAAGATATTTTCATGCGTAATTAACTGAAAATAAAATTGTAGCATCATTGATTTTCTTGTCACAACTTAAGATATATACCCATCATATATTTCACATAAGGTTAATATCGTAGATTTGTATCTTGTCATGATAAAGGTTTGACAATAAATATGTGTGTGTGTGTGTGAGTAAAAGTAAAATGAGAACACATCTCTTACGTAAGATGGGTTAAATAAAAAAAATACGTCATAAAGATAATTATATATAGCTTTTGATGGTTCGAAAGTAGACAGACAAGCTATTGAATATTTCTTTTGTCAAAGATTAAATGCTACGTTGGTTAATTTATGTAATGTAGAATATGAAAAGCACCAATGATGATTGGATGACTTGGGCAACTAGAAAATTATTCGTTAAATAATGTGTTGAGTTGGAGTTTTGTAAATCAACAAGAGATCACATTATAAAAGCTTCTTTTTTATTTTTTGGTTTTTACAAAACGTGACTATGATCAAGTGTGCTTGTTGGATGGTAAAAAAAATAAGATCATATATTTGAAAACAAAGCTTAAAATCATATTTATAATAATCTTGGTTCAATATATATAGATATATAGCATCTCACGTTCTTAATTTGATGGAAATTTTGAATTGATCATATTTTATTTACTTATTCACATCTCATATACAAAAAACTCATAGCTGTCTTCACTCTTCACGGATCACTATTTGTAAATCAAATGACATATCAATGTTTTTTGGGGTCATGACAACATATAATAACGGTAAACTTCATGTTCAGATATGTAAGATATAATAACATATTTTGAATGCATTTAAACTTCAATAGCAGTAGCTACCCAAACTGTGATTTAAATTAAAAGGTACAATTTAATTCAAATGAAATGATAAAAGAAAGGAAAAAAGCAATGATAAAAAAGTGAATTTAGATAAGGGAGAGAGAAATCATTATGGTTTCACATAGGAGCAGCATGTTAAAGAAGAAATGATTCAAGGGACCAAAGGTTGAATTATTGTGTGGGGCGTGCACAAATACATACACATACATACATTGACATTAAATATCTTCTCATTTATTCTTGAAATTTTTCTTTTTCATACAGTTATCTGAGTATGAATTTTCTTTTTTTGTAGGGTTGGTTAGAGTATTTTTATTGTCGGATTTAATTAAACATATTCTAATACAATTTTTCACATCCACTATGTTTGAATACAAAACCTTGTTTAGGTGTGAGTCATTTTCACCAACTCAACTATCACTAGTAATCTCTTATTTTAATAAAAATATAATAATGTAAATTTAAAATAATTTTGCTAACTACTGATGGATGAAAAATGGAGTCTTAAATTTGTTTAAAAATATATTTTTTGTACAATTATCTAGTATTTATTATTGTCAACTAATATATGCTGTCTCATGGTAATTCATTTCTCTACACACATAAAGTGAGGTGTATAATTTATAATTATTGAGTATATTTGGAATCTTACGAAGACAGAAATCAAAACACATCAATCTTGAAAAAGTAAAAGAAGAAAGTGAGGGAGATTGAAGCAATGGAGGAGATGGGAAAAAGAAAAAGCAAGAAAAAATAGGACAAGTGAGATGATCTTTCTCTCAATCAAACAAACTTTTATTGAACAAAGTTTGGTGCTTTAATGTCTTTGATCCATTGGACACAAATGAAATCACTTTAACTTTGTTGTCCAACATCATGTTTTGTCACATTTGCCGCCCCTTCTATCCAAAATAGTTAATCCCCATTAAATATGGATCGGAGTACATTTTTTAGAGGACTATTATATACTGTCTATGAACAAGATAGATCAAATGATCATATGAAGTTTTCTGAAAAGATTAACAGTTATTCCTAAGATTTATTTATTGATAGAGTCGTGCAGTCGAAAATTCTAATCATATACAAATTTCAACAGAAAAGAAAGTGATCATAGCATCTCAAAGAAATCTGTTTCACTAGCAGTAGTACTAATTAAGTTAAAAGATGGTATCGCAAAACGAGTATGTATATTTTGGGAATATCCCAAGCATATCTTGAAGCATAGGATACGTTTATAATTTGGATCATCTAGATTTGTTAGTTCAAAATACTTAAGTCTTATTTAATTTAACAAATTTTATTTCCATGTAAGTGTTACTTCTTATAGAAGTTATGTTTAAACTTAAGAATTCAAATTTAATAAATGTCCCATCATTATATATAGAGGAGAAATTCGTAGGTACTGGAGTACAAGTTCATCCCAACTGTGCTCAATCACAAAACTCCAAATCACACTGACTTTATCCTAGCTGTGAAGTATCCACATAAAGTCTAAGGGTCTGTTTGGTTGCATGAAACAAATGAAAGTGAGGTGTAAATAATTTGAAAAGTTAAGGGTAATATGGTCATTTACATATATCTCGGGGCCCACAAGTTTTCTCTTTCCATCTCACACTTATCGTGGGGCCCACAAACTTTACTCTTTCATCATTACCCCTACTTTCCATCTCTTACCCTTTCCATTTCTAACACACTCTAATACTACCTCAAGCCCTCAACTCTCACATTGCTTTTCCTGCCTTGTTTTTCAAAAAGTAAACAACTAGTTATATTGCTTTATTATGCCCACAAATATTTATATACCTCCGGCTCCAGATTTTTCCAAATGCCCCAAGATTTACTTATAAATGATAATGTCTTACCAATTATTAGTTCCGGTATATAAATAATTATTTTGATTTATTTCGTCTAATAAGAAATACTCCGATTATTTTGATTTTGCCAACAAATTTAATGTTGAATGCATCTTTTTAATTTTTTATGCCTGTTAAATACATGACAATCCCATTTGTCATCCATATGACCAGTGCCTTGCACTCTATGCCAATCCTTTCTTAGGCCAAGATTCCTTATAAATATTTGTGGGCATTAAAACAATACCACTAGCTGTTTAATTACTTTCCGAAAAATAATGCAGAAAGGCGGCTACGTGGGAATCGGAAGGGAGTGTATGGAGACTACGCGTTAGACTCTATGTGGACAGTTTACAGCTAGGATGAAGTAAGTATGATTTGGATATTTGTGATTGGCCAGAGTTTGGATGAGCTGTAGAGTACCTAAAGAATTTCTCTCTCTATGTATAACAGTATAACACAAAAAACAAGCAGTTAAGACACGGGTAGATATTTGTACTTGCAAATAAAGCTAGATTAAAAGGATGCATGCATTGAATAACCTGAAAATATAATAGCTTGTAAAGCTTCAAAGTGAATTGTTGGTTAAAAAAGGTTCTAATAATGATTTGGTGTGTAGACTATATCATATATGTATATACTTATCTTGTTATATATGAGTTTAAATCTCATAATAATATGCATTCTGATTAAAATAAACACTTGGTAAGATATAGTACATTTGCAATCTAAATCTTTGAAGTTATAAAAGGAATTAAATACAACCAACATAGGTTGGGTACGTCGTCCTACAAAATATGTTAATACCTTACAAAGTGGGGAACGAATGTTCATATATTTAGTAAATATAAAGATACCCATATTTAACGTTTAATATTGTCACTTATAAGATTGTCTCTTAATTATAAGAGGATACATATGACATTTTTTATGGGTTAATGGTAAAAAATGCTTGTGTTTCTCCGAAAAGATCACTTAACATCATATGTTGTTTTTGGACAAAAAATACACAAAAGTTTTCATATATTGGGCAAAAAATACATATAAATTTTCATATTTTATTCAAAAGTCATATAATCCGTTAAAAGTTCATAACACCATTAGAGAAATTTAAAGAAGAAGTTAGGAATAGTGTATTTTTAATGTGTGACTTTGGAATTAAATATGAAAACCCATGACATTTAATTTTGGGCAAAATAGATATATGTATTATCGACCCTTAACTTTTTTTTTAAAAAAAATTACATACATTTCATTCAATGATAAATAGGAAAAATAGGTGCATATAAGGAAGACTAGTGGATAGATTCCATATATGTAACAACTGTAATGTGACATTTGTATTATATTTTATAATTGTAACTGCACTAATAATACATAAATTATATTATTCATAATTTACGAATAATGTGTATGCTCTAAGTCTCATAGCTCACATGTTTTGTATAAATATTTAAGCTACAAAATATATGATCCGATCAAATAATCATAAAGAAAAGTTGTGGTAAGCTTGATATCCATTTGCTTAGCCACTTGAGTGTGTGATCCAATATAAACACTTGAAGAATATATATGATTGAGACAAATTGATTGATAGGGAAATTTCTAGTGAGACTATGAATTGAAAAAGGTCAAAGTTTTAAAAAAATAAAGCCAAAAGTAGAAGAAAGCATAGTGGTAGTGTAAGTCATAATTGAAGTATTGTCTAAGCATGCGCCATTCGGTTGAGGCAGACACAAACACAAGTTCAATAAATGACCACACAAACACACTATCATGAGTTTGAGCCAAACACATGAAAAGTAACCAAACATAACATTTGCGTAGGAAACGTGTGTTTGTGTGTTGCGCGGGTCTTACAAAGAGAAAAAATATCAATGATACAACTTTTGCTTTTCAAAGCTTTGTTTTTTTTACCACTTCCCTTCTTGTTTTTGTTTCCAATTTGAATCATTCTCGGGCAGTAATTTCTTTTTGCACAATGAAAGCCATGCTCTATGGTCTCGCCAAATTTTGGTTTTTGGGATGTGTCGTCACATTACGTAATTTTAGTCATTTTGGCAATAAGAAACATAATAACAAGGAAAAATCAGTGAAAGAGCATTTGTTTAACAATTTAACTGACCATAGCAATATGAAATAAATACTGGTACGGATATTTTTGTGAATAAAATCATTTAGAGCATTGATAGTCTTTAACTATGTAAACATATCAAGTAGTATTTTTTATCAATAAAATTTCTAAAACAAGACTTTTTTGTGTAAATTTACCAATAAACAATTAAAGTGAGTGCAATTTTGTTAAAATCTACAACTTTAATTTTGGATATGGATTGAGAATGTTGACTTTTGATGATCAATGTCTAAGACTTTGATGGTTTTGATAAAAGTGTACCCATTTTGATTGTTCATTGGTAAATTTTCGCAAAAAAAAAATTATGTTCAATGCTCTTCTAATTGAAGTGTTTAAACTTGCACTTTTGCCCTTAAAATTAACACTATTGTTTTTTCATACACTAATTTTATTTTTAAAAATAAAAGATTGAACAAAGTTTCATTTGCATTATTTCTCAGATAAGGAAAATGTACTTTCAAACTTGTTTGGACAAAAGTTTTTTTCCCACTCAAACACTACTATTATTTATAGGAAAAATGAAAATCTAAGAAGAATCTTATTGGGTCATAGAGGGGTAACCAAATCTATCATCAAGCTGGGTCCCTCCAACAACCTCATCACATTCTTCTCGAGATTCTCACATTCTCTCAATACAATACCTCACAAATGAAATAAAAACAAACTCTTTTCCATTTTACAAAAATACCCTCAATCTCACAGAATCTTGGTTTTTCCAAAGCTCCAAGCAAAGCACAAGCATAATCCATCTCACACCTACACAAATTTGATAAATCTATGAAACATGACGTCAAGCTTTGCCTCTTTGACACAATATAATACAAATTAATAGTGTCTAACTTTTTTATTAATATATATTCCCATGCCTTATTGTTTTTCCTACTTTATCTACTGTACTAGGGAAGGGCAGCCTCATATTGATTTTAAATTATTTTTCTGCTTTCTGCACATGTGCATGGTTAGGACACAAACTCAATTTCCAATTCAGTCCCTGCCTTTGGATTTTTCACCAATTATTGGTCCACAAAGCAAATACATTTTTCTTTAATTAATCTGAACATAACATATCAAAATGTGATTAGTTAAAAAAAATTCTCTTGTTGCACTTTCAGTGAAGCAAAGCTAACTAGTGCTTTTGGTTGTTGTGAGATAATGATCATTATTAGGTTCCATTGTATTATATTGTAATACTTTGTACAACTTCCTGAGTCAGTGACAACGGGCAAGCATGCTAGCAAGTTCTCTTTATACTTTCAATATCAATGCTCTCTTTTTGTGGGTCTGAGTGAGAGTGAGAGTGAGAGATAGAGAAAGACTTTTGGTGAATGTTATTGCAGAAAGTAAATGTGGCTCTTTCTTGTTCCTTGAAAAATCACTGTAAAGATCATAGAACCTCCATTTCAGTCTAGTGAACATTTATCAGTTTGTAACTGGAACTCAATGGAGAAGCCAATAACACAGACTCTTCTCTATTTCATTACACTTGTTGTCTGGTTTTCTTGTTCATATTCTACAATTGCTTTGCTCTCTCCTAAAGGAGTGAACTATGAAGGTACAACTTAAATTTCTGTTAGCTTTATAACTGTCAGTTCAAGAAGTATAGAGTTCTTAAAAATATGTATGTCTGATAAATTTATGTAGTTCAAGCTTTGATGGGTATAAAATCTTCTCTGGTTGATCCACATGGAGTTTTGGACACTTGGGATGGAGATTCTGTTGATCCTTGTAGCTGGACTATGGTCACTTGTTCTCCTGAAAACCTTGTTGTTAGCCTGTGAGTGTTTTGTTGTCTTCTTCTTCATTGATATATTGAATCAGACTAGAATTTGAATCATTCAGTCTTTAAATGAGTCTCAAAATCAATGAAGTTGAAATTAATGTAGCACACTGAAGAAGAATTATTTTAACATTTAAGCATAATCATGGTGTTCAATACTTGCAGGGGTGCTCCAAGTCAAAGCCTATCTGGTACTTTGTCTCCCTCCATAGGAAACCTCACAAACCTTCAGACTCTGTGAGTTATATATACTAAGATAATAATATCAACACACACACACACACACACACAAACATGTTTCTCTCTGTGAACTCAATGATTTAATACTAAATGTTTGTGTTTTACTTTTTTAAGGTTGTTACAGAATAATAACATAACAGGTACAATTCCTTCAGAATTAGGCAAGCTCTCAAATCTGCAAACTTTAGATCTGTCAAATAACTTATTCAATGGGGAAATTCCTGCCTCTTTAGGCCACATGAGCAAGCTGCTATACTTGTAAGTGAGCATTTATATATGATCTGCATATTTTATTAGTGATACTTTTTTATGGTGTTTTTGTGAAACTTTATATAATAATTTCAATGATTTTATTGTTCAGGAGGCTCAATAATAATAGTCTTTCTGGTGAATGTCCAGAGTCACTGGCCAATAAGACACAGCTTGCTTTTCTGTAATGTTTGGTACTGAATTCATAGATTCTGCTACTTTCTTTTTTTCCCATCTTAAAGATGATTTCTTGTTTCAGTGACTTGTCCTACAACAATCTCAGTAAGCCTGTACCCAGAATTCTGGCCAAATCATTCAGGTTAAAGCCTTTTCCCCCTTCTTAAGCCTAAACAACATTGTTTTGACTTTACAAAAAAATTTAAAAATAGTACTCCCTCCAGTCCTAAATATAAGACCTAGTTTACTTTTTTGAAAAATCCTAAAAAGAAGCAAAATATAAGTCAATTATAAATTGATTTACCTAATTTTTTCCCCTTAAACTAGTTTATTTAACTTATAAACTAATGACTAATCTAAAAATATATCAAATATGTCATAATTTAATAACATATTTTGTAACCTTAACATCAAAAAGTCATCTGGGTCTTATATTTAGGACCGGAGGGAGTATTATATAAAATGTGTGCTTTAGTAACTCTGTTTTGTTGGGTTATGAGTAATTCATACCTGAATATTTTATTTTCTTGTAAATTTATTCCTTTTATATTTAAATATTACTTTTTCATAGTTACATATAAATATTATTACAGATTTGAATTAAATATATTATCTTAATCATGCCGGTCATACCCCAAGTTGACCCTTGTTTGAACAAGTTGACCTTGAACCACTACCTCAACCAATTTATTGATGAGTCTAGTTTTCAATAACTTTATGTGTACATTGTAATCGAAAATTGAGCTGCAAGTATTGAGTGCTGATTTCTGATTTCAGCATTGTTGGAAATCCCCTTATCTGTGGTACTGGGAAAGAAGAAGCCTGCCATGGGATGACACTGATGCCTATGTCCATGAACTTGAACAATACCCAACAAGGTAAAATATTTTAATTATGTTACACCATAAAACTCTTCTTGGTCTTATTGACAACACATTGATTTTTTTTTAATTATTTTCAAAGTTGATGAAAATTTTTCTAAAGTTTAATATTCTATTTGTGACTTTTCATGCTGATATCCATGTATTTCCTTCCTCAGATGATCAACCTTCTGGCAGACAGAAAACACACAGAGTGGCGATTGCCTTTGGTTTGAGCCTAGGATGTCTCTGTCTCATAATTGTTTGTTTTGGAATGTTTCTCCTATGGAGGCATAAGCATAATCAACAAGCATTTTTTGATGTCAAAGGTAAAAGAAAAAAAATTACAATACTCTCCATTCCTTATTAAAGCACCTCCAACATATTGCATTATATTTTATCAGCCTAATATTCCTAACTAATAATTAGGAAAATTAACTAATTACCCAAACTACTTATTTAATGCCAATACGTCATGAATCTCGTCATGAATCTCGAGAAGAGGTTAAATATCATTTTGGCCTATACACTATTTCCAATGGCTCAATTTGACTATTTCCAATGGCTCAATTTGGCCTACAAACAATAAAATGACTCATTCTTGCCTACAAACAAAATAAAATGGTCAATCTGGCCAGAATGAACTATTTTATTTTAACCATTTTATTGGTCAAATTGACCCATTTATTTTGTTTGTAGGCTAGATTGACCCTTTTATTTTATTTGTTGAATAAAATGAGTCATTTTATTGTTTGTAGACCAAATTGAGCCATTGAAAATAGTTTATAGGACAAACTGGTATTTAACCCCACAAGAAATAACTAATTTTAACTGACTTCATTAATTTATGTAAAGTAATTATGAGGCAATTATTATAACTATCAGTGGAAGTACAAAACAGACTTCAATGGAATGTCACAATGACATGATCTTGATCATAATACAAGATTGTCCTAAACAAGCTAATTATTGACACAATATATGTGATGTTGGGGTGTTTCAGATCGTCATCATGAGGAAGTTTACTTGGGGAACTTGAAGAGATTCCATTTCAAGGAGCTGCAGCATGCTACAAACAATTTCAGCAGCAAGAACATATTAGGAAAAGGCGGTTTCGGACACGTGTACAAGGGAGTTCTTCAAGATGGCACAGTGGTAGCAGTGAAGAGACTAAGAGATGGGAATGCTGTGGGAGGAGAAATACAGTTTCAGACTGAAGTTGAGATGATAAGTTTGGCTGTACACAGAAACCTCCTTAGACTCTATGGTTTCTGTATGACTCCCACTGAAAGGCTTCTTGTCTACCCTTATATGCCTAATGGCAGTGTTGCTTCTCGCCTCAAAGGTAAAGTTACCAATCATCACATTTGGTTCAAGCCATAGGGTAACAAGATATATGAATTGAACTGATTCAAGATAGTTTGACTTGTAAAGTTACTAAAGGAATGATTCTCAATCTTATTCTCAATAAGTTGGTACCAAGGTAAAAATGAAGTGAGATTTACTATACTGTCCCTCATAGGAAATCAAATTACAAAAAAGTCCCACAACAAGTGACCGATTTGTAAGGGCAGGATTTGGTGTAGGAAAAGACAACATGTTGCATTATGCTCATTTGTTTTAAAGACTCTCATATCTTAAGCAAGTAATTGAAGGTTCTATTCTAAGCATAATAGAGCAAACCTAGTTAGGATGGGTCAATATCTGCTTTCAGTTCCATGAAAGAGATTAGTCTGAGCTATTGGCAAAGGATACTCCTAGAGTTTCACCATGGAACAAAATCACAAATAAATTGATTTATTAGGGAGTACTAATTTAGAAGTCCCTATAGTGTTACCTTGTTTTTAATCAAGTCCTTGTGAGTTTTTCACCTTTTTTGTATGAGGTCAAAATAGGAATCTGATAATAAATCATTTAAAATTATAAGAATCAACCCAATTAATTACCCCATTGAATATCCTACGCTTCTCGATGTGGAACTTAATATCACATACTAACAAACTCTCAATCAGAATTCAACTCCATCTCTAGTAACTGAGTATGACATGGAGAGTTGATTTTTTTATTGATGGCAGGAAAACCAGTGTTGGATTGGGGAACAAGGAAGCAGATAGCATTAGGAGCAGCAAGGGGGCTATTATACTTGCATGAGCAGTGTGACCCAAAGATAATACATAGGGATGTGAAAGCAGCAAACATATTGCTTGATGAGTACTGTGAGGCAGTGGTTGGAGATTTTGGATTGGCAAAGCTTTTGGATCATCAAGACTCTCATGTGACTACTGCTGTGAGGGGTACTGTGGGCCACATTGCACCTGAATACCTCTCCACTGGTCAGTCCTCTGAGAAAACTGATGTCTTTGGATTTGGCATACTTCTTCTTGAGTTGATCACTGGTCTTAGGGCTCTTGACTTTGGAAAAGCTGCCAATCAGAAAGGAGCCATGCTTGATTGGGTATGTGTATATGCTTCTTAAAACTAGTTCAATTAAAATCATACACTCCATGATTACTACCTTAGCTATGAGAAATGTGGGTCCCACATTTTTTTATTTTGAATAACTTGGTTTCTCAATTGAATCAGCATCCCACTGAAATCACATTCATGGAAGTAACACAAAACCAAGCAATCTACATAACTTGAAATAAGCCATATATTTCACATCAATGCATACACTAATATCTAGCCAATTTTTCCCAAACTGGCTTTTCTAACAGAAACTTTATCATAATGGAAATAGATTATTTAGTTTTGGAGGTGACTTTGTTGTGCATAGAAAAAAGCTTTCAGGTAAATTCCAAGTTATTAAATCATATAATTTTCCTTGCTTTGAGGGTAAAAGAATCTTTTGGTTCCAATAGTTTGTGATTCTCTTATAATTCAATTTCTGAATTTGAAGTGGCGAAATTCAGTCCTTATAATTTTGACTAAATCGAAAGTGAGCCCCTATATTCAACTCATTGCAACTCATTGCCTAAAATGCAAGTAATGAGTAAGAACTGTGTTAGAACTATGAGGTAAGAAAGATTAATTTTCTCATTGATTGTCTAATGAGAAGCAAAAACTTTTGCAAGCAAATGTGTAATTTGAAGTTATTCTCTCTCTACTAGTCAAACCCAACCATTCATTGATTTTAACACTTCAAATGAAACTAATACAATAAGTGCACATTCTTTTTTTGTAACCATTGGTACCAGGTGAAGAAAATTCATCAAGAGAAGAAACTTGAGCTGCTAGTGGACAAGGATTTGAAGAGCAACTATGACAGGATAGAGCTAGAAGAAATGGTAAAAGTGGCACTTTTGAGTACTCAATATCTTCCAGGACAGAGGCCTAAAATGTCAGAAGTAGTGAGAATGCTTGAAGGAGATGGACTAGCAGAAAGATGGGAAGCTTGTCAAAGCAGAGATCATAATGACACATGCAAGTCATCCAACAAACATGTGCACCAATTCTCTTCATCTGATCGTTATTCTGATCTCACTGATGATTCTTCTTTGTTAGTCCAAGACATGGAGCTTTCTGGTCCAAGGTGATTAAGTACACATACGGCTTAATTAGTTTTTCTTATATATGAAATTATTTTAAGTTTGTGATTTTGAATAGCCTTTTTATATGATGATGCTTGAATCTTGATGCCAATGTAACCCCAACATGATGTTTCCTCCTATTAAATGTACAGAAATTTTTGTGGTGTAAAAATGTCAGAGGAATTGAGCTTTTAATTTTCAGCATAACTTCATTAAATTTGATCATAATTGATTTACTCTATAATGATTTTGTTGGGCACATTATAGATCAACAGGTCTTTTCATTTTTTCATGACATTTAAATAATATATTGAGTGTGTAAGACAACATTTAAGTTGCTTTGATATATCTCTTTTGTTCAAATCATTTTCTCAATCGGCCTTAAATATAGATCAAGATAACTATTATGTAGAAATTATAAAAAAAATAGTTGAAATAGCTATTTGTAAGAAATATATATTGATTTCCTAGAGTATGTATTTAATCATTTGTAAGATGAATATTAGCAATGGTAAGGATACTAAAATGTGAAAAAGGTTAAAGGTTCAAATCCTATTACTGGTCTCTCTAGTTGTGGAGATAAGATTACTTACATCTCTCTAGTTGGGTCTCCTTTATCCGTTTGATAATTTGCATTTGAAACTACCCATATTATATAAACTTTTCTTAATGAATGAAATTAATATTGATAATTTAGAGCAAATTATAGATTTTTTTTTGTCATAAAGCAAATTATAGATTAGAGATACAAAATTGGGCCCTTATCAAAAAGAACGTTTTAAGTCCCCATCAATATTATCAGCATTCTCAAAATTGTAACTGCAGTGGAAGAAAAAGCAATACAAAAAATTAGCAAAACGGGGTCTTGAGGCATTGCTGGGGCCTTGAGATGATATATCATGCTGATGACATTTTGAATGAAGTCCTTATGAAGAATATGGGCTCATAATGAGTCTGCTGCTTTGTTTTCAATTTCCAATACATGGCCTTAGAGTGAATATGACTAATTTAATGTCCAATATCCTAGAAAAACAAAACTCACCATATCAAACTTGCCCCCATAAGATGATAATAGAGTAGATACGAAGCATACTAAGCAGATAAGGATAATGGAAATGGTGAAGGGGATGACAGAAGAAGAACATCGACAGAAGAGTAGTTTATGGCATTTCTCAATATTTTGTGTTGTCATACTTTTTCCCTTGTATACTTGTGATAAAGTTTGTCAAACTCGTGAGTTTAAGTAAACACGTGGAGATAAGGTAAACTCGAATTGTATACTCATAGTAAACTCGTAAGAGTTTACCGTTTATGTTTATAAAAAACATGTATTTCTTTCGTATAATTAAATAAGAATACAAAAATAATAATAAATTAACTTGAATTTATTTTAAATATAGATAGTAGATTTAAATATATCGATATTCATAATATATCAACCTCAATAGATAAATTTCAATGGAATCCATATTTAAATTCATTGAATTTTGTCAATTAAAATTAATTAAAATGAGTTTAGTAGCATGTTAACACAATTTTCGGTAGATAAAACGTAAAAACGTAAAAGTGGTGAATTCACAATGTAAACACGTAAGTTTCTACCAGATTTTCAAATAATAAAAATTTAGTTTGATTCGTGATACGTTTTGGTTAGATAGTGTAATAAAAACGATAAAATCAGAGTGTCAACTCGCAAGTTTGATAACAATACTTATGATGATCACTTGGAGAGTACACGTATATGGATATATGGATGAGGAAAGGCCTCACATGTTCCAATATATCAACACATTCACAAAACTTTCTCATATTACTACTTATATGGAAATATTACTTATAGTCTTAATGAGATTGAATTTCCATTACTTTTCTCATTATGAACTTTCGTGTACTTTTACTGCCTTCACATACACACATTTATAATTAAATTAGAGTTAAAGATCATCAATGACCCAGAACTTTTGACTGAGGGTCACAGTAGTCTCAAAATTTTTTTAGGCTCAAATTAGCCCTTGAAGTTATAAAATGAGTTGCCACCCTCTTCATCTTCATTGCACCACAATCTGGAAGGGGCGAACATGGAGACACGAAGTGGGCAAGGGAGGCAAGGGAATTGCAGAGGTAAGAGAACCCACGCCTCATTGTCACAGTCACAATCGCAAGGAAATTACAGTCACAATCGCAAGGAAATTGCAGAGGTAAGAGAACCCACGCCTCATTGTCACAATCGGTCTCTTCCATTGAGGGCGGCTTGTGCTTTGTTCATGGTGAAGAGGTTGGAAAGGATAGGTTACCACACCTCAGATCTTATACATAGTCAACAAAGACAACAATATTCAAAATCACTCTCGTCTTCTTCGCTATTCTTCTTCGCTATTCTACGGTTTCAGTTAGCTTCTTTATCTCTAATTCAGCTTTCATATGGTTTTCAAAATTACAGGCTCAAAGAGAAATAATCGCCCACCAACAAGATCCTCATATTGACGACATTACAAAAAAATAACATCCACAAAAAACAAGTCATTCATAAAAAATCGATAAATAATTTATTTACAACTTAATAACGTGCAATTTTTTTTACACACTACATTATTATTATTTTTAAAAACAAAAAAATAGATTGGATAAACAAACCAATTGACTAAAACACTAAGTTTGGTAAACTATTTTAATGAGGCATAATAAACCATATAAATCATAATAATAATATAAATTAAACAAATAATATATGCATAAAAAACCTGAACTACCGAATTCATTAATAGCTAAGAAATAAAACAATTGGTAAGATAATAGAACATCTAACTCGTAAATGTTTTTATGACATATGTGTTAAATTATTAATGAACAAGATGTATGACATTTAATAATAAACAACTCAATATTATTACCATACATGTTTTTCAATAATTAAAAGATTCAATTAGCCAAAAGAATGGAAGGATAAGTTATAAACAAAACAATATGACATGTATGTGTTAAATTATTAATTAACAAGATGTATGATATTTAATATTAAATAACTCAATATTGTTCTTCAATAATTAAAAGATTAAATTAACCAAAAAAAATGGAAAGGATAAGTTATAAACAAAATAGTTACGAAGGAAAAAAAACATAAAACATAAAATCTGGATAAAAAACATAAACTATTAAATTCATTAATAAACTAAGATAAAAAAAGACTAAGCCATTTAACAAACTTGTAAATTATAAGTGTAAATTATCAATAAACAAACTATAAGACAATTGTTGACAAACTAGTCAATATAACTATATTTGTACTTCAAGAATTGAAACAATTGATTGATCTAAAAAAATATGGAAAGAATACATTAGAGAAAAAATAACATTCGCAAAAAACAAGTAAAGTGCAATTATTTCACAAACGGCATTGTTATTATTTTTAAAAACAGAAAATAGGTTGGATAAACAAATCAATTAACTATCAGCACTAAGTTAGAACTAAGTTAGAAACTATAACAATATGCATTTAGAATCAACAAATAAATTGGTAAACTATTTTAATGAAGCATAATAAACCATATAAATAAACCAGTAAACTATTCCAATATAAACCTTATAAATCATAATCATAATATAAATTGAACAAATAATATATGCATAAAAAACCTAAGCTACCGAATTCATTAACAAATAAAAAAAACAAATGGTAAGATAGTAAAACATCTAACTTGTAAATTTTTTTTATGACATGTATGTATTAAATTATTAATGAACAAGATGTATGACATTTATTAATAATAAACAAAACAATATTATCATATGTGTTCCAAAAAGAATGAAGAATGGAAAGGATAAGTTATAAACAAAATATTCCCTCCGGTCCTAAATATAAGACCTAATTGACTTTTTTGAAAAATCATAAAAAAAGCAAAATAAGTTAATTAGAAATTGATTTACCAAATTTTTTTCCTTAAACTAGTTTATTTTACTTATAAACTAATGGATGATATAAAAATATATCAAATATGTCATGATTTAATAGACTATTTTGCAACCTTAACCTCTCCAAAAAAAAGTCATCTAGGTCCTATATTTAGGACCGGAGGTAGTAATTAGTAACACCAATATAAAAACAAAGGATTCATATATGAAACATAAACTGCTGATTGTAATAAGCTTCAATAAAATAAGATAAAAATGACGATGACATTTACGAATTATTAATAACTTGTTTATAAACTGCTGCTGATTAACTACTAAGACATAATAAACCATATAAATAATAATAATAATAATAATAATAATAATAATAATATATGCATAAAAAACCTAAGCTACCGAATTCATTAATAAATGAGAAATAAAACAATTAGTAAGATAATAACAACATCTAACTTGTAAATGTGACATATGTGTTGAATTATTAATGAAACTCAATATTATCATAGGTGTTCTTCAATAATTAAAGATTCAGTTAACCAAAAGAATGGAAAGGATAAGTTATAAACAAAATAATAATTAACATCAACATAAAAACAAAGGATTTATACATGAAAATAAACTGCTACTTGTACTACGGCTCAATGAACAATACAAGTTAAAAAAATAACATTATGAAGTAAACAAATAAAATTAATGACTTGTAAGTTACAAGTATTTTAGATAAACCATTCCGGTAAATTATTCCAATTAGGCATAATAAAATACGAAGAAAAAGATATGGATAAAAATTTATCATAATATTGAGTTAATAATAATTATAATACGGATAAAAATACGAAGTAAAATTATTCCAAGTGTTAAAAAATTAATAACATACATAGCTAATTAATGAACAAATGGAAATAAATAAAATTAAGAAAAATGCAAAATTTTAGATAGCAACATAACGACAAAAATGAAATACCAAATATTGTTGGAAACAATCAAATTAATATATAGTGAGAAAATGAAAGCACACAAAGGAAATTTAAGCATCAATACAAGAAAAATACAAATAAAATAACAGTGCCCATTAATTAAACAAACTAACTTCCTTAAAAATCAACAAACAGGAAATATGAAAAAATAAAAGACATAAATAAAATCAAAATAAACATGCAATTCAAATATATCAACATCATAGACAACTTAAATAGATAGAATCAAATAATCACATGATAAAATACTGTGAAAATCAAATGAACCGTTAAAATATAATAATGTACCGTATACTCTAACACCATGTAATTTTAATGAGTCAAAATTTTAAATTATGGGCTCAAAGAGAAATTACAAATATACTTATAAATCGTCCACCAACAAAATCCTCATATTGACGACATTATAAAAAAATAGCATCCACAAAAAAAAAGAATACAAAAAAAACAATAAATAATTTATTTATAGCTTAGTAAAGTGCAATTATTTTACACACTATATTATTATTTTTAAAAACAGAAAAATAGATTGGATAAACAAACCAATTAACTAACAACACTAAGTTAGAAAATGTAACAATATGTATTTAGGATCAACGAATAAATTGGTAAACTATTTTAATGAGGCATAATAAACCATATAAATCATTACAATAATATAAATTAAACAAATAATATATGCATAAAAACCTGAGCTACCGAATTCATTAGTAAACAATTAGTATGCATGTATGTATGTTTTAGATTATTAATGAAATAAATAACTCTAATTAAAGGGAATGGAAAGGATAAATTATCAATGAAAAAGATGTATAATATTTAATAATTATTATAATGAAAACAAATAAAAAATGGATAAAAACATAAACTATTTTTTATAAAATCATAATAATAAATTAAACAAATAATATATGTTAAAAAACCAAAGCTACCGAATTCATTAATAAATATGAGATAAAATCAACAATTGTAAACAATTTTAATAAAGCATAATTAACAAACCGGTAAACTATTCATATAATTAAAAGATTCAATAAACCAAAAACCAAAAGAATTATTAATAACTCGTAAGTTATAAGTGGTTTAGAAACTATAAAAATATTAATTTAAAAACAATTGGTAAGAATGGAAAGGATAAATTAAACCATATGTAGATATGTAGGTAGGTTCAACAAATAAACCCCAATATGGCATGATAAAAGTTATAAATCATAATCACAATATAAATTAAACAAATAATATATGCATCAAACCTACTATGATAATAAAACAATGTATGTAGTAAATTACTACAAAGATAATAAAACAATGTATGTAGTAAATTACTAATGCACAAGATGTATGACAATTGGTAATAAAAAACGTCAATATTTCTATATTTGGTTTTCAATAATTAAAAGATTTAATTAAACTTAAAATTTGGAAGGATAAGTTATAAGCAAAATGATAAGTAACATCAATTTAAAAACAAGTAATTAATATATAATAAATAAAGTGCTAAACTATTGTAATAAGGCTCAATAAACAATATAATTTAAAAAATAATATGAATTAAGTTAATAATATATGCATAAAAAACCTAAGCTACCAAATTCATAAATGAATAAATAATTAACCTTAATATGGAAAGGATAAGTATAAACAAAATGATAAGTAACATCAATATAAAAACAAGTCATTCATATATAATAAATAAACTTCTAAAATATTGTAATAACACTCAATAAACAATATAAGTTAAAAAAAATGAAGTAAACTAATAATAAAGCATTATAAACAAACCGGAAAACTATTCAAATAATTAAAAGATTCAATTAACCAAAACAATAGAAAGGATAAGTTATAAACAAAATAATATGACATGTGTTAAAATATTAATGAACAAGATGAAGAACATAAACTATTAAACTCATCAATAAACTACAAATAGATAAAAAATAAGATAAAAAAGACTAAGGCACTTATGAATTAGCATAACTTGAAAGAAAAAGTCTAAGCTACCAAATACATTAATAAATAAGAAATCAAACAATTGGTAAGATAATAAAACATCTAACTTGTAAATGTTTTTATGACATTATGTGTTAAATTTTTTTTTATGGAAATTATGTGTTAAATTATTAATGAACACATTTTTTTAATAATTAACAACTCAATATTTACACAGGTGTTCTTCAATAATAAAAAGATACAAATTAACCAAAAGAATGGAAATGATAAGTTAAAATACGAAGTAAACAAATAAAATATGGATAAAAAACATAAACTAATAAATTCATTAATAAACTACAAATAAATAAAAAATAAGATAAAAAAACTACGGCATTTACTAATTATTCATAACCTAAGCAACTGAATTCATTAATAATAAGAAATAAAAAAATTAATAAGATAATAAAATATCTAGCTCTTATTTTTTTTTTATCAGAATCTAGCTCTTATGACATGTATGTGTTAAATTATTAAAGAAAATGATGTATGACATTATATAATTCTTCAATAATTTTCAATTAACCAAAATAAATGTAGTAAATTAATTGCACAAGATCTATGACAATTGATAATAAAAAAAATGTCAATATTACTATATTTGGTCTTCAATAATTAAAAGATTCAACTAAGCTTTAAAATGGGAAGGATAAGTTATAAGCAAAATGATAAGTAACATCAATATAAAAACAACTAATTCATAAATAATAAATAAAGTGCTAAACTATTGTGATAGGCTCAATAAACAATAAAATTAAAAAAATAATATGAATTAAACAAATAAGCAGCCATACCTTAGATTCAAACCGACAAAATGATCACTCATATGCTCCATCAGCACTTGTTCCCACGCGTTAGAAGTAAATATGCCAATATGAGGGGCCCAAACCTGAATAAATAATCTTATCAAAAAAAAAAACCTGAATAAATAAGATGGATTCAGCAAATGAAATCTAAATTGGAAGAGTTTGGAACAAATAATCTACATCTGAACAACCCACCATAACAACAGATGCAATAGCAACTCTAGAAGCATCAAATGTACCATTTTCTACTGTCCTTAGTTGACTAGCTCCAACTGCATTGGCTAATTATTTTGATTCCATTGCCATTTTGTGGAGACACCCAACAGCTTATACGCTGCTGATTTAGCAAGATTTTAATTGACTTATGAGGGAGATTGAAACTAGAAGAGAGAAAGTAGAGAGGAGTTCATGTACCTTCTGAACATATTTAAAAGAGAAGCAGCCTTTCTACCTCAATTTTAATCACAACTTCAACAAATTAAGCTCAAACAGCGCTGGGTAAAATTTTGAAAGCAACTAGATAAAAATACTCCCTCCGGTCCTAAATATAAGACCTAATTGACTTTTTCTAGAAAATACTTAAAAAAGCAAAATAAGTTAATTATAAATTGATTTACCTAGTTTTTTTCCCTTAAACTAGTTTATTTTACCTATAAACTAATGGATAATCTAAAAATATATCAAATATGTCATCACTTAATAACTTATTTCGCAACCTTAATCTCTAAAAAAAAAGTCAATTAGGTCCTATATTTAGGACCAGAGGTAGTAGTTATGCATATATATTCCAATTGCGAGAATAGAGAATAGCTAAAATTTATGGTTTGATGAATACAGAAACTTGAAGCACAACCTGCGAAGGAATGAACATTTTCACAATCTCGAAAATTCTGAATGCAGTGTAGGTGCCATTTTCAGTTAACAGCATCCAGGTTCCAGCCCCTGACATAACAGCATATTAACTCCAGTACTACATAAAATTAAAATGAGACAAACGGCAGGCACAAATTCAAATAGCAGGGTCACCTTTTTTTTTATCAGAAAAGCAGGGTCACCTTTCAGCTGCTTCTCTCCTCAGTCCTTTCATGTGGCTTTCATTTGAAGCACATGCAGCTTGGATGTTTATATTTTTCTGACAAAGTTCCTTCCATAGTGTGGACAAAGCATGAAGCTCATATGCAGTATTTTGCTCATAGCATACAAGAAAAAGGTTGAAAAAAAAAGATAAGAATATAAACAAGAAAGTCACATCATTTGATGATATTTCCTTTCACAATTTACTTTCTCAATGTCATCATTTTGTTCCTGAGCCAATTTCTGCATTCTAAAAATTGATAATGCAATGGTAGGTGAAGAGTCAAAGCCTTGCTAAACATGAACTTAAATAAATTGTGCAGCCAATAAACATGATAAAAACATAATATAAAAATACTTATATTATATACAATGTAGATATAAAAATCACATACTGTCCATGCTCCAACTCTGCATGCACTAAATACAATATCCATCGAAATTAATCACAACCAGAATTATCACAACTATATGCTCAAATAACAACATCTCAAACATAATTCAGTGAAACCATTGCAAAAAAGATACAATATCCAGATAAAAGAGCAAGCATATCAATAAATAACAAATTAATAATGCTAGCATATTTCATGGATTTCGTGAGCATTTAAATAATCATCAATAACGTCTCAACTCCCAACTAAGATCACAAAATAAACCACAAATGCACATTATAAAACACTCAAAAATATGTCTAATCAAACACCCCACAATTAATCTTTGCTCTCCGGGCAAAGTCATGCAAGAAACAAAGCTAGGACATGGCATAATGAATCAAATTGAATTAAGCCTAGTATGTAAGCTAATAACCCTGACTTTTCATTGAAACATGATGTTTTCCAAATCCAACATTTAGGACAATAGAGAGTTTAACATGCAATTAGATTTAGAAAACATTTGACAAATGAGATTCCTCTCCGGATAAAGTGTTTCACTCATTCACTCAATAATGATATTCCTCTCCGGATAAAAAGTGTTTCACTCATTCACTCAATTAGGGTCATATTTCGCTCTTAGCTCAACTATAGCATACCTCACCATAGGCTTGTAACTCCTCTACATCTCCACTATCGAATGCACATGACAATCAAATCAAGGGGACTTTAAAGGGTTGCAAGATGGAAAGGCTTAAATGAATGATATGGAATGCGTCAATGACCAATGTAAGAATACTCATCCAAACATGCCAAATGCAATTACACTTAATAAATAAATAAATATGACCACATGTTATATTGTTTTCTTTTTTTCATGCCTTTGGCATATATAGCACTTTGTGCCTTTAATAAATTACAGTACAAGGTATTTGCAAATTACACTTTGTGCACTTTAGCATATATAGCACTTTGTGCCTTTAATAAATTATAGCACTTTGTGCTTTTAATAAATTACTTTACATTCCATGTGGCAAGCTCTTTGAGCATTTAATAAATTACAGTACAAGGTATTTGCAAATGACATGCTATGAATGCACATTCTAACATTGGTCAAGGTGGAAAAAAGGAAAGTGGATGGCCCAAAGGGGTTAGCAAAGGATATTAGTGTTTATGCTCAAGTGTTTGGGTCATAAGGGATTAGAAATGAATGCCCCTATCATTTTCAAATGTCATATGCTATGCAGAGGAGAGACAAGTTCTAGGAAGTAGTTTAGAAGTTGGCTCACTCTCTTTTCGGTTGGAGGCTAATTCTCACGACAAGTTTTACTCATTTGGCAAAGCTCTCTAAGAAAAAATTGCAAGCAAAACTAACCATTATCATAAAGTTGGAGATTCAAAACATCATGCTTCAATTATTAAGCCAAAGTCAGTAACTTACATACTAAAACAGATTCAAAGTTTGTATAAAAAAAACAGAGTTCAAAGTGATTCAAGATTCATGCCCAAACTTCCATTTCATACAAAGTCATGCCATGATAGAAACAAAAATTAAGTTGCAAAAAATTTGAATTGACCCAATTAAGAACACCAATCCCCCACATTTGATCTTGCATTGTCCTAATTGTCCTCAAGTGCAGATATTTAACGAACTAAATTATTATTTTTTTTACAAAATGAGAAAAATAGATAAGCTAAAAAGAAAAATAAACAATAACTAACCAACAAACAGCAATAACATAGTTTAAGCTATGCAATGTATATATATATAAAAAAATAGTTTTAGCCATGCAGAAAATGGCTTAATAATTAATATAAATAACAAATTACTATGCAAACTAGATAAACATGAGTTAATAAATAAGATATAAATCAAACATGTACTGTACACAATGAGTAATGGTAACATATATTTAAGCAGGGCATACATGCAAATCGATAGAGCAGTAGCACAAATACAACCGTCCAGCCAAATAGACATTTATTTACAAAACAACACACAACATAAACACAAATCCTAAATATTTTTCCTAAAACTACAGTACCTCCCCACACTTAAGATTTTGCAATGAAAACAAGATTCATACAAACCAAGGACTACCTAATACTAGCATTTCTCATATGCAAAACTAGGATTAATTTTCGACCGTTCAACCATGAAAGAAATACAAGGAATACACACAAAAGTCAAATGTAAAATATTAAACTATTAAATAGTAAACACAATATAAAAGGGAGAAAAGAAAGCATACAACCGGGCCTAGTAAGCTGCATCTTCAACTGCCAGCTCTACAAGATACTGAGTGGAATTCTTCCTTGGAAGCACTTCAAATGTTGGCCTGACTGGTCTCTTTCTTAACCTTCACAAGACAAAAAACAAATTCTACATATTGAACATACACCTTTAAATGGATATAGGAAAAGGATTTGCATGCTATGTAGTAAGATTTCAAAATGAAAAACATATAGGACCGAACAAAAAAATAGGCTAAATTTAAATCAGTTAAGTTAATCCTATCTATCAACATGACAAAGTCACATCAAAACAAGTGATCTATGTTTAATCAAATCTTATTCAAACAAATTAGCCCAAGTGCATTTCAATCATTTAAATTTTAAAACACTAAAATGAAAATTATACTAGCCCCTATGGAATAAGCTACTGCATGGAACAATCACCAGCACAAAAAATAATTATTGAGGTAGAAGTTTCAGGACCCAAGCTACAGACTGTAACCTAGCATTCCACAAGCAATGCATATGGAGTGTAAATTAAAAAGAAAATACATTTACTTAACTCAAAGAACAGATAGAACATTGACAGACCTTTCAAAAGGCAGCAAACCATGTCATTTAGATGAGCAACTATGGTGCGGCTTCCATGTAGCATCTTTCCTGGAGCCATTAGAGGGTCTTCAAGTAACTGCACAATCCATAAGAGAATGGATAGAATAAACAAAGGCAGGTTCAGAAGCACACACGGAAAGGATGCCTGAGAGAAGTGAGAAGGTCAAGCCAAGAGCCTCCAATTCCTCAAAACAAAAAAAAAAAATTGTATTGTGCGTTTAGATTGTTATGTATTGATGATTGATATTATATTGCACAGGAGAGTTGATTAAATGAAAATGAAAGAAAAAATCCCCAGAAAGTAAGATGTTGATGAAAGTATTAGCTAAACCTGAAGCCCACATGAGTGATTAAAACTGACCACGACAGATTCCTGCAGTGTCCGTCCACATCAAAACGTCATCATGTCAAATGAGTTAGTGCATGGAAGAGTGACCTGCACAAAACAATTATTATAATTTATGGCTTCATCCTAATAATAATTATAAAAAGACGTGAAATTGAATTATAAAAAGGAAGGAAGGCAAAAAAAGCTGGAAGTAAAAGGAGTATTATTGTAATTTATAGCTTCGACTTTTTGTTTTATTGGCCAAAATAATCATTTTATTCAATTACCTAATCATTTTTACCTCCAATAAACTTCAACCACTTTATTTTTCGATTGGCCATTAAATTAAATCATATAAAGAAAAACTGGAATATAGGATATGATGAGTTCCCTCTTCCTTTATGGAATGGGCTTACGGGAAAGTGATAGACATATGAATCTACTTAATCAAATGTTACAATTTACTATTCAAATTATATTGAGGCAGACATTTTTTTTACTAACATATAAAAGGGAAAAATATATATTTGGGATAAAAGAAAGAATACCTGGTGAATATGCTTAAAAGATCTGACAATAAACAACACAAGGAAGGCAGTAAGAAACGGGCGGAGTTAAAAGGAGGAGTATTAATTTGTTGCACAAAGAGAAAGGGAAAAGGTTGCGTGAGAAAACAAAAAAACAAACCTAAAAGAAAGCGAGAAGAATCTCAATGTATAGAGAGTAGGAGTTTACAGCGTTGGAGGAGTCTCATAATCAAATTAGAAACCACTAGTTTATAGCCTGGAACGCTGGGGGAGAAATGAGAAGACAAATAGTGAGGAAACCCTAGAAGCAAAGCTAGAAGAAGAAGAAGAGAGAATGAGTGTGGATCGGCTAAGGAGTGTGTGGCGTCGTCGGCTACAAACCCTAAGATAACATAACATGGTTGACAGAGATTACTAATTAGAGAGGGAGAGAGAGGAATTTTGAGGGAAGAGAGAGTGATTGAGAGTGATGGAAATAGGAGGAAGTAGAAGAGAAAGGAGAAGCCGAGTCGGTTGAAGCGGTAAATGAATGAATGAAGGTTTTAGGAAACAAAATAGGAAACTTGGAAGAGTGAGAGTGGGAGAGAATTGGGAATTTTGGCGGGAAGGGAATGGGAGAGAATTAGGAAAGTCGCTTCCTTTCCTTTCTGTGTGTCAGTCAACTAATAGTCAACGCTTTCCCCTTCCTCACTGCTTCCATGTTACGCAACATTTCATTTTTTAAACTAATCAGATAGGCGCGCCCCTTCCTCACCATTTTATTTTATTTCCAAAATATAGCATATGACGAGTTAGTTCCATTTTTCTTTTCAACACTTTCATTTCAAATTTAATCATTTCATTTTCTTCTAAATATAATTTGAAACTAATTGAATTTCTTCTTATTTTTTTCATTATATTGAATAAGATCCCCTTGACTTAATTAATTATTTAGTGAGGGTACAAAGTCAAATTGTCAATCTAGAAATTTCAAAATAAAAACTGAAATTACATTAATTTTAAATTTATAAAGGGAAACTATTTAACTTGAGATGTGATGAGATCCATTTTCTCTTCAGAGGGATTTGTCGGACACTAACAAACTTGTGAACTATGTTTAATCAAAATTTATTCAAACTATGTCTAAAAAAATTATTTAAACAAAGTAGCCTAAGCGCATTTCAATCATTTAAATTTTAAAACTCCAAACGAAAATTGTATTAGCTATTGAGCCATCTTTATAAAATGAAATGTCAATTAACCTGGCGGGTTGGCGTGAGTGGTAAGTACTCTCGTCCCTTAAACAAGTGGTTGGGGGTTCGATCCCCAGCCCTTGCGAATGGAGCAAATTCACAGGCCAGCTGTCTACCCCCTACATGGGACTTCAGAACAGCGAAGGATTAGTCCCACTTGACACGCGGGTGGGATACCCTTAAGAAATCAAAAAAAAAAATGAAATGTCAATTTATCAGACACGCTATCATCATTATTATGCCTCAATCATCACCAAATTTTTGTTATAATTGCTGAAATAATCATTTTATTCAATAACCTAATCATTTTTACCTCCCTTCAACATCAATCACTTTATTTTTAGATTGACCATTAAATTATATAAAGCAAAATTAGAATATAGGATATGACGAGTTTCCACTTCCTTTATGTGATGGGCATATGGGAAAGTGAAAGATACATTGTCAAATGTTACTATTTATTCAAATTAGCTAACATATAGAAGGGAATATTATGTATTTGGGATGAAAAAAATAGAAGGGTATTATAAATACCTGGTGAATATGCTTAAAAGATCAGCAGTCTACCAATAAAAAACATAAACTCAATCAAGTGCCTGCAAATAATACAAACCCTACCATAAGAATGAACATATATAAAAAATGACAGCCAAAATAAGTAAGAAAAGTATGAAGAAGAAGCTAGAAGAATTATGGGGTAATCAACCTCATTATCATTACTATGCCTCAATCATTAACTTTTTGTTTTATTTTTTAGGAGATGTGTACACCATTTTAATCATTTTTTACCTAATCATTAGCCAATCCAACCCAATCACTTTATTTTTAGAAGCCTCCTAACTTCAAAATAATACTAGTCTAATCAATGTAATTGGTGTTCAATGTAGTTAGAACATCAAAAGAATAAAACTCTCACCTTCTATTCTACCCAAGAAACCTTCAGCACTATATTATTTACTTCTCTTTTACTGCAACATGCAATAAAGAGTGAGGCAGAATAGTATAGGGCTGAATTCCAAAGCAAGATACAAAAATAGAACATTATCATGAAATGAGAAGGAATACACTCACTTCTTAGTAATAATCGGAAATTATATTAAATTTAGAAAATAAGAGTTGGCAAACTATGCTGAACTAGCCAATACATAATTAATTTCCAAAGAAGATCCTGAACTAGCAATACAACAACATATAAGAACAGTTTCAGAAATCTGTCAAAGGAATAGATCTAAGTATTAACAAAGAAAGCATGTAATCAGAGGCAATAAAAAGGTGCTATGTTTCTTTTCAAAATGCCAAATCATCTTATTGGTTCTAAGAAACATGAAAATACCAATAATTCTAAAATAAAATGCACAAGGCTACCACAATGGCAAAGGTGAAAGTACCCTATCAACTGGAGATCCAAGTTAATGGTAATTGAATCCTGATTTTTATATAAGCAATCTAAGACACTCCACAAATGCACAGAACCACAAAACTTCCCAAAGTCTGACTGCCTAGTACTCCAAAATGAATGATACAAAAATATAAACATACAGTTTCCCTGGGGTTTAGTAAATTAAAAGTTTTAGGATTATATCTGAACTCTGAAGAAAGAAGAATACATCAAGAATGTACAGAGGATTTGATGAGAAAAAAATATACAGAGGTCACATATTCTTAGATTAAACACGGGCTTCAAGAAGCACCAAATAAGGAAAATATATACCGCAAAAAGAATTTCAACACCACAACCTACATCAACAATTTAAAGTCCTTCAAGAGCGCAAGCAATGCAAGGGTCCTTCTTAAAATGACTTAGTCAGAACAAATCCAATAATATGGCTCATGCATCTTATGGCTACAGAGTTTGGAACATATACTTGACCAACAGAAGGGGCCATAATATTCAATAGCATGTCCCCAAGACCCTGAGAGCAAGCAATCAAAATCATTAAAAGTATAAACAGTTGTTTATACTTTATATAATCTAACCTGAGTGCTTCAACAATAATTAGACTAATGAAAATTGCAGCAGGTATCTTGGGAAGCATACAATATAAGCATTAGATTTTAGTAAATTCGATTTCATCTATTGATGACCATAACACAGCAGCAATAAAAAGCCTATGAAACACCATACACAATGTACTGGAAAGAGAGCATGACAAACCTATGAAACACCCATCTCATAGCATTCTGTGATTGAGAAGACTTCCAGAATCAATCTAAAGGCTACTCCATCTACCCTGAGCTCAAAGAGCTGCAAAAAAGACCCTAGAGTGAAACATAACTTGCACTAGTATTGTTAAGTAAAAATTTGACTGAATAGCTAGTATTAAATTAGATTTTCATGCTACAATATTTTAGAGGAACATTGTTAAGTAAACAGGTGACTGAACAGCACCTAGTATTGTAGTACCTTGCTTTTCAAGAGAAACATTGTTAAATAAAAATTAAACACATAGAAGTATGTTGAAGTTTTGCATGGCATGATATTCAAGAGAAACATTGTTAAATAAAAATTTGACTGAACAACACCTCAATTTTGAAGTAGGATACATAGGTAGCTTTCTTTTCTCTTCGATCCTCACCAAAATCTGTCGGCTCATCAGCACAAAACAAAAGCAAGAAAATGTCAAGTTTTGTTCAACTAAACAGAAATGGGGAATTCACAAAAGAAAGGTAGAAATCAACCAAAAAAAAAAGCGACAGTACTAAGGACAGAAATACCTTTCATTAGTTTCAGAGGTCAAGCCAAGAGCCTCCAATTCCTCAAAAAAAAAAAAAGACGTGTTACCTGAAAGATCAACCTAACAAAAAAAGACGCATATATATCATCATATTGATATACCCTCCATCAACATTATGGACGATTAAATATATTAAGCAAAAAGCCTAATATGAACTATAGGCCTAAATTGAATACAGGCAACACTTAGGAATTATGATCTTCTAATTAGATATACAATATACTAAAACACAACATGTATACAGTAATAATTAAAATATTAACAGCCTCTTAAAAACAATCTACATCTTTGATTGATATCCTTTCATGTAGAAATGCACAAACCGACTCAAAATGGAGTAAAAAATTCATCTCAGAAACTGAAATGCATTAAACACACATATTCATGTTGTTATATTGGTTGTGAAAACTGATCGATTATGGATTGAGGGGGCTTCAGACACTGGAGAATGAAGAGTTGAAGGCAAAACTAAGTGATGTGGAACACCTAACAGAGGAAATGATAGATGAGATGGTAAACAAATTTCTGCAACAAGTAAAGGAAGGGACATGGAAGGAAGGAGGGTGGCCTCCAACACAAACAGACTACACAGTGTCAAAGATGAGGATGGGGGGAAGATATAACAACTAAAAAAAAAACAATTGAGAATGAAAAAAAGCGCGAAAAGTCACCTCAGCTTCACGGATCAGGTGAGTTAGGAGTAATAATGCTTCCTTACGTATTACCTGAAAGATCAACCTCTATCATCTTCTAAGTAACAATAGGAGTGAAAAATACAATATTCTATATTTCTACTCTAATACTCCCTCCGGTCCTAAATATAAGACCAAATTGTCTTTTTTGGAAAATCCTAAAAAAGCAAAATAAGTTAATTATAAATTGATGATTTACCTAATTTTTCCCTTAGACTAGTATATTTTGCCTATAAACTAATGGATAATCTAAAAATATATCAAATGTGCCATAATTTAATAATCTATTTCGCAACCTTAATCTCTCCAAAAAAGTCATCTAGGTCTTATATTTAGGACCGGAGGTAGTACATAATTAGGTAAACCTGAAGAGCACACGAGTGACTAAAACTGACCACAACAGAACAGATTCCTGCACTGTGAGTCACCATCAAAACGTCACCATGTCAAATGAGTTAGTGCATGGAAGAGTGACCTGCACAAAACAATTACCACTATAATTCATAGCTTCATCCTAATAATAGTTATAAAAAGACGTGAAATTAAATTATTAAAAGGAAGGAAGGAAAAAAAGGTGGACGTAAAAGGAGTACTTATGTGTCGTTGAGCTTCAGGCAAAGAATGAAACCCTAAAAGAGTAGAATCTCGATCTATTCAAACATGGTTGAGATAGTGATTTATATGAAATTTAAAGGAGATTAGGCATTCGAAAATGAGGAGAGAAATGAGAAGAGGAATCTAATAACAAGAATAACAAATAGCGAGGAAAGCCTAAAAGAAGAGAGAATGGGAGGAGCGGAGAGTAGCTTCTGCAACAAACCCTAACATCACTGTGACTGTGCTTGGAATTTACGCAGAGAGAGAGAGAGAGAGAGACAAAGAATTTCAAACTGTGAACGAAGCTTCCTTCACCGCTTGAGTGGGCTTTATGGCATTTTGGCGGGAAGGGGAGAGGATTAGGAAAGTCAACTATATAGTCAACATTTTCCCACCTTGATTCCTTCCATGTTACGCAACATTTAATAATCATCATTTTATTTCCAAAATTTTCTCAATATAATTAAAAACGTGTTTTGTGGCCATCAAGAGTGAGTTAACCTTTTTTTTATTCAAGGTAAGTATCATTAAAAAAGGTTAAGTTTAAGAATAAAAAGGATATGTGAACAAAAAGATTTATAAACAAGTGGTTCTTCCATGAGTAGAAAATGACATTGGTTAAGGTGTCAAGCTCCTAGTTGTCTATTTAGGGCACAAAAAGAATCTTTTTCCAAATAAGGCAAGTAAGGTGTGGACACCCCGGAGAACCACAATGATGTGTCCAGTGGAGAGGAGCTGGAGGCCATTGACTTTCGGTGATATGATGAGTATGGAATGTGTTACACTCTGTTACTAATTCCCTAATTAACCTGTGATATCTCTTTTAATTCAATAATCTCTTTAATAACTATGATAGAAAAAAGAATTTCAATAATATCAATATCTCTATCATAGTTAGAAAAAGAATATCCTAATGATTAAAATATTATCCATGATAGAAAAGAATATACTAATACACACCGCTGCTATCATGGATAATTCATTGCTAACCATGTTAGAAAGGATTTGTCTAACATGGTTAATAAACAAAACTAATCGATATTAAACAATAAATATATGTATATATACATGCGGAAACGAATGCAGGCCTATACAAATTGGCAATATACAATTCAAAATAGTCTATATAACTTCTAATACCTAATTCCCTTTCCTGTTATCTGCGTCTGTGCATGAATACCTGCAAAAATGTCAGTAATCGTGGGATGAGACAATTTGTCCCAGTAATCACCGCTTAACTCACTATAACAGTGAGATGTGCGGTAGCGAGGGCGTCTAAAGGGTACCACAGTTTTAAAATCAATAATACATATATATATTTCACATTTCCTTTCATCCATCACTTAAATCCTTCTATCACGTCTCAAATTTATCATCTCTACTCCCCATGTATCACTCAACATCTCTCAGTCAATTCCACATTAACTAAATTTCATCTTCCCATACTCCAATCAAATAATATTACCACAACAGCTCTCACCCTCGCCTATAGATGCATTGTGCCATCACGGTGCATTCATGCATCTAATCTTCACTATATGATTTGACATTGTGCCTCTCTCTACAAGGAGGAGGCAAATTTCCCTCTCTGGCAATCTCCAGAGAGAGAACTCCAATTCTGTTTCCATTACAGAACGGGAACGGTTGGACTCTTCAATGCCAAACAACCGTAGGGGCGGTTGGGCTCTTCAATGCCAAAACAACCGTAGGTCACTTCTCTCAATAAGTCGACCTATGATCCCCGATCCAATCAATCTGAAAAGGATCCTCAGTACAAATAACTGTCGATTGGCCAATCGACAGTTATCATCGCGCGATGGTACGTATGTATATCAGTGTCATGCAAACCTCACATTATCCATTAATTTCAATCTCATTCAGTATCACAATCTCAATCCATATCAATATCATACATTCTTACAATTCCCTTCAATATCTCAAATTAATAGTGTTTTCCACAACATAACTCAACAATCTCAACTCAACATCTAACCCTCTTTCTATCCTCATCACCTCTTAAACCACTACCCAACACTATCCCTATATACATTTCACGCCATTCCAGATCAATGGCCACCACCAAGCAGGATAATAGTATATATAATGTGTACAAATCTTTTATACGAAAATAATCGTGTTTGAAAGGCACCCGATAGCCTGTTTTATATAATAATACCTTTTCTAAGATAATATATGTATAGAGAGGGTGAGAAAGGATTTTAGAAATCCCCAGCTAACGTCACCCTCATTGTTATAGCAAGGTTAAGTGTGATTACCTGTCGCCCTTTAGCACTTTACGCGATTTCTCAACCTTTCTTTCTTGATGCCGAGAAAGCATACATGTTTCCACTCCTATAATAATATAGAGAGCAAAATGATAAATTAATATCATTTCCACTTTATAATACTTCAACGTCTCTCTCTCGGTTCTATATGACTACCCATTTTCCCCTCTTTTAATTTAACTCTTATAAAAATTATTTTGATCATAACATCTTAACATCTTAAGAATCTTTTAACAACTCACATCTCATACAAGTCATACCCATACAGACTTCCAATACAACCCAATCACCATTCACAACAATCAAACATCATCTTTCACTTCCAATTCAAAACAATCACAATTCATAACAAATCATCATCTTTCATAATCAACATGGTCAATGACTAAATAAACAACAATTCCAATATCTTCATCATTACTTCACCATCATATTGTAGAGCACCCAAATTATGCTCCAATTTTAGACTACACTTATTAGCCACAATTAACATTTATTTTCCAGCCCCCCTTGTTCTAGGATTCAACTATTTAAGCCCCTCTTTAGCACTTCAAATATTCTGCAGAAATTTGTAATTACACATATCCCCAAAACGGAGTAATTAACAGCCCAAACTTGCATCCAATAAACAAATTCAGCTGCACCCAAAACATACAGCCCATTTACCCATTGTAAGCATGGTCAAAAGAACCTTTCACTCCCAAACCATTTAAACCAGAAAAAGAAGGAAGAACATTCAGCATTTACAAATCAGCTCAATAAAAATATGAAATAAAATTCGAGAATTCACGTGACCTCCAACCATGTGCAGAATATTATTAATCCCATATGAAATTGCAACTTTTTCCATTAATTTCTTATTACTTAACATCCACTGACACAGCAAGAGGAAAAGAGAATCAAAACATAACTTCACATTTAAAATCACAAAACTTGCACCTTCAACAACGATATTCACAAGCAGTAAATATATACATTTTAATATTTCTTTATACCTAATGGAACCCAATCCCTTTTTACAAAGAAGAGAACAAAGAATAAAATCAAAACCTCATATACATATAAGCACCTAACATCAATCCCATGATCATAGCAACATCACAACCCTTCACTAAAAACCTCCCATTCATGCCAAACATAATCATATCATGGCAGTTTCATCCCATAATATATTCAAACCCAATAAAGCAACTAGAAAGGAAAACCAATTTCATAGTCACTTAGTATTTTCCGATTCATTCCCAATGTATATAACCATAATAATAATAATATAGAGTCTATATTTGTGTAAGAATCATAAACCTTTTTAATTATAATTAATCAAACATTTTGCATTTGTCAAGCTTTAATTTCAGTTAATTCATCAACCTAACTCAATCTGAAAATACACTTCTTAAATACCACACAAGCAGAAAAGTATACTCAACCACCATAATACATCATAAACCAGAGACTTGCTCCACCCATCAAACCTGCACTACTATCAATCCATTCTTTGCAATACACTTATGCACAGAGTCAAAAGCTAAAGAGCAAAAGTAACAAGAACATCAACTTCACTTTCTATGCCAAACTGACCACATAACAACCAATATCAATGTCATTATTCCTTTAATTAATTATTCAGATTTTAACATGCAGGACACATAATCAACATGAATCATCCATTTACCAATTTGAGACACAACATAGGCATATGTCTACACTTCATTAGGAACCTGACCAAACAAAATATCATCATAAGGAAGAAGCAATAGAATCAGCCATGTACAGTCAGCCCAAAAAGAAACATAAACTAAAACTATATAACACTCACCAAACAAAACTCCCTTAAACTCAACAGATTTGAAGTATCCAAGATTAAGGCTTTCGGTCAAACTCTTCCAATGCCACCCTTATTACCCAAATCCATCCCCTAATCCTCTAGATTGAAGCTTGAACTCTATTTTTAAAGGTTTATTGCTCCAAAACAGAAACCCCACTCGGCCTCTCATCCAAACTCACGCAAAACATAACAGAAACAAATACAAAATGGTTGGGGATGCTCACCTAAGCTTGAGCCGAGCTTGCAGACAACAATGGTGGCCTCCGCCGTCGAGGAACTCGCCGGAAACCGCTAGCTCGCCGGAAACGACGAGGAACAGTGAAGAAAAGCAAAAACAAGGAATGTGTGTGAGGAAATCAACTTTGAAAGGAAGACAATCGCTTGATGAATGAAAGAAAAAGGCAAAGACTAACCCTGTCCCTCGTCGGCCGCCGCTGTATCCGCCGGAAAACTCGCCGGATTTGCAAAGAAAACAAAGAGGGTTTGTTGGGTCTAAGAAGAGAGAGCAAAACGGACCTAAAAATAAAGAGGACAAGGGAGGAAGGGAGGTCGGCGAAACAGGACAGGGAAGGAGAAGAGATCGGGTAAGAGGGGAGGAGGAGTTCGAATGAAGAAGGAGAAGGAAGGAGTTGAGTATTTATATATATATGTGTGTGAAAATTACCACTAAGTACCCTATCATTCATTCTGAATTATATTTTTAACCCAAAAGTTTGTATATATTACTATATCTCCTTCTTTCCATCATAATATTATCTACTATCCCCAAATACTTATTCATGAAAGTTTCTAACTCCAAATAATTATTTTAACTATATTTCTTTAAATTCCAAACTAAATAAGATTTCATATTCATAAATTGCCCAGAATATCTCCCTAATACTTTAAATTTCCTAATGACACCTTGATAATTTCTCATTATCCTTAAATCAAAATTTGGGATGTTACAGAATGGAAACTGATCTTAGAAAGAGGTTGCTAGAAGGAGAAGAGGTTGATCTTAGAAAGAGGTTGCTTGCGAAAACGAGTCCGGTGGAGAAGGTGATTAAATAAATAGCTAGGAGGAAACCGTGTAGAACTTGGAAAGAGTGAGTTAACTTGTCCTCTATGCAAAGCCACAAACTTCTCGAACATAAACAAAAGTCTTGAACATAAACGGAAAAATGCAAATTATTTTTATGTTTTGTCCGTAATTTTTTAATTTATAATTTTTGATATTATGTTAAGTACATAACAAGGATTGAGAACTCAGAAGCTCTTGCAGGGATTAGCTTAATTATTGATATTATATTAATATTAAGACTAAGTGTGTGGGCAAATTACATAAATACCGTAAGCGAAAAATGAATAAAAATCGACAAATAAAATATTGCAAATAAACATTATAAGTGGTACTTTATAGGTTAGACTTGGTGAACATCTATAATTGATTTAGTTTAGTATAAATTCTATAATTTTGAAAAGCATATACATTGTAGAAAATAACAGTCATCTAGGTATAAAGTGCATTGAATTAATTTTTATGAGGGAGGTATGTGACACAAGTTTTATATAAGTTCATGAAAATCCCATTTCAAATTTCGTGAACAAAAAATACTGAATTGACAAACTTAAATATTATTCTTTGCTATATGAATAGAAGGAAAGTAAACTTATAATACTCCTAGTTAGTAATGTCTAATGTGTGCATGTGCATATATAAACACACTGAAAGAAAAAATTATTCACCGGAACAAAATTAATATATATTGATATAAGCTTGGAAGGGAAATCTTATTTTTTTATTTTTTTCCCGTGGAACGCAAAATTAATATATTTTTCCTTTGATTTCATCTCTCAACAAGAAATGTAAAATCTAGACTAGAATCATCTCATGACCTTCTTAATAAAAAGAATATTTTCCATGTGTGTTTGTTTGTGTTGATGTCTTCTGATACATTGAAGTACTTTTTTGTTGGTTACCTAATGATATCCCCATCCGCATGTCTAGTGGGACTAATCCCCCACTGTTTAGAAGTCTTAGCCAAGGGTATCTCCACCTGCATGTCAAGTGGGATTAATCCCTCACTGTTCTGAAGTCTCACATAGGGGTAGACAGCTAGCTGTGAATTTGCTCCATTGGATCAAACCCCAAACCACTTGCTTAAAGGTCGAGAGTACTTACCACTCACGCCAATCCGCCAAATTAAATTGTTGTATTACTTTTTTTAATTGAACTTACAATGTATTTTGATATTTTCAATATTTGGTTAAGATCTTACTAATAAAAACTTGTTATTTTTATTTGGTATGAAATGCATCTAGATTTTTGGAACTTATGAATTAAGATTAAAAATATATAGAGATGTATAAATATATTAAAATATTTGGTCTTCAAATATATTATAAATTTACAAGCTGCCAACAATATTAATATATTTGGTCTTCAAAATTAAAAGATTAATTCAACCTAAAAAATGGAAAGGATAAGTAATAAATAAAGGATAAGTAACATCAATATAAAAACAAGTAATTAATAAATACTCCCTCCGGTCGCTAATATAAGAGTCCACTCCATAATACAAGAGCTCACCTCACATTCTCTCCTCAATTAATGTGATTTTTCCTATTTTACTCCTTACTCACTTTCATATATATTAATGCTTATGTATTTCTCTCTCTTAAAAGCATCATAATAAATATGAGCAATATTAGAAAAGAAACATTAAGGGGTCGTTTGGTTGGATGGAAGGGGTTTTGATGGAAGTGGAGGTGGAAGTAAGGCTTTAATGTGACTTTGGTATTCAGTAAGTATAGATGGAAGTGAGGTATTTTTTTATATAAATAAAATGTGGAACTCCTAAAATGCCCCTAGAAAAAAAACTTCCCACAAAAATCTCAACCACAACCCACCATCTCAGCCACCAAAATCATCTCCACAGCAAATGAACATGATGAAATCATGAGACTAACTCGTGATAGCTTCTCTGAGCTGAAGTTTAGCTTTTTTTTTTCTTTAATGGAAAAACAAATCTGCAGACAAATCATCACAAGCATAGGAAAACAACTTATAGGTAGGTGGTTGGGTTAAAGGATCTGATGACATCTTGGATCAAAATGCATCAAGGAAAAGAATGTACGAACCCACCACCACTACCGAACCCACACCCGCCACCCGCCACCACCGAACTCGCCGCCACCACCACGAGCCCACCACCTCATCATACCCACCACCCTTACTACACCCACCACCACCACTCCCTCTACCACTGAATCCACCACAACCACCACCAAACGCACCACCACTTTGGTGGTGTGTCAGACCCTCGCCGGCGTGGTGGTGGAGCGCCAGACTCGTCACCGGCGTGGTGGTAAAGAAGGTTGGTGAGTATGGGAGCTTGAAACATGTTGTGGCGGTGTGGAGCGTCGGAAACCCTTCGCCGGAGTGGTGGTGAAGAAGGTTGGGGAGGAGTTGAGAATGATATGCTTTTGAGATTGATATTTGAGTGAGAGGGGTAGAGTTGGCAATAAACAAAACTTTTGAAGATAAACTTGTCAAACAAAAATGGGCTCCCAAGAAGTGAGATGGGTTCCATAGGTTAGGCATGGGAACCCATTTTGATGGAAAGGGAAGTGGAAGTGGAAGTGGGTTCTATCCAACCAAACCAACCAAGTTGGATTTTCCACTTCCACTTCCACTCCACTTTCGCTTCCCTACCTCCAGTTCCTGCGAACCAAACGACCCCTAACTTCAGACATCTAACTTTCACATGTTTTCTTAAGAATCGTTTTTGACAACTGACTCTTATATTAGACACAAGGAATAATAAATAAACAACTAAACTATTGTAATAACGATAAATAAACAATATAAGTTAAAAAAATAATAGTATGAAGTAAACACATAATATATGCATAAAAAACATAAGTTATTAAATTCATTAGGGTAACGTTTTTTTTATCCATAATCAAAGTATTCCCTCACTCGACAAGTGAAATACTAATCCCCGCAAATTTGCAGGCAGTAGGATAGCTGGTTTGGAAGATTAAACATACTCAACGCTAAGGATCGAAGCCTAGACAATTGATTAAGGGTAAATATGTCATTGACACTCAACCACACACCCCAGGTTCAAGGGTATTTATTACTTATTAAAAGGTAAATAACATATAAGTTGTAAATTAATTTATCTAAAAAATAAGGAAAGAATAAGTTGTAAATTAGTTATGAGTCTAACCTCTTTATAAGGCCTAATAAACATAAACAATATAAATAATAATAATCAATTCAACAAATAATATATGCACACAAAATCTAAGCTACATAATTCATTAATAAATAAGAAATAAAACAATTAGTAATATAATAAAAAAATCTAAACTTGTATGTGTTAAATTATTAATGAAATAAACAACTAAATATTTTTTTTATAACATAAACAACTCAATATTACGTAATATCAATTAAACAAATAATATATGCACAAAAAATCTAAGCTACCTAATTCATTAATAAATAAAAAATAAAACAATTAGTAAGATAGTAAAACATCTAACTTGAAAGGATGAATTATTAATGAAAAAGATGTACCATATTTAACAAAAAACAAATAAAATATCGATAAAAAACATAAATGTAACATCCTGAAAATTTAATACAGGATTAAAGAGTGTTTTGGGAAATGATAAATGGAGAAATTAGGAATTTTGAAATTTTTAGGAATTTTTGGGATATTTTGGAAATTTTGAGTAATTAATGTGCATATAATTAATTAAGAAATGAAGAGTTTGAAATATGAGGGAATGGTAAAGCTAAAAATATTTTGAAGTTTAAGAAGATTGGAGGCTGGTTTAAGTGGTTTTAAATCAAAATGAATACACTATGGCAAGTTTAGGCTTTAATTATCAAAAACCACCCTTATTTCTCCCTAACCAAACACGCCCTCCCTCCTTCCTTATCAATAAAAATCGACTCCCTCCTCCCTCTTACACGAAAACCCTCCCTCCTCCCACCGTCTTCTTCGTTCCTCTTCTTCCAGGCGACGGGCGGCGGCCCAAGGCGCGGCGGCGCCAGCCCCCTTCCTTCTTCAATCATCCGAAAAACCCTCCTCCCTCTGCCTTCTTCTTCGTTCTTCTTCTTCGTTTCACCCTTCCTTTGTTCGATTGACGGCGGTGACGGCTGCGGCCTATGGCGCGGCGGCGCTAGCCCTCACCATAAGCATCAACAAAACCATTCTTCCTTCCTTACTTTCTCTTCCTCGCGTTTTTCACTCCTCATCTTCGTTCTGTTTCTTCGATCACCACCGTCGTCCTCCATATTTTCCGGCGAGCTCGACGACGTACGGCGGTTGGGTAAGAGTAAGCTTTGACCTTTACTTGTTTTTCACGAGCTGTGCTTCTTTCTCATGTCGATTTCTCACTTTTCCTTTTCCTTTTGACTTTTCTGTTCGGCCAGCCACCTCAACGGCCGATCTCCGGCGAGTTTTAGTCGACGGCAAGCTTGACCGGAGCTTGCAACTCGTGAATTGAAGTCATGTGAGTTTTCTTTTTCATGTTTCATCCTTCTTTTTGCATTTCTTTGGACGAGGCTGAGGGTTAAATTCGAATGGTTTTAGGATTTTGGTTTAGGAATTAACTAGAACAGTGTTTGAGTCTTGCTTGTTGCAACCTTCACTTTCCTAAGGCATGTTGTCCATTTGGTTTACTGCTTCTGGTGTTTAATAGTTTGTGGGTTATAGCTTTGAATGAAAGGCTATAATTCTTCAAGTTTATATGTTTATTTTGCATTTCGAATGTGAAGTTGGTAGTTACTGTTTGGCTTTTATGCAATGACATTGATGATTTTGGAAACTTGAGTAACTCTCTATATAATAACTAAACATTTGAATATGGGAAAAACTCATGGTTCTTCACTTTTGACTATTATGGATTTGTTTGAGATTTCTAGATTGGACATTTAGTTCTGAATAAATGTGTATACGTGGAAGATTAAACTTACTTTCAAGCTTACATATGGATTTTGGAGTAGTTAAGTGGGATGTCAGGTAATATAGTTGAAGTATGATTTATTTTGTAATAGTCACATATGTCAAGTTGTGTAGTATTTGCAATTTTCTGGAATCTTGGTTCTTTGTCTCTGGATTTCTTATGTTGTTCATTGTTATGGTTTGATAAAAAGGAGGTAACAAGTTGCTGCTCATTTCTTCTTCAATGGCCGAATCGATTTTTAAATCAAGAAATCTTTATTTCTTCCTTTTGATATTCTTATTGCCAAGCTAGTATAATAAATTCTGTTTTAGGCAGAAACTCTAAGCTAAATTGGTAAATATATATATGTAAGCTTATTTTGGTTTGTTAGGCTTTATAAGCGTGTGGTTATGGTGAATCTTCCTTGTCTCCTCTGTTTTGGCTGAATTTGGTGTAAAAAGAAAAGAGAGAAACAATATCTAACCTTAGTTGTTTATCTCATGCTCGGTTGACTCTGAATATTATACATTTAAATTATTGTTGATATGTGTGAGTTGTGAATGTGTAGTTAAATGAAGTTGGAAATGTATTTTTATAAAGTTTATAACCAACTTGCTATGCATGCATGAGATCCATGATTGTGGAGCTGAATCTGGTTGTACTTTGTGTAATTGGTATAGTATTTAAATTGGTGAAAATTTCCTGCACTTTTGTCATCATGGCTGAATGGTTTAGGGGTATTCAAATTGCTAGTGAAGTGGATGTCCTTATTTTGTGCTTGTACCATTAAAATGGTGAGTGAGCTACAAGTACTATTACTTTTATTTCTCATTTGTCCCTCATTGGATGCTGCTTGACCTTCTTTTCTTTGGTTATACATTGAAATGAAGTTCTTGGCTTAAGAAAAATCTGGTTCTTTTGGTCTAAGTTTGAATAATGGAATTGTTTTGCATAAACTCTGTTCAAGTAAATTATGAATTGGTTAAGTGCTTTATTTCTCCAAGTTGCTATTATTGATTTCCATTTGGCTGAATGACTTCTAAGACTAATGAGGCGCTAACAAGTATTAAAATGATTGTTTGAAATATGGTAATATCAACTTGTGATCTCTAGTGCTCATATATTGATTGGTTAAACGTTCTTGTTACTTTTCTCTGCCCTGGCTGAATGAAAGACTTAGGGAACATATTTTTAAGGTAGAATTGGTACAAGCATCCTTGGAGTGAATTGGAGGTTAAATGATGTATGCTCGTAATTATTTATTCAGGTGTCTAGTTCTTGTTTCTGTTGTGTTCTTTAGTATGCATAAGTATCTTGAAGTAAGAATTTAATAATTTTGAAGTGTTAGTGAAGTTTGATTTGGATTAAAAATAGATTTTTAGGATAGAGAATGTAAATAAGGGGATTGGGTAGTAATGTGAATACGAGAGAGACGTAAAATATGAAGTAGAAATGATATTGATTTATCATTTTGTATTATATTATTATAGGATTAGAAGTGATGTGGGCTTTTGGTGGCATCAAGAAAGAAAGGATGAGAAATCGCGTAAATTGCTAAGGGCGACAGGTAATCACACTTAACCTTGCTATAACATTGAGGGTGACGTTAGTTAGGGATTTTGTAAAATCCCTTTTCACCCTCTATATATATATTATCTTTGGTATTTTTATACAAAACAGGCTATCGGGTGCCTTTCAAACACGATTATTTTCATATAAAGAAATTTGAAACTCTGTATATCTATTATCCTGCCTGGTGGTGGCCATTGATCTGGAATGGCGTGAAATGTATATAGGGATAGTGTTGGGTAGTGGTTTAAGAGGTGATGAGGATAGAAAAGAGAGTTACATGTTGAGTTGAGATTGTTGAGAGCTATGTTGATGGAATATGGAATAGGGACTGTGAGTATTGCATGACACTGATTATTAGTACCGTCGGCCGATGTAACCTATCGATTTGCGCAAATCGATAGGTTAATTGTAATTGTACAGGTTCCTCGAATTGTAAAGGAACCAGGGATGTTTTCAAAAGATATAGTGCTCCCTTTTTCAGGGACGTTTTCACTATATAAAGTGCTCCCTTTTTCATGCTTTCAGATTTGAGACTGGGCACAGTGTCAATCACGTTTATTTTCGTCTGTTGAGTTGATTTGGAATTAATTGAGAGATTTGAGTGATATGTGGGAAATAGAGATGATGAATTTGAGTTGATTTAGACGGAGGGACTTGAATGATGAATGAAAGACTTGACATGTATATATATATATATTATTGGTTTTAACTGTGGTACCCTTTAGACGCCCTCACTACCGCACATCTCACTGTTATAGTGAGTTAAGCGGTGATTACTGGGACAAATTGTCTCATCCCACGATTACTGACATTTTTGCAGGTATTTATGCACAGACGCAGACAACAGGAAAGGGAATTAGGTATTAGAAGCTATATAGACTATTTTGAATTTGTATATTGCCAATTTGTATAGGCCTGCATCTGCTTCCGCATGTATATATCTATTTATTGTTAAATATCAACTAGTTTTGTTTATTAACCATGTTAGACAAATCCTTTCTAACATGGTTAGCAATAAATTATCCATGATAACAGTTGTACTGTATTAGTTTATTCTTTTCTATCATGGATAATATTTCAGTCATTAGGATATTCTTTTTCTAACTATGATAGAGATATTGATATTATTGCAATTCCTTTTTCTATCATAGTTAGTAAAGATATTAATGAACTAAAAGAGATGTCACAGGTTAATTAGGGAATTAGTAACAATATGTTACAATAAACTATTAAATTTATTAATAAACTACAAATAAATAAAAAAAGACTAAGGCATTTATCAATTATTTATAACTTGTAAGTTAGTAATTCATAAAAAATCAATAAATAGTTTACTTACATCAACAAAAAATCATCCAATAAGGCATCATAATAAACCATATAACCAAACCAAAAATGGAAAGGATAATAATATAACATGTACGTGTTAAATTATTAATGAACAAGATGAAAAACAGAAACTATTAAATTCATTAATAAACTACAAATACATAAAAATAAGATAAAAAAAGACTACGGCATTTATGAATTAATTATTAATAACTTCTAAGTTATAAGTGTTTTAGGGCATAATAAACCATACAAATAAATAAAACGTCTTTATATGACATTAAAGAATGGAAAGGATAAGTTTTAAAAAAATATAAAAACAAAGGATGCAAACATGAAGTTAAAAAAATAAAATAAAAAATAGTTTGGACAAACAAACCAATTAACTATCAACACTAACACTAAGTTTCAGTTAGAAACGATAACAATATGTATGATATTTAATAATTACTAAGACGAAAACAAATAAAATATGGATAAAAACATAAACACTTAAATTAATTAATAGACTACAAATAAATAAAAAAACTAAGATAAAAAAGATTAAATAAATTGATAAAATATTTTAATAAGACATAATAAACCATACAAATAAACCAATAAATTATTCCTTATACATAAAAAAACAAAAGCTACCGAATTCATTAGAAATAAAACAATTAGTAAGATAATAGTATGACATGTATGTGTTAAATTATTAATGAACATGATGTATGACATTAAATAATTCTTCAATAATTAAAAACCAATAGATATAAACAAAAATAATATGACAGGTGTTAAATTATTAATGATATAAGTGTGTTTTAGAAAAGGAAAAAATTATTGAGTATAAGAAAAGACTAAGGCCTTTATGAATAATTAATAACTTGTAAGTTATAAGTGTGTTTTAGAAAAGGAAAAACTTATATCAAGTTCCTTTTGAGAATCCAGGTTCTCAAGTTCTTTTAATATAGGAGTTACAGTTGACCATTAGATTGAATGAATGATTGTTATAAAAGGACACGTGTCACTCCTATATTAAAAGAACTTGAGAACCTGGAGAATGGAACTTGACCTAAGTAAGGTCCTTTAGAAACAACATTATTAATTTGATAATTTTAATAAGGTATAATAAACAATACGAATAAACCGGTAAACCAATAGGGCATAATAAACTATATAAATCATAACAACAATAATATAAATTAAACAAATAATATGTGCATAAAAAAACTAAGCTACCGACTTCATTAATAATTCATTAATAAATAAGAAATAAAACAATTGGTAAGATAAAGTTAAACAATTGGTAAGATAATGAAACAATTGGTAAGAATGGAAACCATAGGTATATGTTCAACAAATAAACCGGTAAATCAGTTCAATAAGGCAAAATAAAAGTTATAAATCATAATCTCAATATAAATTAAACAAATAATATATGCATAAAAACCTAAACTTCCAAATTCATAAATAAATAAATAAGAAATAAAACAATTACTAAGGTATGTAGTAAATTATTAATGCACAAGATGTATAGTAAATTATTAATTATTAATGCACAAGATGTATGACACTTGATAATAAAAATGTCAATATCATTATATTACCAAGTAAACTGTTGATTGTAATCAGGCCCAATAAACAATAAGAGTAAAAAAATGGGTTAGACTTAGGTCCAGTGCAATAGGTACAGTTTGTCAAGTGCACCAATAAAATTATGCCACATGTCACATGATAACTTATTTTCTCTTTCTTCTCCAAATCACCCTCCTTCTCCTTCATCCCTTTCTCCTCCTCATTTCCTCCTCATTTCAGATCTGAATCTCTTCCCCTCGTCTTGGACAAGCATTGCAATAATCGTTCTCTTCCATTTATTTATTTCTCTCATCTCTTCATGAATTATTAAAATCTGATTCTTGAACGTTTATGCTAAAATTAGTGAAGATATTACTCTTCTCCCTCCCTCCACACATCTAGATCTCAACACCATCACCACCACCCTCCGGCGGCGGCGCCGTTACCGTTCCAAATCGGAGCCAATTTTTCGAAGTTCGGTGTTAGTCTTCTTCCCCACCGTAGAGCTCGACGTTCGTCTTCGATCTCCGCCGCTCACTCCGGCCTCTCTTCCATGTCGGCGTCCGTCTTCTCCCCATCGTTCGGCCTCCATCCATGCTCGGTCATGGAACAGCTCGGCGGAGGTTGGTGTTGTGGAGGAGGGGACAGCTGTGTCATTGTACAGGACATGTGTGGGAAGGTTGGAGTGAGAAAATAGAGAAGGAGGATGAGAGAGAGAATGATGTGGCAGAGTTTGATTGGTATACTGGACAAACTGGACTTATTGCACTGGACCTAAGTTTTTTCCAAAAAAAAAATTAACATTACCAATTACCAAGTAAACAAATAAAATATGGATAAAAATCATAAACTAATAAATTCATTAATAAATAACAAATAAAACAATTAGTAAGATAATAAAACATCTTAGTAAGATAATAAAACAACTCAATATTACCATAGGTGTTCATCAATAATTAAAGGGAATGGAAAGGATAAATTATGAATGAAAAAGTTGTATGGTCAATAAATAGTTTACTTACAGCATAGCAAATCATAGTCAAACATCTTAGTAAACTGCAATTATTTTACAAACTACATTATATTTATTTTTAAAAATAGAAAAATAAATTGGATATACAAACCAATTAACTATCAACACTAAATCATAATAATGATATAAATTAAACAAATAATAGGTAATAAAAAAACAAATAATATATTAAAAAAACCTAAGCTACCAAATTCATTAATAAATGAGATAAAATCAACGAATAAATTGTAAATAAATCATAATAAACCATACACGTAAGTAAGCAGGTAAACTATTCATATAATTAAAAGATTAACTGCAAATAAATAAAATATAAGATAAAAAAAGACCAAGGCATTTATGAATTATTAATAACTTGTAAGTTATAAGTGTTTTTTTTTATACAATAAGTTATAAGTGTTCTAGAAACTGAAAGTAAAACAATATTAATTTGATAAACTATTTTATTAATGCATAATAAACCACACAAAAAATACACAGTAAACTATTAAACTATATAAATCTTAATAATAATACAAATTAAACAAATAATATATGCATAAAAAACCTAAGCTATTGGCAAAAAAAAACCTAAGCTACCGAATTCAATTAATAAGTAAGAAATATAACAATTGGTAAGATAATAAAAATAATGAATATTTTCAAATGATGACAAATGAAGATAGATCATAATCACAATATAAATAAACAAATAATATATGCATCAAAAAGCTATCAAATTCATAAATAAATAAATAAATAAGAAATAAAAAATTACTAAGATAATAAAACAATGTATGTAAGAAATAAAACAATTACTTAGGTAAAAAAGTTATCTAGGTCTTATATTTAGGAACGTAGGTAGTATTAATAACCTAAGCAACCAAATTCATTAATAAATAAGAAATGTATGACATGTATGTGTTGAATTCTTAAAGAACAGAGTTAAGTTATAAACAAAATAATATTACATATATGAGTTAAATTATTAATGAAAAAGATGAAAAGCATAAAATATTAATAAACAACAAATACATAAAAAATAAGCATTTATGAATTATTAATAACTTGTAAGCTACATGTGTTTTAGAAACTAAAACAATCTTAATTTGATAAACTATTAAACTAGTAAATTAATAATGCACAAAATATGTATGACAACTTAATTAAACTTAAAAATGGGAAAGATAAGTTATAAGCAAAAAGATGATAAGAAACATCAATATAAAAACAAGTAATTCATAAATAATAAATAAAGTGCTAACTATTGTAATAAGGCTCAATAAACAATATAGTTTAAAAAATATGAACTAAACAAATAATATATGCATAAAAACCTAAGCTACCAAATTCATAAACGAATAATTAATTAACCTTAAAAATGGAAAGGATAAGTTATAAACAAAATTGATAAGTAACATCAATATAAAAACAAGACATTCATAAATTCATAATTCATAAATAATAAATAAACTTCTAAACTATTGTAATAAGACTCAATAAACAATTGAAGTTGAAAAATAATATGAAGTAAACTCAATAAAGCATAATAAACAAACCGGTAAACTAATCATACAATTAAAATATTCGATTAACCAAAACTATAGAAAGGATAAGTTATAAACAAAACAATATGATATGTATGTGTTAAATTACTAATGAACAAGATGAAGAACATTAACAATTAAACTCATTAATAAACTACAAATAGATAAAAATAAGATAAAAAAGACTAAGGCACTTATGAATTATTTTTTTTTTGGTGAAATGCACTTATGAATTATTATAACTTGAAAGTTATCAGTATTTTAGATTTAAAGGCATAACAAACCATACAAAAAAACAGGTAAGCTATTCTGATAGGGCATAATATATCAATTAAACCATATAAATAATAATAATATCAATTTATATGCATAAATACCGAATTCATTAATAAATTGGAAATAAAACAATTAATATGATAAAACATCTAACTTGTATGACATGTATGTGTTAGATTATTAATGAAATAAACAACTCAATATTACCATAGGTGTTCATCAATAATTAAAGGGAATGGAAAGGATGAATTATTAATGAAAAATATGTATGATATTTAACAATTATTACGAAGAAAACAAATAAAATATGGATAAAAAACATAAACTATTTTTTTATAATGAAAACATAAACTATTAAATCCAATAATTATTACGAAGAAAACAAATAAAATATGGATTAATAAAATAGTTTATCTTATCTACCATAAGATATTTTTTTATAAGTGAATATGTTACAAGGTTAATTATTAAAATAATATATGCATAAAAACCTAAGCTACCAAAAACATAAACGAATAACATAAACTACAAAGTAAATCTATCAAACAGAGGCCATCACAAGAAATAAATTAATATTTAATCTAATGGGAAAACAAATAAGAGAAAAAATGAATCACAACAAACCAATGAAGCAGAGGGATGAAATAGGGTGTAAAACATTAAAATGCAAGATGAGCTAGAAAGGAATAAAATGATGGATAACAACCAGTTACTTCTCTACCAAAGAATTAGAAGACAAATTATTTGCTAAAGAAAATAAAGTACCTTCACAATTGGAAACTGGGTTCGCAATGCATCCATGTCACTGTAATCAATTCTAAAATTTGTGTGTCAACAATCAAAGCAATGAGGGTTCTCCCAAACTGTGCGTTATCTTCCCACAACACAATCTGGATGAGCATGCTCAGTTAAGAAATATAGAAATACAAAACCATGTATCACAAAAGCATCATTACCTTCCCTGTAATTTTGTGCTCATTTTTTTGCTATTTCCAAAGAAATGTGGAAGACATATCGCAAATAAAAGATTCAGAATTCAGCTAAGAGTCGAAAAATGAATATCTGCCATTTCATCCCCCTAAAATGCAAATCAACAGTTTTGCTGGAATTTGAAAACAATTTAGCAAGGATCGAAATCACTGGTACTACCATCCCAATTTGAGTCATCCTTCTGCACTAATTGAATAGCCACAACCAGTATATAAAACATTAAATAAATATTCTAAAGCATACTCACATTTCAATAAGTAGCAGCTATATTAAATAAATATTATGGATCACAAAAAAATTTCAATATGTAGCAAGCTGACATCATGTGAACATAGATAAAAGCATGCCTAAGATTTGGACATGTGCACCACCAGGATTTTTATACCAGGCAACCAGAAAAGAGTCCCTTTTAGCATTTTATGTGCCCATATGTCACATTTCAAGGTATTAGTAAATTAACGGATTGATAAAGGAAAGACCATATTGTACAGATTTAAAGTGTGTTTTCATTATTACTACCTCCGGTCCTAAATATAGGACCTAGATGACTTTTTTTTGGAGATGTTAAGGTTGCAAAATAGTCTATTAAATCATGACATATTTGATATATTTTTAGATTATCCATTAGTTTATAAGTAAAATAAGCTAGTTTAAGGGAAAAAATTAGGTAAATCAATTTATAATTAACTTATTTTGTTTTTTTAAGGATTTTTCAAAAAAGTTAATTAGGTCTTATATTTAGGACCGGAGGCAGTACTATTTTAGTTATTGATCCTATCCTATAACACATAAGATAAATCCTTCATGCACTATTGTAGATTCAACTAAAAACTAGAGATATTACCAAATATTCACGTATAACTTACACCTATAATCATAGGTTTTCATCATTTATAAATAAATCGGATTCCATTTGAAGAGAAGAATACACTCTCTTCAAATGTTATAGATGTTGTTTCTTAATTGGTTTGAATCACGAGAGAGAGTATTCTTTAAGCATCAAGAAGAATACACTCTCTGGTGATTCAAACCAATTAAGAAACAACATCTATAACTTGCGCATGCAAGAACTTTAGGCACAAAAATAAGGACAAATAATTAGTTAAGCAGCCATACCTTAGATTCAAACCGACAAAATGATCACTCATCTGCGACATTCTTAACTCATCTGCTCCATCTGCAAGACTTGTTCCCACGGCTACATTTTTAGAAGTAAATATGCCAATAGGAGGTGCCTGAACCTGAATAAATAAGATGGATTCAGAAAATGTAATCTAAATTCGAAGTTTGGAACAAATAATCTACATCTGAACAACCCACCATAACAACAGATGAAGTAGCAACTCTAGAAGCATCAAATGTACAATTTTCTACTGTCCTTAGTAGCCTAACTCCAACTGCATTGGCTAAAAAAATTGGATTCAATTTAATGCATGAATCATCAGCATCTGAGCAGGACAAGCAAAGACAATCATAAAAACATAATGCATCTTAACATCTAGGGGCGGATAATCTTTTGTAAATAGCTATACATGTCACTCCACTTTTCACTTTTATTTTTCAAGCTATTGAAATCATGGACATTCAGAAATATTTTTTACTTATAGCAACTAAGAGAATTTATGATATTCACAGAAAAGAACCTTCCAAGTCCCAACAAAGGCACACACTACTTCACCCTATCACATCATGCATCTTAACTTCGAATGCACCAGCCCATTTAATCACATTTTTCCAAGGAAAATCCATTATACGCATCTGCCTGTAAAACTTAACCACAAAAATAAATTAAGTGAGGCTTCTATAACAGGGGCTCAATGAAATTTTTAAGTTGTCAAAGGATTCATAAGACAAACAAAAATGGCATGAAATGCAATCAGATACAAAATAATGACATAATAAATAAAAAGAGACTTTTAAGTAAAAAAAGGGACTTGATAAGCAAAATAATAAACATTAAATACATAAATTATTTACTAAATAACTAAAGCAAGCATGTAACTCATGAATGGTAATTCTATGAAAAATGGAAAAATAATGATATAATGAAATAAAACAAACAATCAAGTTCGGACATCCATTAATTATTTGTAAGATAACTATCATTCATGCAAACTATTAAAAAATGATGTGCAATAGAAAAATAAAAAGATACTCCAATAGACACAACACTTGAACCAAATTGGGGCGTCCATCATAATAAAAAGGAAAGGAAGGTCGTATCATAATAAACAATATGGATAATAAACTATCAAAAGTACATGCACGATAAAAAAAAGGCTTAATAAACATTATATATAATAAACTGTCAAAAAATAGTTTCTTCTTTTTTATAGAATAAATAGTACATCCAACTACTTATGGAAGAGCAATTATTTTACAAACTACATTATTATCACTGTTTAAAAACAGAAAACTAGATTGTAAAAAATTCCCAACTAAGCTCACTAAATAAACCACAAATGCACCCCACACTTAATTTCTCTCCCGGCAAAGTCATGCAAGAAACAAAGCCTGGACATGGCAAAATGAATCAAATTGAATTAAGCCTCGTATGTAAGCTAATAACCCTGACCTTTCATTGAAACATGATGTTTTCCAAATCCAACATTTAGGACAATAGAGAGTTTAACATGCAATTAGATTTAGAAAACATTTGACAAATGAGATTCCTCTCCGGATAACGTGTTTCACTCATTCACTCAATAATAATATTCCTCTCCGGATAAAAAGTGTTTCACTCATTCAACTCAATAAGGGTCATATTTCGCTCTTAGCTCAACTCTAGCATACCTCATCATAGGCTTGTAACTCCTCTACATCTCCACTATTAAATGCATATGACAATCAAATCAAGGGGACTTTAAAGGATTGCGAGATGGAAAGGCTAAAATGAATGATATGGAATGCGTCAATGACCAATGCAAGAATGCTCATCCAAACATACCAAATGCAATTACACTTAATAAATAAATAATGACTAAAACCACATGTTATTGTTTTATTTTTTTCATGCCTTTGGCATATATAGCACTTTGTGACTTTAATAAATTACAGTACAAGGTATATGCAAATTACACTTTGTGCACTTTGGCATATATAGCACTTTGTGCCTTTAATAAATTACTTTACTTTCCATGTGGCAAGCTCTTTGAGCAATTTAATAAATTACAGTACAGGGTATTTGCAAATGACATGCTATGAATGCACATTCTAACATTGGTCAAGGTGGAAAAAAGGAAAGTGGATGGCCCAAAGGGGTTAGCAAAGGATATTAGTGTTTGAGCTCAAGTGTTTGAGTCATGAGGGATTAGAAATGAATGCCCCTATCATTTTCAAATGTCATATGCTATGCAGAGGAAAGACAAGTTCTAGGAAGTAGCTTGGAAGTTGGCTCACTCTCTTTTCGGTTGGAGGCTAATTCTCACGACAAGTTTTACTCATTTGGCAAAGCTCTCTAAGAAAAAATTGCATGGAAAACTAACCATCATCATAAAGTTGGAGATTTCAAACATCATGCTTCAATTACTAAGCCAAAGTCAGTAACATACTAAAACAGAGTTCAAAGTTTGTATAAAAAAAAAGAGTTCAAAGTGATTCAAGATTCATGCCCAAACTTTCATTTCATGCAATATCATGCCATCATAGAAACAAAAATTAAGTTTCAAAAAATTTGAATTGACCCAACTAAGCACACCAATCCCCCACATTTGATCTTGCATTGTCCTAATTGTCCTCAAGTGCAGATATTTAACGCAATAAATTATTATTTTTTTTACAAAAAGAGCAAAATAGATAAGCTACAAATGAAAATAAACAATAACTAACCAACAACAATAACATAGTTTAAGTTGTGCAATGTGTATATATATAAAAAGAATAGTTTTAGACTGCAGAAATGGCTCAATAATTAATATAAATAACAAATTACTATGCAAACTAGATAAACATGAGTTAATAAATAAGATATAAATCAAGCATCTACTGTACACAATGAGTAATGGTAACATATATTTCAGCAGGGCATACATGCAAATCGATAGGGCAGTAGCACGAATACAACCGTCCAGCCAAATAGACATTTATTTACAAAACAACACACAACATAAACACGAATCCTAAATTTTTTTCCTAAAACTACAGTCCCTCCCCACACTTAAGATTTTGAAATTAAAACAAGATGCATACAAACCAAGGACTACCTAATACTAGCAATTCTCCTATGCAAAACTAGGATTAATTTTCGACCGTTCAACCATGAAAGAAATACAAGGAACAAAAACAAAAGTCAAATGTATAATATTAAACTATTAAATAGTAAACACAATATAAAAGGGAGAAAAGAAAGCATACAACCGGGCCTAGTAAGCTGCATCTTCAACTGCCAGCTCTACAAGATACTGAGTGGAAATCTTCCTTGGAAGGACTTCAAATTGGCCTGACTGGTCTCCTTCTTAACCTTCACAAGACGAAAAACAAATTCTAAATATTGAACATACACCTTTAAATGGATCAAAGAAAAGAATTTGCATGCTATGTAGTAAGATTTCAAAATCAAAACATTTAGGACCGAACAAAAAAATAGGCTAACAGATATAACGTAACAAAATGTCATCTTTTCTCTAACTTCACATTAATAAAATTCAAAATTTTCAGTTTAGTACAAACAGATCAAATTCATATACACATCAATAACACTTTCTAGCACTTAATTTTATCAAAAACTACAACCTCCAAACAGATTCATGCCATACATTAATTCTATCCTATACATAACTTCAGTTGATCAACAACACAAAACCCAAATTAACTTTTGATTCCCTAAGAAACAACAGACCTATGACTTCATTCCGCCTTTACAGACAATTTATATAGAGTCAACTACCAAAACTTTTCAATTACACAAAACAAACTACTCCGGAAACAGTAAGGGCTACTCAACAATTAATATTAAGGGGGCAGTTTCAGGACCCTAGCTACAGACTCTAAACTAGCATCCCACGAGCAATGCATATGGAGTGTAAATTAAAAAGAAAATACATTTAGTTAACTGGAAGAACAGATAGAACATGGACAGACCTTTCAAAACACAGCAAACCGTGTCATTTAGATGAGCAACTATGGTGCGGCTTCCATGTAGCAATTTTCCTGGAGTCATAAGAGGGTCTTCAAGTAACTGCACAATCCATAAGAGAATGAATACAATAAGAGAGTTGATGAAATGAAAATGAAAGAAAAAATCCCCCAGAAAGTAAGGTATTGATGAAAGTAGGAGTAATTAGCTAAACCTGAAGACCACATCAGAGACTAAAACTGACCACAACAGATTCCTGCAGTGTCAGTCCACATAAAAACGTCACCATGTCAAATAAGTTAGTGTATGGAAGAGTGACCTGCACAAAACAATTATTACAATTTATAGCTTCATCCTAATAATAATTATAAAAAGACGTGAAATTGAATTATTAAAAGGAAGGAAGGCAAAAAAAGCTGGACGTAAAAGGAGTATTGTTGTAATTTATAGCTTCGACTTTTTGTTTTATTGGCCAAAAATTCAATCACCTAATCATTTTTACCTCTGCTCAACTTCAATCACTTTATTTTTCGATTGGCTACTATATTAAATCATATAGAGCAAAACTGGAATATAGGATATGATGAGTTCCCTCTTCCTTTATGGAATGGGCTAACGGGAAAGTAAGAGACATATGAATCTATTTAATCAAATGTTACAATTTATTCAGATTATATTAAGGCAGACATTTTTTTGACTAACATATAGAAGGGAAAAATATATATTTGGGATAAAAAAAAAAGAAGGGTATTATAAATACCTGGTAAATGATCTGACAATTGAGACTGCATCAAATTCGCAGTCTACCAATAAACAACACAAGGAAGGCAGGAAGAAAAGGGCAGAGATACAAGGAGTATTAATTTGTTAGCAGTTGGGCAAGGAGTGATGGAATCGAAGTAAGGCCTGCAGAAAGGGAAAAGGGAAATGGTTGCGTGAGAAAACAAAAAACATACCCAAAAAGAAAAGGAGAAGAATCTGGATGCATAGAGAGTAGGAGTTTACAGCGTCGGACGAGTCTCATGAGGAGGAAACCCTGGAAGCTAAGCTAGAAGAAGAGAGAGAGAATGAGTGTGTGGCGGCGTCGTTGGCTACAAACCCTAAGATAACATAACATGCTTGGCAGAGATTAAATTAGAGAGGGAGAGAGAGGAAGCTTGAGGGAAGAAAGAGTGATTGAGAGTGATGGAAATAGGAGTGTATATATATAACTGGAAGAAAAGAAAAAGGAGATGAGAGTCGGTTGAAGCGGTGAATGAAGGAACTAGGAAGGTTGAGGAAACAAAATAGGAAAGTAGTGAGAGTGAGACTGTGAGAGTGAGAGTGTAACATAAATAAATTTCTTCCTTACCTTTCCAAGTTACAATACATAGTCAATGTTAATTCCCACGAAAACATAACTTCATTTCTTTTTAACTTACAACTTCTAATATCATTTCTTAAACCCTCATGAATCCAAATCCTACTCAATAACATTCAAATATAACCAAATATCTTTATTCAGCTCATATAAGTCATTATTCTTACTCAATAAAACCAACTTGCAATATTTTATCCTTCCACATCACCTAAACATTCCAACTCTCATCTCATCATCGCAACCTAAACCACACAAGTCCAAAGGATTCCCAAATCATTTATTATCTTAAGTCCTCAATTATCCACATCCAACATCAACAAATCAATCCCTACTTCATTCCAATTGTCCTTCCACAAATCATCATCAAATCCAACCCCTCCACCTAATCTAATAACAAACATAAATCTTTACTTATAATATCAATCACTTCAGCCTCACCAATATTAATTCTAACATACTATGACCTTCCAAACTTATTTATTAACCTCTAACATTACCATCATACATTTACATAACCAAAATTAACATTTGTTCAACACTTTGCTCACAATCCTTTTCCTATACACACACCCAATTAATTCCAAGATTCTAATATTACCCTCTCACCTTAGTAATCCACTACTTACCATCCATTCAACCATTAGTTCACATATCACCAAAGCACATAATCAATTTCTCATTTATGTAACACTTAATCACCAAATCTTTTCTCAAACATCAATCCAATCAATTCCACCTTTCCAATGTAATTATATAACCTTAGTAAGCATATAATAAGTACTGATTTTCCCCAATAACTCACACATCACCAAAACCCACAATTTCAAGAAACTTTAAAAAAAAACAAGAAATTCCAAAATAGCTAAGAAAACTTCTAGAAAACTCAAACACCTTCAAGAACTCTCAAATCAAATATTTGAACACACATTATTTGTGGTTTAGAGCTCCAAAGATCCCCACATAGCAAAAATCCTAACTTCAAGGAATCCCAAGTGTCACCAAAAATTCACAAATGCTTCATCTCATCTAGAGAGTCAAAATGCCCCCTAAAATACTCAAATCCAAGGACTCAATTTCAATATTAAAGCACAAACATTCCAAAAATTGTAGTATGTCCAAAACCCTAACTTCAAAGAGGCAAAATTTCAAAAAATCAACTTCATAAAAATCAAAGAACAAGCTTACGGAGTTCGGAAACAAAGGGATGGTCTTTACCTCCACCGGCCACCGTCCAGGACGCCGGAAAACTGGGCTTCAAGTGGCTGGCCGAGCTGGGCAGCAAGGAGAAAGAAGAAATGAAGAGAGTGAAGATGAAAGGGAAGAAATGACATGCAAAAACTCAAAGAAACAACAGCCTACCTATAATCATCGTCGGCCGCCCCTCATTGCCACAAAAACCCGCCGGAAAAACTCAAACTTCGCCGGAAAAAGAAGAAAACCCGCCGTCACCGGAGAAGAAGGACGAAATAGAAAGTGAGGGAGAGAAGTGAGGAAGGAGGAATGGTTTGATGGTGGTGGTGGTGGGGCCGGCGCCGCCGCGCGCGCCTTCGATCGGCCAGAGAGGAAGAGAAATCGAAGGTGAGAAAATGAAGGAGATGGAGAAATGGAGGGGGTCCGTCGGTTTTGGTGTTATAAGGGGGAGAAGGCTCTGTTTGGTTTGGTGTAATAAGGGTGGCATATGATAATTTGTAACCCAAACTTGCCATAGTGTACTCTTTTAATTCTAAAACCATTTAAACCAGCCTCCCATCTTTTTAAACTTCAAAATATTTTTAGCTTTATCACTCCCTCATATTTCAAACTCTTCATTTCTTAATTAATTATATGCACATTAATTACTCAAAATTTCCAAAAATATCCCAAAAATTCTTAAAAATTCCAAAATTTCCCAAAACACTCTCTAATCCTGAATTAAATTTTTCAGGATGTTACATGTGATTAGGGAAAGGGCTTTATGGGCTTTTTGGCGGGAACTTAGGAGAGGATTAGGAAAGTTTCCATGTGATTAGGAAGTTTCCATTGCGTGCATGTTAAGCAGCATTTAAGTTTTTAAACCAATCAGTTAGACACGCTTAAGACTTAAGTGCAATTCTAAATAACCTGACAACCAGTACTATGCCCAAGCAGTACCACGCCTTCAGAATCTTCTTTATTAATTAAATAATTTATCAGCTGATCCAGCTCCTTGGCATCCTTCAGCAGGAATTCAAAAAGATACCATCTTAATTCCAGCATCATGAAGTTGATTTAGTTAATAAGATGGATATATTGGCAACACACTTTCAGGTATCCAGAGAATCACAGCCATTAAAACTGAGAATATGGATATAAAATGGCCAATAGCGATAATAAAGATCCAAATTGGAGAATAACAAAGTATTGTAAAATACCTCAGGTCACATTCATCGAAGACCGACAGGCCATTTGAAACATTCAAAAATTAAGATAAACATAACAGAAAAAAGGTGATTTCGTGGATAATAAATATTGTGTTTTTGAATTAAAAAAGTAATAAAAAGGTTGTTTGACATCAAATACCGATAGCATACATAATTTATAATGTCTTTTCATTGCAAGGTTATAGTTTCAAATGCCAAAGAACACAGTCCTGAAAGACCACATGAGTTGATGAAAGTAGGAGTAATTAGGTAAACCTGAAGAGCACATGAGTGACTAAAACTGACCACAAAGAACACAGTCCTGAAAGACAAGTTCAACATACTTTAGAGTCTAGAGAATACTTTGATCAGAACGTTCAGAGGGTAAAATCTTTCACAAAAAAATTTGCAGTAACTCAAAAAGACCAGAATTTAGGCTTATATTACTCAACAGGCAAATGAGCATAACATGTTTACAGAAATTTGTTTGTAGAGTACTATTAAGGAACTAACTGCTTACTTGTTGCAAGCTGGAGGTGCCGTATGCACTATATGATGATGACATAAGAAATTGAACTAGAGACCGTTTCTCACGGTCCAGAGCAATTGCTAGAGGTTCCAATATCTGAAGAAGACAAAGAATGTAAGTCCCAAGAACACTTTTCAACAACACAAGAAAATTAGTTGAACACATAGAAGTATGTTAAAGTTTGGCATGGCATGATATTCAAGAGAAACATTGTTAAATAAAAATATGACTGAACAACACCTCCTATTGAAGTAGGATACCTAGGTAGCTTTCTTTTCTCTTCGATCCTCACCAAAATCTGTCTCTCATCAGGCACAAAACAAAAGCAAGAAAATGTCAAGTTTCGTTCAACTAAACAGAAATGGGGAATTCAAAAAAGAAAACTAAAAATCAACCCAAAAAACAAAGCGACAGAACTAAGGACTGAAATACCTTTCATTAGTTTCAGAGGTCAAGCCAAGAGCCTCCAATTCCTCAAAACAAAAAAAAAATTGTATTGTGCATTTAGATTGTTACGTATTGAAGAGTGCGATTATATTGCACGAGAGTTGATGAAATGAAAATGAAAGACCACATGAGTTGATGAAAGTAGGAGTAATTAGGTAAACCTGAAGAGCACATGAGTGACTAAAACTGACCACAACAGAACAGATTCCTACAGTGTCCGTCCACATCAAAACGTCACCATGTCAAATAAGTTGGTGCATGGAAGAGTGACCTGCACAAAACACTTATTATATTTTATGGCTTCATCCTAATAGTAGTAATTATAAAATGACGTAAATTGAATTATTAATTAAAAGGAAGGAACGGAAAAAAAAGGTGGACGTAAAAGGAGTACGTATGTGTACTTGAGCTTCAGGCAAAGAATGAAACCGAAAAGGGAAAATCTGGATTCGCTATCCTCAGATTTTCTTCCCTTAATTTAAGGATGCACTCCACAATCTCAATTCCATCTCCCACTCTGAAGAAAACCATCAAATCTGTTATTAATCAGGCAAAGAATTTATGCAGCATGCTTATAAAAAAAATGAATTAGACCATTGTGGAAATTGGAATAGCATACGCATGACAAACCTAAGATTAATCAACCAATTTCATAGAGAATCGAAAGACCTGCACATAAAACAACCCATAAGTGACGAAAAGATTGCATCAAATCAAATTCCTCTTAAAAATAATAACAATAATAATATGACCTGCCTAGCTAAACCAATAGATTAGAAACTCCTAATGGCCAAACGGTGTCATGGCCCAGTCACACAGAAAACACTAATAGCAATACAAAAAATCAGATGTCCCAAGTTACAAATAGAATGATTAACCCACAGCCTTCTGTTGTGGTGCCTTTGGAAAATACAATTCTGTAGTAATAAATTTAAAATGCAAGGAAATGCCCAAACTTCTAATAAAATAACAGTTAAGTTTATTAATAATAATAAGCTGAAAGCATGAATTTAATTAACACTAATGATATTCCTGATCTTGTAAGCTATTTATGCAGTGTCCTGCTTAATATGTCCTGCTTAATATATATTACTGATCTGCACACAAAACCTTGACACCCAACAGAAAAGAACTTATACACTGCTGATTTAACAAAATATTAATTAAGATATGAGGGAGATTGAAACTAGAAGAGAGAAAGTTGAGAGGAGTTGATGTACCTTCTGAACATACTTCAAAGAGAAGCAGCCTTTCTACCTCGTTTTAATCACCACTTCAACAAATTAAGCTCAAACAGCTCTGGATAACATTCTGAAAGCAACTAGATAAAAAATAGTTATGCATATATTCCAATTGCGAGAATAGAGAACAGCTAAAATTTATGGTTTGATGAATACAGAAATTTAAAGCACAACCTGCGAGGGAATGAACATTCTAACAATCTCCACAATTCTGAATGCAGTGTAGGTGTCATTTTCAGTTACAGCATCCAGGTTCCAGCCCCTGACATAACAGCATATTAACTCCAGTAGTACATGAAATCAAAATGAGATAAACGGCAGGCGGGAATTCACATAGCAGGATCACCTTTCAGCTGCTTCTCTCCTCAGTCCTTTCATGTGGCATTCAATTGAAGCACATGCAGCTTGGACATCTATATTTTTCTGACAAAGTTCCTTCCATTGTGTAGACAAAGCATGAAGCTTATGCAGTATTTTAATTTGTTGGTATTGGCATTAAAGGTCGCCCATGAGGAAGCCATTGGCAAGCCAGAGACTTCAGGTGCCCAAAAGAAAGAGCAGATGAATCACAAGGCACTGGAAAAACAAGCAAATGAAGTCAGCTCACACAAACTTTAAAATTCAACCAAAAATATCCTTCTAGATTAATCACAACCAGAATTATCACAACTATATGCTCAAATAACAGCATCTCAAACATAATTCAGTGAAACCATTGCAAAAAATAAATTAAGTGAGGCTTCTATAACAGGGGCTCAATGAACTTTTAAGTTGTCAAAGGATTCATAAGACAAACAAAATGGCATGAATAATAAATAAAAAGGGACTGTTAAGTAAAAAGGGACTTGATAAGCAAAATAATAGAAATTAAATACATAAATTATTTACTAAATAACAATAGCAAGCATGTAACTCATGAATGGAAATTCTATAAAAAATGGTAAAATAATGATATAATAAAATAAAACAAACAATCAAGTTCGGACATCCATTAATTATTTCTAAGAGAACTATCATTCATGCAAACTATTAAAAAATGATGTGCAATAGCAAAATAAAATCATACTCCAATAGACACAACACTTGAACCAAATTGGGGCGTCCATCATAATACAAAGGAAAGGAAGGTAGTATCATAATAAACAATATGGATAATAAGCTATTAAAAATAGAGTAAAAAGTACATGTATGATCAAACAAGGCTTAATTAACACTATATATAATTTAGTATCAAAAAACAGTTCCTTCTTTTTTATAGAATAAATAGTTCATCCTACTACTTATGGAAGAGGAATTATTTTACCAACTACATCATTATCATTTTTCAAAAACAGAATACTAGATTGTAAAAAATTCCCAACTAAGCTCACTAAATAAACCACAAATGCACACTATTAAACACTCAAAAATATGTCTAATCAAACACCCCACACTTAATTTTTGATCTACGGGCAAAGTCATGCAAGAAACAAAGCTAAGACATGGCATAATGAATCAAATTGAACTAAGCCTGGTATGTAGGCTAATAACCCTGACCTTTCGTTGACACATGATGTTTTCCAAATCCAACATTTAGGACAATAGAGAGTTTAACATGCAATTAGATTTAGAAAACATTTGACATATGAGATTCCTCTCCGGATAATGTGTTTCACTCATTCCCTCAATAATGATATTCCTCTCCAGATAAAAAGTGTTTCACTCATTCACTCAATAAGGGTCATATTTCGCTCTTGGCTCAACTCTAGCATACCTCACCATAGGCTTGTAACTCCTCTACATCTCCACTATTAAATGCATATGACAATCAAATCAAGGGGACTTTAAAGGGTTGCGAGATGGAAAGGCGAAAATGAATTATATGGAATGCGTCAATGACCAATGCAAGAATGCTCATCCAAACATACCAAATGCAATTACACTTAATAAATAAATAATGACTAAAACCACATGTTATTGTTTTCTTTTTTTCATGCCTTTGGCATATATAGCACTTTGTGCCTTTAATAAATTACAGTACAAGGTATATGCAAATTACACTTTGTGCACTTTGGCATAAATAGCACTTTGTGCCTTTAATAAATTACTTTACTTTCCATGTGGCAAGCTCTTTGAGCAATTTAATAAATTAGAGTACAAGGTATTTGCAAATGACATGCTATGAATGCACATTCTAACATTGGTCAAGGTGGAAAAAAGGAAAGTGGATGGCCCAAAGGGGTTAGCAAAGGATATTAGTGTTTGAGCTCAAGTGTTTGGGTCATGAGGGATTAGAAATGAATGCCCCTATCATTTTCAAATGTCATATGCTATGCAGAGGAGAGATAAGTTCAAGGAAGTCGCTTAGAAGTTGGCTCACTCTCTTTTCGGTTGGAGGCTAATTCTCACGACAAGTTTTACTCATTTGGCAAAGCTCTCTAAGAAAAATTGCATGGAAAACTAACCATCATCATAAAGTTGGAGATTTCAAACATCATGCTTCAATTAATAAGCCAAAGTCAGTAACTTACATACTAAAACCGAGTTCAAAGTTTGTATAAAAAAAAAGAGTTCAAAGTGATTCAAGATTCATGCCCAAACATCCATTTCATGCAAAGTCATGCCATGATAGAAACAAAAATTAAGTTGCAAAAAATTTGAATTGACCCAATTAAGCACAACAATCCCCCATATTTGATCTTGCATTGTCCTAATTGTCCTCAAGTGCAGATATTTAACGAAATAAATTATTTTTTTTTTACAAAAAGAGAAAAATAGATAAGCTACAAAGGAAAATAAACAATAACTAACCAACAAACAGCAATAACATAGTTTAAGCTGTGCAATGTATATATATAAAAAAAAACGTTTTAGCCAGCAGAAAATGGCTTAATAATTAATGTAAATAACAAAGTACTATGCAAACTAGATAAACATGAGTTAATAAATAAGATATAAATCAAGCATGTACTGTACACAATGAGTAATGGTAACATATATTTCAGCAGGGCATACATGCAAATCGATAGGGCTGTAGCACAAATACAACACTCCAGCCAAATAGACATTTATTTACAAAACAACACAACATGAACACAAATCCTAAATTTTTTTCCTAAAACTACAGTCCCTCCCCACACACACAAGGAACACAAGGATTAATTTTCGACCATTCAACCAAGAAAGAAATACAAGGAACACACACAAAAGTCAAATGTATAATATTAAACTATTAAATAGTAAACACAATATAAAAGGGAGAAAAGAAAGCATACAACCGGGCCTAGTAAGCTGCATCTTCAACTGCCAGCTCTACAAGATACTGAGTGGAAATCTTCCTTGGAAGGACTTCAAATTGGCCTGACTGGTCTCCTTCTTAACCTTCACAAGACGAAAAACAAATTCTACATATTGAACATACACCTTTAAATGGATCAAGGAAAAGAATTTGCATGCTATGTAGTAAGATTTCAAAATCAAAACATGTAGGACCGAACAAAAAAATAGGCTAACAGATATAACGTAAGAAAATGTCATCTTTTCTCAAACTTCACATTAATAAAATTCGAAATTTTCAGTTTAGTACAAACAAATCAAATTCATATAAACATCAATAATACTTTCTAGCACTTAATTTTATCAAAAACTGCAACCTCCAAACAGATTCATGCCATACATTAATTCTATTCTATACATAACTTCAGTTGATCAACAACACAAAACCCAAATTAACTTTTGATTCACTAAGAAACAACAGACCTATGACTTCATTCCGCCTTTACAGACAATTTATATACAGTCAACAACCAAAATTTTCAATTACACAACAAACTACTCAGGAAACATTAAGGGCTACTCAACAATTAATATTAAGGGGGCAGTTTCAGGACCCTAGCTACAGACTCTAAACTAGCATCCCACAAGCAATGCATATGGAGTGTAAATTAAAAAGGAAACACATTTAGTTAACTGAAAGAACAGATAGAACATCGACAGACCTCTCAAAACGCAGCAAACCATGTCATTTAGATGAGCAACTATGGTGCGGCTTCCATGTAGCATATTTCCTGGAGCCATTAGAGGGTCTTCAAGTAACAGCACAATCCATAAGAGAATGAATAGAATAAACAAAGGCAGGTTCAGAAGCACACACGGAGAGGATACCTGAGAGAAGTGAGAAGGTCAAGCCAAGAGCCTCCAATTCCTTAAAACAAAAAAAAATTGTATCGTGCGTTTAGATTGTTATGTATTGATGATTGAGATTTCATTGCACAAGAGAGTTGATGAAATGAAAATGAAAGAAAAAATCCCCCAGAAAGTAAGATGATGAAAGTACGAGTAATTAGCTAAACCTGAAGACCACATGAGTGACTAAAACTGACCACAACAGATTCCTGCAGTATGCGTCCACATCAAAACGTCACCATGTCAAATAAGTTAGTGCATGGAAGAGTGACCTGCACAAAACAATTATTATAATTTATGGCTTCACCCTAATAATAATTATAAAAAGACATGAAATCGAATTATTATAAAGAAGGAAGGGAAAAAAAAGCTGGACGTAAAAGGAGTATTATTATAATTTATAGCTTCGACTTTTTGTTTTATTGGCCAAAATAATCATTTTATTCAATTACCTAATCATTTTTACCTCCGCTCAACTTCAATCACTTTATTTTTCGATTGGCCATTAAATTAAATCATATAAAGCAAGACTGGAATATAGGATATGATGAGTTCTATTTAATGGGCTTACGGGAAAGTGATAGACATATGAATCTATTTAATCATATGTTAAAATTTATTCAGATTATATTGAGGCAGACATTTTTTTACTAACATATAGAAGGGAAAAATATATATTTGGGATAAAAAAGTAGGGTATTATAAATACTTGGTGAATATGCTTAAAAGATCTGACAATAAACAACAAAAGGAAGGCGGTAAGAAAAGGAGTATTAATTTGTTGTTGAGCTGGAGCAGTTGGCCAAGGAGTATAATGTTTGAGAGCAAGTGAAGGATGAATGAGATATCTATTAAATATAAGCAGTAACATGAGCAGATGTCTGAGAGAAATGAAAATACCTGAGATAAAAGCTTAGCAAGATATTCAGATCCCATTTTGGAAGCGAGATGTCCATATTCAGGGCTTGTCTCAAAATATTCACGTTCCTTTCTACAAGCAACCATCATATCAACATTTTTATTAATATCAGCTTGTGAACGGTTGACAATTGCAACCCATGGATGCTGCAGCCGGTATTGCCTTCCTTCAAGTACCTTGAGCTTCAAGGAATAGAACACATCAATGATCATCTTCAAACTTAAGTCTAAGAAGCATGGACATTGAGATAGATGTGTGCCACCATGAAATACAAATGCAATGACATGACAGAAATATGCTAATTCTTGGTGAAACTTGAGGTTTTGATAAGATGATCAGATATGTATTTGATTAGTACAGAGGAAGAGTAAGGAAACTAAAATGATATTATTATTGTACTCTTTAATTCTTCGTTAAAATTTTGTCACTCCTTAAGCTCTCCATATTTTCTGAAACAAACGAAAGGCATGAAAAATCTTCAAAAACTCAAACCAAACAGTGTCTTAAATACACGGAATGAACTGAGCATGAAGTGATTTTATCGAGCACCAAAACTGAACTTAACCATGAAATTATTTACATACATCAACGGCATTGGTTCCTTTGTCCATAAGATCCAGTTTTCTAACCACTCCAAATGTTCTTTCACCGGAAACAAAAATGGTGAGATTTTTTACTTTTCTTAATTAACATTGGCAGGAAGAAACAAAATGAAATAACAATTATTAATGCAAGCACAGTATCTAACCCAATATATAAAACAAGCATACCTGTAGGATCAACTTCTTTAGCAAGTTTTATAGCATCTGATGTAGCAATATCTTGGTTTGCTGGAGAAATAACCAATATGATGCAGTTTGGCTTCACAACCCAATAAAACCAAGTTAGGTTATGATAAGAATTGATGTAGAATGAATTTAGGAATCTTTTAAAATTGTTATACAAAACATATATCAAGAATGTAATTAAATTACCTTTTCAACATAGGAATGGACCATGTTTTCAATATCTTCAACTATAGTTTCTGATTGTCCCTCTGTTAAGTTGCCAAGATACATTTATCCATTAGGCAAACTGATAAATATTATTGAGGGAAAATAATCAGAAACACGTTAACAATTACCTACTGCAACCTTCGTCAATCCAGGAAGATCTATGAGGGTTAAATTTACAACTGCAGATAAAAGTCATGACAAATCATCAAACACTTAAGATTGGAAAAACACAAAGATCCTAATTTGATATAGTGATATCAAGTGTATTACTTCAAATCAAATATGATATAGTGCTCCTAGTAGAGGTATTTTCTTTCACAAAGTTCAACCATCGTTCTTGCTTAGAGAGTAGAGTCTTTAATGCTATATGCCTCAGTCAAATTACTTGCATAACCAAACATGCTAATAAAAGTACAAACCATTTGGAGAATATATGCTGAGTTGAATTGGAATATTTGATATCTGCTTTGTCTTCCCAGTTATACGGTCTGATATTTCCTTTCTCACAGCAGCTGCATGAGCAGAAAAGGAAACGAAGCTTCATTATTCTCATGAGTCAAAAGCTCAAGTGTTCTCACTAGTGAAAAAATAAAGCAAACATTATACACATTTGAACTGATCCTTCCTTTAAATGGAATCATAAGAAAGGGAAAAGGGAAAAGGTTGGGTGACAAAACAAAAAACAAACCCTAAAAGAAAAGGAGAAGAATCTGGATGCATAGATAGTAGGAGCTTACAGCGTCGGACGAGTCTCATGAGGAGGAAACCCTGGAAGCTAAGGTAGAAGAAGAGAGAGAGAATGAGTGTGTGGCGTCCTCGTCGGCTACAAACCCTAAGATAACATAACAACGTGGTTGGCAGAGAGGGAGAGAGGAGAATTTGAAAGGAAGGGTGTGAAGGTTGAGGGAAGAAAGAGTGATTGAGAGTGATGGAAATAGGAGGAAGTAGAAGAGAAAGGAGGAGAAGATGAGAGTCGGTGGAAGCGGTGAATGAAGGAACTAGGAAGGTTGAGGAAACAAAATAGGAAAGTAGTGAGAGTGAGACTGTGAGAGTGAGAGTGAGACTGAGTGGGAAAGGGCTTTATGGGGTTTTTGGCGGGAACTTGGGAGAGGATTAGGAAAGTTTCCTTGTGATTAGGAAAGTTTCCTTTGCGTGCATGTTAAGCAGCCTTTAATTTTTTAAACCATTCAGTTAGACGCGCCCCTTCCTCGCCATTTTATTTTATTTTATTTCCAAAATATTGCGTATGTTAATCATTTCATTTTCTTCTAAATATAATTTGGAACTTTTGTTTTGTCTATTTTCATTAACTATTTTCACTTAAAACAAAACAGAGATATAAAGAATAAAAAAGCTATAGTTAAAATAAACTAATTGAATTTCTTCTTATTTTTTCATTAGTTTGAATAAGATCCCCTTGACTTAATTAATTATTTATTTATTGAGGGTACAAAGTCAAATTGTAAATCTAAAAATTTCGAAATAAAAACAGAAATTACATTCATTTTAAATTTATAAATAAAGGGAAACCATTCAACTTGAGATGTGATGAGATCCATTTTCTCTTCTTTGAGAGGGATTTGTTGGAAACTAACAAACTTCTGAACTATGTTTAATCAAAATTTATTCAACCTATGTATAAAAAAAATTATTCAAACAAATTAGCCTAAGCACATTTCAATCATTATTTAAATTTTAGAACTCCAAACGAAAATTGTACTAGTCATTGAGCCATCTTTATAAAATAAAATGTCCATTTATCAGCCACATTATCATCATTACTATGTCCATCTTTATAAACGAAAATTGTACTAGTCATTGAGCCATCTTTGTTCTAATTGTTGAAATAATCATTTTATTCAATAACCTAATCATTTTTACCTCCCCTCAACTTCAATCACTTTATTTTTAGATTGGCCATTAAATTAAATTATATAAAGCAAAATTAGAATATAGCATATGACGAGTTCCCACTTCCTTTATGTGATGGGCATATGGGAAAGTGAAAAACACATTAATCTATTAAATCAAATGTTACTATTTATTCAAATTAGTTAACATATAGAAGGGTTTCGGATGAAAAAATAGAAGGGTATATTAAAAATACCTGGTGAATATGCTTAAAAGATTTGGGAATTGTAGACTATTTGGGAGTTAAAAAAATATATGATGATAAAAGAAAATTTCTACTTTGACCTGAGGATTTATGTTTATGAATGAACTTCAGAAGAATAAGTAAGCCGGAAATGATTGAAAGGTTTATATCTGTAAATTTTAATTAATGTCAAAAAAAGGGACTTGCGAACTGATCTTATTTTTATGCCAAAAAAAAATTGATCTTATTTTGGATGTTTAGAATAAAAATATGATGAATGATGTTATGTTACTAGAAATTTATTGTTTAATCTAAGACTCTAGAACTAAATCAGAGCTAAATAGTTTTTAAACATTGTAAGGAGATCGTTAATTGTTAGAGTGAGTCTATGGGGTCTACAGGTCAGATTTTTACTACTAAAACTTCATGAAACTGAATCCCTTGCTTTGCGTGTTGTCAAATATGGTGATTAAGTTTTATTGCATACTGAAATCAATATTAGCTAAGATTTGAACAAAAAAAGAAATTAATATTAGTTAAGTAGTGAAGTTCTGGTGTGTGGTGTTTAAGTTTGAGTGGATATGTGTTCAATTTTCAAACTGATCATCGTCTTATTACTCCGCTCTTCGCTGAAGCGAAATCAGCTATTAAAAGTTCCCAGGAATTGAAATCAAGATTGATCAATGTGATTACATGATTTGGATATCCCTAGTTATTGTGTAATTAAATATATGGCTGGTGGTTGTTGGTGAGGTTTGAACTCCTATTGTGTTTTATGTAATAAGGCTTGAGGAATGATTTTATGATTTAAAACCGATTCCAATATTTGGATGTGTATTGGGTCGAATCTTACAATCAGATAAAAAGGGAAGCCTGTTTGGACTATTAAATCATTGGTGCATGTTCTGAATGAGGCTTTATGGTGTATGGGTTTTCAATTTTTATGCCATAACTAAGTGGAATGATTTATATATAGCAGTTGTAAGTGTTTAAGCATCCGTGTGTACTCGATTGCAATGATATTAAAAGTTGTTAAAGTAATGGACAAACATGCCTATTAATTAATGAAAGTATAAAATAAGTTGTTGGCTTAGTAATTTAAAATGTTATATAGGATTTTTTAAGTATTCGGATAAGCCTAAGGAAGTATAAAATGATTCGAAGGGTAAATGTGTTATAAATTCTTGCATTTGGATTTTCATTGAGTTATATGAAAATGGGATGTTTTGGGTGGATAGGCTCTAATTATCGTGATGTGGAATTTCGGGCAAAACTGTGTTATTATTCTGGTTTAGAATAAAATTGGAATGAGGATATAAATTTATAGTCAAAGTTGCTAGTATTACCATCACTGCTAAATAATTAAATATATTGGGGGTCTTATTAGCTTTGAATAAATCTTTGATTTTCTGATGGGAAACAGAACAAGAGAGGTGAAGTAGTTGTTTGAGACTTTGAGGATAAAGAAAGAGTTATTGTTATAAAAAAAAAAAAGAGTTATTGGCTTATTATGTAGTCCCGCCATCCCGAACTATAATGCTTGCCAAAGCTATCGACCTCTTGCTTAAGAAAGTAAGTACAAATTAAAGGTTTAAGTTTGCAAATTTTATAGAAATTATAGGAGACCATTCTTGTGTTATTGTTTCTAAGTTGAGATTGATGTTAAAATAAAGGATAATGAGATTTTGCATATGAGAAAAAATATAAAGTTTAAAATCCATTATCTTGAATTGAATATTAAGTGCAAAGAATTCATATATGTTGAGATCAAATTGGCATAGTGGTTGAATAAATGTTGAGATCAAATTGGCACAGTGGTTGAATAGCCTTGATATGGGTTAAATTAACTTCATCGAGCGGTGAAATTATTATTTATTTATCCAATCACAATTAAGAGCTTTGTAGGGACTAAGTTCTTAAGTTGTGACTTATGACACTTGATTAGTTAGTTACTAGTTATGTGTGTGTGATAATATTGTTTGTACGCGTTAACTCTCTACATTGAGCATCAGGCCAGGAAAAAGTTACAATAATTATTGGGTGACTTTAAAGAGGTGGCCACTTCTTTGTCTTCAACTTTGTGTGATAGTTGTGATTTTGGAACTTGGGCTATCAAATACTGTATTAAATGGGTAACTATGATTTTTATTCCGTAATCAAATACTTCGTTTATTTTCATGATACTTTTTTCAAAGCCTTAAAAGAGAATGATCAAACTTCATTTCTAGCTATTGAGTATGGAGAGACAATTGATGAAAAAAAATCAATCAATCAATTACTTTGTAACTTAGAAATATTTTAAAAACTCTCATAATCCATCAAACAATAGTTCATATTTCGATCGATTGTGATCAATCCATTAGCAAAATAGCCATCAATCGATTGATATACTCTTAGTTTAATTGAATATTGACATTTCTATCAAGTGATGCAAGTAAAACTTTTATACAAATTGTGAAAACTCAAAAGGCAATAGATTAAACTAAGAAAAGCAATCAATAGACACCTTAAGCCATCCATTAATAAACTTGGAAAATTCAAATCTGGAAAGAGAGAACTAGAACACATTAGGCAAAGCAGTTGGAGTAATTTTAATAGATGATCATTACATCATTTACTTCATCTCTACTCACAATGGCAAGAACCTAGAAGCTTCAACAGGAAAAAGCTTCCATGGGCAAAATTATATTAGACCTATATAAACATTTCAAACTGCAACTGAAAAATGTTGTAAGTATTTTTTGTTCATATGATGAGGTAATATTATTAAGCAACGCCAACCTTAAAATACAATTAATAAAATAGGTTTGATTATATTTATTGTATATTCGATATCAAATGTAAGTATTTATTTTATCTAAAATTTTAAGGCAATCAATCAGGAAAACCACAACAATGTTATCAATTTTTTCAATGAAAATTACAAAACTACAAACTGATTTAAGTTATTTACTTATACACACATATACATACAAATCAACATTTAAATCATTTAATTATACCATATTATAAATACATTTCATTTAACCAATTCAATAATAGAGAGGGAGGGAGGGAGGGTGATGGTGGAGAGAGAGAAAAAAATCAAAGAAACAATTGAGATATATGGAGAAAATATATATGAAGAATTAATTGGGGAAGAATTTATAATCTTTTATTTTAACAAACTACATATTATTTTTTAAAAGTCCAAACCAGCAAAAGAAAAATAAATAGTTTTATATAGGAAAAAACTTAGATCCAGTACTTGATGTACCAGTATCCAATCAAAATTTGACACATGTGCAAACTTTCCTACACCCACCACACCACATCTTTCTCCCCCTAACTTCATTCACATCTCTCTCACTTTCTCTCATGTCTCTCTCTCCGCTCCACCCATTCTCCATGGCCGACCACCGTCTCCTCCCCCTCCACGGCCGGCCGACCACCGTCTCCTCCCTCCCTCCACGGCAGACCACCGCTCTCTCCTCCCTCCCTCCATGGCCGACCACCTCTCTCTCTCATCCCTCCCTCCATGGCCGACCACCTCTCTCTCTCATCCCTCCCTCCATGGCTGACGGATGGTTGAGCGGCAACGTCGAATGTGTGGTGGCCAGCCGTGGGTGATGTGGAGGTGGTGGAGAAGCTTCAGTTTGTGAGGCTGAGATCAAAGAAGTTGTGGGTTGGGGCGCTGTGGAGGAACGGTGGTGGACCGGTGAAGGTACGACGGTGGTCGGCCATGGAGGGAGGGAGGGTCGACCATGGAGGGAGGGTCTGAACACATTGTTTGGGGGAGGGGGCTGGAGTAAGATGGGTGTGGTAGAGGAGAGAGAAGGCAGGGGAGAGAGATATGGTGTGGTGGGTGTAGGAAAGTTTGCACATGTGTCAAATTTTGATTGAATACTGGATGTACTATACATCAAGTACTGGACCTAAGTTTTTTCCTTTTATATATTAGTTATCGACAACTAGTTTGTTAGGTCTAAATGCAATAAAAATGAAAAACAAAATAAAAATACCTTTTACAAGGTTAAAATTTATTAACTCTGATACCAAGTCTAGCGAGTCAAGTAGCAGAGACTCATCATCATGTTAATAATATAATTGATACTCTATTACAATAAGCAGTTTTTATTATACCGTTGAGCAAAGAAGAAGAAGAAGAAGAAATTCTTCACTATCAGCAAAGAAGAAGAAGAAGATGGTGGGTGAGGATGGAAGAAGAAGTAGGAGTAGTGATATGAGGAGACAGAGAGAAGTGGAGAGAGTGGCGGGAGAGGAAAGGGTTAGCGATTTGAAGGGAAAGAAGGAGGAGTGTCTTCTTTTCTTTTTGAGGTGAAGAGAGACAAAACAAAAGAAGACTTTCCTAATAACACTAAGCTAACAAAACAAAAGGGCAACTTTCCTAATCAAATGATTAACGTTAAAAACAAAACTTTCCTAATCAACAACAAAACAAGAAAGCGTTTTCTAATTCCTATCTCACCTTATACTCCCGCTCCCGCTCCACTAACTTTTTATTTTTTTTCATCACAAATTTTTTAGATATATATGTAATAAATAATATAAAAATTTGGTCAACTGATTGATACACAATACAATCCACATTCCACAGGACGAGTCCAATTCACTTAATATTTTTTTTTCTATTTTACCTCTTTTTAAAATTAAGATTTATTAGTAATTACTACCGATGTTGGCTTAATGGAAAGAATTTTGCTGGCTTAAACATGAGAATATAAATTAGAGTATAACGGATACAAAATAAAATATGTTTGATAGAATTATGTTCAATTATACCTGATGACTCTGTTCGAGTATGACCTAATTAGTGTAATCATATTTATTTTTACTATATTCAGTATAAAATATAATCCCAGTGTTTCGAATTATAAGGCAACTTTGACTTTTTTGGATAAATTATAAATACAAAATTAATCAATTTAAAGTTTCTATAATTATCTTTAATCTTCAAAACTAATTTATTCTTTTTATAAACTAATATATAATCTAATTATATGAGACATATGTTATAATTTAATGGCTTAATTTACTTCCTAAATTTCACTAAAAATTCAAAGGGGTCTTATATTAATTAGGATCGGAGGGAATACTTGAAAAATGAAAAAAATAATAAATCAAACCTGAAAACAATTCCTAAATTAATGACCTAGCAGCAGATTATTATTTTTTTAACTAAATGATTGTCCTTCCATGGTCATCAGTAGGACTTCTTATGATCCACCGGATCACCACTAAGTCCAATCAAATTCAGTCCACTTACTCTTAATTAAACCACGTTTAACTTGATAAATAATCAAGTAAAATATTACACTTTATTTTTGTTTAAAAATAGGCAAAACCAATATTGTCAATAATTCATGCTTTGTGCGTGAGTGATATTTTTCAATTCCCTTGGAGGATTCGGTAATTTTGATCATTTCATACGCCTGCTCGTTCAGCTTTCGATGCATGAGTTGGGTTCAATGATGTGTGTAATCTAATGGCTTGAGTGACATGTATTCCCGTCCCTTAAATAAGTGATTGAGGCTTGGAGGTTCAACTCCGAACCAACTCTTATAAATAGAGTAAACCCACAAAACAGTTGTATGTCTTTTATATAAGACTTCGATTTAGTAAGGGTTTAATGTCATTTGACACGTGGGTGGGGATACTCTTCGGAAATAACAAAAAAATATCATGGAATAATGATTATAATTATATGGATTGGCGCTACTTTTTATGGATATTTAACTAGATCTTTTTCAACTTTTCATTCTAATATTTGTACATCATCGTGAAATAGAAAAATATAAAATTGGCCAAGCTTGTGCAATACAATGCTAAGGCATATCATAATCAAAAAGAAAAATATAAAATTATTTTCATTAGTCTACAATCTTATAGTGTGTGCCATTAAAAACGTTTCTATGGTCGCCACCAAGTAGACCACACATGATTGAGCTGAATTATAAATTTGCTAATATGTAGAGCATAAGACAATATTTTTGAAATCACACTAAATTATGTCAAAGCGACCATTTCCCATTTCTTAACAGACACATACACACATATACACACTCCCTCCTTTATAAATCTAAGATTACTATCAAATTTCAATTTATTCCTAAGTATAAAACCACTTTAAATTTGTTCTCGATTTTTTCTAAATTAATTCTAATGATACTTATCCACTGTGAACAAATAAAAGAGGGAGAGTGGAATAGCTAACTCAACTAATAACATGATTAATCTAATCAAATTAATTAATATTGTCTTATATTTATAAGCAAATGGAGTAGTAACTTATACGGTTATACCAAATTTATTTTTACCAGAATTATGGCTAGTAAACTAATTCAAATCCTTATTAGAATACATGGTAATAATGAACTAATTGAGTGATGAAAGGATTTAACATTCAACTTCCCACGACAAGATCGTAGTCGTGGTTACAAAACATAGCAATAAAGAAATGTTGAAGAACCAATTGACGGAAGCAACCAAACTATGTTGAGTATCGTCTAGGATTTAGAAGGAGCATTGCAACCAAGGTTGTCAAACTCGTGAGTTTAAGTAAACTCATGGAGATTAGGTAAACTCGTATCGGTAGACTCGAATCGTAAACTCGTAAGAGTTTACATTTATCAAAAAACATGTATTTCTTTTATATAATTAAATAAGAATACAAAAAAATAATAATAAATTAACTTGAATTTATTTTAAATACAGATAGTAGATTTAAATATATCAATATTCATATTATATAACCTCAATAGATAAATTTCTATGAAATTCATAATTAAATTCATTGAATTTTTTCAATTAAAAATAATTAAAATGAGTTTAATAGCAAGTTAACACAATTTTCTATAAGGTAGAAACGTAAAAACGGTGAATTCACAATGTAAACACGTAAGTTTCTACCGAATTTTCAAAGACTGAAAATTTAGGTGACTCGTGACACGTTTTGTTTAGGTAGTGTCGTAAAAACGTTAAAATCGGAGAGTCAACTCGCGAGTTTGATAACAATGATTGCAACTGAATTATAACACTCTAAGGACGACAAATTCATAATCAACATGCCTAACGTGAAACCGACATTATTAAACCTCAAACTACAATATATAACATTTTTAAATAGCTAGCTAGAAGTGCTGTCATTGTATTAAAGCTAAATATAGTTGAAATATATGTGTTATTTTGAATTTTAGAGGAAAAAATAATTCTTAAGTCTCTCTAGTTTACCTTGATTTTAAATCAAGTTTTTATTTAACGTATTTTGTTTGAATGATAATTTTATGAAATTTAAACATCAATAATGCGTGCCTTGTTCCTTTTCTCCCTTCTTGTTTTATGTCTTTGTGGCTTTATGGATGAGGGTATGAAGAATATGGTTCACCGCAGGCATCTAAATTCCTTTTGTATATAATAGCAAATCAAGACAAACTAACTTTTGTATGATTTTGAAGGGGAATCCCAATTTCACTAATAATAAATTGCCAAACATATGATATTAAATTCATAGTAAAAATTGAGAAAATTGGTTTCATGCTTAAAAATTTTATGATTTTATCATTATATGTTTTCAAACACAAACAAACTTTATTGTGCAATAAAAAAATTTTATACAAATAAAAGATACCGATAATAAATTATAGTTAACCGCTAGAATTTTTAAACTCATACTTTTAGCCATTGTTTCTTTTTTTCTAAATTATTCCATTATATTATTTATAAACTATGAACCGTTTGCAACTCATTTTTCAAATTCCATCCTACACATAGTCACATGGATGTCATAGTGGTGATGAGAGCATAGATTCGTATATAAAATAACACGCTTAATGGGACCAACCATGTCTTTCTTGTTTGCTTCCTCCCTGTGTGTTGGTTGCTTCATGGGAGAAACATGAATCATTTCACCTTATAAGCAACCAAATTCCCTTTCTAATCCTACTTTACAAACTCAAGAAATTCCTACAATTTCCTCTTCCAATGTTTCGAGACATAACCATTTAAATTTTTTATCAGAACATATATATACCCATTTAAATTAATGAATAATTAATTCCCTAATATTTTTTATATGTAATGCTTAAGTTTATTGCATTGATTAATTAGTATATCTTTCGTTTATGCGGCTATACGAGTGGTGACAAGATTAGACTTTGTTAGATATTCTGTACTGAAGAACGTGGTGCTTTTCAAAGAAAGGAATATGATTTAATTATATATTGTACGTAAGATAAGCCTAAAACATATCCATCGGGAAACTTCCAACAGAACAACTACGCCTCACTAATATTTAGCTGAATTAGATTCTCTATTATGCCCTCCACAACAAAGAATATAAACATCACCAATTAGTCAACTTTTTCTTCTAATCTCTCCCCACTAATAATCCCCTTTTTTTAATCACACAATTGTTATTGTCCATGGTTTTTCTTAAACGTCGGGTATAACTTTTTGATTGATAAATATCTGCGCTATTCGATATCTATCGTTTTTTATTGTATCTTTGAATATTTGAGTAACCAATTAATTTAAATCGGCCTTTATCATCGTAATCTTTCTCTCTAGAAATTTGTTTTAGATATGTGAGAATTGAATTCTTTTTATCGGCCCATCTTAAATAAATTTGTTACACTATCCAACTGGATATCCACAATATTTTTCTTAATTAATTGTGGCGCCAAGAATGATGTACACATCATACTTTTTTCTTTTGATCAAATTATATATATATAGTCCCGTTAGAGGAATATTCTTTTTGTTATACATTCTATTGTGCGCTTAATCCCCTTCCTTAAACCACTAACTTTACTTGTTTAATCATTCTTCATTTTTTATGGACTAATCATTTTTTACTTTATAAAAAAATAACAATTTTGAAAGTGAACATAAATTTTGAGATACAGTAGCCTCAACTCACTAATTTTTTAATACAAGTACCAAATAATCATGCGCGCGCGGGCGAACACATATACTCTGTATATCATAAAAAATAAAATAAGGAGTCGCTTATAATGTGTGGGCATATTTTACTATTTTAGTAATTCCATCACGTCCAATTACCACTATAGATGTAATGTGTACGTAAAGTTCTATTAGTGACTACTGACTAGGTAAGCATCTCACTTTTTGGCCCCTTCTCCCCTATAAATATATATTGCATTATTTTCTCTCTCACACCAATTCCCCTGAAGAAAGAAAAATAATATATATAGGGCATACTACAAAACAGAGTCACTAACCAAAAAAAAAATGAGGCCTTCTCCATCAAATCCGACCACCACCACCTTCACCTACTCATCGCCGCCGCCATCACCGTCGTCTTTATATTCTTCCGGTGGCGGTCTCCGGAACTTAAAGTCTCCGATTCCATACTTGTTTGGAGGGTTAGCTTTCACTCTTGCTCTTATAGCCATAGCATTGATTATTCTCGCATGTTCTTACAGGAAACAACCATCTTCGGCTGCAAATTCTTCAGGTTGTGATGATGAAGAGGCAGGAAAAGTGGAATCAGCCAAAACGACGTCGGATTCAGAGCCCAGAATTCTTGTTATTATGGCTGGTCAGAGTAACCCCACTTTCTTGGCTAAGCCTCTCTCTTCTTCAAGTGCTACTATTCAAGAAACGTCATGAACAATTTTGTTCATATTATAGTTTTTCTTTTAATTTTCTTCTTATTGGCTTCAAATACTACAGAGATAAGCATTAATGTTGTTATAGGTATTACTTAGTATACAAATGTGCCCGTTTTGTGCTTTGGGTACGCGTTTTGCGACATCTTGTATCTAATCTGGAGAGGCTGGCATAACAACAAATATATTTAATTTATCCAAGTTTTTATGTATCATTCTTATTTATTGTTGTTGTTTTTTTTTTCCAATTTCTTATTATCGAAATTTTTGTTGTTAATTTTGTGAGAGATAAGGTGAAGGTGTGAGTTTTCAGGAAACGGCGGTGAGCTTTCCTTTTCTTTTTCTTTTCTGGGGATTGAATTTGTTTGTGGAACAAAAAGGAATGTCTGACGTAAGAGTTAAGGTGAGGTGAGAATCACTTTTAGTGCTCTTCCCGTTCATATAGAATTTTAGTACTTTATATTTAAATTTAAATTTTTTTAATAAGGAGGGCGTGTTTATTTTTTAAAAAAAAAAACTCACGGTTGAGATGATGTAAATCTGATTTTTTTTTCAAAAGAAAAAGGTAAAAGAAAACAAATTCAATTTTAATTATGTAAATTAGATATGATATGAATGACGTAGTGATAATAAGATCTTAATGTTAATGCTCTTAATTTGTTGAGAAATTCACCTAGAAACAAAATACTTAAGGTTTTATGTGATACCTTAAACAATTTAAGATGAAAACTTTTCCGAAACTTCCAAATAAAACCTTGAGATTAAAATTTTTTATGTGCTTTCTACCATTTTAGGGTGTCTGAGCTGATTAAGATTTTTCGATAAAAAAAAACTGATTAAGATTTTATGTTGAACCAAATATATTTGTTTGTCATCGTTTAACCTATAAATTACATGACAAATTAGGCTTATCTAAAAATTCCTATCATCATTTGTGACGAGGACTTAAAATGGTTCAGTGATGAGGTTGTGGCTTTATCAATTATAATAATAATCAATTAATTAATATATATGGTGTGGCCATTTTTCAAATACGGTGACTTGAGTTGAAAGAGAATAATGAAGAAGACGGGGCGGTTCGAGAGAGTTAACATTGGAAATGGCGGGTCCCACACATGACAAAAAAAGGTCCAAAACAAAAAAAAAGGTCCAAATCTGATCTACATCCATGCCATCACTTCACTAGTGGAAGACAGCCCCCTTTACTTTCCACTAAATATATCTATATTTTTCTTTTTCTTTCACGTTTCTTCCACATTTTGAAAATTCTACTACTGCAGCTTCTAATTCTAATACTGCTTTTTCTTCTTCCTTAATGGCCATTATTATCAATTCCAGTGGGCTGCCCTTTCAATTAATTATTTGCTCCCATCGATTCATAATGCAGGTCATCTTTATTTACTTGTCTTTTCAAAGAATTCTTGTATAAACCCGATTTTCTATATCAATCGTATATGAACAATAAAAAACATTTAAAAAAATTGAGGCAATTGCACCTAAAATCCAATTAAAATACTTAATTTTAAAGAGGCCTTAAGGAGTTGTTACCACTTGTTAATGACGGCTATTGCAGTTGTTAATAATAGTAATTAACAACTCAATGAGACTTCTTTGAAATTAAGTATTTTATTCTGGATGTAATATGTAATTGACCCAAAATCGATTCTTCCAATTATCTTACAAAATTAGTTAGAAAATCAATTCAATTCTTATAGGAAAAACTGATAGAAAATTTGTTTTGATTTTTCAGCCAATTTAATGGTTTTATGCAGGAATTTCTCCATCACAGCTTTTCCATGTATACACCCTTTCAATAATTCTAAATATGATGTTTATTTTTATCGGAAATATAAAGTCTAATAAATTTATATTGCATCTCAAATTTATAGAAAGCTTACACGTATTTATTATAAATTGCTAACTTAATTTAGTTTGTTAATACCATCAAATTATAATTAGTTATGTGCCTCCTCAGTTAAGGTCTAAAGGGAGTAAATCTCCCATAAAGTTATCTAAGCATTCACATGTGAAGTAATATTTTTCACATGCCATAAACTTATCTAGCTAACTCCAATAATATATTTTTTTTATTTAAAATTGTGATAAATATGATTGAATCCGTTGGGATTTGGGAGAGAAAGCAGACTGAATTAGAGCAGCTGAATTTTGACTTAAGAAGGACTGGGAATGGGACGCGACAACCAGAGGTGGTTTGAGATTCGTCCATACGCACAACATGGTTTCTGAATCAAAGATTTTGTTGTGGATGTGGAACTACAACAATAAAACACCGCCTCCAAAATATTAATATATGTCTCGTGGGCAGGTGCAGTGATTGACTTTGTTGTTCACATTCAACGTTGTTAGCTTTTCATTTGCTTAATCGTGATAAATTCTTATTTTTTTGTCCACCATAGAGTTATTCAAATAATAAGTAGCCTGAGTGTAATTAATTTATAATGGAAATTAGTGGTTTTTTTCACACTTTTTCAGTGTTTAATTTGTTTAAATAATCGTTTCAACTTTTACCCTATACTTAATTTGTATGGGAAGAAAGATAGGGAGGATAGAATATTAGGAGAAAAACTCCCAAATATTGTAAACTTTCTTTTCTATTTTTGTTGAACTTCTGAATAAGTATATATTAAATATTAATCAAACAACTAACATTTACATATATATTGGATGAAAGGCTTTAACAAATATCTTGATTATGTTGCACCCTAATGTAATACTGGTGCTGAGTAATACTTGGGATCTTATCACTAGTTTCAATAATTAGAAGCCTTGCTATAGTTACCACAACTTTTGTATTGGTTGAGCAAACCATTTTATTTTGACCTCTGTTTCTAAAATTAAAAGTTTAGATGGATAGGGTATCAGTATTCGAGTTATGTATAAAAAAGTATTCACTAGAGTTAGAATATATACTTCTGACCCGTTAGAAAGAAGATTATGTAAATATTTATAGTTGCCCCATCAATCATGTTCCCAGCTGGACAATAGAATTGAATTTAGCCATCACGACTTCTTTTTTAAATTATAAGTTAATTTATTTACTTGCTAACCATATAAACTTTTGTCGACTTTACTAATTTTGATCTCCGTCTATATATCTTCATGCTTATCAAAGTCTTCTTTCGGACATATCCTTTGCTACATTATCAACATCAACAATACTAATAGCGTTGGAAATTAAATCACAGTATGATTTTACTCACAACGGGAATTAGATGCTCTCATATTGATTTAATCATCTCATGACAATTTGACAACAGGAAAACTTTCTCAAAATTACCTATGACAAAATTTGTTGCCGAAGATATACATGATGAACTTTGTTCGATGACGACTCAAATACAACATGTTTTCAGTGGATTACATTCAACTCTTATTCAGTTTCATGCACCTATATTTCAACTCTTCAATTATGTGATAGATGAAAGATATGTATAAATTTATATATACCAAGAAAGTTATGTTGTAAACAATTGGAGATGAGTTGTGCCTGCTCAAGAACACGAGTCTTCAGATATTTTTTACAACAAATTAAAAACATATTCGGCAGTTTAATTAGAAAACTGCAGAATGGAAATGAAGCGCTGTTAAGCTTTGTCAAGTTCCAAGCAGACATTTTCTTAAAAATGAAGTTCCAACCAAAAATTTCTTTCACATTCAAGTTGTTAATATTATCAGGACATCATCAATAATGTGAGGAGATTACACAAGCAATTAAAGCAATCGATAAATTGACACATCAAATTAATTAGTATTTTATTGAAATATGGAAAATATATACTAACTCCAGTCCTAAATATTAGACCTAATAATTGACTTTTTTTTGGAGAAGTTAAGGTTGCGAAATAGGCTATCAAATCATGACATATTTGATATATTTTTAGATTATACATTAGTTTATAGGTAAAATAAACTAATCTAAGGGGAAAATTTAGGTAAATCAATTTATAATTAACTTATTTTGCTTTTTTATAGGATTTTCTAAAAAAGTAAATTAGATCTTATATTTAGGACCGGAGGGAATATTTAATTTCAATTTCTATAGGACCACAAATTCCTTCTCATCTTAATCACCTTTAAGTTCATGTCCTTAACGTTATCGACAAATTAACATCAACCAGTGTCGAGAAATTTCAAAGTCACACAAATTTATAAAAAAAAAATTGCATGAAGGTTTCCTAGAAACCGATAAATTGACTTCACATTTTTTAATGTCTTTCTTATTGATCTTGTAACTCCTACTCACTTTTCAGAACACGTACGGACGTCCCAGCGTCTAGCATCACAAATGTAACAACATTATAAAATATCTATATTTGTATTTATATATAAAAAATTAACTTATTTCATAAATCATATAAAATTAATGCTTGTCATTAACATATTTGACTCATCTAATTTATCGCCCTCAACAATCCATATAAATAAGTCTAACAAAGTTTAGTTAATGTTATATCATCAATTATATTGCAAAAAATCCCAACATTATCATGTTCAATTCTTATGTGAGAAACTACATTTTAAAATTATAGAGGCCAAAATCAAGATGTGATAAAATTAAACTATAAAGATTAACAATAATATTAATCTAAATTAAATTAAAGTATGTAATACGATGAAGATAAAAAAATTAGGAATTCCAATAGGAATGTGGGAGTGGGTAGGTGGACGCAACAACTAGAGAACGTAATTGAAGATGTTGAATTGACAATGACGTGGAGGGTTGAGTGGAGAGGAGGCCATGACTTTTAATTATGATCACATCCTCATTCTCTTTTTTTTTTGGTTTGTTTACTAAAATATATTATTTGTGGAAGAACAAGAAAAATATTGTGGCACTAGAAGATGTTGGGCAATTATTAATGTGGAGGCACAAATACACCTACTAGCTTTTTAAGCACTTCTCCTTTAATTTGCCTTTTCTTCGTTTTTGATTATATTATTTTTAATTTGACGATTATTGTAAAAATGAAATCTAATCTATTTATTTTCAAAAAAGTTTAAAATCTTCTTTTTAATGGTTTTTCCTTACTAGTAAATATGCCACTTTCACTGAAATACACACTTTTTAGGTAATAGATCTGGGAAAAAAAAGCGATAAAAATTGTGGACAAAATTCATTTTTTTTCAATTAATTATATTTATTAATTTTTTGATCAGAAATTATATTTATTAGTTTAGTCTTTCAAATTCTAACTGTTGGACCGTTATTAATGCACAATTTGAAATTAATGAATATAAACAAAATTGACCGTAATTTTCACCAAAAATGCTAACTTAATAAGTGTGATCTTTTTTAAAAAAAAAAATTATGAGAGTGGCGTAGGAACTAAACAAATCTTTCTATACAATCTAATATTTATAACAGTATTGTTTAAGCCATCTTTGTCCGACAACCTTCTTTCGGTGGCCAACAAAATCAGCACTTAGCTTCTTTCTTGTTTCTTTCGCCCTCATCAGTGCCTAGATCAATCTTCTTCCATATACACAAAAAAAAATTCATTATAAGTGTATGTGAGTGTGTGTGTGTGTGTTAAAGCCTTTTAGAGATTATTTTGGGTTAACATACACCAACTAAAATAGAATAGGGAATTTATTTTACTTGAATGTTTTCCCTGGTATTGGTTTTTCGGTTGGCTGAAGTGTGCCCCTTATCGCGCTATTGACTCAAATGTGTTCTTTAAAAAAAACAAAATTATCAAATATAGATACTCTTTGAAGAGGTCGAAGAATTCGATGTGATTATATTGAAGAGTTACACTTTGTAGTCTGTATAAATTTATAATACAAAGAAACCACTTTAATTTAGTGTTATGATTAGTTAAAAGTTCTATCCTTTGACTTATGACTATTGACTGTTATAAGTATTTTATCTTAGAGATCCAAAATTGATTTTAATGACATATAATTTAAATCAAGTCCGAAATTCTTTATATTTGCTAGGGAATTTTGCCTTTGATTTCTCTGCAAGCATAATCAACAGGGAAAAAGACGATAGACATCGAAATTTCTGTGGCCATGGGAAAAGAACTCAAAGGAAAGAAGTGTACTTTCCTTATTATTTTCAAAATTTAAGGACCATTTTGGCCCCAAAATGGCTGGCTCATAAATGAATGCTTTTAGTTTGAGCAATTGCTTCTTTGCCAAAAACACTCGAATGTTTAAAAACAGGGAAATCTCAGATAAAAATAAAGTTGAATTTTAAAATTATTTTAACTAATTAAATAGAAAGATTAACTATGAGAGTTACAACATTTACTACTCAAAATTCTTTTTCTGTGATTTTAAAATTCAACAGTCATTTATTTGAGATTTTATCTTTTAAATATGTCCTTCTGATATATATTAATATTCTTCATATAATGTACCAACAATACAACTTCTAAATCTCAAATTTTAACAGTACAACTAGTTAGTAGTTCCTTCTTACATGAATAACAGAGTACCATTGTATTCAATTTCAGTACTAACTAATCATTAATCAATTAATCATCATTTATTACTGTAAAATATATTTAGTATATATTCATAGATTTCCCCTACTATATATATACTGATTATTTCCTTCTGTACATAAAATTAAATGCAAAATAATGTAACTCTTGGGATAAAATTTTTAGTTTAAAGTTTCATATTTTTATTTTAACTAATTTTGCATTACACATATGAGATGATACATCTTGTTGGAGAGTTTCGTAAATTTATTTTTTTTGAAAAAAAGACTTTTTTCCTTTTGATTATAGTGTTTCCTAGATATGGTGAACTAACTAAATTTATGAGTGAGTTTGAATCTGCACATTAATAATTGTAAGTGTTTGAAGAATTATTTATTTCTTTCTCAAATTGTGCCCTTATCCGAAGAAGACAATAACTTTAAGAACATTTATAGATCATTAATTGAAAAAGAGAAAATCGATTAATGATTCCCATTTATAAATTATAATTATTAGTCATTTGGGCCTATTATGCTTTTGTCCACAGAGTATTAATTCTCTTTAAGATTTCATTCATATGAATGTTAAAATACATATACACGTGGGTAAAAGATAATATTCTGCTCAAAATTAAAGTCGAATAAAATAAAGATAAAATCCAAATCCATGTAAATTGATTACTAATTAAATAACTGAATAACAAATACACCCAATATGTTGCTGCCTTGATAATTATATTGATTCTATAATATGAGTCATTTCAATCAGATTGATCATGAGTAAACAGAAAAATGATGGATTGTGAGAGTATATGTAATAGGAAGAAGATAAAATTAATGCTTATCCATGGCCAAAATTAGAGTGATGAATAAACCTTTGTTCATATGATCATTTGATCCAGACATGTGTACTTTGATTTGGCCACCTGCAAATTATAAAGTTGTCCCTCATGATATGACAACCCTTTTCCATCATTCATAAAATTTGTATAGCTTAAAATGTAACCTTGTTCATGAGATGATCGATGTACTATTGCAACTAGCTATCAAAATAAATTTCTGTCTTGTTGGAGGCTCAGTGCATAGATAGTAAATGACCATTATTATTTGGTTCGCACCTCAATATGGATGGATAGAAAACTTTTGAGGTTTTAAAATGTTATTTTATTGGGAAAATACCATTTAAATCCCTCCGAATATACAAAAGGACAATTCAGGAACTCAAACTTCCAAAAGGACCATGAAGGAACTCGGACCTAGTTGACATTTCAAATTTGTGTGAAAGGACAAAATTACCTCCATCATTAAACAAAAATTACTTCCCACCCTAACACTGCACCTGTTAACAATTGAACTTTGGGCATTAACAACTGAACTTTAGGCATTGACATTTTGAACTTAAGAATTAACTTCTTCGTTAACAAGATAACATTGGTGTTAACATTTATATCGCACCTGTTAATAATGGAACTTTCGGCATTAACAGCTGAACTTTAGGCATTAACATTTTGAACATAAGAATTAACTTCTTCGTTAACAGCATAACATTGGTGTTAACATTTACACCGCACCTGTTAACAATGGAACTTGGTGCATTAACAACGGAACTTTAATGATGAGGGTAATTTTATCCTTTCACACAAATTTGAAATGTCAACTAGGTCCGAGTTCCTTCATGGTCCTTTTGGAAGTTTGAGTTCCTGAATTGTCCTTTTGTATATTCGGAGAGATTTAAATGACATTTTCCCTATTTTATTTGTGATTTTATATTGTACGAGATAAGCATATAATATAAGAAGTACTTTTGTTTTGCCTTAGGAAAAAGTAAACTAGCAAGTCAATGTTTAGTACAATGTTAAAAAAGGCTATGAGTCTCTCACTAATTCAATCAAAAGTGTTGGTTGTATCAACTAGAGAGATGTAATTATTAGGAGTTGTATTCTTAGAGTACTTAGTAAGAGAGAATGGAGAATGCAATACTCCTCATGATTAAACATGTTTAAACAGATTCTTTTATGCAAACACATGGTAAGCAACACAATAAAAGTAAATACTACAATGAAGCAAAACACAATAACAACCAAAGAAGAAAAGAGGTTGCGCGCTCAAAAACTCTAGTTGGGTGTATGAACCTTCTACAGAGTTTGTCATCTGTACGTGCACCGTAAGCCTAGGCAAAATATTGGGGACCAATAATGAAACCCGCTAATAGCAATTGAATTTTCGTTTACAATCATTACTGCAACGAACAAGCCATCAGTCTATGAACGTTATGTTAGAGGCAACTATCTGAATGTTATATTTGGGTATATAAATGATAACAATAATGGAAAAATATGGTCTAAATTAAAACCGAAGGTAGTAAAGTATGGATCTTTCCGGTAAACTCTGATTGTAAAATAATTCTGAATTTCAGAAAAATGATGTCCGATTCATGTTAAACTTGTGCCGTCACCTTTTGGTTGCCTGTCGGTGTGTATATGATCTCGTTCGTCGTCTTCGCTCATTTTCTTATTCTAGTAAATATATTCAAAGACTACTTTTGCTTTTACAAGTAATACTTAAGTTGTACCTTTTACAATTATTTTATTTCTGGCAGCCACTCTCAGGCAATCAGGAGGGATATTAGGAAATAATAGAATTGGTAAAACTCTGATCTAATTTGACTATGAAGGGCTATATGTCTATCATAATCTAATTTAACAATCAGGAGGGCTATATGTCTATCATAATTGCAAATCAGATTAAAATCTAATTCAAAAACTAATTTAATCTTACAGTTTACTTAAAATTAATGAAAAGGTTGTGAGTAAGATATTGTAATGATTAAATTGTAATATTACCCTTTTTAATACACCATTTAAATTTCAATGTCATATTAAATTTGATTCTACATATCTTCACTACTCTTGTTAAACAACTATAAAAAAGACATATTCAATAATATTTACTGAAACTAGCAAATACTTTATATAAAAAAGATTAAGAACGTTTAAATAGATAGGACGGACCAGGCATTTCATTAACAAATAAAAGTGTATGACGACATAATGGCACTATTTCATTATTGATACAAAACTAATTTATATCAAAGAAAGTTAGCAGAAACAGTCACAAACACTAAATAAATTCCTCAGTGCTTACCTCAGACGCACTTTTTCATATCTCAAACCACTTTTGACATGGGCATGTGGCATCTAGCCAAGCACCAAAAACGAATCTTCTTCACCAGTCTCTCAAGGGCACTTTGGTAATTCCAAATCCTCTCCCATTATGCACTATAAATTTCAAACCCATAATCCCCCATTTTTCACTTCAAGTGCATCAAGTGAGAGATAGATATATATAGAGAGAGAGAGAGATCATGAGGCCTATTGTGAGTAAGAGCGGTGAGGCCATTAGTGTTTGGAAGACTCCAATTCCATACCTCTTTGGTGGCTTAACTCTGGTTCTTGTTCTCATGTCTCTAGCACTGATAATCATCTTTTGCTCTCAAAGAAAAAGACCTTCTTCATCTTCATCTCAAGAACATCAAGAAGAAGAGGATGGTTTGAGAGTGCAGGTCATGACCATGGTTGACTTTGAGCCAAAGATTCTTGTGATCATGGCTGGCCAAGAAAACCCTACTTTCTTGGCTAAGCCAATAGTGCCATTATCATATTGCACATGTCAACCTCAACCACCATCTCCTTCTTCTTCTTCAACCTCTGTCGAAAACAAAAGCGACTTGAAGATCAATGACTAAATTATTTTGTTCAATTTTTTTTAAGAAATTCTTAAGAGAGGGAAACAAATGAATATGAGAAAAGAACATTTCCGCACTGAGGCTTTTACACTAGTTGTTATGAGATGAAATGGTGTAAACTTTTTGTTGATTTTGCAGGCGTAAGGTTTATATCGTTATGTAAATCTATGAGGTTAATCTTTGGGGTTCTATAAATTGTTTCCTTATCTACAAGTTCTAATTTTCTTATATGATAGATTTATCACACAAACACCCTCGCGCACACACACAGTATTATGTTGTTTGGGCACACAGAAATAAGTTAAATGTGACTTTGAGAATCATTCCATATGGAACATTAACATGTATGCTGCCACTTGAACTTTAGGCGCGTATATCATGCTCTACCCTAATTGTCATGTCAACTTTTTCTTTTCGAGTTATCGGTTAAAATATTTTGTTGCATTCCATGTCAACTTTTTGCATGCGACAATTTTTTTTTTTTTTTTTTTGAGTCAAACAATTTTTTTTTTCTTAAGTTGTGTGTATCATTATAATTATAAAAAAAATGAGAATATCATCAACACGAGTCTAAAGAAATGAGTATACTCAAAAAAAAAAGTTATACATTTACTGATAACATGCAATATTAAGTTTTAGTATATAAAATAATAATAAACTATTTCATAGAAATATTTTATGTTAGGAAAATTAAATACAAGTCCTTGATAAGGAACATAATACTGGAAAAGTCCCAAAAATTGAAAAAATTAAAGTAGAGTCCCTTGGGACCTCACTTTAATTATTTCTGAATGTGTGGGCCCCACGTTTAATAATAAAAAAAGGAGAATGAGAAGGAGAGAAGAAGAGAGGAGAGAGAAAAGGTGGGTGGATTTTTTTATTATTAAATGTGGGGCCTACACATTCAGAAATAATTAAAGTGAGGTCCAAAGGGACTCTACTTTAATTTTTTCAATTTTTGGGACTTTTCCAGTATTATGTCCCTTACCAGGGACTTGTATTTAATTTTCCCTTTAATGTTTACATTCAATCATTCATACCTCACTAATGGGTAGTTGGTTGAGTTGATAACTCTGTAAGAATGAGAACATGTATTTAAATCCTGGAAAGCGCTCTCATTGGGAGAGGGGACAACCCTGAAAAAATCATTCAGGCCTTACAGGGATTTTTGGGAGAGTTATTATTGCATTTTAAGACTACTTTCCGCAATACCTTAAGGGAAAAAGACAAATCAAGTTATTTGAATATGTAAAAGGATAACTTAGGTCACTAAATTTCTAAAATGACCATCAAGGTCAATGAACAACATTCTAGTTGTTAATTGGAAAGAGGATGTTGCTGTGGTTAGTGAGAATAATGCTGCTGTGGTTAATTGCTAAACTTAAGGTTTTAATATGGATGATGCAATAATTAAATATGCATGTTGTTAATAAGGATGCTGCAGTGTTTGATTTAGTGTCTGTGATTTTAAATGTCCTTTTGGAAATATAGTGACCTTGTCCTTTTACTTATTCAAAAGGTTTTATTTGACTTTTTCCCATACCCTAATTACTTTCAATTTCTTTTTTTATATTATATTATCTCTCTCTAAAATATAAATCATAAAAACATGTTTTATTCGCTGGGGGAATTGTTTTTTTTTTTGGATTAAACGCTGGGGGAACTTAATGCTATCGACTTTTTACAGAGCCACGTATATTTAACATCCAAGTTTATAGATACTGTACCTTCAAGAAGATGGCTGGTACTGTAAGTATCAGAATCATCTCCAATGAATTGAAGGTTGAAATATAAATATAAACACTTTATGTTACTCATTAAGTTTATAATCAAGCGTGTTTTCCTTGCAACCACTAATTAATCATATTTAACTACGATGGAAAATGAGCTTAATAAAACCACATGGTATTGGTGTACCTGGACGCAAATTGTAGAATAATCCATGTGGGGTACACAAACATTTTCTAGTGGTCGCGGTCCAAACATCCTCTATTCTACTTCACACACACATATATGATATATATATATATTGGGAGAGAGGAAAGACAGAGATCTTGAGAGGGAGAGAAAAATGTTTGGTGGGTTGGTGATCGAATAATTAATTATGGGCTATTATCATTGAAGTCCTGAACATAGAAATAATAGTGGTTGATTTCGACCGCAACATAAAATAAAATAGTACTTCCTTCAATTCACAATATAAGAGCCCAAAATTTTTATAGCTTTGATAAAAAAAATATACTGGCTCAACCTTACATTCTCTAATAACAATTTAATGTGGGTTTTCATATTTATGGATGCTTATATATTTCCCTTTTTTAATATTATCAAACTAAATGAGGGCAAGATTGAAAAAAAAGAATTAATTACATATATTCAATTAACTTTTACATGTTTTCTTAAGAAGTGTATTTTGGCGATCAAACTTTTATATTACAGATTATAGGGAGTAACTACTGTTTGATCTGCCCAAGTGGAACTTCCTAGGGTTACCAAAACATTCTAAGAGATTTAGTTTTAGTAACCCTAGGAAGTTACTAAAACTAAATCAGAAAGTTGTAAATTTAAAGAAGTCATTCCTATATTAAGAAGTCTCCCTGTATTAAAATTTACAACTTTCTGATTTCATATATATTATTACTATATTATATTCAATGAAACTAAAGTCAGAATAATAATTAATGGACAGTACAGGATTGTACATTGATGTGAAAAAACTAATAATGTGAATTATATGTATGGCTGAGAACATTCCTTCTCTTTTTTTTTCAAGTAAATAGTGTTATATATAGGGTAAAGGTGTAAAAATGGGTCCAAACAATTACGCCAGGAGCACATAGGGGTAACAAATATTTTCGGGTTCAATTCTGGGTCTGAAGAATAAATATTGGTGCAATATAAGGTACGCCGTTAATGTTGACCGACGTTGACCGTTAAACGCTGACATGGCGGGGAAATAAGATTTTTTTGCTGACGTAACATGCTTGTGTGGCAATATTTTTCTAAGTGTGTGGGGCCCACATTATTTAAATTAAAAAAAATATAAAAAACACCCCCACCCCCCCCACCCCTCTCCCCCCTCCTCCTTCTTCTTCCCTGCACCCGCCACCACCCCCCCCCAACCCAAAAAAAAAAAACTCCCACCACCACCCACTTTGCCCCCACCCACTTCCGCCGCCGCCGCCGCTTCTCCCCCGCCCCAAAACACCTCCACCACTTTTCCCATACACCGCCACCGCCGCTTCTCCCCCGCCCCAAAACACCTCCATCGCCGCCGCCATCCTCCACCGCCCTCCCCCATCATCTTCTCCGTCTTCACCATTCATTCTCTGCTCTGCTTCGTCCTTCCTCATTTCTAGCCCTCCTAGCCCTCGACGGCCGGCGACGAGTGTATGTGTGCGTGATGAAGATAACTGGGGGTTGTATTGTTGGCAGCTGCGGTTGAGGGGTTTGGGACTGGATGGGGTGGGTGTTGTGGGTGGTGGGGCTGTTTCGTGGTGGTTGGGGGGGCTGATATTGTGGTGGCTGTTTGTTTTGAGGGGGAGGCAGCGGCGGCGGCAGTGTATGGGCAAAGTGGTGGAGGTGTTTTGGGGCGGGGGAGAAGCGGCGGCGGCGGGGGGCAGGTGTGGGTGGGGGCAAAGTGGGTGGTGGTGGGAGTTTTTTTTTTTTTTTGGGTTGGGGGGGTGGTGGCGGGTGCAGGGAAGAAGAAGAAGGAGGGGGGAGGGGGGAGGGGGTGGGGGGTGGGGGTGTTTTTTATATTTTTTTTAGTTTAAATAATGTGAGCCCCACACACTCAGAAAAATATTGCCACATAAGCATGCCATATCAGCAAAAAAATCTTATTTCCCCGCCACATCAGCGTTTAACGGTCAACGTCGGTCAACATTTACGGCGTACCCTATATTGCACCAATATTTATTCTTCAGACGCAGAATTGAACCCGAAAATATTTGTTACCCCTATGTGCTCCTGGCGTAATTGTTTGGACCTATTTTTGCACCTTTACCCTTATATATAATTTGATATTTTCAGAAGATTTTATCCCTTATCATCATTAAACTGGAATCATATTTTTCATGCATGAGTTGAAAAAAAAAGTAAAGAAATGAAACATATTTTACTCATGGTTAATAAAATATTTTATTTTTTAATATATCAACTGTACATGTTGAAATGTTCAAATACATGGAGCGCAGGAAATAAATCAGCCTTTTCTATAATTAATAATATGGTAATGCTGTAGTGGGGTGTGGCCATTCACTTTGTGCTGTGTGTGTGTACAAAAAAATTTTAGTGGTTTGGAGTAAAAGGCAGAGGTCGCGACGAAAACCAGAATCGTTTTCAACGTTCTTTTTGAAAAGTGACTTTGTTTGTTTGCTTCTTCTATTATTATCGTCATCGTTTGTAAAACGCGGCGGCTCGATTGGGACTTGCCAAAGTCGTTTTTTTAAGGTAATGAGACTTGCTAAAGTTTTTTTTGGCAAATGGACTCCCTGTCTATCATAGAATTATTCATTATTTCCTCCAATAATCCAAATGGTAATAAATTCATCATAAATATAAGACCTCTTTTTCTATTCTCAACGGTTATCTAAATTATTCTTATAAATGCTCCTTAAAAATAAATAAGAGTTCAATTCTCAATACTTATCAAAATTATTCTTATAATGCTCTTTAATGATAAATAAGTACGAGAGGGAGGGTGAAGATAAATATAGATGACTACGATGTATTTGTAATATCATGTAATTTTAACAAACCTATCTAAATCCTCACTCAAATCAAATAATATGTTTTATATTTAAGATCAGATGAAATACTTATACATCACTTACTTTGGAGAGGAAAGTTTTGTTTGAAATACAAAACATTTTTCTAACTGTTCTCAATTTCCCCCTAAATTATATTTAAATTGACTCCTTAATAATAAATAAGCAAGAGTGACAGAGATAAAGATAGGTGATTACATTAGTCACATCACATGATTTTAATTAATTTAATAAAATTTTTAATCTAATCAGATACGTAAGTCCGTATTATATTCAAGAATGGATATAGCTAGTTCTCATTATTACATTTTATTTTAAGAACAAATTCATGTAGTTATCATTATTATGGAAATGAAAGAAAATAATGTCAGGATTTCAAAATCCTATAAAGGTGATTTAAAAATTCGGACTAAAGAAACAAAACATTCAACAAACACGAATGTACATCATGATTTCCAATATTTTTTTTATAAAAAAAAGAACAAGAGGAGAAATGCAGCATATCAAGAATACTTCAATATCACATCATATAAGTATATATCAATAACAAAATGAAAATCATGGAGGCTAAATGAATCTTGTGCGGCCATGTTAAACTAATAGTGATGATAATGAAGATTGCGATCAAACATCATATGATTAAACAATGGCGCACTGAAGAATGAACTGTGGGCCTGAAATATGCTAATCAAACATCATATATAATTAAACTGTATCCTGAACATGCTAATCAAACATCGTATGATCGAACACCATCTATTCTGCAAGGTAATAACTGCCACCAGAGCACACAATTCCAATATCTATATAACGTGACTATACACCAGGATTTACATTCATTCAGAATTAAGAGACAATTTTCAACAAGCAGCATATCAAGAATACTTCATTTTCACATAAGTAGACTTCAACAAATAAAATAAAATCACGAAGGCTCAATCAATCTCGTGTCAAACGAATAAAGATGCTTTCCATCATATAATACATATAGAAATTAATCAGAAAAAACAAGATAAATGATTGGAGAGAAAGTAGGCAGCCAGAAGAGAGGGAGCGCAAAAATATTATATTCACAGCGAGTTTAGCCTTACCAAAATAGCCTCACCAATAGTATCTTCAAGAGCTATGGACGCTTCATTGCTCTGCGATTGGCTGAAAACTGAGAGAAAAACAGTGATATTAAATTAAAATAATAAAATGTTTCAGCAGAGATAGAGGGGAGAGAGAACAGAGAGACGAAGCTTTTAAAAACCCTTGGCGGTCGGTGCGGTGATTCAAGCTAATCACATGATTAGGAATTAGGGTTTACATAAGAGGCGGCGGGCGTGAATTTCGGGTTTCATGTCACTCGGAATTAATGAAGCCGCGTGATTTGATTAGGGTTTATACTTGTCGGTTGGAGCGGTGAAAACCCTTAATCACGCGTATTGTCTTCTACAAAATTCAACTGAAAGCTAGGGTTAGGGTTATACAACACAAGGGTGAGACCGTAACATCTCAAAAATTTAGTTCAGGATTAGTGGTAATTTAAGTTTATTTTTGGGATTAATTATGAGTTTAGGGAGCTTCCAAGTGAAAATATTGCAAATTGAAACATCTTTTAAAATAATCATATTAGTAAAAGATTTAATTTGGCTAGTTTCTTTAGAAATCAAAAGAGTGATAATTAGAAATTTAAATTATTGATTGTAGAAATATATATATATGTGAGTGTAGGGAGTATTTTTATAATTTGTTTTAAAACATGAAATTTAAGGTGGAAGAAGTAAATAAGTATAGATAGAAAGACAATTGGGTAAAGTGCCACAAAACCCAATACATATTAACCAAACCAAACACTCCCTTGTTGCCTTCTCCCTACCCCAAACCCGCGCCCCTTCCTTCTTTTCGTTCCTCTTGCTCTTCCCGGCGACGGACTGCAGCGGCGGTGGCGGCTAACGACGGCGGAGGCTTGGTAAGCGGCGTGGGACCTAGAACCCACTGTGGGTCACCCTTATGCTCCCTCTTCTCTCCCTCGCGTCCTCATTTCCTTTGCCCAGCCACCGACAGCGACGGCCAAGCCATTTCCCGGCGACGTCCACCTCCGGCGAGGCAAGCAAGGTGGGATTCAAACTCAGGTGACTCTTTTCTTCCGATTTCTACATTATTTCCTTGTTTTGGCCGAGGTTTATGAGAGGAATCCGAATGGGTTTCGAGATTTTGGGTGTTATGATGAACCATAACTAAGTGTAATCTTCATCTTTTAGTGTTTTGGTTGATGATTTGAGGATTGATTGAAGTTTTATGAAGTTTATGCAAAACCCTAACTTTTGGGAATTCTTGATTTGAATTGTGTTTCTCAAATTGTTCTTGATGTGTATGTGTGTGCAGTGTTTTATTTTGTGACTTAAGTAGAATAAATGAAAGTGGACTGATTTGCCTTCTTGCTTTTTGGTTTGATTATGTGTTCTTGGATACTATGTTTATTTAAGGTTATGGTCTTGTATTTGCATTTTTGAGATGACCTGATTTGTTCAGTTTGCGATTGAGTAGGGTGTAACATAGTTTGAACAATTATGATGATTATTAGAAATTTTGTGGTTCTTTACTTTGTGTGTGTAATCGGTTTGGCAGAAGAGAAGAGTAAAGGAAAATTTATGAATGTGGATCCATGATATTGGGAACCCTTGAAGTTATTGGGAAACCTAAAATTCTTTGGTTTATGATTGTTCTACTCTATTAAGTATTTGGGTTATTATGGTTAGATTGATGGAGGGAAGGGGGAGGTTAAATTATTTGCTGCACTATTTTGGGACGTGTTTGTGGTAAGGAAGAAAAGAGGAATAGTGATTTGAAGTTGTTAATGTTCAAAGTATATTTATAACCTTATGCTATGATTTCTTTAATAGCCAAATGGATTTAGGGAGCAATGAAGGAGTTTGTTTCAAATTGTGGATTGGTGTTGATGTATTTGTGATCAAATATCTTATATCAAGTATCATATTTGTTTCAAGATTTGGAGCTTTAATAAAAGTCTATGTTGCATGTGGTGATTGGAAACCATTGGGCAAGGCTATTGATAATAGAGAAGTTAATAACCGTTATTGGAATATCGCTGCACTTAAGGTATTTGTTAAAAGGTTTAAAAGAAAATGTAGGTTGCAAAAGAAGTATGGAATATACCATTTATGTATGGTTTAAGTGACTTTAAGAATTTGATTTACGTCTCCTTGTGATTAAATAGGGCTGTTTGAAGCGGTTTGACTTTAAAGATGTATGAGACTATTGAAACAGTTAAATGATGATAGAAATAGAGTTGATGGAAGTGATAGATAGTTTGTGTTTGTGCAATAATGAAATTGGTTCAAGAATTTTTGAGATGTAGGGAGCATTAATCTTAGGGAAATGAGAGTGGTTTTAAAATTGTGTCTTACTTTAGAATGGTTTTTGTAAGCTTTAGATGGTAGGAAAGGTTGATGAAATAATGTGTTACTTTGGAAATGAAATTAAAGTTGTTCTAAGATATTGGATGTGACCATAAGTGAATTGAATGGTGGATTATGAATTGTCTTGCTTAGTGGATTGGTTGAGTTTCTTTGTAACTTTGAGCTCACTTTATGATCGAAGATATGAATCGTACAAGAAATTGAAATTATGGAATTCAATGTGTATGTGTGTGTGTGTGTGCGCAGATAATTGACTTGGCTTTCTAAGTTTGATTTAGTATGTGTATGACTTCTCTATTTTGCAAGCAAATTTATATAGGTCTGTTCATATTATAATTGCGAAAATCTTTTATGCTTTTAACCTAGTGAACCAAACATGTGATTTCAATAATGGATGTCATTGAGATTCTGCCTTAGCCAAGGAAATTGATTTTAATAATTTGGCTCATTATGTTGTTATGTGATGTTTTATATTAATTGGAAATTATGCATGTTGATGTATGGACTATAACACAGTTAATTTTTAATATGAAGCTTTGTGTGTTGATTTCGCAATTGTCATGGAATGTGATTTAGTGTGAAGTGGAAACTATTCCTTCTTTAGCGGAAGGATGTGGTTATTGACAAAGCTCATGTTTTATTGAATTGGTTTAATTGTAAGGATGTGTTTATGTTTGAGGTGGTTTATTAAGACATGGTACATAAATGGAGAAATGGGTAGTAATACGGATACGAGAGAGACGATAAATATTACGTTGTAGAAAATGATATTAATTTATCATTTTACTCTATATTATTATAGGAGTGGATGCAAGTAGACTTTCGGAGAATCAAGAAAGAAAGGTTGAGAAATCGCATAAATTGCTAAAGGGCGACAGGTAATCACACTTACCTCACTATAACATTGAGGGTGACGTTAGTTGGGGATTTTGAAAATCCTTTCTCACCCTCATTATCTATATATTATCTTTGAAAGTTATTTTTCTACAAAATAGGCTATTGGGTGCCTTTCAAACACGATTACTTTCATATAAAGAATTTGACTTACTATATGTAGTATCCTGACTGGTGGTATTGCTGGACTATGTATGTGTGAGTGTATATACATTGAGATTTGGTACCGTGACAAGTTAGATGTATCATAGATTATGAGGATATGAATGAGATGTTGAATTGGAGATTGTGGAAAGAATTATTAGGGGAAACATTGAATGTTATGGATGATATATTGACAGGGAATTGTAAGAGTGCATTGCACTGATATGGACATTGAGGTCTTGAATAAGGTTGAGGTTGATAGATATGGTGAGCATTGCATGACACTGTTACTTATGTACCATCGCGCGATGATAACTGTCGATTGGCCAATCGACAGTTATTTGTACTGATGATCCTTTTCGGATTGATTAGACCAGGGATCATATGTCAACTTATTGAGAGAAAGTGACTTACGGTTGTTTGGCAATGGAGAGCTCAACCATTCCCGTTCTGTAATGGAAACAGAATTGGGTTCCCTCTCTGGAGATTGCCAGAGAGGGAAATTGTCCCCTCATTATGGAGAGGGACACAGTGTCAAATCATATAGTGAAGAATAGATGTTCGAATGCACCGTAATGGCACAATGCATCTGTAGGTGAGTGTGAGAGTTGTTGTGGTCGTATTAGTTAATTGGAATATGGGGATGATGAATTGATTTGGTTTAAATGTGATTGTTAGATTTGAGTGATGAATGGAAGGAGATTTGACATGGATATATATATATATATATATATATATATATATATATATATATATATATATATATATATATATATATATATATATATATTACTGATTTTAAAATAAGGTACCCTTTTGATGCCCTCACTATCGCACATCTCACTGTTATAGTGAGTTAAGCGGTGATTACTGGGACAAATTATCTCATCTCACGATTACTGACATTTTTGCAGGTATTCATGCACAGGCGCGAGCATCAAGAAAGGGAATTAGGTAGTAGAAGTTATATAGTTTATTTAGAATTGTATATTGCCAATTTGTATAGGCCTGCATCTGCTTCCGCATGTATACATATTTATTTATTATTTAATATCAATTAGTTCTGTTTAATAACCATGTTAGGCAAATCTTTTCTAACATGGTTAGCAATAAATTATCCATGATAGCAGCTGTGCTGTATTAGTTTATTCTTTTCTATCATGAATAATATTTCAATCATTAGGATATTCTCTTTTTCTAACTATGATAGAGATATTGATATTATTGCAATTCCTTTTTCTATCATAGTTAGTAAAGATATTATTGAACTAAAAGAGATGTCACAGGTTAATTAGGGAATTAGTAACAGTATGTTACAGAGACAATTATAAATGAAGGAGGAGGAAGAAAATAAAAGAAAGTAATTGTGTAGAACAGCAACAGCAGCACGCGTATTGTCTTCTACAGCTTTCATTTGGTGCAGCACTCGGAAAAGGAAAAAGAAAGAAATTAATTAATAATCGAATTGATTCATGGGATGTGCGATGAATTGAAGAAGAGTAGGTAGTGATAGTATTGTGGCGAGGGAAAAGAAACGAACTTACAGAGGAAGGGCGCGTCAATTTGAAAGTAAAAGGAGCGTCTTCGGTTGTGGAAATAATGGCGGCAAACGAAAAAAAGAAAGAGCCTATTATTTATAGGGGATTTTAAGCGTAATCTTCACGCAGCGAGCTGCTTATATTTCACGCCTCAATTTTTTTTTATTTTTTCTTTATGACCGATTTTCAAAAATTACTTTTATTTATCTTCATAATTTTATTTTTTCATACAATAAACTGTTATAAATAATACTCCATATTCAGTTATTCACCACGTTAAATGGGTGAACAAAGCTTTTAAAAAGCAACATAAGTAACACTCCATTTTCAATTAAATTAAATCTTGAGAACCGTTTAAAATAATTTTAATTTAGACTTTTGTATTTGTAATTAATTATTATTGTTAATTATGAGAACAATAATTTTATGATAATTAATTTATATTAAAAAAAATTAATGTTTTAAATATTTATTTTGTAAAAAAATTTATAATGTAATATGTAATTGTTCAAATATTTTAAAACTTATCAGTTTTTAAAATATAGAATTAAATTATCATGCATAAATGTAAGTTTAAGATTCATGCATCTATCTAAATATTTTCAAATTATCAATATTTCCATGTAAAATATACTAATATTCATTTTAAATAACGAAAAAAAATCGTAAATCAATAATAGTAGCTATTAGTCACCGAAAAAAATAATAAGTAGCTATCAAAAGAAAATATGTGTGTTTTTGTTATAAAAAAAAAAGAAAATGTGTGTGTTTGAGCATTGAGCTTATTATTATTATCGCTCTGAGTCCATCATTTCACTAATAAAAGGAAGTGTCTAAGTCAAGCTTATGTAGAACACTACTAAGGCATTGCATAATAAAAATAAAGGAAGTGCTTTATTTTTAAGACTTAAACTAGAAACATAGTGTTTTCTTTGTGCAATTGTGCTCTCCCCTTTTTCTTCAACTTCTTCATATCATTTTTTCCTTTTTTTTTCCTTACTTTCATTTATTGAAAAACAAAATTCATTTTCTTTACATGTTTTTACCCCTAACTCAAACCAAATAGACATTACAAGATAATAGCTTAACTCAAACCAGATAGACATTACAAGATAATAGGAATGGAAGCACATTTAACCAACTAACCTAGTCAAGTACACCACCATGAATGTTTTGAATAAAGAGGATAATCACCAAGAAAGAACTGTCCATGTGTAGACAAAATTAGAACCAAAACAGATACATAGAAACAACAAAGGCATATAAAGTTGTTAGAGTACGTACCTAATCATGTTTTGGTCATTATGAAACTCCCATCTCTATTATTTTTTTTATAGGGAAGCACAAATTTTTTATTAAACTAGACAATTAAAATACAAAATAGTTCTGTAAAAAAGAAAATTCAAACGATAATACACTGAGTTTCAACAAAAACCAAACATCGATAGATTAGATTAGATATAAAATTAGAGTCATATTACACTGAGTTTTAATGTATATCCATCTATGGTGAAACTCAGTGTATTATCGTTTTAATTTATTTATTTCTTTATAATATAAAGAGATAACAAATATATGTTTCGTAACTGATAATTTCATCAGAAAATCTAAAATCAAGATCCGGAGTTCAATACAATATCTCAAGTTCTACCCCACTTTTCATGATTCCCATAATCTATATGATCTAAAATACATTCATTCTATATACCAAAAAAAAAAAAAACATTCGTAACGAACTTCTGAATGGGTATATCTCAAATTCTACCCCACGTTTAATTACCTAACTCTTTATTGGGGTAAGTATAAATCGTTTCCCATAACTCCTTCATACACACTTGACTCTTGAGGCCACAAAGAAACATAGCAGTCAGCATTGTTTAAGGAAGCTAAATTTCAAATTTTGTGCAAAACATAAAAATAATCAAATTAATTTCTAAGATTATTGTAACAGAGAAAGCTGAATTTCCAAAACATTGGAGGCAGCTTTGTTCTTTTCTAAGTACCGTAAACAAATAAAAAAGCCACAAAGGTTATCCAGAACCAAAAATTATTAATCGAACATCAAATGAATGGTTTGACACCAATTCAAATTGTATCATGAATTAGCACATTAATATCAGATTTTGAATACTATAACAAATAAACAAATTGACATAAAATTCATTACTAGAAATTATTTAGATTTTTTTTAGCATAACATATCACATGCTTTCAGCCGTAAAACACATAACCAAAGACATCAAAAATTGAACTAAAAACTATTAATACTAAATCAGATGAATGATTTGACACCAATTTAAAGCCATAAGCCATCAAATGATTGCAAGTTTGAGATTAAGTTACAAAGAACAACTTACCAGCTTGAGGCCAGGATAAATAGGATGAACTCCACGTAAATCATACACACAAAAAGGATAGGATGCATGCTGCTGCTGTGATAGAATTTTGACTTCAAAATTCTAGGAATGCATCATATACTTGTGCTCTCACCAAGTTAGGACAATTTAGATGAGTGTTTTCTCAACCTCTCCCTGTTTGATCATAGCCCTTGTGTGAAGCAGACATTTCACTTCCTGAACCTTGAACATGCACAATTTTGTGTTTCTTAAATTGAAAAGAAAATTACAATAATAAACATTTTCTATATCTTCCAAACAAAGGAGCCGGATACATTTACAAATATAACTTACTATAAATAAGATTCAATGGCTACACTTGGTCATGAAAAGGTGCTCATGTCAGTCAAATTTCTGATGCCCAAATGCAATGTGAACAAGAATAAGATGTAATAAAGAAAACAGGCTGCATATGTTTGAGAATGAACATTAACAAACTAGAATAGAGGAAATAAGTTCTATAGATGAGAATTCAGTATAAGCATCTTTACCTATTGCAGTAGTAAATAGTATTCTTTTCACAAAGTACAATTACTTAATTATTCAAATCAATTGCATCGGTACAGAAAATTTGAATGGTACAAAGATATCAAAGTAAACTTTGAATGACATCTTTCAATACAGAAAATTCCATGCACACTAAGCCTAGATCATGGCAAAGTTTTATTTTTCATACCTTTCAAAGATTTCATAGAACGACATTATTTACCAATATACTCCATAGAATTTTTTCATGTGAAGAAGAGTTCTAATTTCAATAAGACCAAAATGCTAAGTGATGAATTGTCAAAAGTACAGATATGGAAATTTAAGGAAGCTGCATTGTTAACAAACCGAGAATAACTCTCATTATACAATATTTGTGACATTCTGAGGCCAATACCAGCTCCAACTCGGCAAATATTAACTGTCCATGATAAGAAACCCTTTATAAGTCTCTACAGTTTAGTTCACAAGGAAATTATTAATGCTTTACTCACATTATATCAAAACCACAGCAAGTTGACAAATTTCCCTTCCAGTAATCACACTATACATACCTCTGAGAAATGTATGTTGAAATTTCCACATCTCAAGAATCCAAATTTGAAATAGAGTATTGTGCAATGCATCCCAAAGACTGCAATGTTATTGCATCGCAGTGCCTATAATCCAGCAACAGTGATTTCCTGCACGGCAAGAGAGACTGAGATGAAGCCAATATTTATTACCAACAAGTAATCATATGAATTAGATATAAAAACAAGGTTACGCTGTGCCAATGTAGTGACAAATACAATCTTCTAATGAGCCAAGCATATGAAAATGAGGCCATTTTTCTTCACAAATCTGCAATAGTTATTTAAAGTCTGCAGACCAATATTCCTGAAAAGAAGTATGTCTCATTATTTCCCAACCATCAAATCAGGGTTTTAAAGCACAAAGTTCAAAACTGCAACATTCACATACCTTCATTTCTGCAGAAATACTATCATTTTGGAAAGAGGGAGATTATATAGCATGCAAGGTAAAAACTCCCTTCTTTGATAGATAAGAAACTAGTTGAGAAAATAATGCCACTAAAGTGAAGGGAATTTTTTATATTCTTGGGGTGCACCGGGGGGATACAAGCTAAACAAAAAAAAAAAACAAAATCAAGAACAAAAGAATGTAAAAGCATTTTCAAAACATAGGACAATTACTGAATCATCAAATGAAATCAAATAACCAAAATACTGCTACTTTTTTCAAAAGAAAGAAACTTAGTAAGCTGCCTTTTTGGAAGAAACTGACCGTTAGGCCTTAACATGGTACTCAAAAGCAAAGTACATGCAAAACATCAAAAAAACAAAAAAGCTTTTAAGGATGCTCTTTTCAATAAAAAAAGGCAACCAGCTTCACAAAATCAGCAAACAAAATATCCAAATATATCATACCAATGCATTATTCGCTTTCCAACCCAATGAGCTACCCTTTTGGGATCATATTCTTCCTTTGGACTTGAGCTCATAATTCTTCAATAAACTATTTGCTTCCATGCACAAAAGAATGTCTCAGTAAAAACGTCTGATTTTCCAAAAAATATATTAAAAAAGGGCTGATATATTATAACTTCCGTAAAGCAAGCTTTGCAGATTCATCAAAAAATACCAATAATTTACAAATAAAAGTAAGAAGTTCCATATACTTTGAAATTGCTATAGATTAAAATTGTCAAGAATCTTTAATAATGACCATCTCAAAAGTTTCAGAAATTTTTCGAATTATTTTTTTGTAAAGATTAGCAGTGCTGTAAGCATTAAGCGTATTCACAGCAAAGGCATAGTGAATGAAAACTAAGTTTAGATTTAGAGATAAATTATTGCTTATAAAATTAGAATAAAATGGACACAAGTCAACATCTGTCATAGAAATTAATAACAAGTTAGGACGAAAAAACAGGAAATAAGAGCAACAACAAAGCATGATCACATTAGATGAGGCCAGTTACGTAGATTCATAGATCAAAATATTAAAGCAAATACGCACCAATTAGTAAAACCTTCAACCACAGATTAGTCAGTGCCAACTAAAAAATCAATAAAAACTGCAAAAGAGAACCATAGATTGATTCTTTTTTGTTTTTGCCTCCAAAAAATAGATTCAGTATTCAGAGTTTAAAAAAGACAAGCTAAGAAATGATGGTTTGACTTAGAAGCAGAGAAATTGGAGAATGGAAAGGAGGAGGAGGAGGAAGGTAATGAAAGATAAGGAGAATCCTGAACATGGAGTACAAGATGATCATGTACACATGTACAATTATATGACTGCAGCATTTGCAATTATCTATCAAATTTGAACTATGCCAAAGGCCATACAAAAAGCAAAAGAATGCACCACACAATGAGCATCTAATTACCGCTGAAATGAATTGATAATAAAGAGTAAGCACAGAACAGTGCAAGTTTTGATAAAGCCAAAGAACATGTAATCTCTATTATATTAGTTTTGGTTTACTGCACATGTAACTTCAAGTACAATTCAAGAGAAAGAAGAATGATACGAGTTCCATTACATAATAAATGACTGAAAATTGGAGCGAAAGGAACCATACTACCAATCAGAACCAAACATCATGTAAATCACTGCTAGTTCATATGTTTCTAGTGACTGTCTACATGTGCCAACTCAAAATTCTAATTATATAAACTTCAACGCTGGCTTTTTGATGCATGATTTTATTGCAATGCATTCAAAGCATTGGTTACCACACAGTTTGAGAGTTTGACAGCAAATATGTAAACACCGTGTAACTAGCAAGGTCCTTGATTGAGATGAACATTTTGAAATAACAATAGCAAAGGGGAAAAGAAATTACAAAAACATAAAAAAAACTTTGCTTATGTAAGATAGGCCTGGAAAAAAATACATGCACCTGAAGGGCTCTCCAAAGATAATAAGCTTGAAATAAATTCCAGAAGAATGGGACATTAGGCATAGGTAAAACCTGCAAAATTTTTTATTTGGAAGAATGAATAAATTTTAGAAGAGAACAAATAAACTAATTATTTATGCTTACCTCCTAATAGTAGGCTTCTACATATACTACACATTGAACATACAATAGCATTAAGTTCCTTCCCATGGTGATGATCCAGATGAATTTGGAAGTAAAAATTTCAGAAAAACAGAGAACATATAAAACAAGATCCAAATTGGGTCATCTTCTAAATTTGCTGAATCGCCATGAAATAGAAACCAAACAAAAGAACCTAACAAAAAAACCATAACACCCCCGTTGTTTTGACTTTTCACACCAAAGAAAAAACAAAAGATAAACAGTTCAAAACAATTCCGTTTTTCCTCAAGCTGATATATATCCTTCAGACTATCGCATACATTCAAACTCAGTCACCACAACAATTCCCTTGACAGACAAACCCTCTCCATGAACGAATTTTTCAGACACAAAATAAAACCCATATATTAAACACAATAGCACACAAATCATCAAATTGAGAGCGGAAGGAGGAAAGTATGAGATACAACGAGTTGATCCTGAAAAAAAAAGAAGGAAAAGATTAAATTAAAAATCTTGAAATTTAAGAAGAAGAAAATATAAGTAAATAATAAAAGGGTTGCAATAGGGAATGGACAAAGTGAGAGAAGGAAACAAATTAATAATCTCCAGGTCAGGAAGCATCAAGGGCAGAAGTGATTGCTCCCACTTCCTCTTGCTCACACTTCCTCTATTAAATCAGAAGTATCAAAGAAAAGAATCTGAAAAGATTTAATTACAAATATTGAAAGTTAACAAAAACATAACTGAAGTAAATAGTGAATGATTGGAATAGAAAATTACGACTGGTGAGGGTAAAATTAGCCAGTTGAGGAGGTTTCAAGGGCCTTAGCAAAAGTTGAAGGAGCTGAAAACCCTAGCTTGTGAGTATGGAAAGAAGGAGGAGGAGGAAGGTAATGAAAGATAAGGAGGTTGACAACGCAAAACTTAGAGAAATAAAGAAAACCCATAGTGCATAAATTATTAGAAAATAGGAATACAGTTGAGATTAAAGAATTAAATGGGAGAAAGGAAAGATTGAGATATTCTAACCGACCAATTGCAGAGAATAACGAGGTAAAAGTTGTTGTGGAAAAGGTTCATGGCAAAGGTAGCCATGGAACCTGAGACGTACACAAAAGCTGAAGTACATATATTCAGCATCTAATATGATACCAAACAGTTAGATGTATTATTCTGCAGTATCTGGAAATTATTGGGTAGTACTCCCTCCGTTCCTAAATATAAGATCACTTTAGTAAATTTGGAGAGATTAAGGAAAACATTCCAATGAGTTAGGATTACATGAAATTTTCAAAATACCCCTAAGTTTTAAAAATATTCTTTCATCTTCAAACCACTAAGTGATCTTATATTTAGGAACAAGCTATCTTCCCTAAAGTGATCTTATATTTAGGAACGAAGGGAGTATGTTAGATAAATTACATAGCATGAATTGTTGAATTATACTTATATACGATTAGAGAAAGTAAACCTTCCAGTACACGTTCCCAAGAATAGTCACCAGCAACATACATGTATGTATACATATTTTTTTTATTGTAACATATATATATATATATATATATGGAAATCACTGTACTCTTGAAATATTTCATCAGTACAATCTAACCTTGGTCCCTTTCGGTAGCAATAGTTGGTCTCATTAGGGAGCTGCCAAAAAAAATCCGAAAATCATGAAATTATTGGCTATGGATAGCTTTCCCTAAATAAAAACTTTTGGGAAGATAAAAAAGCAAAGACCTCAATTGGCCCCAAAGTTTACTCCTTTCCTGACAACAAAAACACAAAATCAACAAAAATCATGAAATTCGTTTCAAAAATATCTTTTTTTCTAACAAGGAAATCAAGACTACCGCTTGATCGTGGATTATCAATAAGGACTCAAATTGATTTTTCCTGGGTCGATGCCCGAGGGGTTAATGGGGATCACGCTCTGTAGGATTTGAACCTACGACATCGGGTTTTGGAGACCCGCATTCTACCGAACTGAACTAAGAGCGTTTTATTTTCACAAATCATAAATCCGATAAAATCCGTGACGTATTAAGAAAACAAAAGAAATCAAAATATTCAGAGAAGAAAAAAACCAATTTACGAACTTGAAGCATTGAATCTAACTACAATTAAAATAAAAAGATTCAAACACAATCAAAATTCAAAAGAAAGAGACAAAAAGAAAATGTTACTAACCTGTGGAGTTGTAACAGGGCTATGTCCATGGCCACGACTATTGAAAACCACAACAGGTAATGAATGGAATCAAGATGTTTGTGAAGGCGAAGCTGGAGATAAAAAGCAGAGAGAGAAGAAGATTGAGAGTGAGATTTATGTAAAAGCTAGGGTTTTTGTAGAAAGAAAAGAATAATTAGAGAGAGTAGAGATAGAGTTGGTTTGATAGCATAGGAAGAAAAAAAAACACCTCTCTCCAAAAGAGAAACAGAAGCGTTAGATTGAGAGGGAAAAGAAGCATGGGAAGCCTAGAACAAGCCATAGTCACCGGAAGTCATGCATTTTTATCTTGTAGGATAGGATAGAAATCATTTGTGAGACCATAAAAGTAGTACTACATCAAAATCAGAGGGTACCAAGTGAAATCAGAACCCACAAAACATAAACTTCTCATGAAATAAGAAACAATTAAGTTCAAGATTTTAACCTACTATTGTTTAGATCTTTTTTTATAATGTCAGCTTAAAAGCCTTGAACAAGTCCATTCCAGCAATCCTAAGTTAAATTGTGCATAATAAACTCCAAAAAGGAAAGCTCATCAGATTCAAAATAATAAACTCAGTAGCAAGATGTCCGAAAGATATCAGATTCCACTTGCTAAATATTGTGCATTAGAAAACTGAACAAGTAAAGAATAGTCAAAATAGGTTAAGACACGAAAATAAGTGCAGAATTTAACAACTATACAAGCATGCATACTCTTATCCGAAAATTTCTAGTCCTCTGATGGTATTTTGCATTCCTATTGACAACCCCACCAGATTTTTGAAGTTTGACAACGTCCACAGCAGGCTCAGTCTTGTAAAACAAGGAATGGAAGTTAAACCAAAAATAACTTTTCAGCAGAAAAAAAAAATCTACCTGCTAATCAAGCTTTTCAGCAGAAAAAAAACAGTTATTTTAAGATAGAACCCAAGTAAAGATGACTGAGGAAAAAAATTAACCTAAGAGATAAATCCTATAGCAAGCAGATGTAAAGGAATTGCAGCAGAAGAGAAACTTTCTCAAACAAAGGTGGCTTAACATTGGGGGGTTGTGTTTTGGCATTATTTGATACATTCTAAACCTTTATCATTACATGAGTGACCATTAACTTTAGTATCCATCTCAAGTTATACTATTTATAAATCACTAAAATTGAAAAGTAACTCATTTTTCAGAATTTGCACAATGCACATAAACCATGTCTAATTACTAAACACGTATTTCAAAAAATTGATTGTACACATTGATGCAAAGATCTTATGAATTCTTTTACTTAGATCTATATAAGATGTAATATATGCGAGAGTGCAATAAATAATACCATAAGAAAAAAGATAATCTGGCATGCACATTCTAAGGCACATGTTTATCACACAACACTAGCAGCCTATTATTTAAAAGATGAGTTACATCTTACAGGATTTTGAATTACAGGAGTGCATATGTCACATAATATTATTATCAAATGCAATTTTATAAACTTCAATATATAGGATTTCAAATTATAAGAGTTTAAATTTCACAAAATTGGTAAAAGAAGTATATGATACTGAGGTTAGAAGAACTTTTGCTGCAGCCATGAAATTGTCATTCTTACCAACTGCGAAGGATGTATATACTCTGTCAATTTTCACATCCTTGAACTCTCTTGTCAATTTTCACATCCTTTCACATCCCACAAAAAAATGGGTAGAAGAGGGTGATATTAAGAGTTGGAATACAACAAAAGAAAACTAAAAGCTAGTAAAAAGGAACATTAACTTTAGTATCTATATCAAGAAAACCTCTCCTGAATTTATATAATGGCTGTAGTACATAAATTCGTCACCAAATAGGAATTGATTAACATGATCATTGATGCGGCAACAACAACAAAACCCTTATGATAATAGGTTGGGGGTGCAAAGGGAATGAAAATGCATGATTTATAAACCAAAAATTTAGGGATTGACTAAGACTCCATCCAACACATGAAAACTGCATCTAGTTATATAAACTAGGTGCCTCCTACAAATCAAATTTAAGAAAACTTTGGAAAAAGGCATACTGACTTGAACTTGCTGGTTGAATCAGCACTCTGCTCCATCATAGCTTTGATGGATCTAATGTGAAGGAAATATTGCCTTCACTTGTAGCTACAACATCCACTGATATTCCTAAATCTTCAAAAGTTGAAAATGCCTGCATAAATAAGAGACTGGTTAGGCGTGAATGGGATCAATAATTTGAATTGGAACTCCAGGCAAGAGCTTTCTCATCATAACAAGGAAGCCAAACTGACCAAGCATGCGTGTGATCCAACATAGTCACATACTCACATTACCCTTCAAAACAATGCTAGTCAGTACAGCCTGCAAGTGAGGAGGGAAATTCTAACATTTCTGGTATTCCAAAACAAAGTATTATTTAATTTGTATCCATGCCAATAATGAATAGATGCAAACGTTGCTCATATCCCTTGTCTTGGTGAGGACAATACCTGGAGGCTGGAGCCTTTGGATTTTAAGTTTTTTCACCCAAACAGGGATATCAACTTCTCTGGCAGGTCCCATAGACTGTGGATGCAGGACTTGCAAAAGGAACAAATCAGAGATATGACTTACCTTTGACAATATATTTAAATACCTATGGCCCAAGTACTATCAATCAGTCTCGTAAAAATGATGCTGCCAATAATCGCATTAATAAAGACCTATAGTTTTGACGAAACAAGAAATGTTTCCCTAAAAAGAAATTAAATTAATCTTGGGATGAGTGTTGAGGCTAATAGTAATGGGGACACAACAATACGAATATTATTGCCAATTTTGAGGTATGAATGCTTCCCAAATATACTATAACATTAAAACAATGATTTGGTGAAACAACTTAAAAGCATAACAGGCAGGCAAAGCAGAATCTATAAATATTTATAAACACAAAGGAGATACTGCAAAAAATATGATCAGTAGAACAAGAAAGCAAATACAAGAATACCTGCGCACCAAAGTAAGCAAGTTCGGCAGCCTCTTCAAAAGTCAAATGTAGGACAATGTCAGCTTATATTTGGGTCACAGCATAAAACACCATCAACGTCTTTCCATACCTTAAAAGATTGCAGTCGATTTGTTTTCATTTATCCTGCATTTAATTTTGGAAAACGTAATCAAGTTATGTGGATGAATTGTGCAGCAATGTATGATAGTGTTTCATATACATAATGAGTTTCATTGAATAAATACTCAATGACAGAGCCAATCTTAAAATTTCACTTCTCATTCAACATACAAAAGAAGTCCACTGACAAGCTTCATTCTCGATATGCATAGCTAGCTTTTTAATACGTTAACCTGGATTTCAGGAAAACCTAGCGCTTAACCAATTGTTGTAGCTGTCAAATCACCTCCCCCTCTGCCTAGTGTTGTTACAGCACACGATTTCTGGCTCTGGAAGAAGTAGCAGGAAATATATCAGTTTTCCAATTTAGAAGTTTTCATAAAAAGCAAACAAAACATCAAGTGGGAAAAAATGTAAAGTGTTGAACAGCAGGGCGTCAATTTGAACTTTCCAAGGAATCCAGTAACAGTTGATATAGCAGGAGCAGAAACCCAATCTTCACATAATCTCTTTGAAATAGTTGGGTAAGTTGCTTCCACAATATCCGCATTTGTAAAGTCATCAATAGTTATAAAACCAATCTCAGATGCATCACACTGTCAGAACATGAAATTAGCAACAAATCAGTAGAAACAATCACTACAAATAAAAACTGAATGATGTATCCCTAGCCAATCAGAATTTGCCAATGATCAAAAAGGTGAAGTTTTTTGGTTCAATGTGACCCAGATGAGAAGATCCGGAGAGCATACCTGGCGAGCCTTAACACCATTTTTTTAGATATGCAGCAAAGATCCTAGCGTACAAGCACTGTCCAAATGAAACTAAATAGTCTTAAGTCCAGAGAGCTAACTATTTCATCATAGCAATCCCCTTTAACAGTTGCTCCAGTTCTACAAGATGATGTAAAAAAATATTTTGCAGCAAGAAAACCAAGATCGCCAAAGATGTGAGTGCAAATAAATGACAATTACTTAAACAGCCCATAGTGGGAAATGAGAGGGAAGAAGATGCATGGTATATAATTCATTCCATGAAAGAGTTGAGATGAAAATGGAAAAGTTGTGTAAATAATAATTTTTTATGAAACCTCTGGAGGCTAGAAAGCTTATATCATTGATTCCGGAGGTAAAGTATTAAAAGGAAAACTTTAGTCAGTAATTGATCCACTGTTGTTCAACAAATTAAAAATAAGCAATAATTTGATTTGTTCTCCTCAAGGGAAATAGAGTTCTATTTCCTAACTTCATATAATGGGCTACTATTTCATTGAGGGAATGTAAGATCAAACAAGAAATGATTCCATAAACTATTTCATGATGCAAAACTATGAATGCATAAGAAATATAAATACTGATTCAAAATGCCAGTTAATTATTGGAATGAAATAGCAGCACAGCCGCCATAAGTTTCTCATAAGGCCATGATAAAGATCAACATTCCATTTTATCAAGTTTAAATAACAGATTAAAGTGAATTAAGGTGACTCACCTAAAATAATTGATCAATCCACTTTAAGCTCATCCACAGTCCTGGACGAGAGAGATGCACACAATCAGAAGACATCATCAGTTAAAATGTGATTTAAAACACACATAGAAACCATTCACACATTCATTTAAAACAAAATAGCAAAGCGGAAAACACTCATTGTTCTTGCCCGAGGAGCAGGTAGCCGTGGATCACCACCAATCAGATAAACAAGAAAAGTATCAGAATTTGCAAAATAGGAGCCTTCATAGAGATCATTTGTGAGACCATAAAGTATTCCTGCGTCAAAATCAGAGGGTAACAAGTGGCATTAGAACTCACAAAACACTTCTCATGAAAAAAGAAACAAGTCCAAGATGTTAGCCAACTATTTTTAAATCAATTTCTATAATTTCAGCTTCAAAGCCTTGAACAGGTACATTCCAGCAATCATAACTTAAGTTGTGCATAATAAACTCCAAGAAGGAATTCTCATCAGATTCAAAATAATAAACTCAGAAGTGAGATATCCTAAAGATATCAGATTCCACTTGCAAAACTGTGTGTATTAGAAAACTGAACAAGTAAAGAATAATAAAAATAGGTTAAGATACAGAGAGAGAGAGGGGAGAGAGAAGAGAGAGACGGAGCTTTTAAAAACCCTTGGAGGTCGGTGCGGTGATTCAGGCTAATCATGTGATTAGGAATTAGGGTTAACATAAGAGGCGGCGGGCGTGAATTTCGGGTTTCATGTCACTCGGAATTAATGAAGCCGCGTGATTTGATTAGGGTTTACACTTGTCGGTTGAAGCGGTGAAAACCCTAAATCACGCGGGAAAAAAATTCAGCTGAAAGCTAGGGTTATACAACACAAGGGTGAGAAGAAGAAAATAAAAGAAACTAATTGTGTAGAACAGCAACAGCAGCACGCGTATTGTCTTCTACAGCTTTCGTTTGGTGCAGCACTCGGAAAAGGAAAAAGAAAGAAATTAATCAATAATCGAATTGATTCATGGGATGTGCGATGAAATGAAGAAGAGTAGGTAGTGATAGTATGGTGGCGAGGGAAAAGAAACGAACTTACAGAGGAAGGGCGCGTCAATTTGAAAGTAGAAGGAGCGTCTTCGGTTGTGGAAATAATGGCGGCAAACGAAGAAAAAGAAAGAGCCTATTTATAAGGGATTTTACGCGTAACAGTCAGCTGCTTATATTTCACGCCTCATTTTTTTTTTATGTTTTCTTTATGACCGACTTTCAAAAATTACTTTTATTGGTCCTTATAATTTTATGTTTTTTTTTTGAATAAAACATTAATAAGCAACATAAGTAACACTCCATTTAACTGGCAAAAAAAAAAACTCTCCATTTTCAATTAAATTAAATCTTGAGAACCATTTAAAAATAATTTTAATTTAGACTTTTGTATTTGTTATTAATTATTATTATTAATTATGAGAACAATAATTTAATGATAATTAATTTATATTACAAAAAATTTCATGTTTTAAATATTTATTTTGTAAAAATCTATAATGTAATAAGTAGTTCAAATATTTTAAAACTCTATCTAGTTTAGTTTGACTTATCAATTTTTAAAATATAGAATTAAATTATCATGCAGAATTGTAAGTTTAAGATTCATACATCTAAATATTTTCAAATTATTAATATTTCCATGTAAAATATACTAATATTCATTACAAATAACGAAAAAAATCTTAAATAAAAAATAGTAGCTATTAGTCATGAAAAAATAATTAGTAGCTATCAAAAGAAAATATGTGTTTTTTTGTGTTATAAAAAAAAAAGAAAGAAAATGTGTGTTTTTGTGATAAAAAAAAATATGTGTGTTTTTGTTGTTTGAGCATTGAGCTTATTATCACTCTGAGCTCATCATTTCACTAATAAAAGAAGTGTCTTATTTTTAAGACTCAAACTAGAAACAAAGTGTTTTCTTTGTGCAATTGTGCTTTTCCCCTCCTTTCCTTCAACTTCTTCCTTTTTTTCTTACTTTCCTTTATTGAAAAACAAAATTCATCTTCTTTATATGTTTTTACCCCTAACTCAAACTAGATAGGCATTAAAAGATAATAAGAATAGAAGCACATTTAAACAACTAACCTGGTCAAGTACACCACCATGAGTGTTTTGAATAAAGGGGCGATAATCACCAAGAAATAATTGTCCATGTGTAGACAAAATTAGAACCAAAATAGATACATAGAAACAACAAAAGGCATATAAAGTTGTCAGAGTATGTACCTGATCATATTTGGGTCATTATGAAACTCACATTGACCACTGCTTAGTATGTATAATTGCCTGAAAGTATAATTGATGTCCCATCTCTAATGAAAACAGGAATTTCAACAAAAACCAAACATCTATAGTTTAGATATAAAATTAGAGTCATATTACACTGAGTTTTAATGTTCTGTTGGTCCTTGATGTTTCATACATTTATATGTTATCTGCACTATCTGAAGCATTACTTTAGGTTCATACATAGCTAACTTCATAATCACATAGATCTAATGAATTTTAATGCTTAGGAGTTAACTCACTTTATTCACCACTTGTAAAGTTCCTAATATAAATACAGCACTGGACTGTCATTAACCCTTTGGAATGCAAAAGGTTAACAACCCATGTCAACTAGTGAAATTCAAGTCAAAACATGTTAAAATAATATATTTATAATCATAATTAATTCTGCATCAGACAAGTATGACTCTAACCCCTCCCAACAAAAAAGATGAAATTTCATGTATGAGGTTTAAGCCAGAACGTGTTTGAAGAACATATTTTAAGCTTTAACTCATTTTGCATAAGAAAAAATGTTAAGAAAACTGACATAAGAAAATGAAAAGGTCACATCAATTTGGCAAATATATATACTATTTCAAAAAAACATTTAGGCAAGGCATCGTCATGTAGATTTTTCAAACTCGACCAGCACCATATTGACTAAAAATTGTACGAAAAAAAATGATATCATTTATACCAGACAATAATCGTCATCCCACATTGATCGCAGAACAGACCATGCTAGAGGTGGTTTCTTTGACTGATTATGCCATGTGAAGCATGGGATCCTGAAGGAAGAGAATATTCAATCTCATAACCAAGATAATGAGAAATATTATGGAAAAATATTAGTATTCATAGAAAAACAAAATCGAAGAGGTAAGAACTAAATATACTCTTCCAAACTGAAAATTCCTAAATGAATCGAAAAGAGGGGGGAGAAAGAAATGATCAACTCTTGAATTAACGTACATGGGCTGAGGAAGATGCCTTTTGAAAGAATATAACCTGATTCTGTGGATGATGATTCTCAATTTGCAGGTCAATTACAATGATCAACACTTGAACTGGGACCTGAGAACAGAATCAAAGTCAGGGTAAAACACAAAAGAACAGTAATTTAAAAATCAACAGCTTAAATAATAATTCTGCAAAGAACAATAAGAAAGAAAACGACAATTGTAGAAATCAACATAAAAATAAGAAATTATGAGGAGTAAGAGGAAATTTGGTAATTAACGAAGAGAATGGAGTAGGGAGGAGGTGGGAGACGAAGGAATAAAGCAAACTGCGTATAAATGAAGGAGATACTCTATGGGAAAAAGAAAGAAGAAGATCTGAAACACAAATGAATAAATGAATTAAGGAAGTGGAAGAAGAGGAGACTCGTGTGTGTGTGTGTGTGTGTGTGTGTCCCGCCAACGTGTGAATGAAGCCCTAATTAGCCTAACAACATTAGGAACTTCCTTTTGAAATTTGAATTTGAAAAGAGGAGAAAAATTAGGAAAGTTATGAAAACTCTTGGGAGGTCGGTGAGGTGAATTTGAACTGAATATCAGATAATAATAATGGTGGGAGAAGAAACGAACAAACTTACAGGAGCGTCAATTTGAAAGTAAAGAGGAGCGTAAGAGGGAATTGGAAATGGCGGCAAAGGAAAAAAATGGAAAGGGGTTATTTATAAGGGATTTTGTGCGTAAACATCACGCGGCGCCAGCTGCGTTTATTTCACGCCCCAATTCTTTTTTTTTTTTTTTTTTTTTGCCTTTTTAACCGGCAAAATAAGTAACACTCCATGCAAAATAAGTAACACTCCATATTCATTAAATCACATATTGAGAAATTAATATAAAAAATTTATTGTCGAAGAATAGAAATCTAGTGTTTATGCACAAGTACGATAGTTAAAAGAATATTGTTCAACAAACCAAAACAATAAACCTGTTGTATTATAGAGCCCCATTGCTTATTCCATCCATGGCCAATGCCACAAAACCAGCCAATAAGAAAGCCCACTGGAACCGTCTCTAAAGGGTTTTCACGAGATTATAGAGCCACTGCTTTATGGTTTCCAAGCTGCAGTAAAAAATTATTATTCCATATTTTAGTAGAAATAGACATTAAGTAACTTTTGTCCAAGAAAATGAGACATTAAGTAAGATGCTCCCGAGTTAGTTCAGCACACAAGGTAACTTTGAAAAGACTATAAATGTTATCCCCAGTGACATAAAAAAATCATTATTGAAACTACCATTCCTTTTTCCCAGATAGGAATATTAGTCTTCACAATAGTGAGATTTTAAAGGTAAGGTTAAAAAAGTCAATCTTTGGAGAATTCCAGGTTCAATGGTGTCAGCATGGAATCAGTTCATATTGTCTATGCATGCACTTATTAATGAGGTAGAGAGAACTCATCTGTTATGGAATTGAATGAAAATCCAATGGAGAAGGAAAGTGACCTATATTTTGATGAGATTTCTATAAACCAACCAATAAGAAGACCAATGCCCCCAATCACTATTACAATAACAATGTTAGAGGACCTGCACAATCCAGCATAGAAAAGCACTCTTACATATTATATGGGAAATAAATACCTACACGAAATTGTAACAATGTTAGAGGACCTGCACAATGTTAGAGGCAATGAGGAAAATTGATTCCCGTACAAGCCCTGCACAAATTTTCAATGAACAAATTTAACAATTGAATATATTTGACAACCTGATATAAAAAAACTAGGATAAAACAGATATGGCTTTCAAGTTTGTATAGTTAGAAAGTATCACAATGCTCCATAGTTCTTATAGGAGAATACTCTGTCTAAGACGAAAATTATTCAGAAAAGGTGGAGAACTGGTTAATTAATTTACTAGACAGTTCACAGATGATAAATTCAGCTACATCTCAGAATCCTTCTTACATAAAATTAGAAACAAGTATAGATGTCAAGGCATATTAAAGAAAAAAATAACACGGCAAAGAAGAAAATGAACAACTTGGAAAGTTACAAATATGGTCAGAATTATATAATAAGGATCGGAGGGAGTGATTCATAAGTTTGTCAAATAACGGGATGCATGTGCAATTTGAGCAAAACAGGAGGAACTTGGAATATTTTCCTGTACTTTATTAAATTTCTTAAGCCATCAGAATAGAAAAATATATACTCAAAGTGTCCCGCATTATTGGTCACTACTGCAATGATTAATATTGCTCCGGTCCTAAATATAAGGAAGTAAAATATGTTACTAAATATGACATATTTGATATATTTTTAGATAACCCATCAGTTTATAGCTCAAATAAACTAACTTAAGAAAATTAGGTAAATCAATGTATAAATGACTCATTTTGTTTTTTTAGTATTTACCAAAAAATTCAACTAAGTCCTAGATGTTAACTTATTATTGATTAAATCATTTTTTATAGTTTCAGGCCACAAAGGGAGCCCAGTAATATAAAGCCGCATACCTCTTTGTCTTCTCCTCGTTCCAGCATAACATCATCTCCCTACAAAATAAAACAAAGGTCCTATCTAAAACAATGTTTTGGAACACTAAGCAACAGGTAAAGTTGGGAAGAAATATAGGAGAAGTGAAATAGCCAAGTTAAGAACAAGGGGAGACGTCCATATCTCATAAGTCAAAAACAGAACAATAACCCCCATGAATGCACTCAGGAAATAAGGCTGTAGATCTCCAGTTTTGTGGGCCCAAACTCCGAGATTGACCTTGACTCTGTGTGCTCTGAATCCTTCAGAAACTCCCAGAATTGGGTAAGGAGGAGCCATTAAATTACTTTGTTGAGCAAAATCTGAATTGAGTTTTAAATTGGAAAAGTTAGATATTTATACCAGAGAATTGTTACCTTGAAATGAACTCTTCTGGATCCTTGACATATGAGACAACAAGGACTGAGTGAAGCATATCGGCATTTACATTCACAGAAACAACCACGGTAGGGTCAACAGCAGGTTCTGCGCCAGTCAGAAACGCTGAACTTGGAGCCTATGGCCCACCACCGATCCAATAGACAAACAAATCAATAAAATTTGCAATATCAGAATGTGGACAGAGACCATTTGTGAGACCATAAAAGTATTCCTACATCATAATCAGAGAGTATCAAGTGGCATTAGAACCCACAGAGCATAAACTACTTATGAAAAAAGAAACATTTAAGTCATAGATGTTAATCTACCATTGTTTAAATAAATTTTTTATAATTTTAGCTTAAAAGCCTTGAAAGAGTCCTTTCCAGAAATCCTAACTTAAATTGTGCATAATAAATTCCATAAAAGAATCCTCACCAGATTCAGAATAATAGACTCAGCAGCAAGATGTCCAAAAGATATCAGATTCCACTTGCTAAATTGTGTATATTATAAAACTGAACAAGTAAAGAAGAAGAGAAATCTCCTTTGCTGTCAATGTGTTAACTGAACATACACTTAGATCTAGAGAAGTACTAGAGATTTTTTTAATTTTACCAATCTGCTGCTCTTTTAATAGTTTGAATTAGCGTTCAGTGTTCACAAAAAAGAATACTGATATGTCTCACCTATTGTACATATTTGATTCATTAACACTCCCATTTCATGGGAAAAAACAATATACTAGTTTTTCACATACATTACATGCCGTTATAATTCAAACCATGACAATTTCAAACAAAAAAGAGAGGCAATAATGTAAAGCAACATACCTCCTTGTATTTTCCCCATTATTGCGCCATTCTCTGCCTAGAAATTTTTTAAAAAAAACATCCCATTTAAACCCATGTCCTGCAATACTCAGCAAGAGGTTAAGTTGGGAGCAAATGTATGAAAACAAAAATGGCAATGTTAAGAAAAAGGGGAGAGCTCCATTGCTCATATGTGAAAACAGAACACTAACCTTCTTGAATACATTAAGGAAAAAAGGCTGAAAGTATTCAGTTCTGTAGCCCCATTTCCAAGATTGAGCTTTGCTTTGTTCATGGCTGCTTAAAACGCTGCAAAACTTCAAGAATCGTCAGAAGGAGCCATTGGAAAATTACTATATAGATGGCAAGGCATTCATGAAAATGTTATCAACGCAAGCCATTTGTAAAGTTCAAGTGAATTTCCAAATTATTAAATATTCCCTAGCGCAGGTTTCCAAATGCTAACGATTGCAACATGAATAGTAGATGAAAGAATGATATCTGATAAATCGGCTACTGAAGATCCAAAAAAGAATGAATTGTAGCCTGAAATATTCTATACATCATATAATTAAACACCATCATATAATATGAATAGCAAAAGGAATTACTTGTCCGTTAGCGAAATTGGAGGCGACCGTGAATTTAGGGTTTACTTGTCCATTGGAGCGGTGAAAACCCTAAATCACGCGCGAAAAAAAATAGGTTATAAATGAATTGCAAAAAATCACAAAAGCTTCACAAAATGACAAAATTCAACATGCGTATGAAAAAATTTGACTCACAAGCTTGATAGATCTAGAATCTTTCATTTAAATGACTTTAATTAATCACAAAATAAAGGCCCACAGTCCGGAAAATCAAATTCAACGGGGAAGAGGAAGAGACGAAAGCCTGCAAAATCAGATGAAACTTTACAAATCAAACATGGAATTGATAAATTTAACTTGAATAGACTCATATATGTCTCAATTTGTTTATGAAACTGAAATCGTACTTCCCTTAAACCGCAGAGAAAAGAATGATGAAGCTTCAGCTGATGTTGCATGTCCAACCGGAACTCTCCTTCATCGAAAATCATCTTCGCCGTCGATAATTGAGGGAGAACGGTGAAGAAGAGAGAGGAGAGAAAATAGGTTACAATGAATTGCAAAAAATAGGGTTTAGAGAAAAGGAGAAGTAAATATGAATTGCTGAAAGGGCAAGAAACTAATACTTACAGAGAGGAGAGGACTGTGGAGGAAGGGCGCGAAAATTTGAAAGTGAAGGAGCGTGTTAGGTACTGGTAATGGCGGCAAAGAGAAAGGCCTATTTATAAGGGATATTATGCGTAAACTTCACGCACTCACCTCCGTATATTTCACGCCACAATTCTTTTTTTATTTTTTATTTTTCACTGACTTTCAAAAATTCCTTTTATTGGTCTTCATAATTTTATTTTTTTCCATGCAATAAACTGTTATAAATATTAACTAATACTTCATATTCACCACGTTAAATGGGTAAATAAAAATTTTTAATAAGCAACATAAGTAACACTCCACATTCATTAAATTACATCTTGCGAACCATTTAAAATTAGTTTAAATTTATACTTTTTTATTAGTTATTAATTTTTATAATCAAAACAATAATTTTATGATAATTAGTTTATATTACAAAACTTTTATTGTTTAAAACATATTTTGTAAAACAAATTTATAATGTATTGTAATAACCTTGTCTTTAACAAGTAACCTGAGTTTAAATAAAAATACTCCTTTTTACTATCTGAATACAAACATTATATGGCACAGGACTCTGAATTTGCAAATGGCAACCTCAGTGTGTTTATTTAAACATTCAGATTCTAGAAACAAGAACACTTCTCCTCAACATGTTAGTTTATATGGTGGTGTTAATAGTTCCAACTTCAAGATGACCCTAGAAGGTTAATTCCTTTATGTGGCTAGATCATTCATGATTATAGGATATTTTTGTCATCACCCTCGACATTCATAATCCTCTAAAACAATTAAAAAAACAAACTATGATAAAAATAAAGAGCTAGAAAAGAAAGCGAAAAGCAAGAAAATGCCGTTTTTAAAAGAGCCCAAAATGCAGGCAATATGGCTGCAGCATCAGAGGCAATGAGATTGATTCCCATACATACCCTGCACAAATTTTCAATGAAGGAAAAAAGACAATACGGTACCACAGAATAATGCTCTACAGCATATCTAATGAACAAATTTAACAATTGTATATATTTGACAACCTGACATAAAAAAACCAGGATAAAACAGATATGGTCCCTAGAATTATTCTGAAAAGGTGGAAAAACTGATTAATTAATATACCAGACAGTTCACATATGATAAATTCAGCTACATCTCAGAATCCTTCTCACATAAAATTAGAAGCAAGTATATATGTCGAGGCATATTAAAGAAAAAATAACATGGCAACGGAGACAATGAACAACTTGGATAGTTACAAATACAATCAGAATAAAGATACTTATAAAAGAACAGATTAATACTATTACATCTGGTCCTAAATATAAGACTTAGTTGACTTTTTTTGGAGAGATTGTTGCAAAATAGGTTATTAAATTATGACATATTTGATACTAGTTTAAGATCATCCATTAGTTTATAGGTAAAATAAACTAGTCTAAAAAAATTAGGTAAATCAATTTATAATTAAGTTATTTTGCTTTTTTAGGATTTTCCAAAAAAGTCAACTAGGTCTTATATTTAGGACCGGAGGCAGTACTAGATATCAATAAAGAACACTCACCTGGATGTGACAGAATTTCGATGCTACAGTGAAAGCCACCATGGTTCCGATCACAAGAGCAGAGGCTGGAGGCAAAAGGCAAACATTTAAGCTAAAAATTTCTTAAAAAACTTTTGAGAAATACAAGACATGTCATCTAGAAACTGAAGATTAAGACATACCAAATAGAATACGCCTCGAAATCAACAGAAAACATGAGAAAGTATGAGAAGTATGAGAGGGAGGTGAAAGGGCAGGTAAGTTTTCTTTCTAAGAAAGCTCTGTGAAGAAAAGAGGAGGGAGAATTGAAAAACAAATGAGTGAGAAGTGAGGAAGAGTGTTATATATATACTATAATAGGAGCGTGAGTGCCAACGGTAATATCCTCAGCACGCGCGCCAACGTGTGGGTGATGCTCTAGGAAACCTAGCGAAATTAGGAGATTTAATTTTGGACCTTACTTAGGTCAAGTTACTTTCTCCAGGTTCTCAAGTTCTTTTAATATAGGAGTGACACGTGTCCTTTTATAACAACCAATTTGTTATAAAAGGACATGTGTCACTCCTATATTAAAAGAACTTGAGAACCTGGAGAAAGTAACTTGATGTAAGTTTTTCCCTTAATTTTTCCTCTTTATTTTGAATTTGAATTTCAATAGGAGGAAGAAAAATAGGAAACTTGTCACCTTCTATTTTAAGAGCAGTAAGTAAAAGGGAGGTTTCGTGATTGCAAGCAACGTAATATCCACGCGCCCCGAAAAATGCCCCGCCCCCGCCAACTTGTGAGATTAGGAAAGTTTTCCCCTCTCTTTTTGAGTTTGAACGGAGTCAGGGACGAGGAAAATTAGAAACTTTTTTCTTTCCTTTTTTTTTAATTAAACTGAGGGAAGGTTTTCAAGCCAAAGTAATCACAACTCAGGTTTTTTTTACCATGAATCATAACCCAAGTTGATTTTTAAAAATTAAGAAATTAAAACGTTAAATTTAACATGTATTACAAGAAATTTGATTATATATTCAATTTATAAGTAAAATAAATTAACTTTGAGAAAAATTTAAGTATATATACACAATTTAATGAAGTTTATTTTGTATCAATAATTACTCCAAAAAAATTGAACATGCTCTTATAATTAGTACAAGAATATATTAAAAAGAGTGAATATTTTGTAAACAAATTTATTAACTAGTATCATTGATAAATCGTCATTCACTATTTTTTTTACCACAAAGTCATAAATTTCATTTAGGATAAATTGGGGAATATCTCTTATTTTTTCAAGTTGAAATTGAAGACCCCATTTTGTCCAACTCAAATTCAAGTGTCATTTTTTTGTCATTTTCCCAATTTTATTTCTATTGTTGTTGTTGGGCGGCCTATTGAATACATCTTGTGACTTGTAAAACATTTTTTGGTAGGCTTGTTAACTTAAAATTGGGCTCCAATTTAAAGCCCAATTTGAATGATTGATCAATGTTTAAGTCGTCACCCAACAAAAAGAAATTATCTATCCAGAATATATTTTATATAAGATAAAAATAATGGACTTACGTTAATAAATAAGCGAGTTAAAATAAGTTGAAAGTGAAAAAATGTACTCCATCCGTTCCTAAATATAAGATCACTTTGGTTAATTTGGGGAGATTAAGAAAGACAATAAAATTACATGATCTTCCCAAAATCCCCTCAATTACTTAACTTTAAAAGGAGGAGGGGCTTTCAATGAAAAAAGGAGTATGAGGGTAGTTTGGGCAAAACTTGAGATAAAATAGGAAGTGATCTTATATTTAGGAACGGAGGGAGTATTTTACTTTTTAAGATATCCTTATTTGTTGGCCAAAATAGATATCCTTACTCACAGAGAAAGATCAACCATTGGAACATAAACAATATATTTTTTTTTGATAAGAACATAAACAATATTTTACATATAGGGTTAGGAGGTATCTAAGTATTAACCCTAATAAATTATACTTTTCATAACTTTTTTATCAAATTCTATATATTTTCTCATAACAAGCCAAAATGATATTAACAAAGTGGTATCATCAACAATATAAAACGTAGATCCCTGACTGGAATCACCTCATGTATTATGTGATAAGGTGTTTTACTATATTCTTCCCTCCTCTTCACTCTTAGTACCCATTAAATCAACTTTGAATAATTCCGATTTGATATTGTAACAATTATTTTTAATATATGTTCTGAATTTAATTATTAAATTATTCATATCAAAATTTAGCAATTCGCATTTAATTGATCATTTTCTTATAGCTTATAATTTTGATAATTATATTATTAAGATCAAATCTAGGGCATCCAAAATTATTATAGTAATTATGAAGAAATAAGAGGAGGGTAGAGGATCGTAAAAGGAGGAGAATTGTTACTCAATCCTCGCTAAAGATTTCCACGGGATCTTATAAGGAAGTAGGTTGGATTTTGGTGTGCAAGATGTAATAGTCTCCAAATGAAGGGAACATGCATAGACCATCTAAGTGGGGGTCATAAACGAAGATATATCTTAGACTCTCCATATATCTAGTTATAATATTTTTTTTTTGTTATAGGGTAATTCTTGTAACTTCTTTTTACCAGAGTAGTTCTTATAACATTGAAACTATATCATTGTTATGAATTTATTTTATACCAATGAGTAGTTGGTTGAGCTGGTAAGTGGGCTGCAACCCCCATAAGGATGAGAACGCGTGTTCGATTCCCGGGAAGCGCTCTCATTGAGAGAGGGGACAACCTTACCTATGTGGGCAACACTCCTACCCCTCGAGTCCGGATTAAACCGGGCGGTGATTAACAAAAATTTTTTTTTTTATATTGCTGAAAAAGTTCGAGAAATAGTCTTTGAGTTTGTAGATTGTTATTACCACACTATTTAACGAAATATTTTTTGGAAGTAAACTTTTTTTTAAAAAAAAACTTATTTGTTGAATAATAAAAAAAAAAGTAAACTTAATTTATAAAGCTAAGATTGCCTTTTTAATTTTTTTTTGTAGAATTTGGATGATTGAATTCAGAATTGTTAAATAAAGCATAGAATTTTTCTTGTTATAATTAAAAAGTAAGTCAAAGTTGCAATTTGTTATTTTGGGCAATGAAGTTGATATTACTTTTATAATTTATTATTTAGGTGAACTAATTGGGTTAGGTTGCCTCCTAACCAGTACCTAATTACATGAGAAACCACCAAATTTGCCAAGCTGGCGATGTCAATATTTAAAAATGGGCTCTTTGGAAAATTCAAAAGAAATTTGCAGTGATAGAAAGATAAAAAATATTAAAAAAAATTCAATATCTTATTTCTTCTCAAATGAAATCTAAAATTTGTTAAGAAAATATATCATAAGAATAATAGTGAAAAAGAAAATTATATTATTCTTTTCATTCTTTCTTTTTGTCGATATATTGCTTTTCATCATATAGTTTACAAGAATAACCTATAACATAATGGTAAGGGGAAAAATAATTGACCTTGAGGGAATAGAATTTCGGAATGCAAAATGATAACTGGAAAAAGAGTTAAAAATAAACCGACCCTATCATATCATTTGCTTGGCGCGCGCGCGCATACATTGATACATATATGCTAAAAAGATTATATAAAGATACTTTAATTTAATAGTAGTAATCTAAGAATATTGGCTTTTAACGAAAACTTAGTTCAAATGAAAAAAAGGGAAGAAATTATAGAGATGGGAGAGAGAAGAGAACAAATCAAAATGGTCCCAAAAAATTAGATGAGAACAAAGTTATTTTTTAAATAGATTTTTCAACAACTGAAAAACACCGCAGCAATCAATAAATTCAATAACATAGCCTTGTAGGTTGAAATCCCTAATTCTTAATACTAAATGAATGTTTTAGGGGCAATAACTTTTATAAACTTCTATTTTTATTAAATTCATAGTTGCAAAGCTAATTGGTATACCAAAAATATTTTATGAATTTAAATTTAAATTCTAAATGAATTAAATTAGTATAGCATGATTTAATTTGAATTTGAAAATATTTTAATAAAAACTTCGATCGGACAAAAGAAAACTTGTTTAGATAATCATTAATATAAATGTGGAAAAATTGATGTAATCAGGGAATAAAAATATAAATACACGTAAATGTAAAATTAAAAATATTATCAAAGATTATAATTTATAAAATTTTGGCTTTCAACCTGACTAATTTTTTGAAAAACAAAAGAATATTTTATCACCATTTATTTGATTAACTAGAATATAGCCTTGTGAGATGTACGAATCTTGTAATAGAGAGAAGAAAAAAATCAATTTATATTATTAAACACAATCTTTCTATATTGTTAAATTATGAATGGTTATAGTTTTTTTTTTATCAAAATGAATGGTTATAGTTAAAAAAAAATAAAACTTCGTGAAAAAAGATGAACCCGTATCTCATGGGTTATTACCCGCACACGATTTTTTTATGGAAAAAACTTACATCAAGTACTTGATCTCAATTACATCCATTACCCAATAAGAATTTGACACATGTCCAACTAACCCCATGCACAACTATCACATGGAGGAGAGAGAAAAGAAGGAGAAAGTGGTGTGGGTTAGTTGTACATGTGTCTAATTCTTATTGGCTTACTGGATGTAATTGAGGTCAAGTACTTGAGGTAATAACTTTTTTCCTTTTTTTTATTTCATACCTACAAAACATGTTAGAGTATATAATTATAAAAAATTATTCTAAATGGGGACAAGAAGGTTGGAAAAATAAATATAATAAATAATTTGATTGATAATTTAGTTGAAACCATGATGTATCCCTATATATCATTAAACTACCATAAATGTAATTTCATGGACCACCATTTAAGAAATGAATAATTGCTTATTGATGGTAATAAAAGGAATAATCCAACTAAAGTTTGACACATTGACCAATCACATAGTTCCTATAAGATCGAATTAATTTCAACATTATAGTTGCCTTTAAAGTTTAAAGGTATATATTTGACTGATCGACTCATCTAATTTAAACTTTGTAGCTTGTAGCAGCCTCTATTAACACAAGTGTCTTATTTAATGTTTAAACTTGATATTTAGATAAATCTAATGGCGCTTAACACCTTTGAACAATTCTATGTTGGTGCATAATCTTTTTACTTTAACTACTAGACTTTAAAAATCCTAAAGAAAGTTCTAAATAAGATGACTGGGAAGCATATAGTAAGATGACTGGGAAGCATAGGAGCAATAGGCTTTCACTGTGCTGTGGAGATACAAAGTCAAAAAGAATAATTATGGTATGATACAAAGGTTCTTATAAGTCTTAATTAAAGTGCAAATTAACTTTTTGACTTAAAGCTAAGAAAATAAAAGGTTACAAAAAAAGGCACTGCGTCCCATGAGAGCCTCCTCCAGGGTATGGCTTGTGCATTCTTTCCAGTTGTTCTATTGGACATCAAATCTGTTTTCCTCACTAAAAGTCAGATTTCCATTTCATATGACAACGACACCCCCTTTCAAAATTATTCTTTATTTCATTTTACAGCTTCTGTTACCTTACATCTCTAAACTTTCTAAATAATTTGATTTGCACAACCACAGATTACCCCATTTACATGCGCTTATTTTGGCCTTTACATACGCTTATAAAGCGCATGTAGAGGGGGGCGCTGGTAAAGGCTCTACATGCGCTTTTTAAAAGCGCATGTAGATGTGCCTCTACATGCGCTTAAAGCGCATGTAGATATACCTCTACATGCGCTTTAAGCGCATGTATAGAGGTAGGTACCTCTACATGCGCTTTAAGCGCATGTATAGAGGTAGGTACCTCTACATGCGCTTAAAGCGCATGTAGAGGTAGGTACCTCTACATGCGCTTTAAGCGCATGTAGAGGTAAGTACCTCTACATGCGCTTTAAGCGCATGTAAAGCTATATATATATATATATATATATTTTTTTTTTTAAGGAGGCATTGCTTCCATCCTGAATGTCTGATTTTAGAACTAACATCTTTTTCTCTGCCCCTGCAAATTATTCAGGTATATCTTTTAGATTTAGATCGCCTAAGAAGAAGAAGATGAAGGCATGGAGATGTTGAGAAATAACTGAACAAGTAAATTGGCAATTGATCCATGCTTAAAAAGTAGATTACTTACGGGAGTTTTTGTTTGGCAAATTACTCCAGTCATGTGCGTTTATCTTCAATTCGGATGCCTTGATTAAGTATAAAAGAGCCTGATTTACCTGTTATGTTCAATTTCCTTTTTAATCTCCAATATCATGTAACATCAAAATGAGCCTATAAAATAAGTCTCATTGCTTGCACTTAAATGACAAGAAAAGTATACCTCTTCACTCCTTTCATGGCTCACCAAATGAGCTCCGTGAAGTTCTACCATTCTAGCCATTGGTTGCAGCCTCTCTGCAAGCCTTCTAGCGTAATACATCTGAGCTATTATATCATGCCTGGACATACAGAAAAGTTCCAGTCAATTTTAAGTCAAATGGAAGGATGAATTATTTTGTATGATAATCCTGAATTATATTAAGGAGCATCTACACCACTAACTTCAAACCAAGACTATTTACCTGCCGTGAATGATTGCAATATGAAAACCAGCAGATTTGATTGATTCAACCTCTGCTTGAGTAATTTTATGTGTCCAGCATGCATTGACTTGGCCCTCAAAACCGAAAATTTAGTAGTCTTTCATACACAGATAAACATATATGTACCTCATCTATCACAAATGGCATTAGACAAAGTTTTGTTCAATCTAATAAAGGGAACGGTGATGAATTCATGGGATAGAATTTTCACCTTTATAGATCTATCCTTCTTAGCAAAGTAGGTGTTCATGGTGACACGGATTGACTGCACATTTTCTAATCATATGCATCACACAGCTTGACGCTAAAGGTCATGAATTCCACTCCCACATTTAAGTTCCCAACTTGTAGAATTAAGAAATTGCCAGTTTGAGCAATACTTCACATATCCAGATCATCAATTATCACAAGAATATGATACATGGGTGACTTAATAAGCATGAGCAGAAACTATGAAAATGCAGAATGCAATCAAACTTACCCTGGCAACAAAAACAACATTAATAAGTGTGAAAATGCACAAATTGTGAGAATTTAGAATGTAATCAAAAATACCCCAGCAACATTAACAACATTATCAAGTGTGAAAATGCACAAACTTTGAGAGTGCAGAATGTAATCAAACGTACACTAGCAACATTGAGAACATTAATAAGTGCGAAAATGCACAAACTGTGAGAATGCAGAATGTAATCAAACATACCCTAGCAACATTAACAAGGTGGCTGAAATTGTCCACAATATTGGCAATGTCACCTTCTACTCTTTGTACCAAAGTCTTTTGCTTCTGAGCAGCAGCTGCAGCTACCGCAGCAGTGGGCCCACTTCCGGCACTGCTGCCCAATACTCCTCCACCCATCAGTCCACCTTTGTTCATTCTCCTTGTTCACCTTTATCCACGCCACAGGGGAAAATTACTATATAGATTTATGCATAAAGAAAAAGTGAGAAAATTTCCAATTAAATGTGGGAGTGGGCCCACTGCTGCGGTAGCTGCAGCTGCTGCTCAGTGTTATCTGTGTTAAAACCAATAAACAAGCAGAAACTCAACATGAAAGGTGATTATTCCAATTAAATTCAAACACTATCAATTCTTCATCATCACCAAACACTGACCAATCATAGACCAAAATAAATAAATAAATAATCAGCCCTCACGATCAAACAACGCATAAATTGAGCATACCAAATTTATTTAAAATCTATTATACTTTCATCATCATTTCATCATCTACAAAAAAAATCAAAATCCCTAAAAATCAAAGAAATCCAACATGCAACAAAATCTAGTATCTTTAATTTACTTCATACTACTAAGTTTGATTCACCAAAATGGACAGACAGAAACCAACCCATTACTCAGAATATTTCCCAAAACTTCAAAATGGAAGCCTAAGCTTAATACATTAGAAATCCTTAAAACCCCAGTGATGGTCGGAGACGGTGGCGGCAACAGTGGAAAGCCGTGGTGGGGGCGGAAGGTTCAAACGGAAGGTTCAAAATGGCCAAATGATCAAGAATTTCGAAAACCATAAGAAACCCTAACATTTCAACACTTGCATTGCTCCAAAATTCATTATAACTCAAAACTAAACAATTATAACACATAGATCACTTGGAATCACCTTAGTTTGGTTCTCAAACAACCAATTTCCTCCCTGAACATACAAAATTTTAATTTACACAAAAACCCTAGAAATATATCTCCCAAATCAAGAGCAAAGGGAAAAGGGAAAGAAGAGACATTACCCGATGTTTAAGAGCTCTCATTAGCCTCCAAGTTCGCCGGAGAACTCGCCGGGAAAACGAACGGACCTCCGGTTACCACAAACCCAACTCTTCATTCTCTCTTTCACGCCACACACACACACACACAGACGCGCGAATAGAAGGGGAAAAAGGAGGAGAGTACTCTTCCCTCGCTGGTGTGACGGCGCCACCGCCGTCCTCTCTCCATCACCACCGAAGCCGCCATTGAAGTCGTCGGAAGTTGCCAGAACAAAAGAGAACGAAGAGGATAGGAAGAAGGGAAAGCCATGATGGTTCTAGGTCACACACCACTCTCCGCCGTCGTTCGTCGTCGCCGCTGCCGTCATGAGCATCGCCGGAGGAAGCCGAAGAAAAGGAAGAGAGTTTGAAGACAAGAAACCCTAGGGGGAAGAGGGGTGTCGGGTTTTAGAAGAGGAAATGAGGGTGAGGATAAAGAAGAGGGTGGGGAAGTTTTTTATATAATTTTTAATTTTAATTTTTAATAAATATTTTTAATAAACATGCCTATACATGCGCTTTAAGCGCATATAAAGCACAAGGTCCATGTGTTTTAAGCATTACATATGATTTTTATCTTTTGAACTTCCTATACATGCGCTTAAAGCGCATGTATAGGCTCTACATGCGCTTTAAGCGCATGTACAGGCAGCATTTCCACATACAAAAGTGGTAATGGAGCTTTGAAACACTAAGTCGACAAGCAGGAACACCTTATGAGGTATGAGGAGGATCTCTTATGCATGACTCCATGTTTTGCACTTCAGTAGTGCCTTTACATGCGCTTAAAGCGCATGTAAAGGGTGTTTCAACATTTTCATAGCACCCAAAAGTGGTAATGGAGCTTTGAAACACTAAGTCCACAAGCAGGAACACCTTATGAGGTCTGAGGAGGATCTCTTATGCATGACTTCATGTTTTGCACTTCAGTAGTGCCTTTACATGCGCTTAAAGCGCATGTAAAGGGTGTTTGAACATTTTCATAGCACCCAAAAGTGGTAATGGAGCTTTTAAACACTAATTCCACAAGCAGGAACACCTTATGAGGTCTGAGGAGGACCTCTTATACATGACTCCATGTTTTGCCCTTCAGTAGTGCCTTTACATGCGCTTAAAGCGCATGTAAAGGGTGTTTGAACATTTTCATAGCACTCAAAAGTGGTAATGGAGCTTTTAAACACTAATTCCACAAGCAGGAACACCTTATGAGGTCTTAGGAGGACCTCTTATGCATGACTCCATGTTTTGCACTTCAGTAGTGCCTTTACATGCGCTTAAAGCGCATGTAAAGGGTGTTTGAACATTTTCATAGCACCCAAAAGTGGTAATAGAGCTTTTAAACACTAATTCCACAAGCAGGAACACCTTATGAGGTCTGAGGAGGACCTCTTATACATGACTCCATGTTTTGCACTTCAGTAGTGCCATTACATGCGCTTAAAGCGCATGTAAAGGGTGTTTGAACATTTTCATAGCACTTTAAAGTGGTAATGGAGCTTTTAAACACTAATTCCACAAGCAGGAACACCTTATGAGGTCTTAGGAGGACCTCTTATGCATGACTCCATGTTTTGCACTTCAGTAGTGCCTTTACATGCGCTTAGGGTGTTTGTGCCTTTACATGCGCTTAAAGCGCATGTAAAGGGTGTTTGTGCCTTTACATGCGCTTTAAGCGCATGTAAAGGGTGTTTGTGCCATGTAAAGGGTGTTTCCATATGATTTTGAGCTCTTCACCTAGGTTCATTTTATATTTTATCTCTAAATACTTAAATCCTTTTCTAGTCATTGTTTTAGTGAATTTTAATTGATGCGCATTTCTATACATGCGCTCAAAGCGCATGTAGAGATAAGGCCTCTACATGCGCTTTAAGCGCATGTATAGATTCTTACCTGTACATGCGCTTAAAGCGCATGTACAGGACCCTCAATACATGCGTTTCTTCTAAGCGCATGTAAAGGTGCGCTGGTAGAGGGACAATTTGTAGTAGTGTTGGTGTTAATTCATCCTTCTCTCTTCGTTAAGAAATAATTTTTATGTCTATCGTTTAAGTGGAAAAATAATCCTTTTAGAGTTTCAACTCAATTGTAACTCGATGTTCATAGTTTTATTGAAATGCAACTCATTTTATGATCTTTAACTACACATATAGCTTAATCATTATAGTTTGATCATTTAAAATGTTAATCTTTATAATTTTGAAGGTACATTCAAATATCTTACGAAGTCATGTGGATCTAAGTGTCCTCTATTTTTAGATTTGAAATTTCAAATTAGCTTTGATATTCCTAGTTTAATCCGGGGACAACTATGATTTTCTCATGAAGTTTACATATTGAAGTATTTAATAATTAAAATTTAATCAAAACTATAAAGATTGGATGACATATAAAGTCGAAGTTTAAGGATAAAATTGCAACTGAATCAAAACCATAAATCTAATAGATTAACGTTCTCTTTTTGAAATAAGAATACTTTTAGTCAATTTTCATGGAATCAAACCATTAATTTAAAAAAAAAAAATAAAGTGAAGAATTGAAGTATAAAACAGCATAATTCCCACAAAATTTTTGTCCCTTTTTTTTTGGCTCAATTGTAATAGTAATAATTATGGAATAGAAACTTCTTGGTTGTTGTCTGCCTGTTAGGCCCTTTAGGCCTTTTACCAACACTTTGGTGCTCAATATATCAGACTCTCTTTGCCAATCTTACATCTCTATCCATTAATGTATAACACCCCCCACCTCTCTCTCTAATATTCTTCTTTCTTTGATAAATGGATTCTTGGAGGCAAAGCATGGGTGCAGAAGGATGTAGCAGCAGTGAATCAGGGTGGACCATGTACATAGCATCACCTATGGAAGAAGATGATTGCAGCAACATTGAGAATGAAGAAGATGGCTTCCATGGTGACAATAATAACAACAACAACAATAGAAGAAGGAGATTGAGTAAGAGAGATGAAGAAGACAGTGATGATTCCATGGCTTCTGATGCTTCTTCTGGTCCAACTCATAATCATAGCAATAATATTAATGTCTCCAAGAAAGACAAGAAAGATCATTCGTTTGCAGGCAAGTCTTGTTCATCGTCTAATAAGAAAGACAAGAAAAGGCTTGAAAGTAGAAGTAAGTGACAAGAAAATGTCTTCTTTTTTTTGTTGTTTATGTATGATGATGCTGCCAGTTTTGTAACATGCATCATCTTTATATATTTGGATTTTGTTCATTAATTTTATAGTTAGAAACATTCATGATGATGTCTGTGGAGTTTTTAGTTACAGGTAATGTTTGATCATTATTTTTTAATAGAGAAAATGTACATGAGAAAATATATACCATGTGAAACGCCCAGCAAAGTTTTTCTTAAAGTTTTGAATGGAATGATAGTCTGAAGAAGATGATGGTTTCATTGTCTTCCATTTTCAAACCCTCTGGATTTTCTTTCTCTTTGTTTTATTATCATGTAGTAGAAGGAAAAAGAAAATAATCACATTTCAATTAACAATTGACCTTGCAAGGAAATTTTTTGAATCACTTGGCAATTCCAACCTATGGTCTTGTCTGTTTCAAGGTCAAAATGAGTTTCATTAAGTTTTAGAAGTCTTGAATGTACTAGTATTTAATAGAAGGGTTTATTTTTGTTCTCAATAGAAGACTATAATCCACTTTGTTTCTCAATTTTATAGTTATTTTTTTTTCATATCTACCTTTATCGATTTCATATACTAAAGGAGTTTTTCATCAAGAATTGTAGTTATTAATGTAAATTATTAAAGGGGATATTTTAATAAAACACATTTTTACAAATAAACTAACCAAAAAAAATTTAAGCTGTCAATTAGTTATAAAGCTCCTGCACATTTATAAGCAGAGGAAACATAAGGTTTGGGAAAATGGCAGAAATCATAGATATTATAGATATTAAGAATTTAAGATATCTTTGCGATAATTGAATTATTTTTGGAAAAATTGCAGAAACCATAGATATTATAGATATTAAGAATTTAAGATATGTTTGGAATAATTGAAATTTCATTCCAACACATACAGAAGGTTTGTATGTCATCAATAATGCATAGAATAAAGGTAAAGGATCGCTCAACGTGGCAAGGCTTGCGCAATACATGGTTTGAAAATGGGGGATATGGGAAGGGAATAACTAAGAATAAAAATAGAGAAATATATATTTGGTGCTGCTAAAATAATGTGATAAACAAAAGCTTGGCTAAATAATTGTGGCTTTTGGTTTGGATTGAGCTGGTAGCCAGAAAGGAAGAAAGGAAAGAGAATGAGAGAGTGGGTAGAGAAGAATGTGACAAAAGATATTTGAAGATAATTAAAAGAGAGCAAAGAGAAAGTGATTTTCTATCCCCAAAACTTCCAAAAAATGAATGATTCAAGGACATGTGTTTTTGCTGCTGCTACACAATCAACTAATGAAGCAACAAACCCATTTGGTGTGTGTTGCGCTGGAAAGAGAGCAACCTCTCACGTAGCTACACAAATGACAACTAGAACCACCAAAAAAGTTCTCTTTCTTTTTTTTTATCTTTTATTTTTTTTGCTATGAGCTAACTTTCCAAACAAGGGACACAAAATAAAACAGCAAGGCATTTGGTAGTTTCAGGCTGTATGATTAAACATAAAATACATGAAAGAAATCAGCATACATGGCTTGATAGCAATCATAAGAATATAATATTGTTATGAAGTTTCTCTTTTGTCCATATTTTATTGAGGGTCATGTGTCCAATGCACAAGGCTCCTACCATGTGAGGTGAATTTGGAGAGGAACATATGAATATAAAGTTACCCTCACAAGTGACGAGGCTATTTTCAGGATATGAATTCCTGACCTTCAAATTACGTGGCAACAATCTTTAAATTTACATTTTCTAAAAGGTGGCTCGATACACCAAACTCCTTCCAAGTAAGGTATAGAAAGGGATAGATGTATACAACCTTACCCTTATATATGAGGAGAGGTTATTTCAAGGATTTGAACTCATGATCTCTATTGTTGCTTCGATGTTCACCCTCTAAATTTAATAGAGAAAATGAAAAGGATAGTAAACAAAGGGGACATGATTCTGCAGATTATGACAGAAGATCACATAGGTTGTCTGTAATGTATGTCCTAATTTCAGTGTCATGCTGTAATTCATATCCATAGATAAAAACATACAAATTCTTTTTCTGTGTTCCTGAATGTGCCATTACCAAGGTTTTACTATACACAGTAAAGGCCTGCTTATTAAAATTAGCTCAAACATGGGTATAGATAAGGGAAGGGCCAGCTTGACTTGCCGTGGAGTCTGAGGTCGTGGGTTCAAATCAACTTCTTTACATAAAGTAGAGGTAAGACTACCTAGTATGTTCCCTTCCCCAGCACCCCCACCAAGCAGGGACTAGAATTGAGTTAGCCCTATATGGGTACAGATAAGGATCCAACACAGACCTAATAGCCCAGCGTAATAAAATGTCAAATGGTTTTTTTATTATTCTGAGTCTCTATGCCAATGTTGGAACTATAACTTCCACAATAAAGTGAATCTAAGTTAAAATCATCTGATAAACTGCACAATTTTCTTGGCACTTTTCTATTAATGACATTGATCTGTGTTATTTGCTCATGACAAAAATTCTTCTTGGATCATCTCTCCTCCGTGTTTTTATAATAAGACAATGTCGAAACCACAATCTTTGAAAGGAAAACGTGTGTTAGCCCTGAAACCAACGCCCAAAGCAGAAAAAAAGAAAAGGGAAAAACATTAAACATGGTGAAAATACAAGTCCTGCGACTTCATACTCTTAAATGAAGATAGATAACAAACTGGGATTATTGGTATAAGCACAAACATATAGCGGGAACCGCAGAGAAGAGATATGATTAAACAAAATGGAGCTACAAAAACCAATCCACTATGGATGGAATGAGATAAAATTTCACCACATTGCAGTAATGTAAGCTCCACTCAAAATTATTATTGAGCAGAAAAAGTTACATTTATTCAGAGTTTGAATGTGTGAAGAAATGTAGGTGGGTGATAAACCTTAAGGCCTTGACTGTTTGGCAAGCTTGAACCACTCAGTGTGGAAAGATCCCTCCATATCGATCCTTTCATATGTATGAGCACCAAAGTAGTCTCGTTGAGCTTGCACCAAATTTGCTGGCAGTCGTTCCCTTCGGTAAGAGTCAAAATAAGCAAGACTAGCAGACATGCCTGGGGTGCTAATACCAGAGTTGATGGCAAGGCATACAACTCTTCTCCAGGCAGATTGCCGATCAATCATCTCTTTCGCGAACTCAGGATCCACTAAAAGGTTTGCAAGATTGGCATTCCTGTCATAAGCTTTCTTGATTCTGTCCAAGAAAATAGCCCTTATGATGCAACCCCCTTTCCAAATTCTAGCCAATTCTCCCAGCTTCAAATCCCATCCCTTTTCGATACTCTTAGCGCGGATCAGATTCATTCCCTGCGCATAACTACATATTTTGGCCGCATAAAGAGCTTGCCTAACATCATCAATCAACTTCTTCTTGTCCACAGGCTGATCAGTTGAGATATCACCAAAGCCACCTGATTTGAAGACCCTTGCAGCTTCTACTCTTTCTTCCTTCAACCCACTAAGGAACCTAGCATCCAAAGAAGATTCAATAGTAGGAGCAGCCACTGATAATTCAGCAGCTTGCTGGACAGTCCACTTACCAGTACCTTTCATGCCTGTCTTGTCCAAAACCTTATCAACCAGATGGCCATCTCCTTTATCATCCTTAATCCCAAATATATCTGCAGTGATTTCAATCAGGAAACTTAGAAGTTCTCCCTTGTTCCATTCTGAGAAGACGCTATGTAGTTCCTCGTTTGACAGTTTTCCAGTCGTCTTTAGCACATCATAAGCCTCAGCAATCAGCTGCATGTCACCATATTCAATTCCATTATGAACCATCTTCACAAAATTACCAGATCCACCCTTACCAACATATGTCACACAGGGACCACTCTCAGGGACTTGAGCTGCCACCTTAAGAAGAATATCTTCTATGTATTTGTAAGCCTCAAAGGAACCACCAGGCATCAATGAGGGGCCACGTCGGGCACCCTCCTCCCCACCGGAAACTCCCATTCCAAGATAGAGAAGACCCAATTCTGCCATTTCTTTCTCGCGCCTCTCCGTGTTCTCATACCACTCATTACCACCATCAATTATGCAATCACCTTTCTCCATGAATGCAGATAGAGTCTTGATGGTCTGGTCAACAGGTGCTCCAGCCTTCACAAGAATTATTATGACCCTAGGCTTTTGAATGGAAAGGACAAAAGATTGAGGGTCATGAAAACCATAAAGAGGAAGTTCTCCTTCCTGTTTGGCTCGTTCAACAGTCTCATCAACCTTGGATGTGCTTCGGTTATACACAGAGATAGGGAATCCTTTCTCAGCAATATTGAGGGCAAGATTTTGTCCCATTACAGCCAGTCCAGCAAGGCCTATCCTAGTGAGCTTTGTGGGTTGAGCCATAATCAATTTCCTTCCTGTTCAATGTTTGTTAACGCACATAAGGATAAAGTACTAAAAGTATAAATTAACAGAGAAAATCCTAATGAAATGTTGCCTAAACACTCTGAAGAGAACTATATCAGCTACAACAAATCAAGTCAATCATTGAAGTAACTATTGTAACTATTTTTTGGTTGGAACTATTCAAACTATCTACCAACCATGACCATTACATCTAAAAACTAAGCTGACATATCTCAAGAACAAATACTCCTATGGAAATGAAATTCGATGTTAAAGTTCACCCCAAAAAGTCCATGATTCAAAAAGTCGTGTGCATCCTTTTAATCAAATTAGCAACTCCATTTCAGCAGAAACAGACAGCAGCCACAGTTTACATAATGTTGTCAAAATCACAAACACAAAATTACCAGCAAATCATTATGTATGAAAGTGTGTCTACATCATATAAGCCAGCATAACCAAGACTAAGATCAAGCAAAAACATCACAACAATGGGAAACAGAAGAACATTACATTCAACAACAAAAATCCATAATTTCAAACCCAATGAGCAACAAATAGACACAACTAAGATAAATCAATAATAGAATTAAATTCCAGAATATAAAACCATATGCATAAACAAAATCAAGCAAGGGCAAGAAAAAATGTCATAGCCAGAAACTCAAATCGAAGTCAATAGAGTAAAGGTGAAAAAGAAAGCTTTTTAAAAGATCTAACCTGAAAGCTAATTCTTTTACTTCAAATTCGGATCTGGGTATTGCAGAGAAGGGATATATGAAAATGAAGATATAAAGCAATGCTTATATTTATATATATAATGTGATTTTGCTTATAGTTGACGGCGTGCATCACATTCACCAACCAACATTTTTGGACGGAGAGTCATTTTTCAATGTCTCATGTCAACATTGAACAACCAATGAGGGTAGGTGAAAATTGGAGAATTAATCAAAACCGTTCATTTTGGTAGGAGATAATTCAAAACCGTCAAACTCAAGTATGAAACTGATCGTGCATGCTTTTGTTTATGGTTATTTCTTTAAAGTGACATCTTTGACTTTTGTTCTCGCTTCGTTGACTTTTTTGTTTGACCAAACACTTCGTTGCTTTCTCACTTCCACATTTTACAGTTCTGATTTCTGGTCAACCAGTGAGTCAGCGTGACGTATTAACTACGAAAGCATTTAATTAGAGAACACGTTGTGCATGCATGCATGTGTATTTTTTGTTTAAGAAAATTTTAGAAAACGAGTTACGTTGGCCTAATATACATATGCTCAAATTATTAGTATTCAAAAGATGACATGTTCTCAAGTAATTTTAATCATTCAAAAAAGTATTTTTAAAAATGCACTAAAAATTTAGGTGTTTAAAGAGGGCCGTAAAACATATTTTCAAGAATGTCTTCTAAAATTATAAATCACTTTGTAACACTCTGTTACTAATTCCCTAATTAACCTGTAACATCTCTTTTAGTTCAATAATATCTTTACTAACTATGATAGAAAAAGGAATTTCAATAATATCAATATCTCTATCATAGTTAGAAAAAGAATATCCTAATGATTAAAATATTATCCATGATAGAAAAGAAAAAACTAATACAACACAGCTGCTATCATGGATAATTTATTGCTAACCATGTTAGAAAAGATTTATCTAACATGGTTAATAAACAAAACTAGTTGATATTAGACAATAATTAGATATATACATGCGGAAACGAATGCAGGCCTATACAAATTGGCAATATACAATTCCAAATAAATTATATAACCTCTACTACCTAATTCTCTTTCCTGATGCTCGCGTCTGTGCATGAATACCTGCAAAAATGTCAGTAATCGTGGGATGAGACAATTTGTCCCAGTAATCACCGCTTAACTCACTGTAACAGTGAGATGTGCGTTAGTGAGGGCGTCTAAAGGGTGCCACAGTTAGAAATCAGTAATACGTATATATATAATCCGTTTCTTCTTCCCTTATATCCTCCAAACAAATAATACTGTCACATCAACTTTCACACTCACCTATAGATACATTGTGCCATCACGGTGCATTCAAGCATCTAATCTTCACTATATGATTTGACACTGTGCCCCTCTCTATAATGAGGGGACAATTTCCCTCTCTGGCAATCTCCAGAGAGGGAACCTCAATTCTGTTTCCATTACAGAACGGAACGGTTGGGCTCTTTAATGCCAAACAACCGTAGGTCCCTTACTTTCTCTAGTAAGTAGACCCATGATCCCCGGTCTCTAGTCCGAAAAGGATCCGTACAAATAACTGTCGATTGGCCAATCGACAGTTATCATCGCGCGATGGTACATAGATATAGCAGTGTCATGCAATGCTCACCCTACCTTTCCATAATCTCAGTCCACATCAAATTCCTATTCTCATACATCTCAGTCACAATCACAACAATGGAACCTCACTGTCAAACCTTACACCTACGTATATGTCACTACCTTCTAGAACCAGCACCATCACCATCACCATCACCAACCAGGATAATAATATATAATGTATCAAAATCTTTTATACGAAGATATTCGTGTTTGAAAGGCACCCGATAGCCTGTTTTGTATAAAACTAATTCTTAAAGATAAATATATATATATATATATATATATATATATATATATATATATATATATATATATATATATATAGAGGGTGAAAAAGGATTTTAAAATCCCAACTAACGTCACCCTCAATGTTATAGCAAGTTTAAGTGTGATTACCTGTCGCCCTTAGCATTCTGTCGTCTTTTCTTACCATTCCTTGTAGATTTTCCTTCATAGTATATTCTCCTATTTTCATTCCAAATAATAAAGTGAGCAACTATCCTTGTTTATGATATTTATCGTCGCTCTCGATCCTAATTACTACCCAATCTCCTATATATTTCACTGTTATATATGTAGTCATTTTACTAAGAGAATATAACAAATCAATGCAATAATTCACAACCATAATCAAAAAGAATTTCACAAACCAAATTCCAACACCAACTTCACACTTCTTTCACAATTTTACAATATTACCAAAACATTATTCCAGATTGATATCAACCATCATACCTATTAACCAAGAATTAAACTACTATCACCTTTATAACTCATATCATCTTAATATTAACTATTTCATAGCATTACATCTATAAGCAATATTGTTCATACTATGTAGGACTTCGAAACAATGAATCAGCCCCCCTTAAAGTAGCATTTTAGATTCAAGGATATCAAAATCAGCAAAGACATGTTAACCAACTAAAAGAACTCACATGCTTTTCATGTTTCCTTCTTGAACTTCTTTAAACAAAGCACAAAGCACTACCACACATAACAGTAATAAGTACATATTAGTCATCAATTTCATTTTGCAACCATTACAAGCTTCAAAGTCAGCACACTATCAGTAGAAACATCCGTAACATTTTTGGCATTAATTCAACATCACATGCATAGGGAAAAACAACTCAACTACTACTACATAAATTTCAGCAGAGTTGCTGCCACTATGCAGCAGGATTAATAGCAAAAATGCAGCTGAAACAATTGAAGTAAACAACGAAATATCCAGTAACAAAAATTGGTGACACTTGTATGGAGAAAATAATGTTTTGCGTTGGTAAAGGGCTACTAGGAGATAAAGGACTAAACATTTAAAACGCACATAAAACACTCATTTCCATCTTTGTTCAGCCACCAACACTGCACCTACATTAACTCAATTAGACCAAGTGCAAAGCTATGAAGAAAATTCAGGAGTTAACAAATGAGCATCAAACATAAATTATCCTCTTTATCAATATCCTTCATACAATTGAATCACAAGAACCCAAGTCAATGAATCAATTCATGCTTGAACATAATGAATCATCATATATATTAAAACTTTCACAAGGATTCAGCCGTGACTGAAAAATTACAAAACATTTGTTAATGCCACATGCAACCACACATTTCATTCTAACTACACATTTACCATAACAAATAATTCAGCCTTATCAGAGAAAAGAAAAGAATTGCACCAATACATGGTTTCAACTCCAACTTCGTTAGTAAAACTCTTTGTCCAATGAGTGTATTCCTAGTACTTCAAATCTGACATTCAATTCCTAGCATCAACTTAAATATTTTCAAACATGCATTTATATCCCTAGAAACATCATCATGCACAACAATATATATATATGCTCCAATAACTTGTTTCTCATATGTTCCCAAGAAAATAATTGAAGGTTTCCAATCCTAATTTCTTTTTAATTTGCATCAGCCAAAGGAAAAGAATTCGTGCAAAACATTAAAATCAAACTTGCAAAAATGAACCCAATATGAACAAAACAATGACATAACAGTATCAAAATCCCCAATCCACATTCATCAATAAACATCAACATTAGACACCCATGCATAAGCCCCTAAATCAGCCAAAGGAAGCCTTAACCAAAATAACCCAAAAACTCCAACTATGTGCAGAAAATTGTTAATCCTATAGTCAATTTGAATTTCTTCCATTCTTGCAACTCAACAAGCTTTCACAGTAACTATTTCAAGGTTTGAAACACCTAATGCCTTAGGAACCTTTCAGCCCTATAGTACCAAAAACCTAGGGTTTTCATAAATTGCCCCAAACTTCAATCAAAGTTCAATTTCTCATCCAATACAACAAGAATAGAAGCTAAAGCTTTAACTTTTACCGATTAACAAATCAAACCCCAAAACTAAAATCGAATCCTCTCTTAGCTCGCCCAAAAATCAAAGGAAAATGAATGGGAAATCAAAAGAAAAGCTCACCCAAGTTCATTGTACATTCCCGCCGATCTGGTATGAGCTCGCCGCCGCCGACCGCCGCTGGTATTGCCGGAACTCGGTCTCTCAAGGTGGCTGGCCGAGTTTTTCAACAAATGAAGAGGAAACTATAAGAAAATGAAGTAAGAAGAGTGAATGACCTAAAGAATAAGAAGAGGTGGCGAACTCACCCCCCCACTGTCGCTGTCACCGTCGTTCGCCGCCGGGGAGAGGAGGAGAAAACGGAGTGTAACATTGTGTTACATATGGTTACTAATTCCCTAATTAATTCAATAATACCCTGACTAACTATGATAGAAAAATGATTTCCATAATATTAATAAATCTATCATAGTTAGAAAAAGGATTTCCTAATAATGATCATTATCCATGATAGAAAAGAATAAACTAATACAACCTGAATACTATCATGGATAATTAATAGCTAACCATGTTAGAAAAGAATCACCTAACATGGTTAGAAAAATAAACAACCTAATGTTCAAAAATATCAAATACATATAAATATATGCGGAAACGTATGCAGGCCTATACAAATTGGCAATATACAATTCAAATAGCCTATATAGCTTCTACTACCTAATTCCCTTTCCTGCTGCTTGCATCAGTGCATGAATACCTGCAGAAATGTCAGTAATCGTGGGATGAGACAATTTGTCCCAGTAATCACCGCTTAACTCACTATAACAGTGAGATGTGCGGTAGCAAGGGCGTCTAAAGGGTACCACATTTAAAACCAATACTATATATATATATATGTCAAGTCTGTCATTCATCATTCAAGTTCCTCCTTCTAAATCCATTCGAATTCATCATCTCTATTTCCCACATATCACTCAAATCCCTCAGTCAAATCCAATTCAACTCAACAGACGAAAATAAACGTGATTGACACTGTGCCCAGTCTCAAATCTGAAAGCATAAAAAGGGAGCACTTTAAATAGTGAAAACGTCCCTGAAAAGGGAGCACTATAAAAAGTGAAAACGTCCCTGGTTCCTTTAAAATCCGAGGAACCTGTACAATTAACCTATCGATTGCGCAGATCGATAGGTTACATCGGCCGACGGTACTATCAGTGTCATGCAATGCTCACCATTCCTATTCTATATTTCATCAACATAACTCCTTAATTTTCTCTACATAACCTACGATACACCCAAACCATTGTACCTCTCAATATCCCCGTCAAATCAAAATACCAAGATCCCAATGTCTATACACTCACATACACAGTCCAACAATATCACCAGCAGGATACTACATATGTAATGTATCAAAATCTTTTATATGAAAATAATCGTGTTTAAAAGGCACCCGATAGCCTGTTTTGTATAAAAATACCATTTTAAAGATAATTTATATATATAGAGGGTGAAAAGGGATTTTACAAAATCCCTAGCTAACGTCACCCTCAATGTTATAGCAATGTTAAGTGTGATTACCTGTCGCCCTTTAGCACTCTGTTGATTTTTCCTTACCATTCCTCGTGGATTTTCCTCCTATTATTACATAACGATAATAAATCAACAACTTTCTTTATAAGGAACATACAACGTCTCTCTCCTTATGCGACTACCCAAATCCCAATTCTTAGTTATATCATTTTAAGTTAAATTATCTAAATTTTCATTTACTATCACCCATTCATAACAATCAAACATCATTTTTCACTTCCAATTTAAAACAATCACAATTCATAACAAATCATCATCTTTCACAATCAACAATTTCTTCAATTATAGATGTCCTTGAAAGGCTTACTTAGAAAAGAAATAGAATAGAACTCTTTCAAATCACTAAACACAAGCATTTCAAATTTCCAAACAAAGCAATAATGTGCATAAACAAACACTAACCAAAGATCATCGACCGGTACACAAAGCTTTATATTCAGCATTAACAAAATTCACCCCAATCAAATCATCAATATTCAAGATTGTAACTTTTATCCCTTTACACTTTATTACCCAATATAATCTGGATTATATTTACATATTGTCTTGCAATTATTTAAAATACTTCTCAACTCACAATCAATAGGTAACTCATCAACTTCATATTCAATTGATTAAACCAATGAAAGTAGGAACCAGATTTCTCATATTTCTTATTTGAGGCCAACAAGATTCAGATTATATTCACATACTTCAATACATCCACTTATAATTCTTTTCAACTCAACTCAAGAATACAACTAAATTTCACATATATTTTTATTGCTAACATTAAAATATATCTATCTTAAACAAAACAATACCATTGCAGTCACACTCATGATTTAATCACACTTGCATAAAAATTCCATTTATTCGCAAATTTCAATAAAAATTCAAAATGAAGAAATTAATAATCAGTTCAGCCACAATGAAAAAGAAGCACCACACCTTGAAAACCCACATGCACATACAAAACAATACAAAATCACTTACATACATTGTTAATTTGAATCTAAAGTTCTGAAAACCCCAGAGATATCATTGATTTAAATAGATTTCGCAACTTGCACATTTTAATCAAAGAGAAGAGAAGCATTATCAACTATTATATAATGATACCAAGCTAGGACAGGACAACATGTGTGTGTACTATCTACTGAGTAGCAACATTAATTAACAACAACAGGACAAGAAGGAAAATCAAGAAAGCTTCGCAAATTTCATCTTATTTAAGGCATGCATGTGTATGTCCAGCTGCAAACTTTCAATTAGCAGATCCTAATACACAAAATGGAACATTACACAAACCAACACATATCATGTATATTCAAACAAAGCTGAGGCAGAATAAGTTTATGAAATCACCCACTTCAATAACAATCAAGTATAAATGAATGTACATACAAATATAAATGTCTAATTTTACTATCCTTCCTTCTTTAACAACTAAATTCATAGAAAAAGGAAAGGAACCATTTTTATTTTCTTTTTGTTATAACTGAGAAGGAATCTGACTAAGAACAGGGGTAATAACAGAATTTATAATTCCCTTCAAAGCCAACTAATCCAACATGAAACCCACAGTCATGCCTAATCATATACTTCTTCATTCTTTCATTATGATTCATTTTTAAATTAAACAAAACATAAAAAAAAACAGAAGAATTCAGCCAACACGGGAAACAAGAGGATCTTAGTATATACATTAAAATTCATCATACATGTTCAGTTCAATTTGCTATAGGAAAACACCAAATCTAACTCTATGTTTTGATTTTTGTTGATTATTGAACCTGAATCTTAAAACCCCAATCAAAACCCTAACTCTCAATTCTCACGTAATCGCAGGTAGAGGGGTAAAATCGGAATAAGCTAACCTACCTTACTCATTTCTGACCTCCTACTATTTCGCAGAGCTTTGCTGTCGCCGGAAACCGCCTTTCCTGCCGGAGGTCGAAGGAAAATGAAATGGAGAAGTGAAGAACAGTGAGGAGACAACATGAAAATGAAAACATAGTTCGAGATAGGCTAGAAATGTAGAATCTTTACCATATTCCCGCTGTCATCTGCCGTGGGTTCGCCGGAAAAACGAAAAGGAATGAAGGTGAAGAACGAAGATGAGTGAAGTGAGAAAACAAAGGGCAAATGGTTGTGGTTCGTCGGACGGAGCTTTATTTCGCCTAGAACACCGTCGGACCTGGACGACGACGGCAGATGATGAGTGGCCGAGTTCACGGCGGTGGCGAGCAAGGGAGAAGGCTGGACGCGAGGGAGTTTGGGCTTTGAGAGGAAGAAGGAAGACAAATTGGAGGGGGAAGTGGGAAAGTGAAGCTTGGTTTGGTTGAAGGAGAAGAGAAAGTGGTATGAAGATGAATGCTTGATGAAGATGATGAAGATGGTGAGTTTTGGGGATGAGAGTGGCGGCCACAAATGAGATAAAGAGAGGAGAGTGCATAAACTTAGGGTTTAAGGGAAAAATTACAAAATTACCCTTAAATCTTTATTTATTTACTTTTTATTTTAAATCCCTACCTTCAAACATATTGTAAAATTATTCTACTCACCCACTTATATATTTTCTCCCACCATATTATAACCTTTGTCTTAGACTATTTTTCATAAAAGTTTTAATTTAAACTCAACCCCTAACTATTTTCCTTCAATTTCCAAAGAAAATAGGCATAATACCATCTTAAAATACATTTATCCCCATTTACCTATTTACAATCTCTTTTATTCAAATAATGATATCCCAATTGCCCTAATTAATTCCTTAATATCTCTAATTAAAATTTTGGGATGTTACACGGAGCCGCAGGGGAGAGAGAGAAAACGCGAGGGAGTGAGATAGAAGATGGGTTTTTGGTGAGGAGGATGAAGGAAAGAAGAGAGATATGATGGATTTGTGAGGGGGCGGCGCCGCCGCGCCTTTGGCCGCCGGAAACGCGAGGGACGGAGGAGAGGTCTGGAAAGGGGGGTGGCCGACGGTTTGGGGCTAGGGTTTTGATTGTGGAAGGAGGTGGGATTGAGATAAGTATTTATATATATATATATTAGGGAATATTACAACTAATTACCCTATTATTTATTCTTAATTATATTTTTAGCCCAAAAGTTTGTATATATCACCATATCTCTTTCTTTTCATCATAATATGATCTAGATTCCAATTTACCTTTCATGTAAGTTTCTATCCCCAATCAATTCTTTTATCTATACTTATTTAAATTCCAAACTAAATAAGATTTAGTATTCATAAATTGCCCAAAAATCATAAAATTCTTCCCTAAAACCCTAAATTTTCTTAAGGACACCTCAATAATCTCGTATTATCTTTAATTTGAAAATTGGGATGTTACACACTTCAAGCCTATAGAGTTTGTGGTATGTACCCTTTTATTTCGGTTAAAAAAAGTGTCAATTTTCAAGAATGCTGAGTAGAATCAATATGGGAAAATGATAAATAAATCCCTCCCAATACCGATAAAGACAAGTGAGGAACCTAAACTTTCAAAAGGACTATAAAGGAACCAGCACCTACTTGACATTTTGAAATTGCGCGAAAAGACAAAATTGTTCAAATTTAATTCTAATGAGCCAAATGTGATTTGTTATGCTATAAATGTTAATGGTAAAGGTTCAAATGTTAATACGACGGTGCAAATGTTAACACCGAATGTTATTGTTAACGAAGTTAATTACAATGATCCAAATGTTAATCATGATGCTTTAATTAATAAAGAAGTCAATATTACTATAATTGGTTAACTATTTGTCGACCTTGCAAATTAAAGTTTCAATTTAAATGTCCTTAGACTTGTTGGTAAGAGTGAGAATAGGCAAATTTATATTCTAGGCCCAATTTGGCAAACACACAAGACTTTTGCTTTATAAATTCAAGCCTATGTTTTAAAAAATGGGTAAAGGTGTAAAAATAACCACCGTAAATTTAAAAATGGGTAACTATAACTCTGGTAAATTGAAGGGGGCAAAATTGTACACTGTAAACTAAAATGGGGTAAAACCATACATTGCAAACCAAAATGAGGCAAAAGTAACCTCTCTGTTAGGCCGAGTTAAACAGACATTTTGCAAACGTGGGCTCCACCATCAGTAAATGACTAAAAATAAAGTCTAACGTGAAAGCTAAAATGCATCCAGTTGAACCCTAAATCACTAAAAACAAACTCTAAACCCCCAAATCATTTTGATAAGAAACCAAATAGAACCTCAAATCATGTGAAATTCACCTTACTTCTACGTAATTATCTGAAAAAATAAAGTCTCATCAAAAAATTAAAGACTCATCAACATATTGCACCCTTAAATGTATGACACATCATTTACTGATGGTGGGGCCACGTCTGGAAAACGTACGTTTAAATTTACGATGACTATTTTTGCGCATTTGCCCATTTTTGCCCCATTTTGATTTAGAGTGTACAATTTTGCCCCCTTCAATTTACCAGAGTTATAGTTGCACATTTTTAAATTTATGATGGCTATTTGTGCAGCTTTGCCCGTAAAAAATTTAAATATTTTTACTTCTTTGAGGGGAGTATTTTGAATAGACAATACTTCTCCAATCTGCAAATAAGACCCAAAATTTGGCAAAACATGATATTACTAATTTATCCTAACCATATATATTTATTCCACTCTCATTGTCTATTTATTATAGATAGACATTAGTAGAGTTGATTTAGGAAAAATTTGAAAGTGTTCTATATAAGAACATAAAGGGATGTTATATTTAGGAAAGGAGGGAGTAGTTTACAAGGAACAAATTAAGTTATAAGGAAAAATATAAATATAAGGCTAAAGTATACATGTTTGCATCAACTTTCATTTTAATCTTTTATCTTTGGAAAATATATTTTTAATCCTTTAAATCTAACATTGTTACTCAACTTAATGGAAAATTATAACTCAACATTAACTAAAGATAAAGATAAGACTTTCTTATCTGAAGGGAGAAAGAATGTGGATTGGTAGTAGATAAGACTTCACTCGACACAATAGATCCACTTATTTGGAAAAACAATGCAATTTCCCATAACTCATACTTGATTTATACCCATCACGTGTCATGTTCTTGTTTTATGACCTTATTGTGGAGTTGATTTTACTCTGAAGAGTGAGATTGTTTTTAAGTTTATCGATTTCCCTCGAACATTATCCATGTAAATCACACTTAATAATAATCAAAGTAAAAAAAAGATGGTGAATTAATTCAAAAAAATCATTATATAATTTTTTTAGCAAAACATATTATAATAACTAGCATAATTAAGTTGGTTAATATAATCAAATTAGTTAAAAAAGCTCTCTATTAAGGATGATGGAGCACTTTGGAAACAAAATCTACAAAATAAAAGAATGCAACAAAGTATTAGACACTAGCACGAATTCAGAGTTGTTTTACAAAACATTGTTTACTTATTTTTATTTTTCTTTCACCCTAATTATAAGATCAAGTCAACTTTTTTTTAGAGTTTGAGGACACAAAAAAAGAACATTAAATTGATCACATTTATCTTTTTTTAAAACAGAAATAATTTATCTTGCTTATAAAAAATGTAATCTAATTGCATGTTAGTAAATTGTATTTTTTTAACAAGTGTTGGGATGATTTCATTGGTGTGTTGCTTAGGAAAAAAGGAGGGAAAGTCTCCTCTTCCAAATTCAAATATAATTTCCTAATTTGATTAGGACAGGCGGGTAGGGGCGCGGGAGGGAGATTAAATGACATCACCGTTCAGTTCCGTCGTTAGAAATAGGTAATAAATAACACTCACAAGTCTCAGCTCACAACATTGCTTTTCTTTCTCAATTCTTCCGCCGACTCACTTCACTTCCTCAATTTAGTCTTACTTTCTTCTTTTCAAACCTATATTGTTCGCCTTCACTCCTCATCTAATTTTTTCCAAACATCTCTTACCCTTACTAACTCTGACAATAAGGTAGTCTAGGGTTTACATTTATTTATATCTTACTTTCTACATCTGCATCCTACGCTTATTTATAGTTGATTGTTCCAGGTTTTGGAGAAAATTGGCGAGAGACAATTTGAGGTCTTCTTACTTTATAATTTTAAAAAAAATAAGTAGCGAAAGTATCAATGCATAACACATGGATGGCTTTGATACCATTATGGTATCTAACACTTAATTATCACTAAGTATCTAGAAAACATAGCTAGCTTTATAAAATTAAAAGCGGGTAAAAAATTGGGACGAGAAGAGTTGGAGGCATGAGGAGAGATATGGAGTGTGTCAATATATGATTAGGGTGCACATCATCAAACAAGGAGCTTTCTAAATTAATTTAAGAGGAATTTTTGGGTGAATTTTTTGAACTACTCTAAAAATTAACAAGATCTATTTTTTTTATTTGTTGGTTGTGTTTATCACATTACCTATAATTTGGTTACCTGTATGAATTACAATTCACAAATGACATGGTGCAATAGATTCACGTTAAAACTCATCTAAATTTTAATGCATTAAGCATACATTATTTCTAAAATGACATGGTAAAATTCAAAATAATAATTCCAAAAAAAAAAATACATCTCTATATGTTGCAGTAGTTTCAATCAGAGAAGTTTTCATTAAATATTGATTTGATCGTGAATTCGAAAATTCGAATCATACCCTATGAATTGAAAAAAATCCATCCCTCAACCTTTCTTGTTGGGCATTTGTACCATGTCATTTTCCTTTTGCATGCAGTATAGTTGGGCATTTGTATTATATACTGTACAGTAACCTTTCTATATGTGATAGATCTTGAAAATGCTAAAATAGCTATGTATGGTCTCTTCATTTTCTTCAGCTTCTTGTTGTGAAACTTTCTTCGACTTGATTCGTTTCCCCCATATATGATCCTTTGCTCAGGCATAATTAGGCGTTCTGAATATTGATCCATTCAAAAGAAACATTTTAACGACTACAAATTGAAATAGTGCCTATTATTCATCGAATTACAAATGCTCTTATTTGCCATAGAATCAAATATTGGTGGGCTTTCATTTCTACGCCCCTCCCTTTTAAATTAAAAATCAATGTATTAAAAACCGGACTGGGCGTCGAACCGGCTAAGGCAGAGGGTCAAGGGTTATAGGTTCAACCGGCCATATTAAAATAATTCAGAAATATATAATAATTAAAAACAGCAAATTAAAATTAATATTAAATTATAAGAGTATTCAACAATTAAGGAAAATTTGAAGTGTAACTATACTTATAAGAAATTAACATGTCTATTTCTTTATAAATTAAAGAACACAAATTTAATTATTATATGGAGAAATTTAATTATTACTATTTGGGGGCAACATGGTCAATTGTCCCCAAAACCCTAATTATATACTCTCTTCTTTCATTCATTTACATTTAGCCGTCACTTTCTTATCAAAGAAAAAAAGTCGTCACTCCCTCCCTCTTCTTCTTCTTCTTCCTTCTTCATCAAATCTCACTTCATTTTCATCCTCTCTCACTTCATCATCTTCTTCTTTTTCCTTCGTTCGCGCAACAGAGAAGAGGGAAAGGGATTATTAGGTTAGGTTTTGTTTTTTTTTCTGCCTCTGAAGTCTGATCTCGCACAGAGATGGTTAAACCGGATCGCAGAGAAAATGAGAAAAGGAAAGATCTGGTTTTTTCTGTATTTTAAGCAAGCCACATCACGGTTCCGGGTCCCATTTGCCGGTTTAACCGATTAGGGCTGACCGGAATATTCCGGGCTAGATACCTAGCCGGGTGTGGGGTCTTCCGGACCGGCCTCTCCACCGGGTCTCGGTTTTAAATACCATGTTAAAAATTATGTCATTTCCCTTTTTGTTAGAATATAGTCCCATTGATCCTTCGAGAAAAATAGGTTTAGAGATTCAAACTCAATTTCACTGAATGATATATTCATAATTTAAGTTTATATATAAAGTGTTCTTATTGATGTTAATTCTTAGATTTATGAAATGAATTAAAAAAGATGATCTTGGTGTTTTAGAAAACTATGTCTTGTATACTTATACACAATATCCTTAAGTAATTCAAATTCATTAAATATATGTTACTATACAAACTCAAAAAAAAAAAAATTATTGGTGAGCACACTAACTAATCAGTCGTAAAAATAAAACTCACTTTAGACGGATCACATTATTAATTTATTTTTATATGTGGAAAAAGAAATATTAGTACATTATGTAGATAGAAAAAGTGGATTGTAAAAATTTCTTTTTTTTTTATTTCAATCAAAACACATATACTAATGCAAAACAAACTGCTTAATACACTCATTTACTTTTGCCGGTAAACTATTCCACTAAGGCATAATAAACCATATAAATCATAATAATAATATAAATTAAACAAATAATATATACATAAAAAACCTAAGCTACCGAATTCATTAATAAATAAGAAATAAAAAAATTAGTACCATAATAAAACTTCTAAATGTTTCTATGACATGTATGTGATAAGTTATAAACAAAATAATATGATATTCAGTAATAAATACCTCAATATAACCATACAAATCATATAACCATACAAATGAGTAATAAATTATTTTTTTTGTTTTTTGTAACTGTTAATTTATTAATGAACAAGATGTATGACACTTAATAAAAAATAAACAATTCAATATTACCATATGTGTTCTTCAATAATTAAAAGATTCAATTGACCAAAAGAATGGAAAGGATAAATCAGTTATAGACAAAACATCAATAAAAAACAAAGGATTCATACTGAAACGATACAATATAAGTTAAAAAAATAATATAAATTAAACAAATAATATATACATAAAAAACCTAAGCTACCAAATTCATAAATAAAGAAATAAATAACCGTAAAAGTCTAAAGGATAAGGTATAAACAAAATGATATGTAACATCAATATAAAAACAAGTCATTCATAAAAAATAAATACTTCTAAACTATTGTAAGAAGGCTCAACAAACAATATAAGTTAAAAAAAAATAATACTATGAAGTAAACCAATAATATATGTATAAAAAAATCAGCTGTTAAATTCATCAAAAAAAAAAAAAGAAATAACACACACAAAAATCATGAAAAACAAAGGCATATATCAACTATTATAAGGTAAATAACATGTGAGTTGTAAGTGTTTTTCTTAACATGTATGTGGTAAATTATTAATAAACAAACTATATGACAATTGATAATAAGCCACTCAATATAAAAAAAACAAAAAAACATTTTAAAGAATAAGTTATAAAAAAATAATAACATCCACAAAAAAACATGTAATTCAAAAATAATCAATAAATAGTTTAAAGAATAAATAGTTTATTTACAGCTTACAGAAGTGCAATTATCAGATTAACTAGCAACAGTAAGTTAGTAACTGCATCTATATGTGTTTAAACTCAACAAATAAACTGGTAAACTATTCCAATAAGGCATAATCAACCATATAAATCATAATAATAATATAAAGTAAACAAATAATATATGCATAAAAAAACCTAGGTAACTAAACTCATTAATAAATAAGAAATAAAACAATAATATAATAAAATTATTACGAATAAATTTTTGGTAAATCATTGACCCCTTTTACAAAATTATACAAAAAAACAAATTATTTTTGGAAAAACAATTAGAACAATTCTTTGCAAATAAATTACTTACAAATAGATTTTCCTAATTTTTTCAAGGTTAGATTAATTGACCTATAAGTTAAATTATGATAATACACAAAATATGTCAATGATTTAGGGACCTGTTTAGTTTTCTTAATGTGCCAAAGAAAAATCAATGACGTCTCATTTTAAAACAAAGAGGGTAAAACCAGACAAATGATACAATTCAAAAAAAAAAACAAAGGCAAACAATTCAATAAGAAATGAAGTGGATGGGTAATAAGTAATTAAAACCTGTCAGTGGGACGCATAGCTTGGAAATGATTTCTCTATATTCTCCATCCCTACTCACTGCGTAAGAAGTCCAAAAGCAAGATCAAAGTAAGCATATAATTAAGAAAAAGACTGAGTATAAGACGCTAAATATATACTCCCCATTCCTTAACGTATGATCAAGTCTTGAAAATTGAAAAGCAAAGGATCAAAATGCTAAACGTGAAGGTTACAATTTGACATAGATACAAACCAATGAAACTTAAGGCACAAAAAGGAAGGACAAATAATTAGTTAAGCAGTCATACCTTGCATTCAAGCCGACGAAATGATCACTCATCTGCAACTTTCTTGATAAAACGTCCAACAAACCAACAATATTCTGTCACATACAGTTCCCTTGCTCTCACAGATAGCTGTTAGTGTCTTAGACCATAAATTGCATTAGAGCGTGTCAAAAGAATTAAATGACCAATGTGAAGGACAATATATTGCAGCATCCAGAAGTTGACAAGTAACACTGAAATTCATTTAAACTCCCTCAGAATTTATCATACAGCAGGTTTGGAAAGACTTGTCGTTAAAGAAAAAGAAGTTAAAAGTTGAAAGTCATCATACACACTGGTGAAACTTTTCATACAATCAATTTTAAAACAAATACATAACAATATTGAACTAAATTAAATGAACATAATAAATAACTTTGCTAACAAAGGTGCAAATTATAGTTCTTCAATAATTAAAGATTCAATTAACCAAAAGAATGGAAAGGATAACAAATATTATATGCATAAAAAATCTAGGCTGCGGAATTCATTAATTAATTAATAAGAAATAATAAAACAATTGGTAAGAACTAACTTGTAAATGATTTAATGACTTGTATGTGTTAAATTATTTTGTTAAATTATTAATCAACATGATCTATGACATTTAATAGTAAACAAGCCAACTACATTATTTTACAAACTACATTATTATTATTTTTATATACAGAAAAATAGATTGGATAAACAAACCAACTAAGTATCAACACCAAGTTAGAAATATAACAATATGTATTTAGGATGAACAAATAAATAGGTATACTATTTTAATGAGACATAAAAAACCATACAAATCAATGGGTAAACTATTCCATAGGCATAATAAACCATATAAATAATAATAATAATATAAATTAAACAAATATATGCGAAAAAAAACCTAAGCTACCGAATTCATTAGTAAGTATGAGATAAAATCAACAAATAAATTGGTAAACTATTTTAATAAAGCGTGATAAACCAAACTAGAAAACCATTAAACTATTCTCATATAAATCATACTGAATTCATTAATAAATAACAAAGATAATAAAACATATAACTTGAAAAGGTTTTTATGACATGTATGTATGTGTTCTTCAATAACTAAAAAGATTCAATTAATCAAAACAATTAATCAAAAGAATGGAAAGGATAAGTTACAAACAAAATAATATGACTTGTAAGTTAGTAATTCATAAAAAATCAATAAATAGTTTATTTATAGCTTAGTAAAGTGCAATTATTTTACAAACTACATTACTATTATTTTCAAAAACAGAAAAATAGATTGGATAAACAAACCAATTAACTATCCATATCAACACCAAGTTAGAACTATAACAATATGTATTTAGGATCAACCAATAAATAGGTATACTATTTTAATGAGACGTAAAAAACCATACAAATCAATCGGTAATAATTAAAAGATTCAATTAACCAAAAGAATGGAAAGGAAAAGGATAAGTTATAAACAAAAGAATATGACATGTATCTGTTAAATATATATGATATTCATTAAAAGATTCAATTAATCAACATTATGAACCAAATAATTATGAAGAAAACAAATAAAATATGGATAAAAAACATAAAACATCAAATTCATTAGTAAACTACAAATGAATAAAAAAAAATAAAACAAGACTAAGCCATTTATCAATTATTAATAACTACATTATAGAAAAAATAACATCCACAAAAAAGTGCAATTAAACATGTATGTGGTAAATTATCAATAAACAAACTTATGACAATTGTTGAAACAGAAAAATAGTTTGATAAACAAACAAATCAACAAGAAACACTAAGTTAGTAACTGCAGCCATATGTAATTAGACACAACAAATATAACCAGTCTTCAATAATTAAAAGATTTATTTCATAAATAAATAAATAAGAAATAAAACAATTACTAAGTATATTTGGTCTTCAATAATTCAAAGATTTAATTAGGATAAGTTATAAACCAATAATGATAAGTAACATCAATATAAAAACAAGTAATTCATAAATAATAAATAAAGTGCTAAACTATTGTAATAAGGCACAATAAACAATAAATCATGAATAATATAAGTAACAACAATATAAAAATATGAAAAAGAATAGGTTATAAAGAAAACAATAAGTGACCTCTACAAAACACAAGTAATTCATAAATAATCAATAAATTGTTTATTATCTTTTTGTAGCCTATATTATTTTATGGAAGAGCAATTATTTTACAAACTACATTATTATTTTTTAAAAACAAAAAATAGGTTTGATGAAAAAACTAATTATTTTACAAAAAACATTATTACTTAAATGGATTTATAAACAATTTCAAATGGCTATTGATCTTGAGTTTTTTTAATCGCCACATACTATACAATACAATGTGTGCCAATGAGATGAGTCAGGACCTTTAGAGAGATATATTATAATAAATAATTAACAGAATATATATAAATAAACAATAAATTCTTGTGAAAGAAATACCTGACTTTCAAGACAAAGCTAACAGGGCCAAACTAGCCTTATTACCTCTTCCTTTTGATAACGTCGCATATCTGGAGACCTAAAAAGAATTAATCAGGGCAGAACATACAAAGGCGATCATATAACATAATGACAGGCGAATAAACTTTTGGAAAATAGCGGTACATGTCATTCCACTTTTCACTTTTTTATTTTTCAAGCCATTCAGATCATGGACATTCAGAAATTTTCTCACTTTTAGCAGCAAGCTAGGATTTTTTCATATTCACAGAAAAGAACCTTCCAAGTCCCAAATCCATATATATTAGTCTAGGTATGTCAATTGGGTATAACCAAGAAAATGACTTCAGAATCTTGCATGCATGACTGAAAATATCCATTAAAGGCACAGACTACTTCACCCTACGCTTGAACAAATAAATTGAATCACCTTGGTTCACTTAATGCAATATCACCCTCTCCCACTCTCCCTCTAAACAAACGTGAATTATGCATATTTAGCAAACATATCTATGTCATTCAGAAATAATAAATACTTCTAAACTATTGTAATAAGGCTCAACAAACAATAAAAGTTTTAAAAAAATAATATGAAGTAAACCAACAATATACGTATACAAAAATTAGCTGTTAAATTCATCAAAAAAAATAAGAAATAACACACAAAAAAAATCATGAAAAGCAAAGGCATATATCAACTATTATAAGGTAAATAACATGTGAGTTGTAAGTGTTTTTCTTAACATGTATGTGGTAAATTATTAATGAACAAACTATATGACAATTGACAATAAACCACTCAATATAAAAAAAACAAAAAAAACATTTTAAAGAATAAGTTATAAAAAAATAACAACATCCACAAAACAACATATAATTCATAAATAATCAATAAATAGTTTAAAGAATAAATAGTTTATTTACAGCTTACATAAGTGCAGTTATCAAATTAACTAGCAGCACAAAGTTAGTAACTGCAACTATATCTGTTTAAGCTCAACAAATAAACTGGTAAACTATTCGAATAAGGCATAATAAACCATATGAATCATGATAATAATATAAAGTAAACAAATAATATATGCATAAAAAAAACTAAGCAACTGAACTCATTAATAAATAAGAAATAAAAAATACTCCCTTCATTCCTAAATATAAGATCACTTTGGTTAATTTGGGGAGATTAAGGAAGACAATAAAATTACATGATGTTCCCAAAATCCCCTCAATTACTTAACTTTAAAAGGAGGAGGGTTTTCAATGAAAAGAGGGAGTATAAGGGTAGTTTAGGCAAAACTTGAGATAAAATAGGAAGTGATCTTATAGTTAGGAACTTATCCACTTCCCCAAAGTGATCTTATATTTAGTAACGGAGGGAGTAATATAATAAAATTATTACGAATAGATTTTTGGTAAAACATTGACCCCTTTTACAAAATTATACAAAAAAACAAATTATTTTTGGTAAAACAATTAGAACAATTTTTTGCACATAAATTACTTACAAATAGATTTTCCTAATTTTTTCAAGGTTAGATTAATTGACCTATAAGTTAACTTATAATAATACACAAAATATGTTAATGATTTTGGGGACCTATTTAGTTTTCTTAATGTGCCAAAGAAAAATCAATGACGTCTCATTTTGAAACAAAGAGGGTAAAAGCAGACAAATGATACAATTCATAAAAAAAAACAAAGGCAAACAATTCAATAAGAAATGAAGTGGATGAGTAATAAGTAAATAAAACCTGACAGCGGCACGCATAGCTTGGAAATGATTTCTCTATATTCTCCATCCCTACTCACTGTGTAAGAAGTCCAAAAGCAAGATCAAAGTAAGCATATAATTAATAAAAAGACTGAGTATAAGACGATTAAAATATACTCCCCATTCTTAACTAATAATCAAGTCTTGAAAATTGAAAAGCAAAGGATCAAAATACAGCCATGAGATTCAAAATACGAAGTAAAATGCTAAACGTGAAGGTTTCAATTTGACATAGGTACAAACCAATGAAACTTAAGGCACAAAAAGGAAGGACACATAATTAGTTAAGCAGTCATACCTTGCATTCAAGCCGACGAAATGATCACTCACCTGAAACTTTCTTAATAAAACGTCCAATAAACCAACAATATTCTGTCAATTACAGTTCCCCTGCTCCCACAGATAACTCTTTGCTAGTGTTTTAGACCATAAATCTGCATTAGAACGTGTCAAAAGAATTAAATGACAATTGTGAAGGACAAGATATTGCAACATCCAGAAGTTAACAAGTAACACTGAAATTCATTTAAGCTCCCTCAGAATTTATCATACAGCAGGTTTGGAAAGACTTGTCATTAAAGAAAAAGAAGTTGAAAGTTGAAAGTCATCATACACACAGGCGAAACTTTTTATACAATCAATTGTTACCAACGCAAGATCACTTTTCGGTTGAAACTAGAATGAAGTCTCAAGCATCGCCCAGGAAATTGCTATGAGCCAATAACACGTAAAATTCCAGAGGCTATTATTGATTTAGACCAATCATGGGCCCCATAAATTAAAACAAAAAAATAAAGATAATGGAAGAGGTGGATAACAAAGCAGAAGCCAAATTTGCTAAGTGGCTCCAACAAATCTGGTCCATTTGGGATATATAAAATTCATAAAGTGCCACATCAACTTATAAATAATGCAAAATATTGGACCCCATTTTCGAATGCCCTAACCAACCTTATTTTACCAACAACTACATTATTAATGTGGCATCCCGGGAATATTTTTTTCACCTTCTTGACATCTATAACGGGAGCTTTATTAGAACTACAGAAGACTAAATTCAAATGAAGTAGAGATGGAGTGTTTATTAGCTTCAGTTCAAGAAATACACCTGCAGAGGCATTGAGCATACGCCAAGGTCCCAGACCTTGAAATTTCTAGAAGGAATCCTCTCACGGCTACCTACATCGCACACCATGACATCTTCCATGCTTGTTCCATCTAACCATCAAGAAAAACTACAGCTTAGTTAATGTTAGATTAATTAATATCTGATTGAAAACCGAGGACATTACATTCTGTGAACAAGTCAAATGAAGTATCTGATACCCCCCAAATACTAACCTTCAATTGGCAGCAGTCGCTAAAACCAAAAGAACCATTTGACAATATAGTATTGCACACATAACCCAAGAGCTCCACCTAAACCTGTCACAGATACTCCATTAAACAAGCAAGATTTTATTATGTTTCATAAAAAACAGAACTTGGATTATACTCAAACACACCTCTGAGAAATGTATGATGTAATTTCCGCATCCTGAGTGTCCAAAGTCGAAATAAATTACTGTGCAATGCATCCAAAAGTTGGCAACACTATTGCACTGCCCTGGATATAAAGAGCAACAGCAAGTTCCTGGCAAGAAGGACAAAGATGAAGCCTATTTTGGAGACCAACAGAATAATAATATGAATATAATATAAAATCAAGTTGACACAATGCCAATGTATTGAAAAATATAATCTTCTATTGAGCAAAGCATAAAGAAATGAGGCTATTTTTCTTAACAAATCTACAATAGTCATCTGTAAAACTTCAGAGCAATATTCCTGCAAAGTAAATCTCATTATTTCCCGAATATAAAATCATGGTCGGAAAGCACAGAGACCAAAATTGCAGCATTAAAATGCCGTATTTTCATATGATAAATTATCATTTTAGAACGTGGGAGATTATGCAGCATGAACAAAAGGTCAGAAACTCGCTACCTTTCTTGAAGAAAATAGCCCTTAACATGTACTCAAGCAGCACACGCAAAACATCAGAGTACGAAAGCTTTTGAAGCAACTAAGCTACGCTATACATCTTCCACCCACATTTTCTGCCCAGCTTTGATGATCAAACATGTCCACAGGACAATAAAAGAAAAATGTCTCATAAAGGAGTTAATAAGACAAATTTTCTTTTGACCTTTTTATAGAGGCACTAACATAAAAATTGGGCATGAGGACAAATATTCAATACTAAATATCACTATATTCAGTCCATATAATAAAGGAAAAATGCAAGTAGAAAGGAAGTTGTTTACCTTAAATATCATCATAACATGGGAGTCATTCTTCCAAAGTGCAAAACATGAGAGGGTTGTCTCACTTTTATCATAAGTCATCAATATTCCACTGGATGCTTGCCACAGTTGCGGTACAACAGCTGTGGTGGTCTGTTGCATATGTGATCTTGTTATTGAAGTAAGACTCAACAAACAATATAAGTTAAAAAAATAATATGAACTAAACAAATAATATATGTATCATATACATAAGTTGTTAAATTCATCAAAAAATAAGAAATAACACAAAAATAAATCACGAAAAACAAGTACTCCCTCTGTTCTTAATTATAAACCCACTTTGACTTTTTTTCCAAAACTTAACTTTTTCATTTTAAATTCTTTAAAATCATATTTTTCTTCAAAACTAGTTTATTCTAATTATAAACTAACATATAAGTCATTTATAATATAAAGTAAACAAAGAAACTACAAACATATGTATCTAGGCTCAACAAATAAACTAGTAAACAATTCTAATACAACATAATAAACCATATATATCATTATACTAATATAAAGTAAACAAATAATAGATGCATCCAAAACCTAAGCAACCGAATTTATTAATAAATAATGAATAATATAATAAAACATGCAAATGTTTTTTGTGACATTTATCCAGTAAATTATTGATCAACAAGATATATGACACTTGATAATATACAAGTCAATATTACTATATTTGGTTTTCAATAATTGAAAGATTTAATTAACCGTAAAATGGAAATGATAAGTTATTAAAAAAATGATAGGTAATATCAATATAACAAGTAATTCATTAATAATAAATAAACTTCTAAACTATTGTAATAACGCTCAATAAACATCAACAATATAAGTTAAAAAATAATATGAACTAAACAAAGATCACAAAAAACAAAGTCATTTATTAATTAATATAAGGTAAATAACATGTGAGTTTTAAGAGTTTTTCTTGACATGTTTTTGTGACATTTATCCAGTAAATTATTGATCAACAAGATATATGACACTTGATAATATACAAGTCAATATTACTATATTTGGTTTTCAATAATTGAAAGATTTAATTAACCGTAAAATGGAAATGATAAGTTATTAAAAAAATGATAGGTAATATCAATATAACAAGTAATTCATTAATAATAAATAAACTTCTAAACTATTGTAATAACGCTCAATAAACATCAACAATATAAGTTAAAAAATAATATGAACTAAACAAAGATCACAAAAAACAAAGTCATTTATTAATTAATATAAGGTAAATAACATGTGAGTTTTAAGAGTTTTTCTTGACATGTACTCCCTCCGGTCCTAATTATAAGTCGCCTTTGACTTTTCTTAGAGATGTTAAGGTTACAAAATATGTTATTAAATTATGACATATTTGATAAATTTTTATATTAGTCATTAGTTTATAGGTTAAACAAACTAGTTTAAGAGAAAAAATTAGCTAAATCAATTTATGATTGACTTATTTTGTTTATTTAGGATTTTCCAAAAAAGTCAAAGGCGACTTATAATTAGGACCGGAGGGAGTGTGTGGTAAATTATTAGTGAACAAACAACATCGCAATTGATAATGAACCAGTCAATATAATTATATTTGGCATTCGATAATTAAAAGAATGAATTAATCGATCTAAAACATAATAAGTTATAAAAAATAATAACATCCACAAAAAAACAAGTAATTCATAAAAATAGTTTAAACAATAAATAGCTTATTCTACTTCTTATCGAAGTGCAATTATTTTACAAATTACATTATTGATATTTTTAAAAACAGAAAAAAAAAATTTATAAACAACCAAATTAACTCGCAACACTAAGTCAGTAATTGCAATCATATGTATTTAGATTCAACAAATAAACCGGTAAACTTCCAATAAGGAATAATAAGTCATATAAATCTTAATAATAATTAAATTAAACAAATAATATATGCATAAAAAGCTAAGCTACCCAATTCGTAAATAAATAAGAAATATAACAATTACTAAGATAATAAAACATGTAAGTCATGTAAGTTGCAAAACTTTTTTTATGACGTGTAGTAAATTATTAATGAACATGATGTATGACACTTGATAATAAAAATGTCAATATTACAATATTTGGTCTTCAATAATTAAAAGGATTAACTATTCTTAAAAATGGAAAGGATAAGTTATAAACAAAATGATAGGTAACATGAATATCAAAACAAGTAATTCATAAATAATAAATAAACTGCTAAACTAATGTAATAAGGCTCAATAAACAATACAAGTTAAAAAAATAATATATGTATAAAAACATAAGATGTTAAATTCATACAAAAAAAGAAATAACAAACAAAAATGATCACAAAAAACATAGGCATATATCAATTCTTATATGGTAAATAACATGTGAGTTGTAAGTGTTTTTCTTGACATGTATAAGGTAAATTATTAATGAACAAACTATATGACAATTGATAGTAAACCAGTCAATATAACTATATTTGGCATTCAAGAATTGGAAGAATTAATTGATCTAAAATTGAATAAGTTATAAAAAAATAATAACATTTACAAAAGTACAAGTAGTTCATAAATAATCATTAAACAGTTTAAAGAATAAATAGTTTATTCTATAGCTTCCAGAAGTGCAATTATTTTATAAACTAGACTATTGTTAAAAAAATAGATTGGAAAACAAACAAATTAAATAGCAAGATTAAGTATTAACTGCAACCATATGTATTTAGGCTCAACAAATAAACTGGTAAACTATTCCAATAAGGAATAATAATCCATATAAAGCATGATAATAATAATATAAAGTAAACAAATAATATATTCATAAAAAACTTAAACAACTGAATTCATTAATAAATAAGAACTAAAACAATAAGATAATGAAACATGAAAGTGACAAATGTTTTTTATGACATGCATGTGGTCAATTATAATAAGGGGGCCAAAAACAAGAATGTAAAATCACATACAATCATTGAAAAGACAACTAGAACAATTCTTTGCACATAAATTACTCGTAAAAAGATTTTCCTAATTTTTTCAAGGTTAGTTTAATTGACCTATAAGTTAACTTATACTATTAATACACAAAATATGTTGATGATTTAGGGTCTTGTTTAGTTTTCATGATGCCAAACAAAAATCAATGAAAGAGGGTAAAACCGGACAAATGATACAATTCATAGAAAAACAACCTAGAAAGTCATACAATTCAATAAAAAATGAGGTAAATGAATAATAACTAAATAAAACCTGTCAACAGCACGCGTAGTTTGGAAATGATTTCTCTGAATTCTCCATCTACAAGCTCCATTGACTGTGTAAGAAGTCCAAAAGCAAGATCAAAGTAAGCATATAATTAAGAAAAAGATTAAGAGAGCTGTATAAACTACATAATTGTCACCTTCACATACCATTAGATTGTTTATTAATTTTGCCAAGTTAGATTATGATATGTATATATGTTATAGCTTATAGCAAGGGCATTTCATTATCAAAACAACAGATTGTTTATTAATTTTTAATTCAGCAAAATTATCTTTGACAAAATAATAAATATAAATTCACTAAGAGCAAAATAAAGAGAAAAATAGGGCATAAAATATTTTCAGATTAAAAATGATGGGAAAAAAATTAAGCAGAACTCAACTGATTTTGAGTCCAATGGGATGATGTCCAAACTTATTGGCAACTATGGACCGACGATTCGTCAATTGGAGCAAGTGTGAGCTCAAAACACGCCCCAACAACATTTTCATTAACCCCACTAGATATCTGCAAAACAAGCAACGACAATGATAAATTAATAATACACACTTCATCTCTAGCATTACTTATCACTCATACCCTAAGATATCACACTACATGAAGTGAACAACTGATCAAAGGCACTATCAATAAAAGGCAGAAGTGATCCAAAAACCTACCGAGAGACACAATCCCGTAGAGACAACAGAATTTCAAAGAGTTTCAACCTGTAAAATCAAGGAAACTAGATCCTAAGAACTAGGCAAGTAAGTGGGCTTCAAATGCATTCTCACTGCCACTCTCCAAGATACATGACACATTGGTGAAGTAATGCTAATGTGAGTGGGATCTCATGAAAATATACATGTAATCACCAAGACTTCAATATGAAATACAGAGGGCAGTCCTAAAAAATGAACATCATCTATAACTTTATTGTCTACAGGTATCAGGAAGACAACTTTACACGTGTTATTATTTCCAATCCTAATTAATAGAGCTTTAGTTTTAAGAGGAGAACAAAGGCAACTGAAATATAAAATGGTTTCCAACTGAACATTATTGACATAGAAAATAAGTTCATATCAGATTTTAAGCTCTCCTTGATTACCACAGTCACTACATTTTTCCTTTCAACATAACTTAAAGGACTTTCATAACATTTTGTCTCAAATGATAAGGAACATAAGAAATGCAATGAACTGAGCAGAAACTATTAAAAATGATAGAATAAAAGTAGTTCATAGTGCCTAGGTATCAATTTAAAAAAACATCAACTAAAACAAAAAGCAAGACCAACCTCCTATATTCCTGGGAAGCCAAGGTACTTGTGTCTACGCTTCTTTTTTGTTGAGTGAAGTATATAATCCTGTCAGAAGCATGCATAAAACTCAGTCCATAAAATTGAAGAGTAACGAGTGTTCAGTCCATGATATTGCAGAGTAATCAGTATAAAATTAAGATTCAAACTCAAGAGATGAACAATTGCTAGTAGCAAACATAGCTAGGTATAACAAGGTAAGTTTTACAAGCTTTTACTTCTCATCTCTTTATTCCTCCCATTCTCTATATCAACCCTTCAATTTAAAATTGAATGTTGCAGATTTAACATTTTTAAAATGACTAATAAATAGGTAAACTCTTTAATACATAAATAAATTAGAACAGCAATAGTTGAGCCATGAAAGTTAAAAACATGATATAAACATAAAGAAATAATATTTAAAAATATTAATACAATATCCAGAATTATCACAAGTATAAGCTCAAATAACAGCATCTCAAACATAATTCAGTGAAACCATTGCAAAAAAGATACAATATCCAGATAAAAGAGCAAGCATATTATTAAATAATAAATTAATAATGCTAGCATATTTGATGGATTTCATGAGCATTTAAATAATCATCAATAATGTCTCAAACTAGTAGTATAAGACAATTGTTAACAAACTAGTAAATATAACTATATTTGTTTCTCAAGAATTGAAAGAACTAATTGATCTAAAAACTATGGAAAGAATACAATAGAGCAAAAATAACATCCACAAAAAACAAGTAATTCATCAAAAAATCAATAAATAGTTTTTTATAGCTTAGTAAAGTGCAATTATTTTACAAACTGCATTGTTATTATTTTTAAAAACAGAAAAATAGATTGGATAAACAAACTAATTAACTATAAACACTAAATTGGAAACTATAACAATATGTATTTAGGATTAACAAATAAATTGGTAAACTATTGTAATGAGTCATAATAAACCATACAAATAAAACGGTAAACTATTAATGAACCCTATAAATCATAATAATAATATAAATTAAACAAAATATATTGGTAAACTATTGTAATGAATCATAATAAACCATACAAATAAACCGGTAAACTATTCCAATAAGGCATAATAAACCCTATAAATCAATATAATAATATAAATTAATCAAATACTATATGCATAAAAACCTAAGCTACCAAATTCATTAATAATCTAACTTGTAAATGTTTTTATAATGAACAAGATGTATGACATTTATTAAAAATAAACAACTCAATATGATTCAAAAACCTAAGCTTATGAATTTATAAATAAACAAGAAATAAAACAATTACTAAGACAATAAAACATGTAAGACGTAAATGTTTTTCATGACATGTATGTAGTAAATTATTAATGAACTATATTTGGTCTTCTAATAATTAAAACCTTACTAATTGAAAGGATAAGGATAAGTTATAATAATGTTTAATAAAAACTGTAAATATTAATTATTTTAATAATGTTTAATAAAAATTGTAAATAATAACATGAAGTAAACAATATATGCACCAAAAACTTAAGCTACCAAATCAAAAACATAAAAAGTAGATTGGATAAAAAACTAATCAACTAACAGCACTAAGTAGTACATCAAAAATATTTATTTAGGATGAACAAATAAGTTGGCAACAATAAACGATATAAATATAAATACTAATTATAATAATATAAAGTAAAAAAAAATATTAGATGCATCCAAAACCTAAGCTCGCAACGTCATTTTTTTATAACATAGAGCTCGCAAAGTCATTAATAATTAGAAATCAAGCAAACAGTAACATAATGAAAAATTACAACATTTATTAATTAATATAAGGTAAATAACATGTAAGTTGTAAATGTTTTTTACTACATGTATATTATTTTTTGGTGGATACGTGGTAAATTATTAATGAACATGCTAAATGACATTTGATAATATATAAGTCAATATTATAGTAATAATTAAATAGTAAGTTACATTAATATAAAAATAAGTAATTCTTAAATAATAAATAAACTGCTAAACCTAGACTATTGCAGTTAGGTTTCATGAATAATATAAGTAAAAATATGAAAAAGAATAGGTTATAAAGAAAAAAGAAGTGACCTCTACAAAACACAAGTAATTCATAAATAATCAATACATTATTAATTTTTTAAAAACTATTTATTTTACAAAAAACATTATTACTTAAATGGATTTATAAACAATTTCAAATGGCTATTGATCTTGAAAACTTCAATCAGCAAATGAATGCGACTACTGACTTCAAGTGAATTACAAAAGGGAGACTGACATCAATTATGCACTTCTCTACTGAAGATAAGGAATATTAAAGAGCCCTTTGCTTTCCTAAAATGAAAGACACCGCCTATGAGATTCAACTTCCGTTTTTGCAAAGCATCTTTCATAAAATGACACACCACTGCACTCACCCCACCAATCCAAGCATAACCCGAAAGCAATAAATAAAGGCACTCCATGGAGTATCAGAAAAATAAAAGACACTTTATGCATCTTAACTTCAAATGCATCAGCCCCTTAAATAAGTAATTAAAACGGGGCTTGATAAGCAAAATAATATAAATTAAATAAACATAAATGATTTACCAAATAACTAAAGCAAGCATGCAACTGATGAATGGAAATGCTATATAAAATGGTAAAATAATAACAAACAATCAAGTTCGGAACCTGCATAAATACATAGTTAATTTTTTTAAGGCTAAAGTATGTTTTTGGTCCCTTAACTTTGGAGAAAGTCATGTTTTGGTCCCTTAACTTTGAAAAGTGTGTTTTTGGTCCCTTTAATTTTGGAGAATGTGTGTTTTTGGTCCCTTAACTTTGAAAAGTGTGTTTTTTGTCCTTTAACCTTGGATAAAGTGATGTTATTAGTCCTTCTAGAACAGGATAAAGTATTTTTCGTCCATTACTTTTCAAAATTAAGGCGCTAAAATATGATTTTGTGCAAAGTTACAAGACCAAAAACATATTTTAACTGAGTTTAAAAGGACAAAATTCACAAAAATCACACTTTTCAAAGTTAAGGATCAAAAACACACATTCTCCAAATTTAAAGGGACCAAAAACACACTTTTCAAAGTTAAGGGACCAAAACATGACTTTCTCCAAAGTTAAGGGACTAAAAACATACTTTAGCGTTTTTTTAATTACTTATATTTTAATTGCAATTGATTTAAAAACAAAGTTTGAAATAGCTATTGACTAAAGAATGTTGGCATGGCTAGGAATGAGTCTCTTTACTTTGAGCCAATAGTTGAGATTTTTAGGCGCCTCGTAAGATGCAATGTGTACCAATCAGAGATGAGCCACGAGATTTAGAGATATATTATTTTAAATAATTAACAAAACATATGTATAAATAAATGATAAATTTCTTGTGAAAGAAATACCTGAGTTTGAAGACAATATGCTTAAAATATTTCCAAACAGTAAGGAATCATTCCAAACTCGGTGATCTTCGCAGGTCACGTGATGGAGAACTACTCCTTGAACAAAACCTAGCCATCAATAAGGAGATTTCCAGCCTTCAAAAACATGAAGGAACATTACTCAAAATTAAGAACTTCAAAAGAAAAACATGTCTATGCCTATGCTATTATCCCTGAATCTTGTTCCCTACAACTACAATTGAATTAACACGCATATCCTACATCTTTTAAGAAACTACATAGACAAGAGTTGACGCTGGCGCAATAGAAAACCTAGAAGTACATAAATAGTGGCCAAACTGTGAAGAATAAAACATTACTTTCCAAAAAATTTATAATGAAATGAATGGTGCTATCATTTAAAATGGAAATTAAAACTCCAATAAAAATTAAACGCTCATTGCATGGATATTGACATATATTTTGCTAATTTTACCAATGGTTACATCTCTGTCATTAAAAAAGGCCACAATCAATCACACCAAAACAATGCAGCAATAACCGAAAACCAACTTAAGTTATACTTTTACTTACCATAGATTCTTTTGCATCCTTTGATGTAAGAACAGCAGAAACAACACCATGTTTGATCTTGTAAACACTCTTCCAATGTGTCAAGCTTGAAGTCGACGAATTCACAAAGGGACTGATGCAACTCCTGTTCTTGATTCTCTCACCAAAAAAGACATTATCTTGGTGAAAGAGATCTCCATGTCCTACTTTTGGTATGTTGGTATTGGCTTTAAAGGTCACCCATGAGGAAGCCATTGGCAGGCCAGAGACTTCAGGTGCCCAAGAGAAAGAGTAGATCAATCTTAAGGCACTGGAAAAACAAGCAAATGAAGTCATCTCACACAAACTTGAAAATTCAACAAAAAATATCCATCAATATTAATCACAACCAGAATTATCACAACTATATGCTCAAATAACAGCATCTCAAACATAATTCAGTGAAATCATTGCAAAAAAGATACAATATTCAGATAAAAGAGCAAGCATATCATTACATAATAAATTAATAATGCTAGCATATTTCATGGATTTCATGAGCATTTAAATAATCATCAATAACGTCTCAACTCCCAACTAAGATCACAAAATAAACCACAAATGCACATTTTTAAACACTCAAAAATATGTCTAATCAAACACCCACACTTAATCTTTGCTCTCCGGGCAAAGTCATGCAAGAAACAAAGTTAGGACATGGCATAATGAATCAAATTATAGTAAGCCTAATATGTAAGCTAATAACCCTGACCTTTCATTGACACATGATGTTTTCCAAATCCAACATTTAGGACAACAGAGAGTTTAACATGCAATTAGATTTAGAAAACATTTGACAAATGAGATTCCTCTCCGGATAATGTGTTTCACTCATTCCCTCAATAATGATATTCCTCTCCAGATAAAAAGTGTTTCACTCATCACTCAATAAGGGTCATATTTCGCTCTTAGCTCAACTCTAGCATACCTCACCATAGGCTTGTAACTCCTCTACATCTCCACTATTAAATGCATATGACAATCAAATCAAGGGGACTTTAAAGGGTTGCGAGATGGAAAGGCTAAAATGAATGATATGGAATGCGTCAATGACCAATGCAAGAATGCTCATCCAAACATACAAAATGCAATTACACTTAATAAATAAATAATGACTAAAACCACATGTTATTGTTTTCTTTTTTTCATGCCTTTGGCATATATAGCACTTTGTGCCTTTAATAAATTACAGTACAAGGTATATGCAAATTACACTTTGTGCACTTTGGCATATATAGCACTTTGTGCCTTTAATAAATTACTTTACTTTCCATGTGGCAAGCTCTTTGAGCATTTAATAAATTACAGTACAAGGTATTTGCAAATGACATGCTATGAATGCACATTCTAACATTGATCAAGGTGGAAAAAAGGAAAGTGGATGGCCCAAAGGGGTTAGCAAAGGATATTAGTGTTTGAGCTCAAGTGTTCGGGTCATGAGGGATTAGAAATGAATGCCCCTATCATTTTCAAATGTCATATGCTATGCAGAGGAGAGACAAGTTCTAGGAAGTAGCTTAGAAGTTGGCTCACTCTCTTTTCGGTTGGAGGCTAATTCTCACGACAAGTTTTACTCATTTGGCAAAGCTCTCTAAGAAAAAATTGCATGGAAAACTAACCATCATCATAAAGTTGGAGATTTCAAGCATCATGCTTCAATTACTAAGCCAAATTCAGTAACTTACATACTAAAATAGAGTTCAAAGTGATTTAAAATTCATGCCCAAACTTTCATTTCATACAAAGTCATGCCATGATAGGAACAAAAATTAAGTTGCAAAAAAATTTGAGTTGACCCCAGTTAAGCACACCAAACCCCCACATTCAATCTTGCATTGTCCTCGATGTAATCAAAACAATAAGCATGGGAGACATCAATCCACAATTTCAGCAGGGCATACATGCAATGCAATAGGGCAAGTAGCACAAATACAACCATCCAGCCAAGAGACAATTATTTACAAAACAACTCACAACATAAACACAAATCCTAAAATTTTTCCTAAAACTACAGTCCCTCCCCCACACTTAAAGATTTTGAAATGAAAACAAGATGCATCCAAACCAAGGACTGCCTAATACTAGCAATTCTCATATGCAAAACTAGGATTATTTTTCGACCGTTCTACCATGAAATAAATACACAGAATACACGCAAAAGTCAAATGTATAATAATCAATCAGCGGCAGCGCTATTAAAAAGTAAACACAATATAAAAGGGAGAAAAGAAAGCATACAACCCGGCCTAGTAAGCTGCATCTTCAACTGCCAGCTCTTCAAGATACTGAGTGGAATTCTTCCTTGGAAGGACTTCAAATGTTGGCCTTACTGGTCTCCTTCTTAACCTTCACAAGGCAAAAATCAAATTCTTCAAATTGAACACACCTTTAAATGGATCAAGGAAAATGATTTGCATGCTATGTAGTGAGATTTCAACATGACAAAGTCAAATCAAATGACATGCAGTAGCGAACATAATTGTAATAAGAGATCAATCAGTTTATATAAGAAGCTAAAAACGTGAAATACGAAGAGAATACTAGTCCGATAGGCATTACATTTACATGGACAGCATATTCACAAAACAAACAAAATGGCATGAGATTGATATTTGCAGTCAGATACAAAGGAAAATAAAAATCGACTATGAGAATAAATTCCTTTTAATTTATTCTCACAGTGAAACTTAACATAAAAACTAGTGGCTTTTAATTTGAGTAAATAAATTCCTTTTCCTAATAAGTGTTAGATGATAGAGGGCAGTAGGATATCTCCATTTCAAAAGCTTGCGCAGATCATCTGTTTTAAATACATAAACTCCCATGGATGATATATATGGTGATTCTAATGCATCTTTTTGGGACAAGCCTATGAAAGAGGTATCCACTTGCTGGATAGAATATAAAGGCATGACCATGTGAGTGTATCCTATGATGTTTCTATAAATCACCATAATGTAAAATACTATGCAAGATTATAATTTCAAATACAATAGTAACAGTAATTACCATTGCTATCAAGTCAGCGCCCATTGGTTTTTCCAAAAATTGGTTGATGCGGCCTCTGTCATCTACCTTGCCCGGGAATATAAAGGCATGACCATGTCAGTGTATTGTATGATATTTGGATTCTGTGGAGAGAAATAATAAAGCAGAATTAGTCTCCTTCAACTGAGAAAGAACATTGTGAACAGTTCTGGGCAAATCACTTTAAATAAGAGATTCACAGTAATTAGGCTCATGAACTAAATAAAAATTGCTCAAAGCACAATCCATCCAGCCCTACATTTCAAAGAGAACATTATGGCTCTTACAGGTTTAAACATTTAGTAAGCTATAATTGGCAATCAGACGGTAGCTGTATTCTTAGTGTTCAAAGTAAAACAATAGAAACCAAAGCATCCATGACTTCCAGATAATCAAAGCAATGTTGGTACATTTGACATATAGAGAAGACGATTAAACAGTAAAATAAAAATATGCCAGCTATAATAATATCTTGAAACAACCTCTTCAATAAGGGCAAGGTTAGCATTGTAAAAAGACTTTATTGTTCCAATGTCTTCCCAGTAGCCTCTGAAAAAATATTACTGCAAAACAGTATACATGTAAGTAATACAATTGAAATGTTTCATGCACAAGTAAAAACAGAAAAAAGAGGCCTAAACCCCAACATTCATGGCTAGCAAGGTGAATACACAAAAGAGAATCACACAGAATGAAAACTAACATTTATTTGAAAAAAGAAACATATTTTTAAAGAGGAATCTATTTTCGATTTCTCTTACTTGGACATTGTGTCCCCTCACAGCTGCAAGAATGATTTCAGATCCAAAGTCATTGGCAGTAGGATATCTCCATTTCAAGAGCTTGGGCAGAACATCTGTCTTAAATACATAAACTCCCAAGAATGCTATACATGGTGATTCTAATGCATCTTTGTGGGATAAGCCCATAAAAGAGGTATCCACTTGCTGGAGAGAATATAAAGGCATGACCATGTAAGTGTATCGTATGATGTTTCTATAAATCACCATAAGGCAAAATATTCTGCAAGATTATAATTTTAAATACAATAGTAATATTAATTACCATTGCTTTCAAGTTAGAGCCCATTGGTTTTTCCAAAAATTGGTTGATTCGGCCTCTGCCATCGGCTGAAAAGCAAGCGATTGAATAGGTAGAATAGTGACAAGTCCTTTTCCTTGCAGCATCATATTTGAATTTATTCACTTCAAGTTATCATTTCTATATTTTTCATCCTCCTCATTCCAGCAACTTTTTTTTCAGAATCAAGTCAGCTGAAAATTTAAGTTCAAATAGGTAGATTAGTGACAAGTTCTTTTCCTTGCAGCATCACATCATAGTGAAACTCAAGCAACAGATTTGTTGACTACACCAGACAGATAAAAGAAAATAGAACACACCTGTCACCCACCGGTGCACATGAAATTGTAATATCAGCATTTCTGTCAACATGGCTCTGTTTATTTGTAATAGACAAATCAGAGAAAAGATGACACTACAAAGAATAATTAATTCACATCAATAAATAATTATACATCATACCTGCACAAGGTCCATGTAATCTATTCTATATAGATGATCTCCTGCCAAGATCGATACATTCTCAACGTTTGTGTTCTTGGCATCCTACAAAAATCAACCAACAAAAGTCCCACTTAAATTGAGAATAAAGAACACTTGTTGTACATACTAACATACTACAATAAGGTATATGCTTAGTTAGTGGCCCACCTCAAAAACCCAAATAAATTGTCTCACAGCATCTGCAGTCCCTTGGAACCACTTTTTCTCTGCTTCTCCAGGTGCCTGAGTAGCTGCTAGAACCTATTTGGCATTTCAGTTTAAAGTGTAGCAAACAAACAGGAAACATGGTCCTGAAGACTATCTAAAATCTATGATAATTTTCGGAGTGATACAGTTTTTGTCAATTTTAAGTCTTGCTTAAGAATCTTATGTATGAAATCAGCTAAGTGTAATGCATACCTCCACAAATCCATCCCCAAAGCTGACACCGGTTCCAAAGTAGGTGCATGAGATATGACGGTTCAAAGATGCAGAATTGAACTGGGTGAGTGCAAAGATTTTATTTAGGCCACTGTTAATACAGTTGCTCATTGGAATGTCTATAACTCTGTAGCATCCACCAACAGGTACCTGAAGATGCATAAGATATCATCATGACACGAGAACTCAAAAACTTAACCTGCTAAAGATCTCAGTCTTTTAGTGTCAACCTCGGTATCAATTGGCTCATATCAATTGGCTCATATACAAACTTTTCCAACATCACTATGAACTTAAAAAAACTAATTTTGTTTCAAGTTCATCCGTGAAAGATGATACAAAAGTCATTTGAAGAATATACTAAAAAGTAGCAATAGAAGAGATTTTCTTTTTTGAAGAACCTAAGTTCATCTTCAGAGGACCAAAGTCTTTAGTCAGAAAGCTATGAACTGTGCCATATTCACTTACAGCAGGTGTCGCAGATCGTTTGGTGAGGGGAAAGAGTTGTTTTCCAGGTCCTCCACCCAATATGATGGAAATTACATTTTTGGGGTCAGCCTTTCATCTCAGAAAGGAAGGAACCTGTAAGGACAGATAATGAACCTGACAATAAGAGAAAGACCACAATCAATTACACCTAAACAATGCAGCAATAAATGAAAACCAACTTAAGTTATACATTTACTTACCAGAGATTCTTTTGCATTGTCTGATATAAGAACAGCAGAAACAACACCGTGTTTGATCTTCTTAACACTCTTCTCATGTGTCAAGCTTGAAGTCGACAGATTCACAAAAGAACTGATGCAACTCCTGTTCTTGATTCTCTCACCAAAAAAGCCATTATCACGGTGAAAGAGATCTCCATGTCCTGCTTTTGGTATGTTGGTATTGGCTTTAAAGGTCACCCATGAGGAAGCCGTTGGGAAGCCAGGCTTCAGGTGCCCAAAAGAAGTAGCAGATCAATCACAAGGCACTGAAAAAACAAGCAAATGTAGTCATCTCACACAAACTTGAAAATTCAACCAAAAGAAATGCTGAAGTAAACATCCAGATTCTAACTACTCCAGAATATTCAAACCATACTTATAAAAATGAATTTGACCATTGTAGAAGAATTGGCATAGCATATACAATACGGAGTGTAGCGGAAAGATGACATGGCAAACCTAAGATTAACCACCCAATTTCATAGAGCATTGTAAGACCTGCACATAAAACAAACCATAAGTGACAAAAAAATTGCATCAAAAATTCCTCTAAATAATAAACAAGTTGTATGGTTTGATAATAAACAAGTCAATATTACTATATTTGGTCTTGAAGAATAGAAAGATTTAGTTAACCTAAAAAATGGAAAGGATGAGTTAAAGAGAAAATAATAAGTAACACTAATATAAAAACAAGCGATTCATAAATAACAAATAAACTACTAAACTATTGTAATCAGGCTTAATAAATGATATAAGTTAAAACAAAATAATAATGTAAAAAAGAGAAATAATATATACATCCAAAACATAAGCTATTTAATTCATTATAAACAAAAAATAAAGCAAAAAGTACCTTATAAAAACGGGTTTTGTTGGGAACTAAGGATCGAATTCAAGTGAGTAACAAAAATGTAAGAAAAGGGACAACTTTTCATGGAAAAACAAGGATCCGATCAGATCAGAGCCAAAATGGAGTGACTATTAAGAAAATTTGTTGGGAATTAAGGAGCAAAAAATGAAAACCCTAAAAAGTGGAAAAGTTATTAAAAACTGAAACCCAAAACTAAAAAGGGAGTCCACAAGGAACAAGTGAAATAAAATGATTTTTTTTTTTTTTGCTTGAGGAGAGAAGTTTGAGCAGATTGAGAAAGATTGAAGGGATTCAGGGACAAACCTTGATGGCTTTCTAAAAAGACATAACACAGAGAGGATGATAGGATTTATTACTTCCCTCTAGGGTTTTGATCACCTGAAACATGACACACAGAGAGAAGTGAGGAGGTGAAGCCCAAGAGCTTAGCTTCCGTTTCCTAAAAAATAAAAACCAAAAAGAAAGAGAATAATTGATAAATGTAGAAATATAACATGGAGAAACGTAACCCTAGGATGGATTCAGAACTCACAATGAGGTGTTTATGAGAGAAATTAGTTGAACCTGAAACCTGGAACAGCAGAATAAAAAACATGTGAGTATCAAACCTATCAAACCCTAAAATTGCTCAAAGAATAAAAATGTGGACGAAACCCTAAACTACTTGGCTCAGCTCAGCACTGATGTTCCGAAAAAGAAAAGGATGGGATTTTGATGTGTAGAGATGTGTGAAGAAAGATTGAATTTTTGTTTTGAAGTTGAGGTGAGGAATGAGAAGAAGAGGGAAGAATGGAAGGGAGTGAGAATGAATGAGAAGAGAGAATGAGTCGGTGGGGGTTTTATACATGAATGAATGAATCACTGTGCTTGCAATTCACGCAAGACGGAGGGGGAGAGAGAGAGAGAGAGAGAGAGAGAGAGAGGGGGGGGGGGAATTTCAAAAATGAGAGTGAGGGAGTGAACTTAATGGGCGAGCGGTCTTTTGGCGGGAAGGGCGCTCCATGTGCCGGTCAACTCAACAGTCAAACATTTTTCCCCGTTTCTCATTGCTTGCATCTTAAGCAACATTTCCTTTTTTCAACCAAATATGTCACACGCTCCTCTTCCTCATTATATTTTATTTCTTTTAAAAATTTTCTCAACATAACTTACAATATGTTATGTCAGCTCAATTTCTTTCTTTTTTCTTTTTGAAAAAATGAGGATAAAAGGAGAAGGCTAAAAGAAAGTAATAAATAGGTGTATCGATAAAATCGATGAATTGAAAATTTTTAATAAGAGTGAGTGACTTGGTTAATTATTTGTTGAGGGCGCATACTCAAAGTTTAATTCATACATTTCAAAATAAATAATGAAACTAGAGTGACCATTTGAATATATAAAGGAAAATTATGTTCTCAACTTTCACATAACATCAATCGACTCAGCTAGCATCAAAAAATGAAAACCCTAAAAAGTGGAAAAGTTATTAAAAACTGAAACCCAAAATTTAAAAAACGGAGTCCACATGGGAGTAGGCAGATGAATGGATGGGGTAGATTAATTAAAAGGAAGACATCATTGAAACTTTGATGGGAAAAAGCTACTAAAGGAACAAGTGAAATAAAATGAATTTTGTTATAAAAACAAGAAATAAAATGATTTTTTTTTGCTTGAGGAGGATAGAGATGAGAGAAGTTTGGTATGAAGAAGGATTGAATTTTTAAGAAAAGTTTGCATCTTTAGCAACATAAACGCATTTAAAACAAAAGGGGTTTTAACAGTGTTGGAGACAACCTTAACGACCAAGTTGTGATTGTTGGTACCAGGTTTCAGCTGATCCACTTTAACGAACACAGGCTTTCTCTTTACAGGTGTGTTGCCTGTGTTTCCTCCTTGGGCTTGTTGATTTGATGTCATTGATTCCAATCCCTTCAGGATGTTTGAGATCACAGCTCTCTATATTGAATGTATTCACTTCTTTGCTACTGGGAGAGAGGATACCTGAGAGAAGTGAGGAGGTGAAGCCCAAGAGCTTAGCTTCCGTTTCCTAAAAAATAAAAACCAAAAAGAAAGAGAATAATTGATAATTGTGTATATATATATATATAACAATAAGAAAAAAACCCCTAGGATGGATTCAGAACTCACAATGAGGTGTTGATGAAAGAAATTAGTATCAAACCTACGCAATCTATGAAAGAAATTAGGAAGAAGGGAAGGGATTGAGAATGAGAAGAGAGAATGAGTGGGTGGAATTTACAATGTGCTTGCAATCTACGCAAGACGCCGAGAGAGAAAGGAATTTCAAACAAATGGGGAGGAGGAAAAATAAGTATAAGTGACTGTGAGTGTTACTTATACTAATCAAAATCAAATGCGTGCGAGCTACGCAACTGAACGGAACGGAATGATGTTATGTAATCATAATCATAATCCCTCCCGCGCCTCCTAACCTCACCGCCTAATTTCCTTTTTTTTTTATAACACTAACGGCCTAATTTCTATCCTAAGCAAATTAGGAAACTCTTTTTCAATTTTAAATTCCAAACTTTCCCTCCTTTTTTCCTAACCAACACAACACAAATGAAATGATCATATGACTACATTACATTACATTTTATTTTACAAGCAGGATAAATTATTTTTTAAAAAACAGATAAATATGATCAATTTACTGAAATTTATTTTGTATCTTTTTTTACCATAAAAAAATAGTTGACTTGACCTTGCAGTTCAAGTATAAACTTTACATGTTTAAGAGGTTAACGATTTATTAAGCATAGAAAGGTTAACAATTTATTTACAGAAAATAGATAGACCCCTCACCCAAGTGATGAGATAAAAAAACCAAATAACCTAAAATGCATGATCATCTTTCACTTTCCAAAACCAATTTCCAAAACCAATTAGAGCACAATTAGAACCCACTTAAGAAGATTCATTTCGCATCCTAGCTTTCTCCCAAAAAAAAATATCAACATGATTTTAAATATATTAATTGTTGGAATTAATATTACATTCTCTCAATTTTCATTTTGCATCCTAGCTTTCTCCAAAAAAAAATATCAACATGATTTTAAATATATTAATTGTTGGAATTAATATTACATTCTCTCAATTTTAAATATATTAATAAGTTATGTAAATATGTGTTAGATTTACGCTTACTCTTATTAATATTTATGATATTTTTAATTTATAAATTTAAAAAGGGTCAATGTGCAAATTTAACTTTTAACATTGTGCAAATTACAACAATGGTAAAATGATGACTTTCTGATACAAACATCATAGTATTACTTTAGGTTAAAGGCTAAATTATACTTTTAGTCCCTTATGTTTGCATCAAGTTTCAATTTAGTCCTTTATGTTTGGAAAGTACACTTTTAGTCCCTTTTTATTAACACCGTTAGTTTAACTTAACGGAAAATGTTAACTTAGCAATTTTAAATGGTTATTATATACTGATAAAATGTTCATATTAAAATATTTGAGTGTAATTATTCTTATATTTTCAAAATTTATCATTTTTGGTCCAATTTCATTACAAAATAATCATTTTAAATTGTTAAGTTGGCATTTTCCATTAAGTTAAACTAACGGTGTTAAAAAAAAGGACTAAAAGTGTACTTTCCAAACATAAATGACTAAATTGAAACTTGATGCAAACATAAGGGACCAAAAGTATACTTTACCGCGATCCCGATTTCATGGACCGCGGTCCCATTTTCATGGACCGCGGTCCCATTTTCATGGACGGCGGTCCCCTTTTCATGGACCGCGGTCCGGTGCGTCGGCCCGCGGGCCGGAACGACACCTTTCTCATGGTTAAATAGTGATATGGTTTGGAGGAGGATTTTCTATATTTGTACCTTTCTCATGTCATTAATTCTAAACGACAAACTCTATTTACACAAAATAATTGTTATTTATATTTTGAGTGATTTGCACAATTAATTTTTAATACTAAATCCATAAATTTAGTTTGTCTCCTCATTCACAATCGAGGAAAAAATTCCATACCATTATTGACTTTTCCGCTATGCAGTGAATGAAACATTTTATGAAAAAAAGTATTGGCAGACTTAGATCCATGATGATAAAAAAACAGTATAAGTTAAACCTTCTTTGTTGAAGGATCTTTCTTAAAACCACATCAATATTTTTGTGCTAGAAAAAACCACATCAACCAATAACCATACTCAATGTATACATGTCATCATTGATGGCATAAATTTATTCACCATTCCGTACAAGTTGTTTAATTTACTCATTTGCAACTTGCCAATTATTTGGTTTAAAGAAATATATACATGTATCGTAGGAATCATCGTGCTTTAAAATTTCATAATGAAATATGTGCCCCTCCCGACCATCAGTTCCAAATAAAACATTACTATAAAAAATGTTAAAAAGAGCATATCAGAGCACGATATTAAGTTAAGTAACACATTTCTATATATAATTTTTTCTTTTGTTACATCGAAAAACAAAATTTAAATCACAAGTATTTGCTCATATTCTACCCCAACCGATCATGAGGCACATGCCATGCATCCTGACCTGACGCGAAAGAAAGATTGGGTGACCCCAGAACTTAGAGTAACGATCGAAATATAGATTAGGCGAAAAACAAGGAGCTAAACTTCATATAAGCTCTAGTAAAAAACTTTATGTAAGCTCCCAGCAATATAATATAGATTAGGCGAGAAACCAGGGGATAAATTTCATATAAGCTCCCACCATGGGCGATTAAATTTTATCCAACGTTAAATTGATAATCAACCAATATAATCAAATTCTTGGAGCTAGCTGCAATGAGACCCACAATGTGAAGTCAACTTATTTGAGCTACAAATAGTGTGATAGTATAAAGCCAAACAAGTAAGTGGAAAAATGTATCACCTACTTGTTCAGTTTAGAATTATAAATTTTAGAGTCCAATGGAAATAAGTTAGATCCTTTTTTCCTAATGCTGGAATAAAATACAGCTGATGCTTTGAAAGAATAGGTTTTTTTTTCTCTGTCAAAATTTCAAGTGGTTATAAACCGTAAGGTTTGATCTCAATACTTAGTTTTAACTAATATAATGTTTGGGCAGCCAAAAATTAATAATAATTCTAATATATCTGTATGTATGAAACACTGTCTAATGTCTACCATAAGTATACTTGATAATGACTTGGCTATCTCACTTGATCATCTTCACCCATGCAAAAATTGGACCTCTTTAAGGGACAATTGGATCAAAAATAAGAAGAAGAAGACTCCCTTGGGTTTCAAATATAAAAAAATACCATGACAGTTTTTTGTTCAAAATATAAGAGGTAACACAAAATTTAAAAGTATTATATGCATATTTTCATTTATACCTTGCATGATATATGGTTAACTTGGACCATTATGATTTATGAGTATAAAATACATGTCCAAAATTACAACTTGGCCAATCAATAATTTATTAATAGGCAATGTTATCACTTATATTTAATCAACAAAATTCTTCCATTTAATTGTTTTCTATCAAAAGCAATCTGCACAGAATATTGTGTACATATTGTGTATTTTGTACACGCCTCACCTTACAAATTCTGTTTATTTTTTCCTTCAAACAAAAAGTTTCCTCTTTGGATTTTTTTGAACCGATACCTCTTTGGATTGAATGAAAATTATATAATACTTGAATAATATGAGCTCTTATATTTTCGACCAAAAATTATTGAAATTTTTTGCTCTTATCTACAGATTTGGAATATTGTCTATTCAAAATAATTCCCTCAAAGACATTCTCACGATCTGTTCTCAAGAAGAAGAAGAAGTAAAAATATTTTATTTTTTAAAACATAGGATTGAATTTATAAAGCAAAAGTCTTGTGTGTTTGCCAAAATTGGGCCTAGAATATAAATTTGCCTATTCTCACTCTTACCAACAAGTCTAAGGACGTTTAAATTGAAACTTAAATTTGCAAGGTCAACAAATAGTTAATCAATTTGAGAGGTCTTCTAGTTTTTGAATTCTTTAATTATCTCTAAATATTTTTATTTATCAAAAGGAAATTCTAAATTATTTTGAGAAGTTTATTGCCATAAAGTGATTGAGGGAAAGGGCTTAATTTAGTGGTTACTTGAGCAAATGAAAAAAATTGAGTAATAAATGATTGACTGGCATTACATAGTAGAGTATTTTTTTGAATTTCAAGTGAATAAAAGAAGTTGGTCCAAAAATGAATAAGAGAAAATGTTGATAAAAAATGAATAAGAGAAAAAAACGCGTTTGTTTCCCCGCTCCCGCCATGGCATAATAAGAGCCCACAACATATTATCAAAACCCCATCATATCCCATATTATGCCAATATTTCTTGTTTATATTTGAAAGATTCATCTAATTTCAATTCTTATTAAAAGACAATCCATTTAGAAAGAATTTGAAATTATCAAATTTAAATTAGAGTCTATAAAGTCAACAAATAATTAAACAAGTCAATAGGTCTTATTAGTTTTTTAAATTCTTTGATTTTCTCTTAATGTCCTCTTTTTATGTCTTTTAATAATAAAATAAAAATATTTATTTGAAAAAAAAATCTTAATTGTTAGGAATAAAGTGATTGAGTAAAGTGGTTGATTAAGTGACTAATTGAGTACAAAATTTGATGATGGGCGATGACAATAACAACTACGTCCAAGGAGTAGTAAAAGAAGTATAAGAAGATTTGACTAAGAGTGGAGGGAGATCCATTTAGAATCGATTGGAGTAATAGTAACTACTATGGATTGACATAATAAAATGCTGTTGAAATATAGTCAACATGATAAAATTATGTTGATTTTATTATATTTTAGGAAAGATAACTAGCTCTGTAATAATTTTTTTTTTCTGATCAGCGTTGTGTAATAAAATCAACAGAATAAAATTGTGTTCCTTTTTTTTATGAAAAATGAAATTACAACAATTACTCGGTAGTTATTATATTCCTTTTACTCGCTCAAACAAAAAATAGATAGAGAACTTTGAATCCTTGCTTTCTGCAGTTGAAATTAAAAATAAAAAAGAATAGGAAATGTTTCTTAAAAAAGAAAGAAATGATAAGTTTCCTATTTCTATTTATTGCGCTGCTCTTGAAATTCGAAAAAGGATGCTCCTCTTCTTCTCGTTCTTTTTCCTTTTATTTAGATTAACCATTTAAAATTGTCAAGTTAACATTTTCTAATAAATGAAAATAACGGTGTTAGAAAAGAAGGGTAAAAAGTGCATTTTCCAAATATAAAGAATTAAATTAAAACTTCTTGCAAACATAAATGAATAAAAGTATGAAATAAATATAAAACAATATAAAACCCATTGGAATAAATGAGTAAAATAAATAACTAGATCAATCAAACCACATAAAAGAAATCATATAAATGGCAAACAATATATATTGCCTAACACAAGACTTCAGCGTGTAATTTTGAATAATATGTATATAAAACATAGTAAATAACACATACTTTTAATAAATGCCCTATAATTATTAGGGCTGGGCCAAATGAGCAGGATAGCATACTCTGCACAACACTCGACTTTACCCAATATTTTTTCAGTTGGCCACTTTATTATAAGGCTTGGGTGGGCTTGGAGGGCATCATGCTCACTCTATTTAATTATATTTGATCCGATAAGACACCATAAAATATCAACTAACCCATCAATTTTTTGTTTCAACTTGAGAAACAAAAAATATATGGTATTTCAATTTTTTGTGCACTAATAAATTTTTACGGCGCCAAAACATACTCCCTCCGTTCCTAAATATAAGACCTAATTGACTTTTTTAAAAATCCTAAGTTAATTATAAATTGATTTCCTAATTTTTTCCCTTAAACTAGTTTATTTTACTTATAAACTAATGGATAATATAAAAATACATCAAATATGTCATGATTTAATAGACTATTTTGCAACCTTAATCTCTCCAAAAATAAGTCATCTAGGTCCTATATTTAGGACCAAGATAGTAGTTAACTAAAAGAGAAAACTCAAGTGCAATCAATTCATTCACCAACAGTTAGTTGCCATCTCCAACGGCATAAAACTATACTTGAACTGCAAGCCTTATAAAACAATTGTGTTATTTTTTTAATAGACCAATACACACATAAAAATGGGAAAAAACAACTAAATGAAGACTTTTAAGAATTTTCAAGGCCAATAGGCTTTGATTATCACAAGATTTTTCAAGAACTAGTTTGGGATGGAGGTTAGAAAGAGCGAAGGAGGGAGTGATGGTGAGCTATCAGAGCAATTGGGAGAAAGAAAACAGGAGGGGATGCCTAAAAGAGGTTTAAATGTCTCTTTTAAGGATAAATTGCTGCAAGTGGAGGGCTCAAGTTTCTCAGTTGATTCTCGTGGTTGTGGTGTGTTTGAGGATGCATGGCGTGAATATCTAGATAACTTGAAAGGTTTCTTTGACGGGGAATCCTTAGATGGGGAAAATTCTGGTGGAAGGAGTGAAGAAGAAGAGGATTCTTTGCCTACTTTGACATTTTCTAGGGAGCAATATGAAAGATGGTGTGCTCCTTAGCGAAAATCTTTGATTGTTAGATTGTTGGGGAAATCTATGTCTTTGTGGAATATGCAATCCAGACTTCTTAGGCTTTGGAAGACGAAGGAGAAATTCACGGTGCGAGATATTGGGAACGATTGCTTTGTGGTTTCTTTCTTGTGTGAAGAAGACATGGAATATGTGTATATGGAGGGGCCTTGGATGTTGGCCGATCACTATTTGGTGGTACAGAGATGGCAACCAAATTTTGATCCTTTAGATGAGAATTATCATCGCAAGATAGCAGCATGGATTCGTATTCCTGTCATTCCTTTAGAATTTTTTAATGCAGAGAGCCTCCATATGATTGGAAATCTAGTGGGTAAAACTTTGAAGGTGGATTCTAGAACTTATCTTACTGAAAGAGGTAAGTTTGCTAGAATTTGCGTTGAATTGGATTTGGATAAGAAGCTTTGGCCAGCGATTCATATTTTCGGGAAAGAACTTATAGTGGAATATGAAGGGTTGCATAAAATTTGCTTTTGTTGTGGTAAATATGGTCATTGTCGGGAGGTTTGTCCGGAGAAAGATTTGAGCATGACCTCTCGTGTCTTTGATAATAATGATGAGGTTAAACTTTCATCGCTTATGGATGTAGTGAAGAATGAAAGTATAAAGGGGTTAGGAGGTCATTTGAATGAGGTGGAGAATCATTCGGAGCGCGTGTATGTGAAGGCAGGCGAAGGGGAGACTCACCAGTTGCAGAGGTTAGGGGAATGGAACTTAGTTAGAAAGTCAACGAAAAAGAGGAGGAATGTTCAGCCGAAAGATACGAAGAAGAAGAGATCTGCGTCGATTGTTATGGATAGAGCGAAGATCATGGGTTCAGTTAGAAATTGGAGAGCTAATGATGGGGAGAATATTCCTATTTCTCAGCGAAGGAATAATTTGAAATCTGATGGCAATAATGGGCGTTTAAGGGAGTTAGTTATTGATTTACAAATGTTTGACTCTTCAACCACCAATCCCGTTAAAAATGCTCAAGGATTAAATGATAAAAAAGAGTGGGTCCCAAGATCATATAGTGAAAGAAAGGAGGAATGGAGACATGTGTATAAGAGAAAATTATGTTCTTTGTCTTGTAAGAAGTTAAATTCAACATCTAATTCAGTGGTCACTAATGATATGAATGAGACCAAGAATGCTTTTGGAGTTTTAATGGATTTGGAGGAGGAATCGAATAATGAGGGAGAAAGATTCATATTATTATCTCGTAATGAGAGTTTGTTGCCTTCATCTTCTAATGTTGATAATATTCTACATGCTCAGGTGAGTGGTTCTTTAGAAAATGTTAATGGTGGTTGTGAGAACCACAATCTCAATTCAATAATTCCCCAATGAATGTTATTTTCTGGAATTGTAGAGGGGTGGGAGCAAGATCTTTCCCAGGATTAATAAGAGAATTACAGTATAAGTATAAAGTAGACATTGTTTTATTGTTTGAGACTCGTTGTGGAGGTATGAAAGCAAAGAAGATAATCTCTAAGACGGGATTTAATGGCTCATATGTTGTTGACGCTCAAGGGTTTAGTGGAGGTCTGTGGGTGTTATGGCGTGATGAGAGTTGGGCTGTTAGTATAATTGGTTCATCTGAGCAATGTGTTCATTTGAGTTTTGATCATAATGGGGAGAAATGCTTAGTTTCTACGGTGTACGCAAACCCTTATTATGTGAAAAGAAGGAGTTTATGGAGAGAGTTGGAGGAGTTTGGTAATGAGGTGGAAGGTCCATGGTGTGTAGGAGGAGATTTTAATGCTATTTTATTTGAGAATGAACGACGGTCTACTAGGAAGGAGTATCCTTTGGTGGATAAGGATTTTTCTAATTGGTATGGGGAGTCCAGTCTATCTCATATTCATACTATGAGGTCTTTTTTTACTTGGAGTAGAGAGGGTTGTGAGAGCAGACTGGATCATATTCTAGCAAATGATATGTTTATGGATAGATTCACTGAAGCTAAAACAACAGTTTTGTATAGTTTCAAGTCGGATCATAAGGCTTTGTTATTGACGATGGAGGTGTCTCATTGTTCGGTTGCTTTTGAACGACCTTTTAGGTTTGTGGCTTCATGGTTGTTACATAATGATTTTAATGAATTTATGAAGCGGGTATGAGATAAGAATTTGTCATGGTCCCAAAATGTGAATGTTTTTACCCAGCAAGTGGAGGTGTGGAAGACGGAGGTATATGGTCATGTGGGAAGAAGAAAGAAACAAATTCTTGCTAGGCTTGATGGTATTAGTAGAAGTTTAAAGAATCAAGGTTTTTGGTCTTCTCTCTCTCAGCTTCAGAAAGAACTATGGCAAGAACTAGAGACGCTAATTTTGCAGGAAGATATTATGTGGGCTCAAAAGGCAAGGTGTGAGTGGTTTTATTTAGGTGATAAAAATTCGAAATATTTTCATCGTAGGGCGAATGCAAGGAGGAGGATAAATCGTATTGAAGCTCTCAAGGGTGAGGATGAAGAGCGGATATTTGATGTGGATCAGATAAAGAATGTAGCTGTGAATTTTTATCATATGCTTTTTTCTGAAGATCGTGCGCATAGGGATGTGTTGAATGTTGATGTATCTTATCCTATGCTTACGGAGGGTGTTATTAGTAATATGAATATTGATGTGAAAGAGGTGGAAGTTGAGACTGCTTTGAAGAGTATGGGCCCTCTTAAAGCTCCAGGTCCTGATGGTTTTAATCCTTTATTCTTTCAAGCTCAATGAAAACAGGTTAGTGGAAATGTTATTGATTTTGTGCGAAAGGTGTTTGAGAATCCTTGTTTGATTAGGGAGGTTAATCAGATTTTTCTTGTGCTTATTCCTAAAGTCCCAAACCCAGAATTTATAAGAGATTTTCGTCCGATTAGCCTTTGTAATGTGATTTATAAATTGATAACGAAAATCATAGTTAATCAGATTAAGCCTGTTATGTCGACTATTATTTCCCCTAATCAGTGTAGTTTTGTTCCGGGACGTTTGAGCTCCGACAATATTATTGTTGCTCAAGAGGTGATCCATACCATGAAAACTATGAAGGGAAGGAAAGGTTTTATCGCTGTAAAAATTGATTTGGAGAAGGCGTATGATAGAATTAATTGGGAATTCGCTATTAATTGTTTAAGGGAGGTGGGAATTCCGGAGAGCTTGATCTTCTTGATTCAGGAGTGTATATCTTCTCCCTCTATGCAACTATTGTGGAATGGTAGTAAGTCAAATGTTTTTAATCCTTCCCGAGGTATTAGACAAGGTGATCCTTTGTCTCCATTTTTATTTGTGATTTGTATGGAGAAGTTGGCTCGTTTGATTCAGTCAAATATTTCATCTGGAAACTGGAGACCAATTCGTCTTAATAAAGGGGGACCACCATTATCTCATTTGTTTTTTGCTGATGATTTGATTATTTTTGCTGAAGCTCGTTTAGACCAGGTACAAGTGATTAAAGATTGTCTTAATGCGTTTTGTGATGCTTCGGGTCAAAAGATAAATGAAGGAAAGACAAGAGTTTTCTTTTCTCGCAATATTAATCATAATATTAAATCTCAACTAAGTCATAGTTTGAGATTTAATATGTCTGCTGATTTGGGTAGATATCTTGGGGTTCCTCTTCATCATGAGAGGATTTCTAAGTTAATGTATCAATTTACGGTGGATAAGGTAAAACAAAGATTGGCTAGCTGGAAGTGTCATTCTTTGTCTCTGGCAGGGAGGAATACTCTTATTAATTCAGTGGCTTTGTCTATTCCTAATCATGTGATGCAAACGTCTATTATTCCTGTTGCTTGTTGCGATGAGATTGAGAGGAATGCCCGGAATTTTTTATGGGGTTCAACAAGTGATAAGAAGAAAACTCATTTGGTGGCGTGGGACAAAGTTTGTTATCCTAAAGTGTGTGGTGGATTGGGTCTTCGTCATGCTTCTCTTCAGAATAAGGCTTTTATGATGAAAGTGGGATGGGGGTTGGTGAATAACAAGGATGCATTGTGGGCCCGAGTAATTAGAAGTAAATATAATTGTGGTCAAGATTTGATCCCTATTATACGAGCAAAGAAGCCGGGGTCAAGAGTGTGGAGTGGAATTAAAGCTGTATGGGAGAATGTTAAGAATGAGATTGAGGTTGTTCACAGGAATGAGGAGTATAAAGTTAGATGGAAGCTTGAGAGGAGTGGGATGTTCTTTGTCAGATCAGCATATACGAAAGTTGCTGATTTTAATGCTAAGGAGGATCAATGTTGGAGGAACATTTGGAGGCTCAAGGTCCCTCAGAGATGTAAAATGCAGATGTGGTTTTTTATGCATGATAGACTTCCTACTAATGAGAGGTTGCTTGAATGGAGAATTCATCCAGATGGTTCTTCCGCGTCGTGTCATTCGCAGTTGGAATCAACGGTACATGTGATAAGAGAATGTGGTAATGCTAAAGAGGTTTGGCTTAACTTGGGAATCTCTTTTGCAAATAAAGAATTTTGGGAAAGTAATTTACATGATTGGTTAAGGAAGAATGTGAAGATGCGTAGAGGGTATGGGATGGATAACTGGAATGAAGTTTTTTGTGTGTCTTGCTGGTTGATTTGGAGAAGAAGGAATGAAGTGACCCATAATAATGAATGTTCAAGTGTGTATGAAGCCATAACAGAGATCAAAGGCATTATTAGATGTATGCATAAGGCGAAATCTGTCTTGCCCAATTTAAGGATGTGGGTTAATTTTTTGTTTGTATTTTCCTTCCTTTTTATCAAAAAAAAAAAATGGGAAAAAACAAAAATTTCCAAAAAAAATCCATATACTTGAATGGCACGAAAGGGGAGCAACGGCTATAACATTTGTCTGTACTTTGGACCCTGCGTTTTGTGCACGCTAACAATTTCAAAAAATGCGCTCCTCCCCTTCCCGCTCCCTCCTTTATATACATCATTCGCTGAGAAGAGAAGACTAAAAGTCTCAGTCTCCTCTTTCTTTCTTCCTTTTTTTTCCCTCCAAAGTCCAAACCCTAATTTCCCTCCACCGCCATTCTCACACTCACTCTTCCTTTCGTCTTCTTCTTTTTCTCCTCTCCTCTCCTCTCGCTCTCAAAGGTAAGGTAACGATGTCATCGTGTTTCCTATTTATTCCTTTCCCTTTTGTTTTTTTCGTATTAGGGTCACTCCACGAAATCAATGAGGAGAGGAGGAAGCTGCTTTCAGCTTAACCCTAACTCTAATTATTCTTTTCTTCCACCGAAAGCAAAAACCCTACCTTCACATGAATCTCACTCTCAATATTCTTCTTTCTCTGCCTCTTATCTTCACCTTCCAAATCGCCCCCTTCAGAAGCCTCTTGATTTCATTCACTACTCCAAACGACAGGGGAACGATGTCGTTATTTTCCAAACCCTAATTCTTCAATTCCAGCGACTATGGCTAGTTCTAGGGTTCCACATGGTTTTTTTTCCCTTTCAATCTAACGCTTCGATTTCTCTTTTGGAGAGGATGTTCTGGAATACCGAGGTAGAGAGAGGTGGTTTTTTTCTTCTCTCAATACTTTGATTTTTTTTTCTTAATACGTTTTGGATTTTAACGGATCATGGGTTGTTTTGATTTCGTTGTTAGAAAAAAAAAGATTTTGTTTCATAGAGAGAAAGGTAACGTATGAGATAGTCTGAAGGGTATATCTCAGCTTGGGGGAAAATGGCATTTTGTTTTGAACTGATTATCTTGTTTTTCTTTGGTTGGGAAGTCAAAGCAACGAGGTGTGTATGTGTTAAGTCTTTTTTTTCGTTAGGTTCTTTGGTTTGTTTTCTATTTCATGGCAATTCAGCTAATTTTGAAGATGACCCAATTTGGATCTCGTTTTACATTTGCTATGCTTTTCTGAAATTTTGACAAGATCATCACCATGGGAAGGAACTTAATGCTGTTGTATGTGCAATGTGTAGGATATGCAGAAGCCCACTTTTGTCTTGCACGTTCGTGGATGCAGATGAATATATATATTATGTGTGAATTTTTGCCCTTTCGTTGTTTTTTTTTTCGAGTATATAAAAAGGATTTTATTAAAAATATGTACGGAAAATGGAATTTTATCCTTGACTTTAAATAAACTCAATTGAAGGTACGGAAATTGAGTTTATTTATTCCTATTTTATTAAAAATATCGTTGACTTTCCTTTTGCTGTTATAATTTTTTCGAAAGCAATTGAAGGTACGGAAATTGAGTTTATTTAATCATGCCTTGAAGTTTTTCATCGACATAGCTTATATAAAATGGGGAAGCCTTTTTTAGTGTTCAGATTCTGTCTCTGCTATTTCCTGCTTCTTGAACAATTATGCTTTGTTTTAAATCTGTCCTTGAATAAAAAAAGAATTTAAGCACAGTAAACATTTGGGAATGCTTTCTTATTTTTTATGAAAGATTTTAGGAGACACATTTTTCTTTTATGGTCACCTGAACATATTTGATTATCAAAGCATGGCAGAAAAGGTGGGTGGAAGATGTAAAGCATAGCGCAGTGGCTTCGAAAGCTTTCGTATTCTAATGTTTCGTATGTGCTGCCTTTGAGTATCATGTCAATGGTTAGTTTCTTCAAAGAAGGCGGCTCACTAAGTGTTTTTCTTTCTGAAAAAAGTAGCAGTATCTTGGATACTTGATGTCATTTGATGATACAGTAATTCTCCTCCCTTTTGAAGATGCTTTTAGATTTTTTGTTCTTGTTTTTCTTTCCCATTGCTGACCTTTTATTTTCTTTAGATTGTATCTTCTCCATGCCTAACCAAAAAAAAAAAAAAACTCGCACTCCACTTTGGTGGCATTATTTTCTCTACTATTTTCTTACTTATCGAATAAGCGAGTTTCTTTGTTCATTCTGCATAATCTCCCACTTTCTAAAATGATAATATATCTGCAGTAAATGAGGTATTTGAATGCTGTAATTATGATCATTTTGCTTTCCGTCCATGATTTGATAGTTGGAAATAATGGGATTTACTTCTTCTTTTCAGGGATATTACTCTGACGAGTTACAGATGACTATTGCAGATTTGTTAAGAAATATGGCCTCATTTTCATATGCTTTGCTCAATGGAAGATTATATTTTTCACTACATTGGCATAGTGTCAACTTAATTTTATATTTAATTCATATGATTTTTTTGTCAGTGACGAAAATTGGCTTCATCTTTGTCCTTCTTGTCATACAGGAACTTGCTGTTGCTCTTTAATGCAATAGTATTGCAGACTTTGGGATGCACTGCAGAATACTTTATTTCAACTTTGAACACTCAGGATGTGGAAATTACATCATACATTTTTCAGAGGTGTATTCAAGTATAATCAACGTCATCAAGTTCTTTTTTTTAATTAAATGTTGTCAAGTTATCAGATGTGTTATTTACAATGCATAAATTGTGCGCTTTACGTTAGACTTTGTGCAAAGCATGGGCCAACAATCTAGTTGCTTTTAATACCCACAAGATTTGAATTCTGAATATTGTTGAAATGCTTATTCTATGTAGTGACCGATTCTTTCTTCTACATAGATTCATTACATTACCTCCATTAGTTGGAATATCACTGGTATGTATATTTTTGACATTCCACCTAGCTTTTTCTGAATGAATTACAGGATGCACCCTGTGGTGCTTCTCAAATAGCTGGGTCAGTCATCGGTTGTGCGGATGAGAGAGCTGATGCCACCTGTTTTCTGGTATTTAACTTTTTGTATAAATGATAGAGATGTTGTAAGCTTCATGCTGAAAGAATCTTACCATGAAATCATATTCAAAATTTTCCAATGTGCGCCTGTAATGCTTGTTGCTGTCATTCTAAGCTTGGCTAGAGAGTTATCGGTCCTTTTGCTGTTAATAGTTTAGACACTTCAATGGTCGAAATAACAATTGATTGAAGTTGATATTTTCTTTAATAAATGTATCTCTTCTCACATTTATTACATTTGACATCCTATTTACAGGTTGATCAGGCTGATGGATAAAATCTATTAATTTGGCTGAATGTACCTTGCAATGTGCTAAAGCTATTTATGTATCAAATTCACGAGGGAGAGAATACAATAACATTATCTGTAAGCTTCTTTACACTTATTTTTTTCATTGGGATAATTCTTTTATTTTTAGTTTGCTATCAACCTCCTGACTCACAATCCCTCATGATTTCTTGAGTAGATGCTGTTGAAGATAGATTACTAGACTTTAATGACAGGGTAAGAATAGAGGTAACTGTTGCTGCCTGTGATCTTTCCAAGTCAAACCAGCAAGTTTTGTTGATATTTTTTTATTCCTTATTGCTAGTTGAAGCTAAGAAAGAGTCCTTATGGTGATACATAATAATATTTATCAATCTTTCTCTTCTCTTTTATACTCTACATATCAGATTCCACTTTGTTTGTATTAGGATTTAGGAGGGGTAACACATTTCTTGGCATTTGAGAGAAGTGAGGCTACAAAGAGGGAAAAGAGAACTTGGGGCAACTAATTATGAAATTAAGGCAAACGGGGAGGTTGGGGAGGTTTGCGCATGGTGGTTGGTTACCATTTGTGGAGGTAATACATCCATGAACATTGGGGGTTAGGGTGTGGGATTTCACTTTATCTTGTTTGTTTCTGGCAACATGATGAACCTCCAACATTTGTTTGCTATGCATTTAGTTTACTTGTTAGCAACTTGTTTTGTAGTAATCTCCAACATCATAGTAAAATTAGTTATCGCATATCTTGTAACTTTGTTATTAATACATGTTAATTGTCTGAAATTTTGAGGTTGCATTTTCCCTGGCAGGACATTGCATAAATAGCTTACAAGATCTGGAATATTAATAATGTTAATTAAATTTATGCTCTCAGCTTATTATTATTCATTAACTTAAGTGTTTGTTTATTAGAAGTTTGGGCGGTTCCTTGCATTTTAAATTTATTACTACAGAATTGTATTTTCTAAAGGCACCAAAACAGAAGGCTGTGGGTTAATCATTCTATTTGTAGCTTGGAACATCTGATTTTTTTTGTTGCTATTAGTGTTTTCTGTATGACTTGTCCATGACACTGTTTGGCCTTTAGGAGTTTCTAATCTATTGGTTTATTTAGGTAGGTTGTTGATGAGGCGAGATTTCCTGTGACATATATCAGAAGGAATAAGGCTGGGGTTGACAGTTAAATAGGGCGGTAGGGGTAGTATGGGAATAGCAGTATTAAGGAGGGGTAATATGGGTAGTTTACCTATAATTCAGTTAGAAGTTAGTTACTTACAGAATAGTATAAATAAGAGTTCGAGCGAGGGTAGAGGCATGCGAGTTGTCTGGCTTGTTGAGAGGGTTGTGTTCTTATACACTAGGAGGGTGGTGTTCTCATACACTAATTGTACTTTGCTGTGATTACGTTTTCTGTATTCCTCTATCAGATTCAATCTGAAGAGGCGAAACTTTGATAAGAATCAATAATATTGTTGTGATTTCTTAACAAAGGTATCAGAGCAAAAGACCTAGGGCATGGTTAGTACAAGAAAGATGGAAACGAGGATTGAAGATTGTGGTTCTCGCTTGAATTTGGCGGAGAAGCACATTGAGAAATTAGGATCAGATGTTAGTGTGATGAAGGAAGAATTTTCGACAGTGAAGGAATTGCTTATGGATTTCATTCGCGATTTCAAAGGCAAGGAGAAGGACGACGAGAGGAAATTTGGCGAGTCGTCGCATGAACAAGGCGATCGCGATGACGAAGGAGATAGGCGGAAAATCGAAGGCGAAGGAGAAAACAATGATTTTTCTAGTTTTCGAAAACTAGATATGCCATTGTTTAGCGGCGAAGATCCTCTTGGCTGGATTTTTAGGGTTGAACGTTATTTTAAGGTGAATCGAGTGAGTGATAAGGAGAAATTGGATGCCGCTGTTCTGTGTTTTGAGAATCGAGCCCTAAATTGGTTTCAATGGAGGGAGGTTCGTTCGCCGATTACTTCCTGGAAGGAATTGAAAGAGGAAATGTTGTTGCGATTTCATCCTTCTCAGAATGGGAGTGCGTATGAAATGCTGATGGCCTTGAGGCAAACAGGAGGTGTCATGGATTATATTGAGAGGTTTGAACTTTTGTCAGCAACCGTGGATTCAGGTGATGAGGACATGATGAAAGCTGCGTTTATGAATGGTTTAAAACGAGAAGTGAAGGCGGATTTAAGGCTGATGAGGTTAGGTAATTTGGCGGAGATCATGGATATGGCCGTGAGAATTGAGGAGCGGGACAGCATTAAAGCTCAGGTTAATGGTTACAAGAGTTTTGGATATGTGAAGAATTGGTCGGATAGCTATGGTTCTGGAGTAAGAGTAGCGCCGATCAGGTCAAATTCACTTAGTGACACTAATTCTCTGAATTCACAAGGGGTGAATGTAACACAGGACTTTAGATCTAAGGAAGAGTCTAAAGGCAATTTGGTATCTACTAACAAAATGATACCTAGGAAGTATACAGATGCAGAGATTGAGAGGAGACGTGAGTTAGGTCTATGCTTTAAGTGTGATGAACGTTTCAAACCGGGGCATAGATGTAAAAAGAAACAACTCCAAGTGTTGATTTTGTCTGACGGAGTTGGGAATTCTGAACCTCCTGGGGATCAGGAAGAAGTGAGACCTAGTAGTGATGAAGAGCATGGGAAGGAGGAGGAAGAGGAAGATGGACAATTGATGACATTGTCTCTAAATGCTCTTTCTGGATTTTCTGGTGGTAAGACCATTAAGCTGGTGGGGACTTTGTTTGGTCAGAGAGTGTTAATTCTTGTTGATTGTGGAGCTACTCATAGTTTTATTCAACAAGGATTGGTTGAGTCTTTAGCCTTGCCAATTGATGAGAGAGTTACATTTGTGGTTCAGGTGGGAGATGCTAGGAATGTGAAAGGGAAAGGAGTGTGTAGGGATGTACCAATACTTGTACAAGGATTGGAGATTAGACATTCTTTGTACCCTTTCAGGTTAGGAGGATCTGATATAATATTGGGGGCTGATTGGTTAGAGTCTCTTGATGAGATATTGGTGAGTTGGAAACGGTCGACTTTGAAGATTGACATGGGAGATGAATGGATTTGCCTACAAGGAGATCCAACCCTACAGAAGTCAGAGATGAGTTGTAGGGAGTTGAGGAGGTTAGGGCGTGAAGAAGATGAAGCCTATTGGGTTGAGTTTGCGGAGTTGAAGATGACAGAGGTGAGGGTACAGGAAGCGGATGAGGATATTCAAGAGGTGTTAAGTCAGTTTCCTGAGGTACATTCCCCTGTTACCATGTTACCTCCAAATAGGGCAGTAGATCATGTGATTGATCTTAAGCCCGGGGCTATACCACCCAATATAAGGCCATATAGATATCCACATTTTCAGAAGGCTGAGATAGAGAAAATGGTTCAGGATATGCTGCAGAATGGCCTTATTCAACCAAGTAAAAGTCCATTTTCAAGCCCTGTTTTGTTAGTTAAAAAAAAGGATCAGAGTTGGCGTTTTTGCGTGGATTATAGGGCTCTAAACAACTTGACTATACAGGATAAGTTTCCTATTCCAGCTATAGAAGAGTTGTTAGATGAACTGGGAGGAGCGCAGGTGTTTACTAAGATTGACTTGAAGTCGGGTTATCATCAGATTAGGATGAAACCAGGGGAGGAACACAAGACCGCTTTTCGCACGCATGACGGGCACTATGAGTTTAAAGTCATGCCTTTTGGATTGAAAAATGCACCATCCACATTTCAATCCTTAATGAATGATGTGTTCAGAAAGCATTTACGTAAGTTCATCTTAGTCTTCTTTGATGATATCCTCATTTATAGTAATAATAGAGAGTTGCATATGGAGCATTTGAGGACAGCTCTACAATTACTTAAGGATAATCATTTGGTGATTAATGTGAAAAAGTGCATTTTTGCTCAGACTCAGTTAGAGTATTTAGGACATATCATCTCAAAGGAGGGGGTGATAGCTGATCCTAGTAAGATTGAGAGCATGGTTAAGTGGCCAACGCCAACCACTTTGAAGAGTTTGAGGGGATTTTTGGGTTTGACTGGTTACTATAGGCGTTTTGTGAAGCATTATGGGCTTATTGCTGCCCCTTTGACTGATTTGCTCAAGAAGAACGCCTTTATTTGGTCTGAGGAAGCTAACCAAGCTTTTGAGAAGCTTAAGAGTGTAATGACTACTGCACCAGTACTTGGATTACCTAATTTTGACCAGCCATTTATTGTAGAGACCGATGTTTCAGGGAGAAAAAGGTTGAGCTCGGTATATGAAAGGGAATTAATGGCTGTGGTGTTTGCCGTGAGGAAGTGGAGGCCTTATTTGTTGGGAAGAACCTTTATAATAAGGACTGATCAGAAGGCTTTGAAGTACCTATTAGAGCAGCGCATTTTGGATGAGTCACAACAAGGGTGGGTAACCAAGTTGATGGGATATGACTTTCAGATCCAGTATAAGCCAGGATCTACTAATTCAGCTGCGGATGCTCTTTCTAGAAGAGAGGAGGGAATGGGGTTAAATGCCATTTCAGTGGCTCATGTTGCTGAAGGGGACAGGTTGGATGGTGAGGTTAAGAAGGATAGTAAATTGGCAGGGATTCTACAAGATTTGTTGCTGGAAAAACAAAATCACCCTGGTTATTCAGTGAAAGGGGGTCATCTTTTGTTTAAGGGAAGTTTGGTTTTACCAAAATCTTCCACTTATATTCCAGTTTTGATGAGGGAGTTTCATGATTCTCCTATTGGAGGTCATTCTGGATATTTGAGAACATATAAGAGGTTGGTGGGACTGTTTTATTGGGATGGGATGAGAAGGGACATCCAGAATTATGTTGCAGCGTGTGAGGTTTGTCAACGCAATAAATATTCAGCTTTGAGTCCTGCTGGTTTATTGCAGCCTTTACCAATACCGGATAGTGTGTGGTCAGATATTTCGATGGATTTCATTGATGGATTACCTAAATCGCAATCTTTTGATACTATATTTGTAGTGGTTGATCGTTTTACAAAATATAGTCACTTTATACCCATAAAACATCCTTATACTGCCCTTACTGTAGCTGCAGTATTTGTCAAGGAAATTGTAAGATTGCATGGGTTTCCTAGATCAATAGTGTCTGATAGAGATAAGGTGTTTACAAGCCATTTTTGGGAGGAAATGTTTCGCTTGGCTGGTTCTCAATTGTGCTATACCTCGAGTTATCACCCTCAAAGCGATGGTCAAACTGAGGTTACTAATAGGGGGTTAGAAATTTATTTGAGGTGTTTTTGTAGCATGCAGCCTACTGTTTGGAGCAAGTGGATGTGTTGGGCTGAATATTGGTTTAATACCAATTTTAATGGTTCAGCTGGAATGACACCTTTTAAAGCCTTGTATGGTAGGGATCCTCCGGCTTTATATCGGTTTCAGGAACCATTATCAGTAGTAGAAGCTGTGGAGGTCAGAATGAGGGAACGAAATGCTATTTTGGATGAACTTAAAGCCAATTTAGTTCGTTCACAGGATAAGATGAAGGAGTATGCGGATGTGAAGCGAAGGGATGTTCAGTTTGAAAAAGGGGATATGGTCTTTCTGAAATTACAGCCTTATCGATGTAAATCATTGGCTAAAAGACCCAATGAGAAACTCAGTCCTAGGTTCTATGGACCATTTGAAGTGGAGGACAAGATAGGGAAAGTGGCGTACCGGTTGTTATTACCAGAAACGGCAAGAATACATCCAGTGTTCCATGTTTCTCAATTAAAGAAGTCCTTGTCACCTTATGTTGTTGTGCACCCTTTTCCGGTGGGGTTAACTGAAGAAATGGAGATGCAAGTTAATCCTCAAAGGGTGATTAAAAAGAGGAAGATGACGGATGGCACTATACAGGTTTTAGTGCAGTGGCAGGGTTTGGATGAAGCTGACAATACCTGGGAATCTGAGGAAGTGATGAAACAACAGTTTCCTTTGTTTGACCTTGAGGACAAGGTCCTTTTTGAAGGGGAAGGAAATGATGAGGCGAGATTTCCTGTGACATATATCAGAAGGAATAAGGCTGGGGTTGACAGTTAAATAGGGCGGCAGGGGTAGTATGGGAATAGCAGTATTAAGGAGGGGTAATATGGGTAGTTTACCTATAATTCAGTTAGAAGTTAGTTACTTACAGAATAGTATAAATAAGAGTTCGAGCGAGGGTAGAGGCATGCGAGTTGTCTGGCTTGTTGAGAGGGTTGTGTTCTTATACACTAGGAGGGTGGTGTTCTCATACACTAATTGTACTTTGCTGTGATTACGTTTTCTGTATTCCTCTATCAGATTCAATCTGAAGAGGCGAAACTTTGATAAGAATCAATAATATTGTTGTGATTTCTTAACAGTTGTATATTTTATTTCTATTTTTCTTGTATTGGTGATTAAATTTCCTTTACGTGCTTTCATTTTCTCGCTATTTATTAATTTGATTGATTCCAACAATATTTATTATTTCATTTTTGTCTTTATGTTGCTATTTAAAATTTTCTATTTTTCTTAATTATTTATTTCCGTGTGTTCATTAATTAGCTGTGTATGTTATGTCATGTTGATAATATATCTTAAGAAAATAAGGCATTTGAATGCTGCAATTATGCGCTTTGTGCTTTCCGACCATGATTTGATAGTTGGGAAATAATGGGTTTTACTTCTTTTCAGGAATATTACTCTGAAGAGATACAAATGACTATTGCAGATTTGTTAAGAAAAATGGCCTCATTTTCATATTCTTTTGCTCAATATAAGATTATATTTTTCACTATATTGACATTGTGTCAACTTGATTTTATATTATATTCATATGAGTATTCTGTTGGTCACCAAAATTGGCTTTATCTCTGTCCTTCTTGCCAGGATTTTGCTGTTGCTTTTTATAGCCAGGGCAATGCAATAGTGTTGCCAACTTTGGGATGCATTGCATAATACTTTATTTCAACTTTTGGCACTCAAGATGGGGAAACTACATCATACATTTCTCAGAGGTGTATTTAAGTATAATCAACGTTTTCAAGTTTTGTTTTTGATGAAACATTATAAAGTCTTGCTTGTTTAATTTTAGTATGTCGGGACATGTTTGATGTGGTGGAATATTTGTGACAGGTTTAGGCGGAGCACTTGGATGATGTTTTCAAAACAACAATGTCAAATGGTTCTTTGGTTGTAGCGATTGCTGCCAATTGAAGGTTAGTATTTTGGGAGGGGGGCGGGGGTATCAGATACTTCATTTGAATTTAGTCTTCTATAGTTCTAATAAAGCTCCCGTTATAGATGTCAAGAAGGAGAAAAAAAATATTGCTGGGATCCCACATTAATAATGTGTTTGTTGGTAAAATTAGGTGGGTTAGGGCATTCGAAAATGGGGTCCCTTATTCTGCTTTGATATTTAATTGAGTTGCATTATTTATAAGTTGATGTGGCACTTTATGAATTTTATATATCCCAAATGGACTAGATTTGTTGGAAGCCACTTAGCAAATTTGGCTTCTGCTTTGTATTTTATCCACCTCTTCCATTATTTTTATTTTTCGTTTCAATTTATGGGGCCCATGATTTGATTAAGTCAATAATAGCTTCTGCAATTTTAACCTTCCAATATTTATTTTTACGCGTTATTGGCTCATAGCAACTTCCTGGGAGATGCTTGAGACATCATTCTAGTTTCAACCGAAACATGATCTTGTGTTTGTAATAATTGATTATATAAAAGTTTCACATGTTTGTGTATGATGACTTCCTACTTTTAACTGCTTTTTGTTTTTTCAATGATAAGTCTTTCCAAACCTGCTGGATGATAAATTCTGAGGGAGGACCTTAAATAAATTTCTGTGTTACTTGTCAACTTCTGGATGCTGCAATATTTGTCCTTCACATTGGTCATTCAATTCTTCTGACACGTTCTAATGCAGATTTTTGGGCTAAAAATACTAGCAAAGAACTATCTGTGGGAGCAAGGGAACTGTATGTGACAGAATATTGTTGGTTTATTCGACGTTTTATTAAGAATGTTGCAGATGAGTGATCATTTAGTCGGTTTGAATGCAAGGTATGACTGCTCAACTTATTATTTGTCCTTCCCTTTTTGCCTAAAATTCTTGCATGCATAAGTTCTAGAGGTTGTTTCTTAATTGGTTTGAATCAGAAGAGGGTTTATTCTTCTCTTCAATTGGAATCCGATTTATTTATAAATGATGAAAGCCTATTATTATAGGTGTAAGTTATAAGTGAATTTTCACTAATAGCTCTAGTGTTTAGTTAAATCTAAAATAGTGCCTGAAGGATTTATCTTATGTGTAATAGGATAGGATAAATAAATAACATAGTAATAATGAAAATACACTTTAATTAAGTACAGCATGTTTTTTCCTTTATCAATCCGTTAATTTACTAATACCTGGAAATGTGACATATGGGCGCATAAAATGCCAAAAGGGACTCTTTTCTGGTTGGCCTGGTATCAAAAGTCTGATGGTACGCATGTCTAAACCGTATGTTTGCTTCTATCTATGTACACATGATGTCAGCTTGCTACATATTAAAATTTCTCTATGACAGGGTACTTTTATCTCTGCCATTGTAATAGCATTGTGCTTTTTATTTTAGAATTGTGGGTAATATTTTCATGCTTCTCTTGTATTAAGGCACCCGAACTCACACACACTAGTACAAATTGATTCTCAATCATGTTTGTTCCTGTTTATATTTACTATTCATATACATGTATGTGTATTTTTTTTCTTGACAAGATTTGACATATCCTTTCGCTAGCTAGCATTTATATATGGAGTTCTCACACAATGATATTGACTTTTTTAGTTGGCACTGACTAATCTGTGGTTGAAGGTTCTACTAATTGGTATGTATTTGCTTTAATATTGTGATCTATGTAACCAGCCTCGTCTAATGTGATCATGCATGTTGCTGCACTTATTTCGTATTTTTATGCGTGCTAACTTGTTTTAATTTCTATGACATGCTGACTTGTGTCCATTTTACTGTAATTTTATAAGCAATAATTTGTCTCTAAATCTATACTTAGTTTTAATTCACTATGCCTTTGCTGTGAATATGCTTTATGCTCACAACATTGCTAATCTTTACAAAGAAAATTTCAAAAGATTTCCGAAACTTTTGATATGGTCATTATTAAAGATTCTTGACAATTTTAATCTATAGCATTTTCATAGTCCATGGAACTTCTTAATTTTTTTTGTAATTATCTCTGCCATTGTAATAGCATTGTGCTTTTTATTTTAGAATTGTGGGTAATATTTTCATGCTTCTCTTGTATTAACGCACCCGAACTCACACACACTAGTACAAATTGATTCTCAATCATGTTTGTTCCTGTTTATATTTACTATTCATATACATGTATGTGTATTTTTTTTCTTGACAAGATTTGACATATCCTTTCGCTAGCTAGCATTTATATATGGAGTTCTCACACAATGATATTGACTTTTTTAGTTGGCACTGACTAATCTGTGGTTGAAGGTTCTACTAATTGGTATGTATTTGCTTTAATATTGTGATCTATGTAACCAGCCTCGTCTAATGTGATCATGCATGTTGCTGCACTTATTTCGTATTTTTATGCGTGCTAACTTGTTTTAATTTCTATGACATGCTGACTTGTGTCCATTTTACTGTAATTTTATAAGCAATAATTTGTCTCTAAATCTATACTTAGTTTTCATTCACTATGCCTTTGCTGTGAATATGCTTTATGCTCACAACATTGCTAATCTTTACAAAGAAAATTTCAAAAGATTTCCGAAACTTTTGATATGGTCATTATTAAAGATTCTTGACAATTTTAATCTATAGCATTTTCATAGTCCATGGAACTTCTTAATTTTTTTTGTAATTTAACGGTATTTTTTTATCTAGAGCAGCTGATTTGGCGATTGGCAATTCTCTTGAAGCAGATGATTTGAAGAATTACTATGAGGTACTGTTATTTTTTTTTTTTATCAGAAGTGAGGTACTGTTATTGACTTATATCCTGCTTGATTGTGATGACTGATAAGCAATTGCCTCACAAGATCTCTTTATATGGAACTGTGGTATCAGGTATGGAATCTCTGGGTTTCTCTCTCTCTCTTATATTGATTGTGCCTCTCATTAGTTATTTTTGCCATGTTGCATTTTATGTTGCTTTAAGACATACTTGCATCTATTGTTCATAGAAGCATGTTTTGCCCATATGTTCTGGCATTTACTTTCCCATTATGTTTTGCCTTTTGACATTATCTTTGTTCTTGATTATGATTAAATGCGTTTTTTATGTAAATAAAGTTTTCGTGGAGCTACTGATAGTTTTTGAAAAGTTGGATGCTGGTATAAATGATTACTTGATTACTGTTTTGTTCTTTTATTCTGTTCCATTGCAACCTGAATAATCTCTATCTTGCATATCTGACATTCCAAGGCATTTTGACATCAAATGTTTTATAAAGTGGAGCACTGTCTTAGCTCTAAGATCTCTTAAGCACCATGGCACATTTTATTGCATAAAACATATGAACATGAGGCAAAGAATCTTTAAAAGTATTTTCTTTATTGATTAGTTCTTTATAACTAAAATATTATCTCAATTATCTTTTTTGAAATTTTCCTTGCATTTGGTTTAGATGTTTCATTGAGTTTTTCTATTAACTTTTTTGGTTTCCAATTTTTACATTTACTTTCAGTTGGGCTTGATTGATTTAGAAAATGATGACTTTGTAAGGAAACTAGTGGAGGAAACTCAAACTAATTTTCAGATAAGCTACTGCGCCCCTTAATTGAGCAGCTAGATTTGTTTTGCTATTGTTATTATATTTATGCTCCCTATTCAACTTTGGCTAGCTTGAAACTCATTGGAAGGGCACGAGTTGTTCTGTGTGAATATGTTTTCTGTAATTATTTTAGAGTTGGTTACAGATTTCCTGGCTTGGAGACTGGAAGGTAAATTTGTCAAGTTTCTCTGATTTTGATATAATGTGAGTAAAACACTAATATTTTCCCCGTGAACTTAACTGTAGAGACTTATAAATGGTTTCTTATCATGGAAAGTAAATATTTACTGAGTTGGAGCTGGTATTGGCCATCAAATGTCACATAAATATTGTATGATGAGAGTTATTCTTGGTTTGCGAACAATGCAGCTTCCTTAAACTTGTACATCTGTATTCTTGATGTGATTCATCACTTAGCATTTTGGTCTTATTGAAATTAGAATTTTTCTTCACATGAGAAACTATCAAGTAGAATGGTAAAAAATGCCGTTCTATGAAATCTTTGAAAGGTATAAAAAATAAATCTTTGCCATTGCATAGGCTTAGTGTGCATGGAATTTCCTTTGTATTGAAAGATGTCATTCAAAGTTTACTTTAATGATATCTGTGTACCTTTGCAGAATCTCTTTACTTCATTATATCCTAATTGTTTCTCATTGCATTTTTTACTAAGATGCCTTGTTTCTGAAAAATGCAACAGGATTTGCATTTTATGCGATTTATGGCTGCCATAAATTGTTTCTCATTACTAATTGTTTCTCATTGCACTTTCATTACTTATTGTTAATGCAAGCAGTTAATCCATAATTGTTTCTCATTAGTTTTTGTTAGGATGTCCTAGATTCTGGAAACTGCAACAACACTCACACTTTTATGTGACTTATGACTGTCATGGTATGTATACTGTGATTACTTATTTATATCGTTTATTGAGCCTTATTTAAATAGTTTACTAGTTTATTTGTTCATCCTAAATAAATATTGTTGATATAGGTTACTAACTTAGTGCTGTTAGTTAATTAGTTTTTTATCCAATCTATTTTTTCTGTTTTTCAAAATAATAATAATAATGTAGTTTGTAAAATAATTGCACTTCTATATATGCAATAGGATTAAACTAAACTATTTGTTTATTATTTATGAATTACTTGCTTTTTTGTGGATGTTAGTTATTACTACCTCCGGTCCTAAATATAGGAACTAGATGACTTTTTTTGGAAAAGTTAAGGTTGCAAAATAGTCTATTAAATCATGACATATTTGATATATTTTTAGATTATCCATTAGTTTATAAGTAAAATAAACTAGTTTAAGGGAAAAAATTAGGTAAATCAATTTATAATTAACTTATTTTGCTTTTTTTTTAGGATTTTTCGAAAAAGTCAATTAGGTCTTATATTTAGGAACGGAGGAAGTATTTTTTTAGAACTTATTCTTTCCTTATTTGTTAGATCAATTAATTCTTTCATTTCTTGAATACCAAATATTGGCAGGTTTATGTCACATAGTTTGCTCATTATAATTTACAACATACATGTCATGAAACACTGACAAAATACATGTTACTTACCATATAATAATTAAAAATGCCCTATTTTCTATCATTTTATTTTTTACTTTATTAATGAGTTTAATAGTTTAAATTTTTATGCATATGTTATTTGTTTAATTTGTACTATTTTTTTTATAAAAAGAACTACAATATAAAACAATTACTCAGCAACAATTACTGAGTTTCTACAGTAAGACAACAAATTCAAATAAAAAACCAATAGGCTATGAATCAGATCTGGAGGGTCAATATAGACGAAAAAATCAACTTTCATATCTTGAGCTACTCCCGCAAGCATATCAGCAAAACAGTTGACATCTCTTGGGCATATCTTAAGGATCACTGTCCATTTCTTTCTCAAAAAACTTTTAATTTCCTGCAAAACCTCGAAATCTGGATGACAAACTGGAATCGTCTTTTGCAAAATCTTAACTAATTCATGACAATCACTCTCAACAATCAAACTTTGAACTTTCTTCTCCCATGATAACTTGAGAGCCCATAAAAAGCCCCAAGCTTCAGCAGACAAAGAAGACTCAATACCAATACGATATTGAAAAGCCTGTATGAAATCCCCATTATGATCTCTCAACACTCCCCCACACGTACAATATCCTGAACTCAAATTTCTTGCTCCATCAATATTGAATTTCAAATACCCATAAGCAGGACATTCCCATCTATCCAAATTATTTTCCTTCAACTCTTGATTCAAAACAGGTCTGCCCCATCCCAAACAAGCATAACTTCGAGCAATTACATTATATTCACCCCACAAATTATTGTTAAAAACAAACTCATTTCTCCTTAGCCAAAGATTTCTACAAATAATAGCAAACCATAACCTAAATTCAAAACCTTGAATTAAGATTCTTTGCCTCATACTCCAATTTAACCATTCATATACATTAGTGAAGTTAAAAAATTGAACTGCAATAGACTGAGGGAGCACTTTCCTCCAAACCTGATCAGAGCCACAACAATCTCTTAAAGCATGAATAAGAGTTTCCCCTGAATCCTTACAGATATCACAAACACTCGTAGCAGAAATTTTCCTCTCCAACCTCAACTCATTAGTCAAAACTCTATCATGAAGACATAGCCATAAGAAAGTTCTATATCTTTGAGGCACCTTTAAGCTCCAAACAACCTTCCAATCTCTAGATATCGTAGCATTATTGGTTTTTTTAGTTGCTCATATACCAACTTAATTGTGAAAACACCATCTGAAGTCCACCTCCAAACCGGGAAGTCTTGACACTCACTTGACCTCAATGAGACCCTCTCAATAACCTTTAACACATCCTGAACAAAATAGTTTCTAAATTTCTGCCAATCCCAGGTACCTGAAGGAGATAAAACATCAGCAACTTTCCAATTTTTTATATCCTCAGAACTGTAAGTGCACTTAATTTCCCCAAATGGGGAACCCACGAGTCCTCCCAAAAAGAAATCTCTCTTCCATTCACCACACGCCAAGCAATACCTTCCTTCACTGTATTCCAATTGCATCTAATACCCTTCCATGTTGATGATTTTACCCTTCGTTTTTTACTTCTGGAATCAAGTCTGTCCCTCCCTTATACTTCTCCCTCAAGAATTGAACCCACAAAGAATCCCTTCGACTAATCAGAGCCCAACCAAGTTTGGACATATATGTCTTATTCTGGTATTTAGCCTTCCGGATGCCAAGGCCACCAAATTCCTTCCCAGAGCAAACTTTCTCCCATGAGATAGCATGAATCTTTCTTCCAGATGACGAGTTTCCCCATAGAAAATTACGACAACATTTATCAATTCGATCACATATACCAGACGCTAATGGGACTGTTTGCATCGCATAAGATGACATAGTTGATAATACCGAAGATACAAGTGTTTGACGAGCAGCAAACGATAACATGTTCATCTTCCAGGTAGATAACTTAGTCTCCATCTTCTCCAAAACAAAATTATACGTTGAACTACTAACTTTGTCATGGATAATAGGCATACCAAGATACTTTCCCAAATCTGACGTGAGAGTAAACTCCAGAAAGTCACATATCTCTTTAGATCTAATATGATTTACATTCTTTGAAAAGAAAATCCTCGATTTGGAAGCATTAACTCTTTGTCCCGACACTTCACAAAAATCATCAAGAATAGCTTTTACTACTCCTGCTTGCTCCATATCTGCCTTAGCAAATAAAATAAGATCATCAGCAAAAAACAAATGAGAGATTGCTATACCCTTTTTAGATATGTGAAATGGTTGCCAATCTTTATCATTCACAGCTGTTTGAATCAAATGGCCAAGTTTCTCCATAGCAAGAACAAAAAGATAAGGAGATAGTGGATCCCCTTGCCTGACCCCGCGTGTGGGTTTAAAAGAGCCAACATCAGCACCATTCCACAAGATGTTCATTAATGGTGTGGACACACATTTCTGAATAACTTTCTGAATATTCTCCGGAATCTCAAGCTCCGTCAAACAATCAAAAATAAAATTCCATTGGATACGATCATAAGTTTTCTCCAAGTCAATTTTAATTGCCATAAAACCATTTTGCGTCCTCATATTTCGCATAGAATGAATAATTTCTTGAACCACGATAATATTATCAGAACTCTGCCTCCCTTTTATGAAACTACACTGATTTGGAGTTACAACACGTGAAATAATTGGTTTCAATCTATTTAATATTATCTTTGTAACAATCTTATAAATCACGTTACAAAGACTAATGGGTTGAAGATCTTGAATAGTTTGAAGGATAGCAACCTTTGGAATCAATGTTATTCGCGTCTCATTAATATGCTCTATTAAATCTGGCTTCTCAAACATGGATAAAACCAACTTCACAACAGAACCACCCACTGTCTCCCATTGGCTCTGGTAAAATAAAAGATTCAAACCGACCGTCAGGACCCGGGGCTTTCAAAGGACCCATATGAAAAAGAGCCTTTTTGACCTCCACTTCATTTACCCCTCTTCCCAACATTGAAAGAGAGTTCTCATCAATCCTAGGATATGTACATCCATAAACTAATGAACCATTATATACCTCCGATGAAGAGTATAAGTTCTCAAAGAATCTCCTACCCATCTCCATAATTTCATCCGGATCATAAGACCACTCTCCTGACTCCAACTTCAAAGATAACATTTTATTTCTGCGACGTCTCCCATTAGCTATCACATGAAAATACTTTGAGTTACGATCTCCCTCATTATACCACTTCGTTCTAGAATACTGCATCCACATAACTTCCTCTCTAATTAAAATCTTCTCAAACTCACTCCATAGTTCTCTTTGCGTCAACTCTAGAGATGAAGATCAACCCATACGAGAAATAGTATCATTTAAAACATCCAGCTGCCTCAAAATTCTTTCTTTAGACTTTTGAATATGCCCAAAGGTCTTTCTATTCCAAGCCGATAACTTCTTGGTGAATAAAGAAATAGAAGAATTCCAACTATCATTAATCTTCCAATTATTTTGTACAAATTTTGGAAAATCCTCATGCAAAACCCAAGGAGCAAAAAATCTAAATGGTTTGTAAACTTTCTCATAATTTTTCAAAATACTCATATCCAGTATAATCGGAGAATGATCTGATTTATATTTCGGCAAATGAAAAATATGAGCATCAGAGAAAAATTCATACCATTTTGATGTAACAAACACTCAATCAATTCATACCATTTTGTACTATTTTTTTTAACTTATATTGTTTGTTGAGCCTTATTACAGATGTTTAGCAGTTACTTTATTAAATCTTTTAATTCTTGAAGACCAATCATAGTAATATTGACTTGTTTATTAATGAATTTAATAGCTTAGGATTTTTATGGATATATTATTTGCTTACTTTATATTATTATTTATATTGTTTATTAAGCCTTATTAAAATAGTTTGCCAGGTTATTTGTTGACCATGAATACATATTGTTGTTTTAGGTTACTAATTTAGTGTTGTTAGTTAAATAAGTTTTTATCCAATCTTTTTTCTGTTTTTAAAAAATAATAATAACGTAGTTTAAAATATTTGTGAATTACTTGTTTTTTGTTTATAACTTACCCTTTCATTTAAATCTTTCAATTCTTGAAGACCAAATATAGTTAAAAAAAACAACTTACATGTTATTTAGCTTTTAATTTTTTTTATCAAAATTTAGCTTTAAATAATTACTAATGGATTTGGTAGCTTAAGTTTTGGTGCATACATTTTTTACTTTATGTTATTATTTACAGTTTTTATTAAACATTATTAAAATAGTTAAGATTTATAGTTTTTATTAAACATTATTATAACTTAATTGAGGCTTTAATTATTAGAAGACCAAATATAGTACTCCCTTCTTTCCTAAATATAAGAGCACTTTGACTTTTTTGGAGAATCCTAAGAAAACTAAATAGGGTAATTAAAAATTGATTTTTCCAAATTTTTTCACTAAACTAGTTTATTTGACTTATGAACTTACATAAGATCTAATAATATTTAAAATATGTTATGATTAAATTGTTCATTTTACTTTCTTAGAATTCTCTAAAAAAAGTCAAAGTGCTCTTATATTTAGGAACGGAGGGAGTAATATTTTACTATCAATTGTCATACATTTTGTTCATTAATAATTTTCTTCATTCATGTCGTGAAAAACATTTACGACTTACATGTTTTATTGTCTTAGTAATTATTTCTTGTTTATTTATGAATTCGTTAGCGTAGGTTTTTGAATCATATTGAGTTGTTTATTATTAATAAATGTCTTACATCTTGTTCATTAATAATTTATCACATACATGGCATAAAAACATTTACAAGTTAGATGTTTTATTATCTTTCCCATTGTTTTATTTCATACTCCCTCTGTTCCTAAATATAAGATCACTTTAGGGGGAAAGTTTGTTCTAAATATAAGATCACTTTCTAATTTGACTCAAGTTTTCCCCAAATTACTCCTATACTCTCTTCACCCAAAAAATAGTGGTTTTAAGGCAGTGATATTTTTAAAACTTAGGTGAGGGGTATTTTGAAAATTTCATGTAATCCTAACTAATTGGAATGTCTTCTTTAATCTCTACAAATTTGCTAAAGTGATCTTATATTTAGGAACGGAGGGAGTATTTATTACTGAAATCGGTAGCTTAGGTTTTTTATGCATATATTATTTGTTTAATTTATATTATTATTATGATTTATAAGGTTTATTATGCCTTATTGGAATAGTTTACCGGTTTATTTGTATGGTTTATTATGCCTCATTAAAATAGTTTACCAATTTATTTGTTGATCCTAAATACATATTGTTATAGTTTCTAACTTAGTGCTGATGGTTAATTCGTTTCTTTATCCAATCTATTTTCTGTTTCTTAAAATAATAATAATGTATTTTGTAAAATAACTAGTATTTTACCCCGTGCGATGCACATGGCGTTTTTTTAATGAAATAATTTCAATATATATTACATGTAATATTTCTAATTTGTCCAAGAATCACACTTCCCGTATATAAAAATAAAAGAATAGTCAAACTCTAGCTCAAACTTCCCCATCTGAACCCAAAATTTAAAATACATGTAATAGATTTTTAACTCTAAACAAACTCATTCATGTATTATAACTAAAGAAGCGTCAAACTCCATCTCCAACCACCTCATCCAAACTTCCACCCAACAAAAAAAAATTCCTCCAAGCACCCCCCTAAATAATGAATTTAAAAAATCCCCCCCCCCCAAAAAAAATTATTGTGAAGATATTTTGAATTGAGCAAACTAATGGGCATGTTTTATTAGAATATAAAAGAGAATCAAAACTTATGTAATATTTAAAATACTATGAAAATAAATACACAAACCACCTAGATATTTTAGAAGATAAAAGAGAATATAAACTGCATGTAGTATTTAAAGTACTATGAAAATACTATAAAAAAAATTTATCAAAAAAAAAAATACTATAAAAAAAGTACTATGAAAATAAATACCTAAACCTCTTGTTACTCACCCAAATATATGTTCTTAAAACCTCTAAAAATGATATTTAACGTGTCATCAAACCATTTTACACAAAACCCTACTCTGGTGCAATATTTATCAAAATCCATTCCGATCTCCCCCCATCCGAACCCCCCCTCCCCCCCCCAAAAAAAACATAAATCGAGTTTCCCTTGGAGACCTTCCTCATACAAAAGTTCACTCAGACTAAATTTTTATTGTAGTTAAACTTTCTAAATAATTTCAATTTAGATTACATGTAATATTTTTAACTTGAGTAATAATCAAACTCACCTATGTATAAAAACAAAAGAAGAGTCAAACTCCATCCCAAGCCCCCTCACTCCAAACCCCCCCTCCCCAAAAAAACCATGTTTCCCTTGAAGACCTCCCTTATAGGAAAGTTCACTTGGTCTAAATTTTTATTGTAGTCTAGTCCAATTGAATATAATAATATACATTTTAATGATAAAAATGTGATTTTATAGAATGACTTGGCAAAAACACGAAATACTGAAGTATGAATCTACGATGTTAAACCATAACTTCCAATGCAGTGATATTTTATTATTTTAAAACCTCATTTACTAAAACTTTTGGTCTATTCAGTTTGATCCCTATATTATATAGATGATTGTTTAAGATGGCTTGGATATTCAATAGTTCCACAACTGACCGACACTTAATTAATCATGCTGAACTAATTCATAAAGATAAATATTAGAGTAGGAACTGAATACTTCATTGAAGGTTAAGTATGTAGTACATTAACGATAACAGATTAAATAATTCCATGATTGACTGACACTTAATATAAATTGACGCTAGCAGATCAAATGAGAAATAAAAGGAATTACGGTTAAACACAAAAAGAATCATAAAGATCAAAATGCTAAGCCTATGTAATTTAAATACATGGATTTGTACATAGTCAACCAAATAAATCAATGCTTTTGGTTCAATCTTAAAGAACATTGATGATTAGTACTTAACATCACTGGTAAAAACAGAGCAAAATAGATTAGATAGTAATATATGATAAAGTCCTGAAACTAACCCCATTATATGATAAAAACTATACCAATTAAAAAGAAAAAAGGAGTTGAAAAAATAGACCAACTTGAAAATAGCAGAAAAGGGGAGTTAAAAATCCTTTGATGATATGGGGGAGTTAAAAATCCCCCATATCCCATGCATGGATGAAGAGTTCAACTCCATGGCCAGTTTCCCCCACTTGAAATGCCACCCAAAAAATAATCAAATTTTCCTTGCGCACCTCCTTATTTAAAAGTTTACCTGGACTAATTTTTTAGTAGTTGATCTTTTCAAATAATTTAAATTTAAATTTCTATGATCCTCATAATATAAATATTCACAATCTAACTCCCGTAAATAAAAACAAAAAGAAAATTAGACTATCTCCAACCCCTCTTTCGGTGTAACCCCCAAAACTTTCCCCGGATACACAAAAAAAAATGGATATTGCAATAGAAATATTTTTGGGAATATATTTTTGGGTACCCAATAGAAATATTTATTTTGGTCAATTTGTTGACATAGATTGAAAAGATGGAGTTGCATTTTATCTCCATAAAAATCTACCATTAGCAATGATAATAATAGTTTGAATGCAAATTCTTTAAATTCAACTACTTACTTCATTTATTCAATATTCAAAAATCTAATATCTAGAAGTCATTTTAAGACTCCATACTTTTTTTTTGCCAACATGGAGACGACTTCATACCATTTTCTTGTACTTCATGTGCACTTTTTCATTTTACCAAGAGCTGATTAATATATTTAAAAGAAGGTATATTGCTTTGAAGGAAGGAGGTCTTTCTTTCAAAGGAATTTTTTTTGAAAGAACGAACCGTTCGTTCCGCAACTGATATAATAGAAAAAGAACTCAATGTAAAATTTCAATGCAAACTCAATGTGAATTGTCTATATGTACCCATTAATTGACTAAAAAAACATAGAATACTTTGAAAATATGTAGACTTATCCCTTCCACAATCTCTAGATGGCCACCCCCAGGATTAGCAGCCCCATTCTGATTTGTACCCAATCCTGTAAATCTCCCCAACATCTTCGATGTCCTTTATTACCAACTTCAGAAGAGAAACATGTATCCCAACAAATAATCTTGAATCCTTAAATCCATCACTTTGAAAAGGGAATCAGAAATCTATAAACCATCACCAAAGCTTTCTTTCAAAACTTTAACTCAAGTGCCACAAATCGAGCTATTACCTATAAAATAAATAAAAATAAAAGGATAATTTGGGCTAAAGAAAGTTGTACATACAGAAATCTAATGTTGCAAATACAAATTAAATTGGCATGTATATTTTATTAAGCAATAATCTGTAATACATTATACATATAGTGAAAAATAGAAGAAAGGAGTTGATCAATCAGTTCAAAAGCAAGTATTAGTATCATTGCCAATTTTTGATATATTAATCCAAGAAAAAAGCCACCCAGGTCAAATTACAGTATGCTTTATCTCTTCTCTTCCTTTTACAGTAAGAAATAATGGCTTCAGTGATAAATTGGGAGAAGGTAACCTCTTTTATGCTCCTGATACAAAATAGTAAATAATTAAGTTAAATAAATAGTAGTCAATATTGGTTAGAAACATGGATAAGTGAAGTTCATGCATAGCAAACATGGTTCATAAGTTTTGGTAAACTTGAATGGGAAGACAAAAAGTGAAAGTTGAGATATAGCCGGAAAAGTAAAATTGGGAGAAATCATGCTAATGAACTAAAGGGAATAGTTGACAATGTTGAAGATATTAAAAAGTAAAATTGCTTCCACTTCATCTGTCTGAGAAAGGTTGAGCTTAACAGATCATCCTAGCCATAATGCTGAAGGAATGCACTTCAACAGGTTCCTAGGCATAAAACATGACAGAGATTTACCTCACCATCATAAAACATGACAATCAATTTTAAAATGGATACAGGGCAGTAACTGACTAATTAATGCACATGGCTCTTTAGTATAATATGAATATGAACTCGCAACCACTTCCTATGAGCATATGAAGATGATGCTCCTTACCTTATTCCATTTCTTAAGTGTATAGATATATATTCATATATGCATTAATGTGTCAGCAAACCACACAATTATAACAGAAAACACATACCCTTTGTCACATACTTTTATGACATCAACTTCCAAATGTAATTAGAGACTACCCAAATAACATTATTACTGATATGAGGCAGATAGTCTATTAGTTAGAAACAGAATCAAGAGGAATATATACACCACCCACGTGTACACATATCAGTAATAATATAATAAAGCCCGTTTGAAAACTGTACTTATAATAACGATAAAAAAGTAATTTTTTTAGTTGAATTGCAGTCAGTAAAAACATGAATCAAGAGGCATATATACCCCACCCACGTGTACACATAACCTTGTCCTTGTGATCCAATAACAATAAATAGAACAAAACTTGTTGAAAAATTCACAGTCCTATTCTAAATTCTTTGTTGAATTGCAGTCAGTAAAAACATTAAGGCATAGAAGAAAATATACCTGTAAGCTAAAACCCTCGAGCCGCGATTCTTGTAGTTACCAAAACGGTGAAAATTTTCCGACATTATTTAAAAGCGCATGAAAGTGAGAAGCGTGTGAGTGAAAACCCTAGAAATGGGGTGAATTTGAGAACAAAGAAGAAACAATGGTTGAGATATATACTTGAAATGGACCTACAAAGAAGTCGAAGTTTGCAATTTGTAGTGAAGATGAACCCATGAGAGCTTCATGGAGAAAAGGAATATAAAAACAGAAATTGAGAAGAGGTAAATTCAGGGAACAATAGATAATAATTTAAAAGGTGCATAGAAAGGTTACATGAGGCAAAATAAAATACAATAAAATTGAAAGATGCAGGAGAAAAAGGCGGTTCATATGGGAAGAAGAAGAAATAGTAGAAGATAAAGAGAGGGAAGAGAAAATCAATTATATAGCTTGATGTCTCCTATCGCCGCCGCTCGCCGTCCACCATCGAGAAGACAGAAAGTTCCTGTTGATGCACAATATAGGGGAACTATGGAATATAAATGAATAATCGAAACTCTTTATTGATAATATGATTGAATACAATAGACGGGGTCACCGGCAACGGTGGTTACAAACTTGGGCGCAAATGCCTTGATCACAAAGACTAAACTTCGAGTACAATAATAATCAGAGAGAAGAATACAGAGAAAGAGATAGAGAGAATGATTGCAGTGAATTGCTTGTGTCTTCTGAATGAGTTCGTGGCCTTATTATAGTTGAAGCTTCGTCTTGGTGGTTGCGAAATTATAGGCGGCCGTTATGGGTAAGAGACGTTGCACGTGCTCCGAAAAAGGTGGGCGACTGCTCCGAAAAAGGCGGGCGACCAAGTCAATCCACTTTACTGCCGTTGGTGACATTGTCTTCGACGCCTATAGGGCGTCTATCCTTTATTGTTGTCGGCTTCGACGCCTTATGAGCGTCTATGTCGTTATTGGTCCTTTGCTGTCGTTGGTTATGTTGTCCTCAACGCCTTTGGGGCGTCGATCTTATTATTGGGCCTCCGATAAGGCCCAGGCCCATTAAGGTATAACGGTGTATAACATTAGTCCCCCACTTCTCAATGCTGATGTCATCAAGTATTGGGAAGTAGAAGTTATCCCACGTCCAACGACTTAGATCTTCGCTTATAATTTCCCTCTTAAACCAACGACCTGGATGGTTTTACTAAAGTAACACCGTAACTTAACGACGTCGAACGGTTTGCATATACCCCATTTCGACTGTTCATTTTCCTATTTCACTTCGCAGACGTTCTTCTTCTCCATTCCTCCAACTCTTCGAAAAATCAAAACTTTGTTCATTTGCTTTCATCAACGCGTCATCCTACTTTCTGCGAAGGTATCTTCTTACAAAAATCTTATCTTTTTACTATTATCATGAGTAAATTCGTAGTTATGTCATCGCCTTCTGATTCTGAAAAAACTGCCTCTAATCAAGTTTATATTTCTGAAAATTCTCATTCTAGTGCCTCTTCGACTTCTAGGAACTCAGATAATGTAATAGATTTAGAAACAGAAATTTTTGATAGCAATCGCTTAGATATCATTCCTTTTGTAGATCCCTCCGAAGGGAAAAAACCATTACGTAGTAGAAAATCTGCTTCATCTGGTAAATATTTAAAGATTTATGATAGTCGCTATCAAGAATGGGTTGATGCTGGTTCATCGCCCTCGACTAGTTCTGGGAGGAAATCTAACCCCCAAATCAAAAATGCCCCGTATGCTTGTAAAACTGGGGGCTTACCGACGTCTAGGGCCAACATCCTTAATGACGTCAAAGAAACTCATCTTAGGGTCTTAGAAATTTCGAAGATGCCATCACTCTACTATTTTGACCCTAGAGTACCCTTTAGGTTGCCTGAAGTCGGGGAAGCTCTTGATTCATGGTCTAGCGACACCATTTCTTTAAGTTTTGAAAGTTCCGCTATGTCAACCCCTTTCCTCTTCCAAACATAGCTTTAGATCTTTGTGTTTTTTATGAAATCTCTCCCTCTCAACTTTCTCCTCATGCCTGGCGTCTCATCGCTATGGCTGAGTTAATGTATCATGAAATAGGAGTCGACTTAGATATGTTTGATCTATTCGGCTCCTATAAACTTCAAGAAATTAGGACTGACGTCTACTCTTTTATTCAAGCCAAGGAAGGGTTACCAACTTGGACGTTTGGGTCATTACCCAATGATCGTCAATGGGATGCACGTTTTGTTATGGTGCCCTTTCAGTCCGTCGCCCAAGAGGACTATGTATCTCCAATGTGGCGTCGCTTAAGTAAGTCGTCGTCTCAACAATATTTTTCTCACTGTATTTGTTATCTGATTTATAATATCTTAATTATTTTGCAGGTGCGTACGAGTTGAGGATCTCTCCGCGCTCCAATAGCGACACCAAAAAGAAAATCAAGCAAATCCTCCAAATTCCAGCAGACCAACGGCATTTCAAAGCCATGATGGAAAGTAAGTCTCCTGACGCCTATACTCTATTTGCTTAATTCAAGTGTTTTCACCTTATTCATCTTACTCTTTCTTTTTTCTGTTAATCAGGAAAGAAGATGATCCCCAAGGCTTCTGAGCAAAAGATAAATAAAGAAGCTCTCCTTAGAGCCAGGGCTCAGCGGCTGGAGAAGCTCAAGGCCAAGAGGGGGGAGTATGACGCTGAAGCCAGAAAGGAAGGACATGACCCTCATGGCGTCCCCCCCCAAATCCTGAATCCGTTACAGCTCCCTCTCATCCACCAAAGAATAAGAAGCCTGTTTCTCCTGCGAACAAGGAAGTCGTCGCTCTGGGAAAGAGGCCTGCAGAGGTGCCTGCCAAAGAGCCTGTCGCCAAGAAATCTAGGGCTTCTAAGTCCTCAAAATCTGCCAAGGTGAAGGGCGACAAAGAAGACTCTGGCGAAATCACTTTATCTTTTCCTCCCAACTCATCTGTCAGAAATAAAGAAGGGTGGGACGACGTCTACTCTGAATTAAATAAACTAGAATTCGAGTACGACAAGGCCGCCCTAGAATCTCTTGGGAGGAAAGAGGCTTTCAGAAGGGCTGTTCGTGCCCAAATGAAGGTATCATCATTTAAGTCTATTAAGTCTATTCTGTCTTCTTAACACTAGACATCTCTAATTATTACCATCACTTATATTCTCAGTCCCTACAAGTCCTTCTCCATCATGCTGAGGAGAATGAAGATGATAAGGCGACGCTCGTCGCCCAGAGGGACGCTGCCATGGCCGACAAAGAAAAGATTCTGGCTGACTTGAAGTCCGCCCTCCAATTTAAAAAACAAGCTAATGAAGACAGAAGGAGGGCGGAGGAGTTGATGAAGCAGTCTGACAAAAAGCAAGAGGAGTTAAAGGCTTTCATTAAGAAGTTGAAAGCCGATCATCATACTGACGTCGAAAAATTGAAGGAGTACGTCAATGAGTCTCGTGCTGAGTCGTCTGCCAAAGATGAAGAGATCAAGACTCTCCAGTCGGCAAGGGATAAATGGGAAGCTGCCTATCGCCAGCAAGAACAAGATATGAAGCAAATGGCTGAGAATTATGAGACTCATATCTTGGAAGTCGATGTCCGCGCTCGGATGGAGCTCATGAAGGAATACAAGAGCGGCTGGCATGTAAACTGGAAGCCCGACGATGTCATCGACGACTATTACGATCTCTTTCCTGAAGATGAAACTGACTTCAATCCATCCCAGGAAGACAATCTAACAATCAATGAGATGAGGGCTCAGGGCGCCAACCAAGGCGAGGGTAATCAAGACGGCGGCAACCCATCTGGCAAAGAGCATGGTGGCGGAGACGGCAATCAAACCAGCCAGGAGCTTGGCGGCGGCAATCAAACCAGCCAGGAGCAAGGCGGCGGCAACGCCTAAAAATGTTTTTATTTCTAGAAACTTTCTTTATTTTCATTGTGTACAACTAGTACTGTTCACTTAACATAATGCAAATCTTGTCTCCTATCTTCATATTCAATATTCTTTGCATCACTTCATTTATTTTCTCCGTTAAACACCCACACCTCCAACGGGTGTGGGTAACAACCTACCAAGATAAAAAGAATTCATCCATTAATAAAGGAATCTCTTAAATTATATTCATCAAATATCAATTCACAACATGGTCACTCATACCTTAATCAAACGTTGGCGACCCTGCCAAGGAATTATCAAACATTAATTTAACGTCGACTGTCAATTGATCGAATAAAAATCACTCAAAATAATTCAGGTAATATATACCTTTTCCAAATCAACTTCTTATCAGCCTCCCAGGGCGTAACGTCGTCATGTCATCACGGCGTCGTCTTATCATCAAATTATTTTGGTGTCAATTCATCACATTATCTGGGAAATGACATCTCACAACAAAACATCTCAAGAAATAGGGTTAAGTTGCATCAGATTATCGCGACCACAGCTAAACGTATCATCAGACACTAGGTCTTCTAGCTGGGCTCGTCGCCTATAGGCGTTTCTCATCATTTGCATTCTTTCTTGAATAATCGTGTCAGTATCATTGTTATTTAAATCGAATAATCAAATAACTTAGAAATAATACCTCTTGAGATGGATGGCGTTCCAACTCCTTTGAATGTCTTTACCATGGACGTCAATCAACTTGTAAGCACCAGGGCCAGTAATTTCGACTACCTTATAAGGGCCTTCATATGAAGCGTTTAACTTTCCATTTTTATGCTCAGGTGTATTAGGAAAAATTTTTCGAAGAACCCAATCTCCTACTTGGAAATGGCGCTCCTTAACACCTTTGTTCCAAAATTTTGTCGCCCTTTGTTGATAAGCGGCAATTCTAATAAGAGCTTGTTCCCTACGTTCATCTAGCAAGTCTAAATCTTGGGCTAAATGTTCATTGTTAGATTCTTCTCTAGTCCATTGTCTCCTTAATGATGGAATTCCTACCTCTACTGGTATCATAGCTTCAGATCCATAAACTAGAGAGAAAGGCGTTTCACCAGTCGACGTCCTAGACGTCGTTCGGTACGCCCATAAGACGGCGGGCAACTCTTCTGCCCACCTTCCTTTAGCTTTATCTAATCTCTTTTTCAAAGACGTCACTATGGTTTTGTTACTAGCTTCTGCCTACCCGTTTGATTGTGGATTTCTAGGAGTGGAAAACTTAAGTTTAATATGCCACTTATCACAAAATTTTCTAAATTTTCTTCCTATAAATTGAGATCCGTTATCACATACAATTTCCTGGGGCAGACCAAATCTACATACTATATTCTTCCAAACAAAATCAATTACCTGGGGTTCTTGTACCTGGCTCAGGGCGACGGCTTCTACCCATTTGGTGAAGTAATCTGTGGCGACCAACAAGAAGACTAGTCGTCCAGGTGCTGGTGTGAATTTGCCTACAATATCCATTCCCCATTTAAGGAAAGACCACGAAGGCACTATTACATGCAACTGTTCAGGGGGTTGTCTTGCCACGGTGCAAAATTTTTGGCAACGTTCACATTTAGTCACCATACTTACTGCATCTTTTTGCAAAGTCGGCCAGAAATAATCTGCTCTGGTTACCTTCCTTATCAATGATCGACTCCCACTATGGTCTCCACACTCACCTTCATGAATTTCTCTTAATACATAGTTTGCCTCGGATGGAGAGACACATTTCAGCAAAGGTCCGCCAGTGAAAGTACGTCTATAAAGATCATCGCCTATGGTAGTAAATCTGGCAGCTCTAACAACTATTCGTCGCGCTTCATTCTTATCTGAAGGTAATTTACCCTGCAACAGATATGCAAGCAAAGGGGATCGCCAGTCCCATGTCAAACTGTTATTCAATACAACTCGGTTATTTACCTCGATCGCCGGTGTTTTCAGATAGAACAATGGGATTTGTTTTGTCCCCATAACTTCTATGGAGGATCCAATGTTGGCAAGGGCGTCGGCCTTCCGGTTGTCTTCCCTACCTATTTGGGTGATTTTCATAGCGTCAAATCGTGTGGTCAAATCAGACACTACATCCAGATATTTCTTCATCCTTTGGTCTTTTGCCTGATAAGAACCATTGATTTGTTTCGAAACTAACTGCGAATCACTTTTTACTTCTAGAACTTTTGCGCCCAACTCTGATGCTAACTTAAGTCCAGCTATAAGAGCTTCGTATTCAGCTTCATTATTCGTCGCCTTGAAGCCACACCTTATCGCCTGGACAATTTGTTCACCATCGGGGGTTTCAAGTGCGATACCAAGTCCACTTCCTTTTACATTGGAAGATCCATCTACATGGAGAGTCCAGGGCGACAAGTTCACCTGTTTCTTAACAGAAAAAGATTCATTATTAGCTGTTACCTGGAGGTTGGGGCTAAATTCTGCTAAAAAGTCGGCTAGGATTTGTGATTTGATAGCTGTTCTTGGGGCATAAGAAATATCAAATTCACCCAGCTCAATTGCCCATTTCACCAATCTTCCAGACAAGTCAGGCTTGTGGAGGACGTTTCGCAAAGGGTAGGTCGTGACGACCACAATTGGGTGGCACTGAAAATACGGCCTCAACTTCTTGGAAGACGCTACTAGAGCCAAAGCAAGTTTTTCCATCATTGAATATCGTGTCTCCGTATCTAGCAAAGCTCTGCTAACATAATATACTGGGCTCTGTCGCCTATCTTCTTCCCTAACAAGCACTGAACTCACAGCATTAGAGGCAACAGACAAGTATAAATATAAGGTTTCACCTGGACTTGGCTTAGAAAGCAAGGGGGGCTCGTGAGATATTCTTTCAAATCTTGAAGCGCCTTTTCAGCGGCGTCATTCCATACAAACTCCTTATTCTTCTTCAATATATCAAAGAATGATTGGCATTTTTCAGAGGACTTAGATATAAATCTGGTCAGAGCAGCTATTTTGCCCGTCAAGCGCTGGACGTCCTTCACACACCTGGGCGACGGGATGTCTAACACAGCTTTGATTTGTGATGGGTTCGCTTCGATTCCTCTCTTGGACACCAAGTACCCTAAAAACTTGCCAGACTGCACCCCGAAAGTGCATTTTTCGGGATTGAGTTTCATGTTATACTTTCTCAAAAGATCAAACGTCTGCTGCAAATGGTCAATATGATCTTCCGCTTTCAAGGACTTGACTAACATGTCGTCTATGTAAACTTCCATCGTCTTCCCAAGCTGGGCGGCAAACATGCGATTGACTAATCTTTGGTATGTAGCACCAGCGTTTTTCAACCCAAAAGGCATTACCTTGTAACAATAAGTTCCACGATCTGTGATAAACGACGTCTTCTCCTGGTCGTTTGGATGCATCAGTATCTGATTGTACCCGGAGAAGGCGTCCATAAAACTTAACAATTCATGGTCTGACGTTGCGTCTACTAGGCTGTCGATGTGTGTCAGTGGAAAAGAATCTTTCGGACAAGCTTTGTTCAAATCGGTGAAATCAATGCATACTCGGTGTTTACCATTTTTCTTTGGGACGACCACAACATTAGCAAGCCAATCTGGATACTTTACCTCTCTAATAGACCCAATTTTCAATAATTTCTGAACCTCCTCATTAACAATTCTATTCTGCTCTGGTGCAAATTTCCGTCGTTTCTGTCTGACCGGCTTAAATGTAGGGTCGACGTTCAATTGGTGTTCAATGACGTTCGATGGAGGAGATTGTTCCAAGCCTTTCAATGCTGCTTGGTAACATTCTTTTGCCATCCTCTGGTCGCCTTTGATCTCTCTCACACCCCAAGGTGTAGAGAACTTAATTGATTGGTGTAACGTCGAGGGGACCGCCTTCATCTGGTGAATCCAAGGACGTCCTAACAAAGCATTGTAAGTGGATGGGCAGTCCATTACCTGAAACTTGACTAAAGCATTAATTCCAGCAGCAAAAGTCATCAGAGATATTTCTCCAATCGTCCTGTCTGGCGTTCCATTTCCAAATACCAAGACGGTTGGAACCTTAATTATTTGGGATTCTAATTGTAATTCTTTGACAGTTTGCAAGTAAATAATATTAACGGAACTACCTGCATCTACTAATATTCTTTTGGTCAAACAATTAGCTATTAGTAAAGATATTACCAGGGCGTCGTCGTGCATCTGAACGCTCTGAATATCAGCGTCATTGAAGGTTATTGGACCTTCAACCACCTGATCATTACTCACATTACCATTAACCCATTCCAATTCTTTTGGCAAAGACCTCGCATGTCGCTTTGCAGCAGAGTAAGACATCCCACTTATTGCCGACCCCCCGATGATTGTGTTAATCGTTCTGACGGCCTGCGGGGGTTGAGCTGGGGCGTTCTGCCTCTGATCTCTACCTGCATTGTTAGTAGTATTGTTCTTAAGAAGATGTTGTAAGTTACCGTGCTTAAGTTGGAAGGCTACTTCTTTTCTGAACCTCCAACAATCCTCTGTTCGATGGCCGACGTCTTTGTGGTAGTCACAGTATCTTGTGGTGTCTCTCTCATTGATAGGCGTCGTCATAGGTTTAGGCCATTTCACCCTATCCATCTTTTCAAGTGCACTTACCATTTCAGCTGGTCCAATGGACATGTTGAACTCTTCATATCTAGGAGGGGGTGGATCCCTCTTCTGTTTGTCGCCCTGCTCATTATTGTTAGTATAAGGGTGAAAACGAAAATTTCTACCTCGTTGCCGTTTAGAACGGCGGTCTGTGGATCCCAAGTTATTTTGTTGTTGATTAGCTGGCTTATCCGCATTTGTGGCAATCACTGAATTAGCGGGGAGACTGGTTGTCGCCAGTCCTTGATTCATTTTAAGGGCATGATTTCTACTGGCGTCGTCCTCTTGAAGATTAATATGGGACCACACGTATGATTGGACTTCTGGCCAAGTCGTCACCCGTTTCAAAACCAGTTCTTGATAGAGGCCGCAAGTGGGCGGCAATGCTCTCTTAAATGCCTGCACAGCGATGTTAGGATCACAATTTGGGATACTTACCATCTCTGCCGTAAACCTTTTCAGAAGATCTCTGTATGACTCATCCGGCCTCATGACAATTCGATATAAGTCGTCTGACGTCTTAACCATGACTCTGCTGCTTGCAAATTGTTCAACAAAAATGTCAGTTAAATGACTAAATGAAGTTATTTTACCTTGAGGGAGATTGGTCCACCACATCAGGGCAGGGCCTATCAAACTTATACTGAATCCACGACACATAGCTGCATGTCGTTTGTCGGCTGGGAGGACTGCTGCTAGCATAATCTGCCTGTATTGAGCCAAGTGTTGGTCTGGATCCGACTTGCCGTCATACTTTGGCATAGTAGGAAAAGTAAATCTTTCAGGTAAATCAGCAAATGCGATGTCGTCTATGAAGGGTGATTCTGAATAACTCCCTAGACGGGCTGCATCAAGTGGCTTTTGAACACCTGGAATCGAGTACATCTTTTTCTTTATCTCAGCGACCTCCTTCTCCATTCGAAGGGCAAAAGAGAGAATTTCATCTTCCCTCTTTTGTCCTCCTTGTGGATGATTGTGAGGGATCCTTGCCTGTGACTTCTGAGCGGACTGCTCTCCTTGTTCTCGACTATCATAAGACTGTGAATCATCATATCCCTCTTCGTCGTCTCGACCTGTTTCATCATTAGGAATATCATTATTGTCAGTATTCTTACCTTTATTACCTTTATCACCGTTCGGGTTGCGCTCGTGATCATTTGGGTTTGGCACTTGTCGAATCTCCCTTTCGGGTCCACTCTGCCTTCTTTTGTTCTTCTTGGACTCTAAGCCTGCTAGGTGCAATTTTAATTCATTGTTTTCTTCCTCCAAACGTTTCATCCTCTCAGATTGAATTCCTGCGGATTGTTCGAGACGCTTCATTTGTTCAGACTGAGAGGTCAAGGCTTCTAAGACCTTTTGGAGGTCAGTAGAAGAGCTAGTTGGCTTAGGAACAGTCTTTGGTTGCTGTTCCATCATAAAGTTTTATTCGCTCACTCAGAGAACGTGAAGCTTTTAGAAATAATGTTGCCGGAGTCCCCACGGTCGGCGCCAAAATGTTGATGCACAATATAGGGGAACTATGGAATATGAATGAATAATCGAAACTCTTTATTGATAATATGATTGAATACAATAGACGGGGTCACCGGCAACGGTGGTTACAAACTTGGGCGTAAATGCCTTGATCACAAAGACTAAACTTCGAGTACAATAATAACCAGAGAGAAGAATACAGAGAAAGAGATAGAGAGAATGATTGCAGTGAATTGCTTGTGTCTTCTGAATGAGTTCGTGGCCTTATTATAGTTGAAGCTTCGTCTTGGTGGTTGCGAAATTATAGGCGGCCGTTATGGGTAAGAGACGTTGCACGTGCTCCGAAAAAGGTGGGCGACTGCTCCGAAAAAGGCGGGCGACCAAGTCAATCCACTTTACTGCCGTTGGTGACATTGTCTTCGACGCCTATAGGGCGTCTATCCTTTATTGTTGTCGGCTTCGACGCCTTATGAGCGTCTATGTCGTTATTGGTCCTTTGCTGTCGTTGGTGATGTTGTCCTCAACGCCTTTGGGGCGTCGATCTTATTATTGGGCCTCCGATAAGGCCCAGGCCCATTAAGGTATAACGGTGTATAACAGTTCCACCGGTGAATCGATCCTATTTAAGGTGAGAGGATGAAGGTTGTTTGAATTTGATTTTTGATTTCCCCCTTAAAGTCTCATCCATCAGAGGCTATATGGTATCTGATGCTGTCGTTAGTGCTCATTTACGAAAATGGGGCGGCAGCCATAGATGAATGGTGGGGGTAGGTGAACAATAAATGTCTCTAACTTGGAAAATGGTGAGGCTGATGCCTTTCATTAATTAGGAAGGTCGGATAGGTGATAGGTGGAAGTGGGCTGGGCGCGTGGGAAGGACAGTTCAAGTCAGAGACAGATCAAGGTATTGTTTTTATTTGTGCTCAGTTTGAACGCACAACCGATTCCCAAACTGGTTTCAGAGGCAATATGAGGGGTGATTAGACTGTTGAACCACACATGTATCTAATTAGTAGTGTGAAACAAAAAGGGATTTTTAGAGTAGCAAGTGTCAAAAGAAGCTCACTTATTGGAGATTTAAAGAGATATATTAGATTACACTTTACTAAGCTGTAAATATACTACTTATTTATTGACTTTTATGAATTACTTGTATTTTGTGGATGTTATTTTTTCTCTAATGTATTCTTTTCATAGTTTTTAGATCAACCAATTCTTGAAGCACAAATATAGTTATGTTGACTAGTTTATTAACAATTGTCTTATTGTATAGTATTTGAAATATAGATGTTCATTAATTTGAAATAATTGTATAGTATTTTAAAGGAAAATCAATGGAGAAATTCTCATAGTAAAAGTTATTGCCCAAAACACATTAAATTTGTTTAATGGTCTTAGTGTAACTTATCTTCTACTAGTGCAATTCTTCACCAGTTTTAATTTCATGCAATACACTTCATTCATTCGTTTCTAAATACATGATATTACTAATTTATACTAACCATATATCTTTATCTCAAATCTCCCTCTATTACTTGTTATTATAGATAAGTATTATTAGGGTTAGTTTGGGAAAAAATCAGAAAAACTAGAAAATGATTTTATATTTAGGAATAAATTAAAATTTTAAAGTGATCTTATACTTATGAACGGAGAGAGTAACTCCATTTAAAGACATTTTTTTTACCATAAGCTAAAGACATTCAAACATATAGCTACATTACCTAATTGAATAAGAGTTACACCCTTGAAGATTACTCACATCCACTCAATGTTTAGGTGCCTAGGGGCAATAAATATTTGTAACGGTTTCCCTTTTATTTTTATAGCTTGTCACAAGATTTATTATCCATCATATCATTATATTCCAGTTCAAAAAAAAAATATCATTATATCACCCATTTAATTTAAATTTATAAAATGTCCAGGATACACGCTGGAGCCTTGTGTTAGGCAATATATATATTGTTTGCTATTTATATGATTTGTTTTGTTGTTTGATTGATCTAGTTATTTATTTTATTCATTTATTCCAATGGGTTTTATATTGTTTTATATTTATTTCTTGTGTAAATTTTTTTGGCTTAAGTATACTTTTATTCATTTATGTTTGCAAGAAGCTTTAATTTAATTCTTTATCTTTAAAAAGTACACTTTTTGTCATTTTTTACTAACACCGTTAGTTTCACTTATTAGAAAATGTTAACTCGACAATTTTAAATGGTTAATCTAAGTAAAAGGAAAAAGAAGGAGAAGAAGATGAGCGTCCCCTTTTTGAATTTGGAGAGTAGCACAACAAATAGAAATAGGAAACTTGTCATTTTTTTCATTAGTAAGAAACATTTACTTTTCTTTTTTGTTTTTAATTTCAACTGCAGAAAGCAAGGACTCAAAGTTCTTTCTCTATTTTTTGTTTGGGTGAGTTAAAGGAAAATAATAAGTCTATTGTAATTTCCTTTTTCAACAAAAAAAGGAACATAATTTTATTATGTTGATTTTATTACAAAACTAGTTATCTTTCCTAAAATATAATAAAATCAACATAATTAATTATTATGTTGATTTTATTTCAACAAAATTTTATTATGTCAATCCATCAGTAATTACTCCAATTTCATTTGGAGACCCCACTATGTGTAACTCAAATTCAAATGTCATTATTTTGTCATTTTCACATTTATTTATGTATTAAAGAGTTTACCTATTTATTAGTCATTTTAAAAATGTTAAATATGCAACATTCAATTTTCAATTGAAGGGTTGATATAAAATTAATCACTTGAAATTGTCTATAATTATCTTATTATATCAAAACTAACTTATCATACTTATAAACTATTCTATAATCTATTAAATATAGCATGTTATGATTCAATGATCTAATATACTCCCTCCATTCCTAAATATAAGATCACTTTGGGGAAATGGATAAGTTCCTAAATGTAAGATTACTTCTTATTTTATCTCAAATTTTGCACAAACTACCCTTATACTCCCCCTTTTCATCGAAAACCCCTCCTCCTTTTAACGTTAAGTAATTGAGGGGATTTTAGGAAGATCGTGTAATTTTATTGTCTTCTTTAATCTCCCCAAATTAACTAAAGTGATTTTATATTTAGGAACGGAAGGAGTACTATTTTTACTTTAAAAAAACAACTCAAAGTGATATTATATTTAGAATAGAAAGAAAGAAGTAAATATGATTAGTGCATTTTCCATAAAGGCTAAGTATACTTTTGGTCCCTTATATTTGTATCAAGTTTTAATTTAGTCCTTTATGTTTGGAAAGTACACTTGTAGTCCTTTTTGTTAACACCGTTAGTTTAACTTAACGGAAAATGCTAACTGAACAATTTTAAATGATTATTTTATAATGAAATTGGACAAAAAATGATAAATTTTAAAAATATAAGAATATTTACACTCAAATATTTTAATCTGAACATTTTTTCAATATTTAATAACCATTTAAAATTGTTAAGTTAGCATTTTCCATTAAGTTAAACTAACGGTGTTAACAAAAAAGGACTAAAAATGTACTTTTCAAACATAAAGGATTAAATTGAAACTTGATGCAAACATAAGGGACCAAAAGTATACTTTAGTCTTCCATAAATATATCTTATATATTCATACACTACTGGGAAATAGTAAATTACACTACAGGAAAATAATAAAATTTGTGAATGAATTTGAGGGAACTCATCATGCATCAAAATCGGATAAATGTATACATAACCTTTCCTGTCTGACATCCAAGTAAAATGTATACATTTACCTCAAAAAGCAGTCCTAGTAACAAGATAGTACAGTACAAACCTATCAAGAATGCAGCATCATCATCACCATCATCTTTTCTTAAAACCATACTTTTTACGTTCATAAAACAGATCAGTTTTGGCACTCCCAAGATTCACAATTTTAGGGCACCCATCCCTATCTTTCTCCTGTTGTGTACACTCCTTACAGTAGTAAGCATCTGAGATTCCTACTCCTCCACATATGACACACCGGCCTTGAAACGAGCCATAGTTGCACTCATCACAGACCCGAACAAGTGTACAAGGACGCACATAAGAATCACATATCACACATTTGCCATCACATTTCTCACAAAGCCGACCAATTGCAATTCCTGGCTGCTTCCTGCACATAATCAAATCAGGATGATGCTTGGCCATGACTTCAACAGTCTAGAAGAAGACCTGCAAGGACATTTCAAAGTTGAATAAATTGGTATGTGAATGAGTTCAGAGCCATTCTTCTAGAAGTGACTAGCTGCAATGAAAAGTTAGGCATAGCTGTATGGCAGAAAAGACTGGGAAGTGGGAACACAACCTCAGTGCATGATTAGTAATTACAGGTCCCTAAGATTATAAAAAGAAAAACATAACGTGTTCTAAACAAATCAGATTCAAAGCCTGAAACAGTAATTTAAACACTCTTCCCTTGCTTTTTTGCATCGATCAGGTAGGTGGCATACAACTAGTAAATGAAAAAGTTGTTGTGCAGAACAATCAGCTCAGACACGTGACTCAACTGTCTTTGAAGTTCAAACATTCAAACAAGAAAACCTCAAACTTCCTTGATTATATTCTACCTGATGAATTTCATATAAAAACAAATGTTACTGCAAACAATGAAGCTGCATGCAAGGCCTAAATTCTTTGCTATTGACACTCATCCAAAGACTAGACTGACACATTTAACAGTCAAAGTCAAATATCTATTAATGTTGGATGAAATCACACCATAAAAATTAGTCTAAGGTTGAAAATCGCACCAGAAAAGATTTTGGGGCACCGAGTGCAGTCAAGAATTTACTCTGGTGTATTGGGTGGACCTTAAACCCTTTTGAGTGCCATACTTGAAACAACGAGTAGTAAAAACATAAAAGTCATTCCAAGAAACTATATAATGCAGGAAGCAGTAACATTTACTCAATATGATCATTGATAGACCTACACGTGCAGAATATACCTGATGTGCATTACAACCATTAGAAGTATTCATATCTCTCAAAACAATATATGCCTAAGGCTTACAACCCATCATTAGCTTAATCACTGACATTGGTCAGCCAATATCATTCTAATTGTTCCACACACCCCTCATCCCTACGGGGACATATCCAAAAAAAAGTGAATTAGTCACGGAATATTATTGTCTTTACCGACGGTATTCCATCCCTAAATTCCGTGGATAATTCTTTTCTTTAGTTATAGTGTGACATATATAATTGGCAGCAACAAGCTTAACATGTTTATGAGAATCTAACATCTTCAATCACTATCTTGTTAAATCTCCTAATAATATCATGGCTCTCATTCATGAATAGAGAATTTGTTGTTGTTATTCTTTTTTTCTGCGTGCCATATCCTAATGTCTTTTTTGAAAATTGAAGTTCCATTAGGGTTTACTCTTGATTATATAATGGATGGATTGGCTTGGCACATATTGATGTCAAAACAATAAACAACAACAATAATTCATCATCTCAACTTGTTCAAACTGAAATCATCAGTAGTGAAACAGAACACTACATTAAGCCATTCCTTCTATTATTCTTTGAAGGAAAATAAATAAATTTTGAATTAAAGTGAAGTACGTACGAAAAGAGAGGCTATAAATGGAAACAAAGCACGATGTAATGAAAGCAATCAAATACTAACTTCGAATGCTATGCAAATAAAATAGTCGTCGGCACACGAAAGGAGCTTAGAGCTCAACACAGAGAGGAAAAGGAAAGAAGAAGGGGAAGCCAAAAGGTAAAAGCTTCCAGAAGTTTCTGTAATTAAATAAATTTAAGACTATATGAGTGAAAATTTCTTTTAATTGATGAAATATTAATTTTAATTTCTAAAAGGAAAAATCATAGATAAGATAACTGACTCTTGAATTTCAAAATCATTTTAACTAGTTAAATAGCAGGATTAATTAGTGGTCATTACTCGAAATTCCTTTTCTGAGATATTAAATTCAAAGGTCATTTGTCTTAGATTTCCTATTTCTAAAATAAAAATGAAAAGAGAAAAATAATCTTATTTCCCTTTCATTTCACCTTAATTACATGTACCTCCTCTACATTTGATCTTACTCAAAAGGCCGAGAAAGGTATTACATACATCTCTATTTTGTAGGTGAGTTATTTTAGTCTTAACTAAAATATTCAAGAATTTAATCTCCTTTAATCTTCATATTAAACCTGCTAAAATATACTATTGGTCTTTTATATTTAAGTTTCAATTTGGTTCTTTATATTTGGAACGTACTATTTAGACTTTTTTTGTTAACACTATTAGTTAAACTTGATATAAAATGTTGACCCAATTAATTTAAATGGTGAATATATGATTGAATGTTGATAAAAGACACTTAAATTAAAAACATTTTTAGTGCAATTATTCTTATATTTTAAAATTTTGTCATTTTATATTTGCATATGGTTACATATAACTATTTAAACTAGTGAAAACTCATCCATGATCATCCTGAATGTCAGTTTCTGAGTCCTTCTCCACTAACTGCAATAATTGGCCCAGTGGTCTGAATACACTGTTCAACGAGCAATACTTGGTTATAGTTGTTTTGGCAACCCAATCAGCAACCATATTGGTCTCTCTTGGAACCCATCTAAATGAAAGTTCTTTTCCTAGTGTCGCGAACAGAGAATCTTATCCAAAATAAGATCACATCTCCAATCAGAATTCATGCATTTACCTTAAATACATGAAATGAGTTTCTTGATTATCAATTCTCTTGAATTAGACAGGTTATTATCTTGAACATATTTACAGGCACTCAACATAGCTAAACTTTCATCCATAAAAACTGATGTAGCAGGTCTGGTTTGTGAAGAACCATCCTTCAACTTCCCAGTATGATCTCTTATAACATAGATATAGCAACTTTTGTTTGACTCCTTATCAAAACCACAATCACATTTAATCAAGGTTTCTGCTGCTGCTTTGTCACAGCACCGATTGTGAGCTTTCTGCACTCCAACCTTTTGCACTCCAGAATTCATTAAGCATCTTTCCTGCTTGAGAAAAAGTAAATGCGGGATCAGGTAACTTGTTTTCATATACTGCTGTGCATCTACAGTGGCTATCAATGCTTTTCCGTAATCATCAATGTCTCTATGCATGAAAAGACTAGGGAGCCAATAATCAAGATCAAGCGCCATTTGGTCCTGCATAGAAAAATTGAAAACACTTCCCCTCCAAGTTCTTTTCGTCCATTCACATCCTAAGAAGAAATGGTAATTGTTTCAGCATTATTTTTGCATATGGTACAACAATCAGGAACAGCACAGTTCCTTCTTTTTCAAGGAAACAAAAGAAGGCAGGGTCTTTGAGAGCACTCTCCACATGAAAAATCTGATTTTGTAAGGGGCTCTTAAATTCCAAATTACTTTCAAAATATAAATATGATTTGATGCAGCAGGGCAATACTCTTCTTATGTTTCTTGGGATGTTCCTTAGAGACTCGGAATTTTCCACCAGTTGTTGTTGATGAGACTATCACAAGTGACTACCATAAAATGTGTTTCAAAAGGTTGTTTCAGCAGTATTTCCATGTGTATAATTCTTGCCTATGCACAAGTTCCTGAAAGTTCAATTGTAACTAATTGCAAGCCAATCATCAAAAGGACGAGCTAGTTTGAATTCATTCAGAGGTTTTTAGCACATCAATTATAGTATGAAATAAGATAGTTTAGTTGAAACAAGCCCAAAATTATATTTTTTTTTTCAACTCCAGAAATGTTCAAATTACAAGGTTAATATACATCCAGCATATAAAAACATTTTGTCACCGTATTCTAAACCAATAACTAATTATTTCGTGCAGTTTACGCTTATGTTGCAATTTCGTTCTCACCCTAATCATAATACTTCAGAGAAGTATATACACCTTAACTTATAATTATTTATCTGAAAAAAGATAATGTAAAACCAACACAAGACACATTTTATGAATCAACAAAAATTCCAAATTAAAAGAATTGAAATTTCTAAGTTATTTTCTGAATTTGAAACAAACTCTGTTATCTATCTACAACTAGAAGATCCAATATCTGTTGTGGCATACAAGTTAAACAACATATATTCTACTGTCGTCGTATCAAAAATCTAACAACTGCTAAAGGGGTACTATGTTCCCTTTAAAGATGGAAAATAAATTAGTGAAACAATTATTCTATTTTCTCTTCCTCCTATCAAGTGCAGGGTTCCTCATATCATTTTTTGGAAGGGCAGATCCGTGTGGCATTCCATACGGCATTGGAGAAAGAGCCTGAGCAGATGATACTGTCGCCGGAACATTTGCAGCTGGTATTGGTGGCAGAGTAGCTGCCGGCGGTTGAGGCTGTGATGGAGTTGAGGCGACCGCAGGAGGTGCGGGCGTGACACTAGATTCAGGGAGTGATCTTGGTAAAATGTGTTTGAGCCTATTGTTCCGATAATTCTTCCAGAAGTAAAATTGTTGTCTATGTGCAAGTTCCTAAAGGAACAATGACAAAAAATGTTATAAGAACAATCCATTAAAGTGAAAGAAAACATATTCTATATTTCTACTGAGAAAACTTGGGCAACATGTATATTAGTAGTTGTTTTCAAATTTAACTAATTGAAGATTCTATAATCCTAGCGAGATAACTTCAAGGGCATTCATATTAGCTATTTTCAGTTTTAACCCCCCGTTAAAACTTCTAGAATACATCAATAATAATGAGATCATGTGATAGTGCATCAAGATTAAAAAGGTAAAACAGGTCTGACATAGATCATAACTTAAAGATGAAAATCTACAAATTCTTAACCTTATAGCCTAAGTAAATAGATCTCAGCAGAAATGGATACAACCACGTGCATCTTTAACAGAAGAAAAATATATTCTTTTTAATATTAAGAATAGACTTGTTACTAAATACCTTGTTGCCAGGATGTGCCATTGCATTTCGAAAATTAGCATTCTGAAGAAGCTCTAGGAAGAAAAGGCAATGAGGATACCTAACATTCAGAAACCAGATCAGCAAAACAATCCCTTCAATATTGTAAATTATATATCACTAAAACAACATAAGTCATGAAATAAATAAAGGAACCCCGGACTCTAAGTCTTGAGGCCATATAGTTAAGAAAGGATCAATACAAGTAAAAGGTGGTTTAAGGACCAATACGTGTTTGTGCTTCAGTGAGACAATTTCATAATAGTGCTTACATAATAAATTTGGTGTATTCAGGACGTTGCCAGTACTGAAGATACTTCAAGTATCCAATGAATGCTTCATCTTCAAAATACCGATTCTGAGCCAAATCTGTGAAATGATGGATTAAAAATCAAACACCAAGAGGAAAAAATTCTCAATCTCATCAAAACAATTACCTTCTGAATCTGAGGACTAAAAATCATAAGTAACATATTTTACAATATACACCTCTTTATTACAAATTATTTTCATTTTTCAGTAAAAGCCTCCTATCCTCCTTTCACACTTGAATGGACTTCTTTCGGGATCAATCATAACAACATATATCTTTAGTAATCTTCGGTAATCAGATTTGCTGAGGACTATTCCTATAGACAGTTATCCTTGATTATATCTTAAGGCAGTTCATAATATGTTTTATTCTTTATACTAATTATCTGTGGAGGTTAATCAATGACTGAGAAATCACCCATTTGTTCTTTTACTTGCGCAGCAAATGTTGGGGGGGGAATAAATCATTCCTACACCAACAAATGCAGAAACTTAAACTTGCACCAATGGGAAAAACAAGTGAAATAGAACTTAAACAACCCAAAGACCATTAGAAGGAGGGAGTGAACGTAAAAAGGTTGAAGTATGTTATCCTAATAGCCTAAGAACACAACACAAAGAACTAAGAACCAGATCATACACACCCCAGAACCAAAGGAATCAGAATACTTTCATTAGTCAGAAAAATGTCATAACCTGAATACAAGTTGGGTATATTAACACCTATTCTCTATTTATTTATATTATACAACAAAGTATCACTAGACCAGTTCACACATATCCCTTCTGAAAAATGCAAGAGCATAAACATCCAGAATGCACAAACACCTATCAAGAGGTGCATTTACTATAAATTCATCATTCAAACTTTATTCCAAGGCATTTACATAAAAGCCAACTCTCTAATACCAGTAAAATTTCCATGCTCAAGGGTAAGTATATTCATTTGCTCCCAATTATGTGCTATGAGGATTAGTAAGGCAACAGACAAATTACAAAGACACTTCTAGCTTAATAATCATTAAGACCCAAAGCATTTAAAGAGGCAGAAAGGGAGATAAAAAAAATTAACATACAGTGAATGTAGGTGGGATTAGCAAGGCATTGAACAAATTCGAGCTCAAGCAAAAATCTCTGGCGACCATCATCTGGATCTTTGTACGTATTCTTTGGCCTGAACACAACACAATAACCACCATTCTTAGTGATTTGAGTAAAACCCAGAAATCCACGGAACCCAAAGTTGCAAACTTTATGCAAAATATCAATTATTTTTCATGATCTCAACCAAAAGAAGCCAGATCATCCATTCATTCACGACCCTTTATTTAATAGGAAAAATGGGACTAAAAAAATCAAAAATTACGAGTATAATTAAAAAAGTGAAGGCAAGAGAAGTAGAAAGGAAGGGATATGAAACTTACGATGAGGGAGAAGAATGAGTGGGAGTATCGATTTCCATTTTAGAGGCCATGGATGTCCACAACTGAAGAGAGTGGTATACACAAACTTTTTCGCCCTCAACTATCTCCACCGCCGACGGAGACGAAGTCGAAGACTAGAAGAGTAGAACAGCCTTTCCAGGTTAAATCAAAAAACAGAACAGCCTTTCCAGGTTATACTCCAAACGGCACCCTTTTCATCGTTTAGGTTGACAAGATCATAAATTATTTATGTCCCAATACCTTTCTTTTAAAAAAAAATTTGGCAAGCCTATTACTCGGTTTAATCTAGGAGTGTTCATGGGACGGGACAGGATCGGGACACCCCCGTCCCGAAAAAGGCTTGGGACGGAGTTTTCGTCCCGTGTCCCGTCCCATCCCAAACTTTGTCTCATCCCGATCGGGACGGGACGAAATCGGGATGGGACGGGAAAATTCCCGAATTTTTTTCGAATTGTTTTTAATAAAATTATTTACTTGGAAAAGAAAATTATGACACTTTGTGTTAGTAAAAAATAAATAAATTAGTTCAATATTACTTTTATAATACATTTTATACAATATAATAAGGTAAAATTTTATTATGCTCGCATTTTCCCTAAAAAAATGTCATGTACACCCATACATGGTATATATAACACATGCATTTTTCTAAAAAAATTATATAAATACACATATATTTGTATTCGGGACGGGACAGGATTGGGACGACCTCGTCCCGTGTCCCGTCCCGAAGAGAAATTTTGTCCCGTCCCGAAAATTTTCGGGACGAAAATTTCCCGTCCCAAAATGCCTTGAGACGGGATGGGACGGGAAAATTTGAACACTCCTAGTTTAATCTATTCTTTTTTTATCTATCTATTACTCCCTCTTTTCCTAAATATAAGATCTAATTGACTTTTCTTTAAGATGTGAAGGTTACAAAATATGTTATTAAATTATGACATATTTGATATATTTTTAAATTAGTCATTAGTTCATAGGATAAATAAACGAGTTTAAGGGGAAAATTAGGTAAATCAATTTATAATTAACTTATATTTTTTTTAGGATTTTTCAAAAAAGTAAACTAGGGCTTATATTTAGGACCGGATGAAGTATCTTCTATATCTATATATTACTCTTAGCCTTAAAAACATTTCAAATATAACGCATCTTTGTTTAGGAATGAAAACGTGGTTTGCTGATCTATTTTATTTTGTTGTCTATTGATCCTAACAATGCTTCCATGGCAAAATTGGTCTATAATGAAAACTTTCGCTCGCAAATGTGACCTTTAGCGGTTTAGTCCTTCTTAATTAGTATTTCTAATCATATTATTACTTAATCTTTGAAAAAGTCATGTAAAATTGAAAACATAGTCATTTTTTGTGAATAAGATATCAAAATACCACTAATTTTATGTGAGATCTAATGGTAAAGTTAAAAAAAATTGTGACCAAAAAAATAATTATTTTGAGTGAAATGGAGGAGAGGGCAAGAGGCACTTCCCCCATTATGTCCCCATAGTTTTCTTGAATGTTATTGCTTGTAACATGATTTTTTTCTTTTTTTGTCAAATTAAAGGTCAACTAAATTTAAAAATTCAGAATTTTTGGATAAATTCAGCTAACCTCCTTTCGAGCAATTTAATATCAAGCAACCACAATAAAATTATGAAAGATCACTGCATTTTTTTAGAGGGAAATGAAAATACGATCTTGAGGATTAAATGACTTAAGGTACATTGTGTAATTTACAAGATTAAAATAAAAAAGGTGAGAGACAAAGTCGCTTCAAGTCATAGTTCAAGGGCTGAGTCGTAATTGAATTAATAATTGGGTGAATTATCCTTTTAATTAATGTAATCATTTTTTATCAAATAATTAACGTAATCATTTAACTTCTTTAATCCCTTTGATTAATTCAATTAATACTTATATCAAATATATACTACAAGTGTTGTAAGATTTAAGAGAGCTGTACGAAAAACAAATGTAAGGCCTTGCCACGAAAAAACTTGTTCTTGGGAGTTGGGACACCATTCAAGTATCATCATCAATCATCAACATATATTAGAAAAGTGATCCACCCAAAAGCACTGTTCATAGCACTGTTCATGAACAGTGTTATGTGAGTGCATGAACAGTGTTTTGGGTGGAATATAATAATATTTTTTTAAAAAAAAAATTTTTGAACAGTGTTATGTGAGTGCATGAACAGTGTTTTGGGTGGAATATAATAATATTTTTTTAAAAAAAAAATTTTAAAAAAAAATTTTAAAAAAAATTGTCATATATTTTTTTAGTGCAAATTTGTTAAAAAAGAAAGTAAAACAAAGTTAAGAGAAAATTTGTCATATATTTTTTTAGTGCAAATTTGTTAAAATAAAAAGTTAAAAAAAAAATTGTTCATGAGTAAATTATTTAATATTTATATTTATTATTATATTTTTTATTTATTATTATTATTTATATTTATTATTTCACAATTTTTTAATTATTTAATTATTAATTATTTAATATATTTATTATATTATTATATTTATTATTGATTTTTTTATTTATATTTAATTATTGATTATTTATATTGATTATTATATTTATTATTTATTATTTATTTATTTGACCCACGTATTATTTACTTTCTTGGGCGAATTTATTTGAGTCACATATTTTTTTTTTTGTGGATTTGCCTTAAAGATTTATATCTTTAGTGTCACCATTATGATTATCTTTTTGGCCTAATATATATCTACAAATATTTTATTGTGTCTTTTTGGCCTAATAAATTTTTTTTTAAGGTAAAAAAAAAGTTAAAAGAAAATTTGTCATATATTTTTTAGTGTAAATTTCTTAAAATAAAAAGTTAAAAAAAAATTTTGTTCATGAGTGAATTATTTAATTTTGTCATATATTTATATTTAATTATTTAATATTATATTTATTATTTATTATTTATTTATTTTTAATTATTTATATTTATTATTGAATTATTTGTCATATATTTTTTTAGTGCAAATTTGTTAAAAAAAAGTTAAAAAATTTGTTCATGAGCAAATTTTTAGTGCAGTGATTGACATTCTCTATTACTATTGTATGTAATTGCTTTCTTGTGCGAATTTATTTGGGCTACATATTCTTTACTTTCTTGGGCTAATTTATTTGGGTCTATAATATATTATTATTATTGTTTTAAAAAAAATAACTATTATATGATTTTTTACACCCGATATTTTGCACTAAAGAAATTTGTCATATATTTTTTTAGTGCAAATTTGTTAAATAAAAATTGAAAAAATTGTTCATGAGCAAATTTTTTTTTTTAGGTTAAGACATTAACCTTAACCTTAGACTGATCCAAATATCAGGTGAACAAATTTTTTAACCCTTTTTTAACATTTTTTTTAACAAATTTGCACTAAAAAAAATATAATACAATTTTTAAAAATTTTCATGAGCAAAGTTTTTTTTTAATATAATATATTAAAGATATATTGATTGGTCATATATCTTTATCTTCTATCCACTATTCGCATGAATGGATTTCATGGTTTTTTCACCCGATATTTTAGCTAAAAAACATTGTCATATATTTTTGGAGTGCAAATTTGTTAAAAAAGAAGGTAAAAAAAAGTTAAAATAAAACTTTGTCATATATTTTTAGTGCAAATTTGTTAAAATAAAAGGTTAAAAAAATATAAAAAATTGTTCATGAGTAAATTATTTAATATTTATATTTATTATTATATTTATTATTATTATTATTATTATTATTATTATTTATTATTTGGCAATTTTTTAATTATTTAATTATTAATTATTTAATATATTTATTATATTATTATATTTATTATTTATTTTTTTATAATATTATTTTTTTTAAAAAAAATATTTTTTAAAATTTACTTTTTTAAAAAAAATTATTATTTTTTAATTTTTTTTTAAAATTGGTGGAATATAATAATATTATTTTTTTTAAAATTTTGTTTTTTATTTTTTTTAAAAAAAATATTATTATTTGTTTTTAAAAAAAAAGAAATTAGTTGTTATATCATTTTTTTCACCAGACTCCGTTCCTAAATATAAGACCTAGATAACTTTTTTTTGGAAAGATTAAGGTTGCGAAATAGGTTATTAAATGATGACATATTTGATATCTTTTTAGATTATCCATTAGCGTATAGGTAAAATAAACTAGTTTAAGAGAAAAAATTATGTAAATCAATTTATATTTAACTTATTTTTTGCTTTTTTTATGATTTTTCAAAAAAGTTATCTAGGTCCTATATTTAGGAACGGAGGGAGTATTTTTTTAGGGGCAATGACCCTATTTTATACCCAAAGTAACCACCCTGGACCACCCACCACCATAAACTAACAGGTGGTACAATATTACACCCAAAGTAACCAAAGTGGTCCAAAAATACCCTCAACCGACGGTCTTCAACGTTTGACCGTTAGTTGGATGATTTGGCGCCCACGTGTTATATTTTTTCCACGTGGCACCTGTGCAAATGCCACCTGGATAATGACCCTATTTTATACCCAAAGTAACCACCCTGGACCACCCACCACCATAAACTAACAGGTGGTACAATATTACACCCAAAGTAACCAAAGTGGTTCAAAATACCCTCAACCGACGGTCTTCAACGTTTGACCGTTAGTTGGATGATTTGGCGCCCACGTGTTATATTTTTTTCCACATGGCACCTGTGCAAATGCCACCTGGATGCCCACGTGTTATATTTCAAGCCAGGGCAGAGACACATATATGACAAGCTTTTTGTTTAATTTTTTTTAAGCCTAGGGCATCGACAGCGATTAGGGCAGCGATTTAGAGAGGAGAGAGTGCGAAATCCTTTGTTCATTTTGCGAAATCCAAGTGCGAATTCGAAGTGGGATGCATGTGTATTGAAAGAAGTGAAGAGATTCGTCCTCCAAGCTGAGCGTTGTCAGATTCCCCATTGTCTAGCTCGAGCCTTTAGATAAGGTAAGGAATCTTTTGATTTTTCAAATGTCACATTTGGGATTGTTTAAGGGCTGATCTGTCATGTTCCCACGTACCGTCGGTTGAGAGTATTTTTGGACCACTTTGGTTACTTTGGATGTAATATTGTACCACCTGTTAGTTTATGGTGGTGGGTGGTCCAGGGTGGTTACTTTAGGTTTAAAATAGGGCCATTGCCCATCCAGGTGGCATTTGCACAGGTGCCACGTGGAAAAAATATAACACGTGGGCGCCAAATCATCCAACTAACGGTCAAACGTTGAAGACCGTCAGTTGAGGGTATTTTTGGACCACTTTGGTTACTTTGGGTGTAATATTGTACCACCTGTTAGTTTATAGTGGTGGGTGGTCCAGGGTGATTACTTTGGGTATAAAATAGGGCCATTGCCCATTTTTTAGTGCAAATTTGTTAAAAAAAATAGAAAAATTTGTTCATGAACAAATTTTTAGTGCAGTAATTGACATTCTCTATTATTATTGTATGTGATTGCTTTCTTGTGCGGATTTATATGGGCTACCTGAATTTGTTCATGAGCAAATTTTTTTTTAATATAATATATTAAAGATATATTGATTGGTCATATATCTTTAATTAAATATTTTTTTTTCAAATTTTTTTTAACAGTGATTAAATATTTTTTTAAAATTTTTTTTTATAAAAAAAAATTATTTTTTTTTACCTTTTTTTTCCCCTTTTTTAATTTTTTTTTTACCTTTTTTTTCCTTTTTTACCTTTTAAAATTATATCTTTAGTGTCACCATTATGATGATCTTTTTTACCTAATATATATCTGCAGATGTTTTCTTGTGTCTTTTTATTTGCCTATTTATTTGAGCTACGTATTCTTTACTTTCGTGGGCGAATTTATTTGTGTCACATATTTTTTTTGTATGAATTTGCCTTAAAGATTTATTTCTTTAGTGTCACCATTATGATGATCTTTTTGACCTAATATATATCTGCAAATGTTTTGTTGTGTCTTTTTATTTGCCTATCTTTCCCGTGCAAACTAGAAGTTGTTCCATGTAGATATAGAACACAAAAAGAAGAGTTGTTTCTTCACATAGGGAAAATGTGTTCAGTTAGATTTAATTTCGATTTTCATTACGACTTACAGAAAAATGGTCATTTGGTAATGTAAACTAGAAGTTGTCATTAAAATTTTCTTCCTTCTAAGGTTAAAGTTAGATGATAGTTTTTTTGGTTAATGCTAATTTTTAAGCAAAACCGCGCAGAGCGCGGGAAACCCCCGTGCAACGTACGGGAGATATTTTTTTTACCTTTTTTTTTCTTTTTTACGTTTTTTTTTCAAAAAAAAAATCAGTTATTATATGATTTCTTTCACCCGATATTTTAGTTAAAAAAAATTGTCATATATTTTTTTAGTGTAAATTTGTTAAAAAAAATTAAAAAAAGGTTAATTGGGTCACATTTTTTTTTTGAATTTGCCTTAAAGATTTATATCTTTAGTGTCACCATTATGATGATTTTTTTGACCTATGTAAAAGTGATCCACCAAATCACTGTTTTTTTTAACTTTTTTTTAAATAAAAAAAAATTTGGTTATTATATGATTTTTTTCACCCGATATTTTAGTTAAAAAAATTTGTCATATATTTTTTAGTGAATTTGTTAAAAAAAATGTTAAAAAAGGGTTAAAAAATTTGTTCCCCGTGCAAAGCACGGGAAATACCGCTAGTTGCTTGAATGGAAAGATGTAAGCACATCCAAAAACAACTAAAAAGACAAATTAAAGTATCTAGATATAGTGATATTAAAAGCATATCAATAATTATCATAATGAATAATTGATGAACTCCATAATTTCACACTTTCCATCCCAATTTCCCTTGAATATACATGATTTTTGGTGGTATATAAGTGAGATAGATAATTACACATAGGAAAAAGTTAAAATTGAAAGATAGGCATTTGAGTGAAATTTGGAGTTATATTTATGTAAAAGTGATTTTTGAAACTTATCAACCCTCTTTCTCTTTTGTAGGAAGAGGTGGACAAGTGAAAAAAGCAAAAGAAAACATGGATTCATGAAGAAAAATATAGGACAAGCTAAGCAAGGGACAAAAGAGCAAAAAGGAAAATTTCTCATGGCTGTTTGTTGAGCTTTCGTTGCACAACTAAAGCACGATGAATGATGTTTCTTTCCTGCCTCATATCTGTTCGTTGAGCATTCATCGTGCAACTAACACACGACAAACAAAAAGTGAAACTCTGCGTTTTGAGTAGGTTGAAACAAAAATTTAGATGAAAATAAATGGGGAACTCTAATCAAACAGAGGGAGCCGACTCTTAAGTGTTCTAGGGCACCAAAAACACCTTCCTCTTGGTTCTTTGGCTTGGCATTTGCTTGGGGTTTGAAGATTTGAAGCTTGGGAGTTTGGTGGAGAGCATTAAAGACATTTAAGGCTTCTCCATTTTGGTTTCCTCTTCATTTTCTTCTTCCTATCTTGTGAGCATTTATGTCTCTTTACTAATTTTGGTATTGTAGTTTATATTTGATTATGAGTAGCTAAATCCATTTATCTAGGATTATTTTGAACCCTTGTATGGAGTAACTCTTTAAACTCCTATCCTTTTGTGATTAATGTGTATATATATATATATGTGTGTGTGTTTATTTTACTCTAACTCTAATGTCTCTAAGTAATTGATCACTATTTAGTTGATTTCTTCATTTAACTTATAACTTGAGAGAGCTAGGTTAAGTGTAGAACTTGAGTAAAATAGTGTGAGAACTTGAAGTTTGCATGACAAATGAATGGTTTTGTTAATAAGATAGACATATACTTATTAGCCTCACATAGCCACATTAGAGTTGAAACTTAGAAGTTGAGTTTTATTAATTGTGACAAGAGATTTTTACAAGTATTCTAGAACCCTAGGTTAACACATATATAAACATTAAAGCAATTAGGAGATGAGTTGATTAAAGGTTACAAGATACAATGTGGATAAATAATCCTAGGAGCCAATTAATCCTTGAAGAAAACAAAAATATTTGATATCATTTTACCATTTTAGTTTTAGCAAATAGCTTTTACTTGTTTGACCTTTAAATCATGTTATGGTTAGCTTAACTTAATTTAATCACCAAACCTCTTGTTTGACCGGATTTGTATCTCAATCCTCGTGGGAACGATCTTTCTTATCACTTTATTACTTGGCGCGACCCGTGCACTTGCGGTGCGAACAATAATCTATATAAATTTATAATAATAATTTGGTTGATATGTTAGCTGCCTATAGAAGATATAAATTCGACAATAGAAGAAAACATTTGTCGGGATATGTAGAACTCTTTTTTAGATTTTAAAAGGGGATAATATCCAAATTCTGAGTGATTTATAGCACAAAAGTCTAGTTGATTAATCAAAATATGTGTGCTCTACATATAATATATATGGTGGAATAATTAATTATTCATTATGAAATTAAGAGCAAGAAGATGATGATGGATTATCATGGTGGGGATTGCAAATGCATATCACAAAGCGATTGATGATGCAGCTCAGAAGATTCTTGTTTGAGACGGCCATTCTTTTCAAGTGCTCGGTCATGTCTATCCGAACAAGGTTAAGATAATTACAGTATGACGACGGTGATAATTGACATGTTTGCTTTAACCTACTCCTTCATCTGAGATATCTTTAGTGTGATTATTAGTCTTAGCTTTTACTTTCTGAATGTGGTGAACTTGTTTGTCACGGTTAACTCCGTGACAAATACACGGTTTTAACCGTGATCGACGAGCCATTTCTATATGCATATCAAATATGTGTGTGTGTGCGCGTGTGAAAAAATCTTTTCAATTCTCATTCTATTTCATTTCTTCCTCTTATTTGAATGAAATGAACCCAACTAGTATGGTAAGACTTAAAAGAATTGTGTAAAATTCAAATCTAAGGCCCGACCATGTATAAACTTGTTTTGGAGAGTTGGGACAATCAACTTACCATTCAATTATTGCTTGAATGGGAAGACGTAAGCACATTCATAATCAACCAAAAAGACAAAATATCTAGATATCGTGAGATCAAAAGCAAATCAATCATACAAAAATAATAAGACTTTTGTTGATATGGAAAGCATCTCCCGAAGGTATAAATTCAACTATCAAAGAAAGCATATGATGGGAAGTGCGAAACTGTATATTTTAAGTTTTTAATAAAAGGGATTATATCCAAATTCAAATTGATTTTTTAATACTTTCACCATTTCTAAAAATATGACATATTCAGGGGTTAACATTGTTTCAAAGTACAATAACTCTTTTTAGTTTTTTTCTCTTTCACATATTATTCCTATTAATAAAACATGGTGAGAATAAAGGTAAATGATTAGTGTGTCTTGACAATATCGTGTGGTTTTAACTAATGTAACTATCATAATTAATCTAATTAAATTAAGTAAATAAGTTTAAAGCAAGTGCTAAAATTAGTTGATTAATCAAAATATATGATGAGCTCTACATACATATGATATATGGTGGAATTAATAATTAATCACAATGAAATTAAGTGGAAGAAGAAGATGATGGATTAATTAATAATTATCATGGAAGAGGAGAAGGGGATTGTAAGTGCATGTCACAAAGTAACTGACGCAGCTCAGAAGATTCTTGTTTGAGACGAACATTCTCTTCAACTGCCTTGTCATGGCTATCGGAGACAAGGTTGAGCCTATCAAGGAGTTGCCTATTCTCATTCCTCAGCCAAACAACCTGCGACCACAGCTCATCTAGCTGCCTCTGCTTCCTGGCGCGTGACCTACGCGCCGACTCCCTGTTGGATATCATCCTCCTCTCCCTCCTCTCCTTCGCCTGATCCTCCGCCTCGTCCGACGCCGAATGAGACGACCCCGCCGCTACCGATGCAAAGTCGTGAGGCTGATGAATTTGGTCATCATGGACATGGTGGAGTACAAGGTTGTTATTGTTGTTGTTGTCGTCGCTGAAGAAGAGTGATTGGAGTTGAAATTCCATTAGGGATGTGTTTGAAGGGACCAGAAAATTCATGTTTGGGATGGGGAAGCTAAGGAAAGTGTTTGATTATTCAGAGAGAGAGGGAGAGATTTTTGTTTTGTTTGTGAAGGAGGGAAGAGTGCAGATGGTGGTGGCATTATATAGGAGGGAGTGTAAAGAGGATATTGATGGAAAAAATTGACTCCAATTTAAAAAGTACTATATACAGCAACAACTTTCAATTTAACCAATTTAAAGTTTAAGCCTAGGTGAAGCTGAATTGCCTTATACTAGTTGCGATAACGTGTGATCGAATCCCACGAAACGCTCTCATTGGGAGCGGAGACAACCTTGCCTATGTGGGCAATACTTCTACCCTCGAGTCTAGATTAGTTGGCTGCTAATAGACGCCGTATTATCAGGCGGTGATAAAAAAACAGAGAGAGAGAGCTTTGGTAGGGAGCTCGGGTATACTTATATTTGAACAACCTCCTTTGGAGGTGAGAAGTTTTCTGCAGCAGGATATGATAGAGAGTAGAATGAGTAGTTAGAAGTAAGGTGATGTTTAATTTTTTATCATTATGCAAATATTAACTACTATAACCTTATATGTACCACTGAATTCACTATATCTTGAATATTACATGAGTTATTTTTTTTAAAATTTTTTCTGTTGATTATGTTTACTGAGAGACTTTTTCGAAGTGGTAACCAATATAGCAATATAAAAAAGATTGGTTCCCAACATAAATAATTCAAAGAAGCTAAGTAATTTATGCTTTATTACTATATAAATTAAGTAAATTTTTTTATCCAAAAATTAAGTTTTTTTAATCAATAAAATTAGGAATTAGTTTTTATATTGGGCTAAAGTTCAATTTAGCCAATGAAGTTTTTTAAACAGAGGTACCATCATCAATTGCACCGCTATCCATGCTTTTTTGGTTATCAGTTAACCAATCATACTGAACTAGCAACTGCGTCTGCGTGTATCCTCTGCTTTGTTTTTTTTTTTTTGGGTCAAAGTGTAGATTTGCCACTTTTAACTACATATGGCAAATTTGCTCCAAAAATTTTGACTTAGAAGCGGTGCCTCTGAAAGTTTTAAAATTGTAGTAACAATTTTACCCTAACCTTAATCTTGATTAAAATTGACCATTGGTTGATAAAATATGCTAATTTTGATAAGTCCACGTATCATACACACTTCAATTTTCAAGTTAGATTTATAAAAAGGAAAACATTTAAAAATATGCATAGAAATAAATTCCTCCTTTATGTGAAACTTCATTACTATTTTTCCCTATGCCAGGTAATATTGCTATAATTCCGAAACTTCCAAAACATTACTGATCGAATTCAAAAAGCCTTTGCGGTAATATTGCTCTTGAGTGAAAACTTTTATGATATATTTTTGCCTTAACAAAGATAATATGAATAATATGCAGACTCGCTAACATCAACAAATTTAGTTAACTAAAAGTGAGATTGAACTCGACAAACCTTATAAAATGTACGTAAAATAAATGAGACTGTGAAATAAGTGGAACTATAATTAGCTATTCAGTTTAAAAAAAAAACTACTTCTAATTAGCTATTAGTGTACAGTTTATGGATAATCATATCATTGTGGGGGCAAAATATGCTGACATCAGACACTTAAATTATATACAAGAAGGCAAGTTCTCACACACACGCACGCAATGGGGACTACAAATCTACAATATATACAGGAGGACACTACTTGCGCAAAAGCAAGCCACTAAAATTAACAAATCACTACTCAATGTTTTATATTAATTAAGGATGATGTTGGTACTACTTATTTATTTATGTTTTATTTTTCCACTTACTTTTCCCTCCAGTCCTATACACAAGATATTAAGAGAATTATATGTAAATTAAAAAGCTAATTATAGGTAACAAATGTGTAAAATTATATTTTATATTTAAAAATACATTTATTTATATATAGAGAGAGGATGAGAAGTAAAAAAAAGTGCAAGAAATGATTAATACAATAATCTAATGTATTATTAATATGGATAAAAATAAAAATTATTAAAATCTCATATATTTACCTAATAAATATAATATATTGATAGATAATAAGGACTGATTCCTAAAATTATTGATTCTATTTTCCTAATTTATAAGTTTGAAAAGAAGTTTATATTGGCCTTAAATATATAATATTTCACCCCACTTTGTAAACTTTATTCCAAATAACTTAACTTGGGAGCATATTTTAGCCAACCTAACACGAGTTTACTTCAAATAACTTAACTAATTTTTTAATATTATGATTTTTTATATTAACCATGTTCAACCATGGGAGTATGACATAAGAAAGGGAAAAGGAATCTTGTTAATTTTTATGTGACGGTGAAATAGGAAGAAAGGTTAAACTTGATGACTCATTAGTCATTAGTCATTACCCACTTCTATTGGCACATCCAACTCTTCTATAATTCATATGCATGAATACATATTTTATGTGTGCAATATATATTACGTACTGATCAAAATCATTCATAATCATCCACTTGTTTTTTTCAGTGTATGGTTAATCAGGGGATAAGATTTACTGTGTTTTTCCACATCATATCAAAGTTATATATATACTCCCTATAATTCTAATTGTAAGACCACTTTAATTTTTTTTTTTTGAGAAATTAAAGATGCAAAAGTAATCAGTTTAAATTGCTTATAGCTAATTTTTTTTTCAAAAAGAAATTAATTCTACTTATAAACTAGGCCAACTTATCATCTAATTATATGTAACACACATGATTTAAGGATCTAATTTATTTCCTTAACTTTCACAAAAAAAAAGTTAGAGATTTTATAGACCCGAGGGAATGTATATTATTGTCAATATATTTTATTTCAAAAGCCTTTTTAAAAAATCACTATACTTAAATATAGACAGTATGTTCTTGAATTGTTCATCCTTGAAATTAGTGAATGTTGTATTTATTGATGCTGTATATCAAATGTAATTTTTAAATTTAATTCAGGTATTACATTAATTAATAATTAGAAAATGAGATAGCACACTTATTATATTAATTTATTTAATTAATTATTAAGGGTGAATAGGAATACGTACATTTTCTCCTATAAAAGAATAACTAATTACTTACCTAATAGTGAAAAAAGTAGATAACTTGAAATGAAATGGAAGTTTCGATCAAAACAAAAAAAGAATTGAAATGGAAGTGGTGGGTTAGTTATAATGGCACTGATTGTAATAAAATTATGTGGATAAATGATGTGTGTTTAACTAGTATTAGTTGGTTTAATTGATGAGATACGAATTTTCGTAAAACAAATCAAATTTGGGTGTAAGGCCCGGGGGGACCACATATTATTTTCTCTTCCATCAAATTTCAATGCATCAAGTTTTCACTATGATTTGGCTCCATTACATTATGAATTGTGTTTGTGGGAAAGAAGATTGCCAAGTTTTCATAAATAAAAAAAAATCAGACTGCTAAGTTATTACGAATTAACTTATAATAGTACCCATTTTTTTTTAAATAATCGTTCGATGAGAGTTTAATGTTAAACCTGAGTATATAGTAAACTTAATTTTAAATAAGATTACTCTTTAGTTACTCTTTTTTTTTTTTCACAACAACTTTAGTTACTCCCACAGTTTGAAAGGGATTATCTTCCTCTCTTTTTCAAATTAAAAATTCATCATGAAATTTGAGGAAAATTCATGACAGTTTTATAGTGAGAATAAAAGACTTAATAAGTTTTTACACATAACAACGTCTTAGTATAGTGCAAATTTTGAAATTAAAGGATACCCATTCTGTATATTAGGCACTTCTCTCCGTTAAAATTTTGTGGGAATTAATTAGGGTCTATGAAATATATTTACGTAATACTCCCTCTGTTCCTAAATATAAGATCAGTTTAGTAAATTTGGAGAGATTAAGGAAGACATTCCAATGATTTAGGATTACATGAAATTTCCAAAAACTCCTCACCTAAGTTTTAAAAATACCCTCTCACCTTCTTCAAACCACTATTTTTTGGTGAAGGGAGTATATATAGGGGTAATTGGGGGAAAACTTGAGTCAAATTAGAAAGTGATATCATATTCAGGAACAAGTTCTCCTTCCTAAAGTGATCTTATATTTAGGAAAGGAGGGAGTATTAAAAAGGTTTCACTAAATGCCCAAATTAAAAGAGGGTTTTAAAGAACCTTTTTCTATTATTTTCCATACTCAATGACAATTTTACCCTTTAGGCCTTCGCCACAACCTTTGAGGTGTGAATAACAACTTTCTAATAATCATTATTAACAAGTGTTTGGGTACTGTTCACAAGGTGCTGAATTTTAATTACAAACAATCTTTTAAATAATCTTGTATAACAAGCTTATGACCATGTGTAACAATTCTCCAGCACCGTTAACAAGTCTTTTAATTTCTTTAAGGAGAGCAAATCTGTAATTATTTGGGTTTATAAAATAATAGAAAAAGGTCTCTTTACTTTGATTTGGGTATTTGAGACTTTTTTAATATTATGTCCATTCCATAGGACTCCAAATTAATTCTCATAATATTTCTAAAGAGGGGCTTTCCCATTTACCTTTTCTTGCTATGATTCTCCAAATATAATGGTTAAAAGTATCAGTGGAAATTTGGGGGTGACATGATGTTGAATTTGGCGAGGGCAAGAATAATAATTAGGGTTGATGACTCACTTGTTGGCAATTATAAATGGGCCACTCACATATCACGATTATTAGAGTGGATAACTTTGAATTTGGACTAGTATGAAAAAAAATAAAATAATATAAAGAGTGGATAACAAAGAATGAAGACTCTAGGACGAGGTGTAATATGATTCTTTTCCACATGTTAGATGTGTAACATGATTCTTTCATCAAGATTATCACGTATGAAAAAAAATGTACTCCTAAATTGAATTAGGTTAACGCAATTTGTGGGAATGTAGACTAACAATGAAGAAACTTCATTACCTTCAAACAATTATCACGATTGCATGTTTAGTGTTCAAACTAATAGCACCACACTCTAGTTATCAAAAATAGGAAAACCGAGACTACACTCTTAAAACTTTTCCATGTGAGCGTATATGATGCGAGTATGTGAGAACACGATTAGTTTAAATTTCAATAAATGTTAAAGTGAAAAATTAATAGTGATGGCGACTAAAATGCTTTACAGGCTAAATACAAACTACTCTTATACATTTGATTTAGCCCCATTCATAGCTATATCGATAAATAAGTAAATGTTATGCCAATATAGGTTATTCTAGTTAATTGGTAGGTTGACTTTTTTTTATTATAAGGTTGTGAATTCAATTAATATTACTATAAAGATGGTCAATTTTTAAAAACCTTTGTAACGTTATTTTAGTTATAGAGCCACCCTACCGTTGTGACTAGCCTTAAACTTCTATTTATATATAAAAAATAAATGTTATATATAATAGGTAGTACGTGCCATTATTATACATAAGTTTGAGCCATTATTATACATAAGTTTGATTGCATCCAATGTACACTAGCTAGTCACATGGCAGTTTAGTGTTCTCACAACTATAAGCACTACAATAAATTATGTATTATTATTATTACTACATTAATGGGTTGCTTGAAAACGTATACGTTGGTACTTTCTTATTTTCATTTCGATTAACATCTATTTATTGCTGTGGATGTATATGTTGTATTCCCTCCGGTCCTATTTATAAGTCGCTAACCGCTCAAATTGTACATACCAAGGAATGGAGGTTAATGGAAGTTGAGTCATTAAATTGGTCTTATTTTTTTAGTCTTTTCCATTTTTGCCCCTCTTACTTTTATTACTATGGCCCACTACCTCTTTCATCTTTATAAGCATACATGTGCATTTTTCATCTTCTCTCTCTTTTCATTTTCCAATGTTCATTTTCCAATGCTAAGGGTATATTGGGAAAATTTTAATAAATGAGTTAGTTAATGTTAGTTGGTGACTTATATTAAGGACCAAAATTTAGTGGCGGTTAGCGACTTATAAATGAGTACTCCTATTACCGGTTACCAGAGTGTCTTGGCTTATTCAACATTTTCGATATATCAAACATACACTAATGTTTTCTCGACCAAAAATAAACATACACTAGTGTTTCCAAAAAAGCAAGGAAAAAACAACGTGACTCTTAATTATTTTAAAGGCTAAAATATACTTTTATTCCCTTATGTTTGTATCAAGTTTTAATTTAGTCTTTTATATTTGAAAAGTACACTTTTAGTTATGTTTGCATCAAGTTTCATTTTAATCCTTTATATTTGGAAAGTACAGTTTTAGTCACTTATATTTGCATTAAGTTTCAATTAAGTCTTAAAATTGTACTTTTCAAATATAAAGGACTAAATTGAAACTTGATGCAAACATAAGGAACTAAAAGTGTATTTTCCAAATGACTAAATTGAAACTTGATGCAAACATAAAAGACCAAAAGTATACTTTACCTTTATTTTAAATTCAAGAATTGGCAACCCCAAATGACGATGAGTGCTCAAGCTTCTTCTGATTTCGAACAAAGAACGCAAATGACAAAACTTAAATGTATTAGATCTAACATTCCAATTAAATCTTAGCAGATGATTCTTTACAGATTTCATATGAATAAATTTTCCAAATTCTATTAATCTATATTTGACGACATAAAATTGGAGAATTATATATTGGAATTAATAAACATTAACAAATGGATCTAAGTTTCTTGGAAAAACCTTTAATTGTCACAAAAATGTTTCAATCTTTTTTTGAACTACACTTGTTAAGGTGTACTTTTTTGATACATAAATTTTAGGAAGGGGTTTAGGCTCAACCCAATCCAAGGGCACCTAACTCATGATCCACTGGGGCCTGTCCCTATGGGCTCTGGAGCATGACCAGCAAGCCCTTTATGTCTGTTGTTAAGGTGTACTTTTACTCAGGCATTTTTGTTATATTATTTGCATTGAAAGTCGTGTTTTTTTTGCTCAGAGCATTGAAAGTCCACTACTACAGAATAACCCCTTTACATGCGCTCATTTTGGCCTTTACATGCGCTTAAAAAGCGCTGGCAATGTCGTCGCCGGGAAAGCTTTTACACGCGCTTTAAAAGCGCATGTATAGAACACCCTATACATGCGCTTTATTTAACGAAAGCGCTTGTATAAATACACATATACATACGCTTTATTAAGAAAAGCGCATGTATAGGTGTATATTTACATGCTCGCTTACCAAAAAAACGCATGTAAATACTATTTTTTATTTTTTAATAATTAACAATTCTCCCACTATTTAGGGGTAATACATCAATCAACATGTAATCCACCAAAAGTAATGTATTCTCAACATCCACATAAAACATTATAATAGTATCAAAATAATAATAATGTCCATTTTCTCTATACATCAAATTTGAAAGCAGTAAAAAAAAGAGATCGGAAAGATTGTCTAATTGAAGATCTCTGACAAACATTCCATCTTCCCATTCCGAGAAAAGCAGTAAAAATTATCTAATTGAACATGTCCATCGAGGACTACTATTGGAGATTATATGCTTACAAAAGGCAGCTTAAGGAAAAGCTGTTATTCCTAAATTTCTTGCAACAATTGAATGATCTCTAGTTCTGTAAAATCCCTTGATTTGGACAAATAGTCTAACACTGTCAGAGTTTCAACTAAATCAAGAGAGGTGGCAAGAGTTTATTTGAATCTGAATACAGTAGCTCACGAGAAACAAGGGTATTGTGCACAGACAATTGGCTTGTATTTTCTAATGCGGCAGTGTGAAGAAATAAACCAACCTCTCATCAGCCCAGTAGGAAGAACGGTCAAGGGAAGGGAGGACTGGTGTTGCCTTCAAAATCTTAGCAATAGCAACCATGTCGCATATCTACAATCCAGAAGTTTTGAGACATTAATTATGCTTGCTAGATAACTTTTTTTGATAAACCATAAGCAAATAAGATAGTCATACCCCAAACCTCATCTGATTCAGGCCACCATTAGCATTTGTAAGAATGTAACCATTTGCATCTAGTTCTGTGAAAAGAAGTAGCAAGTCAGAGACAATAAAACTAAACAACATAATACACTAAGTGGATAGGTAAGAGAGGTATACATGATAACAAACAGTCATACTTTTATGATTTTTTGACTGGTCAACGCATTGAGTGTAATTCTCATAGCTGTGTACAGACCAGACGCCTGCTTCCTGAATAAAAAGCAGAGTTTATGCATACAAAAGAAAATAAATCTTTCGTAGATATTAAATAAAAAAATGATTCATCTAAGTTATTTTATTTAAGAAGTAAAGAACTAAGTAAATATTAGTAATACACCTGACAGCTTAGAGCAAGACTTACTTCAGCCATGGCAGTCTAGCTGCCAATTACTCCTGTATTTAACATCTTCAGCGTTCGCTCAGCATCAACTCCTTCCAACCTATATGCATAATCATGGGTCCTTTGCTGCATCAGATCAAGATTTCCGATGGAATCAGATAGATCCAGATAAAATGCAGAAATTACTTGTGAATTCAGTAAGGTAAACAAATTAAAAACGCAAACAACCGTATTTTCAAATGAGAATTGACACAAACTGACATGCAATATAACCATCAATCAGACCATGGCCTACCCATCCAAATGTTGAGCTGTTTACAAATATAGTGCAATAGTATCTATTACCAGTAAAAAGCACTAAATCAAAATAAAAGGGAAATAAAAATATAAATTACAGTTCTCATTTCAATGCATGATTGACTTCAAACCATAACAAAAATTACCAATACCATATTAATAGTCTCCCACTTCTATTAACAAAACGTGACCATGATCACTCCCAATTCTTAAAACTCAATAAGATTTTAATAACTCTATAACATAGACACGTGGTTGTCCATCTATATATTAAGTTATATATTCTGACATAGCAACAGCCAAGCTATCATAACAGAAAAGATATTAACTCCTCTCCCCTGCCAAAGAGTAGAGAGGAAGCATCACTGACAAAGACCAAAAAGATGAAGAACTGAAGCCTGATGTTCTAGATCAGAATAAACCAAACAAAAATAAAAAATTCATTATATATTAAAACATTCAATTATAAGGAAAAACACATTAAACCCGTCACCACCTCCAAAAATTGAAACTTCCACATGTCTTTAAAGAAATAAGAACATAGATGTTTGCTAACCTGATTGGACTCAGCTCTTTCAATGGCAGATCCAAGCCAGCCAGTGGCACAAATCTTGAAAACACCCAAAACTTTCAACAATTACACATGCCCAATGACCAAATTTGAACTTCAAAAATCACCAAGATCAATTAGATTTATATGCAAGCATAAGAGCATCATCAATAGTTCCTTTATTATCTTCATTTCACTTTAACGAAAACAACTTCGGAAATCAACTAAGCAAGAGAAAAACTCCAAATCAAACAAAATCATGAAACAATCTTAATAACAGACCAAATAAGTAAGACATACCCATGCTTCATCCTTCACCCATTAGAAATCAATCAATTAGTGAATACAAAAGCACAACCTCTCTGGAATTCAACAACATAACAAACACCTTTTTAAACATCTTTTAAAATAATATATGTGTGAAGCAAAAAGGATATTTCACTTCCAAGCTCATAGATATTTAAACTTTATATTCTAGTCACTCTTACTCATATCATTTAACAACAACTAGCATGATTTAAATAAGAAATTATCACTTAAGTTCAGCCATGACTATCGATCATTTAAATAAATGCATTAACATTCATGTTATATATACACACATTCCAGCCACAAATCAAATCAAAGGATACATGAAATTCTTATGAATCCCTAGCTCAATCAAGACTCTTTTAAATAATTAAGATCAAAATTTGAAGCCTACATTGTATCTTGAAAAATTATGGGACCCAGTTCCATTTAACCTACTTAAGTCACATATACACATATACACAAAAATCAGCAACGCAATTTCTGAAATCCTAACTTCAACAACCTCAGATTTAGAGCCTAAATCCTTAAAGAAAATCAACAAATTTAACAACCCCAGTTCGGCCCTTTCTCAAACTCACCCGAAATCGTATAAAAGGAAATAGAAATGGAAAGATTTGATCTACCTGAGCTCAATGTCGCCAGATCCCGCCAAGTTTCGCCGTGACTCGCCGGAAATCGTCACCATAGAGGGTAGGCCGAAGATGAATCAAGAGAGACAAGGAAAATATAAGAAATAAAAAAAAAGGAAATTTAACTCGAAAAATGCAGTAAAGGCCGAAGCTTTTACCAATTCTCGCCGTCATCCACCATGGGCTCGCCGGAAAACAAAAGAAAACTCAGAAACCCGACGGAAGTGAGAGGAAAACGAAGGGGACCGAAGTACACAGAGAAGATTTGAACCTGCTCAAGCTAGGATGGAGGATAACGAGGAGAAGAAGCTTGGGAGGAAGCTCAACCGTCGCCGGTGGCCGGCAAACACGCATGACGGAGAGGAGGGCGAAGGGATAGGGGTTTAGGAAAGGAGGGAGCCGACGGTTTGAGTTGAGAAGGGAGGCTAGGGTTCTGATATATACACATTGATTGGGGTTACCTTTATTCTTTTAATTAAAAAAAAACCTATGCATGCGTTTTAAACGCATGTAAATATTTCTCTTTACATGCGCTTACGAAACGCATGTATAGGCTTCTCTTTACATGCGCTTCCAAGTAAAACGCATGTATAGATTTTCTCTTTACATGCGCTTTATATAAAGCGCATGTATAGGTCTTCTCTTTACATGCGCTTTTACGTAAAACGCATGTATAGTATATCAATACCTGCGTTTTCCTTGAGCGCATGTAAAGGTGCGCTGGTATAGGGAAAATCTGTAGTAGTGGTCGTCTTTTTTTTGGTCAGAGCATTGAAAGTCGTCTTAAAGAGCAATATAATGGTGCCCAAGGGGGCGTAGACCAAGCAGTACACCCACCAAGTCATGAGTTCGAACCCTTGGGAAGTCGTTACCCCCAAAATGGGGAAACCCAGCGGCGACTTCGGATTAGTCGGTTCCTCGAAGGAGGCCGGACACCGAAGGTTCTACGAAAAAAAAGAGCAATATAATGGTATAAGTATTAAAGGAACATAACAAAGTGAAGTGTCATCTATAGACGATCAACAGTTCATGACTCTACCCTTAGTATTAATTTTTTCTCTTATCCTTTAATATAACCACAATTTGAATTCGTTGTGTGTGTGTGTAGTCGAATATTAATTTGAACTTGTGATATGTTTCATATATAACATTTTGAATTCAATCCTGATTTAATTATTTTCCTGTATTACATTGCGAAATACATGTGTTTTGCCATGGGATATTCTCTAGAGGGAAAGAACCTGGAGAAAGTTACCAAATGCTTCGTATAGTCTTTGTCATTTATTCTCTTGCTCCAAAAAAAATCGATCAACTGCCTACAATAAATTCTGATAAAATAAATCGATCCTTCGCTTGCTTTTATTGTTCATTGTTAAATTCGGATGATAATGTTGCTCTTTAACAAAAATTTCTTGCACAAAAATGATACACAAAAATTTACAACCATATGCATGCCCACATTAAAACATATATGATGTACGATCTAACTTGACATTTGTTTGACAACACCATTGGAATTGATTGACATTACTTGAAATATAAAACTTTAATAGAAACATTGACCGAAAAAAAACTTCTGGATACTTTATTTTAAACTCTACTATTGAAATTTGGATATACTCACGTATATTGGAAAAAAACATAAACATAAAATTCTCCACATATGTCTTAAATTATGGTTATAAAATTTCATAAGAACATTTTGATATTTTAGTTAAAATATTTAATATTACTTTAATCCTTTGAGGGTTTAGTGAAATTTCAAATTTATTAATTAATGAGGTTAAGTTAATTAATGAGGAATTTTAGGTTAGTTCCACAGCGATTTTTTATAAAAAAAAAAAGGAATTGCGTCATGGAAGGAGCTTATGGTTATCATTTTCAAGGGAAGAATGATTAGTGTCATAATGACCTTTTTAAGTCCCCACTTGCCCTTACAAAAGCATAAAGCTGTGAAAATTAAAAAACTATTTAGGTTGTTGGTCAAAAGAGAAGAAAAAAGAAAGACGGATTTAATTACTTTCATTTTCAAAAGAAAAGTTATCATCCTCTATTCCTCCATTTATAGAAAGGAAAAATGAAAGAAACAAACAAAGGAGAGAGAAAGAAAAGGTTTTCTAACTTGTCTCTATTATTAGTCCCAAAAAATCTTGTCTCTATTAGCATTTAATTATGGGTTGATAGAGGAACTTGATTTATTTAATGATACTTCTTCTATTTCCTTAATGTAGAAACTAGTTTATAAGTTTTTCTTGGTCATAAATGTAAAAAACTTATTGTACCTTCTTTTAGGGCCTGTTTGGATTTAATTTTTGGAGAATAGCTTTTGGGAAAATAGTTTTTTGAGAATAACTTTTGAGTATAATAGCTTTTCTGAAAAATAGTTTTTTGAAAATAAGAGTGTTTGGATAAAATGTCAGAAGAATAGCTTTCTGAATGTCAAGTTACCAAAAAGAATAATTTTCCTCAAAAATTTATTTTAAAGATTTAAATGATCAAATTTTATCATTGTTAGAAAAAATATTACAAATTACTACAAAAATTACAATAAAAACATAAAAAAATACAATCAACGCAATAAATAAATTTTTAATTGGTAAAACCAATTGGAGGTAAAATAAAGTCCTTATAATCATTTCATTGCTAAAATTTTATTTTATAACATTAAAAAGAAGACACTACAAAATACAGATAACCAAAATATAAAGAAAACACTACAAAATACAAATAGCCAAAATATATTTTTTCATGGGATAGAAATCATCATCACACAATGATAATGTATTTCACTAATTATGTGCCTTTTAATCATAAAAAATTCAAACTAAATTCACCTAATAATGTGTACAGAAACAGAGCATCAATTCACAAATCAAAGGAAATATGAACATTGAAGAAAATTCACAGCTTCCCTCCAAATCTGACCAAAGCATAGGGAATATGCAGAAAATTTATTTAGATCCGCAACCATCATCTTCCCCACTCTTCAGCAGACGTTCCATTACAGAAATGGTGATGGTTCCATTTACATTCCAACATCGTGAATTTTCTTTCTTCATTACAGAAATGCATAGCGAAATAGGGGAGAAAAAATTGAGAAAAATTGCAAGCTCACCATAAATTTAAATTTAACATGCATACTTGAAATACCAACAATCTACATTTTGAATACTTGAATCACAAAATATATATCCTAATTCAAGTGCTAACTCGGACAGAAGGAAGAGAGAAAAAACGGAAGCTATGAAAGTGAAAGAAAGAACTAAAAAGAGTGGAGAGGAAAGAGTGGAAAGAGAAAATGGTGGGGTAGAGGAAAGAGAAAATGTTGGAAAAGTAGAAAAAGTTGGTTTTTCTCAAACCAAGGTTTTGTAACCCAAATTAAGGTTTGGTTTTGAAAATAGTTTATCTAATTTTTATGACTGTTTGGCAAATTTTTTTTGAAACCTAGTTTTAACTCCCAGAATAAGTTTTCAAGAGGTATTCAAACAGGCCCTAAGGGGATTTCTCATTAATTGAACATATACAGTAAATGAGACCTTTAGTAACAGAGACATGATAATTTTAATGAAAATGATTAAAGGGGATGTTTGAGGGAAAACAACATATTTTATAAATAATTAGCTTCACTTTTTCTAATTTGTATAATTTAACTATTTAAGTCCTTTATTTAAGATGAGAGATAATGTTTCATTTTAATAAAAGTCTGTTGAATCAAGGGGATAATAAAAGGGGTCAAACAAAATCATTTCTCTATCAAATTTATATATAAAAGGGGGAAATGATCATTTTGTTTCTGAACTATGACTAAAAAATCATTTAACACATATATTAATTCTCTTATAAACCAAAGAACTTGAGTAAATGATCATTTTCATGTATGAACTCTAACGGAAGTATCACCCTATATATATATATAATTTAATTCTCTTATATATATATATCAAAGAATTTTTAAAAATTAGATAAATTTGCATAAAATGTTAAATTTATAGCAATAGTTGTTGACCCCTCGTGTAACAAACTAAGTCTAAATCCCTAATTAACCAAGAATAACACTTTCAATTCCATAATTTACTTTACTAACTATGATAGAAAGAGGTGTTTCCATAATATCAATATCACTATCATAGTTAGAAAAGAAATTTCTAATAATTTATATGCATTATCCATGATAGAAAAGAATTTCCTAATACAATACAAATACTATCATGGATAATTATCTGCTAACCATGTTAGAAAAGAATAACCTAACATGGTTAGTAAAAGAAACTAAATGTCATTCAGAAATGATAACCATATTAGAGCGGGGCCCATCTAATATGGTTATATAAATGAACAACTCTCAATTAGTCACACATCACCAACATATTCCATATAACCCTGTTAGAAACAGAATTTCCATAACAAAGTTATTCTAAACCATCTGTACACATGATACAGCAAAACAAATATCACAAAGCACAACCATTGAACAAGCCCATATCAAGCAAAAGGGATTGCCTTTCCATTATCAGGCAATTTACCCTGTACAAATAATCCTACGCACCATTCTGCATCATAACCACCATCAACTAACAAAGTCCGTAGCATAGCTACGACTATTATATCTGTCATAGTTACACCGTAACTATAACAGTATCCATAATCCCACCAAAAACCCAACAAAAATATTTAATTCAGTCATCAAACAAATCAATTATTCAAAACAATACAAACAAATGCGGAAGCGGATGCAACCTAATAAATGGCAATATATATTCCTTATAGATCACCTCCGGCCTACTCGTGTGGGCCGGCCAATCCTTTCCCCTTCCTCTCTGCTTCCCTCTCTGGGCATGATCACCTGTAAAAAAAAATAAAGGGAATGGGGTGAGACAAAACTATGTCTCAGTAATCACTACTTAACTCACTGTGAGACTCAAATGTGAGGTAGCGGAGTGTCTACAGGGTACCACAGTTTTCAAACCCTGCATAAACCACGTAATATATACATATACAGAACAGATACATCCATCTCTCAATAGGCAAAAATAAACGTGATTGACACTGTGCCCAGTCTCAAATCTGAAAGCATGAAAAAGGGACCACTCTAAAATGTGAAAAATCCCTGGTTCCTTTACAATCCGAGGAACCCGTACAATTAACCTATCGATTTGCGCAAATCGATGGTTACATCGGCCGACGGTACTAATAATCAGTGTCATGTAACATACAAAAGATTTATATATGAATATGTATATATAAAGTACAGTGTATTTAGAAAGGTACCCTATAGCCCACGTTTAAATATAAAATAATCTGAACACATTTCGTTTATATATATAAAAGTAGAAGAGGATTTTAGAAATCCTCAACTACCATCACCCTCAGTATCACAGTCAGTTAAGCGTGATTACCTGTCAAGTTTAGTAGCGATAGATATACACAGCTAATGTCTTCCTTAAGCTCCGCTCGAGTCTCCACCGTCGACAATCATACAATGAGCTACTGTTGGTCAAGGCACAATATCAGTGACTTTGACCTACCATTCAAACTAATTCTTAAACAAGTATTAAAATATTAATTTACTTCCAATATCAAGAATAATCTATATCCTTTAAACCTCCATAATTCCCTTAACCATTTATTTGTAATTCCTAAAGTATTAACTTCACCACAATCATACTTACCTTCACATAACTCAAATTTCCTTTGATCCACCACTTTAGTTACTAAACTTTTCTTTAAGCACTAAACCAAATCATTCCAACCCTCTATCATCGTCATAATACCTTAGTGAACATTTCCTAGTCACCAATTCAATTCATACAGCTCAAAATAATCAAACCCAACTTCAAAGAAACCAACAATGCTCACTAAATTGCCAACTAATTACCAACCACCAAATCATCTCATCCACCACCATATTTCATCAATTAATACCTCAACCAATCCTAACCTTTCGTTCAAAACTCCTAAAGATTCAAGATTGTATAAATCCTACTTAAGAGAACCAAAAACACCTCCAAAATTTCCAAATGATTATCAACATCCAGTAATTTCATATGCTCCTTAAAAAAAATCACAATACAACTAAAAACCTAACTTTAAAGAATCCTTAAAATATTCCCCAAAATTTCAAAGCCATTTCCAACTTCATGAAACATTAATTGCCTTCACAAATCTTCAATTGGCCACTAAATAATCACCATTGTAACTTGTAAATTTCAAAATCCCAATTCAAAGAACCACAAAAAGCTTCAAAAATTCCCAAAATAATCTCCATCTTTAGGAAAAATCCAATACCTTCCCAAATCTTCCATTAACCATTTAATAATCATTACTTTAACTATCCAACTTCCTTTCAAACACCAATCTAGCCAACATTTGCATTCCAACATCAATAAAGAACCTTAGCTATCATTACATAATCACCAATCTATTCCAAAATATCAAGCATTAACAAAACCTAACTCAAAGAGCCAAATATTGCTCATTTCCATCCTGAACTTGATTTTCCACTTCAAGCCAACTTAAATACTTCCAAGATATTTAATTTCTTACTTAAACATAACCTAGATTCATATTTAAAGCTCCATAGACTATTCATGATCAAACCCTAACTCAAAAGAGGAACATTTATGTGACAAATCAACTACACAAGAGGCTAGGGACTTACAAAGTACAAAAATGGAAAGAGAGGTGGCCAGTGGTCGTCGGCCGCCGCGTGACTCGCCGGAGAACGCCTCCCCGCGGTGGGCCGAACTGGAAGAGAAGGAGGAGTTTAGGAAAAGATGCTATGAGGTAGAAAAGGAAGAACAACAAGAGAATTTACAAGAAAAATCGGACCTTTCCTTTGACCCGGTGGTTCACGTCGCCGGAAACACCAAAGCCGCCGCCGGAAACCCACAACCAGCCACCGATCGGACTCGGCCTCAACGGACCCGAGGAAGAGAGGAGATGAACAACCGAAATGAAGAAGCTTTTTGCACAAATACAATTGAAGGAGTGTGTGGGTGTGGAGAGAAAGTGAAGAAATGGTGAAGGGGGGGGGGTCGCGCGCGCAGAGAATGGAGAAGGAGGAGGCCGAAATTTTAAAGAGGAAGGGAAGGAGGGGCGTGTTTGGCTGGGGAGAAATAAGGGTGGTTTTTGATAATTATAGCCTAAACTTGCCATAGTGTACTCTTTTTGATTTAAAACCACTTAAACCAGCCTCCAATCTTCTTAAACTTCATAATATTCTGAGTTTCCCCATTCTCCCATACTTCAAATTCTTCATTTGCCTAATTAGTTATCTGCATACTTAATACTTAAAATTCCAAAAATATTCCAAAAATATTCAAAAATTCTAAAAAGTTCTACAAAATTTCCAATTTCTCAATTTGTTATTTCTCAAACACTCTCTAATCCCAATTAATTTTTTAGGATGTTACATCTCGACACACTAGCACCACCTTAGTAGCCACGTCATTTAAGTAAAAGTACATGGACCCATTTGAAAAGTCAACATTAGTTACCATTACATAGTTGAGACAATTTAAGAAAGAAATGGACAATTGCACCTAGATTCCAAATAAAATATTTAAAACAATGAGTTGTTAATTCACCATTTTCTTAAAATTCAAATAAAACGTAAAAAGTAAAATTAAAACAATGAGTTGTTAATTCACCATTATTCCACGAGAAGTAGAGTTGTGTGAGTTTGGCAAACATTTGAAACCTAGCTATTTAAGCTTTAAAACTAGGTTTCGGAATTAGGGAAAACACAGACACTCTCAACCTTTTCAAATTGAATTTTTTTATAAAAATCTAGGTTTTAGTTAAATTAGACAATTCATAGCCTTTTTAATATCACTTTTCTGCTTCTAAACTTTTTCTCATAAGTTATTCTCCAAAAACTAATTCAAATAGGTTTGTTTTTATAAGTTTTTAAAATTGACATCTGATTGGTTTAATTTTATTTTTCAAATTTTTTAAATACTTCAACTGTGTAATGATGAATTCTTAGATGACACCATGTATTTTCAATTAAGTGACGTGGCTGCCAATGTGGCTTTGATGTGTTAAAAGGTTAATGGTTGTTACCATAGATTTAACGGTTTAGACAAATCTATCCACTTTTTCAAAGTTCTTTGATACAAAGACCATTTATTAATATATGTGAGGATAACACTTACGCCATAATTTATAGGTGAAAATGATTCTTTGTCAAGTTCTTCAAATATATATAAGAGACCATTTATTAATATACACACACTTCATTGTAATTTAATGATTTCAAATTATCTAATTGTGACTATTCTCCTCTTTTAGCTAGGACTTAGCTTGAGTCATTCCCCCTAAAATAGAATATGTCAAGTGACAATCAATAATGTAAATGTTGAATCAATACGTATGGAAAATGGCATAGTATTTAACTTTTTGAAAAATCAATAGTCGATAGATGCATGTAAAGATGGAATGACATTGATTGAGCTTATAATTTTGCTGAGCTCACAACGTAATGTTAAGAATGTGGTGCTTTAGCAAGTGAACCAATCATCTTTATGTCTCCCATCTCTACTTATCATGTTTGTTCTCATATTTGCACGAATCGTGGCTTTCTTATTTTCTTTCCATCAATTTTTCTTTTCTTTTTCCATCATCAATAATCCAAGAAGATGATAAATTTGACCATCTAATCAAAATCTCTACTTTCTTTTTGGTCAAGAAAGATCACTTTATCTTTTCAAAGCTTGGCTCTTCCTCCACTTGTTCGAAAATTCATGTTTTTTTATGTAAGTTGCAAATTTAATCCTTTATCCAAAAGGCTGAGAAAAGGTATAGTTAAAATAATTCGTCTATTATCTCAATCATGCATTTGGGAAACAAATGAAAAACAGTAAAATAGAACTATGATTGGAAGTCATCGTTTTCCCTTTACAAACACATCATTTGGCAACTGTGTCGTATTTCGCTAAAAAAAATAAAGAGAACCGTGTTGTATGCGTTTATTTTCCCAAAAGCATAAAATTCATTGTTCTCTGAGGTATTTGGTGGTTTTGATAAATTCGTGCCAACAAAAGGTATGGTCAATTTTTTCTTTTTTTGTGAAAGAAAGGTAATGCTTTAGTCCTAGAAATTAAAGTGCTCGCTTCTTTTTTCTTTTTCTCAAATTTGACTCTTCATACAAACTCATGAACCAATCAACTCCTCAAATTAAGCTAAATAACATACATGGGTGAACAAATCATGCATGATTGTTTATTTTTATTTGAAAAAGAAGCCATATATAAATTATACTTATTCGACCAAGTTGTTACAGATGATACATGACTAAATTATTTTGAGGAAGTCAGATAATAATAAATCAAGGGTGATTGAAAATGAGAGACCACTATAAAAAGCTTGTATATTGCTAAGATCAAAACCATTATATTTATTTTTCCATTACTATTTTTTTTTTTTGGAAAAATTGTTCACAAAACCCCCATCACAAATACCCAAAAGCACCTAAAATTTATTTAAGCATCATGTTGCAACCTATTTTCAGTGGATTCAATTTTTTTCAATTTTTTTAGAACATCTATATTTAATCATGTAGAAAACATAAGACATTTACATATAATTTAAGAGTTGCACCCGTCCAATAACGTTGTAAAAAAAACTTCATTGTAATTTGTTTTTAGCGAATTTCCCTTTCACTTTTGCTTCCAATTTATGATTCAATAGGGTTGATATAATCTTTAGTTCTTTAAGTTTGTCCTTATTTTGAATATAGTGTCTCACATTTAAAAATATAATGATTGTTTTGGGTATTCTAAAGACAAAATTGTCCAAGTTATATTATATTAATAGATCAATATTTTAAAAAAAATGAAATTTGACAAGGCAAAACCTCTACATCAAAATTGAAAAAAAAAATACCTTCTAAACTTGAAAAGATTATAAGATGAGAATTTGAAATTCATAAGGTATATTTCCATCATTCCTATTAAAATTCGAGGTACGAATTCAAAATGAAATTAAATTTAAGAGACAGAAGATTGCTTTAACCTCATTTGAGAAGCATAGTGTATTCTTATAATTTATAAAGGAGGGAATAAAAGCAATCGTATTTAATTTGATTGAGTCAATCGCCTTATGAAGATGGAGATAACGGGGATTTTGTCCGAGGAATGCATCTATAAAATCATTTTCATCAAAAACTCAAATGGATGCGTGTCGATCATCCACCATTTCCTCCACCTTTAAGGAATCGACAGTCATTTTTTAGGGTCAGGGTTCTCTCATAATCCCTCCCCTACTAATCCCTCCTTTTCCTCTTATAAATTCTCACTTTAAGCCATTTAAATTCATTTAGGAGCCCATAATTTGTTACTTGTACAATTAAAAATAAAAAAACATGTCTTATAATATAAAATAAATGAAGAACTTTTAATTTTTTTATTTTTAAAAACTTTTTACATAAAAAATTTCAACTATCTAGACCTACTCCATTTTAACAGAAGGATTTATAAGAGATACAGACTTATCCAGTTAACTGTAAAATTATTATCTAGTTAACTGTAAAATTATTTTACAGTTAACTGGATAAGTCTGTATCTCTTATAGATCTTTCTATTAAAATGGAATTGGTTTAGATAGTTGAAATTTTTTATGCTAAAAAATTTTCAAAAATAAAAAATTAAAAGTTCTTCATTTATTTTATATTGTTTTTATTTTTAGAGGTACAAATGGTAAATTATGAGCTCTTAAATGCATCTACAAGACCAATATAATTTACATTGGCCTCTAGGAGAAGGAGGGAAAAGGAGAGGGAGGATTCTGAGAAAACCCTCTCCCCATTTTTTACTGTCCAATAGGTAGGACTTGATCGCTCAATTTTTTAGGAGGAAATAAGGAAGGAGGAGAGGGAAATCAAGTGATTTTTGTATATTTTGAAACCTTAAATTGGATTAGAGATTAATTGAATTTATCAGCCTGATTTAAGATTTCCTGATTTAATATGAGCAATATCTTTTGAAATGAACACAATTCCCACATTCAATTTTTTCTTTTTTAAAAAAACTCAATCCAAGTGACACGTGCAACCATCCAGAGTAAAACTTGAGGCCCTTTACTTTGGAATAATTGTTCATGAGTACTAGCAAGAATATTTCATTAACTATATGCATCAAACGTTTTTACACTAAAAAATAAAATCAATAGTCTGAACAATTTGTAAGCAATTTTTGTTTGTTTAAAACTTCGATCTTTAAATCTGAAATTTGGTGTGCACCAAAAGTAGAATTGATCCTTAATGAACATTTAAACGAGTAACACTTGTTATTTGTTAGCCTATCATCTACCAACACCATATCATAAGTTTAGAAACATCAAATATTCCTCCTGATAATCATAACTACAAAATATTATCACTTCTGTTATACTTAATCAAGCCACGATCTATAGTGTAGTGATCTTGAAAGACATGCTACAACAAAGTTTACATTTCAAGAAGAGCCGGACAAAATCATGATTAAAACCTGGCAACCGAGATAATGGCTTGATTATGGAGTCTCTCAATGTTTTCTTGCTTTTGATTCACTTTTCGCAAGAGCTACCCCCGAGAGCTTGTTAACCTCGTACAGCAAAACAGCTGAGAACAGGAAACTGCATTCATAGACAAAAGGTTAAAAGGTTTGCAAAATACATGTAAAACCCCTTGGCTTTCTAGATAACAATGAGATTCACAATTAACCCTCATCTTGCTCTGGTCTACTTTAGTAGAAGAAAGTTGTGTATAATTTATCCACCTTCATATAAAAATAAAAAAATAAGCGGCCCAGTGCACGAAGGTCCCAACAAGTGGGATCTAGGGAGGGATAAATGTCCAAAGCCTTAACCCTACAAAATGAAAAGTTTTTAGGATTTTAATTTATAAATCTCTACATTATTATGTCCACCGCACCTTTGTTGGATATAGCCTTGCTGAGTAGTCTAGAGCTTGCGCCCTTACTATTAGGACAAGTGTAATTTGCATGACAAGTTATTTAGAATGTGGGGGAATTGATCATATAAATCAACGCTATGAATGAAAATCCTGACAAATAGGGAATTTACTCTGATAATGGCAACTTATCAAGTTTATTCAGTGCAACGGAAATGAAAGTGATTATAACAAACACAGTTCCTTTTGTATTCTCCTCTACAATTGAGGGTTGAACAAGGATGTCATCGGCTATGACAAACAAGTTGAAGAGGGTAATAAAGTCCAAGAAACTACTTCTTAGGATGCCAAATATATAGCTAAGCTATTCAAATTCGATTAATCTTTGGAACTTTTCTGTTTGATGCACTTAAAAATTCTCTCAAAAGTTATCATTTTACAGGAACAGTTCTTTATGTTTGCTTGTCATGGTTGGAGGTTTTGGGAGTGAATGGGCGAGAGAAGGGAGTCACTCTTGGAACTCTACAACTACCTTTACTCTCCCTCCTATATCATATCATTTGTTTTTGAAATTTTGGTCGATAAGAATTCCTAACAGCCATTCATTAAAATAATACATAACGTACCATGTTGTGATACAAACCCTGTGGACAGTGCTTGCAGCAACTAGAGCCACTGCTTCAGCTATTATGACTGCGCAAGAATAACTTGCATTAGTTTGTTGTAAATAAGAAAATAGGTACTTCAAACTTAAAAAAAAAAAAAAAAACACACAGAAATCTACAGTAATTCTTAAAAACTAGACAGGTCATATAAAATTAACTGTTCTGGCATATGAGTACTCGTCTAATGTTATTTCAAATTCCATTCCATCTGAATCTTCAAGACTCTAGAGCAAGGACTACAGAAATTTTAAAATATAGGATTACAGTTAGATGAACTTTGGTTTTTCTTTGTAACCACTCCCTTCTATTGAAATAAATAAAAAATCCAGTTTTATGCACCCCTCAAAATCAACAAGAGATAGAAACATTCAATGTGCCTTCGATAATCTTTCATATATGATAAACAGACATTAAAGTGAAAGGAAATGAGCCGTGCAATAAGGTCATTCCTCACATGAGTAAGCCAACTAAAGGGAAGCAAACACAAGGTAAGCAGTTGAATATGAGAGAATAATTCCATTTAGAAACATAAAAGATGGTTCATCGTGATAGTCATTTAGAAATGATAACATGTGGAAACATGTGGATTCTAGGATATATATGACATAGATAATCAAGGCCATTAAATTAAATCAATCAAATTTTCACTTCATCATTCAGTGAGAACAGCTTTTATCGATACTCACACATTTAAAATTGACTTCTAATGGGTAATGACAAGAAATATACAATTAAAGCTAGAAATCAACATTCTTAATAAGCATACACTCACCAGCACCCCACCCAGTTCTAGCACCAACTGTTTCCTGAAAATTTCCAATGAACTGCGGGTACAAAAAAATCAAGAATTTTTAAGTTCCATTATAGTTGTGCTTAAAAAAGAAAAACATGTATGCAGCAGAACATTAATAAAAAATTCAGAAAACAGACCACACTGATGCAACTAATTGTTTGCATATATCTAGTGAATGTGGGTTACTATAGTCCACCTGGAAACCAATATTATTCTCCCCCTTAAAGAAGTAAACATACTAGTGGATACTTAATCATCATCATCATCATCAAAGCCTTATCCCAGCTAAGTGGGGTCGGCTGCATGGATCACACGGCACCATTGTGCAAATGCGTGTGTCCATGCTCAATAGATTCGACATATTTTTATGTTGGCTGCCGAAGCCTAACACAACCCTACTCCTTTATCCGGGCTTGGGACCGTACCGGCTATAAATATAGGCGGAGTATTTCAGACGTCACGAACTTTTTTCCTTGTAATTTTCTCGAGAATTCTTTCTCTGAATATACATCTTTTTTATTTATCTTTTCTTTCTTTAGTCCTTTCTTATTTTATTATTATCATTATCTTCTGTTTTTTTCTTGTGTTGTGGATTATGGATGCAGGTATAGGTTCTCTTAGTTCTATATAAACATAGAGGTACAAAAAATGCACTATATAAACACGTTCCTCACACATTATACAAAATCTAATGCCACACTCTTCACGCCATTTGAATGGCCTGGCCAATTATAGATTTTGCATTTTATATACGGTCAACGATAAAGGACTTCAGACTTCTTTCTAAATCCTTTTAAATGCTTGGAAGAAAAGTAAAGACTATTTAAAGCAGAATCTATTGCCAAGATAATATGAAAATTAGTTTGTCACTCTCACTCCCAAAGAACAACCTTGGAAGAAAGACAACGACAACATGCGATTTAAAGACATTCATTCAAGCAGAGTTGTAACTGAAAAGATGATGAGTACCTAAGGGGCATGGGGAACCCCACCCCAAATGCTAGCTATTGAGTTGGAAGAACCAATCACTTAAACACCCTTCTTGAGTATCTCATTCTACTCAATGTGGGACTTGGTATCCCATAATACCAAGTCCCTATCAATTAGCCTCCAGTGGAAAGCTGATGTCCCAGCATCGGTACTACACAATACTTCACTCATCCTCCTGCCAATCAAAACCCTCCATGGGTAGCCCTCTTTGAAGAGATTGACATTTTGGCTCTAACACCATTTGATGGGTCATAAGTGTGAAGGGGGATCTTTCCCCAAATGTTGAAATGGGAGGACAAACTCACTAAAATAGGAGTTTGTCTCCCATACTACCAAGTCTCCATCAAAAGAAATAAGTAATGATATTTCCTACTTACCCTCACGTAAACATGAACAACTTTTTCTCTATAAAATTAATTTTAAACAAGAACAGTTTTCTTGCTTCCTTAAGGTTTCCAATTAACTGTGATGCAGAGGGACTACAGAGCTACCTCTAATAAGTTTATTACTTTTCCAAATTTTCTTTGTCATTATTACACTGTTTAAATCATTTTCCCTCATAGAATGCTTTTCCATCATATAAGCAATACTTTATCAGCATATGAAAGAATAGTAAGTACGCATAGCAAGTGCTGGGAAAAAAAGTGAAGGAAATTTTAGAACTCACAGTGAGGAGCACAAGAAATAGGAGAGAGCTAGTGAACCCTCCAACTATGGTAAATAATTCTGTAGATGCTAATTTCCCTCGATACACTTCTTGAAGTGAGAGGATAACAGTGAATAAAAGAGAGGAATACAACATCGAACTCCCCGGCCCTGCCATGGACTTAACAAAGGCAAGCAAACAAAAACAGAATAGTGTATTATCAACAAAAACATTACAACACCTGTGAGCTGCAGCATAAGATAAAACTAAACACTAGTATATGTAGAATAAGAAATGAACTATTCATAATTCTATAAAGATGACCATAAAACATATAATAATTGAATTAAAATGAAATTATTAGAGGAACACAGGTGTCTATGATCATAACATATTCAGTGTTGATATAACAAAACACAGTAGTTTTTTCTTTAAATTAGTTTATTTGACTTATAAGCTAACATATGAGCTAATAATATAAAATATATGTTATGATCAAGAAGTTTTAGAAACGGAGGAAGTATGTCACTAACATTTGAAAATTGTTTAGGGCTAATTATAACAAGGCAACACATAATATACACTTGTACAGGCAATAATAACAGCTTGTTCACATTCTAACAACGTAAACTAATTTCAATTACTCTATAATTAGACTCTCATAACTCCACACACACTACATAATAGACCGATTAATTCATTCGATCTAACATAGAGAGAGAAAACATGCTGCATTTCACTTTAGAAGCAGTTAAATTCCTAAATCACTCGAAAACCAAAAATAATGCCGATTAGATTATAAATCGGCTACATTACAGTCATCCGAATAAAACTCTAACAATTAATTGAGAAAAAAATGTTAAGAGTCAATAAAAAACAACATAAGAGTGTAATTGAAAGGAAAGAAAAAGAATATACCTCAGAAATGAGAGGAAAGTGATCTCCGGCGAAAAATTTCTCGTGAGCTTTGTGAGTGTTTCGGCGATGACTTTTTTTCTATGGTGTTAGATCTTGTTGACGATCATCCGAGGGCAGTTTCGGTATTATAGGTAAGTTTCAAGGACAAATATGTCCAAGTGAATAATAAAGAGGGGAATCATGAGATATGGGTTTTGGCCCATTAAAATAGCCCACAAACTTCCAGGCTTGATACCTACGAATGGAGGTGTGGCCCTATAGAAAACGGATAGTTGTTTGAATTACTGTTGTGATAGCTGTTAGAGTTGGGACTCCTACACATCCGCTCGGTTGAGTCCGAAAATACATAAAAAAGCGGTTCAGGTTGTAAATTTCAACTCAAATTAAAATGGACTGAAAGTGGGCTAGCTAGCTTTTAAAGTGGGTCGAGTTGGATTGACTTCCCCAATTTTACATGTAAAATCTGTATTTGGGTTGGGTTGAGCCCGAAAAAATATAAAAAAAAGTGGGTTGGTTGAACAAATTTAGCTTAAATTTAAAAGGGCTAAAAGAGGGCTAGCCCAAATCAAAAGTGGGTCGGATCAGACTAACCCGAAATCCTAGCTCTAATAGCTGTTGAATGCCATACTCATTGATTGACAATATCTCTAGTTGGATTGCATCCAATAGAATGATACTTATATGTTCCGGCCCTAGCCTTTCTCTCCCATTTCTCTCTAACTTTTAGGGTTATGGAAGTCATTCTCTAGCTATAGTGTCTCCCTCCCCTATTTCGACTAAGGAAGGAGACATCTGTATTTTAATGTAGTTTGCTTTTATTTTCATGTGATTTTTGAATTCTTATGGTTGTGTTGCTTTTCTTTGCAGAAATAAATTGCTTTGAGGGAGGTGAGAATGAGAGTTTCTTCCACCCAATCGATCTTCATTTTTGTGTGTTTGTATTTGTGGGTTATTTAATTTTATTTCCGTGAGATATGTTCATGGAGATTTTTCAAAAATAATTTGATTGGTTTAGTGTTGATAAGAGGTTTGGATCCTTAGCAATGGTTAGTTATTTAAAAACAACAACTCATAATGACTTTTTATTGTTGATGACAGTTTTTTCTACACATAAATTATGACAAAGGAATGATGAGGACAATAGAGCCCTTAGCGGCGACACATTCCTCCTACTTAATTATGTTAGATTATGTTATTTTTAGCGTTTAATTTATACCTGTTGTGTTTTTTGTTTTCCCATTTGTAGATATTTTGTTGTATGCTTCCTATCTAAATATTCTCTAATTGGGATTGGTTAATTTTTAATTAAATAGAAAACAAATTAAATACTACAGTTTTGATGATTTGTACTTCCCTTGTCTTTGGATGCTTGCAATCTTTTGTTAGCCTTCCTCCCTAACATCATTGTTTCAAGGATTCCAACACACATTATGTAGGGCAGGCTTTGTATTCCTATTCCGTTTTCGCACCATTGCCGTTTAGAGACACAATTCAATAGTTTAAAATTAAAGTCATTGACATTGTTGATTACCTGTATGAATTGGTCGTCTTTGGTGGCATTCTCTCCTGTCCCTTGTTTCATATCCAAGTCATCAATTAGTGTCTACTCCTTCTCTTTGGGACTTTGAGGACTGAGACTGACTTAGCTTGGTGGTATTATAACTTGTTGAAGATGAGATCCATGCTTTGACTAGTTTGTTATGTGCTTAATATATATTGGCCTTGTTGGTTGCAGCTTCTCGATTTTTCTTTGTTTTTAGTATTTGTATTTGTGCTTTATGTTTTTATGTTGCCATGTGTTTTTATTATCATTCTTGTGGAGCTTAACTTAGTCTTCACATAGGATTAGTTTTAGGTTGTCTTTTATCAAAAAGGAAAGAACATTTTGAATAACTTTTACATTTTATGTAACTTCTACCTCAAAGATCTAGGGTCTAACATAAGCCACTAATTCTAGGGAGAAAGTTTATCTTCTTAGTATCACTTTTTCTCTAAAACTTGAATACCTACTCTTTCTCTAATTCTTAAACCTCACTTCTCTAATTATTTTAAAATTCAACTCATAAAATCTTTCCTCTAAGTCTATGCCTATCATCAGCATATGTAAAAAAAATTAAAAGTATACTTTATTCTTAAAATTAAATTTTTTAAATTTGACCCTATAGTCAATTTATCCAAAAATTTTGGTCCGAATATTTAAAAATTATTATCGTGTCACTCATTACATTTTTATGTGTATGCTAATTCCCATATATAAAAGCTTTTAATTGAATCGATCCCCTTCAACCCTGGCTGTGAATCAAAAACAATGATCTTAGTATAATGATTATATACATACTTATCACTTAATCAGGTTTAGGGCCATGATTAATCAAATTAAACCGCACGAATGAACATTAAAAAAAGAAGTTGCAGTCGTGGCATATGGTCAATATGGCAATTAAGTAAAAGATGACATGAATAATATTATTGATAGAGCCATGTGGCAATGTGGCCACACCCACCTGAAAATCTGTTTGTCTACCTACAATTATACAAAACATTTTCAATCATATATATATTATTAATCTTATCATAGAAAATATCTTTATGTATAATTTACAAGACTTTATACTTTGTCTTTTTTAGCTGAATATTTTATATTTTGTTTCAAGAGGCAGACATGTGGGCTAGATTTTAAGATCATCATGATTACTGTTACTTTAATCTTTGATAACTAATATAGAGGCCTAAAACATATTGTTTTGTCAATTAGACCTGAAACATATTGATTATGTGTCTTTTGTGCATAAATTAGTTATCTAAAAAGCCATTTAATAAGTGAGGGCTCATTCAATGAATGGCTACTTTGATTCTCAACTTGACAGATAGCCATTAGCTAGCTTAAAATTATCATCATGATGCCTGTGAAAGAAATCTGTTATTCAATAACGGGTAAAGATATATTAACAATTCAATATAAGAATACTTATACTTATATTTAATAATAACAAGATAAATGCTTATTTTAAATTTAATATTAATTGAAAGTTTGTAAATTTTGATTAGGGACGTGTTGGGAGGAAAGGTATTATTAAAAATAGATGGGAGTTAGACACTCCATTCCCTCTCTTTTTCTTTTTAATTTCTTTTTTAGCAAAAAAAATCTTTTTATATTTCTATGTAAATGTATTTTCTTAATGAGCATCTTAGTGCTAGTTGTATAAAAAAATTGGAATGGTTGTCGGAAAATTTGATCAGTTTGCTAATTAGAATATTTCAATTTGCTTTTTAAAAGATTGCTTGATCTGGTGGCGTGAACTATTTTAATATTGGCAGGCAGTGAAGTTCGAAAAGTTCTAAATGGGTTTGAAGAAAAACTTAGTGTGGAGTTATTTTTTCTCTTAGTTTTTAAAGGGATGTGTTGGATAATAAAATTAGATATTTAAGTGACATATCCTTTGTTATTTCTTGTAGTGCTCATGGCTGAAGTGGTTAGGAGTATTATTGATTCAGTTTCTTTTATATATTGGTTTGTTTTGGTTTAGATGTTTTGATTTTGGTTTAGATGTGTAAGTTCAAACGTATTGGTTACTAGTACTCTTCTCCTTGAATGCCATAAGAAAAAGAGAAGAAATAGAGTAAAGAGTTGGACAATTCATTCCCTCTCCTTTTCTTTTCTAAAAAAATACAAATTATTATATTCGGCGAGACAAATGCATTTAAAAAAAGAATATTTTAGGGATCTATCGCTGTTTTTGTTTAGAAAATTACCTCCAACCATCCATGCTACGGCGTAGTAGTAAATGAGTTATTCGAGTAAAACACGCACGCGCACACACTATAGTAAGAATTCCATAAGAAGAGAATATGGGAAAAAATACTAATAAATTTATTAAATATTAAATCTTAGTATATAAATCAACTGCCAAAAGTATAAAAAACAAGTTAAACTGGTTTTCTAATTTAGAAATCAATAAGTTTTCATACAACCAACATAACATTAAAAGTAACTCTAAGTTTTAAAATAGAAAGAGGGAGGGAGGGAGGGAGCGAGCGATAATACTAAATGGTTATGATAAATCAATTTATATGATATGGTGTTAGCTAGTAAGCTTCGTTACAACATTTTATTAAAAAAAAAAAAGTAAAAGCTTCGTAACATACAGTATATTGTCTTGTTCAAATAGGCGTAAGACCTCTCCATATTGGTTGAGAAAGGGAATAAATAACGTCTTACAAGGGGTTGAAAACCTCGTCTTAATGAGTTTTAAAACTACAAGGAGTAATATGAACTTAACACTGCCAATTTCAGAAGATCCTTGGATGCAGCCATGCAGGTTACATACATATAACTCAAATAATATCTCCATAAATATTAACATTATATCTCTTTTTTTAAAAAATATTAATCATCTATACTCCTTAATTATATGGTCAATCGCATTTACCCTCAGTTATTATTATAAAAGGGAGTAGATGACTAGTTTACTAATATGAAAAAAATAGTTATAAAATAAATATCATAACACTACAAAAAAAACGGGCCATTCCGGCGCACGCTTACCGGCGTTTTGGTCCAAAACGCCTATATGAGAAGCATACCGGTGTTTATACACCACGCGCCTATACGAAAACGCCGATACGTTTGGCGCGCACTTCCCGCCAAATTTCCGGCGTTTCCATATCGGCGTTTGTGGGTATATGAAACGCCGGTATGGTTTTTAAATATAAAAAAGGGGCTGGCTGTTTTTTTTTTGTTTTTTTTTCAAATAACCGCACATCGGCGTTTCCCCAAAACGCCTATGTGCGATTAAAATATTGTTTAAATCGCACATAGGCGTTTGTCAAAACGCCTATGCGCAGACCGGCGTTTCACAAAACGCCTATCTGCGCATTAAGTGCATTTTTAATGCACTAAATGCATATAGGCGTTTTTGAAAACGCCTATGTGCGATTAAAGTATTAATTTAATCGCATATAGGCGTTTTATAAAACGCCTATAGGCGATTAAATTAATACTTTAATAGCATATAGGCGTTTGCAAAAACGCCTGTAGGGTGTCACAAAACGCCGAGGTGTGAACGCATATAAAAGAATTTCATTTTGGCGTTTTCGAAAACGTGAAAAAGTGTAGGGGTCCCACAGAAACTATCTTTTTTCGTTATCTATTCCTATAAATATTCCTCTTCGATAGATCATGTCTCGTCGTACCGGTAAAGCTCCAATAGACCCCGAAGAGGATCAGCGATTGCGAGATGAACATCAGCGATTGAGGGACGAAGCAGAAGCCAGGCGTATAGAAGAGCGCCGGTTACAGATTGAGGGACGATTGGCTGGCCGCCTCCTTCACAGTCATCGTCACTGTCTTCGCCTTGCATTCGGCCAACGTGAGAACTCGAACCGACTTCTAGATCACTGGTAGTGTCGTGTAATCCATCCTCTCCATGAAACGCCCAGGTGACATAATATCTAGGAAACTGCTTATCTAGACAATGAATAACTACCTCATCTCGAGTCTTCCATTTGTCGAACTTACACTTTTCACACGGACACCGTATCTTACCCCGAACACTACTGTGCATAAAAGCATAATCCAGAAATTGATTCAACCCCACCAAGTATTGCGGAGACGATCTGGGTAAAGAGATCCACGATTTATCCAACATTATTGCTTTTGCTGTTTCACAACAAAACCACAGATATATGTAAGAATGAGAGGTTTGAGAAAGAATGTGGCAACTGACTAATGCTCTAGACGCATATTTATAACCAATATATCTTACTTTTCCGCGTTTAAGAAATGTAGGTTGTTTGAGGAGTTTTTTTTTTAAAAAATGCCATACCGGCGGTTTGCAACACGCCCATATGCATTTTAAGATTAAATAATTCATATAGGCGTTTTGCAAAACGCCTATATGCGTGTTTATATTAAAATAATGCATATAGGCGTTTATAGGAAACGCCTATATGCATTATTTTAATATAAACAAGCATATAGGCGTTTTGGGAAAACGCCTATATGCAGTATTATATATAAAAAATAATGCATATAGGCGTTTCCTATAAACGCCTATATGCATTTTAACGCATATAGGCGTTTTCAAAAACGCCTATATGCGTTAGAACGCCTATAGGCGTTTTTGAAACCGCCTATATGCACCTCCGTTCCCTATAAATAGCACCTCCCTCCTTCAGCGAAATTGCTCATTCTCTCGTTCTCTTCTATATTTTTCTTCGCTTCGTCTCTGTTTTATGTTGCTGTTGCTTTGTTTATTTGGCTTGTTGCTTTGTTTTTTTGCCTAGTATTGCTGATTTGGATTTTTATTTCGTTTTTTATGGTGATATTTGATTTTATAATGTTAACATGATTTTATTGCTTTTCTTTCACATATTGCTTGTTGTTTTGATTTTATATATTTGGGTATTTTGTTTTATGAATTACTCTTGTTATTTCATATATAATATTCTATATGTGTATGTAAGTTTGGTATTATCATATTATTCTTTATATATGAACATTTTTCTTCCTGGTTCTAAATAATCAGGAAGAAAAATGTTTTTTATTTTTTTTTCGGAATACTCATACCGGCGTTTTGACAAGCGCCGGTATGAAATATTATTTTATATTTCCGCACATCGGCGTTTTGGAGAAAACGCCGATGTGCGGTATAATAAAAAATGATATTATTTACCGGCGTTTCGCCAGAACGCCAATGTGCATGAATTCTAAAAATTTCATCATGTCGCACATAGGCGTTTGGTAAAACGCCGGTACGCGTGAATAAAAAAACAATAAAATAGTCCGCGTATAGGCGTTTCGGTATCCGCCTATATGAGGTAATAATAAAATAATACGCGCATAGGCGTTTGGCGAAACGCCGGTATGAGGAAATATTATATTATTTGTTTGACCCTCATACCGGCGTTTCGCCCCGCGCATAGGCGTTTTGCAAAACGCCGATATGTAGCATTTCGACGGCACATTTTTAGGCGTTTTGCCAAAACGCCGTAGCGCGTTTTCGCCGGAAAATTCCGCCGATCCGAGGCCCTACAAAACGCCGATATGGGCCCCGTTTTTTGTAGTGTAAAATGTGTCAATATTTTCCAAAATAGACAGGACGATTATATTCGATTTTATTTTTTCATTTTTTGGCTGGTAAATCACATGACCAAAAGGAAAAAGTTGGAAAATAATAGGAAAATTAAAGCATGCGGTGATAGATCAATGAAGTCACAAATATTTATATTAGAGCCACCAAAATGCCACATGTATAGTCAGCAAAACAACAAGATCCTAACCACAAAGATCAGCCAGGAAATACAAATCCAAAGACCAAATCAAATTTTGAGATCATCATCATCATCTATAGTACTGATTTGATGGGACTTCTTACAGTGAGCAATAGCTCCCTGAATCGAATTCTCTCTATCAGAATTTGTGCTAGAGCACCTCTTTAGGTGGTTTTCATGACTTGAAGAACTTGACTTGCTTGCAACTAAAAATGAAGAAGATGATGATGATAAAGAAGACTTGTTGTTTCCTCCTGATTGCATCAACTTTAGCCCCACAGAGAATGACCTCCTGTGCCGGCTTCCATTTCCACTTCTACTTCCATCTTCGCCATTACTTCTTTTTGTTCTCTGAATCTGTCCAAATGGGACTTTTTTATTGTTCACTAATGAAGATTTTGAGTTGTTCTTGTTATTGTTGAAGCCCTTTGAAGCTGAGCTTTCATCAGCAACTTTTGTTGTTGAAACTGCGTAGTAGCTAGTTTCACTAGAACAACCACCACCTCCTCCTCCAGATTTCCCAAAGAGAGACTTAATGTAAGCCCTAGAAGCCTTTATAGTGGACCCCACTATTGAAGGCTTCTTCATCATAAGCTTCTTGGTCCATGACTTCTTGTTATTATTGTTTTGGTACTTCTTTTCATCACCATCATCATAATCAAACTCAAAGATGTATTCTTCTGGGTTTAACTCCCTGCTGACATGACAAGACTCAAATGGAGTGTTACATGTGGTTGTGGTTGGTGTGGGCTTAGTGGTAGTGGCTAGAGGAGTACTAAAAATCTCATTATCATCTTCAAATGTCGGGTTATTTATGTTGTGATCAAAATAGGGAAGAGGAGAGTTTTGGAGGAGTTTTTCAACCATTTGTAACCGTGGGGGAAGGTGAAGAGGAAGAAGTTTTCCTTTATAGAAAAGCTCATCAGCTGGGGAAGCCAACATAGCTTCTGATCTGATCTTATCTTCAAAACTCATGGAGGAGGACATTTGAAACTCAAACTCTCTGGGTTGTGCTGAATTATTAGAGTATGAGTTTATAGAGTATGAACTCACTTCCATGTCAATGAAATCTTCACCTGAAACAACAATTTTGGCAGCCATAAATAATGTCAGATATGGACACACCAAAAAAAATTTGTAGCTAGCTAAGGTTTATGATGCGGGAAAGATATGAAGTTGATGGTGATAGATGAAGCTATAAGTTGAGCTTTTTATCATGGAGAAAATACACTAAGGATTTATAGAAGTGTACACTGAGCATAGTGGCACATTATTATCAAAAAGGTGTAAGCTGGAATTATCGTCATTGTTATTGTTTTTTTTCTTTATGCTAGTTCCTTTTTGTCTGTCTCGTGTTGTTGGAGGCATCAGGGGCCCAGCCAACTAAATTTTGTGCATTGTATGTGTTTCATTATAAATTGTCGTACGTGTTGTTATATTATTTTTATATTGCTAGTGCTCTGTGCCAGATAGCTGCAGGCTCTGATATTATATAATTCCATATATCATTGATCAGAGATGGGGTACATCATTATATCAAGATTAGCTCAAGTTCATCGATTAATTGGTATGAACCAAACAAAAAAGGCAAGTAGCTAGTGCTGCGTGTTTTAAGCTATTCATCTTGAAATATAATGTAATAATGGAAAATTGATATTGATGTTGAATGCAAAACTTGTATACAACTTTTGCCAATTTTATTTCTAAATTAAACCACCTCTATTAATTAATGTTTGTTTCTTCAACCATAATTATCCCAAGAGATTGAGGGAAATTATTGATGAAGAATATTAGAGTTAATTAAAGTCTTGCAAACGAATAGCTTTTATGGTTATAAGAGATTGAGGTCTTGCTAGAGATTGAAGAATATTATCTAAGAGATTGAGGGATAGAATTGATGAAGAATTGACATGCATGGATTTAAGGTCTTGCAAACGAAGCTTTTATAGTTATAATCTTTAAATGTAAGTGAATTATTTAAAAGTTAACAAAATCTAAGTGAACTACATATTTCTCTTGGACACGTGACACAATGCATATGGCTAACACAGCAAAATGTTTTTTCCATTCTTCAAGTGTTACTTAAATGATTATACGTCCATCATCAATTACAACTACGCATGAATATAATTTTCCCCATTTTCTTGGTTCTTTGAACTATTTTATGCGCAGACGTTATGTGTGTGTGTGTGTGTAACTATATATAATATAAGTGTATGGCAATTATTTGGACCCCACAAACCAAGCAATGATACTCTTTCTGAGTCATTGATGTTAGTTTTATATTTATAAAGCAAAATAAATCATGCATTTAAGTAAGAGTGTAGTCGTGTTCATTTCAAACATATTCTTTAAAGTTAAACAGTTCAATGCACCATAATAGGCTTTCTTTGTGCTCTTTTGGCGAGCTTTTTGAGTAAATGGATGAAAACATGGAGATAAGATATATTTGTTAATTATTTTTTGTGTATTTGAGAATTGATTAATAAATGAAAGATGTAATGCAAAATGGGAAACATAGAGCATAGATTAAATTTGAGGATTGAGAAAGAAAATAGCCGACAAACAATGGTGGAAAGCGCCTGAATGCATGAAGTGCTCAAGACTTTGTTTCTTGTCCTTCCCTTTAATTAACCCTACACCTTTTCACACCTTGACATTCACCATCACTTTATCAACTTTTTTTCTCTTCTAATCTTTTCCTTTAATTATTTCTAAATATCTATGATCCATGCATATTTTTCATAAGAAATTCAACCAATGAAGAGTTGGCGTGACAAACGATAGAATAGAAGAAAATAGTATGAGGTAATTCCACGAAATGAATAAAGAAGGCTGTTAGAAATGACTATATCAAAACACTATGTTAGACAGTAGGAATTCTCTACAATTAGAATGGGTTAGAAGAAGATTGACAATAACTCTTAGATATATTGTTAAACATAACCTCTTGATTCACAATATAATTCATCTAAGGAGGACTTAATATTTAAGCTTACAGTGATCAAAATAGAATACTTTAGAGAAAAGTTATAAATTAAGGAAATCAAGTAAATTGAGATCTATATTTAAGACTAAAATAAATCTCTAATTTAATCCTACTATAATATAAAAACTCTGACAAACTTGCAGCTATTAATTAATTTTATTAAATATTATTACTAGTTTATTTTTAAATCAAAATTTGATTTTGATAATGAAACTAATGTTTTAGACTTCTTAGAAATTAAAGACCTAGACCAAGCTACCTATTCATGATTGCATATCTATAGATTTATCAAAACTCAAATCAAATCTCTTACAATCATATACTACTACTGCATGGTCATCGACAATTGAGAAGACGATATAAATCAAGTAACCAACTAATGCTTTTGAGAGAATAAGTCACTTGATTGACACTAGCTTATCGTGGCACTCAAAGATTGAGTGAAGTGTAGATAATGATTAAGAGTTTAAATCTTCCTTATATAAGTAAAACTGGTAAAAGTAATTAAGATTAATATAGTTGGCACATTTACTCTCTTTGATATATATTTCGTCTCTTTTTCCCTCTCTAACATGCAGCAACACTACTTTATCATTTTCTCATAAATTTGATTTTTCATTCCCATGGTATTTACTAGAAAATTAAAGTTAATCCTAAATACAATAAAGAGATTAATTGATCTCCTCTTGCTAGCTTAGCTAATTTAAGGGGGTTAGTTTGGTTTCATTATAGTGTTAGGCACAATGGATTAGCTAAAAGGAAACATAGGGAAGTTAAAAGTTTGTATACTGACTTAAGGCAGTGTTCCGTGTTACCTGAGAGTTTGTTTAATTTATAACAGGTAATGATTTATTAGGTTAACTTTTTTGTATTACTAGGGTTGGACTATGTGCAAATTACGTTTGTGTAAATTGTAAAAGCATAAATTATTAACTAATTTCCTTCTGGAATATTTAAAGATGAAGATTGTCAATTTAGACATTTTGAAATAATTTTCCAACAGAAATCTCTTCATAAAAGTATTCAGCCAAAAAGAAAAAATAATACTCTCTAATTTAAAAATGTTATATACATTTTAGAAAAGAAACATTTCCTCTTTTTCTTTAAAAAAGCTGAACTCGAATAACCAAGCTTAATTAATCTAGTCACACTTGACGTACGTTTGTCTTCGAATAAACTATTCTTGGATATTTTTCTGAAGATAAGGTAGCCAAAATTATATATAAAATTTGGAAGCATAAGCATTAAGCAAAAGCTGCTTTATAAGTCGTATTAGAAAATGCTTTTTCTTGATTAAGATTATTTTCTTGTATCTTTGTCTCTTCTACATAAGGCAATCCAGGCCCTTGCACAATCATATTGCTCTTCAAAGATAACACAGTTTCCTAATCTATGACTGGTTCTGTGCCGATTTTAAATGTTTTCACATATAATAAAACCAAATAATCCTTGAACATTTTTCAACAACACACTCAAAATAACTCATCTATTTTTTTTGAATTTGGTCTTTACTTTAGATTATAAATATGTAAAAATAACTTTTAGTGCAAAAATTAATCATTATGATGAGTAATATGAGTTAATCAAACATGAATAAAATGAGAAACCATCAAACAAAATTGATATAGCCTCTTTATGTATCGCAAAGCTATTGCTTGCAGGCACACATTCAAAATTATAAGAAGTGGCACCCCGTGCTACCTTTTGTTTTGTACATTGCATCACAGGTGATGGTTGATACAACTTCCAAGTGTCTCTTATAAAAGGGAATATGTCATACTCCAAAACGGTCTCCTATAAAATGATAGTGAGGCCTAAGGGAGCATCTAAGGAAGCCAAGATTTATTTTGCATATATTGAGATTGGTGATCTAACTTGGCATTGGTATGGTATATTCAAATATTTTATCATACACACATAATCAAAATATTCAAATACATGGTGTTCATAGATATTGAATAGATGTTTTAAACAAAAGCTTGTTGACGCCTTTTTTTGTTAAAATGTCTGTGCCCAATAATGTGGTTATAATTTGTAGAAATGTCGTTAGTTTCATTTAAAGTCTATATTATTGACCACCTACTAGTATATTGAATACTCTATTTATTCCTAAATATAAAGGCTAGTTGCTGAAACACGGGTTTTACTCATATTGTCCTTGTCCCTTATTGTTTAGAAGCTATAGAGTACTATGGAATTATGACTCCCCTCATTCCTTCAAAGAGATTATGGAGGATTTTAAATTGATTTTGAATATGGAATGGAAAGTGACTCTCCTCCACTCAAGTTGAGAGAACCATGTAAAGTAAATTACTTAACTAAACTAGCTCATAGCCTCGAAAGCAATTAGTAGCTTTTCGATCAGCTAACATTTCCACAGCAAGAGATGAGTAATTGATTATGTATGCTAGAAAGCTTGAAAGGTTACTTATCCTTTGATAATGTAATTCAGGTTTTTATTTTAAAATAAGGAGTTCATCAGCTCAAAGAAAAATCACTAATTGATAAAGAAATCATAGAAAACGTAACAACGGTGGGTAAATTAGTTGAGGAAGGGCAGCTTCGAAACTGAGGAAGTGCAATAGCTGTGTCGAGTTGAAGACCCGTAGTACCACAAGTCTGCTAATAGCAAAAATAGTGCAACATGTGTAATCTGTTTTATTGAACTGATGTGTGCAATCTGTCTGTTGAACAATTAACGTTGGTTGATTAAATAATCGTGACATTTTAATATCATTCTGAAAATTCAATGGGTATCTTTGCATGATTTTCTTGACTAACATGTTCGATACATGACCAATCTTAGTTGACACAAAAGGCCATGACATCTTTGCACCATTTTAAAAAATTTCAATTCTGTTTTTGCAGTCAAACCAAGATTATGGTTAGATGATTGAACAACTTTTTAATTTCGGGTATATTTGGAAAAGGAAAAATACACGACACTCCACTAACCAGCAGGCCTATAATGAACTGTTTTATAAAATATATTGATGATATTGATATTGATATTGTAACAACTTAATCCAAATTGCAGCTCCATTGAATGGTTCATCTAGAAATTTACATTTTCATGTCGAATCATCCATGAGCTCTTTACATCATTACTTCTAGGTATACAAACATGACAGAATAACCATGTACTGTTCAAATACCATGCATGTCATAAACAAGTGTCGAACATGTTCTAGACATATACTATTACTCTAATCTTGAAATACCAGTGCTTCAAAAATCAGCAAGTATATGAATTTGGAGTGGGTAGCCTAACTTTTGGCCACTGAATCAGCATCCTCCAATTCCTTTTCAAGCTCATCAAAGTCCCAACCACCAACTTCCTCTGCTGAGAAGTCTTGGTCAAGCTTTCCAGACTCAGATTCCAGCTCATATGATTCGGCTTCATGGTTCGGCTGTAGCTGATCAGCCCTGGCTGCAACTGATTTTGGCTCTTCATCTTTCTCTGTCTTTGAAAGCTCAGTAACTTGAGCTGTCACTAATGTGACCCCAGGCGGTTTCGTCTGAGATGGCACTTCAACCTTGCCACCTGGGCTCTCTATATCTAAATGGGGCCTCTCTATAGAATCAAATTGTATCCGTAACTTTTCGATAGCATCAAAAAACTCTCTAACATTTTCATCATTACTGCATCACAGAAAATTATTCAATTGGTTTATATACTAAATTGTTCAGCTCAACAGCCGCACTCAATTTTCAACCATCTCTTAATTAGTTTTAAGTGAGTTATAGTATTTTTGTCACTGCAATTGAACATGTCTATCTTAGACATACCAAATGTGCAAGGTTCATGCCAGCAAAAAAAAAAAACATAAATGAAGTGAAATTCAGTTTTATTTTGAACTCAAAAACTCATCGACAGGTAGAAAATATCATAAGTTTTTTTAATGAGGAAATATAAGATCAACCAAAAATACAAAACCTGGAACTTCCCCCTCGTTGAACATCAAAACACCGTTTCATGCTATCCACTACACTGAAAGTAGTTATAATCTGAAATGAAGGGAGAAAAACATCATCAAGTGAAAGTATAATAATGCACAACTTTCATTTCGTAGAGAATCAAACTCATAACAATCAAATAGGAGGCAATTTCACCCTATTGTGACATCAACCATACCAAATAGACAAAATGAACTTACACAAAAATGTAATGCCTAAAACTGAGAGTGGTGTTTAAGGAACATTGGGTGCAGTTGTATACAGACAGAATTTATGGTATGAAGATGATAGAAAGAAGGGAATTGGGGGAAAATCATTCAACATTCATCTAACAGCCCACAACTTTTCATCTGAACCCATGCCAACCTTGAATAAGAAAAAGTCAGTCCCAATTAAAGAATTGACCTTCTTAGAACTTATTGCTTAACAAACAAACCATATTACTAAATACAAGCAACCACCGAATTCCATGTACTATTCCTGACTACTAACAAATTACAAGACCGTGTATATGTAGGCCACAAATTTTTAGGCAGTACTATCATGGGGAAACATCATTTCACAAATACTTAGAAAACTAATGATAAAATATTTGGGTTAAGGTTGAACATGGTACTCAGTTCACATATTATGTGAAAAAGCCCAAACTCTGAGTGCCGGCCCAGATTCTATGAATCAGCACTTTTGGGATTTTCTAGTTGGCAGTTAAAGGGGAAAGGCAGAGAAAATTGTGGCTGGTTTCTGGGAGAACCTATGCCTCTCCAATGCATAGAGCTATGCCGCTTTCTGTTTATGACTATAATATTCCTCCATTTGACCTACACTCTAGAGAGCTTTATGATTTAATAATACAACTCTGGAACTGATTTAATCATTTAGACGTCTAGAAAAGAAAGAAACAGCATTGTGTGACTATCAAACACAGGATAGAGGCCTGAATCTTTTTTTACCTTGGTTTCGTAAGCCAAGTATTCCTCCTCAAGACTTTTTCTTGGACTTAGTAGATAAGAATCCTCATTATTGGCATGGGATGGCATCTCTGACCTGCTACCCCAGGTGAAAGTGAACTTAGGAAGTAGATGAATATATACAAAGTTACAGGCGTACAAATATATTTGGGTTTCAAAGCACTTCATAAATAAAACTCTAGACAGATTAGACAAAGTATGACATGCCCAAGCATGTACTAAATTCAAGACAAAATAGACCTTACCCATGACTTAAATTTTTTAGGTTCTCAACAAAAGACCCAATACGGGTGATCCAAGGCTCCAGTTCTTTCTGTACATCACAGAGAGGATTGTAGATTAAGAAACTACTAAGTGTATAGATATATTGCATATTACATCTTTTTTCTGCCTTTGAGTCAGTAAAGGAAAATTAATACCTTATAAGAAGTAAGAAGTTGAATGACCAAGTTTACGAAATAGTCCTTGTGCTTCTCCAGTTCACCACTATAAATATTAAGAATTAGAGGAAGTATCACTTTGTCAATTATCAGGAACAATAATAATTATGTTTTAAAATTTCCGTTAAAAGTTATCATATCATTCTCAAGCGCATTAAGTCTTAGTACTCACTTGACCTGCTTCTCGTGAATTTCTGCATTTGATCGCTGGAGATCCCAAGTATCTTCAAGAAATCTAATCCAGACTTTCAGAACATCTGCTTCTACCTTACATGAGGTAATGGACTTCGAAAGTTCATCTTCCTGTAAATTAAAAGTTTAATCAATAAATTCAACTTCTTGATGGAGAAAGCAACACTAAATTAAGGCAAAGCTAAAGCATGGTTACACATAGTATCCAACAACAGATAACTAAAAAATTTTATGCCTTTGTTTTCAAATGTTCAATTATCTGATTGTTTGCTTCCTCAAATTGGTCCTTCTCCTCTCTTGCATCTGATAATCGTGCTTGAACAGCAGCCAAAGAGACATTAACCTACACATAGCTCACACTTCAAGATTTAATTTAAAGAAAACTTTGTCAAACCGTACAAAATCTTAAACTAGTTAAAAATAAACCAGGAAAGGTTTTTCAACGAGAATCTACTAATTTTCAAGATGCAAAATCATTTTAGGTAGCTAGAGAGAACATCATATAAGGACCACCAAAAAAAATAACAAGTTAACAAACAAACAACCCTATAGAGAATATGAAAGATCAGATGAATTTGTAACCCCAACACAAATAATAATACATGCTTCTGCTATGCCTATGTTATGTTTAAAGTAAGTTATTAAAGCAAAGAGTCTTGAATAAGTTACTTGAAGTAAAGGAGCATACTCCATTGTGATAGAGGAATATCAAATAATGGCAGAGAAATGAAGTCATAGAGCTCACTTGAAAATTTCAATGCATCCTCTAAAATAACATAATCAGAAAAATATTTGTGTGCCATGCTTGTGTCACTATATACATAATTACGCCAAGGTATTCAAAGATGCAGACTTATATTAACCATACGGTAGGTTCCACAATTGCCTCAGTCAGAAATTGTGGTCAGCAATGCCCCCTTCAACCAAAAAACAAAATAACAAAAAAAAAAACTGAAAGATAACAGATAGTGATACCTTCTTCAATTCAGCTTCAAGATCATCTTTCTTTCGTTGGAGCTCTACTAACTCAGCAACTATTTCCTGAAAACATGTTAGAATGATATATAATGAATACAGGCAGTTTACAATAACTCTGCTATTAAAGGTTTAACTCTACCTTTTCTTTTCCGCACTCTCCTTTTTTCTGGTCTGTTTCTTTATGATACCCTAATTTATTTTTCTTAGCTTTCCTGCCTGAGTTATTTCTGTTTCCACTTCTTTTTTCCTATGTTTCACCGTTTCTTGTCCATTTCTCTACCTTTTCTTTCACATTTGTCTGTTGTTTGCTATATATACTCTTTTTCTTAATATATTTTGATTCCCAGTTGCAGCACTTGGGGAGGCATATCATACCTGGATAAATTATGTAACATGTTGTGAAGGCTTATCCCAATTTAAGCTACAATGTTGAGTTGTGCTGTGTGTGATCAAGCAGTCTTGCCCTTGAATTGGGATGAGCCCAAACCTACCTAAGACTTCATCACCAAAAATCTATATGTTTGCATGTGCTTGCATGCTATTTTACTGGTCATTTATATTAGTTTCATTTATAATTTATGGTGCACTTTAAGATTGCCACGCAAAAGAGAACTTTCAATATGCATGTGCCCTGCATCACTAAAAACTATGGATAAAGACAAAGCACAAAAATACATTACCTTTTCTTTTCCATTAGCTTCAATGGCTTTGGTCTCACGAACTTTTAATGCCTCCTCTTTTTGTAGTCTATCGAGTTATAAAGGGCCAAAAAATTAATAAAGAATTAGACATATCTCAAAGAAATTATGAACCAAAGATAAGCTAGAACATTGGACTTCAGATTATATATGTGAATAAATTTTAAGAGATTCACGCCTGAACTTAGAGTATCATTCTAAGAAGTTTTATAAAGGTTCTAAGAAATAAAATCTAAAATCAGTAACAATATTCCAGATCTGTTTTACCAGTGAGATAACAAAAAATCATTACGACATTTACAAGTATCAATTCTCTTTTATTTAGTTCCAGCTAAAAATAAAATTTACATTTAAGAACTGAAAAAGACATTACTATATTTTAAAGCAAAATGAGATGAGATGCTTTCAGATAACACTGTTCCTCCCCCCCCCCAACCACCCCTCTGGGAGATTCTATAAGAAAAAAAGACAGGAAGTGAGGGTTTGAAAAGAGAGAGAAAGGAGGTGAGGAGAAAAACAGAGAACACTCTGAAAATGTTATTTCATTATGTCAAAAATGTCAATTACAATCAGTCTAAATCTATTTATATGCTATATTAGGCTTATTAGACAATTAAGTGCAATGCTGCCCTTCAAAACTAACAAATCTAACTAATTCATCTTCTACAGCTTTATAAAATCCCCCCCCCCCTCTCCTCACACACAGAGCCAACAACAAAATACAGTTTCTACGTCAAGCATAAACATGACTATACAGAAAACGGATAAATAACATGAAATAGACAACTTAAACAGATTTCATAATTTGATTCTCTACCTGTTATCTAAAATACGTTTTTCAGCTTTTGCTGCAGAGCTGGCTAGAGATTCCAACAGCACCTTCAACTTATCGACCTAATAGTAAAATTGACAGAAAGGATGTACATACGAATTTAAATAAAATATCAAACCATGTTAACTGAATAATTTTTCAAAAACAGAAGCTTTAGTCAAAAAATTCACCAAACATAATTAGAATAAAAAATGCAGGCCCTGGTAATTCTACTCCAACTAGTGACTGAATTTGGAGTCTAGCTAGAATCCAAATAATAAAATATGAACAAATTTTCATCTCATTTTGCAAAATGAAACAGAGAAGGGCCGGTTTGGCTCAGCGGTAAGCTCGCTTGCCATGGGGGTCTGAGGTCGTGGGTTTGAATAAGCCTCTCTCCGTAGAAGCAGAGGTAATGTTGCCTAGCTTATTCCTTTCCCCAACACCCTCACTAAGTGGGGATCAAACTCGGTTGATCCTTGGTTTTTACAAAATGAAATGGAACCATCACAAGCTCAAGAAAAATAACCTACAATTATTAAATCTCACATTGAAAGAAGATTCAACAAGAACAAAAAAAATGAGTCTTATCCCACTAGATGGGATATCCATGTCTATGAGAGATTTGACAGGGATTTACATTAGTTGTCAAGGGGTCTTACACAACCCTTCTCCTTTATCCAAGCATGGGACCAGCTATATTGAAAAAAGATTGCAAAATATTATAAGTGTGCAAGAGCTTGCATTAAGTTTCTATTTACTTTCTCACTACATTTATTCTCTTCATATTTTCCCTAGCTTATTCAAAAAAGGCAACCTAACTAAGCCCCAAATTACATTGATCCTACCCTTTTCAAAGAAGGGATTTTACCTTTTGGGCATGAATCTCTGGAGATTTTCCAATATTCAAAACTTTTTTCTTCAGTAATAGTTCTTCAAGTCGGGAACACATTCGAACCTGAGACAGGGCCCCTTTCAAAGCCTGCAGATTGCTACCGTGGTTATACTTCATTTGATAAATTTAAAACATAGTAAAAGTTATTTGATACAATAGAAAGTACCCCATCCCTTAAAAACCTTTATATTGGTCAGACTGATCTCATAGATGCATGTTCCTATTTAAAACTCTCCCAGAAGGTTCCAAATATAGTTCACAGTTGATCTTTATGAGTTCATGATGGTTTGTGAAAGTTCCAGATATGGTTCACAATTAATCTTTAACTATTCATGATGGTGAAAGTTATTTGATACAAGTACCCCAACCCCTTCAAAGTTCAAACCATCATATTGTTCAAACTGGTCTCATAGATGCCTGTTCCTTTTTAAAACTCTTCCAGAAAGTTCACAATTAATATTTATGCGTTCATGATGGTTTGTATTCCAAGAAATGTTGATCGATATTCCATTTTTGTTATTTTCTTCCCTTCTTTAGCACATTGATGGGGAAACAGTGACTATTCCTAATTTTTCAGAAACAATATTTTTGAGTTCCATCAGATGCGTCAAGGGTCAACCCAATTCAAGTCCTCACTTGATGAGGATGCTAAAAAAGGGAATATACTAAGCAGCCTTACCCCTGTTTTTTGTATAGAGGGGCTGATAATAACACCGTGGTCTTTGGCTACACTTTTTATTCAATATGCATCTGATGAAAGATTCATGTGGATGTCCTTGTTATCAAAAAAAAAAAAGATTCATGTGGATGAGGATAATAATTAATAATAGGGAAAAAAGGAGACTTCCGGAGCCAACAACCTGAAATCAATTAAGAAATCTCCCATGAAACAGGGTGGAAATTGATATCGTACTATTTAGACCAGTACAAGGCATGTAACATGAGTAAATCATACTATTCCTTGTTCCTAGCAAGATTGATAGGCTAACTGAATGCTTCAATTGTTCTTTTTTTTAATTAAAAAATTGTAAAGGAGCCTTTTTCACATTTAAATATTTCAGTCAGTAGGCAAACAATCATTCAGATCACAAAAGGCAAATGAAAGGAGAACTATGAGAGATACGCACCTTTGTTGTTTCTTCAGCTGCTTCATGCCCTTCATTTAAATATAACTGTGAAGTTTCCATCTGGATGAGCTTTCTTCTAAGATTAGAGGACTCACCATCTAACCTGCAGTAATGTAATACAGCAAGATTGGATTTTAACTATATATTATTACTTTCAATTATTTAGATTTCATGCTACAATGAATTTCCATATGATATTATGGAAAAATATACAATTTTTCGTCTAAATTTTACAATCCTGGTCTTGATTTTATAAGCCAAGTTTTCCTAAATCAACCACAACCCACTACATGATAAGCAAGCCCCAATTTTCGTTCCATCTAAGTTCCAGTCTCAAACTCTTGACCAATGATAACCCTAACAACAGCTTTCTAAAATTATTGATTCCTCAGTATAGATTCTGGATAAAATCTGGATAAAGTTGATTAATAAATAATTTTCTTAAAATATGATTATTAAATTGATTATCAGAAACTCACTATGAATAGCATATGGTTAAACCAAGGTTTTAGCTCAAAAATACATTTTAACATTGAGAGGAGTGTTTGGATCATTTTTAACAAAACCAAAGTTCTGATAAATGATTGATTATTAATTCAATTCAAAAAGGATATGAAATGTATGGACATTTCTCAATAATTTCATAATTTAGGCCCTTACTACTGATTATGAAAATAAATCCAAACAGACCCTTAAACTATCAGAGCCAACCACAATCATATCACAATTCGTGTATCACTATCAATAACAGAGACATCCCACGCCTAGTCTGTCTTCATTTCCCAAACATTCTCTTCATGATCTCCATTATAATCCTTTGAATATCTGAGTTTTTTCCTAACTTAATGCTGTCTTGTTCTTCTATTATGATACCCTTTTTCATCTTCTATACCAATTTTTTTTTCAAATCAGAAGAGTCCTAGGGGTTTCCGAATCTTTATCATTCATATGAAAGATTCTTTCTTGAACAAACTGCTAAAATATACTAATACTAATGGCCAATTGAAAATTTGTTCTTCCTGTCCCTCAAGATACAAACAAAACCTCACAAATATTCAGTGAGAAAGTGCTCATTTCTATATGAAATTTAAACAAAAGACATTATTGACAAACCCAGTGCATATCAAATACTTCATTCATACCGCAGAGAAGGTATGGAGAAAGTGCCAACAGAACTCATTAATCATACTGACCTTGCAACATCAGAACTGATTTTCAACCCAGTAATGGCATCTTGTGCAAATTGAAGCAATTCCTCCCGCTTTATCTGTATTAGAAGTACACTTCCCATAGAAACAAACCCAATAGCTTTTAATTGATAAACTATACATCTTAAGGCACAGAAGAGAGTAAAGACCCTCTGAAATGACAACGTGGGATTTCATTATAAAAATACTAAATGTGTAAGATAATTTTAGGGAAACAGGAGAGTAACTCTAAGACAATGAAAAGGAAGGAATGCTCCTAATTGAAAAACTCTCCTCCGAGATCCATGTATTGGGGTAACTTAAGAACATGTAGCAGGGAGGACTATGGGGAATTTGAAAAGGTTAGCTAAAAATCCTTCATTATATCCTTGCTCCCACAAATAAATCCCAAACAAGGGGAAATTTTTTTTGTTGGTCAAGCTTTTCTGATAAATTGAATAATATTGGATAGTTCAGAATCTCTTCTTCCTCTATTCTTCTAAATTTGTCCCACCTTGCCACTCCCCATCCTCTATTCTCTTTTCTCCTCCTTTCACCCTCTAGTTCTACATGACACCTCCCCAACCACAATCCCTCATCCAAACAATACCTTTAAGTGCCACTTCGAAAATAAAAGAATATAAAGAAAAAAACAACCAGGTGAACCCTAAAAAGCTTAGATTATCATTTATCAGACAGAACTACAATATCTTTGCTCCACTGAGGAGAATGGCATGGGAAACTAGCAGTTTTCCATGCTTTAAGTAAGGAGAAAGAATGCAAACAAGAAGCAAAAAAAAAAATTCTTCTACTACACAAGAGACTAGAGAGTCTCCACCAAGACAAATGATCACTTCTATCTCTACAGAATTAAATCTTCACCCTAATTACACCCACTCCTTCCTCATATATCCCCAAACACACCATGTGACCAGTTACAAGGAAATATACTCACTCTTCTGCCTCTAGCTCCAACTTAACCACATTTTTTTAATATTTTTCATAGGGCAAAGGTCCAATTTCGCCCTAGGAGTAACCCCATAAGACCATCAAGTACCCTAAACTAACAAATGGAGCATATTTACTCAGGAAGTAACATATGTGTAGCCTTTTCACCCTTACCAGATGACCTCATCCACATGTCAGTATTACGTTCACCAGAGGGTGAGCTAGCTATGCCTGTGTTACGTCCAGAGTAAATATGCTCCCATTGTTAGTTTAGGGCACTAGATGGTCCTACAGGTTACTTCTAGGGCAAAAGTGGACCTCTGTCCTTTTTCATAAACATTCTCCCCTTTTAGGTACCTTTATGCTGCCCTTGAGTCAAGATATGAATAGAGTTTGTCATCCTTACCAATAGTTCGTCTTGATAGTTCAAGAATGTTGATGCCAGACTTTGAATACTTCTAATTATGGCACTATGAGCATCTTTTTCACCAGCAAGACAAAGCCTACAGATTTATGTATTTAACATTGAATAATGAATATCAGCAATTAGGATTATATGGCATGCTTCCTCAAAAAACATAAATTCCAATGAAGAAAATGAAACTAATGACACAAAAAGGTAATTTTGAAAAATAAAATCTAAAATTTTAAGTAACACAAACATGCCCCAAGGTCTCAAATCAAGGAACTAGTACACCCTTTGTTTTAAATAAAAGAAGATATCATATGAGAAAAGGAATAAGGTCCTAATATTTTATCAAATTATATGATAATCCTCAGATTACTAGACATTCACAAGAAATAGAAAATCCATGAAACTCGCCTGAAGATCTCTAGGAGAACAGAAACCTCTTCCTCATTAGGAACTTCAATAATCTGAGGCACAGAAAAGAGTTAAACCTGCAGTTAACCTCCATAATCAGCAATTAAAAAATGCTTTAGACTTGCTGAGGGAAACATTTTTCTTCCATTTTTATGATACCCATCATATTGATGAATCTGGATTGAAACTGTAAGGATAACACAAATTCAAACTCAATCAAATTGTTCATGGGTGCAATGTGTAAGAAAATCAATAAACTCTCGAGAACTAAAGTGATTACATCAAAACCCTTTTGAACTTTGATATATTCAGTTTCTCCCAATGTGATTGAATTTATAATATATAATAATCTAATCCTCAATTTTGAATTCATTCAAACTTTTTTAGTTAACAGAATAGATTCATATTGTCTCTTTTAAATGACACAAAAACAAGATGCATGATTTGAAGAGTACCAGCAACCTGAACCTCTTTCTAGCTTTTAACAGACACAAAAACAAGATGTTTGACCTTGTTGTTGAGTTTTTTTTTTATTTGCCAGGAGAAAGGAGGGATTGCATGAGGCTTTTTGCTTGGAAGAATAGATCAAGGTTTCTCACTTGCAGTGAATCATCATTTCACAAGGTTGAAGGAGCTCAGATCATCAGGAAGCCCCTAATATTAATGTGTAAGGCTGCTTGCACATCAAACTATATCCATGAACAGATCTTGTGAAAGATGCTCAGCATCTTTTTACCAGAAAAAAAAGTCTCTACTAATATAAAATGAGAGGGAATCTTCAAGAAGAGGAAAGGCAACCCAAATGTCTAGTCTCCACTTTTTTAGGGACACAAAAACAAATAATGTCATCAACAGCAATTTTGCATTCTTTAACATGCAAGCTCAAATTTTATGGCTGACAAACAAAATTATGCATACCATAGATAATGTAATACCCTCCAAAGCCTGACTTTGTAGGAAAACCTCACGGAAATTTAACGGTTCACCTCTTACATCAGCATCATGATAAAAAACCTGATCAATAGCATTACAGGAACAGTTACAAAGCTAATACAAAACGATGCTTTTGTTTCAAACATTAAAAAAAACATTAAAAATCAAAACCATGCATTTCAAATACAGTAAATTATACACATAATGATCCTTCACCAACATAGAGCTCATAGTACTTTCAAATTCAAAGGCAGAGAACGAGGATTCAATTAAAACTCTAATAGAACCAAAGAAGTAGCATCTGTTTAATGGCCATTGCTATAGACTTGTCAGACTGTTTTGCATATTAAGTAAAGCTATCAGTGCTCTTTTTTATATGGTATCTCTTTGTACTCTTCCTATTCTTGCTAGCCGTTTTCTCTCTGGCCCCACATTAATGATTCACGTATCTGAATTCCCCGTTTTCAGTTAGTCATTTACATTATTATTTTAACACTGAGAAGTTTCTTCCAGGGTACAAGTGCTGTGATCAAACAAGACATCCACCGGCATCCATAAAATCATAGAATTCAACTCTACAGTAATGAATTCAGTCCATGATTAGGTTAAAAATGAAGCAGCCATGATTGATTCATTCAGAAACAATATCATGAGGCGCATAGCAACAGAATACAACTGCTCCCACATAATACTGAAGAAAAGAGAAAACTCATTCCAATCAAATTATGAAAAAGAAACAAACTGTCATGAATTACATTACAGTTTGACACAAACACATCTTTTCTGTGAACAACAGCGGGTCAGGAGTTAGGGAAAATAAACAGTTGCAGAAACAACCTCTAGGCTAAACTTCGCATCAGTACAGTAAATAAAAAAACTTAAGCATACCATGAATTCAGACACTGCCTGATGATGAATAATTTAATACTCAAAAAATCAGGTAAATTAAAGAGTCTAACAATAAAAATTCAGCCAGATTAAACCAAATAAACCACGCATAGAATACAAAAGTTTTATTTACCATAGATGGTTTCTTCAATTTCTCATTTGCTTTGTCAACTTCTATGGTCTGCTCAGGGGTCTTCTCATTATCTTCAGACAAAGTAGCAGGCATTTCATCAATCTCTTTAAGCAAAACTAACCATCTTTTAAGCAACTGTACCCTTTCAGGGCCATGATAATAAACAGCAGCTTCTTCCAATCTCTCAACTGTCTTCTGAACACTTTTAACATTTTGACCAGCCTGCAAGTAAACACAAGATATAGAGACCAAATAAAACCAAAGCATCTAATATGACCTTCCTGTTCTAGTTGTGCTGACATCAAAAAACACTAAATACTGTTGTGGGCACGGCACTATAATCAGAGCTAAATAATCCAGCTTTTATGGATCCTTCAGGCAGTTTAAGCATTTATAATAACAATGCCAAAAACTTCTAAAATCTTTTCACAATTTCGCCAAGAAAACTCAGCCCTATCCCCTTAACAGAATTAGAATACAAATGCTGAGAAACCTATCCAAGTGAAACTTCGAAAAAAGATTAGGCATTTATTATCATCTGAAGGATTAGGAAGTTATCATTATTTAGAGTCCAAGAGTGTACTATTATTTAGAAATCTCATTTGTCCCTTATCAATATATTTGATCGCATCTTCTAGATAACGGACAGCTTCATATTATTATCATAAATAAAGAAGGTAAGTGGCTCTGTCACAATATGTGTGAGAGATCACTGTGCACAAACCTCCTTTTTGTTCACAGTATATCCTCTTGTCATCCCAAATCTCACAATTAATATCAAAACAATGCTTATTAGAAAGTGGATTCCCATGGGAGAACTAATAAATGAGAAACACTATGATATTCATTCTTCTGAGCAAACTAGCCTAGTAATGGTCACTAACAGAACTAGTAAACATGTCAACAAAATTATAGGCTATCCTTCTCATATGTTATGAGCTTTAAGTTACACATTGAGTAGTCAATCAATCAACCAAATAATAAAGAAAATAAACAATCAGCTATCGAAAACCGATTAACGATATCACATTTTTAAGAATAATAACTAAGACTACACCAAATAAAACAAAGGAAAAAAGAAATAGTAATTTGAGAGCAACGAAAATGAGCCAAATAACTAACACCAAAGCGAAATAACTATAATTGAAGAAAGAAAAACTAAAATGAGAGGTTCAATTGATTATAAATGGAAAAGAGAAAAGAATTGTGGTTAGAGGAAAAGGAAGGGAGATTACAATGCGATCTTCGAGGATTTTGGCGCCCTCGGCGACGGCGTGGCCGGCGTGTTGGACGACGGACTTTAACCACGATGACATTTCAGTGCAAGCCTTCTTCTTCTTCTGATAATCAATCAATTAACAAACCAAAAATCTAAGACAAATGAAAAAGAAAAAATGGATTATGACTTATAATGGTTTACCTGTTCACTGATGAAAAGAATAAACAAGAGTTAGAAATTAAAAATCAAATCGTTTTTTTTTTTATTTCCCGGGGAACTGTATCCTCAATGTTTAGGGAAAGCACGGTATAGTAGCTAAACTAACTAACATAATTCATCTTATCAAAGCAGTTAAATACTCCTCCAATTTTAAATATAAGATTTATTTACTTAATTTAATTAGATTAAAAAGTTAATATAATACTCCCTCCCGTCCTAAATATAAGACCTAGTTGACTTTTTTGGAAAATTCTAAAAAAGCAAAATAAGTTAATTATAAATTGATTTACCTAATTTTTCCCCTAGACTAGTTTATTTTACCTATAAACTAATGAATAATCTATAAATATATTAAATGTGTCATGATTTAATAGCTTATTTCGCAACACTAACCTCTCCAAAAAAAGTCAACTAGGTCTTATATTTAGGACCGGAGGTAGTATTACGAATATATCACAATTATCTACTTTTATCCCATCTACTCTTACTCTTCTTGTATTTTAGAGTACGTTTGGTGCCAAGAAAGAAAGTGAGGAAAGTGAAAGTGAGAGGTTTTTCAGTAATTTAAAAGGTAAAGGTGCAAAACTAGCCACCGTAAATTTCAAAATGGACAATTATAGCACCCCTAAATTGGATGGGGCAAAAGCGTACTTTGTAAATGAAAATGGTACAAAATTAACACTCTGAAACAGAGGTGTTAACTTTGACTGTAAGTTGACCGGGTATGCTTATGTGGCTTAATGATGTGGCACAACATGACATTATGTGTCTAAATGTGCCTGATGACATGTCAATATTGGTGATGTGGATAAAATTTTTCTTTGAAACTTAAATATAAACACATAAACACAAACCCATCCAAATAAAAACACAAAAAAAGCTTAACACATTAAAAAACTTGAACCCACATGAGCTGAATACATTAAAAACTTAACACACTAAAAAACCTTAACCCAAACATCATAAACTGAAAACACGTGCGGTCTGAACCCCTTCAGCCAAACCCAACCATGAACCCTAGCCACGAAATCGAACGAACCCTAGCCAAAAAATCGAGCGAATCCTAGCACATCCCTGAACCCATGGCTCGCGTTTAAGCATTCAACCCATAGGAACTCTAGTCTGGTGTGTAAGTTCGTGTGGGGGGTGCTCGCGTGGGGGGAGCTCGCTCGCGTGGGAGAGGTGACTTTGAAGAAGCACGTGATAAGATTCGTTCCAAGGGCAAAACAACAAGAGAAAAGCCAAGTAAGTGTGAAATGGGACCACAAATTTGTTGTTTATTATTCATAGATTTCAACTTTAGGTCCACACACTTTGAGCATGTTGCAGAGAATCCGAGGCTTTTTATGTTATCTTGAATTAGAGATGGTAGAGAGGGCGGATTTGAGAGCTTGTGTGTAAGGTTTTTTATGTTTGTACAAAACCCTAACTCTTGGGCATATAAAATCCGAGGAGTATAGGATATTTTTGGGGTTGACAGCTCTGGATTGGCTATGTCGTTGCTTACAATGGCTGAGTTGGTAATGAAATTTGATGTTTTGTTGAACTGTGATGGTTTTGTTGTCTGAACTTCTATTATTTATATTCATGTTCAATTTGCATAAATGATGATGTTATAACAACTATTGTGCTGAGATGATGATCATTAATAAATTTATTTGTTGCAGAAAAAATGGATGCAAAGGGGAAGGGTAAGATGGTCAGTGTGGAGCCTGAGGTCAGCGATGTGGAGCCTGAGATTAGTGATGATTCGTTTGAGCGAATGCTCTCGGAGGCCAGTGACTACTTTGCAAGGAAGAAAATGGACTCTTATGGTTGTTCCTACGAGGTTCAAAGTGAGAGGAATAAGGATGTGGTGCAAGAAGAGGTGACACAGGGATTAGAATCAATTGAGGAGTTTGATGACATCCGTGAAGTTGAATGCTCAAGTGATGATGCATCTTATTCGGCAAAGAGTGACAGTTCTGACACTGATGAAAGTGTGGAAACAGAAGTTGATGGCCAAGCAAGTGAGCAAGAGGATGTTGGTGTTGATGAGGACAACTACTTTGAAACTCCAAGTGAAAGAAGAGATCGCCGACTTGGGGATGATCCTGCCTTCACAGTGGGGATGTCATTTGGTGATAAAGTAGAGTTTAAAAAGGCAGTGGACACTTATGCAATCACTAATGGGTTTGAGCTAAGGGTTGTGAGGAGTAGCAAAAAGCGGATAGAATACTTGTGTCAAGAGGGATGTCCCTTTAGGGTATATGCGTCACAGACCCGTAATGTGGTAGGATTTGTAATCAAGATATTGTTGTTGGAGCATAATTGTACAACATGCTATCCAAACCCTAGAGCTACTGCAACATGGGTGGCAGATTTATTCAAGGATAAAGTGCAAGGAACACCTCAATTTAAGATCAGTGAGATGAAGATGGAGCTTGAACGTGAACGCAAGGTGTCTGTAAGCATTCACAAATGCAAGAGGGCCAAGAGGAAGATAAGGCATGAGATGGAAGGTAGCTTTAAGGATGAGTTTGCTAAGTTGGAGGGCTATTGTGAGCAACTAAGGAGAGATGACCCAGGCAGCGATGTTATCCTGGAGGTAGATGATGATGGTAAAAAAACACAGGTGTTTAGAAGGTTGTACGTGTGCTTTAATGCAGTCAAGGTTTGTTTCTAATTAACTATCATTTATGATTATACATGCAATGTTATGTTTACAAACGCTATGGTTGACTCACTGTCAATTATGCAGGTCGGATGGAGGCTAGGATGTAGACCAATCATTGGTTTGGATGGGACCTTCCTTAGGGGAAGTGCACATGGAGTTATCTTGACCGCTGTTGGAAGGGATGCCGATGATGCTCTCTACCCACTAGCCTTTGCCCTTGTGCAAAAGGAAAATCAGGAGCACTGGACATGGTTCATGTTGGCCTTGAAGAATTCACTATCTTTGGATTCTGGCTCAACCGTCACGATGATGTCCGATATGCAGAAGGTTTGGAGTTCTATCTCCACCTGTCTTTTATGGTTGATGATATTAGATATTTTATCTCGGTTGTCATTATAGCTTTAAACTCTGGTTGTATTTGTTATGTGCACAACAGGGATTAGCAAACGCTATCTCTGATGTTTTGCCGGCTGCGGAGCATAGACTTTGTGCAAGACACATATTTGCAAACTGGAGCAAAAGAAATGGTGGGGCAGAATTGAAGGATCGGTTCTGGGCGTGTTCTTGGAGTACTTTTGATGAAGAATTCAGGGAAAACTTGGACTTGATGTCTAAGCGAAGTTGGCCAGCGGCTGTGGATATGATGCAATATCCAACACACACGTGGGTTCGAGCATATTTTACTCCCCAGTGTAGGTGTTGGATTGTGGACAACAATGCCGCTAAGTGCCTTAATTCGTGGATTCTGGAGCTGAGGTTTCTGCCTGTGATTAGGCTATTTGATGGTATAAGGATGAAGATGTACAAGAAATAGGCAGACAGTGAGAGTATTGTCAGTAAATGGAAAGTTGACTACAGTCCCAAGTGTATGGAGTTGTTTGAGGCTAACCGGTATTTGGCTGTAGGCTGTCAAGTGGATTTCAATGGCACTAAGGGTTACGAGATAAGAGAAGGGAGAAATGTGCACACGGTTAATCTGAGGTCTGAGAAGTGCTCGTGTAGGGCATGAGATTTGACTGGCATCCCATGCCAACATGCAATATGTGCAATGCTCGATGCGAGGGTTGAGCCAACAACATTCATATCGAGATACTATCACCAGGCCACATACATAGCAAGTTATGCCAAGAAGTTCCAGCCTGTGAAAGGTGTCAAGTTTTGGGATAAGCCACCAGAGCACCCCCTACTTCCACCTCCCATCTGCATCCAGCCTGGAAGACCAAAAGAGAAAAGAGTGCGCACTGAAGAAATTGATAGGAGAGTAAGAAAGGGTGTTGCAGTTCAAAAATCATTTGAAAACGCTCAACATCCAAGGACAGTGTCGGACAAATTATCCACTCAGGGTAAAATCCAGAGATGTAGCTACTGCCGAGGGGAGGGCCACTACAAGCGCACATGCAAGAAATTTAAAGAGGTGTGCTTTGTTTCTCTTTTATAAGTGTTCAAACTTTGTTTCACTGCCAGTAATGGACTCTGTCTGTGATGCTAATAAGTGTTGGAGAGGAGAGTTGAGTTTATATGTGGCTGATTCTGGTGGGGTGTTTTTAATTTGCTCAAAGTCATGTGCTAGAATTTCAGAATTATTGTTTGCCAAATGTGTATGTGCCTTTGCTTATGAATAATTTCAGAATGTAATTATTGTTTGCCAAATGTCTTTATTTTAAAAAAAATATCAACTACACGTATGAACATGGCAATTCAGTTTTATTATATATGCTTAGTGTATTCTCAGTTCTGCTACCTAAATCTTTTGTACTAGGCTCCTACAAGCGTGGCATCATGCTCTACCACTGCTCAGGCTGCTGATGTTCCACCACCTCAGCCACCAACCATCACCAACCCACCTTCATCGGCTCATCCAACTCCACCTCAGCCACCAACCATCACCAACCCATCTCCATCAGCTCATTCATCTCAGCCGCAGCCTCAAAGTGCGACAAACCCTCCATCCTCTCAGCTTGCCACTCAAGAGTCAAGGACCAATCCGACTGAAAGCAATGTGTATTCAAGACGTAGGCCTGCCTCTCGTAGGGCTCCAGTTGGCGACATAAACATACCACCTGGTCAGGGGGGGATGGGTGTAATGTATGATGAAAAATCTTGGAGTTACATATACAATGTGAGTATATTAGCTGACTGCACATTCATGAATAAATGGCTGCTGAATATGTATTATATATACCATGTTAGGTTGGCAATTAGTGTCAAATATATCCTAGGCCCACAAATTTTTTCTCTCTATTTCACACTTTTCATGGGACCCATCAACTTTACTTTTCCATCATTACCTATACTTTTCATCTTCACCCTTTCACTTTTTAATTTTTCACTTTCCCTTCTTACAACCAAACACATTAGGGAGCATTGATAAGAATAATTTGGGGAAAATTGGTTGGAATTAGAAATGGGTCTTATATTTAGAACCAAAATCATCTTCTCAAATAGGTTTTATATTTAGGAATGGAAGGAGTAGATCATAATTAAGGATCAGAGTAAGTAACAATCAAGAAGTTTAATTTTTTTTGGCTAGAAATATCAAGAAATTGTTAAATGAAAAATATCATGTTGATAAAAAAAACATTATGTTACCTTTCTCGGCCTTTTGCTGAGACAAAGTGCAATTTATGTTATTATCTATTTAATCTATGATATGTGGGTCATTGGTCTACACGATATTTAATAAAAAACAGAATATAAAGTTGGTAAATTGTTATACGAAGTGTGTAAAGCGTTATATGGAATCTTTTTTAGTTTTTATAAACTTGGGGATAATTTAGACATATCATTTTAATTTGCCTTTGGACAATTAGGTCATTGTCATTCACCTGTACTTTGTGAAATTAAGTAGTAATGAAGTGTCCTTTAACTATACTTAAAGAGTCTTTTTTGGGAATTTTCTCTTTTAAATTATTAGGATATAAGATTGTAGATTTAAGACACGAATTGTAAACAACTAATGCAGTTGGTGGTTAAAAAATAGGTGAATGTGGCTAACATGTGGTGGAAAAAATGGAGAAAAACGTGTGTCTTCGGATAAATTAAGGCAAGTGTCCCTTACCTTATTCCCCTTAGAGTTAAGAATTATTCTGAAAAAAAAAAATGGAATACTAAAAGTTCATATTACCGCATAAAGATCGAGTAAATGGATATTTTGATCAAATTTATAAATCAAGTTATTAAATTGTTACATAACAACAACAATATTCAATAAAATAAGTTTTATTCCACTAGAGCAAACGCACCTGCAAAATGTATCGCGGTGGGGAAGGAGGAGGGCAAGGGGTGAGAGAAGGAGAGATTGACAAAGTCATGGAGATAGAAAAAAGATAATGATGAGGTTTATGTTAATTAATCACAATTAGCTCCTTAAAGAGTCATAGTAATCGAACTGCATTGACACCTAAACTTACAATTAGATTTAATATCCCTTAGGAATATTGGAATTTAATTATGCCCCTACCAAGAGTCTTATACTTAATTGCCTCAAAGTATATATGCATCTGGTAAAGAATACATACATGTAAAAATTCATAGTTTATGAATGGTAAAGAAAGTGACTTAAAGATTATTTTGGCTTGAATACTTTTTTTTTTGGCCAATTCTTAAAGATTATTTTGGCTTGAATACTTTTTTTTGGCCAATTTTTGGCTTGAATACTTGAGAGTTAAGAACATCTCTTAATCGAATAAAATAAAACTAATTATACTTACATTTAGGAAATTTTCACTTAGCACCCCTATAATATTTAATATCCTTAGCGCCCATAAAATTTTGAATTATCACTGTATCCCTTAAAGGGCAATGAAATTAAATTTTTAAGGTCAAATTATTTTATTACTTTTACATCATTTAAAGAAAAATATGAGAAATAACAAGACAAATATGTTTATTTCTAATATATACATGAAGGCATTTCCAAGATAGCAATCCACAACAATATTTAAGAAATAAAGGAACTTACAGAAACAGTGTTGTGCTTATTTATGAAGTAACTTCATGTATTTTGACAAAACAAAAAGAAGTACGTACCTTCGTGTGTGCTGGGAATAAGCATACTAATTTCTTTTTGGTGAACAAATAAGCATATTAATCTTGGTATTCTCATATTTGTCTTATCAATGGCATATTGTAAATGTTCTTTTATATTAAACATTGTTTTGGATATACAGAAGACAATACATTCATTTGTTTTGAAAAAAAATACTTATCTTAAAAATTCTTATATTTTTGAATGATGATAGATAGCTATCTTTAAAAAAGAAACAAGCCAATAAAATTGTTTTTTTGGTTATATTAAGGGGCCAAGCCCAAACTAATCAAAAATTTTACGAGGGCTTCTTGATTCTCACAATCTCTGATCAAAATAACTTTAATAGACTAAAGTAGAGTATATATTTCAGATTTTCCTTATTTCTCCTTGCGTCAGGCTAATTGCTGTCATCTTCTCCGCACATTTGGCAATAAAGTCCTTTTATCCTCAAATTTTTAGTACACTTTATCCCAAAGAAATAGGGAAAATGTCATTTAAATCCCTCCGAATATACAAAAGGACAATTCAGGAACTCAAACTTCCAAAAGGACCATGAAGGAACTAGGACCTAGTTGACATTTTAAAATTGTGTGAAAAGACAAAATTACCCTAATCATAAAACAGAAATTACTAACCACCCTTACACCCACCATTTTCAATAGGGTGGTTAGTAATTTCTGTTTTATGATTAGGGCAATTTTGTCTTTTCACACAATTTTAAAATGTCAACTAGGTTCTAGTTCCTTCATGGTCCTTTTGGAAGTTTGAGTTCCTGAATTGTCCTTTTGTATATTCGGAGGGATTTAAATGGCATTTTCCCGAAGAAATACAGTGATTGTTATTTCAGAATTTTATGTGGGTTGTTTCAGATAAATTGTGACAAAAATGATTATGAAAAAACTTTCCCATATACGTGTTTTATCTATGGTCCCTCGGTAAGTAGACCGAGACAAGAGACCTATTATTAGTTAACGAACTAATTAATTAATTGCAATGCAAATCTCCGGATTGACTTCAAAATAAATATTTTATAATATTAATTATTGTATTCTCTCTTCAAATCAACCAAGCTGATACATGATATAAATATATAATAAAAAATTGATTGATTAGCGCAGCCTGATTTCTAGTTTATCGATATAATTTAACCTAATCATATCATGCGAAACTTAAAATTTAAAATGATTTCTACCATTCTCAAAATAAAAAACAATTTGATTATTTAGAAAATAAAATACTTCAGATCTAGTTGCCTAATAATATCATTTTAATGATGAGCTAGTTTTTCTTGTTGTTACGATTATGAACAGCAAATTTAAACGCCATACTATTTACACGTTTTTTTTTTTTGCAATCATATATATTATCAGATTTTTCAAATTTAATCTTAAGCACTCTATTTTTTTATGATGAATACCAATGAAAAAAATAAATATAAGTAGTTCTTTCATTCTTAACTTTTTAGGGAGAAGTATTTGTCACTACATATTTATTGATATAAGAGTCTTTTATAAACTATTTTCCTGATATTTGTTAATCATTCAGAATATGACCATGAAGTTTCCGTCATGTGGCTTAATACAGCTGGATGGATGATTTAAATGTTTTTCCATATAAGTTGTCACTTTCTACCGGAAGATTTCGCCTTCTCAGTATTTTTATCCTCATCTTCTTGGTTCCTCTACCAATTTATTTACCATATGATGATGCTTTAGAAAAGAAAAATTTTTAGGTGGACTTAGATATATTCATTTCGCGTCATATTATTAAAGTACATGTGACTATGCATCTTATCCTAAAATATTGTTACGACTACAAATTCATGTGAAACACTCATTTGAACTAATGTAATTGGAAAACTGAACTCAGTATATATGATCTTTAATGTAATATAATTAGGTTCATTATGAAATTTAGAAAAACTAGAACATATTCACTTAATCCATTAAGTTAAGTTTTATAATCATGTATATACCTGATCAAATGTTCAATTTTATATATTCACATGCGTTACAATAAAATAATAGTATTTCCAACAATAATAGAATAGATGGTATACCACTTGTCATATTCAATAACACACAAAAAGTGTTATCGATATTGTCTAAATTGTTCATTTTTCTTTTATTTGCTTTATTTTTTGACCTGAATTATTTAGTTTCTAATATTATGATCTTTTAAATGTTTATTGTAATAATAAGCTTAGTTTCCTCAAAACTAATTTTTCTAATTATAAACTACTCGTAACATATAATCTAATTTCATATGACATATGTTATGATATAATGGTTTACTTTATTCCATTAATTTGTTAAAAAAAATATTATATTCAGAATTGGAGGAGTATATTTTTTTATTAATATTACAATACTTACAAAACGCTTTTTTATATGAACGTACATCTAGTTCATTATATCTATTAATATCAAATTTTATAAATTCATAGGGCCATCTATCCTATCAATTTTATATGTATGTGATATATAACTATGTGTTATTAGATAATTTAACATAAATATTTTCTTTTCTAATATCTGAATGCCGTGCTATAACCATTTCTTTTCTAATATTACAACTGATATATTCCTATGTCTTGAACCAGTTAACCAACTAATTAGGCTTTTCCTTTTCTAGTTGCCATGATAAGTCTTAGTTTGTGAATAGAAGATTTGATACTTCTCTCCATTTAAAGAACTTAAAATTTGAATATTTTAGTTCAAAATATAAAAGCCCATTCACTCTAAAATTCTCTTATTATTTAATACATTTTTTCATATTTCACCCTTCCCTCTTACATATTTATTAATATTGTACATGTTTCTCTCTCTTAATAGTATCAAAGTAAATGAGAACAATAGTGGAAAAAATTAATTTCAGATATCCAACTAACTTTTACTTATTTTCTTATTAAACGTGTTTTAGCCTATGAATTTTTATATTTGGAACTGGGAGTACCAGAGTACCATATCGGAAATAACTTTGCATTGCAAGAAGAAACTTTGAGCCAAAATAAAAGAGGAAACACGGGCCGGCTAAGCAAACTGCAACGTTATCATATTAGAATATTTTATTCTTTTTAGGTAGAGCATGATCGTTAAATACAATTATTATATATCTGTGTGTGGATATGTATCTCAGAGGACCATGCATCCATATCCGACATGCTTTAGAAACTTTCAAATCAATCAATCAACAATCCATATAAATATTAGTATTAAGTTTACATTTTATAATCCTAGTACATTATTCTATGCTGTTTGTACTTTTTTGTTTTCTTAACAAACCATCTTTCTCAATAAAAAATTAATAAGGATACAATACGACTTTAAATATGGATTAATATTAATTGTTATACACATTATTCAAACAATCTAGCTAATTCAGTAGATATCACCACCAATGTATATTCCCTGTGTTACTGCGTACAAGACGATTCTCAGCATTAATGCTCCTAGATATGGATCTTTTGTATCTGAAGAAATATCTTTTTTATCTGAAGAAAGATCCAATGTGTTTCGAATATAAATTTATCATGTCGCTTCATTTTAATTTTAAATATATGATGTATTTTATTGGGAAAAAGACAAATAAAGTCTTCCTAATTGGTAAAAGGACAATTGAGGTTGCTAAATTGTAAAAAGGACATGTTGGGTCATAAGCACCTAATACACATAAACAAATTTGTGAGAAAAAACTCAAATGCCCTTAACAATTTGAGATTGTAGGGGGTGGAGTGGGAATTAAATGGTGTGTTTTGTGAAGGTGGGGTAAGTGTGTATTTTTAAGGGTATTTGAGTCATTTGCCCAAATTTTTTTAATGTGTATTAGGTGCTTATGACCCAACTTATACTTTTTACAATTTAGCAACATCAATTGTCTTTTTACCAATTGAGAAGACTTTATTTGTCTTTTTCCTATTTTATTTTATTTTTTCATTTTTTTTAAATTATCTATATTGAATCTTCTTTCTTTCATTCATTTCAATTTTCTCTTTTTTTTTGCCGTTGATATGCATTCCAATTTTCATTAAATGGATATATTATGAAAACACGGGTTTCCTTATTAATTGCCGGAATTTTTTTTTTTGGCCAATATTAATTGCCGGAATTTTGATTTATATAATTTTGGTTGAGTGTATGTAACTTCTATTATATATAGGGATACATTTAGGGATAGTGCCCAATTCTGTCACAATAGTGGTCACAATGTTATACTCACTCCGTTTTTACTTAATAAGTACTCCCTCCAGTCCTTAATATAATAGCCCAAAATTTGAATGATTTTGGTCCCTAATATAAGAGCTCATCTATTATTCTCTCCTCATTTAATGCATTTTTCCTATTTTGCTCCTAACTCTCTTTCATATTTATTAATGCTCATGTATTTCTCTCTCTTAAAAGTATCATAATAAATATGAGCAATATTGAAAAAGAAGCATTAACTTCAGACACCCAACTAACATTCACATGTTTTATTAAGAAGCGTTTTTTTGCGGCTGTGGGACCGGAGGGAGTATTACATATCATTTATTACGTTTGTGAGTTAAATTTATAAATAAAGAAAAATTAAAAAAACATCATGTTTGAGGACTAGAGAAAATCACAGTCGTGAAAGTATCTTGTGAAGGAAAAATCAAATAGATACCTAACTATATTAATGTCATTAGGTATGGTGGCGCAGGGTCTTCATCAGCCTACTTCTCATCACTTTTTCTCAAAGTATCATGCATCAAGTAATTGAATCTTTTCTTACTCTTTAACGAATGTGGGCTCCTCTTCCATTGCCACCTTTTCTTCTTCATATTGTTAAATCAACATATTTGATAAATTAAAGATCAAATTTCACCTAGTCAAAGAGATATTATTACGAGTTAGAAATTTCCAAGGTAATATGGAAATATTGCCTTTGAGTCAGCACTTTCAGGTTAGATTTTGTAGCACCTTAACAAAAACTTTTCTGGAAAATATGGACCTACAAACTTAGCATATTTATCAACTAATAGTCAAAGTTAATTTAGATAACATTCGAACCAACGAACAAACTACTCAAAAAAAAATTTGTATATGATAAATTTTAATTTGTTAAATCCATTTAACATGTAGAAAATATTTTAATGTATATTGATGAACCACAAATACTTTAGAGGGTTAGAAAAATCATAAAATATTTTATGGCACTTAAGCGCATAACCGAAAAAAATACTTTAAAATAAGGGGGGAAATTGAAACCACATCCCATACTAGATCAATCGAAATTGTTATATTGTATCGAAATCCATTTTGGCCAGGGCTTGAGTGAGATTGAATCATGTTGTGTCTATATATAATTCCTAATGGTGATAATTCAACCTTAAAATCTCATGAAGTAGCAATAATTATAAGCATGATTCAATTCATTTGAGTCATATGTTTAGAAATTAGGGCTAACAGCCAATGGAAAACTCAGTCGAAACTCATGAACATGAATGAAAATAATAATAATAATAATAGCTTCGTTCGTACTATATAGCAAATATCTATAGAACAGAGTTTCTAAAGGAGGGAGGGAGAGAATAGAGTTATTTTTAAGTTTCTTGTTTTCTTTGTGATATGAGATATTCATAAGGTTCTCTCATATAACAAGGAAAAGGAAAAAGGGATGATTGTAAATAGAAATTTCTTTGTGAGTTCGGTGTTGTTGATCGAGGGGCAAGTAAAAGGTAGCTGCAGTGCTTTTTTTGTAAACAATAATTCTCTAATTTACATTGCACATTATATATTAGTGAAAGTTAACAATGATATAAGAGATAATTTGTTTTCCTAATATGTATACATTTGCTCGTGGATGTTGAAGATTGTTTCAGGAAATTAATTAATGAGATTTGTAGGGGTTATAAATTTCTTTCTTTCTTTCTAATTCTTTGTGAGAGATTTATAAGTTTCTCATTTATAACAACAATAAAAAGGAAGGTCATGCGTGTGGGTTATTTACTTAATTATTTACTACTACTCCCTCCGTTCCTAAATATAAGATCACTTTATGGAAGAGAGAGAGAGTTTGTTCCTAAATATAAGATCACTTTCTAATTTGACTCAAGTATTTCCCAAATTACCCTTATACTCCATTCCCCCAAAAAATAGTGGTTTGAAGGTGAGAGGATATTTCTAAAATTTAGGTGAGGGATATTTTGGAAATTTCATGTAATCCTAACTCATTGGAATGTCTTCCTTAATCTCTCTAAATTTGTTAAAGTGATCTTATATTTAGGAACGGAGGGAGTATTATTTATGCTTGAAAGTCAAAACGACAGACTTCCCTGAGGGAGAGAGGCAGCGGTCTAACTTAAAGTAACTTCTTATATACTCCCTCTAGTCCGATTAACATAATAGTTGAACTGACAAAACACGCTTTTTAATAAAACATGTAAAAGCTAGTTGTATGTCTAAATTTAAAGTTTTTTCTAACATTGTCCATATTTATTATGATATCGTCTAGAGAGAAAAATGCATAAACATTCATAAATATGAAAGATGGATAGAGACAACAAAGCAGAAAAAACTCATTAAATGAAGAGAGACCGTAAGATGAGCTCTTATATTGTAGATTCAAATCATTCAAATTTTGGTTATATTAGTTCCTTTGTTGTTAATTAAAACCACTCTTTTAGTGTCATCACATGGCAAAATATTTCATCAGTTCATCTTAATATATTCTATTCAACTACCAGTATCAATGGGTAGTTGGTTGAGCTGATAAGTGGGCTACGACCTCATAAGGATGAGAATGTGTATTCGAATACCATGAAGCGTTCTCATTGGGAGAGTGACAACTTTGCCTATATGGGCAACACTCCTACCCCTCGAGTCCAGATTAAACTACTCCCTCCGGTCCTAAATATAAAACCTAATTGACTTTTTCTAGAAAATCTTAAAAAAGCAAATAAGTCAATTATAAATTGATTTACCAAATTTTTTCCCCTTAAACTAGTTTATTTTACCTATAAACTAATGGATAATCTAAAAATATATTTAATATGTCATCATTTAATAACCTACTCCCTCCGGTCCTAAATATAAGACCTAGATGACTTTTTTGAAAAATCCTAAAAAAGCAAAAAATAAGTTAATTATAAATTGATTTACCTAATTTTTTCCCTTAAACTAGTTTATTTTACCTATAAACTAATGGATAATCTAAAAATATATTTAATATGTCATCATTTAATAACCTACTCCCTCCGGTCCTAAATATAAGACCTAGATGACTTTTTTGAAAAATCCTAAAAAAGCAAAAAATAAGTTAATTATAAATTGATTTACCTAATTTTTTCCCTTAAACTAGTTTATTTTACCTATAAACTAATGGATTATCTAAAAATATATTAAATATGTCATCATTTAATATCATATTTCGCAACATTAATCTCTCCAAAAAAAAGTTATCTAGGTCCTATATTTAGGACCGGAGGTAGTATTTCACAACCTTAATCTCTCCAAAACAAAGTCAATTAGGTCCTATATTTAGGACCGGAGATAGTATAAATAAAAAAAAAACTGCTTTACTCTCACAGTATATATATGTAGGCAAACAGTAATGGCTGTCCACGGTGCGGATCTGGATTAGTCTGAGTCCGTTGAGTCCCCATGACATAGGGGCTGGCCCAGGATACCGGATTAAAAACTCAAAAAAAAAAAAAAAACAGTAATGGCGGTGGCGTTGAGAGCAGTGAACAGTTGTACGTTGAAAACGCGTATTCAAACTTTGAAAACAGCCTCCACCCACCACTTCACCTCATCACCAGAAACGAAAAAAAAAAAAAAAAACCCCCCACAGTTTCCATTTCACCATCATTCATTTTCATTCGTTCCACCTTTCCTTTTCATAGATAAGCTCACACACTCAAACAAACGAAGAACCTTCCCTTTCTTTGCTTTTAACTCTCAAACAAAAACAAAAGCTGTTTGAGATTGATGCATGTAATGTAACCCCATTATTTCTTTCCACTATAGCATGACATTGAGTGAAATTAAAATAAAAAAGTTGACTATATTTATATATTTATCCATTTCTTTTATAGCTAGCTGTCTTCATGATGATCTTGGTCTAACAACCTTGACCCCACTATTTTCTTCTTCTTCTTTATCCTTTATGAGTGTTCCCTTTTGTTGCTTTCCACTTCCCAATTCCCAAAATCCCATGAATTTGTCAAACAAGACATAAAGACATCATTTTTAAATTTGTGGCATTGTTGGGTCACTAGTGTGTGATTATCTCATTATTATTCATATTGTGTCTTCTTTTATTATTTATACCTCTGGTTCCTTTCCCAGGATATGAGAAGCTAAATTTGACTGTCAATACCTTTTTCTTTTGTTCTGTCCTTTCTGGGTTTTATAGTGTTGTACCCATTTTGGCTCATTCTTCATTCTTTACATTATTGATTCTGTTTTCTGGGTTTTCTTTTCTGTCTCATCTTCTTGAAATTTTCTGTCTAAAGTTCTTGCCTTTTGGCTCTCTGTTGTCTCATTATATTATTTCTGTGACCATTCATGGGTCCTTCTAGCTGCAAGTTTAAATCTTTCATTGGAGTTTCATCCATCTTCTGTTTGATCTTGGTTTCATTAGGAGGTGTTTGTGGTGATGAATTTTTCATAGACTGTGGATCACACAACATCACTAAACTAGGGAATCATACATTTTTAGCTGATAATTCTACTTCTGGGTTTCTTTCAACTTCAGAAGTTATTTTAGCTGAAGTAGACTCTTCCACTGTTGTCCCATCATCTTTTGATTCAAAGCTGTACAGTACAGCTAGAATCCTTGAAAGTGTTTCTCAATACACATTTCCAATCAAAAACCATGGTAGATACTGGATTCGTTTGTACTTTTTTCCTTTTAGTTTTGGGAAATACAACATGAGTACTGCTAAATTCTCTGTTACTGCTCAAGAAAGTATCACCATGTTGAAAGATTTTCAGTTAGATAGTGGATTTGTAAGGAGGGAATACTCTTTGAACATATCTGAGACTCAGCTTGTTATCACTTTCACACCTTCTGATAAATCATTTGCATTCATAAATGCCTTAGAAGTTATCTCAATTCCTGATAAGGTTATTGCTGAGCATGTCAAGGGTGATGATAACAATCTATGGAAGCAGGCCTTGGAAACTGTTTATAGAGTGAACATGGGAAATCAATCTGTATCACCTCTAAATGATAGCTTAGGCCGTGAATGGGTTCCGGATGGTTCGTTTCTTTATCATAAGGCATTTGCCAACTTTACATCTAATGTTATAGCAGTGAATTTCACAGCAGCAAACATGTCAGATAGTATTGCTCCAGCTGAGGTATATGGTACTTTGACTACTACAATGAATGCTGTTGATCAGGATCCTAGAGCTAGAGCAAATATTACATGGGTTTTTAATGTTGATCCTGGTTTCGATTATCTGCTTCGATTTCACTTCTGTAATGTTATGAATCTACCGCCAGACATTCTCTTTAATGTTTATGTTAATTCAGGCTTTGTTTCCACTATCAATGTTGGTGCAGCCATGCCTCATAAAGGAGCCCCTTATTATACAGATGCAATTAGAAGAGTAAGTGGTGGCTCTAATTTGAATGTAACTGTTGGTGTACTTAGTCTAGGTGATAATCTTACTCCAGTCTTTCTCAATGGGCTTGAGATAATGAAAATGAGCAATTCAGATGGTAGCCTAGTCTTGGACCCTAAGAGCAGTCCTAAGAGAAAAGTTGGTGTTATAGTAGCAGCTTGTGTGGCTGGTTTGGTTGTGATTGTTTTAGTTGTGGCTATGGCTGTTGTGTTGCTATACCGGAGAAGAAGGAATCGTCTCCATGTTAGTCATGAAAATGGGAAGAACCTTCCTGATATGAGTGGAATGGATCATTCTAACATCTTTTCCAACTCGAAAATTGGGTACCGTTTTCCATTTGCGATCATCCAAGAGGCGACTAATAACTTCAGTGAAGATTTGGTCATTGGCGTGGGAGGTTTTGGGAAGGTTTACAAAGGAGTTTTCAGAGATGAAACAAAGGTGGCTGTCAAGAGGGGATCATCTCAATCACAACAAGGTCTTACAGAGTTCAGAACTGAAATCGAGATGCTATCCCAGTTTCGCCACCGGCATCTGGTATCATTGATCGGATACTGCCATGAGCAAGATGAGAGAATTATCATATATGAATACATGGAAAATGGTACACTGAAGAACCATCTGTATGGATCAGATGATAAGCCAAGCTTGAACTGGAGGCAGAGGTTAGAAGCATGCATAGGAGCAGCCAAAGGGCTTCACTATCTTCACACTGGCTCTACTAAGGCAATCATTCACCGTGATGTTAAATCAGCAAATATACTCCTGGATGAGAATTTCATGGCTAAGGTTGCTGACTTTGGTCTTTCAAAAACTGGACCTGAGATTGACAAGACTCATGTCAGCACCGCGGTGAAAGGAAGCTTTGGATACCTTGATCCAGAATATTTAACCACGCAGCAACTCAATGAGAAATCAGATGTTTACTCCTTTGGTGTGGTCATGTTTGAAGTTTTATGTGGTAGACCTGTGATAGACCCATCTCTCCCAAGGGAACAGGTGAATCTGATTGAATGGGTGAAGAAATGTCTGGGGGGAAAGAACTTGAAGGACATTGTGGATGCACGTCTCACGGATCAGATAGAGTCGAATTCGTTGCAAAAGTTTGTGGAGATTGCAGAAAAGTGCTTAGCTGAACATGGTAGCAACAGGCCAACCATGGGAGATGTGTTGTGGAACTTGGAGTCTGCCCTACACCAAGAAGGTGATGCGGGTCGCCAACCGTCACCAATTCACCAAATGAATCGCTCAGATACTGGTTTATCAGCTACAGAATACACCATGGGAAGCATGAGTGGTATCTCTGATGTTTCAATGAGCAAGGTGTTTGCTCAAATGGTGAGGATGGAGGATATGAGATAGATCTTGTTACATATGATCATTTGTTTTTTTCTAATGTACGTGGCTCAAGTAAAGTAGAATTTCAAAATGGGTAGATTGGTTTTAATTTAATTCTTATGTTGTTACACTGAAGTGAAGTAAGATTCAGTGCAGATTGTTGCATATACCATGTGATATACAGTTAAAGCATAGGCATTGTACCTAGAATTTGTTCAAAAGAGTGTGTTTTATATTATATTTGGCATTCATCTATAAAGTTGATGGTAGTCTTAGATTTTTGTGTTCTTTTACTAATTTAGTACTCCCTCCGTTCCTAAATATAAGATCACTTTGGCTAATTTGGAGAGATTAAGGAAGACTTTCCCATGAATTAGGATTACATGATCTTCCCAAAATACCCCTCACTTAAATTTAAAAGACAAATAGGAATTTGAGAGAGAAGTGAGGGAGCTAAGAAGTATAGGGGTAATTTAGACCAAAATTGAGAAAAAATAGAAAGTGATCTTATATTTAGGAACTTATCTACTTCCCCAAAGTGATCTTATATTAAGGAACGGAGGGAGTATTTGGTACGAGTTCGAACTAACTAGAGTTTGAGATGAGACATGCCTTAATTGTAGAGAATATATCATTTTTTGTTATTGCATGAAAATACAAGTTTGCTTTTATAAGAAAATCTTATATATATATATATATATATATATATATATATATATATATATATATAAACCCAGTGCATGAGAGGCAATATTGATTCATTATTTTGGAAAATGAAAAACATGGAATATACTTAAAACCAATTTTCAATACAGAAAGGAACATAGTTATATGAAGCTACCATCTTTTCTATTCTAATCATCCAAACCAATTTTACCATTAAAGATATCTATTACCATATTATCAATGCTTCATGCCCTTTTTTGTCATTAATTAGAGGAAAAGGTCAAAGTTATAAATTTGAGATCAAATTTGGGAGGAAACTGTTTCCCTTGTGGTTTATATATATGAACTTGAAAGTTCTAATCATACGATAGTAGTTACTTTCTGCCTAGAGCATCCGGTAAAGATTGCATCTTGATGCTATATTTGGCACTCATCGACCAAATGATGTGGTTTTACATTTCTGTTACATGGAAAATACATAATGAATAACCTGGGGTGTGTGGTTGAGTGGCAAGGACTCATTCACCCTTAACCAATTGTCTGGGGTTCGATCTCTGACGTTGGGTATGGAGAAACATTAAATCTCCCAGGCCAGCTGTCCCACCCTTTGAGGTGCCTACAAATCAGCGGGGGATTAGTCTCTCACTTGTCGAGTGAGGGGATACCTTGATCATGTATAAAAAAAATACATAATGAATATGAAAATTACCCCTCGTTGATTTTTCGAAAGTGAGTGTGACACCATATAAAAAATTTGGTGCAAATATGCCTATGATAATTTAAAATGACACAGACTCCCAAATTAATGTTGTGCTTACCCCTTAAAAAGACACTCTAAGTGAAAAACAATGTTTCTCGCTTCCTTTCCCCTTCACCATTGCACTCTCACGTGCTCACTCCCAAAAATTCTTAAGGTTAAGGTGTAAAAAAATACTCATGTGATTTTGTTTTTGAATAAAAGTAACTATATCATTTAAAAATAGAGGTGAAAGTGTCTTTGTCCCTGTTTTGAAATGTTATGATTATTTTTGCTCCAAAAAAACTAAAGGTGTTGAGTGCACCTTGGCCACGATCACTTTGGTAGTTTTAATTTGCACCTTAATCCAACATCTTATATCTCTTATTTAGTGCAAACTTTTCTTCAACTTTGATTAAAAATGGAAATTCAACCAATCCATCTACACGCTTCATTTGCACTTGATCATTGAGTCTATGACATGTTGCCTCCGCCACCAAGTCTAGACCATCGTGAACACTGAAATACACCACCATTGTCGACAAATGCATGGCTATCATGATTCATCAACACTCTCACATCTATCACTGACCAGAATTTTAATATGGTAGAACTTTTTGGCAATAACATGAATGTTTTTGCACCAAAATTTCAATATGATGTTGGACACTTTTATTTTTTGAATTAAAGAGGCAAACACTAGGCTTGAAGTTACAAGCAAGATCGAACATGCAACCTCCCTCCTGATGGGGAGATATCATACTACTGGACTACAAGACCATTGATAATATTGGACACATTTTTGACAAATTAATATAGGTATTTTTGTCCCTTCACCCAAAGTATAATTACACTTTATTTAATAAAAATGATTAAGAAATGTTCAAATGAAAAACATTCATCGAGAAAAAAAATGTTTGCTATATATGCCATGATTTATTGAATGAAAAAACAAACTTCCAGAATTAGGTTAAAAGATATCATTTTGTCTACTGTTTCCATCAAGTAAGCTGTAAGCATATTTGATTATTGACAGCTATCATGTTTGTCTTCTAGTCACATTGCAATCTCAATTTTATTGATCTTGATAACGAATTCACATTGTTATGTAATTCAACATCATCAACTTGGAAAAAACAGAAAACAAATAAATGTACTCAGTCAGCATGAGACAGTTGGTATTGAAGATATTTGCATCCTGCAATTTTCTTCTTCCAAGATGCAAGCCTCCAATTGAGCCACAAAAGAATATAAATATACAATCTAATTGACTCATATTATGCGACTTTTTTCCGTTAATATTCTTTTGCATGTTCTAGTCAAATAATCTATCCTTTGGCTTGTGTTTACATTACTAGTTGGCTTGCTTACCTTTCTCCTAACTCGTGATATATGCATTTGTTCGTGGCTGGCATTGTGTGTTGGATTTCATGCTTTTGTGGTTTTAATTTTTTCCCTTGTAAATGATTTTATGTTTATTAGACTTTTAATATTGTTTTGTATTTAATTATGTTGCTTTCTGTTTTTAAGCTTCATAGTTTTTACCAAGATATATAATCTAACTGTTGAAACTCTGTGGATCATTTTATTTAGTTATTTATTAAAATTATCGTAAAAAAATTAATCCATCCTAATTTCAGTTGAACTTATTAATGCTAAAGAGAGAAAAATCCATAATGTTACTCAAACAAAGTTAATATAGAGTGACATAGCATTATTTTTAAAACTTAAAAAAATCATTGCGTCAAACAAAATCACTCCTTCAAAAATTTTCTCAGGCAAAACTACCATTTAACTTCAAGTTTTACTATTGTAACGTTTCCAACAGGTCTTTTCGTACTAAGATAAGATGAATTGCATGATATTTTCAGGGTGCATATAAAACACAAATATGTGTTCCTTTTCTAAATTAAATCAAACTACTTGCCAGTGGCTACGTAGTTTGCTTATTTACTTTCAATTCATAACATCAATGAAAATTTTCTTTTACTTAGCTTCTAATAGAACTTACTGGTCCTCCCTATACGTTCACATTTTCGTGCCATAATTTATTGGTTCCGTATTTATATTGTAAAGGATTATCAAAATAGGGCAAAGGAAAATATAAATTTAAATAATGGATTATACCAACATGTTTTACCTAATTATCAATTTGTTTTATTTATTCCCGGAATTATTTAAAGAACCAAATTATGGTAATGATTTGCCAACTTTAGATAAAAGGTTACCAACATGTTTAAACCAATCATTAGCATTGGAGCTCCGACGATTGCCGGTCGGAGGCAGAGCCCCGACGATTGTCGACAAGTGGTTGTTGGCCCCTCTATTATTAAAATAAAATTCATGGGAATTTCAGTCTTTTCTTTGAAGTTTGTAAAATGATATTTTGAACAAGTATCTTGTTTAGTCCAATTTAAAATTACTAGGATCAATCCGTTATTATAATCTATTAAAAAAATTTCAGAGAAAGCAAGTGTTTGATGTCATTTGGACTACAAAACCCAACTATATATATCCCATATAAAATATTTTTTTATAGAAAGGGCAAAATGTTGGGTTTCACGTCTGTTTATGTAGTTGTGATATCATATGATTCAAAATTTCTGCTTTTAAAATTATCTACTAATTAATGTATTATGATATCATAAGCTGATATTTACCGTGCAAGGCACTCGGGTTCGATTTCTATAGCAATTGCAAATGAGGATGACAATGACAACCTAGATAGATACTGCTTTTAAGATAAATAATAAATAATTAGTACATCCATACTTTATGTCGTGGATGTTAATTATATGTCTTTGATAAAAAAAAATTGTATGTCACACAAGTAATTGATGATTTGAGGTGATTATGATGCCAACTTGTGTGGAATTTATGAGTAATTGATGATTTGATGTGATTATGATGACAATTTGTGTGGAATTTATGTCATGTACCACTTTATACCAACACATAACAACCCTAAAATCCACACGACATAACTTGTTTTCCATCTTTTTATTTGATTATATATTTTCTCCATTTTTAAAGGGAAAATGCCATTTAAATCCCTCCGAATATACAAAAGGACAATTCAGGAACTCAAACTTCCAAAAGGACCATGAAGGAACTAGGACCTAGTTGACATTTTAAAATTGTGTGAAAAGACAAAAGGTGGTTAGTAATTTCTGTTTTATGATTAAGGCAATTTTGTCTTTTCACACAATTTTAAAATGTCAACTAGGTCCTAGTTTCTTCATGGTCCTTTTGGAAGTTTGAGTTCCTGAATTGTCCTTTTGTATATTCGGAGGGATTTAAATGTCATTTTCCCATTTTTTTTAAATATAAGAGCTAGTTGACTTTTATTTTGAGAATTTTAAAATGTTAAATATGTTAATTAAAAATTAATTTTCCTAAAAAATTTATCTAAACTAATTTATTTGACTTATAAGTCAATATATAATCTAATAATATACTAAATACGTTATGATTTAGTGGTTTGTTATGCTTCATTAATTTCTCCAAAAAAATCAATTAACTCTAATATTTAGAAACAGAGAAATAATAGTACTTCATAATACTACTAGTGAATATTATCTCAAAGAAATTAAGAATAGTTCCCAAGTGAAAAAGGTTACTTGTGAGAAATTAAAGACCTAAATAAAGTGCCGGTGGGCTATAGAACTAGATGCATATCAAGCGTGTTAACACACTGACCATGTATAAAAGTTTACCAATAAAATTTTTTAGTAAGTTTTTTTTTTCAAAATTTTCTTCATAGTCTTCTAGATACAACTTAAAAGGAAGAGCCCATAAAAATCGATTTGAAATTTGAAAATTTGTCAAATTCAACAAATTCCTGCTTGATCTTATAGATCAATTTGGAATTATTGATATTAGATATATTGCCAATTGTGTAATAAAAAAAAAGTTAAATTGCCAATTTATGAGAAATCTATGGATGTTGCATTTTCAACAAATTGCTAAATTGAACCTATTAATTTCTAAACTTATCTTTTGACTGAATAATAGACAATGTTTATTGAATAGTGCTACTTAAATATAAATTTTGTTGTTGTGAACAATGATAATTTGTGGATGGTTAAATTAAACTTGTTTATTTTTATTATAGTCAACTGATTCGTAATAATAATAAAGTTTTCTTGCTTTTAATAATAAAAATTTATTCAAAAACATAAGTTTATTACAAAAGTTTTATGAAAAACAATGAGAACCTGTGAAATGTTAAATTGAACCTCTAAGTGTTTTTTGTTAGACAATGACAAAGATTTATGAAAATGCACAACTCAGTTTTGTTGCAAATAGTTCATGGAGACTGGTGAATTGACAACTTTAGTTTGACATTTAAATCACTGTGTGCTTGTAAAAGTATTAAGTTTAATTTAGCAATTGATAAATCCTTACTATTCTTCACAATAACTATAGTTAACTTGGTGTTCTTCGATAAACCTTCATTGTCATTCAACCATGATACATATTAGAAATCAACAATTTCAATTTAATACTCGTACAACGCAAATTTCCATCAGATACTCGCAACAAAACTTATGCAATGAAGTTCAGTTGGAGCTTTACACGCGTGCTGGTGACCAGTTTGTAAAACCAAATTTGAACTGAACAAAGTTGATTTTATGGAAAAGAAAAACCTTATTTCATAATCCATGAACTTATTATACATTTATACCCTATATAAAGAGAATGAGCTTACAATGTAGCCGAAGTGTTTGGCATTAGTTGGATCATAAGCTTCCTAAGAAACTAATTTGGACTCTATTTTAATCAATTCTAATCGGTTTTGATCAGCTTGTTTTGGTTGAGATCTTGATCAACCTTAATGGAGAGGTAAACATAACATGATAGTGAAAACTGTTCAAAATAGTTGCCTATGCACGAGGGAGAATAAATCAAACTGTAATTTGAGATGTTGCAAAACATGACAAGGTTCCTCCTACCTAATTAATTAAAGCAATCCCATAATGCACAGGAATTATTCTTGAGAAAGAAAAGGAAAATATTGTAATGACTTCATCTGATTTTAATCATAAAAGCCATATCACTAATTTGTAAAGATCATAAAACAATAGATATACAAATCTCATGTAGAAATGTGTATTAATTTTATGAAACAATTTTTATTTAATTATTTACATTAAAAATTGTCCCTAGCACATTCACCTAATAATAGCAGTTTGAGAAAAAGAATAAATATGGAGAAGATATAAAAAATTATAATCCTGCATTATAAAAGCACTAAGAATAACAACTAAGCATTATCCCATGATTGGCTACAAATGATGCAGATAATTAACAAACCATGAGAAAATAGAATAATTCTCGCACTACCATTCCTACAGACGTTTTTCTAATACACAGAATATATAAAATATGTACTTTGATTATTTTCCCTGACACAAGTGATACTTTTCAGTCAAAAACCCTCATTATTGTCAGCATTTTACATGATTAATCGGCGACCTATTGAAGAGATTCTCAAATGTTTATACCAACTGAAGTGAGAAAAAAGTAACATAGAGAAAAACGAAAAGCTACAACATAATGCAAAGCAATAAAACTGTGAAAATACTTTTCACTCATTTTTGTCAAACCATTTTTCCAGAATTCCTTGACATCATCATCTTTGGCACCCGAAGAGATGCTGAACAAATTCATTTCACAAGCATGAGAAGCTAACAGAAGAAAAATAATTAGTGAAAAGCTAATGGAAAACACTACTAATTCATGTCACATCACACACTATCTAAATCCAGCCTCTTCCCAATAATGACAGAGACCGAGTCATTCAGAAATATCATGTAAATACAGTGGCAAACATACAGGCCATGTCACTATTACACGTGATCAGACCTGCCATCATCCTCACTATTTGCATCACCAGCATGTCTGCATGAAAAAAAAAACATAAACGTAGGATCAGCATCTTAAATCCCTATCACGATCGATCGCCAAGGTGACGACAGTTTAAACCTTTAGTAACTAAATGGAAATAGCAAATATGTAATGAGTTTCATAGCAGCATACCGCCACGAAGATGTTAGATTTCTAGCTTTTCTGTCCAATTGAAGGTTCTCCAGAGCACTAGAAGCTCGAATCACATCCTCTGGAAGATCATCACTGTCGTATCGCCAATTGTAATCATCCTTACGGTAACCAGCCATGGATGATCCACCTCTTCTATCTAAATGTTATAGAGTGTAAATTAAAAGAGAACTTCAAGCATACAGACAAAGCAAAGTTAAAGGTCAATCAATCAATACTCACCAGATGCTTGAGAAGGTACAGCCCTGCAAAAATGTACAAGGAGCATATCAATTGAGTGGATAACATGAGGTACAAAAAAACGAGAGAGAATAAAAGCAATAACGACCATTATGCACCTTCCAAGGGGTGGTAAGCCACCGGCAACAGATGATGAAGGCCTTCGCATGTTCCAGGATTCTAAGTTTGGCATGGGCTCAGCTTCTGATGTGGTAAATCTCCTACCGCTGGCCTTTGCTTGGGTTAAATTCTACAAAATCAAAATCACTTGACAATTAATTGCAAACTAATCACAATAATGATAATCAACCAAAAATTAAGACATTTAATATCGTGCAAGACAAATGTTCCCCTGCATATCATCAATAGAAAAAAGAAACTATCTTAACAATTTCACTAAACATTATATTTCTTTTTGTTCTCCCTTCACACTGTCATATATTGCACTAATCAAGACAACTCTATCCTTTTAACCGTAGCATAAGCTGGAAGTTTCCCTTCTAGGAAGTAGCCAGCCTTAAAATATAATACCAAAAAAGCATACAAAAATGTGAAGATGTAATGACAATTCACACGCTCAAAGCATAGTGCTATATGTTAGGGAATACTTGCTGTCACATCACAACAAGTCAACAACTGACATTTTAATAATAAACTTTTACTAAAGACAGCACATCGTTGTCAAATACGCAGAAAGTACAACTGTGAAATCACAAGGGTTACTAATTTGCATGCATCAATATATATCGAAAAAAAAAATATACTGATATGACATATTTGATAGAGTGAAAAGAAGTGATAGGCAATATCAAACCTAATCACCCATAAGCTACGTAGTGTGGACATTAGCATACCTATTCACTCAAACACAATTATTTTTTCAATGAAAAAAATCTACTTAAGGACAATGTTAACTATGTTACTTAGATCACCATAGAACATAATTAGCTTAAGATTACCCAGAAGTCGGGGCAAATTGGCACATCACTCTCCCCTAAGCTTGACTGATTTATAAACAGTTTACTCATAATTTTAACAAACAAGACAAGACAAGACAACCATTTAACATAATGCGAGTGCAAACTCTAACTTCCTTATTGTGAGAACAAAGGATGGGTAAATAGTCTGATGATTATTTTATTGATATGAGTACATATTTATAATACAAAAGTTTCCTAAAAGATAGTGAACTTCTCCTACAAGTTTACTTAACATGATTACCTAATAATAACATAACATTCTTCTACTCTAATTATTTCCTAATAATATAATTCACAATAATGACTAAGATATACAAATAGTCTACATAATACACAATAGGAAATATTACTTATTTTCATTATTTCTAACACTCCCCCTCAAGTTGGACTATAGACCAACTTGCCAACAAATCTTCATAATCTTCATTCTTCAAACAAATCTTCATTCTTCAAAACTTTTCAATGGATCAATTACGCCTCCAATGGTGAGACTTCTCTACACAGAGAAGGAACAACAAACACAGCCAATGGAGAGACATAAACAACAAAATCATGTGGGTCCACCCCACTAAAAACTTATGCGTGGGAACATCCCATCACAACATACAAATGTACGTGGGAATGACCATCCCATCGTACTATGCTTTTCAACAATGCCTAGGTCGTACTGCTTCTTCCGAGTCAGTCCTTCAGGTCTGCCTGGGCCATACTCCTTGTTGGGTTGATCCATCAGGTCTGCCTGGACCATACTCCTATTTGGGTCGATCCTTCAGGTCTTAAATACCGGTCTTCCTAACATGTACTTTTTTGAGTCTCAGAGGTCGGTCTGTCGGACAACATATTGAGTCTCAGAGGCCGATTTGGCTTGTACTCTTTTAAACAAATGAGGTAGAGGTCTTCTCTTAGACCTACATGCCTTCAACACATTGAGCTAATTGCTCATTACTGACAATGATAACACTGCCTGAAGTACCAACTCCATGATAATTTCTCTCTCTCCCTTTTTATAACTCTCCCCTTTTTTTAACTAAAAAATAAAAGACACTTTTTTTACACTTTTTTTTTTCTTTTTCCCTTTTTTTGACTCTCTAAAAAATAAAAGACACTTTTTTTTTCTTTTTTTTCTGACTCTTTTTTTTGTTTTTTTTAATAGAAACTAAAAATAGGGAAAAGAACAAACAATACTCAAACAAACAGAGAAACACGAACACGGAAACGGAAAGAACAAAAGACAACCAAACAGTAACCACGAACAACACCCACGATGAACAGCACCCACGATGAACAGCAACCACGGACAACAACAACTTTGGTGGTGGTTCAAATTAGAGAGCATTTTTTTTTGTGACTGGTTTTGGGAGAAACAAATAGGAGACGAGAAGAGACACCCTTTTTCTCTCTCCTTTTTTTTTACTACTCCCCCTTAAAAAAATTTTTTTTATACTTTTTTTTGGATTTTTTTTTGACACTTTTTTTTTATTTTTTGATTTTTTTTAATACAACAAACTAAATAAAACAAAACGAGAATGGAAACAATAGAGACGCACGAACAAGGAAAAAGGAAAAACAAATGGAAGACAACCCAAAAACACGAACACGGAAGATGACACAATCTGATCTGGACTTGGCGAGAGTGGCTGGGGTCTGTGGGTTATATAAAACTATAATCATGGATGTTCAGTCAAAATTGAAGATATAATGATAAAAGTAACAAGAAACTAATGCAAAAACCTCAAACTTCAAGAACCCTTCAAGAACATCCAAAAGCACAGGGCTATCTCCGTTTCTGTTAAGATCATATCCATTCTTGCTACTGAATTCTTTCAGCTCAGCCTTCCAAGAATCCTTTGGCTGCAAGACATTGAAGTTGACCAAGTTTAAGTCATGGGGGAGTTAAAATAAAAAGTTACTGCAAATAAATAGTCATTAGCTTACCAAATTACATTCTGGAAGGTAAACTTTTAGGGTATGGTTTAGTTGAGCCCAGTCCAAATATTCACACACCAATGCAGTAAGGAGCCTACCTGCATGGGGGGAAAAGTAAATTTTGAAGCAATGGCGTGGAAGTTGAAATGTTAAGGATACTAAATTCAGTCATGAAGAAGATTAACAGATACATATGCTGTTGGCACCCTGGAAACTACTAAATAAAGAATATAGAAATCATATTGCAGACCCAAAGTAACAAGGCAAAGGGGAAATGGGGATTTCTTTTCAATTAGTGGGGGAGGCACTTAAAAAAAGGAAAACAAGGTGATTAAGAAAAATCTATTACGTTAATAGCAAGGATATCATGCCCTGTTTCTTCAAGGTCATTGATAATTCCCCATGCAAACCAATACTTACAAGACCATAGATTACGCAAAGCTGAACTAAAAGATGGACTCAAGGTTCCTCAACTGTGTGCATTTTCCCTCAATTGAACAACCCAATTTGAAGTAGGAAAGAAACACAGGAAGCAACAGTATCAAGAAATTCACTGATACAAATAGTGAACTACAAGTAGCTCAATGCTAAGGCTCTTGTTCACATTAAGTATCCTTTGCAACTTTCACATGCTCCATCATGGCCAAACAATAGGAGACATTTCGGTCCAACTATCGCTACATATATCTATATACATATATAAGGCAACAACAGCGCTTATTTGAACAATTTTGACAAGGCCAATGCTAGAGATTCACTTGACACACCCTTGGACGACCAATATTTTATATAATAACATTCATGATCCATAGTTCACTAGCATAAACTTCCTCCTCACATTCTTGACATGGATGATGAGGCAAAGCAGAAAACTTAAGGAGAAGATTGGAAAATTGAGGCATTAATGATCAATTTCAAGATGTTGCATTTGATTGAGAATTGGTTTAGACTTCAAGTATCTTGATTTACTTGGGAGTTTACAAAGAGGATCATACAAGTCCCTAGCCATGTTATTAAAAACACATAGTAATCAAAACACCCTCCTAGAAATATAGGGGAAAAAGTTTGCAGTAAATAATATTTTAAAGAATTAAAAAGAGTAATAACGAACCTGAAGGTGAAGCATGAAGTTGTTTAGCTCGATCATTGCAGCTACCAAGCAATGCAGGTGGTAAACCTTCCTCTTTCTCTATGACCTGATCCTCCTCTTCAATAGCCTCAAATACACTGGCCCTCAGTTCAGCCTTCAAAAAAAAAAAAAAAAAAATCAACCCACTAAGAGAAACGAAACAACAACAGCAACAACAAAGCCTCATCACATCCCACTAGGTGGGGAACCCAATAAGAGAAACAATAACATAACAATAGCACAGATTATCATAATGGGACAAAAGAACCTAACAATGAGAAGGGAATATACGGCAGTCTAACCCCTGCTTTTTGCAGAGTGACTGATTCGAATCCACGACCTCAGACCCCACGGCAAGTGAGCTTACCGTTAAGCAAAGCCGGCGCTTCGAACCCACTAAGAGAAACAGCAACAAAATATTAGCACAAATTATCATATCATCATAATGGGACAAAAGAACCTAACAATGAACATCACAAAAAAATGATCAAAGGAACAAAAATGAAAACACAAAGACCTGGTAAATGAAAGAACAACACAGCACCTCAGATCGATTACATTTTCCACATCTCAATCCACAAGCTCAATCAACATCCACCAACACCCAAATTCCCAAAAAGCTCACATATTTTAAAGCCCCATTTGAAAACCACATTCAAAATTCAAAAGGGGTAAACGAAAACCCTAAATACATGATAGCTACCCCATAAAAATACGAACTTTCACAATTTATGAACCAAATTTGAACAAATCTACCCTAAAAACACAATCACCGACAAGAATAATTGAAAAGAAAAGGATTAAGGGGAAGAATTGAAAAAGCGTACTCGGATCCTGGCGAGAACGCCTTTCTTTTCGAGAGTGCGAGTGACAAGGGTCTTAAGGTCCATCATTTCCCTCGTGTAGTCATCCATGGCCGCAAAAAAAGTGAGATTTTTTTTTCTTGTTTTTGGTTTTGTTTTTTGGGGTTAGCTTCTTTTGTGGGTAAGAGGGTGTATTGAATTGTATTTGTAGTTAACTTGGCTTCTACTGCTCCCAGTGGATGAATTGTGATTGTGATTGTGATTGTGATTGTGAGAGACAGGGAGACGAGTTTGAGGGAAAGGGGGCAAATGCCGAAGGCAAAGGTCAGATTGGAGATCAAATGAAATGAAATAATGGGGAATAGTTAAAATAAAAGAGGCATTCGAAAAAGATAATAAATAAATTATTCTGTTTCAATTTAGAGGAAAAGAAGAAGAAAAATATGATTTGAATTTTGAAATGATTGTTTGAGCTGAAAAAGTGAAATGATGAGATGGGGTAACAAATATTATGAAATGATTACTCTGTTTTATTTTGAAGTAGTAGATCACATGAATTCCTAATATAAGAGCTCAGCGGTTAAAATATAGGGCAAAGGTGCACTCAGTAGCATGGTAAATTCAAAATGGTGCATCTAGTAGCATACTAAATTTGAGGGTGCAAATTTAGCAGTTATAACATAAAATGGGGCAAATTTAGCAGTTATAACATAAAACGGGGCAAATTTAGCATCCCGTTAAAAATGACAAACCACCGTTACTGAGAGGTGGGTCCTACAATTTTTTAATTGACATGGCATACAGGTGGCATGACAATGTGACAATAGTTTGCATTTTTGATAAAAAGCTTTACCTTCACTTTACAAAAAAATAGAAGCTTCACCTTCATCCTTCCTCTTTTCTTGACATCGCTAAAAATGGAACTCTAATTGCAGCTTCACATTTTTCCCCTTCACTTATCAACCTTGTGGCCAAATCGCTGAAGAACATGAAGAAGGGAACGACATCAGCCTCGTCTTTGTCTTCGTGGAGCACAAACCGGAAAGGAACCCTAGGCTACAGAGATTTTGTAAGTGTCTAAGCCCCCTAACAGCCTCGTCTTCGTCTTATCAATTCGTGGAGTTGTTATAAGGTATTCCTGACTAAGAATTTGATATCAAAAGAATGGAAGGATAGAAGCAATGATATTTCTAATGGAGCAGAAAATTTCAATTTTCTTTACTTTGCCTTCCTAATTCCTTTCACACAAATTTCCTCCATCTTCGTTAGTTATCACCACCAAGTTTCATTTTTCAAGCTTTTCTGATGTTGTTGCTGCTAGTTCATTATGCTGCTGCTAGTTCTGCAAATTTCATATGCAAGTGTCTTCAAATTTAAGTGTTCTTCAAATTTCCATTTTTCTTTTTATTAAAAATGCAAACTATTGTCAGATTGTCATGTCACTTATATGCAATGTCAATGAAAAACTAGTAGGACCCACCTTTCAGGAACGGTGATTTGTCATTTTTAACGGGATGCTAAATTTGCCCCATTTTATGTTATAATTGCTAAATTTGCCCCATTTTATTTTATAACTGCTAAATTTGCACCCTCAAATTTAGTATGCTACTAGATGCACCATTTTGAATTTACCATGCTACTGGGTGCACCTTTGCCCTAAAATATATTTCTTAGGAAAATATATAAAATTTAGTTAGATGTTTGAAGTTAATGCGTCTTTTTCAATATTGCTCATAGTTATTATGATACTTTTAAGAGAGAGAAAAAAATACATAAGCATTAATAAATATGAGAGAGTTAGGGGCAAAGTAGGAGAAAAATGCATTTAATAAGAAGAGAATGTGAGATGAACTCTTATATTTTGAACTAAATTCATTCAAATTTTACTCAAACAACATTTTTCTCATATTTATTACTCAAACACTTTCATTTGTTTCACAACATTTTGAAGAAGTTTGGCAAATAGAGTTCCTCTTCTCCCTTTCTTTCACTTTTGATGTAGTGAGTTTTTCTCTTGTCACTGTACGAGTTTCTATATAACATCTCCCTTTCGATTATAGCCGGAAAATGAGACGTTTGTATCTTGTAACTATATGCTTTTTTGTCATTTTTATTTTCTAGAGTGACGTTTTTTAGCTTTCTGAGATTAAACCGATTTGATGATTTATATGAAAATGTACTTTTACTTATTCTTTATCTTTTGAGTTTGTTTTTGTGGGGTTATTTTCTATTTGGGAGAATTATTTATGGAAATGTTTCAAAAACCAATTCAATTAGTCTATTGCATATAAAATGTGTGAATTCTTTGGGATTGCTCTTAGAACAACGACTACTTACAATGACTTTGATGCTAGTGACAATGTTTTTTCTACCTACGAATTTTGATCAAGGAATGATAAGGACGAATGATTGGGTTTTTAGGAGTGATTATTCTCTCTTACCAATGCTAGTGACAGTGTTATGTTATTATTAACATTTCTATCATTTGGTATTTAGATTTTATTTTGTATTTCTAATGTTTAATGAAATAAGAAATCATTCGAAGTATACTAAATTGCCCAAGCCCACAAAAGTCGCTTAATAAAAGAGTCGGTTCATTGGTCTTAAATATAAATTTTGCTTTTAAGTTTAAGCATTATAATTTCTATTAAGGCGCGTTTGAGTTTTGAATCATATAACCCAGCCCATTAAGCAAATCTAAGTGGATTTTGATGTTTAGTTATTTCTTGACCTAAAGCATTTCAAGCCCGCACTAAGCATAACATGGGCCATCTTTTAGATTGAGTCCTAGATTAAAGTTGAAGATTGAGTCTTTCTTTTTACTCAACTATCAAAATAGTTGGGCATTCAGTTATTTTAACGAGTGTTTGATTTTTATGGAAAACCACTCAGATGTGGTTCCAACCAGAAAGCATGGAGAAATATATGTGTAGTTTAGTGAGGCCAAGCGAAACTTAGTCAATAGAAAATAAAAGGCTTGCTTGCAATGTACCAAAGCTCATAAGTCATACTTAAGTGTATTATGAGTCAATAGACATTTTTTTTATTCACGCAATAGACATATATTTTGATTGTGGGTGAACCAAACAACTTTCCTAAAATTCTTATAAAAAATCTTAGTAAATCATATTCCCACAAGTCTAACAAAAGTCATTTAAATAGGGCAACTCATTAAAATCATTTTATTTTTATACGACAATTTCTAGTTAATAACTTATTAAATAGTAAAATTGAATAATTTTATTAGTTTACAGCATGGTTAAGTTTTCACAAGTTTATTTACTTGTTTGGGCCTCTGAACATTTGTGATTAAGAAATCCAGTGTTTGGAGACGTAATTACGTAAACGAGTAATGGCTTCATAATGTAAAGTATTGTATATGTAGTTAAGCATACTAACGTTTGAAAACTACAAAAGCAATATTTTACCAATTTAAAAAGTAGTATGTGTAGCACAAAATGCTCCAAGTTAAATAAATGGACGAAATGACAAAAAATAATCCTTTTCAAATCTTAAAATACCAATATCTATTTTAATATAGGTGTTAACAACTTCAATATAAGTATTAACAATTGAGTAAACATAAACATAAGTATTAACAATTGAAAACTATTTAGTTAAAATTTTGAAATTTGGGAAGGTATTTTTTATGTCATTACTGAAAATTATAATGTTAGTAATTTATGTGCTGTTTATTTTTTAACAATAACTCACTTAAACTTTTTCAAATATTCCTACATTAAATAACCTACACAGCAAGGAATCGAATTGCTACAGTTCATTGTTGTTCACATGCCAAAAACCCAAAACAGATTCATCACAAAAGAAAAGACAAACACACAGTTGTAATCTTGTACGCAGTACATGCATGAATCATGTTGCATCAACGTTCAAACTACAAGCCTTAAAGAAGTTTCCATTTCCAATCAATAAACATTACAATTACAACATCACAACTTCTAAAACCAAAAATCAAATCATTGATTAATTAAGAGTTAAGTTTTTTCTTCCTCCCCTAAGTTTCAATGCAAATATATATATTAACTTCACCTCATCTATTTTCATCCGCCAAGTTTCACTGCCATATAAAAAAACAGAAATAAAAAAAAAGTAACGTCGTTAAGTCACGGTTCTCCATTTGAGACTTGCGTAGTTGCGTTATTCAATAAACCCAAATCAACCACATAACGCCGTCAAATCGATATTATGACGCCGTTTCATAATCTCATGGCCGAGTTGCCGACCTTGCGAGAACTTTTCCGGCGAGAAGACGACGCAGAGAGAGAAGCCTCCGCCGCCGGCGAAAGTATCACGACGGAGTACCACACGCCGGAAAGCACAGATTCCAGCGTGGAGCTAACTAACTCGCCGTCTTTCATTCTCACATTCGAAAATCTCACCTACAGTGTAAAAATCCACCGGAAAACAAGCTTCTCAAGAAATAACCGTCTCCGATCACCGGAAACCAAAACTCTCCTCAACGACATCTCCGGCGAGGCTCGCGACGGCGAAATCCTCGCCGTCATGGGAGCAAGTGGATCAGGAAAGTCAACACTAATCGACGCTTTAGCGAATCGAATCGCGAAAGAAAGCTTACAAGGAACCGTGAAATTAAACGATGAAATTCTAGAATCACGGCTTTTGAAGTCGATTTCAGCTTACGTCATGCAAGATGATCTTCTCTTCCCAATGTTAACTGTGGAAGAAACCCTAACGTTCGCAGCTGAGTTCCGATTACCTCACAGTCTCTCAAAAGCGAAGAAGAAGCAACGAGTTCAGGATTTGATTGACCAGTTGGATCTCAGAAATGCAGCGAAAACTGTGATCGGCGATGAAGGCCGCCGTGGAGTCTCCGGCGGCGAACGGCGGCGAGTGTCGATTGGAATTGAGGTGAGTGATGTTGTTAACTTTTTTTTTTTTATTTCAAGTGATGTTGTTAACTTGTTACGCCCCTTCTGATAAAAAAAAAATCTTGTTAAGCGCCATAATTCTAATAATATTGTATATTTGATTGTATGTTTTTTTATTATATTTTTTAGTTGCTTAGTTGTTTAATTGTTTCTGAAGGGCAGCTTTTGATTCCCTGGATGAGTGAGTACTTTTATCATTATAAAAATGCATATATAATGAAAACTAATTGTCATTATGATATGTTCATGATAATACGATACATTTGGAGTAGGAATAATAATAATAATAATAATAATAATAATAATAATAATAAATTATTATTATTATTATTATTACTACTACTACGCTATAGTTACCAAAAAATAATAAGTACAGTGAGTGTTTGAGTAATAAATTGATATGTATCTCTTGAATAAAAGTATTATTTATGATAGTAATATCTCTAATCCGTAATAATATAAAAGATTAAAATTTGAATGTTTTTAATCCAAAATATAAGAGCATACTCATATATTTTCATATCATTTAATGTGGTTTTTCCTACTTTGCCCTTATGTTCTTTCATATTTAATAATAATGTTTACATATTTATCTATCTTAATAGTATCATAATAAAGGGTAAAATTGGAAAAAAATAATTAAATTCAAACACTTTACTAACTTTCACATGTGATTCATAAGGGATTAATGGTTAAGATTGGTTAACTTGTGGAGAGGGGAAGGAACAAAAAGAGGCAAGAGTGGATATTGGTTATTATTAATTAATTACTTTTAATTTTATTTATCAGTGTAACATTTGTAGCCTATAAATATATACTTAATTATTTTTTGGTCAATCTTTATATGTGTGTGTGTTGGTTATATATAAATAAAACGTCAATTTATCTGTCCTACTCTTTTACTTCTTCAATTCATTTGTGTTTTTATGGTCATCCCTAAATTTGAACAGGTGATTCATGATCCGATTGTGTTGTTTTTGGATGAGCCGACGTCGGGATTGGATTCAACGAGTGCATTTGTAGTGGTGAGGGTTTTGAAGAGGATTGCCAAGAGTGGAAGTGTTGTTGTGATGGCAATTCATCAACCCAGTTTGAGGATTGTTGATGTTGTTGATAGGATGATAATGTTGTCAAAAGGAGAGGTTGTGTTTAGTGGTGAACCCATGGAGATTGTTGGTTTCTTCAATGAGTTTGGGTGTCAGATTCCGGTGAATGAGAATCAAGTTGAGTTTGCTTTGGATCTAATTCATGAGTTTGAAGGTGAGATGATTTGTTAGACATTAATCTATCTATAATCATAATTGCTTACACATGCATGCTTAATCAATTTAAAATGTCTATTATCATCTTTATTTGCTCAAAACTAATTTATTTTACTCATAAATAAATTACGTATAATTTAATTGCATGTGTCATATTATAATAATTTAGTTTTTTAATTTACTTCCTTAACTTAAAAAGAAAGCCAAATGAATCTTAATTTAGAGTTGAGGGAGTATAGTCACTACTGGTCAATACAAAAATCATGTATTAATGTTGGATTTGGCTTGGGGTGGGAGCCTATTTTTTTTTTAACAAAAAGTTATTAGCTTGTACAAATAAAATAAGAGACATTATTAATATAGTATTAAAAAGACATAATATGCTTTTACTTTTTAAGACTTGTACTATTTTTAAGAAAAAATACCATCAAATTGTAGTTTTCTTATAGATTACATCATCTTAAGTGTAAGATATCCCTCTCAATTTATTTAGAACCTAATGATTAAATAGATAAAAAATAATTAGGAAGATGCACCATTAGACTATGAATATGTAAGTTAGCTTATGGGTGGCTAATGTGATAACAAGATATAATTAATTTATAGATGTTGAAAATTTTAGTTAAGTTTTTTGTAGTAATAAGTAATATGTGTGTGTGCGCGCATTGTAGTATCCATGATTAAAAACTACTAAAATTTAACATGAATACTTTGAAAATATAAAATCGGGAGGCAAAGTGAATAGAGATTTTATATATATTATTAAAGAGTATCTTGTTTAGCTCCATTGTTTTATGAGGAACTCTTTTCAACTTAAATTATTAATTGATTATTATGTTGCGTAGTGTGTGTATATAATAATAATAATAATAATAATAATAATAATAATAATAATAATAATAATGGAAATTAGGAGAATATTCATTTGTATTTATATATCATATATGTATGGCCTTGTTGGAAACAAATCATGGAGAATGTAGGACTACAAAATTGTCCATGTGGGAGTATACCTTTGCCATTCTCTCTGCAAAGGATCGATTATTGATATTTACAAAAAAATTATTATTTCATCAGAAGGGTCGTCAAGTGGAACTCAAAGTTTGGCGGAGTTTAACAAGTCCTGGCAGATCAAGAAGCAACACGGAAGCGAAAATAATACCCCAGAAGTTGAACATCACCACCATGGATTATCACTGAAAGAAGCAATCAACATAAGCATCTCAAGGGGGAAACTAGTTTCAGGAATTATAAAATCCAGTACACATAATAACACAACAATATCATCATCATCATCAACATTAACTTCTTCAAAGGTACCAACATTTGCCAACCCATTATTGTTCGAAGTGGCAAAGCTCTCAATAAGATCATACTCTAATTCAAGAAGAACACCTGAAATATTCAGAACTAGATTGGCCATAGTACTAATCACAGGCTCACTTCTAGCTTCAATTTTTTGGCGATTGGATTATTCTCCAAAAGGGGTTCAAGAAAGGCTTGGCTTCTTTGCTTTTGCCATGTCTTCTACCTTCTACACAACTGCAGAGGCACTTCCTTTGTTCCTTCAAGAAAGATACATTTTCATGAGAGAAACTGCTTACAATACTTACCGTAGATCCTCCTATGTTGTCTCTCAGGCTCTTGTTTCTTTGCCTTCATTAGCTGTTCTCTCTTTAGCTTTCGCAGCTGCGACGTTTTGGACAGTGGGACTTGATGGAGGATGGTTTGGTTTCTTGCACTATTTCATCTTCATGTTTGCTTCATTTTGGGCAGGTAACTTTCTTCATCACCTTCCTCTCATGTGTAATACTCATATCACTTGTCACAAGTAACCAAATTAATGCTAACTGGAATTTGATTTCCAAGAGCTTTTGGCTTAGTTTTGTTACCAATAATTTATGAGGGAATTGATATGTGAGTTTTTTTTTTGGGGGGGGGGGGGGGGGGGGGCGTCGTGGTGAAGAAGGGAAGGAGGGAGGAGAGAGAGAGAGGGGTGGGGTCAGGGGTGAGATAAATAATTTTTTATTTTTAAATGTAGAACTTATATTATATCTTCAGAAATTATATTAATAGGTTCAAAGGGTATTTTAGTATTTTCCAATAGCTCATTGATCAAAATAACTATTTTTATAGTTCATTAGCCAGAATGAGTCATTTTATTATTTGTTGGACAAATTGATACTTTCAAAATAGAATAATATTTAACCTTGATTCAATAATAAAGGTGAGTGTACAAGTAAGTTTCACTTTTTTTCTAATTAAGCACTAAATTGATAATTACTCACTTACTCTATTGTGTAGAGATATAGGGCATAACCTAGATGAAATTTATGAGGAGTCCTTACTAGAATTTGGTTCAATTAAAGCATCATTACAAATTAATCTGAATGGAATCTTCATATTTGCTTCATTCTTTGCAGGTAACTCATTTGTCACATTCCTCTCCGGTATACTACCTCATGTCATGTTGGGTTACACCATAGTAGTGAAGACCTTAGCTTATTTCTTGTTATTCAGCGGATTCTTCATTAACAGAGACAGAATCCCAGTTTACTGGATTTGGTTTCACTACTTGTCTTTAGTGAAATATCCATATGAAGCTGTGATGCAAAATGAGTTTGATGACCCAATGAATTGCTTTGTGAAAGGTGTTCAAGTTTTCGACAACACGCCGCTTGGAGAGTTGCCGAGTTCCATGAAATTGAAACTTTTGGAGAGTTTGAGTGATACTTTGGGGACGAATATAACTAGTTCAACTTGCTTGACTAGAGGTAGTGATATATTGCAAATGAATGCGATAACACAATTAAGCAAGTGGAATTGTTTGTGGGTAACTCTAGGTTGGGGATTTTTGTTTAGGACTCTATTTTACTTCTCTTTGTTGCTTGGGAACAAGAATAAGAGGAGGTAATCAAAGTAATCAATGACTTGGTTAATTTTGGAAAATTCATTAATGTTTTAAGGTCGAGTTATGTATACATACATTTTTAGGGTCTGATGTTCTTTATTCTTTTCTTTTTGTTGATACACTTGTTTTGTATTGCATATCGTGGACACTTAGCTTATTGGGAAGTACGTAAGAGACTTTATAGTAATTGATATATTAGCATTTTATTAATTTTTTGTTCTTCATTTTCTCACGTTCAATATCTCTATATGTACTTTCCCTTTCTTAAATATAAATATAAGATTTAGTTGTTTATATAGAAAATCCAAAAAAATCTTAAAAAGAAAAGTGAACTTCATCCTTTAGCTTACAAATGGGATGGCTCACTCTGTTGGATAGCTACTTTTAGCTACAAATTAAAGACCATTCCGAGCTATTCAAAGAAAATCCAAAATCTTCCCTAGTACTCCCTCCGTTTTGTTTACTTCATAATCCAAAGGTGATTGAGAATTGAGGTTTGGGTTTATTGAGCTAATCAAAAGGTGAAATGTCCATTATTCTCTCCCACTGCCAAGCGTGCCTGTTATTGAAGAGGAATAGGAATTATGAAAGTAAAATAATCAAAAGAAAATACATGAAAAAAATAAAGAAAATTTGACACCTTTTTTCTTTAAATTTAAAAACTTCTTATCATATTCAAATACACTCAAATATATTATTTTTAAAATGAAATCCCTAAATATTGCAACTCTTAAATCTCTTAACAAAATCTTTAACAATTCCCTCAATTTAACCTCAATGACTTCTAAATAGACCAAGATATCTATGAAAACTATTTAAAAATGGGTAGTCATCAGTAATAATAGATGTGATGAATGATTGTAGTCCTCTAATTAAGGCTTCTAAATCTTTTTCTAATATTGGTGATGTTTGCTTTGAGGTACCTATATGCAGAAGGGAAATTCATCTTTTGTTGTTCACTTATGAGCTACGGTTGAAAATTAGACAGTTGAGAGTCTTCAACTTGTGCCTGTCTAGTGCGTCTCGCATTGATGTTCATCTTTCGGCTAGTGTTGAAAGTTTCTTTTTAATTTTTAGGCTGACCATGCTTTATGTGATATAATGATTTTTTTTTTGGTTACATGCATGATATTATAATTTTTACTGCTCTCCTTGTATATTATCACCGATTCAAGGAATTTGTTTAAGAACCATTCTAACATATGCGTTCCCATGGAAGTCGAATTGGAAGCCTAGTGAATTGCCAAAGCTTTATTGGATGAGTGTTACCTTTTGAATTGGGTATCTTGACCTCCATCTCTGCTGCAAAGCTTGTTTGCTTTTGGAGTTGAAAACTTTTCTTCTACCATGGTCTTAAGTTCTTCCAGTTTTCAATGATCTTTAAATGTCTATGGTTTCTTGCTATTTTCTAGAGTCTTTATGTAATACTCCCTCTGGTCCTAAATATAAGACCTAATTGACTTTTTCTAGAAAATCCTTAAAAAAGCAAAATAAGTTAATTATAAATTGATTTACCTAATTTTTTCCCTTAAACTAGTTTATTTTACTTATAAACTAATGGATATTCTAAAAATATATCAAATATATCATCATTTAATAACCTATTTCACAACTTTAATCTCTCCAAAAAAAGTCAATTAGGTTCTATATTTAGGACCGAAGGTAATATGATTTTTGGGTCAGTTTTGTTTTCAGATGCCACCACTATATAACTTAAGTTGACTTCAATATTACCCCTTCGTTAATATAAGATCACTTTCAAATTTCAATTTGTTACTAAAAATAAGCAACTTTCTAATTTTTCTCAACTTTTTTCCAAATAAACCTTGATAATGCTTATCTATAATAAACAAGCAAGATGGGAGATTGAGAATAAAGGTATTCGGTTAGGGTAGCTTAGTAGAATATATCATGTGCTAATAACTAACTTAACTAGCACTTTAATCTAACCGAATTAAGAAAAATGATCTTATATTTAAGAACAGAAGGGAGCATGTATCTTTTGTTGCGAAAATTTTTTGAATTGCCATTCTCATTTAATTATTAGTGGTCATCGTCATCTCACTCACTGTGGCTTTTCCATATGTCAAACCACTTGTAATACAAAATTACACCTACTCAGGTGATTTATTTTTAAATTAGCTATATACAATTAGTCAGCTTTGAATTACTGATTCAAATAATACATTTTTAATTAATTTTATCTAATTAAAATTCTACATTTTTACCAATAATTAAAATTCTAGATTGGTAGTTGGGGTTAGAGCCAAAACGGGAAAGACATGTCAATTTTTAAATGGATTAAGCAAAGAAGTTGAATTTCTTAATATGGGTGATATAGTTGTAACTCTGCATTTGAAGTTTTTCTCAAGTCTCCTTCTCTTAATTACACACTTTTGTCTTCTTTTTGTTTAACTCTTTTTGTTCCAAAAGGAAAAGAACAGGGTGAAAAACAGAGTAAATGAGTAATGCTGCTACTCAGAAGTCTGAATCCAGGTGAGAAAGTCATTTATGTCTTAATGTCCTTTTTTATGATTTAATTTTTTGAATTCAAACACTTTAGTTATTGTAACATACAGGTTTTTAGATAATTACATACAGATTTATCATAGAATTTATCATACTACGTGGAAAACCATAGTAAAAAGGGAAACAATAACCGGTAACATGACATCCACATCAGCTAACTTTTGACAGATAAGCAGAAAAAGTAAACCGATTTATGAAACATGTCCTACACGAGAAGAAACATTGTAGGTGGGAAATAAGCAAGTAATAATTTTTCGTACAATTAATATTAATATCAATATCAATAATAACATAATTTCTTGTAGTTGGTAAATGATCAGTCAAAGACTAAAAGTAGCCGTAATCCACCTAAAAGGGCTAATACAAATATAATTTATAGATTTTTTTCTTAATTTCTTACATGCATGCACTTAAACAAGAAATGTACCAAAAACTTACCACGAATAAATTTTGACATTCATAAATGTATTTGACCGAAAAGAGCTCATTTGCCTTATTAGAAATGCTTTATGGTTAAGAAACCATTTTTGGAGGACGATTATATTTTTTTAACTTCATAATGCTGTGTTGTACCCAAATTTACAAAACTACCATGGCCAACACCTTGCCCTTTTTAACAATATCCTTATTGTTGTATTATTATTGAATTATTTTCTTAGTTCCATACATTAAGGAATGCACATCGAGTCAAATCAAAATTATTAAGATATAAATGCTAAAAACTACAAAAGCATACGTCATAATTTCCTTAGCACACATCCATGTATTGTCACACACGACAATAGATCTTTTAACATTCAGATAAAAAATTACATCTTTTAACATGAGTACTTTTCTTAATGTGATATTAAGGAAAATTAAGATACGCTTCTCTTAAAAACCAAGTCATCAATTCCATAAAATAACTAATTGGTAAAAAAAATACTGCACAGGGTCGAATCTTACAAATTTAATTTAAATCAATAAATCTTAGAAACCACAATTATTTTAACACTTTCATGTGATATTTAACCAAAAAGCTTTCAGATACTTGCTTTTGAAATACTTTTGAAAGGTTATTTTAAACGAAGTTTGGACATTAACCCTTTAAATATTAAAATATTTTGTTCAATAATTGAAGTTAAATTTTGAGAATCCTAAACCTTAAATACACAAATAAATTCCTACAAGTCCAATTCAACAAGATATATACAGCCTTGATGAGCCAACTGTAATACACCAATAAAAAAGTACTGACGAATTAATCCATTTGATCATCTAGAAGCCAATTCCACAACCCATAAATTCTGCATATAAAATGAAGCCACACTTAAAATAAGTAGATCAACCCTCAACCTAATTCTCATAAACCCCAAAAGTTTCCCCAAATAAGCAAACACACAAACCCATTACGCCACGTGTCTCCACCAGCCACTACCCAACTGCCACGTACACCCCATCCAATAACACAATTTAAAGCCTCACATTAAGAAATTTTAGGTCATCTCTCTCACACCTAGCTCACCTCCTTCACAAGTAAACGTATAACATCATTAGCCTCCATTACTTCTTGCCTCCTTCAACTTTCCAAATTCCTCCTTCATACTTACATACATATACACACACATATATATCGGAAAAGCCATAAGCACATTTCAACAACTTTCTAATGTTATAAAGTCACCTATAATATTTCTCTCTTCCATGCATGCATGTTCATGAAATTATTATAACCTCATAATTTTTTACGTTAATCATTCATCATCATCCAACCTTGAACTTCTTCAACATTATTACATTCATCAAGAATACTATGTTGTCATGTGGAGGAGGCGAAAGCGGGTCGTCGTGCTTCCGTCCGGCGCCGCCACGCCCTCCGGCGGCGGCGGTGATGCCGACCCTCGGGCAGTTCCTTAATTACTACGGCGACACGCCGGACCACCACGCGCTCGACATGTCCGGCGCTGGACTCCGGCCACCGCCGCCTTCAAGGACGGTGCCGTTCGTCCTCTCCTTCAACAACCTCACCTACAACGTCAAAGTCCGCCGGAAAATGAGCCTCTCAATGTTCCTCCCCAAGCTCAAAAACTCCGCCACCGCAGACGGCGGCGCCGGCTCCGGCGAGGTCGCCGGAGTTAAAACTTTGCTTAACGACATCTCCGGCGAAGCCCGTGAGGGCGAAATCCTCGCCGTCATGGGCGCCAGTGGCTCCGGAAAGTCAACTCTGATCGATGCATTGGCTAACAGAATAGCCAAAGGAAGCTTAAAAGGAAGGATAACATTGAACGGAGAGTCCATAGAATCAAGGCTGCTTAAAGTGATGTCAGCTTACGTCATGCAAGACGACCTTCTCTTTCCGATGTTAACCGTGGAAGAAACCCTAATGTTCGCGGCCGACTTCCGGCTACCGAGAACTTTGTCGGCGTCGAAGAAGAAATCAAGAGTCCAAGCTTTAATTGACCAGCTCGGCCTCCGAAGCGCGGCGAAAACAGTCATCGGCGATGAAGGCCACCGCGGCGTCTCCGGCGGCGAGCGCCGCCGTGTCTCCATCGGAATCGACATCATCCACGATCCTATCATATTGTTCTTAGATGAGCCAACTTCTGGATTGGACTCAACTAGTGCTTACATGGTGGTGAAGGTTTTGCAAAGAATTGCACAAACTGGAAGCATTGTGATCATGTCCGTACACCAGCCTAGCTCAAGAATTCTTGGCCTTCTTGATAGGATGATCTTCCTGTCTCGTGGGCACACGGTTTTCAGTGGATCCCCTTCTCAACTACCAATGTTCTTCTCCGAGTTCGGTCACCCGATCCCGGAGAATGAGACTAGAACTGAGTTTGCTCTTGATCTTATTCGTGAGCTCGAAGCTCAGTCAGGCGGTACAAAAAGTTTAGTCGACTTCAATAAGTCGTGGCAGGCCGCCATGATGGCAACAACAAACCAAACTAGGCACAACAATGAAATCCAAAGTGAGGATTTGTCCCTAAAAGAGGCGATAAGCGCGAGCATTTCACGAGGGAAATTGGTATCTGGCGCCACAAGCAACAGAAATATGGCTCCGACATCAATGGTGCCTACTTTTGCGAATCCATTTTGGGTTGAGATATTGAAATTGTCCAAGAGATCGATCACGAATTCGCGAAGAATGCCTGAATTGTTTGGGATTAGATTGGCTGCAATTTTGGTAACAGGTTTTATCCTTGCTACTATGTTTTGGAAATTGGATAATTCTCCAAAAGGTGTACAAGAAAGACTAGGATTCTTTGCATTTGCAATGTCAACAACATTTTACACCACAGCAGATGCACTTCCTGTGTTCCTACAAGAACGTTACATCTTCATGAGAGAAACTGCCCACAATGCCTATAGGAGATCATCCTATTTGATATCCCATGCATTGGTCTCATTACCTTCATTACTTATCCTCTCTTTGGCCTTCGCCGCGGCGACATTTTGGGCGGTGGGGCTCGACGGGGGAGTCCCTGGATTTGTGTTTTACTTCCTAGTGATCTTTGCTTCATTTTGGGCAGGGAACTCATTTGTGACGTTTCTATCTGGTGTGGTGCCTCATGTGATGTTGGGGTATACAATAGTGGTGGCAATATTGGCATATTTCTTGTTGTTCAGTGGGTTTTTTATCAATAGGGATAGGATACCAAGTTATTGGATTTGGTTTCATTATTTGTCACTTGTGAAGTATCCCTATGAGGCTGTTCTTCAGAATGAGTTTGAGGATCCTGTGAAGTGTTTTGTGAGGGGGGTTCAGATTTTTGATAATACACCACTTGGAGTTGTTCCTGGGGCAATGAAAGTGAAGCTTTTGGAGAGTTTGAGTGGTACTTTGGGGACAAATATTACGAGCTCTACATGTGTGACTACTGGGTATGATATTTTGCAGCAAAATGGGATTACTCAGTTGAGTAAGTGGAATTGTTTGTGGGTGACTGTGGCTTGGGGGTTCTTGTTTAGGGCTTTGTTTTACTTCTCATTGTTGTTGGGAAGTAAGAATAAGAGGAGGTGATGATGGTGATGAGTTGGTTTTTGTTAAAATCATCAAGGTCCTCGATCTTCATTGGTATTCTTTCTTTTGTTTTTTCATTATGTTTGTAATGGTATTTGTAACAAGTGTTTCAGTGTTTGTGATGTATAAAACCAATTGTGTTATGTTACATGAAGAATTATTTAATTTAATACTTCGGCATCCATGCCTTGTAAATTTCAATTAATGTGAAAATAATGGTTCAGAGGTGTTCCTTTATTGAGTTCTCACTTAGTTTTTAAGTTATTCGTGGAAATATATTTGACTAGATTTTGCTATTGTTTTATACTTTCAAATGCATATGTTTGGTTTTTGTAATTTCATTTAGTACTTGATATGAGTTAAGCATACGAGCCAAACTCAATGTTTGTTGAAGTGCAAGAATTAGTCATCAAACTTAAAGCAAATCTGTGTGAAGTTGTGAACCTATTAAAAGATCAAAATAAAAAATTATATAAATTAAAAATAAAATCAGGTATCAGTACCTTTAATTTTTTTTAATTGAAGTATGTATTTTCAATTTATTACACTAAGACAGTATACAAAAATTCTTTTGACATTAAAATTTTGAATATTGGGAAAATATTCCCATGCACTGACAAATTAAATTAAAAATTTAAAATAACATTGATTATTAAAAAAATCATCATTTTAGGACTTTTGTACCTTATAATTTTAGGACTAACCGATTGAATGATTTGCAGATATTTTTTTTAAACAAATAACAGAGGTGAATTCAAACTTGATCTTTGTATAAAATTCAAAGAATAAAAATCTTTTCGCTGTTATAAATGAATCAATGTTTCTCTGCGAGCTGAGGCAGATGACCTAACTTTTTATTTTTTAAAACAATTGACTATACGTAAAGTCAAGTTTATATTATTGACATTCACGTAAGATGAATGACACCGTGCATGTCGCTGATCACAAGATAGAGAGGAATTAACAATGTAAAATATTATATTTGATAGATTATAGATTATACTATCTGCCTTAGTCAATGGAACTTGTGACTTAAAGAGTCTTCACTTTTGTTTTTTTGGTATGAATTAATATATAGTCTTCAATTTTGTGTCATTACCATTAATTGATGTTAAATTATTGGGGGATAATATGTTGTTCACCAAAACTGATCAGACAATTGAGTTTGCATGCGCGCGAATTTGGTTTGATTTCACGCGTAAACTATAATTTTTTTATTTCATGTAAGCACAATTGAAAAAAAATAGTTTTGATCCTTTTACTTTTATTAAACTTAATTGAGAAATCAGATAATTAATTTTGAAAAAATTATGAAAAAAATTAGTTAATTATTTCTAAAAAGTGTGCTGGTTTTCTTAAATACTCCCTCCGGTCCTAAATATAAGACCTAATTGACTTTTTTAAAAAATCCTAAAAAAAAGAAAAAATAAGTTAATTATAAATTGATTTACCTAATTTTTTCCTTTAAACTAGTTTATTTTTCTTATAAACTAATGGATAATCTAAAAGTATATCAAATATGTCATGATTTAATAAACTATTTTGCAACCTTAATCTCTACAAAAAAAAGTCATCTAGGTCCTATATTTAGGACCGGAGGTAGTATCATTTTTATTATTTACAATGAAATCTAGCCCCAGCAAAAACTATACATGTGCAATAATTATAATACAGAGATTTTGAATAATAAATAATTAGAAAAGTAAAGTGGAACGAAAAACTATATAAATTACCAGAATTGTTAAGAAGACACTAGCTTTAACATTTATTTATAGCCAAAAACACACTGACAAATGACCTTGTAGGAGTACTATAATAATATAAATATAAAATATGTTCTCGTATAAGTGGAAGGTTGTGATTTGATTCTGCAACTTCATGACATTAATGCCTAACTTAAAAGCAAGACACAATATATGGTATGTATTCAAGTTATTCAATATATTGTATGTATTCAAGTTATTTGTAATATAGTTACCAGAATTGTAGTAAGATGTAAGGATAGCCTAATACAGATTCTATACGTCTAAAGAAAATAAAAGCTTCAAGAGCCTTTTTTTTTAAAAAAAAAAACAAAAATGTAAAGAAATTGAAGGGATTTCATGATTATTAGTTCAGAATGACCTAACAAGGACTGCAGAGTTGTGTGAACCCTCTCAGAGTGGTAACAGTGTATTAGAGAAAATCACACGCTTTCACTAATGATTTCAACGTTGGTTAACTCAAATTCTCACTGTTAAATCCATATTTCACTATTCTTGCCATCTACCTTGGTTAGTGCTACAGCATTATATTTAACTTCCAGCCCAAGTTTCATCACATGCTAATCAATTCAAACAGTAGAAGTCGTACCCCACTAGCTACAACTGATATGCTCAACATTTCAAATACATAATCTGAGGACAGAGATAACAACGGAGTTAAACAGTACAAACTTTCATGGCATAATTGGATATTAAACCTTTTTATAACATCCACACATAAATCACATTAGATTAATTGACTTTCACCCCAACTTCATTGTTTGAAAGTCAATTAAAATAAAAGCAACTTTTTTCCAACATTAATCCAAACAAGCCGCCCAACAGATCAATAACACGGCTGAAAGCAGAAAGCCAGAAACAAACAACAAAGTTGTAAATACTGTGTTCCTCTTCCATGTCAATTTTATTGTGCTATAAACTTCTAACTAAATATACAAGTCACATGAAATCCAAAAGTGTAAGTGGCATGCCACTGGAAGGCACCTTTATTTGTTTCATGAATTGTGTTGGTGCACCCAAAACCTCATTTGAAGTATCTAATCTATTAGATTATATAAATACAGAGGCGGAAAAAAATCATACAGTGTAGGAAGCAAATGAAATTTGGACAAGATCTGCTGGCATATTTGAGAAATAACTCTAGCCTTTTCAAAACAAATCAGATGATCAACATGCCATTGCTTGGCACTGCAGAAGTCTAGAAAATGGACTTCTAGTCTGACTAGTGAATTTGTTCCTTTTAAACCAATAAGTAAACCTATTCCAGCTGTCCACTTAATGCTGCATCCTCAGCGTCAGCATCAAATTCTTGCTCCACACCTTTAACCTGTAATTGAACGATCAAAAGGGGTCAAAGGTATATCACCAATTTCAACATCAACTAACCAGTTCCAAATTGAACTCCTGAGAAAAACAAATTGAAACAGCTTGCAAAACTCAGATAATTGAGGAGCTCTTTTACAAGTCATTCAACGGTGTAAACTTGGCAAATCTTACTAGGTAAATAATTCTTGCATGGCTGTCAAATTTTAGATTTATCTTGTAAAACTGTATAAGTTTAAGTACTTTGTTTAAGTAAATATATCAACTAGTTGACCCAATTTTCAATTACATTCGTATGCTTTAAGCTGAGCAGCTCATAGGCATCTAACAATGGATCAACGCAACCCCCCCCCCCCCCCCCTCCCACAAAAACAAAACTCAACACCAGCAAGCCTCTAATAGATGAAGTAGTTTTTCCCAAAAAGCTGTATCTTTAATACACAGTAACACACGTCTGAGTGAAGGGTGTGAGAGTGTAGAAGCTGGGTTTCACATAGAATCGAAAATCTATTTGCCAAGCCGTGTTTTCTCCTATTCACACTGCAAATACGCAGTTCTGCAACATCTCCAACCCATCTACAAGTACGCATGTTTTTATGGACATACTCAATTTTCACCAGAATATGATTATAAAAGGCAATTTGCCTACATACTACTACAGTACAACTGCTAAAGGGAGAGTTTCAAGCCTGGTACCCATTTTGATGAATGCATGAATAGCATGGTAAAAAGCTATCAGAGGACTTATTACCTCTGGTACATAATGCATCAGCATGTTCTCAATACCAGATTTCAGTGTCACAGATGAACTTGGGCAGCCACTGCAAGCTCCTTGCATTTTAAGTTTCACAATTCCAGTTTCTCTGAAGAAAAGAGAATATTAGTTAAATCCAAGTAGAAAAATATCCAATACATACATAAATTCCAAAAGCTTATGTAAAATTTCTTTCGTTTTTTTCACCAAGATCTATCATAAAAGTTCTTTCAAACCAATAAAAGAGCTGAGAAGAACTTACTCATTAAAACCTCGATACTCAATGTCTCCACCATCATCTTGCACAGCTGGTCGAATACGAGTCTCTAATAATTCCTTGATCATAGCGACTATTTCAGAATCATCCTACAAGGAAACCATGTATACACAGTTCAGTCTACAGCCTCCCATGTAGTTAATTCATATTTGTCTGTCTAATCAAATATTCAAGAGATCATGCCTAAACAACCTACATGCTCCTTTTTTATTGTCAAACATCATTTATAAGTGAATGTGCACAATTCAAATGTGATGAAATAAGTTTCTTTTGCTTAGTTTATTTTCCCCTTTTTCTTTTGGTGGGGGGGGGGGGATAATGAAAGAAAAAAAGATTTAGTTAACAGAGGGCACAATGAAGCAAAATTTTCTTAGACTTCTGGTTGACCTAAATGTCCCAAAACTAAAACGTCAAGGAACATAAAGAGCTAAAAGGAATAAAGAATCAGTTCAAAGGATATAAAATTAAATATCAGAATATTTACTTCTTGAATAGCAGTATCCTTGGCCGCTGCAGCTTCTGAGTCTAAAAACAGTGGCTGCCCTGAAGAGTAGAAATCCATAATTGCTGCAAAGATCTCAGGCTTCAGGAGATCCCATGAAAAATCATCAGATTTTGTAACAGTGACAAAATCTGATCCAAAGAAAACCCGAGTTATACCTGCATTACATGAGACCAGAATACATCAAAACTTGAACTATATATTTTGGAGTTTTCTCAAACTGCTTGATAAAAGAGTTCCAACTAGCTAAAGAAATTTCTTTTAATGAAATCTTTACTTGGAAACAACAAGAAAATCAGAGGGAAGGAGGTTATTCAATCCCATGATTTAAAACCACAGTCATTTATTAGTTTAAATGTTTGAAATCTTATATAATAAAACAGAGATTCTAATTAGCATCTACAAGATAAAAAAAAAAGCTACCATGTAATCTATACCACCCTGTCTCTACTTTTTATTCCCTGCCTCTATTCTCCTTCCATCCATTGTCTCTCGATCATTGGGTTATTCGTAAACTGCCTTTTTGTCGCAAATTTGATTTCATTTTGAACTCACTAATCCACTTTTAGTGTGGAGAAGTTTCAAGGAAATAAAAATAATGATGATATCACTGACAGATACTGCTTATAAAATGCAATCATTCGCAGGAGATAAGGGAAGATGAGCATACCATCTATTCCAAAAAGCGCTTTAGCTAATGGAGAATTCATAGCAGTGCGAGCATTAGGGAAGTCTGCACTTCCAACTTCCATAACAGACTTCCCAGGATAAAACATGAGTGATGAAGGATTGGGTGTGGACTGTGTTTGGATAAACATACTCCTCTTTTGCCCTGTCCAAATAAGAAGGGACAATCATTTGACAATGCTCAGCAACCACAACCAAAAAAAAGAGCAAACCCAGTTGGATCCCCACTTGGTAAGCCTTACCTCCGCTTTTTTGCAGAGAGGCTGATTCAAACTCATAACCTCAGACCCCACGGCAAGCGAGCTTACAGCTGAGCCAAGCCGGCCCTTCTCAGCAACCACAACCAAATGTTACAAAAAAAAAACACTGACTAGTAGTAAAAACTAACAATATTAATGTTTCACTTTTTGTGTAAAAGCAAATAAGAGACTAGAAATCAATACCTTACCATAATATTGAATGTACTGCTTCAATACTAAGACAAGGTTTCAACTAAATAACAGCAGCAAAGTACATAAATGTCATTCAAATTCATTTTTTTTTTAAAAAAGCATTTTTATCATTCAAATTACTCAAAGAACCTCCTTTTGATCATGGATTAAAGCATTACAGGCAGAAAGTGTGAATTGGTTGTTTTGGGTTATTTTATGGGCACCCTTTTGGCAAAAAAGGAAAACTTGAGAAAAACAAAGTCCCACAATCCAGTTAATTTCAACATATTCCTAAAAATTCAATCACTCTTGCCGCCAACATAAGAGAATGCAATTATGAGAAGAAGAAGAAGAAAAAAAAGGTACCAGAAAAGGGAAAGACAAAGGGAATGGATTTGTTGGAATATAGAGAATGTGGTGAGGAAGAAAAAACATGTGGGGTGCCCCGAAAGGATGCAGTAGTTGATGAGGCAAATCGAAGAAGAGGGCGAGATGTAAATGAAAAACATGATTTTGAAGAAGCTTCATTCTCAAGAGCTCGTCTTGCTAATCGCCCAAAACCCCTCATCGTCTCTCTTATTCAGATTCTCTGCAATCAAATCACCACCTCCAAAATCTGTTCACAAAACTCTCCAATTTACCCAACACATCATGCATCCATTGTAATTTAATTTGTATGTATATAATGTAAAAGACCTTAAGGATTGAATATATTATGAGCATGAGCCCCTTGTCTTGGTGTCATGATTAAACAACTATACTTTCACCCTCAAAATAATTAAAGTGGGTCAACAATAATTTTCCTGTTAAACCTATCAATGGATGTCATACACGTGTCAACATTACATTCATTATAGGGTGAAATTGACTCACTTTAGTTACTGTCAAGGCGGAAATGAATTAGTTATTAGTTTAAGGTGTTCAATTGTTCAAGGTGGTTTAGTTTTGAGGCAAATAGCAAGGGCCTTACCCATATATTATTGTTGTTTGTAATTAAAAATGTAATTGAATCACAGGAGTAATTGATTTATATGAGTTCTGATCTTTTAATAAAATTTGTTCTTTGTTAGTTACAAAATTAAACTATAATATAATAATAATAATAGGTAAAATTATGTTATAATTAAGTGATTTATTTAGTCTCCTTAATCTCTTCTTAAAAAAAAGTTGAAATCGTGTAAACCAAACATTTATTCAACCACATTTAGTTTCATTCTTTACCACACTAAATTTTATCATTCCTCAAAAATGGCCATATCAAAGATTTCAAAATTTAACATGACAAATTATTCGTCATGTCACAAATTCGAGTCAACATGAAACTTTTCGACTCAGCCTGCTAGATAGGACCGGGTTGGCAAGTTACTCGTGAGAGAATCGACCTAAATTCAACTTAGGCAACATGTTCCCACCCGGGAGAAACCTATGAGACCCGACCAACTAACCTGTTCTGACAGAGGAATGAATTAATATATGTTTTTTTTTGTTAATATTACTTATTTTTTAATTTCTTACCGAGCTAAGTCATGGGTTAATTATGTACTGACCCTCATACCTCTTGCCTTAACCAGACTGGTTGGTTGTTAGTCCGGGTTTAATTACCTTGCATAAAACTAGAGCTGGGAATTCGGGCCGGCCCGGCCCTAATGGGCCGGCCCGCATCGGGCCGGGCCTAAACGGGCCAGGCCCGTTTAGGCCCGCTCCCCCCTTTTGCTCCCTATTTGCGAAGCCCGGCCCTCATGCCATCGGGCCCGGGCCTGGCCCTACGGGCCTGGCCCACTTTTTTTTTTTTTTTTTTTTTTTAAAAAATCCTTTTGCTGAAGTGCTGAACCCATTTTTCCTCTTCGGTTTTTCCACATTGTTCGCCCTGTAAGTTTTTACGGTTTTAGCAAAACAAAATCATCTAAAAACATCACAAATCCACAATGAACATAGTCATAAATCATAACATAATCTAATAAGCGAAAACATTACAACATACACTGTAACACTTATAGTGATACGCATAATCTGAAAGTCAAAATAAATAACAAAGTCTTCAAATATAAATCTAAGAGAGCTGAAGGTGAAGCCTGAAGTTAAGTGAAACAATTTTTTTTTTTTAATAAAACTGGATGCGGGCCTAACGGGCCGGCCCGCGGCCCGGCCCGCACAGGCCCTAGGCCCTAAAGGGCCGGCCCGACAGGCCCGCTCCCCTCTTTTTCCACCAAAACAGCAAGCCCGGCCCTCCTCGGGCTTGCATGAAAACGGGCCGGCCCATCGGGCCAGGCCCATATTACCGGCTCTACATAAAACCCCCTAGTATGGCAAAGATTCATTCGAAAAGAGTCTATTATTCCACATGCATAGCCGCATGAACAAAACATCTTACAACTTTATTAGCAGAACTTCAAGCTCCTTGCATATTCTTCTACAGCCACTTGTTCATGAATGATGTCCAATTCCTTGCAGGCTATCATATGCATATTTTGTAGAAAACCAGGCGAGAGAAATTTTTGTTTGGAAAGAAAATGTCGGAGATCATATTAATTTATTAGTAATTAGTAATTTATTTAATTTTCGGCTACAGTATACTTTTGGTCCCTTATATTTGCATCAAGTTTCAATTTATTCCTTTATGTTTAGAAAGTACACTTTTAGTCCTTCTTTACAATGAAACATGATGCAAACATAAGGGACCAAAAGTATACTTAAGCCTTAATTTTCTCACGAAACAAACTTATGAAACTATGATTATTTGAACCCCTAACGTAGGTTTTGCAATACCAATAATAAGTTTATAATAATTCGGCACCATATCTTCCCAAGAATATAACTTACTTGCCACTTAGACCATATCTCTAAGTTTCAACCATACATTTTCCCACTCCTCATGTGAGAACTAACTTAACACGAACTCATCCGAGGTAACATGTCATCTCTATCCGCAACCATATTTCTATCGCATAAATTTCAATCAGAGTATATCTTGCTCATTCATCATTGTCCATCAAACATACCTTCATCATAAATGCATCTCTATGTAGCTTTATCTTTCTCATTCCAAACCTCCTTCTTCTGTTTATACACATTATCCCATAAAACCAAGTGAACCATCCGATCCTCCTCTCTATACGACCAGCAATGTCTATCAATTTCTGAACAAAGTGAGGAATGCATGAAGCCGGTTTCCATAGCATAAACTGGACTTTCATGTAAGATAGAAGCCACCAAAGTATTATGGGGCAGCAACCAATAATAAAGTCTTCAATTTCCAATGTCAGCTTTTTTTTTTGTTAATCACCGCCCGGTTTAATCCGGACTCGAGGGGTAGGAGTGTTGCCCACATAGACAAGGTTGTCCCCTCTCCCAATGAGAGCGCTTCCCGGGATTCGAACACGCGTTCTCATCCTTACGAGGGTTGCAGCCCACTTACCAGCTCAACCAACTACCCATTGGTAATTTCCAATGTCAGCTTTGAATCCATTTTATCATGTATGTAGTTATAAGCTGAGGTGGTAACCCTCTTACGATGAAAAGGTAAAACTAACCTGGGGTGTGTGGTTGAGTGACAATGACTCATTCACCCTTAACTAATTGTCTGGGGTTCGATCCCTGGCGTTGGGTATGGAGAAACATTAAATCTCCCAGACCAGCTGTCCCACCCTTTGAGGTGCTACAAATCAGCGGAGGATTAGTTTCTCACTTGTCGAGTGGGGGATACCTTGATCATGGATAAAAAAAAAGCTAAAACTAGGTGTTGCTTTAGATAAGATGTTAGAGCAACGCCAAAGATTCACTAATCTCCTTCCCACATACTCCCTCTGGTCTTAAATATAAGACCTAATTGACTTTTTTAGAAAATCCTATAAAAAAAGTAAAATAACTTAATTATAAATTGATTTACATAATTTTATCCCTTAAATTAGTTTATTTTACCTATAAACTAATATATAATATAAAAATATATCAAATATGTCATGATTTAATAGCCTATTTCGCAACCTTAACTTTTTTTTTAAAAAAAATCAATTAGATCTTATATTTAGAACCGGAGGTACTATATGTTAGATTTTTGGATTAAAACAATCCGAGTTTTACACTATCAACTCCTTTTTCTATAAACATCACCAAAGTAAAGGGTTTGCACAATCAACAAGAAACCCATTGACCCGTCTGTACATTACGACACATAATAAACCGGTGCCAATTCCATGCTTATCACTTGGATGAGAAATGCGATCTCATCATCAATATACACAGTTAGATCGAATTCGAACGATTATATTGCTTTAATTTTTTTGTTACATTTTAAATAACTTTTTATTTTAATATATGTAAAATGTGAAATAATGATAATCTCATATTTAACCCTTAAAATAAGTTCATGTTACTTAAACACATGTTATTTTAAATAACAAATGATTGATTCATACCGAATTTATAACTATTATTACTAATGTAAATAAAAAATTTAACCTAGTACAATCATATCTACATAATGTATGGCAAAAATTTTATAAAATATTAACTCTGAATAAATGTTTTTCTGAGTATTCATTCAAAATCAACATCTTGAATTTATCATTTATCTTTTTCCCCCCTATTTTTCGCAAGTAAATATCAATCTATTTAACCAATGAAGCCGATGCAGCTAAAATCCTTGTTTTAAGAACAGATCATGAAATAAGCTTAGTCAACGCCTTTTGCCAGACACTTCAAGACAGCTATTCCCTCCCTTATCACATTTTTCGAATTTGTGCAAATCAGATTTGCTGAAACCAAAAGCTCACTTGACACAATCATTCAAAGGATAAACAACGCAAGAGAATTAAGAACTGAATTGGTCTATGCACAATTCAAGGGAATCCTTCATTGACGCTTTTGACAGCTGAAACGCCAAACTGATTCATCTAACTTCTGTACATTTTTTACTTAAACCAGAATGGAAGCCATTCCCACGAAAAAAGGGGGAGGGGAACAAGAGAATAGAAGCTAGCTTGCAGAGAAACTGAGTAACTTTTAGTAGCTTAGAGAAACAAGGCAGGATTCACAATTTCAATCATTGCTCTGGCCAAAATGTATATATTTATGTGATATACACTTTCCTAAGATCTGTGCAGTTAAAAACTGAACCTGTTCTGGGGCAGGTGATCTTCCCTTTGTTCTTCTTAGCCATCTCTTCAAGAGCCTACAAAGCAGCAAAAGGAATTGGATTAGAAAATACAAGCTGACACATAACTGACGGTGCTTGAGCCCAACACAAGCGGGGTTAGATCTCTCACAACATGGCGAATCAAGGTTTGAATCCCTGTTGGGAGAGACAACCACATCAAGCACCCAATAGTGTCTTGAACAGAATTTCCTCCAATAAGAGGATACCTGCCTGTAAAATAAATAATAGGTACCTTAGTGCTATAGACATATCCATTAGGCAACACTTGTGGTGGGTTCTCTGTGTCCATTAGCTCTTTAGTTATGAAGCAAACAAGCTTTGAGTGGTGCAGCTTCGAATAAGGCAAGGACGAGGCCAATTTCCGGAAACTCTCCTGGGACAAAGGGTCCTGTTTTGTACAATCATCATTGTAACAGTATCTTGATCAAGTCAAGGAAAAAATTTGCAAAATAAACAATTGTGTGTTGCAAATTTGAAAAAATTGAACTGTGGATAGTTTCAATGGAAAAAGTTTTAGCACTAATAAGAACTATGACATCTTCCATTAAAAGAGATAAAAAAGAAAAATCAAGCATGCAAAACCCATGCAAGGGTAGGGTTAGCATTGTCACCAACCTTAAACATTAATACACAGATAGGATGGGGTTATCATGAACGGCTATATATAAGGAACAGGAGATTGTCGATCCAATAGTAGGGGTTCGGTTTAAGGGGTAACCCTTGTCTATGTCTAGCAAACGCCACAAATTAAAATATCAGAAGACTTAACCTGAAAACTTATGCCAACATTTTGTTGTTGGCAACTGATAGAAGGAGGTAACTCATTGAATTAATGGTTGAAGATGAGGGAACAAAACTACATATTTGATGCAAGTTGTATAAAGGATACGGAGTCTTGAGAGCAGAGAGGCCGGCCTGCAGATAGATATTCAGTAGAGGCTCCAAAGTCATGCCATGTATCTTGAAGAACTCTTCTCTAAATCGGTCCACTAGATTATCCCATTTCTTTGGCTCAAATAAGTTCTGGAAAATATACAGAAAGAGTCAAGGGATGAAATACCAGCTTCAAAAGTGTAGACTAGAAGATCACCCAAAATTATAGTGTTAGACTAATATATTATCAACAAAAAGTCCAGCAAATAGAAAATGCAGTAGATTCACCAAGGTTTGAACATCATCCTGTTTGTTAGTCATAGTATTAGTCATTTTTTCTAAGAAACAATACCATGGACATTAAACCATACAAATAGAGAAGTCAACAAAATTTGGTTTAAAACTATTTTGAATAGAGTTATAAAATCCTTAATACTCCATGATATAAGGAATAAGTAACACAATTGGCATTATTTCTGCACAATAAGGAATAAGCAAAACAATTCCCATAGAGAAGACATGTGCATTGGGATGTGCTCAGAATATCCTACAGCTTCGACAGATAATTTAAAATAGTTGTACATTGATCAAGTCAATCCTTTTTTTCTTTGATACAATTGATCAAGTCAATCCTTCTCTCCTTACTAGCCCACTTCACCAAAAGTAATTTGTATTACAAAGTTATGAAACAAAACAAGAGAATTCCTGACAAAATGATGATAATTCTATAAGGAAGATATTGGAAGGGTTAGTACAGCATTTATATTTCAATGTTACATAAGATTAAATGACGCCGCATTGAAACACATACACTTGCAAAACAAATAACATTAAATCTCATCAAAACTGGAAAACTATTAATATAACTGATGCAAAACTTGATTAGAGACAATATATGCAAGAATCACCTTGTATGTATCAACTTTAGTATCTCTTTTAAAAGCTAGTACAGCCATCACTCGCTGCAAATCTTCCATGTGGGATTCACCCCATGGTGCAAGATATTTTTGGGCATATTTTATGGCTTGTGAATAGTTCTCATCCCGTACCAACTCTATAAACTCTTGAGATCTCAACAGAAGCTCCAATTTACTCTGCTGTCAATAAAACCAATCAGCATTAAAATACAAAACATGCTGCAACAACTCAATTGCACAGTGTTATAATTAATGAGCACGTCGAACAACGAGCTGTTTTAGACATTTAGTTTTATAGAGCAAAACCATCATGTCTGTAAGAATAAAAGATTATTAGTATTCAAATTCAAATGACAGGATGTGCCACTAAGAGTTGTCAGAATCTCTCAACTTCATTCTCATAGAATGCAAGACATGACAACTTCACCAGCCTAAAGAATATAACAGGTCGAGAGATCAATAAACCTTAAACTACTATGACAGTGGTAGGACCAGAAAGCAAGAAAAATCCTATCACAGAAACTCCTCTAAAGAAAAAAAAAGGCAAATTAATTTCCCACAAATACGAGAAATTCCTTGTCCCATAGTAAAATCAGCAGTCCAAGATTACTGACTCCTGATTCACAAAAATCCTCTGATGGAATTCCTGAAAAAAAAGTTCACATAAATTGAAGAAATCCATAGATTTGTGTATAACTGCTTAATTATTTCCCGCCTAAAAGAGTTCAAAATGACAACAAACTGCAATATGTTCCTTCTTTTTGTAAAATATTGGATTAGACAATATATTCAAGGGAATGGCTGCTTAATTATTGCACATTGGTTCACAGAAATACGGGAGATAAAACACTCAATAAAGGATTACTGGTGCAATCTGTTCAACTAAAAGATTGAAATTTTGGTCTAGCTAATTGTTGTTATACAAATCTGGAAATATATATATATATATATATATATATATATATATATATATATATAAGACAAAATCAACTATCCACGAGTAAAATATGACCAAACTGTTGTACAAACCTTCGCCTTCTTCAGCCTTGACTTGTTCTCTGCACACCATGCCAAGGCAGGTGCAACATTGTTGTTTTTTAAAGCATCAGTAACCCTTTTCACTTCCTCAAATATATCAATATCAACAAGATCCTGATGCACAAAAATTGTATATGATCATTGTCAGATCCAGAGTTACATAAGAAGCAAATTGCAAGCAACATAACACTCTGAGAAGAAATGTAGCAATAAGATATTGATTAGCATTCACTGTGATCACCCCATCCATAACAAAAATAGAAAATAGACTTTGAATGATCCTCAAACATATTTAACTTCAATATTTGATATTTTACGCATCAAATATAGAGAATCTAATTCAGATGATAGTGATACTAAAGGCTCTTCCTTAATGCTGAACTTCAGATTTATCATGCCCAAAGTATCCCACTACAGCAAAGGAAAATAACTTAAATTTACCTTTTAACTTTTATAAAGGTATTCATAGGTCAATTGTTCCAGTTAGCTCAACGAATTTCAGTTTACTTCTCCACTGTTAGGTATGCCTTTAGAGTATACACAAATAAATCGCAATATAAAAGACATTCAGATTGACATCACAGACTTACAAAATTGAATTCTTAGGAGAGGGGAGGGGGGAACCAGTCTCAACAATAAGTATGATTTTCAAAATTTCATTATGGGTTCTGGGACCTTAATAATGAAAATGTTCCTAAGGTGGGAAAGAAGGATTTATAAAGACGAGATTTCTGCTGTGATTTTTCAAGGAAGCTCATGCTTCAATTTTCCTATTTACAAACAATGAGTTTTCTTTCAAATCTGGAGCTAGAAGACGCACATCATCACCAAGTGAAGTCACCAGAGAATTATGTAGCATTTCCCTCCTCCTCACTCACCCACTCAAATCAAAAGTTCAAACCCGAATGTTAAAAATAAATATTCCTGACATTACATACTAAAGTATTTTGAACATAAATTTCCTAGGCACAACTAGCAAGTTGAATACAACTGTGATGAGTGATGAGGGGTGTGGATGGTTAGCAAAAGATCTTGAAAGGCTTTTCAGCACTAGAACAAATGATACGCAGGCCAGGAAAAATGTAGAGATTTGTATATATTGAACAATCACAAGAATCATCCTTTGATCTGGATATGTAAAACCATCAAGATTAAGTGCCCATTGTAACCACAAAAGACTGCACATTTACAACAAATAATTGAAAATAAAAGAACATGTCGTCAAAGAAGAATCTAAGAATTAGCAAGACTACCTTGATATTTTCACATTCAGCAAATTTCAATGCTGTGTCAGGATATGACATTCTCAACATATAGTCAACAAGAATCCGGTTCAGACGTGTCTTATTCCATTCTGACAAATTTTCTGCATCAGCAGATTTTAAGTGATCAAGACGTACACAGCACTTTTGTGCTTGAACCTGCTCCACTAAATCTCCTTCCTCCAGCTTAATCCAAATTAGAAATGAGCAACATCATCAGAAATGATAACGTTTTTACAATGGCACAATCACCAATAGATGAAAGAAAATGTCATGTAATCATATTAAGGATTACGTATCATTTAGGCAGAAGTTAAGAACTAGCCATTTGGAGACTTTCCTTAACCCATACCTTATTACGAGCTTATATATATATGGTTGTATGCCTTCTTCTTCTCTTCTCTAAGCCCTCTTTACCCTCTCTCTCTCTCATTCCCTTCTATGTATTAACCACAGCATAATCATAGTTAAAACAACATTTGTTCCATTCAAGATACATCAAATACTTTGTCTGTCCTCATATTGATTCATTCAATTAGCAATAACACATGCATATTAGCTCCAACCTTACAATACAAAAGTAATTCTACTATCACACACATCATTCACAATCTCATGCACTTCCACTCAAATGTCAAACATAAAATCCCGTAACTTCAATCATCACAATTTTAAACACCAACAAAAACTAAATAAAAACAGAAATAAAAACATCTACTCCTCGCAAGGTTACAAACCTAAACCTAAGCAATTTTCTTAACTTAAAAGTCAAATTCAAATCACATCATTCAAAATCTCATGCAATTCATAACTCAAAATGACGTAATTCTCATAACTTGGAGTGAAATTCAATTGAAATCAAGATTTGCGTAAGCAGTTAGTTACCTTGCGCTTCAATTTATTAACTCTGGCGACGAGAGAGTTAAGCCGATCGACGGCGTCATGAGAGGAGAGGTTTTGGTCGGAGGAAGCATTGGAAGCGGCGGAGATAACAGCGGAGATCTCTTTCTCGGCGACGCGGTTGTTAGCTCGGATCGTCTTCTTGTAGTGCTCGAAAGGGACTCTCAAGAATTGGTGTTCTAGCTTCAGAGACTCGTTCAGTCGAGCAACATTCGCAGATGAATTGGCGACCGTTGCAACGGCGGCGGTTACGGCGGCGCCGGCGACGTCACCGGCGGGAAGGGGATCGGTTTCCATTTGGGGAAGACAATGAACGAAGGGAAGTGGACAGACTAGTCCCTCGGATATCGCTAGCAGTTACACTTTGATTGTAATAATTATGACTATGAGGGCGAACACTCCAAAAATAAAATAAGCATAACTATTGTTTAAGGAATATTTTAAGGTATAAAAATGATAGTAACTTTTAATATATGATTAAAAATGATATTTTCTTTAATATAAAAATAATATTAGACATGAAAAGTCCAAAATGTCCTTATAAATTAATCGCCATTTGGTAAAAGTTTATTTAATTATAAGGGCATTTTGGACATTTCGTGTCAAATATTATTGTCACATTAGTGAAAATATCATTTTTGATCAAATGGTAAAAGTTGGTATCATTTTTGTACCTTAGAATAGTTATGTACTATTTTTGTTCCTTAACCAATAGTTATGTATCATTTTTGGGCTTTCCCCCTAATTAATAAATTAGTAGTAATACTGTAGTATTTTTAAGGGCGAAAGCCCAAAAAGGATACATAACTATTGGTCAAGGAACAAAAATAGTACATAACTATTTCAAAATACAAAAATGATACCAACTTTTACCATTTGATCAAAAATGATATTTTCATTAATATGACAATAATATTAGACATGAAATGTCCAAAATGCCCTTATAATTAAATAAACTTTTACTAGGTGGCGATTAATTTATAAGGGCATTTTGGACTTTTCATGTCTAATATTATTTTTATATTAGTGAAAATATCATTTTTGATCATATGGTAAAAGATGGGCATCATTTTTGGACCTTGAATAGTTATGTACTATTTTTGTTCCTTAGTCAATAGTTATGTATCATTTTTGGGCCTTTGCCCTATTTTTAATAGTAAAAATTAAATACTAGCACTAGTTTAAAGTATAATTTTGGTGTTAAAATTCATTTTTAGTTATTTATGTTTGAAATACACTTTTAGTCCTTTAGACACCGTTAATTTCATTTAAAATGTAAATTGTTGTTATAACAAATTTAAATTAAATGGTGATCGATAAACTTTGCTTAAATAAAAAATATTAGGGTGAAAAATCATTTTTGCATAAGGTTGTGCAACGGACGGGTATGTAAAATCGAGGTGAGTGATTAACTAAAGAAAAACCTGATTAACCAAAAAAAAATCGAGGTGAGTGAAATCAAATTGAAACCAAAAACCAAATCACTTTCAGTGTCCATGTTAGCCATCTTTGTCTCAATATGCCTAAATCGGGCATCATTCATTAGTGCAAAATTATGGTCAAATCTAGAGCTTCTATCAATCTTATCACAGCAAGCCATAGAAATCATTGTAGTTTGTATAATATGATTCGGGATAGTTCAAGAAATGATGGGAAAATATCGAAGCAGAAGAATAAAGTTACATGTGATCTTTATTGACTTAGAAAAAACGTATGATTAAGTACTAAGAGGTGTATTTTGGAACGTCTTGGAAAAGAAACAAGTGTTTGTAGCATATATTAAAGCAATATAAAATATGTAGATGATAAGCATGTTTGATAAGCATGTTTCTTTCCGCTAAAGAGAGGGAATGACACTTCTAATTAGTCAATCTTTGACGAATTCTATCAACAATAATTAGATATATTGCTTTAGTGACCCTTTCATGATGAGGGGAACCCACATATATTTCCCCAAATTACCGGCCATTGATAAACCAACACTTTCATTTGAATGAGTCTTAATATTATGATTGACATTCCATGAAAAAAAGCTCCTGTCTTTGGCGGCACATTCACTTTTGGACTGGAGGCATTAAAAAATCTTTTCAAACAGTGAATAATTATTTACTTGATTCAATCTAGTTTATGTAAAAGTCACTACTAGATTATCAGCAAAGAATAAATGAAAAATCGATGGCTCATGCATTCTTACATAGTTTTTTTTGGCTTCCACACCCCAAAAGATGCTTGATCCCAAATTAAGTGGGCAAGTTTTTCCACAAAAATAAAAAACAGGTAAGGAGACAAAAGATTTCTTTGATGAATTTTCCTTGTCGATAAGAAACTACCTGACTCACTGTAGTTCCACAGAAATTGCATTGGCAGAGAAGATATACACTGCTTGATAATAACAACAAATTATCATGAAATCTGAGCTCACTCAAGAAATTAATGACGAAATCTTAATTAAGCCTATCATAACCTTTTTTTCATCAATTTTGATGGCCACAAAACCCTTCTTGCCTCTCATTGGTTTCATCGAATGGATGACTTCCTGGGCTACAATAATAGCTAAGTCGCTCAGGAACAAGACTACATTAATTAGGAGATATCACTATCCAAATGAGGTTTTATCTTGTTAAAAATTATCTTTGTAACTATTTTGTAAATCACATTGCAAAGGTTTATTGGTGAAAAATCCTTACTAATCTTGGTGCGAAAAATTAAGATATATATCTCTCACCCCGATGAGAGCATAAAAATATTCTTCTAATAACTTCAACACTTCATATTAGATCTAAAAAAGTAGTATTCCTATCAAGTACATGCAGATTGATTACCGAACAACACATTTAAAATTGATATATGTTAAACATACTCTTACATTTTATTCATAAACAGATCAATTACATAAGTCACTACTGCATCAAATTAAATTCGTTCAATGGGCTGGAAAAAGAGTGATATCATAAGACTCTTAATTCCATCATCTTGAATGCTATGGCCATCTCCATGTTTGTACATGCATAGTGCCATCCTTGCAAGGTTTACAGCAACAAGTATGAAACTCCTTGAATTATCGGAAGAAATGCTAACTTCTTTATTTAACTTCTTCCAAGTTTTACATATCAAGTTATTTACGTGCCTCTGAGCATCAACTTCGGAAGCTCCATTTTCATTCATATAACACTCAACTGATTTGGGTATGTCCCCGGTTACCTTTTCTCGCTGCGAATAAAGATATGTAGCAAATCAATACTACTACTATATTTCATGCATTATTTAATAATGGTTAATTAAATATGGGAGGATTGTTTCATGATACCTTAGCTGTTCCCAAATCATTAGCAAGGCGCATAATAGTTGATGAGTAACGGATGACTTTAAATTGTTCTTCTAGCCAAACTGAATTCTCCTTAATTGTTGAATTGGGATGCAAAAGATAAGCATGGAAAAGTATGACTGGTGCACTACTTGAAATCCATGCATTTTCTAGGTACTCATGAAAGCTGGGCTTATGATCATTATGGTACCATGTTGCCTCAACCAGATATGATTTACATAGATCAATCCACTGAAAAAAATGTAGACCCAATAATTAATACAAAAACACACACATGCATAACATTAGGAAATTTCATGAATAACTACTTTATATTTATATAGCAAAAAATATAAACCAAGGAAGCGATGAAAATCAAAGCTTACCGCTTTCCTAAGGTGTGGAATGATGTTGTGACCATTTTCTTCTTTGAGAATGTCAAAAGCCACTTCATTTACAAAGGTATTAAGTGCAAGGAAATATATTTTCATGTATCCTGGAAGCTCATGCATGGCATTTATATCCCATCTATGCCATTAAAGAGGAATCAAATAATAATAAATGTTATGCTAATTCTATGACAATTTCTATTATAAGAAAATTGTTTCAAAAGAATTCTAGACAATAAATTATATGCGTGAGTGTGTGTGGGCGCTGATATCTTACATAAAATTGGTTGGTTATGTTTTTTATAGTATGACCAATCACAAACAAATACTCCAAGGAGTACCTCATAAATATTTTAATTTTATATGGAGTGATTCAATATGATGTGGCACTATGGTGTTTTGATTTTTTTTTTCACTCACAAGGAAATATAAAAAGTAAATGGAGACTTCATTTTTATTTTTTCCCTCGCACAATTGTCACATCATGTTGAAATTCTCCAAATTATCTGAATATATTTATGTGGCATTTGTTTATGGATGGTGAGACCATAAGCATTTTTAATACACATCAAAAGACATATACTAACCGGATCACCAAAAAAAAGACATATACTAACCTGTTAATGACTTCTGTGAAAAGTTTTAATTCATCCAAAGTGCCGTGCACATCATAAATATCATCCATTGTAGTTATCAATGCATTAACCATTGACATAACCCTTCTAAATTTTCCTAGTTGTGGATTATTAGTAGTCATGCCAACTGTCCAAATGAAGTTCTCAACCATTCTGTCTCTTGCAAAACTCAGCTTTTCTCCAAGTCCAGTTCTTTTCCACCATCTTCAAATAAAAAACATAAGGTAAAATAAGATTAGCTTATAATTCAGTTCAAAAGCATGCCTAATTTCTCTCTCTCTTTTTTAACATTTTTTGAACGACTAGAGCTTGGTAAAATTCTTCTTGTGGTTCCATCAATTTTCACAATTGAAACAAAAAAAATGAGAAATATGTGTGACACTGAAATCCTTTTTGGATGAACTGCAATATATTTATGAGTCTAAAAATGTTACTGGAAATTATTCAATAACCACCAAAATGTAAAATCATTGTTATAGCTCTAAGATTTAAGTATGCTTGGTTTAGTTTCATTTAAGGCTGAATATGGACAAGTCCTGAGAGCCTCACAAATAAAGTATAGGGGCTATCTAACCGGTAAGCTCTTTTCTATAACTATCTCACTAAATAAGCTAACCTTAGCCTCTGTGTGCAATAACATTATAGGCCGAACAATATTTGCAGAGGAACCCATACTCAAAGGATTCTCATCAATAAAAGGCCGAGACCAAGAAAATGTGGAGTGGAGCCCATTACAAACCCAAATCAAGATTCCATCACAAAATGACCAACTCATTTGGTGAGAGACAGTCCTTGAACTTATAAACCACACTATATATACATGTAAGGTTTTTGATGTAGAAATCATAACTGTCATTTATTTATTTTTACCTTGACGCGTGTTTCATATCCTCTTGATGCAGAGCTTGTACTAAGTTGAAGTCCAATTTAGCAAGATCAAGCAAAGGAGGTCTCATGTTTAATTTTCTTTCATAATAATCAATGAACCACCGAGTTTCTAATCTAGATACCCTCCAATTTAGTGGAAGCTCTAGAGCATGACTGACCAAGAGTGATATTTGATTGTCTTCGCTTTTTTTGCTTACAAATTCTTTGAGATGAGTTAAGCAAAATTCTCTTTCTCTATTCATTTCGATTTCACCTTCCATTGAATGAAAAGAAGCTTCATACAAAGCTAGCATGCCCTTGATATCACCCGAGAGGTAGGAATGAAAAGTACCTTTGTTATCAAGGAATTCACCAAATTTCTCTGAAAATAACAAGTCAATTGCATATTAAATATATCATTGTAAGTATTAACTAGGACAATTATATTTTTACTAGTATGGTGTGATTTCTATTATTTCTTTAATTGCTCTAGTTCTTATATCGTAATCTGTTTATAATGACTATTTGAATGATGAATAAATGTTGCTACGAAAAACAAAAAAAAAATGTTCAAAAATAGAATGACAGAATATAAACCTTTTATTTTGAACACAAAATTAAAAATCATTGTGCTTATAATTGTTTCCTTTCATATATGTATTATCCGTAACTTGGTAAATTTTGATTTTATTTAAATCCCTGTGGTAAAATTGATACTTGTTCAAATCCTAACATAATTTATTTTACAAATTAACAAGTTATGTGAATAGTGGTCAACGTCTATAATTGAGGATTTATAATTAAGGACCGAAAAAAGGGGGAATTAAACTACAGTACTCATTTAAATGGGATTTAAAATTATAGGGACTCATCATACTACCTCCGGTACTAAATATAAGACCTAGATAACTTTTTTTTGGAAAGATTAAGGTTGCGAAATAGGTTATTAAATCATGACATATTTGATATCTTTTTATATTATCCATTAGCTTATAGGTTAAAAATAAACTAGTCTAAGAGAAACAATTAGGTAAATCAATTTATAATTAACATATTTTTTTGCTTTTTTTATGATTTTTCAAAAAAGTCATCTAGGTCCTATATTTAGGACCGGAGGGAGTATTGATTTTCCATTAAATATATATGTACCCGATGAGACATCATAGTAGCCTTGCTGTCGCAAGAGTCTGAATTGAAGAGCCATGACATGTAAATTGTTATTTGTTCTTAATTTATCATTATTGTAAATATTTTCCAATATATTTCTTATCTCTTCGCTGAAATGAGAAGCCACTCCCAGTCTTTGCATGTCATCTATGAGCTCTAGTTGTTCCACATGATTTGTCAATGTAAGCAGCACCAATCTTACTTCTTCCTTCAACCGATCAAATTTTTTGATATATAATTCTTCCTATTACAATTTTAAATAAGAAAATCGATTATTCGCAAGAAAAACAAATATATGGACATAACATGGAATAAACATTCAAAACACCAAGTAAATGAGCAAGAAACAAGCTATACCTCCACATAAACACTTCTTATTGATTGGATATAATCATAATCCCAAATTGAGGGTTGAAAGTGATTTGCAGATCCACGAGAGTCATTGTTTCGATGAGAAACAGAAGTTGTTGAAGCATTGCATTGGATTGTTTGAGGAACACTAGAGCTTTTGATTTTGTTCAGTGTGGGTGCTAATGATCTAAATTGGGGAATTGTGGTTTTGAAGTGTATAGTAATTGAAAGGTGTGGAAATTGGTTCAGAGCCATTGATCAGGTGAAAGGGACAAGCTTCTACATATGGTTCTTGCTTCTTCAGAAGTAAGCTATATGTATTGGAGATCACACTTCTGTATTTTATATTGGATGTGCGTGGAATCGTGGATAACTTTAAACCACTACTTGTGCATGTAACGTCTACTTGAATTTTACCCTTAATAGGAAAACCAAATATTTGTAACAGGTGTACCATGCATGTTAGAATGATATGAATTAAGGTACAAATTAAATTTGTCCCATAAGTTTTTACTTGGGAGCTATATTGCCCTGGAATTTTTTTTTTCAAATTGCCATGGAAATTTCAAAATGCATGTAACAATCTTCCATTCACTGTTAAAATATCAATGACTAATATCATGTTTTTAATGGTCAGTGTTGATATTTTATTATATAGAGTTTAAAATTGCTATGTTTTGAAACTTCTAGACAATATTGAACCCATAAAAACTTTATGGACAAAATATTTCTGAAAAAAAAACTTATGTTACAGATTTGCACATTAAGCCTAAGCCTAATTATAGCCTTGTATGATTGCTACAATTTTATTACAAATTCAATCTATGAATGTAAAATTACAAACACGTATATTTTTCCGGCACAAAAAGTTCCAAACTATATCTAGACAATGCAACCACACGTTTATCTGGCAAAAGAAAAATATAAGCTCCAAAACTATATAGAGAGTTCTTATATATTGGTTTGATGGGTATAGGTGTGGTTGTAATATTAGTGGCCCAATCTTTGCACGTATTAAGAACTTTGATCCACTCATCACTTGTTTAATAATTTTAATTCAGTTTCGTACGTTTTGGCTTCAAATGATCTTGCACTATTATTATAGGGTACTTAAATATATATATAAAAAAACATGATCCACGTGATTAGAAAATTACGTTTCATCAACATATACGGAATGGAAAATGATGTATGGGGGGAGGTGGGGAGGAAATGGAAAATGAGTATCTTCCCCTTGCATGTTTTTTCAGTTCCTTTCTACCTCCTTCTATTTATAAAAATGGCTTCATATGCTTTATCTCTTCCTCATTCCATTCTTTTTTTTGTTGTTGTTTGATTGTTGACGTAGACGAAGATTCAAATCAACGTTTAAATGTTTGATTTACTATATGGACAGCTTTAGAGCTAAAACACAAACAGTAAATTTGCTTGTTTATACCATTAATGCACAAATTAAGCTAAGCCAGCAACAGATTTTGATTTTTTTAAAATACTTTACACAGATAAATCATATTAAAACAAACTATTATCCTATATTTACTAGCATCCAGCACCAGCACCAGGAGGCTTGTTTATCTTGTTAGCTTTGCTTTTAGCTAGTCACTCAGGCTCTGCTTGGATGAGAGGAAAATAGGAGAGGAAAGAAAGTGAAAGGAAAGAAAACAAGGAGGAAAGAAAACAGGGAAGAAAATATTATCCCCTCTCTTGCTTGGCTGGATGAGGGAAAACAGGGAGGAAGGAAAATAGGTATATATTAGAATGACTAAAATACCCTTATTGTAAGAAAAATATATATTTTAATAAAAGGAAAGTTATTTTTTCTAATAAGTTTACAAGGGAATGTCTAAAATCTTGACTAGTTAGAAGTGAATTCCACATAACTGAAACTTATTAAATCAGCTATGGAAGAAAAAATTATTATGTGTTCGCCATTCCTCTCTTGTGGGTTTGTGTTCTATTCTTGTTTGTTCAGGATTTAAACAAACCCAGAAAGTGTGGTTTCCATCTGAATATATGAGAAGAGATGCCTTGTTCTTCTATCCCGCATGTTTGCTCATTCCCCAAATATTACCTTCCAGAAAAATTAGATAATATAAATTATCAAAAAAAAAGATAATATAAACAAAGAAAAAAAATATGTTGATATAGAGAAAGGACAAATGATTAGCTTGTGTGTTGTGTACAGAGAAAGCACACAAGCTTTGACCCATCAGCGAAGAAAATTATTTGACCCATTAGGTTAGAAAATTTGTGTGCTGTGTACAGAGAAAGCAGGAGAGGAGTGGACGCGTGCATGTTTGTGAAGAATGAGCAAAGACGCAGGATAAGGGCAGAGAGTGAGAAAATAAATTTGTCCCAAAATCCCCCCATTTTGGGAGGAAAAAGTTGGAGGGAAAATGGGGCATGGGCCCACACTATTTTCCTTCCCCACTTTCTTTCCTCTCCCATTTTCTCTCCTAACAAGCAGGGGAAAATGCTATCCCTTGCCCCCTTTTCCCTCCCCATTTTCCTTCCTCTCCCATTTTCCCCCCAAACAAGCAGGCCCTCAATTTCATGGGCAAGAGCAGTTAATAGTTAAGAGTTAAAATAATGAGTATAATCTTAAATAAAGATCAATTCAAAAAAAATATAAAATAAAGATAATATTATTTTTTCAAAAAATCAAATATAGACAATTTAGATTTGCATTACAAAAAATCAAATCACCAATTCCATTGGAAATACAATTTACCCACGGATTTCAAATAGAAGCCAGCTGTCCGATGAATACCATTTTGTGGCTAACCTTTTGATTACTAAATAATTTAGCAATTGAAATTTGGATTTAATTTTTGTTAAATAATTAAATCAAATCAAATTATCAACAACAATATAATATTGAAAGTAAGTAAAGAGTGTTGTGGATAGGGAGTGGGAGGTCTGGTTCTCTCATTTAAGCAGAGAATGCAACGTTGCGTCTGATAATAGGCACTATCAGGATTTCATGCATTACCGCACGCTCCTCCGATCCTGAACTGGACTCATCGAAATGAACTTCGTCAAGACAACTAATCCCATAGGATATTAACCACCAAGAGAAATTAAGGATAATGTCTCTAGAATTTTGTAGAAGAAAATCCGAATATTCTTTTTCCACCACGCGTCTATTATTATGATTCATTAAATGAATGCCAAACACATGGTTTGAAATAAAATTCAATAATATAAGTATCTGATCTGATCTCTGATGAACGTCGTCACTCCTTATAATTAAGCTGTACATGAATAATGTAATACCTTATTTTCTATAATATACTGTAGCATTTCAATCAATTTGATGAATATTGGGACTTGATTGTGATTAATTTCCTTGTTTAAGACATAATTGTAGCTCTCCCAAAATCTTATTCTTATCTACCCTATGTGAGTGCTTAGTTAGTTGGCCATCTTTTGTGTAAACATGAAAAATCAAAACTCTTGACCCAAATTTCTCAGTCACATGCATATACCTATCAAATTTCTAACAGTTCCTTTTTGCTCATTGAAGTTTATGGAATCAAAGAATTATAGTGGTATATATTAAATTTAGGGCAAAGGGTATTATACACATATACAATAAGGAAAAGATCACCTATATATATCATAAGAAAGTTCTTAATAGGGCTGCACAAAAGCCCGGTGGTCCGTTTGGCCCGTCACGACCCGACCCGGTCATATACGAAAAATAGTCCGTCACGATGTGGCCCGGAATCAACCCTATTAGGACATGACTGACCCGACCATCGGGTAGGACAGGACCAGAGCATATGCTCCATGACCAATCGGGCGGCCCGGCCCGATTATTTATTAATATTTTTATAATTTTTTTATTATTTATTAATATTTTTTATAAAAAAATGTTTTATTAATTTTTCTATTAAATGTTTTTTTCTTTGCTTGTTTCTATTATAATAGCTTCATTTCCTATATGGTTAATGTTTATTAATATCTCTAGAGTAAGTTATGAGGTTATGTTAACAATTGTATTTGCATTTTATTAATCTTGAGTTAACCATCTTAATTTAAAAGTTACTCAACTATCTCTTTAATTTTCAATTTAGAGTAGTTGGTGCTATATTCAAAGTGATTTTATTTTGGTCGAGAGCTATATTCAAAGTGATCACTAACTCCTTTTTGTAGTAGCTATATGCTACTCATTAAATTTATCATTGCATTGATATTTCTTAATTGTTATTGATGAATGATGTTCAAATTTTTCCTTTGTTCTTTCTAAAATTGGGGTTGAGTTTCTCTCATTTTGTGCTTGGCATGACCATCATGGTCCGTCATGTGGCCCTGCGGTCATGTCCTGCCCGATCTTGGTGTCGGGCCAAACAGGACATGACCAGGTCTCGGGCCAAAATTTTTGGCTCGACAATTATTTAGGACATGACCAGGGCATATAGGTGGCCCGGTCATGTCCGTCATTTGTGCAGCCCTAGTTCTTAAATGTCACGGGTGTTCAAATGGGTTCACTTAGCATTATAAACTAATTTAGGCAACAAAATTAATGTAGGGAACGGAGAGACAATTGGTGAAATTGAGGGGAAGGATGCATCATCACTTTAAAACAAATTAATTCTTACTAAGGAGTCATCAATAAAACAGGCAACCATGTCAAGGAACAACTAAGTTGTGATAGTGTAACCTCACTAGACCTTCATATCAATCCTCTCAAGTGAAAACTGTTGAGTGGAGGTCACATTTCACAGTTAACACTTTTGGTATAAACAAAAAACCCTAGCATTCAAAAACTCTTTTTAACCACATTTTTTAACACGGTGCCACATGAATTTTTCATAAATGTATATGTGTATAATTGACCTTTAACCTTAAATTCAAACAATATATTACTTTTTCGAATTAAAGGGAATAAACCACTTATAAATTGATTTGCATGAATTTTTCTCTAATCAAATTCATTTCACTAATACATAATAATCTGATAATTTGTGATTGATTTATTTTACATTTTTAATTTTTTCTAAAAAATGAATAAAACATGATGAAATTTTGACAACACTTCAAAAAGAAAGAAGAGGATAATGAATACTCCTACTTCCTTTCTCTGCCAAAATGGTTTCTGCTGCTTCTTCTTTCAACCTCGTAAGCACTCTTTCCTCAAATATCTCATATATATATATATATATATATATATATATATATATATATATATATATAAGATTTTCTTTCTCATTGTTGTCTCTCTTTATTTGTAGGCCTTTCATTTTGATTTGCGCAAGAATCTCAGAAATGAAAGAATTCCTCTGCCTCGCTTCTCCAAGGTTACCTTTCTTCTTATTTCTCTTTCCAAAACATAGTTTTAACTCCTAAACATACTTGTTCTCTGTTTTAGACTCTTAATTCACGTGGCTAATTATTTCACTTTCACTAATTATTTCACTTTTCCTACAACTGGAGATATTGTTAATTGTTTTGTTATTGAATTGTTTATACCTTTCAAGCTCTATATTATTTAATTCATTTGTTTGAGTGGAAACTTCAACTTTGTATTACATCCATTAGACTTTTGTAGTTGAAAGTTACTACTACCTCCCCTCCTAAATATAAGACCTAGTTGACTTTTTTTTTTGGAGAAGTTAAGGTTGCGAAATAGGCTATTAAATCATGACACATTTGATATATTTTTAGATCATCCATTAGTTTATAGGTAAAATAAACTAGTCAAAGAGAAAAAATTAGGTAAATCAATTTATAATCAACTTATTTGCTTTTTTAGGATTTTCCAAAAAAAGTCAACTAGGTCTTATATTTAGGACCGGAGGGAGTACATTTTTTCATGAGAAATGTAGCAAATAGATGTTTGTTTTCAGTTACATAGATTGTGAAGCTTATGATTTTATGGGAATGAGGTTATCAGATGCTTCACATGTAGCGCAAAATTTGAATTGAGAACAGTGATTGAACATAGGCACCAATAGGAAGCGATTTTTAATCATTGAGCTGGAGTCATAATGGAACAAATGGGTTTTGTATTTGAAAGATACAAGTTTATAGCTTCAATCAGGAAAATGAATGCAATATTGTCTCTTTCAATATATATGGATGTGTGTCTATGTGTGTGTGTTTCATTTGGTTTTGCAGGTCATATTTGTAAGAAATGTTTAAAATTGGTTATTAAGGGTAGCTGGATTACTTATACCAAATGAGTTCATACATAATATCTTTAATGCCAAGCTTCATCATATAATTGAATTGATCTCCATCGAGCACTTAAATTGGATGGTCCCTTCAACATGTCTGGCAGGAAACAAACCTATCAAAACCAGCACATGAGCGAGATATGGCCATTAAGGGAGTGAGAACCATATCAGTCAAAGAGGAGCACATTTTGGGCCATGACAATTCAGTGCATGAGCAAAATAACCTACCTCCACTAGTCAGTGCATTGAAAGCCTCAGCTGAACAAAACATTGCTAGTTTTCACTTCCCTGGACACAACAGAGGGTATGCTGCTCCAGCTTCACTTACTCAGCTCATTGGAAGAAGACCATATGCTCATGATTTGCCTGAGCTTCCAGAGCTTGACAACCTCTTTTGTCCACAGGGGCCCATATTGGAAGCACAAAGACAAGCAGCCAAATTATTTGGATCATCAGAGACATGGTTTCTGGTTGGAGGCACTACTTGTGGAATTCAGGCAGCAATCATGGCAACATGTTCACCTGGAAAATTTCTGATTCTTCCCAGGAATTCTCATTTATCAGCCATATCTGCCATGGTATTGTCAGGTGCTCTGCCTAAGTACATCATCCCTGAATATAATAATGATTGGGACATTGCTGGTGGTGTCTACCCTTTCCAGGTAATTGAGATATTATTGTTGGTCGCTATAGTTTGTTCGAATTGTGGTTTTGTCGCTTATAGTTTCAAATCATTGGTTGTGGTGCCAATAGTTTTGTTGAAAACAATAGAGTTTCACCAAAATAGTCTTCACTCTATTTCATTGATGTGCTTACATACTTATAATATAAAAATTTCCTAAAAGATAATTAAACTTCTCCTACAAGTTTACCAAACATGATTCCCTAATAAAAACTAATATTCTTCTACTCCAAGTATTTCCTAATACTATAATTATTTCCTAATAATCTTCTAACAAGTTTCAAAAGGACTTGGTTTGAGTGAGTCTAAGAACCAAAACCTAAGCTAGCTATATGTATAGGGAGTAATCGCTGAATGCATACTAAATTTCTATGGAACTATATGAATCAAAATGAACAACTTGAAATTATAGGACCAAAAACAAAATTCGATCAAATTATGCAGACATTTCACTTCCCTTACTTCATGAGAAAATTCTCTTCTTCCTCTGATATTACCTAATCTTGTGGATGGATTGTCTTGGTATTATACAGGTATTGAATGCTATTAAGGAGTTACAAAGGGAAGGTCATGAAGCTGCCGCAGTTCTTATCACTTCACCTACTTACCATGGTATTTGCAGCAGCTTAAATGAGATTTCTGAGCTGTGTCATTCTCATAAAATTCCTCTCATTGTTGATGAAGCTCATGGTGCACATCTAGGGTTTCATCCTAAATTGCCTAAATCAGCTCTCCAGCAAGGGGCTGATCTGTCTGTACAGTCCACTCACAAAGTTCTTTGCTCTCTTACTCAGTCATCTATGTTACATATGTCTGGTAATATCGTAGATAAGGAAAGAATTTCTCAGTGCCTCCAAACTCTTCAAACAACAAGTCCTAGTTATCTACTGTTGGCTTCCCTGGATGCTGCAAGAGCTCAACTCAATGAAAGTCCTAATACTATTTTCAATCATGCAATTGATTTGGCCTTTGAAGCTCGATACCAACTAAAAAACATCCCAGGCATCTCAGTGCTTGATAATTCAAGTTTTCCATTATTTCCAGCTATTGATCCATTAAGAATTACTATTAGTTTTTGGCGGTTAGGTTTATCTGGTTATGAGGCAGATGAATTCTTATACAGGGATCATGGAATTGTATGTGAACTTGTCGGGAACCAATCTATTACATATGCATTTAATCTTGGAACTTCTAGGGATCATGTTCAGAGGCTAGTATCAGGAATAGAGCATCTAGCTGCAGCATCAGCATCCATTCCACGAAGGGAAGTGAAAGGGTCCTCCTGTATTGCGCTGTTTGATGATATAATCACGAGGTTGATACCAAGAGACGCCTTTTTTGCGAGTAAGAAGAGGGTAACATTAAGAGAGAGCCTTGGTGAAATTGCTGGGGAGCTTATATGTCCATACCCACCTGGCATACCTGTACTGATCCCTGGTGAAGTTATTACTGAAAAAGCCATCAATTATCTGTTGCATGTCAAAAGTAAAGGTGGTTTAATTACTGGAGCCTCTGACCCTTCAATTTCTTCTATAGTTGTCTGCAATGTATAGATAGAATTTGGACGCGGGAAATATAATCCATAGTTGAAAGTTTAAACTGGGAGAAGTGATGTTGAATTTAAAAGAGGAGATAAAGAAGAAAAGGAAATTGAAACTGCCAAAGTGCTTTCCTTCACTTACCACCAGATACTGATTTGTGCAGAGGGACCTGCAATATTTGTTTTGGAATATCGGTTTAATATTTCCAGAGTCACAGCCCAATTCACTATCTGGTAATTACCCATGCATTGCATGGAGTTCAGAACTCCTTGACAAGCAATGGGGTACTGCAAAGTTAAAAGAAGCCATCCTTTTGAAGCGTAAAAGCCTATGGCCATAACAAAACTAGCAACGATTTGTCCACCTGCACATGGCCAGAAAGGTATAAAGAAGATGCATTAAGAGAATTATTATAATATAGATTCAGTTTAGAGTTGAAAAGGCTTTACTAATAGAGAATTTTCATTTTTATGTAAAGCTTACAATAGAAAACGAAAAATCTCAGTTAATAAAGCTGTTGCAATTGAGTCTCTTTGCAATATTAGTTTTTCCTCAGCTAAGTAAAAGTTTCCTTATAATGAATGCAATAACAAATATTAATACCTAGAATCAACCGAAACGTGGAGCTATTCATAATTTCAGTTATTATCAAGACTAACGTAGATCATATTCTTTTTTTTTTTTGTTAATCACTGTTCTGTTTACGCTGGACTCGAGGTCAAGGGGTAAGAGTGTTGCCCACATATGCAAAGTTGTCTCATCTCCCAATGAGATCATATTCGTTTCATCAAAATGAAAGCGATATTCATACTTCAATTTTGTCAGTTTGTTAGAAGCTTCTCCCACTGCGTATAGATTTTCCAGTATTTCTCTCCTCATGCCTAGCTAGCTAGCCAGCCACTTTAGAGATTGTTTATAGCAGTTTGGTGAATCTTCTTCTACTACTGCATGCAGGACTTCCTATGTCTCCAGTTTAAAAAAGCTGCAAGATTAAATATTTGCGGCAGCACTTAAAACAATCTTTCACTCGAGTCATGCCTCGATGACACTATTCTTTGAGAGATATTTTGTGACTGACAGTTGGAGACATAGTCATGCCTTGATGGCACTATTATTGCCAGATATATTGTGACACTGAAGTTAGACATGGCCAACAAGAAAGCACTAAAAGATCTCAACACTCAAGAACAGTGCATGGCATTTTTGGGCAGGCTCCCTTGCAAAGACACATATCAACAAAGCACTCACCGGAAAAAGGGTACACTTGCATGCAATTGCAGGGGAATTTACCAAATTTCAACCATGTTTGTTTTGGTAGTAATTATCTTGCGCAAGCCCATTTACTAGATCAAAATCACATGTTATACTCCCTCGATACTAAATATAAGACCTAGTTAACTTTTTTGAAAAATCCTAAAATAAGCAAAATAAGTTAATTATAAATTGATTTGCCTAATTTTTTCTCTTACACTAGTTTATTTTACCTATAAGCTAATGGATAATCTAAAAAGATATCAAATATGTCATGATTTAATAACCTATTATGTAACCTTAATCTCTCCAAAAAAAGTCAATTAGATCTTATATTTAGGACCGGAGGTAGTATTATATGCTCTTGGGCTCTCTCACTCTCAAGCAATACAAGACTTGTTTATTTGACACACTCACACATTATTGATAACAATAAATTCACGTTATTACTGTGTTAAAAGGATGCAGACTTTCCTTCGGTATTTCGTTTCAATTACATATCGCCACCCTTTTTTACGTCTGTTTCTTTGACAACCAAGTGGTTGAATGAAACTAGCTTTCATTAAATAGTTGATTAAAGGAGGGGGCCTAAAGAGCTTTCACTTTAGTTCATTGGATTGCATATGAAGCATGATGTATATAAACCATAAAGAAATATTGAATTTTGGGTTGATAATGGAATTTAATTAATTTCTTTTGGAAGATACTGAGAATCTATAATGGTTTACTAAAATTAGGAGAAAGGAAGATGAGAAGATGTGGCCAAATATAGGGGGTTTGTTGGAGGTCAAGATCAAAAACTCATGCAATTGGAAAATCACAACCAAGAATTAACATGAAATACGCTAAAAGCCCTTAGAGATCGATACATGAAAATCCATAAAATTACCTGAAGATTATGAATCATATCCTTTCATTACTTTATCATGCAGGTCTTAGCTTGTACATTCTTCAAACATATTGGAACTGATGTATCAGCATCCTCGTAGATAACATAGGTTATTAATCAGCTAGAAACTTGCATATATAGATCAGTTTAATTAATTGTATTGTCGGAGAGATAATAGGTTGTCGTAGTGTAGGTAAATATAAGTGTTGGTACATATATAATGGCAAGAGAATTTATCAGGAGAATTGTGACACCATGTTGGAAACCATCATCACCGCGTAACATTGAGGAAGATGGTTATAATTCTAGTAAGAATGGAGATGGCAAGGGCCGTGTGAATGGGTTATTATGGTACAAAGATTATGGGAAACATGTGAATGGAGAATTTTCCATGGCTGTAGTTCAGGCTAATAAGTTATTGGAGGATCAAAGTCAAATTGAATCTGGTTCATTGAGTTTATCACTTGGTGATGGTGAATTTAATGGCCCAGTAGGCACCTTCGTTGGAATATATGATGGTCATGCAGGTACTGAAGCTGCTCGCTTTGTTAGCAATCAACTCTTTAAGAACATCAAAAGTAAGTTATGATTTTACTTGAAGAGATTCCTTCGATTGAATTCTTAACTCTGTTTTTTATATGATCTTGATTTTACCCTTTTGATGAACAAAACCATATGGTTCCTTCTCCTAATTATACCATTTTGCCTCTATTTAGAAATGAAGGATGCAAAATTATTCACTTGAAAATATTTATAATTATCCTTTTCCGTCAAAACTGATTTATTATACTTATAAACTAAATGACACATAGTGTAATTACATGTGTTATATATATATATATATATTAACTTCCAGAATAAGTCAAAAAACTCTTATAGTTAATATTGAAGGGAGTATATAACTCAGTTCTAGTTCTTAATATGGGATTACTTACCTGATTTGATTGAATTTATGATGCTTATTAAATTAGTTAATGTGATGGTTTCTCTAAAACAACATAATAATCTTCTTCCTTCATTCTCACCCATTTTCTTAAATAGGTTGAGGAAGTATAAATAGAGGTAATATGGAAAAATATCGACAAAATCAAAAATAAATTTTTATATTTAAGGCGAAGATTAACTCTACAAGTAGGTTATGCTTTAAAGACGGGATGAAGTACATTTAATTAATTAGTTGCAATTTCATTTTGCATGCTGTAAAACTTCTATTGGCATAACTCAGTTCCTAAGGCTTCAGACATGCACTTTTTGTGGATGTATATATGCATGTTCTTAATATGAGATTAAGTTTGCAGTGCACTAATTATGGTCCCATTCATTATTGCTTGTTTGTAGGATTTACTTTTGAGAATCGTGGGATGTCAGGAGAAGTGATAAAGAAAGCATACTTGGAAACAGAAAATGAGTTTCTAGGCCTAGTGAAGGAGCACTGGGAGAAGAGACCATATTTAGCATCAGTTGGAACTTGTTGTTTGGTGGGCATAATCTGCAATGGGATGGTGTACGTTGCTAATGCTGGGGACTCTCGTGCTGTGTTGGGCAGACTCCAGTATAAAGGGCAGGATGATACGAACATCAAAGCCATTCAATTATCTCATGAGCACAATGCCAGCATAGAATCTATTAGGAACGAGCTGCAATGCTCTCACCCACACGATCCTGACATCGTTATGCAAAAACATAGGGCATGGCGTGTCAAGGGCATCATTCAGGTGCGCCAAAATTAATGTTTTATGAACTCTTATATATGTTCTTTAGGATAAGGTGGGAAGTAAGAATTTAACAACTGAATTCCATGTTATAAACATCCATGGCATTCGCAACTATTCACACTTGTTATGTACTCCTCACGCCCTATTCATGTTTCACACCAAAAATCAAGGAAAAAACCTTAAACCTCATTAATTTTTTAATAAATTCCAACAAATTTCCTACTCTACACATATTTAATATCCACTATACTATATAAAAATAAAGTCAATATATAATAAATGAAAGGTAAACTTAAACTTTCATGCGAAATATTTAATGAGGTAACATAAAATATTATGGTAACATCACCTTTCACCCTCTATCATATAACTCTACTTCGGATTAGTTTGTTACCATGAGTTACCTGACCCACTTGTAAAAGGTCATGGACTCCAAAAAAGAAGTCTTTCTGATAAAAAAAAAAAGTCTCGTGTTTAAGTTAGAGAAGATCAGGGATTCAGAAAAAGATGTCACATACCTACTGAGGGATGAGGGTTTGGGGGTTAAAGGCCTGTCTGCCAGTAGCCAAAAAAGTCTCATGTTTAATTTAGAGCTTAGAGGTAGTCTTTGTGCACGTGCACGTGCACGTGCCAAGAGTATAATTTAGGCTAGCAAACAGCACAACAGAGAACTGGGTTCACACACACAAAAACAAAACAAGCTACCACAAGATAAATCATATTTTTCTAACATTCAGAACACAATATAAATCTATATATTAACGTAAACATGAGCATGATTAACGTGTGTTATTTTCTTCTGAAAACACACACACAATCACACACACACATAATTAACTGATCAAGCATGTGTGTGTGCGTATTGCAGGTTTCAAGGTCCATAGGAGATGCATACTTGAAGAGGGCAGAGTTTAACAGAGAACCACTTTTGCCGAAATTTAGAGTAGCAGAGCCATTTGATAAGCCAATCATGAAAGCAGAACCAACGATAAGTGTTCTGAAATACCATCCAGATGATCTCTTCCTCATATTTGCATCAGATGGCTTGTGGGAGCACTTGACCAATCAAGAAGCAGTTGAAATCGTGTACAACTATCCCCGCCATGTACGTAAGCTTGATTATTATCATTTCCAATTCATTCCACTTTCCTCTAATTTAATTATTTGAAGGGTAATGACCCTATTTTGTCATTCAAGTAATCACCATAGACACTGAGTACCCTAAATTAACATTGGGTACATTTATACTCTTAAAGTAATCAAAGTGGTCTAGTTTTCCCTTGACTAGACAGCCCTACCAATGTTCATTGTCTATGTGTCAGCATTACATTCGTTAGAGGGTAAAATTGAACCACTCTAGTTACTTCAAGGGTGAAATTGTAACCATTGTTAATTTAGGTTGTTGAATGGTCAATGTTGTTTATTTGAAAGGCAAAAGAGTCATAGCCCTTATTTCAAGCATTATTGTTACCTATTTTAGTCCATTGTACCCTTGAGTAATTGGACTTCTTGCATGAAAATGGTATGTCATAATATTTGTAGCATAACCAATCACAAACATACATACATATCATGCTACAGGGAATAGCCAGGCGGCTAGTGAAGATGGCACTGCGTGAGGCTGCAAAGAAAAGAGAGATGAGATACTCAGACTTGAAGAGGATAGAGGGAGGAGTGAGGAGGCACTTTCATGATGACATAACTGCCATTGTTTTGTATTTGGACTCTCATCTCATTAATCATACCACTATGCGTTTTACTCATTCCCTTTCTCTACGTGCTGCTGATCTTGATGCCTCCATTTTTGTTCAGTCTGAATGAGAATTCTAACTTTTACAATAATATTTTGTTTCAACCTCTCTCTTTCTTCTTCCTTATTCTTTTTTCTCATGCATTCATTCATACATCTATATATTATATGGAGCAGGACAATTTCTGCAAGAACCTTTGACCAAGAGGGTGGAAAAGGTGAAAACTGAGTTTCAAACTTTCAATCATTCCTGTTTTTGCTATAATTTACTTGAGAAAAGAAACATAAGCACCGAGTACATAATTTCTTTGAAAAAATTAAGAAATTGTTTAATGTTATTGCGCAAAAAAGTATTAACTTAGCTAACAAAGTTGGTTCTGTTGATAAAGGGGTGATTTGTAACTATAATCTAGTAAAAATAAGACTTGTAACTATATAAGTACCTAAAAGCAAGACTTAATTAACAAAAGATCGTATATTCTGATGAGGTGAGCCACACTGAAATCCAACTTACCTAAAGCTTTTTGTTGTAGTGAAAAAAAACATTGAACTAATGTTCATTTCACTTTATCATCCTTGTCATCATAGGTCACATGGCTTCATATAGTTTGAAAATTAAACATTTTCTGCCAACAAGCTATATTATTGATCTAAAATATTGGACACTATGTAAAAAGGAGTCCATTTCCTATGATTATATTCAATACCGAGTCTTTTCCCAAAAACCAAATATCAATAATTTTATTAAAAATGGGGTTAAATATTTCTCAAGGACATTAAATGACCTATAAATGGAATCATAAAATTAAACCGTAAACAATAATACATGATACTGGAAATATATGCATAAATGAATTGTGGTAATAAAATTGGAGGGAGTCACATATCCTCAAAATATTATTCTGCAATAACCAAAAATATCTTAATCAGTGTAGGAATAATTTCATGGTTGAAGTCGAACGTTGTATATCTAATGGAATACTCTAAATTCCTTGATTTGATGTGATCATAACATAAAAGTGAAAAGTCTGACCGGTTTAAGCTAATTCCAACGCAACTAAAAATTGTTCAACTGCTGAATAATGTTGACCAACTAATTTCTCCACATTCATTCAACCACCTTACCTAATTCCACATTCATACATCAAAACATGGGTTTAACAATAATAACATACTCCCTCCGTTCCTAAATATAAGATCACTTTGGTTAATTTGGGGAGATTAAGGAAGACAATAAAATTACATGATCTTCCCAAAATCCCCTCAATTACTTAACTTTAAAAGAGGGAGGAGTTTTCAATGAAAAGAGGAAGTATAAGGGTAGTTTGGGCAAAACTTGAGATAAAATAGAAAGTGATCTTATATTTAGGAACTTATCCACTTCCCCAAAGTGATCTTATATTTAGGAACGGAGGGAGTATTAATTAATAACTTATAAAAATAATAGTATATAAAAACTGATTAATAATTAATACTCTGGAAATAGATTAATACTAGCTAGTAATATGTTAATCATTAACTATTAACTAATACTCTTAAAATTGAAACCATTTGTTCCATTTAAGTCGTGCGCCATTTTAATTATTTATGGTTAAAAATTCAGTATTATGAATCGTCTTGTTCTTTCGTTTTGTTAATTACCATCGAAACCCCGATGGTACAAATATGATCACCAAAGAGAGATCATACAACATACTCCCTCCAGTCCTTATTATAGGTCACCAACCGCCACTAAATTTTGGTCCTTAATATAAGTCACCAACTTCCATCAACTAACTCATTTATTAAAATTTTCCCAATATACCCTTATCATTGGAAAAAGAAAATTGGAATATGAGAAGAGAGAGAAGGTGAAAAAGACACATGTATACTCATAAAGATGAAAAAGGTAGTGGGTCATAGTAATAAAGGTGAGGGGGCAAAAATGGAAAAGACAAAAAAAGTAAGACCAACTTAATGATGCAATTTCTATTAACCTCCATTCCTTTGTATGTACAATTTGGGCGGTTGACGACTTATAAATAGGACCGGAGGGAGTATATATATATCTTCCCTTGCAACATTGTATATATTTTAAAAATGAACTAAATTACTAATTTGCAATAAAAGTGTGCTAATTCCCCTTACACACACACACACTCATTTTTAATCATTAATTACTTATATATTCTTTTGGTCTTAAATATATGACCCATTTGAGAGCTAAGTAACACTTATCAATAATAACAAGTCAAAGGGGAGGGGGTGTTAATAAATGTTGATGATTGGGGTGTTTTGGTAAAATGTTGTGAGTTTAACAAATTTAGATGATATCTTTAATCCAATCAACTTAAATAAATATGTTTATATTTAGGTCAAAAGAGAATACATGTACATATTTGTCAAAGATCAGGACTTAGAACCAAAGTAGAACCAGGTCATGGGATCGAACTATTGGGAAGTCGTCACCTCCAAAATGGGGAATCCTGGCGGCGACTTCAAATTAGTCGGTTCTCCGAAGGGAGCCGGACATCGAAGACTCTAAGCAAAGTAGAACCCTCTAAGCACTACCTTTTACATTATACTCAGGGGTCAGACCACGTTAGTTGAAACACAATTGAGTTGTGGAAAGCTTAGAGGTTACAAGAAAACATTATTGGTATTTTTTATTTATTTTTGGATATACATATCAAACATACAAGTAAATCACAATTTTCTTTTTTCTCCTGATTGTCCAAGAAGGTCAAGAGATAACAGAAAATTGCAATTGTAGGTGGTAGTTACAGCAGATTAGTGAATATCTAGGTTTCGTACCTTATAACTTTACGCATAAAAACTCTAAATAAATAATGAGAGCAATTCAATTCAGGAGTTTGGTGATCTAATCAAAAGCAAGCCATGGGTACTTATTCGGAACACATTTGTGTGTTTCTCTCTGGCAATTCATCAAAACAAACAATCATAAAATTCTCTCTTATAAAGCACACAACATTAAAACATGGCAAAACAGCTAATGAAGATGATTGTTGTAGGCTTTTTTGTTCATTTTGGCTTTGTAATTATGAGATGCTCAGCCACTAATTATGTTGTTGGAGACAATTCAGGTTGGGATATTAGTACTAATCTGGGAACTTGGATTCAAGATAAGAAGTTTAAGGTCGGCGATGTTCTTCGTAAGTATACTTTTTATTTTTTTTACTATTATTTTGTTCTTATACTAAAATTCTGTTTTGGTATATCCTCTTGCATGTATCATTAATCACTGAATTTTTATTCGTCCTTAACAAATCTTTCATTCAAAATTTAGTGTTTCCACCCATCATTACATTATATTCAAAATTCAAAATGTAAAGATGTTTTAGTTCACAGTACAAGTGATTTGAAGTGTAGTTAATGATTCAGTTAACTCAACTAATTCTATTTATAAACGAGCAAGTAAATATTAGAATTCTAAGTTATGCCTTCATGACCTACCGTGCAGAAGAAAAAATTGAGATGATAAAAAAACTAAAGATGATTATTATCTTTCTTTCTTCCATGCAAACTTTGTGGTTCAATTTGAATAAATACAATGAAATGAAAACTTATTTTAAATTTTAATTTCCAGTTTTTCAATACTCTTCATCTGATAATGTGGATGAGGTTACAAGAGAAAACTACCAGACATGCAACACTAACAAGGTTTTGGCCTCTTATGGCAATGGGAACACTTCTGTGCCCTTAACAAAACCTGGAGATAGATACTTTGTTAGTGGCAACAAACTTTATTGCCTTGGAGGCATGAAGCTCCATGTTCATGTTGAAGGTAATGGCACCAATTCCCTAGCTCAGGCCCCGGCAATGCCAGCGGGCGGTCCGTCCAGCACCACCTCTAGCCTTCCGGGAAAGACTGCGGCCGCCCAGAAAAACACTCCTTTGACAAATGGGGCTAAGATTTCTGGGATGGATTTTAGTGTTAAGTTGGTTTGTATTGCTCTTATGTTGGCTTCTAGTTCCTGGATTTTCCAAAGTTAAATGTTGTGATATGACGTTATTTTGAGTGTGAAATTGTTTAACGACACATTAATAATGATTTGCATTTGTAGGCTGAAGAATTCTTCCAGATTTGATTGTTGACTGGGACTTTGTATACATATGCCATAAATTTCTCTTGCTCATGAAATGCTAGTCTTGGATTAAAATTTACTAGCATTATTTTTAAGTAGGGACGCTCTAATGCGCATTTGAGAGAGCATGTTGTGACGTTAGAAAACATAAATGATGACACGAGAAATGCTTATAATCCTTAAAAAAGTATCTTAGTTTTTTAAATTAATCTCTGTACGAATATGAGCTATTTTCTAATAATCAAATAAAATATACTCTTCCACTTGGTAGGAATCAATTGTCGATTTCTAGTATTTACTATTTAAGAATAGATGAGTTGTTTACTACTGCTATAACTACTTTCAATGCCAAATCTTCCTTTTTAAAAAAATAACATTCCTAAACACAAACATGAATAACATTGTAAATCTAATCATTTCATACTACTACTACATTGGAGAAATTGATTATGCAAAATTAATCATATTAAAATCTCTATATTATCTTTTTTCGCCAAAACTAATTTATTTCATTTATAAACTAACATAATTTAATTACATGGGTCATGTGTTATACTTTAGTGGTCTGATTTGCTTTCTTAACTTCCATAAAAAAGTTGAAGTGATCTTATATTTGGCAATGGAGAGAATACTTCAAAATTTGATAATTTCAAATGCATATCAACAGAAAAAACAAATACATTGACATGATAAATGGGTACAGTTGGACCCAACACAACATTTGTTCCCATTCAAGTTAAAGAAACAATCAAAAAAAAACTACAACTTCAAATATTTGTATAATCTAATCTACTTATGGACAATAACATCCTAAAATGACATCTATACTTCAAACCCACCCTACACAACCAACAAGCTAGCTGCCCAAAATCGCCCTGTACAAGTGAAGGGATGTTAGATCATACCTTGTACAAACTATGTCTTCAACATTATGCCAAATGCTGAATGCTATTCAAACTGATTTGTCCAATGCAAAAATAATACATCCGTCCAGCCTCCATTTGTAAGAAGAAAATCTTTCTCAAAAGGAACAACAGTGTATTTGATCCTACCACTACCAATACTTCAATGTGTGATATTATGCTATTGAAGTGTAATACTAATACCCCTTTCTTTTGCTGCTTTAATTACATCACCCGCATCACCAATAACCTTGCATAAGCAATAGAAGGATTTCCACAACTTTACAGAGAATGGATACACTGATAAAGCCCTTCTATAAAACATCACAGAAATGGCCTCAATGTCCATAATATTGTCCAGTAACAACCCGGCTTCCACCCATATATGCTCTGGAGGTATTGGGATGGAATTTAAGATTGCATTGACCATAACTGAACAAGCCCAAAACAATAAACTGGCTGAAGTTTGATCAGCATTTTTAAAAATGAAGCCTTCTTTGCTCAAAAGCTTGCAGACAGAAATGGCCAAGTGGAAATTAGAGGGAACCACCTCCATGATGGCTTCAACAAAATCCACCAATTCTTTTGGATCATCGAATGTTTGAGGTAAAAGTGAGAAACCATACCAGGACTGAAGAATCAAGTTTAGCACAGAACAATCAATTGAAACTGGACATAGTAAGTTACTCATAAGCTGCTGAACTCTAGGCTTTTTGACATCGTCATAAAACTTCCTTGTTATCAGCTTGGGAGATGTGAAATCTTGACAGACGTTATCATTATACATCTCCAAAATTTTCTTGATACCACCATTAGGACCACTATATTTTAGGCATGATGCATCACCAAGCAAAAACCATGCATGCTTTCTCATTCGATTATCCAAACCTCCCAAATTGGCAACTTTCATTGCCTTGTCAATTGCTATGCAAGCTTCAGTTTCATCATTCTGGAAAAATTTATAGAGAGAAAGATTAAGGAATCCAAACATTGCATCCATCTGGCGAAGACCAGAGCTTGACGTATCTGGAAATGATTTAGAATCAAGTCCCAAAGAACTACAAGAATTATCACCACCTGTAACATTCAATTCTCCATCATGGGATTCATGTACTTGCCAAGCAGATTGAAACCATCGGACTGTAATTTCTTTAGCAAAATCAATTCTTTCATCCTGAACAGCATTTTCAATGTATTGATTCCAGATGCATTGGATTCCAGGAATTTCATTTGGCCATCTGCTAATGGCTTCCTCAAATCCCATGAAATTGTCAGTCTTATTCTCCTGTTTCTGTACATGTACCGATTCCAAAACCAACTCAATGCTGCATGGGTACAACTTAATATATTTGGCCAACAAGCTCCCTAAACATTCCATGTTATTAAGTGCAACCATGCATCTGATATGATTGAGAGCAAAAAGTTGAGCAGAGTTCAAATTATCTTCACTTTTGGTTGATTCATTAAAGATGTAAGAATCAACGGATTCGACAGCTGTCTCCACACGATTGACAGCCATCTGTTTCTCTTCTTCGGATAAATGAATAACTGGCCATTCAATGTCAAGATCTTTCTCACACTCAAACTTCTGCATTATAGCATCTGGCAATTTCCTGTAAATAACTAAGTAAATACAACAAATCCAGAACACACATTTGTCAGAAACAGTTAAGCAATTTAGTATATCCGAGAGTGGCAGATGATGAGGCTCATTGGAATTTGTTGTATCAGGGAATACTCCATAACTTCTCTGAATGGCTTTCTCAACATTCCCTGACATACATAAACAATCCATCATCTGCAGAAACAGGTCCAATATGCATGCACTTGTATGCATTCTATCGTTGACAGCAGCAGATGTACCCTGACAGAGTGCCAAGAGTGCAACATCATAGGCAGCCAACCGTTCATCAAGCTGCATCCGACTGTTGATGTACATTAGCCATAGTACATAAGATCCCTCATTATGCTTGACCTGACCAACAATAGTAGAGTTTTCCAAGGAAAGCTTATATTCAGTTCTCCAAAAAGGAAAACTAACATCTTATAAAAGAAAACAAAATATAGCATAACAGAGATAGAAGGAAATGATTTTTTTTTTCCTTGAGCAATACCTAAACGGGGTGAATCATTTCATTGAGTTATTTTGACACTACTAGGGCAAAGCCCACCCAAAAAGATTAAAAAATAAAAAAGATAGAGTAAGGAACAGCCTACTACAACCGTAGTCTCCTAAACAATCAGAAAACAGGGACTCTTCCACCCAAGACAGCTACAACGGAAATTTTGTGGGCATAAAACTACAGAAGACAATTATTCAGTAGCTGGAACTTCCACTTACGAAAAATTCCTTCAATATTCCTATTAAATGATTTTAAAAAAGAACATTTCAACACACTATCAAAATGATCAGTAACAATTCGCTCGTATATAGCTGAACTGCCTAGCAGGCAGTTCCCAGTGGTCCTATTTAAATATGGATGCAGCAAGTTTGGTAAAGATGATTTTTAAGTTTAACTGAAAAAAGTGAGATGGAACTAAAGGATAGGGTTATCCCATAAAAAAAAAACCTACAGTCACCCAAGGTGGAATACAATTCAATGAATCTGAACAAGGGGTAAACAAGACAAAGCATATTTCCTGCTCGCAATGCATGTGAGTCACACAAGGATTCTGAATGAATACTTCTGAAATCAACAAGATGGAAAGTTGATATTGATAATAGACAATGGAAAATTTTGAAGTGTAACAAGCATTAAGAGTAATCTACTTTAAAATCTAGATTAAGGAAGTTAGGGTCAGTTTGGATGGATGGAATTGAGATGATGGAAATGGAATTGGAAATGAGTGTAAGGGGTTAAAGATGGAAAGTAGAGGTAATAATGGGATGTCAATTTTGTGGGGCCCAGGAGTAGTGTGAGATGGAGAGAGAAAGCTTGTGGGCCCCGGGATATAACAGGCCGGGGCCATTTGACTAATGTCATACAGACGGAAAACATGTACAAATCGTTTCATTTTCTATATATAGGGATCTCTATATTCTCAAAAGTTCCTACATATCTAGTCACATAAAAGTAGAAAATATACCGCATGCAAGAACATGTCATCCTCTCCAGTTGGCTTCAAATTTCCATAGTAAATCAGCAGATAAAAAATCCAAATAACCACAGATGTTGGATTGGACTCTAAAACTCTAGACAGCACAGATAGAGCCTACAAAATTCAAAACTTGACTTGAAGAGGAAAGAAACACAATAATACAATCATATATCAAGTTTAATAAGGTCCAGAGACAACAGTTACCTTTCTTACCCCCTCCAATTTATCACTTTCCTGGTTAACAACAAGAAGTGCCATCTCAACGGCTTGTTCATTATCAGCAAGAGCCTGTTCATTTTGATTCTATTTACACAATATACCAGTATGTTAGTTTGGCTCAAAGGAACATAGAAATCATTTCAAACTTTCTTATGTAATTCATTATGCTAACCCTGCCAGAAGACTACGATTGAAGTCTAAACTCATATTTTAGTCCAACAGAATTCATCTTTGCATAAAGTTTGAAACTCATTTTAGCTAAAATGCAAAAAAGAGTTAGCATAAAATATGCATGCTTTCTCAAAACTAAATGTCAAGATAAATTCATCAGTTGAATGCTTCATTCAGACATTCACTACTTGAACGTCCCCATCACCAAAACCTTAGCAAAACTTTTTGGTAATTTCATAAGGTTAAAAAACAAAGCTCCATGCGTTGATAATGATATGCACAAATACTCAAGACATGAAAGTGCTTAGCATAGTTAAAAACTTTCATATGAAAAGACGAAGAACAATATCATCTTATGGCAGTTACAGAACCAATAATCTTAGATGAAACCTACTTCAAGAGAATATAACTGAAAACATACAGATATTGCAATGCAACACAAGAAAGAGGGAAAATAAGTTATAAATTAGAAATAACAAACCACAGCTGTTTTCCACTGTAAATAAGAGAATCGTTTGTTCCAGGTCCCATGAACTTCAAATCGTTCACCACCACCAAGCGCGAATGGACCATCTTCTGATAAACCCTTTTGAAGCAAATTTGAAGTAGCCAAAGTTATACTGAAACACTTCTGCCAGTGTTGAGTATTTCTATGTGTTAAGACAGATTTATGCGCAAGTTTATCAGCTCTCAAAATATCTAAGCCAACATTGTAAGTTGGCAGAATTGCAGCTTTGTGACTTTTGGAAACTCTTGCCACACTTTGTTTATATGATGTCATTCCACCTTGACAATCTGCCCAAAAAATACACGGAAAGAAACCAGGAAGGTATTGTCCTCTCAATTCTAGGTGTCTACCAGTAAAAAGGTTAAAAAGTATTTTTAAAACACAAAAAAGTAGTTTAACCATCTGATTTCAGTCTTTAAAAGAGTGTTACCATCAACATTGTAAGCCCGACAATTCATATGCTAAATATATATTTCTAACTAAGACATATGCACAAGACACCATACAACTCAAAGTAGCTAAAATATTGTGCTCCCTCTCGTCCTAAATATAAGGACTATTTACCTAATATGATTAGATTAAGGATGCTAGTTTAGCTATTATCACATGAAATTACCAATTCACCCTAACCATCTACCACTATTCCCAACCCCACACTCTTGCTTGTTTATTGATGTGCATTGTTAGGGAGGGTTAATTTGGGGAAAAGTTGGGAACAATTAGAAAGAGCTCTTATATTTAGGACCAAACTCTTCACTCCAAAAAGGTCTTATATTTTGGGCCGGAGGGAGTAAACTCTGCTACAATGAAAATTGAGGACTAAATGGCCACATTAAGTACGCAACACTAACTTTGTGTCTCTATTATTGGGCTTATCATGAAGAGTGAAGATAATATTAAATGCCAAATACTTTGACAATGTATTATATAAAGTGACAGTTCAACATCAAAATTATTACCCACTGCTTATCCAACCTGCCAACCTACTTGCCTCGTACGAACAATACTTTGTTACATTGCCCATCTACCGAGCTCATCATATAGAAAACATACACTAATACTCACATAATATCCAAATGTTTAGATACTAAAAAAGGACATAACACATGTTTTAAAATCACCATTGACCACAAATTTTTCATACCTGCATCGTCATTATCAGAGTGTTGATTCTGATAGTTTCTATCATCATAGTCCTTGACATGCTGCCATGGACACTCATCATTGTTGCATTTTCCTCGGAGCTCAAACATGCAAAGTGGCCAAAATGGATCAACCGCAGGGCTGCGGCTATAAGAGCTTTCTTCTGAATAAATATTCCAACCAGCAGCAGGCACCGCAATAGTTGACATACTACACTCTGTTCTAATAGAACTGTGACAACTATTATTATCGTAATCACCACCATTAGCATGAAACCACTGATATTTACACATTAATTGCTTTGAATTTATTTTTGACATTTGCTTCAGGTGACCAAATGCACTCTTAAAAACCAACGATGATATCTTCATCGTGTTTTTCTGACTTCGAATTTCTGCACGATCAAGAAAAATATCGCTTCCATGTCTCTCATCACCTAGAATTAAAATTGAAAAAAAGACATAAAAGTATATTAATAAAAATTTGTGATTTGATCAATACTTAACGGTCCGGAACAAATACCAGCTGCATCAAATTGAGAACCAAGATGCTTTTGGCTGAGCCCAAAATACTAGCCATTACTAAAGATGGCAATAGCTTGCTTCTCAGCAACAAACAAACCGACTAGATCCAACATTTTTGCAAGGCAAAACACTACAAGACATATACAACATTTAAAAGCCATCAAAACCATACATTGTTTTCAAATGAAATGCAATGCTGCAAGCAAAAATAAATTTAAGAAGAATGACCCTTAGGCCCTAAGTGATAAATTTAATGACTTAGGTCCAAAAAAATGCTGCAGAAAATGAGTTACAAATATTGGCTCAAACGGTTGTAAATAGAAGAATATTGGTTGCAAATATTGTTGTTTTTTCTCCTCGTTTATCTAATGATATTAGACGAACTTGAAAGCAACATTAGAAGATCACTCAAGCAATGTATCGTGAAAACTCTCCATGTACATTTTATCGAAACTAAAATATTTTACCAAATCACCTCCCAAAAGATAATCTCCATAAAAATTACGTAAAATCACAAGAAGCAATCCCAAATCCCAGTCATTTGGAAGCAAACAATGTAAACCATATAATGAAATTCCCTCAACAACATACAGTCAATCACATGAGAAAATATCTGTGTATCTATACAATATTTACTTGATTTATCAGACCTAAATCATATAACAATATCACACTTCACAAAATTAACACAATAAATATGCACATATGCACATACATGGGCAAGTTCTAGTAGATAAAATTACCTCTTAAAGTGTTCTCTTCTGCTCTAGATAATGGAACCGCTTCATGTATCTGCCTATTATCATTTTCAACCCCTTGTTTAGCAGCAGGCCCCATGTTTTTGCATGTACTGCTATTCTTGGAAGCTCTTGTTCCCAATCGTGCAAATAGCTCTGACCTTAATGCTGCTTCAAGAAGCAACGAATTCTGAGGATCCTCGGTACTAAGTCTAGCATTTGCTGCAGTACCTCTGCCCGTTAGGTTGGCATTATAATATTGCTTTCTTTGATTTACATTGTCCTGATCAGTAGACACATGCATAGATGGAGACATCTCTTCAGTATCATTACCAGATGTATCTAATTCATCAGAAGGAGAATCAACTCCATATACAGTTTTATTGCCCCTTCGGGGCAATGGCTCTGATGTACTGGTATCTGGTTCACTGCAAGGTTCAGACCCCAAATTTGCTCTATTCATATGATGATACATCAAATTAGAGTTTGCATTGTTGACACCATTAGTTGTCTCAAACCCTGGTTGGTTAACATCACTGAATTCCGCCTGCCTCTGGAAAATCGAAGAGGGTACAGATCCATGTCTAAGATGATCATCCAGCCCTGGATCAAGATGTATGTTCTGCACGGAGGACCAAGAAAAACCAGAATTGTTCAAAAGTAATGATTTTAACTTTTCTGAATACAATTCCCTTTTGCGGTAAAGATTGGTGCATCGACCATTAGCCTCTATTAAAGCCCTCTGAGCTTTCAGGTAAGCTCTAAGAGCATTTCTTTCTTCAACTTCACACCTGTGCCTGTGCTCTTGGGCCTCCTCCAGTTCCTTGTCTATCAATTCTTCCATTTCCGAAAATGAATTTAAATCAATAATGCTAGGCTCTGATTCATTTGTGTGATCATTAAAATTGTTTAATAGTTCCTGGATAAAACGCAAAGAGAGTCAATAACACCAAAGGTTAAAGGTGTGGCATATCAAAGATCTTTTGATTAATTTTGTGGACTAAACCTGAGTTACATGGTTGAATGCCCATATCATGTTATCTCAAGATACGAGTTTATCATAGTTCAAGGCCTTTTCAGGTTTTTAGCATTTGTGATTGTTAGAGTATAATTAGGATATATTTAATTCTGAATCAAAATGGAATCCCCATCCATTAAGATATTAGTTGAGATATAATTTTTTGGTAATTAGTCTACTATCTTCTCTCCTCTTGTATAAATATGTGACAATGTATATGAATAAATACTCAATATAATGCGTACAATATGACAGACCAAGAAAATTGATTAAGACTCAGTTGATTCAACGCCAATAAACTTCCCAAACAACAAGAACATAGCAATAATTTTGGGGCAAGTTGCTAACTAAAGGAAAGTTGAATATTATAAATTATAACTTACTGTACTTGATGGAACAATATTGGAGGTCACATTTGCTGGAACACCAATTTGGTTGAAATTAACAAAAGATTCAACCACCCTACCATGTTTGTCCATCTGATTGCAATTATTATTGACACAAGTGCCTGTACATTAAGATAACACCACGGGGTATTTCAACATAAAAGAACTTGAAACAAAATACACACAAGCAAATATTTGGACCAAGTTTCAGTCAAGTATCTGGCACTTTTTCATACTCACATAATTTCACAAATTATATAAACTAGCACATAAGTCATTCCTATAGAGTCCTGCTTGTCCAGGATAACAAATTTCACAGATTCTGGTGACATGTCAACATGAAAGCTGGGCTAAAATGAAACAAAACATCATAACAACTTGGAATGCTATGCAATTAACCCTCTAATTTTATGTTGACCATAGACCCCACAAGCAATGAAGTTTTGTGCAACCCCTATAAACTTTTTGATCCATAACTTAATAACCATGTCTATGCAACCTGAAAAATAACAAATCAGCAACAAATACATCCATCCTAATATTTCATGAAGCAATAAATCTTAGCTGATTCAAAAAAAAGCTATCAAATTCGACATGATAGTCTCTTTGTATGACCTCATTACTAGAAAGTAGAATCCCACCACATTACAAAAAGAATGAGTTATTGAGAGGAAACACTCTTTGGAAGGCATTTCCTCACTTAATGAGATGTATACAAGAAATATAAAGACAAGTACTCACCAGATCTTGGTCTAGATTGCATAGTTTGTGATGAAATGCTGACATGTTTGTCATGTTCCTGCGATTTGACAATTGCTTGCCCTCCTATACATAATGGAGAAGCTTTGTCGCCATGATTAACCTTGTTTCTTTCTAGTAGATTGCAATTTTCCAAAGAAGACTCTTTTGATTGTAATATAGACTTTTTAGCATGAACCTCTGGCTGACTAACAATGGCTTGAGGGGTAGCATACGATCCAACAAGTTTTAATCGTTTCTTGTCTGGTTCCTTTGATTCCAGTTGTGCATTGTCTGAATGCATATATTTTCTAGCTGTGTCACTCTTCTGTTTGATGGCATGATGATCCCTTGCCATACCCATTGTAGTAGAGTCCTTATTTTGCTGGGATGCCTTTAACTTGAGCTTACTCTCACGCATTGCAATCTGATGTCGCAAATCCTGGAGTTTATTGTTATTTGATACCACTCCCTGGTCATTTTTATGCTCCTGACTTGATAAATTTTTGTTCAAGGTATAGAAATTTCTAGATTGAGATCCTTGACCCACTGGGAAGGACCTAGCAACCTTAGAATTAGAACCATGAATTTTAGTTACTGAAGAGAAAGATGTGTGATTTGATGGTAATCTTTTTGGCAATGACTTGGTTACACTTCTAGCACCATTCGGTAACTTGTAAGATTTTCCTGAGGCTAAAGTAGGTGGCTTCTGATAATTGCCCAATCTGGAAGTATTACCTTTAGATTCGACAGTTTTATCCTGTTTACCATCCTCAGAAGCACCACCACTATCATCATCAGAAAAGCTAATCACAAGACTTTTATCAGAGCCTGCATGAGAAGGCCACATAGAAGATTTAGGAGGCAATTGGTTCTTATTAAAGCTCTTCTGAGAAGCTGATTGCATGGTTTTCTGCAACTGGATACCGTTAGAGCCTGCAGAAATATTGCAACAGGTCAACCCAAGGATACTATTTAAGACTACAAATTAATTTATTAGAAAATTGTGATATACAATACACCCAAATACGTTAATGTTAAACTCCAACCAAAATAGAAGAAAATGTACATATCATGCAAAAAGCACCAAGACAGCATTTACAACAAAACTAAATTAAAGTAATTTGAGCAAACATGTGCAGTTTCCCACTCTAAAGGACAACATAGTTAACAAGACTTTGGCATATTATCAGTAGAAGTTAGCCCAGGTCAAGTCAGATAGAAATTCTGCAGTTCCAAAAGGCAAACACTTCAGATTTTCTTTAGTTGACAAAAAGCAAGACTTACCACCCTGAACGGCCTGAGTATCATTGACAACCTGAGGAACAGAATTGGAAACAACAGCAGGGGAGGGCTTTTCAGGGGCACAATCAGGGACATCCTGGTAGACAAAAAGTATCCATTAAATAGAAAACAAAATACTCCATCTAGTCCTAATATAGCACCTATTTAAGGAAGCGAGCTTGATTCTAAAATTGATTCTAAAATACAAGACCTCTTTCTGATTATTCTCAAGTTTCCCACAAATTATCTTCATTGATACTCTTCAATAATAAGCAAACAAGCAAGAGTGGAGAAAGACACAAAAGTACAGGATCATGAAACCTCCTACCATGAAAACAAAAATACAGAACAAGATCACAACTACAACAACAACAACAACAAAGCCTTATCACACTATTTAGGGTCGGTAGTACATGGATCATACAGCGCCACTGTGCTCTATCATTCACCAACTTTTTTGATATACTATTCACTAATAGATCCCGTTCTATAAAATCACAACTACAAAAAAATGAAAAAAAAAAACTCCCTCCACTTCCTAAATACAAATATCGGAGGTATTTGAGAAACTATGTTAGGTCATAAACACAAGACATTTTTGTAATTACTAGCATAACATGATGTTAAGGGTGTATTGGTAATATCATGTCTAACATATTAAATTCAATTAAATGAGTTGAATAAGTAGCGAGGAGGCAATAACAATAATCCAAGAGTGGTGACTAGTGGCACAGATTGAAGTGTTACAAATGGAAACTTGAGATGAGAACAGAGTTGAAGCAAGTGAATCTAGAAATGAGAAATATATTTTCAATTTTGGCCTATATATACTATACTAGAGACAGAAATGAAGAGCGAAGAAGAAATAAGAGTAAAGGTTGAAAATTAAGAAAATAAGATGTGTGAGAGAGAAATACTTCGCCGGAGGAAGAGAGTTCGCCTTCTTCTCTGCTTTTCGAATTGGTAGCCTCCGACGATGCCATGCCTCTCGCTGCCATGTCATCACTCTCCTCCATCTCTCTCTCTCTCTCTCTCTCTAAAAATCTTTTTCTGAAGAGAGAAGCAGAGGAACGCGCACAAAATCGACGACCTGCTAAAATTGGTCGCCCGCCAACACCAAAACATGAACTCCTCCCCTGCACAATTACCAATATGCCCCTGTCTCTGATTTCATTTCATATTAAATTTGAGTGTCATTTCAAGGGAAATTCCAAATTGCTTACTCACTGCACTCCTCCCTTCCATTGGACTTACTGCCATTAAATTAATTTCCCTCTATTTTTTGTATATTTATCTTAATTATATAAATATTTTCTATTTTATTTTAGAAAAATAAAATACACTTGATGAGTTTCATGGGTTTGAATTAAGGTCTCTACATTTGATAAAAAAAATTAAGGTCTCTATAGTCTATTATGTTCCTTTCTCCAATACCCTCACAAAGTGAAGACTAGAACTGAGTTAGCCCAAACCTGGGGTGTGTGGTTGAGTGGCAAGGACTCATTCACCCTTAACCAATTGTCTGGGGTTCGATCTCTGGAGTTGGGTATGGAGAAGCATTAAATCTCCCAGACCAGCTGTCCCACCCTTTGAGGTGCCTACAAATCAGCGAGGGATTAGTCTCTCACTTGTCGAGTGAGGGGATACCTTGATCATGAACTGAGTTAGCCCAGTTTTATTCTATTTTAAAAATAAATACAAACTATTATTGGAATTAACTAGTTATGTGACCCATACTTTTTCCTTGTACTTTAAAAAATTGTATTTACATTTATGGTTGAATGATGGTTGAATGGATAGCAACACTTGGGTAATACTCCAAAACACTTGTGTCTTCTAAAACATCGTATTGTGATAGCATTTCATATACATATAAAAGAAGTTAATGGGATAGGAATTTTTTTTTTTTTGACCAATAATGGGATAGGAATTTCATTCTATAAGAAATAAATCAGTCTATCATTCAATTCGATTGGAATGAGTGAAACCACAACTATCTTAGCAAGCAACTCTAGTAGACCGTACGCTTTCTTCCAAACACATCAGAAAACCTCCTAATGTGATAAGAATTACATCCGATAGCCAAACATGACAGAAACTACTATGAAACAAAAGTCAAAAGGAATGTCATTATATTTTACTCAAATAATTACTTATTGAAATATACCCTATTATACCAGAATGTTTATCAGTATACACCACAGTTATAGTGCGGTATAATTTTACAGGATTGGAGTTCAAATCAAGTATTATATCAGGAAATCAGTACTACAGTACAAGGTTCTGACAAATATTTGTGTTGAACTGCGCGGTTACATATCAAATGTTATCCTTACAGTGTTGACAATACAACCTCGAAACAGGCTAATTACAAATTAATCATAACATCTCTCCTTGCAATCTCTAATTAGTCCCCACTTGCACAGCCCTTACAACCACAATGAACACACTCTATGACCTTCTCTTCCCTTAACTGCTTGGGTACTCGGCAAACACAAGTGGTGGCAAAGTTGTGATCTCGTGGCTGCATACACCTCAAGCAACATAAACGTTCATAGCCAGGCTGCAATTTTTCAAACAAGGAAAAGCTTTATTATCAAGACATGCTTATACTACACTTATCGTAATTATAAAGGAGCCAATTATGAAATTGGTCTTTGTCCTAAATAAATAACCTCAATTCAATCTCTCATGTTTATCATTTTCCCCCATGCTACTTTACCAAACTTATAAACTAATATACTCTTAATATAAGAACAAGTTGACGTTTTTTATAACGATAAAGTGTTATAATTTAGTTATCTAATTTACTTCCTTAATTTCCAAAAAAAAAAAATCAAAGTCGTCTTATATTTCAGACCAAAGGGAGTACTTAAAAGTAATTTACTTTGTCATCTTAATTACCCCGAATAAATCAACTTCATCTCATATCAAGGATTTGATGGAGTACAATTTAATGTTATGCAGAAGGAATTTCAGCAAAATCAGATCATATTTGTTACAGTTAATTAAGTAGCTCTTAAATTAAGGACCATATATAAGTCCACATGATATGAATGAAAACAATCACAGTTCTCCATTGGATGGTTCAGAACCATTAAATGCATATTATAGAACACTACAAACAAAAGATGTTATTCATAGTACAAGTTTGCAGGATTCATGAGAAGTACCTTCTTCCATTTTGCAATCAGGGCGCGGTCAGCATACCCTTGGTCTAAACAAAATTCATACAATTCTTTTGAAATTTCTTTTCTCCGGTGGTAGAGGTCAAATATGTAGCGGCTCTTCTGATGTGCAATCTTAAATATAGGCCATAATGTCTCACATTTTCTTTTACCGTCATGTGGATCATTCTCCGCTGCCACAGAAATACAACATTATAAAACAGTCCTGAAAACATAATAAATTTTGTAAAAGCATGCAAGACATATATTACCTTCCCTCATTTTAGCTTGAAGTTCACGAAGGGTAGGCTCAATTAATTCCCATCCCTCTGGATATTTGACACGGTTTGTCTTTACTTTAGGCATTTTCCTATCTGTCAAATGAAACACGAAAATGGAAGATCACATGCATATTCTCTAAAAAACTATATTCTACAGTTTTTCATAATCAACACAAATGATGTTACAAAGTCATAATACACACACTTATGTCATCAAACACACAAAAATAGAGGGTAATTCCATTAAGAATTGATAAGATGAGTAAGAAGGAATCCAAACACACAAACAGTAGTGCATGCAAAGGATCTAAATAAGGTGAGGATACTCTATTTGATGGCATTAACCTCCATACTCTCTTATATTTTAAAATGAATAAATTGCTTCCTTAAGCTAAAATCTCCAAATTATCTATTCTGACCGAGGAGAAAAACTCAGAGTTGGTGATCTAACATAGGCTACCATGCAAGCACACGAGCAAGAACAGATGATTTTTAAAGGCTGCCTCTTCCATTTGAATTGTTTTGCAGAAAGTGACCTTGGAAGTATATCCAAGAATGACAGGTAGAAGTCCTGATTTTCCTGTATTTGTGAAAGGAAATGGTCCAACCTTCCTTGTTTATTTTACAATGCAAAGGTCATAAGACCAAAGGCTTTACATTGTTTCCTCTCTTGTGAATTGAAGAGAAAGACAGTTGTGATAGACAGAGAACTATAAACTTCTTGAATGACCATGTGTAGAGCTGCAATTTTCCCTTGGTATAGTGCTACGTTTCGCTTCACAAAGAGTATTCAGAAGGATAGTAGACCTTTGTAACAGCTGAACATGCCCATCCATATGAAGTTAGACCGTATACTGAAACCATTGCTGGAAGCTTTGAAGAGTATGATTTAGCAATTAGATAGAGAGATAGGCAAACCAGATTAAGCAATATGGGCAAGACCAATAAGTACTCCAGAGTTATTTTATAATTACAACAATAAACAAGAAATATAAAAATGTTGTTGGAGTACAACACAAGCAGGAAGTGCATTATGGAGCAGATTCCGTATCAGAAGCAATTGTTTTAAGGAAGGGAAATAGTCCATAAAAATTCCAAAAAGGTCCCATATGGTCTTGCTAAGGAATTTCACATGCAAAGAGAGAAACCAGCATTACCAGGAGAAATTCTTGTAGTACTTCCACACCAAAATATTTGGTCAGGAATATTAATGAAAGGAAAGAGAATATGTATAATGTGATTAGCAATGTTATAAGGAAAAAGAAAGCGTGTCAGTGAAACATTCCATTGGACCGGGTTTCAGCCAAAGGGATTATGCAGTAGTAGACCTGCAATTGCTTAGTATTATTAGAGCTTGTAGATCTAGATTGCAAGGGCCACCATAAGCCTTGGCTGAGAGCTATAGAAGATCCATTTCCCACTTTCCATTTCATATGAACAACACTAAGGATAATTCCTCTCCAAATCCATTAAGAGTTGTAAGGCTTTAAGACAAATGTGGGCTCAGTTAGATCAACATGCCTGACTTTTGTACTTTGAAAGCTAAGATGGATGACAGAAAGGAAGATAAAATGCGCAAATTTAGTAATTAAGGCTAAAAGGGTCAACCCAGTTCTAGAACCCACTTGGTGAGGCTGCTGGGGAAAGGAATATACTAAACAGTCTAACCTATGCTTTTTGCACAGTGGCTATTCGAACACGTGACCTCATACCCACACGGCAAGCAAGCTTACCGTTGAGCTAAGCCGACCCTTCAAATTTAGTAATTAAGGCCAAATTTACAAAATTAGTCAGGCCTAATACTAGGCCACCCTCATTCAAGAAGAGAAAGAGTATATTTTTGTTTAACAAATGAAGCTTCTTGCCATTTCCAATGTATAACTAGAAAAAAGTCAATGTAGCAAGAGTGTATGTGAATAAATATTAATAGCAGAAAGGATTTCATCACTTGCAGGAGTAAAAACAGCATTAAGTTGATCGAAATTCTTATTAGCTAGCTAGCTATCAATATTAGTTTTTTCCATATGTGCCTACAAGCTTAACTCACAATCACAATCACAATCGTAATGATTTCAATTTCAAATCCGAGAAATTCCAGAAAGCGAAAGAAAGAATAATGGCCGACCTGAATTGACAAACGATACGGCGGCTAGGGTTCCGGCAGAGGATGACGGCGGCGAGATTGCGTTGAAAGAGAAAAGAATGCAACAACAGAGAAGAACGAAGAGGATGTAATAATCTAATTTTTTTATCAGACTAATCTAATTTACTGTTAATTTATTTAGGGAAATTTGCAGTTTAGTCCCTAGTAAGGCAAATTAATACTGGAAGGTCCCAATACATTCCAAAATAATTATAAAGTCCCAAGGGTCCTTTCCTGCAATTGTTTGTGTTGATGCACAATATAGGGGAACTATGGAATATGAATGAATAATCGAAACTCTTTATTGATAATATGATTGAATACAATAGACGGGGTCACCGGCAACGGTGGTTACAAACTTGGGCGTAAATGCCTTGATCACAAAGACTAAACTTCGAGTACAATAATAATCAGAGAGAAGAATACAGAGAAAGAGATAGAGAGAATGATTGCAGTGAATTGCTTGTGTCTTCTGAATGAGTTCGTGGCCTTATTATAGTTGAAGCTTCGTCTTGGTGGTTGCGAAATTATAGGCGGCGGTTATGGGTAAGAGACGTTGCACGTGCTCCGAAAAAGGTGGGCGACTGCTCCGAAAAAGGTGGGCGACCAAGTCAATCCACTTTACTGCCGTTGGTGACATTGTCTTCGACGCCTATAGGGCGTCTATCCTTTATTGTTGTCGGCTTCGACGCCTTATGAGCGTCTATGTCGTTATTGGTCCTTTGCTGTCGTTGGTGATGTTGTCCTCAACGCCTTTGGGGCGTCGATCTTGTTATTGGGCCTCCGATAAGGCCCAGGCCCATTAAGGTATAACGGTGTATAACATTAGTCCCCCACTTCTCAATGCTGATGTCATCAAGTATTGGGAAGTAGCGGTTATCCCACGTCCAACGGCTTAGATCTTCGCTTATAATTTCCCTCTTAAACCAACGGCCTGGATGGTTTTACTAAAGTAACACCGTAACTTAACGACGTCGAACGGTTTGCATATACCCCATTTCGACTGTTCATTTTCCTATTTCACTTCGCAGACGTTCTTCTTCTCCATTCCTCCAACTCTTCGAAAAATCAAAACTTTGTTCATTTGCTTTCATCAACGCGTCATCCTACTTTCTGCGAAGGTATCTTCTTACAAAAATCTTATCTTTTTACTATTATCATGAGTAAATTCGTAGTTATGTCATCGCCTTCTGATTCTGAAAAAACTGCCTCTAATCAAGTTTATATTTCTGAAAATTCTCATTCTAGTGCCTCTTCGACTTCTAGGAACTCAGATAATGTAATAGATTTAGAAACAGAAATTTCTGATAGCAATCGCTTAGATATCATTCCTTTTGTAGATCCCTCCGAAGGGAAAAAACCATTACGTAGTAGAAAATCTGCTTCATCTGGTAAATATTTAAAGATTTATGATAATCGCTATCAAGAATGGGTTGATGCTGGTTCATCGCCCTCGACTAGTTCTGGGAGGAAATCTAACCCCCAAATCAAAAATGCCCCGTATGCTTGTAAAACTGGGGGCTTACCGACGTCTAGGGCCAACATCCTTAATGACGTCAAAGAAACTCATCTTAGGGTCTTAGAAATTTCGAAGATGCCATCACTCTACTATTTTGACCCTAGAGTACCCTTTAGGTTGCCTGAAGTCGGGGAAGCTCTTGATTCATGGTCTAGCGACACCATTTCTTTAAGTTTTGAAAGTTTCCGCTATGTCAACCCCTTTCCTCTTCCAAACATAGCTTTAGATCTTTGTGTTTTTTATGAAATCTCTCCCTCTCAACTTTCTCCTCATGCCTGGCGTCTCATCGCTATGGCTGAGTTAATGTATCATGAAATAGGAGTCGACTTAGATATGTTTGATCTATTCGGCTCCTATAAACTTCAAGAAATTAGGACTGGCGTCTACTCTTTTATTCAAGCCAAGGAAGGGTTACCAACTTGGACGTTTGGGTCATTACCCAATGATCGTCAATGGGATGCACGTTTTGTTATGGTGCCCTTTCAGTCCGTCGCCCAAGAGGACTATGTATCTCCAATGTGGCGTCGCTTAAGTAAGTCGTCGTCTCAACAATATTTTTCTCACTGTATTTGTTATCTGATTTATAATATCTTAATTATTTTGCAGGTGCGTACGAGTTGAGGATCTCTCCGCGCTCCAATAGCGACACCAAAAAGAAAATCAAGCAAATCCTCCAAATTCCAGCAGACCAGCGGCATTTCAAAGCTATGATGGAAAGTAAGTCTCCTGACGCCTATACTCTATTTGCTTAATTCAAGTGTTTTCACCTTATTCATCTTACTCTTTCTTTTTTCTGTTAATCAGGGAAAAAGATGATCCCCAAGGCTTCTGAGCAAAAGATAAATAAAGAAGCTCTCCTTAGAGCCAGGGCTCAGCGGCTGGAGAAGCTCAAGGCCAAGAGGGGGGAGTATGACGCTGAAGCCAGAAAAGAAGGACATGACCCTCATGGCGTCCCCCCCCAAATCCTGAATCCGTTACAGCTCCCTCTCCTCCACCAAAGAATAAGAAGCCTGTTTCTCCTGCGAACAAGGAAATCGTCGCTCTGGGAAAGAGGCCTGCAGAGGTGCCTGCCAAAGAGCCTGTCGCCAAGAAATCTAGGGCTTCTAAGTCCTCAAAATCTGCCAAGGTGAAGGGCGACAAAGAAGACTCTGGCGAAATCACTTTATCTTTTCCTCCCAACTCATCTGTCAGAAATAAAGAAGGGTGGGACGACGTCTACTCTGAATTAAATAAACTAGAATTCGAGTACGACAAGGCCGCCCTAGAATCTCTTGGGAGGAAAGAGGCTTTCAGAAGGGCTGTTCGTGCCCAAATGAAGGTATCATCATTTAAGTCTATTAAGTCTATTCTGTCTTCTTAACACTAGACATCTCTAATTATTACCATCACTTATATTCTCAGTCCCTACAAGTCCTTCTCCATCATGCTGAGGAGAATGAAGATGATAAGGCGACGCTCGTCGCCCAGAGGGACGCTGCCATGGCCGACAAAGAAAAGATTCTGGCTGACTTGAAGTCCGCCCTCCAATTTAAAAAACAAGCTAATGAAGACAGAAGGAGGGCGGAGGAGTTGATGAAGCAGTCTGACAAAAAGCAAGAGGAGTTAAAGGCTTTCATTAAGAAGTTGAAAGCCGATCATCATACTGACGTCGAAAAATTGAAGGAGTACGTCAATGAGTCTCGTGCTGAGTCGTCTGCCAAAGATGAAGAGATCAAGACTCTCCAGTCGGCCAGGGATAAATGGGAAGCTGCCTATCGCCAGCAAGAACAAGATATGAAGCAAATGGCTGAGAATTATGAGACTCATATCTTGGAAGTCGATGCCCGCGCTCGGATGGAGCTCATGAAGGAATACAAGAGCGGCTGGCATGTAAACTGGAAGCCCGACGATGTCATCGACGACTATTACGATCTCTTTCCTGAAGATGAAACTGACTTCAATCCATCCCAGGAAGACAATCTAACAATCAATGAGATGAGGGCTCAGGGCGCCAACCAAGGCGAGGGTAATCAAGACGGCGGCAACCCATCTGGCAAAGAGCATGGTGGCGGAGACGGCAATCAAACCAGCCAGGAGCTTGGCGGCGGCAATCAAACCAGCCAGGAGCAAGGCGGCGGCAACGCCTAAAAATGTTTTTATTTCTAGAAACTTTCTTTATTTTCATTGTGTACAACTAATACTGTTCACTTAACATAATGCAAATCTTGTCTCCTATCTTCATATTCAATATTCTTTGCATCACTTCATTTATTTTCTCCGTTAAACACCCACACCTCCAACGGGTGTGGGTAACAACCTACCAAGATAAAAAGAATCCATCCATTAATAAAGGAATCTCTTAAATTATATTCATCAAATATCAATTCACAACATGGTCACTCATACCTTAATCAAACGTTGGCGACCCTGCCAAGGAATTATCAAACATTAATTTAACGTCGACTGTCAATTGATCGAATAAAAATCACTCAAAATAATTCAGGTAATATATACCTTTTCCAAATCAACTTCTTATCAGCCTCCCAGGGCGTAACGTCGTCATGCCATCACGGCGTCGTCTTATCATCAAATTATTTTGGTGTCAATTCATCACATTATCTGGGAAATGACATCTCACAACAAAACATCTCAAGAAATAGGGTTAAGTTGCATCAGATTATCGCGACCGCAACTAAACGTATCATCAGACACTAGGTCTTCTAGCTGGGCTCGTCGCCTATAGGCGTTTCTCATCATTTGCATTCTTTCTTGAATAATCGTGTCAGTATCATTGTTATTTAAATCGAATAATCAAATAACTTAGAAATAATACCTCTTGAGATGGATGGCGTTCCAACTCCTTTGAATGTCTTTACCATGGACGTCAATCAACTTGTAAGCACCAGGGCCAGTAATTTCGACTACCTTATAAGGGTCTTCATATGAAGCGTTTAACTTTCCATTTTTATGCTCAGGTGTATTAGGAAAAATTTTTCGAAGAACCCAATCTCCTACTTGGAAATGGCGCTCCTTAACACCTTTGTTCCAAAATTTTGTCGCCCTTTGTTGATAAGCGGCAATTCTAATAAGAGCTTGTTCCCTACGTTCATCTAGCAAGTCTAAATCTTGGGCTAAATGTTCATTGTTAGATTCTTCTCTAGTCCATTGTCTCCTTAATGATGGAATTCCTACCTCTACTGGTATCATAGCTTCAGATCCATAAACTAGAAAGAAAGGCGTTTCACCAGTCGACGTCCTAGACGTCGTTCGGTACGCCCATAAGACGGCGGACAACTCTTCTGCCCACCTTCCTTTAGCTTTATCTAATCTCTTTTTCAAAGACGTCACTATGGTTTTGTTACTAGCTTCTGCCTGCCCGTTTGATTGTGGATTTCTAGGAGTGGAAAACTTAAGTTTAATATGCCACTTATCACAAAATTTTCTAAATTTTCTTCCTATAAATTGAGATCCGTTATCACATACAATTTCCTGGGGCAGACCAAATCTACATACTATATTCTTCCAAACAAAATCAATTACCTGGGGTTCTTGTACCTGGCTCAGGGCGACGGCTTCTACCCATTTGGTGAAGTAATCTGTGGCGACCAACAAGAAGACTAGTCGTCCAGGTGCTGGTGTGAATTTGCCTACAATATCCATTCCCCATTTAAGGAAAGGCCACGAAGGCACTATTACATGCAACTGTTCAGGGGGTTGTCTTGCCACGGTGCAAAATTTTTGGCAACGTTCACATTTAGTCACCATACTTACTGCATCTTTTTGCAAAGTCGCCCAGAAATAACCTGCTCTGGTTACCTTCCTTATCAATGATCGACTCCCACTATGGTCTCCAAACTCACCTTCATGAATTTCTCTTAATACATAGTTTGCCTCGGATGGAGAGACACATTTCAGCAAAGGTCCGCCAGTGAAAGTACGTCTATAAAGATCATCGCCTATGGTAGTAAATATGGCAGCTCTAACAACTATTCGTCGCGCTTCATTCTTATCTGAAGGTAATTTACCCTGCAACAGATATGCAAGCAAAGGGGATCGCCAGTCCCATGTCAAACTGTTATTCAATACAACTCGGTTATTTACCTCGATCGCCGGTGTTTTCAGATAGAACAATGGGATTTGTTTTGTCCCCATAACTTCTATGGAGGATCCAATGTTGGCAAGGGCGTCGGCCTTCCGGTTGTCTTCCCTACCTATTTGGGTGATTTTCATAGCGTCAAATCGTGTGGTCAAATCAGACACTACATCCAGATATTTCTTCATCCTTTGGTCTTTTGCCTGATAAGAACCATTGATTTGTTTCGAAACTAACTGCGAATCACTTTTTACTTCTAGAACTTTTGCGCCCAACTCTGATGCTAACTTAAGTCCAGCTATAAGAGCTTCGTATTCAGCTTCATTATTCGTCGCCTTGAAGCCACACCTTATCGCCTGGACAATTTGTTCACCATCGGGGGTTTCAAGTGCGATACCAAGTCCACTTCCTTTTACATTGGAAGATCCATCTACATGGAGAGTCCAGGGCGACAAGTTCACCTGTTTCTTAACAGAAAAAGATTCATTATTAGCTGTTACCTGGAGGTTGGGGCTAAATTCTGCTAAAAAGTCGGCTAGGATTTGTGATTTGATAGCTGTTCTTGGGGCATAAGAAATATCAAATTCACTCAGCTCAATTGCCCATTTCACCAATCTTCCAGACAAGTCAGGCTTGTGGAGGACGTTTCGCAAAGGGTAGGTCGTGACGACCACAATTGGGTGGCACTGAAAATACGGCCTCAACTTCTTGGAAGACGCTACTAGAGCCAAAGCAAGTTTTTCCATCATTGAATATCGCGTCTCCGTATCTAGCAAAGCTCTGCTAACATAATGTACTGGGCTCTGTCGCCTATCTTCTTCCCTAACAAGCACTGAACTCACAGCATTAGAGGCAACAGACAAGTATAAATATAAGGTTTCACTTGGACTTGGCTTAGAAAGCAAAGGGGGGCTCGTGAGATATTCTTTCAAATCTTGAAGCGCCTTTTCAGCGGCGTCATTCCATACAAACTTCTTATTCTTCTTCAATATATCAAAGAATGGTTGGCGTTTTTCAGAGGACTTAGATATAAATCTGGTCAGAGCAGCTATCTTGCCCGTCAAGCGCTGGACGTCCTTCACACACCTGGGCGACGGGATGTCCAACACAGCTTTGATTTGTGATGGGTTCGCTTCGATTCCTCTCTTGGACACCAAGTACCCTAAAAACTTGCCAGACTGCACCCCGAAAGTGCATTTTTCGGGATTGAGTTTCATGTTATACTTTCTCAAAAGATCAAACGTCTGCTGCAAATGGTCAATATGATCTTCCGCTTTCAAGGACTTGACTAACATATCGTCTATGTAAACTTTCATCTTCTTCCCAAGCTGGGCGGCAAATGTAACAAAATGTTACTAATTCCCCTAATTAACCTGTGACATCTCTTTTAGTTCAATAATATCTTTGCTAACTATGATAGAAAAAGGAATTTCAATAATATCAATATCTCTATCATAGTTAGAAAAAGAATATCCTAATGACTAAATTATTATCCATGATAGAAAAGAATAAACTAATACAATACATCTGCTATCATGGATAATTTATTGCTAACCATGTTAGAAAGGATATATCTAACATGGTTAATAAACAAAACTAGTTGATATTAAACAATAAATAGATATATATACATGCGGAAGCGAATGCAGACCTATAAATTGGCAATATACATTTCTAAACAAACTAAATAACCTCCACAACCTAATTCCCTTTTCTGATGCTTGCGCCTGTGCATGAATACCTGCAAAAATGTCAGTAATCGTGGGGTGAGACAACTTGTCTCAGTAATCTACTACATAACTCACTATAACAGCGAGATGTGCGGTAGTGAGGGCGTCTAAAGGGTACCACAGTTTTAAAATGAATATATATATATATTTACAAAAACCAAGTCTTCTTCCATTCACCATTCTATAACCTCTGTCATGTCCAAAATAAATCAAATTCAACTTCTCAACTCTCATCCATGTACAACCTGATGCTCTACTCATGCCATCCTGGAGGCACTACGCTCGAGCCCTATATGTATTCCAAATGAGTTGACACTGTGCCCCTCTCAAATATGAGGGGGCGATTTCCCTCTCTGGTAAACCCATGAGAGGAAAACCTCAATCTGTCTCCAATCAGAAAGGGAGCAGTCCCTGTCTCCAATCATAAGACTGCTGGTCACAGTCTCCAATCTGTTGACCAATGGTCACAGTCTCCAATCTGTTGACCCGTACAAATAACCGTTGATTGGCCTATCGAACGGTTATCATCGCGCGATGGTACATATTTCTCAGTGTCATATAATGCACCCAATTCCTTTCAAAATCTGAATCCCAATCAAAATCTCAATCACCATTTCCTTAAATATATCAATAATCACCTGTAATATTTTCCTGCAATACCTCTTTCAAATTTCTTCAACCACAACATACAAATTTTTTTTTTAACTCAAATCACTATTCCTCAACTCAAATTTCCAAAGCCTCAACCCTTTATCTCTCACCTTCTCTTATCTATATTAACTCTCAATGTCACTGCCAGAACACTATACCTACATACCTTTCAAACCATTACAGCTCAATAACAACCACCAGCCAGAATAATATATATATAGTGTCACAAATTTCTTTATATGAAAATAGTCGTGTTTGAAAGGCACCCGATAACCTATTTTGTATAAAAGTAAGTTTTAAAGATTTTATATTTATATAGAGGGTTAGAAAGGATTTTCAAATCCCACCTAACATCACCCTCAATGTTATAGCGAGGTAAGAGTGATTACCTGCGGCACCTAGTGCTCCATTGCTTTTCTTTACCCTTCCTTGAGAATTTCCAAGTATCTCCTCTTAATTTCCTCCTATTATTACACAAAGTAATAATAGTCATAAACAATTATTCTTGTATACATGACTAATGAGTAACGTCGCTCTCGAATATATATATATATAGGGTAAAGGGTCAAATCTAACACTGAACTATTGGCAAAAGTACACCCCACATAAAAAAGAATCTCGTAGCTCAAAGCTAGCACTGATCAAGTACAAATTGGGTCAGATGTAGCAAAACCGTTAAGTTTGACGGGTTTGACCGTTAAGTTTGACCCGAGTATGCCACGTCACCTGCCACGTCACCTGTCACATCACCCAAGTTATGCCACGTCACCTGCCACGTCATCACCACATATATGAAAAACTTTAAGGTTCAAATTTAGCACTCAAGTATTAGTAAAGTTCACCCAACATAAAATAACAATTTTGAGTTTCAAATATAGCACCCATCAGTTACAAAATGGTTCAAATATAACAACTACGTCAATTTTTAGGAGTTTGACTTTTAATTTTGATCTGATTAGGTCATGCCACTTGTCACATCGCCCTATTAGGTCATGTTACTTGCCACATCATCACCATCTGCACTACATCATCACCACATAAATGAAAATAAATCCCTGAAACCCACATCACCCTTTGACAAATATAGCAATTCTGTGAACGATTCAGGGTTTGACCATTAATTTTGAACTGATGTAGCAAGTGACATGAAACTTTTAAAAATACTTTATTACGTTGCGCCTATTTATATGTCAGAACGTTAATATTTTATATTTCTATCTAGGTAACGCTGCCGCGTATGCTCTATTTAGATGTAGTGAAGATGATGATGATGTGACAAGTAGCATGACGCCTAATAGGGCGATGTGACAAGTGGCATGACCTAATCAGGTCAAAATTAAAAGTCAAACTCGTAAAAATTGACGTAGTTGCTACATTTGAACCATTTTGAAACTGATGGGTGCTATATTTGAAACTCAAAATTGTTATTTTATGTTGGGTGAACTTTACTAATACTTGAGTGCTAAATTTGAACCTTAAAGTTTTTCATATATGTGGTGATGACGTGGCAGGTGACGTGGCATAACTGGGTGATGTGGCAGGTGACGTGGCCTAACTTTGGTGACTTGGCAGGTGACGTGGCATACTTGGGTCAAACTTAACGGTCAAACCCGTCAAAATTGACGGTTTTGCTACATCTGACCAAATTTGTACTTGATCAGTGCTAGATTTGAGCTACGAGATTCACTTTTATGTGAGGTGTACTTTTGGCAATAGTTTAGTACTAGATTTGACCCTTTACCCTATATATATATTCTACCCAACCCTTCTTAATCCAATTACTCTATACAACCATGCATACACCAAATTAGCTACTTTAGCTTTCATTCACATACACTTCATATATACTCATTCATTCTGCTATACTCACCATTTCTCAAAGACAAAGAAAATTCATTGTACACCCAAACTTACATTCAAACATACAGGATTCTGAATCAAATAAAACAAAATAAACACTAGCATTAAACTTTCTAAAACATTATCAATCACAACATCAATAACAACTCAGGGTTCAGTCAAAACAAAAGATTACAAATCCTACTAATATAATACCAATCAAGAAAGAAAATCACATTTCCAACCTCATTTAACTACACAGTCACAACTCCCATACACCAAAAGTCAACAAAGCATAAGATAAACCACTAAACTTATAAATTGTATTACTCCTTTCCCTTAGCACCAATTTCAGCAAAAACATAGAAAGAGGTTAGGATTCGCAATAACCACACGCTTACAGGGCACATCAGCCCAAACTCACATGTATATTTGTATTAATTCAGCTTATAGTTCCTACCTACAACAGATTTTGATATGCAACAACTTCTTTAGTTAAATCACACTCATATTCATGCATCTTCAAATATGAAGTCGATCCACACTAAGTTAAATCACCAATTTCCTGTTGTACCTCTTAATTACACATTGTCTTACAAGAACAATAAACACTAAAACAATTCCCCCTTCTTCATGTGTTCCTCCTCTTAGTTTAATCTAATGAATTTATATTTTCTAAGTACCAACATATTTTTGAATCATCATCCTCCATTAGACCAGGAATCAATTCAGCCGCTAAGAGAAAAAGGAACAAGAATATAAGAATTCACTTATCCAACTTAAGTCATTCCTGCTTATTTGCATATCCTTCTTTAACTCCCAACTTGAATCACCCCTACTTCCACACTCATTTAATTAATGCAACAAAATAAAATGTGTCATTGCCCTTCCCCATGGAAATTAACAAAAATCCTGAAATTCATATCTTAAGATTTTCTTTAACAAAACTCAAGATGCAAGATCCCAATTATTCTTCATCTTACTTCTCAATCCTAATCTAAGCAGAACCAAACTAGACCTAAACAATACTCTTTATTTTCCTAAAACTACTCAGCCATGGAAGTAAGACAATACAGAAAGTTCATAACATATATGCAATAGACCTACTTGAACTAAATCCATGCTTAAACATATATAGTTTGTAAGCACATCTATTTATTTGCTCATAGAATTTATCAACCAGAACAAGGAAGCATTTCATTCCTCCTTGAATGAGTTGGCCGATTAAAACAATAAAAACAAGAGTCCAAAGGTTAACATGCAAGGCTCAACATAATTGGCATTACTTCACATATCCTAAATCAGTCACCATAACCAGCTTTAATCCACATTATTATTTACAAAGGATATTCAGAATTATTACAAAAATAAGCATAAACTTGAACCCATAACAAAGATATCACATTTGAATTCCCAAATCACATAGACAAATTTCAAAGCCACTTCTCTTTATATCACTCAAATCCAATCAAGAGAGTAAACAGAATTCCCAATAGCTCACACCCAATCTAAACATTTAAGTAATAACCCAATCATCCAAATGAAACAAATCAAAGCTACAAAACACTGATGCCCAAGCCAAATCAAACAGTAATATAATCAGACTTAAACAAATTTTGTTGTTGATTATTTAAGAAGTTTGAGCCCACAATGAGCTTAAACCCGTCGGTCCCTTTTTAACCCAAAATTAGGATTTTGCACAACTTCACAAAACTTCAATCAACATTCAATTTAACAGTTAAGATAGTAAAAGATGAAACTTTGGCTTAGTTTTAATCCATATCATAACTAAAACCTAAATCCAATTCAGACCCATCCTCACAAACGGCCAAAAGCAAGAAATCAAATGAGAGGATGGTGTACAAATTGCTTACGAAGTTCCAAGAATGAGGATAACAAGCAGCTCGCCGCCGGCCGCCGCTCATCTCGACGGAAATCGCCTCAAATGTGTAGACCAAATGAAAATCAAAAGGAAAACGGAAAGTGTGAGTGAACACACATTAAAATGAAAGTATAGCTCAAGATGTACTAGAAAAATCGAATCTTTACCTTTAATCCGCCAAAACCACCGTGAGTTCACCGGAAAACTCGCCGGATTTGCAAAAAGAACATGAAGAAACGAAGAGCAAACAGAGGAAATGAAGGAGAAGAGTTTAAAGGGGAAGGGGAGGCCACGCCGTCGCTTCACTCGTCGTCGCCGGAGGAGCCCACCCTCGCCGGATTCAGAGGGGGAGGTCGAAACGAAGGAGGAGGGGAAGAGCCGACGGATGGTTTGGGAGGGGAGGGAGGCTAGGGTTGTGGAGGAAGAAGGAGGTGGAAGAGATAGTTAGGAAGGCGCCGCCGCCGCGGTGCCGCCGCCGTTGGCCGCCAGGAAGAGGAAGAACGAAGAAGAAGAAGACGGAAAGGAGGAGGGAGGCGCGCGGTTTTTATATAAAAGGGGAGAGGCGCGTTTGGTTTGCTGAAATTAGGGGATTCTCTAATGATTTGTAGCCCAAACTCGCCATAGTGTACTCTTTTAATTCTAAAACCATTTAAACCAGCCTCCAATCTCCTTAAACTTCAAAATATTTTTAGCTTTACCACTCCCTCATATTTCAAACTCTTCATTTCTTAATTAATTATATGCATATTAATTACTCAAAATTTCCAAAATATCCCAAAAATTCCTAAAATTCTCAATTTCTCCATTTATTATTTCCCAAAACACTCATTGATCCTATATTAAATTTTCAGGATGTTACAGCAAACATGCGATTGACTAATCTTTGGTATGTAGCACCAGCGTTTTTCAACCCAAAAGGCATTACCTTGTAACAATAAGTTCCACGATCTGTGATAAACGACGTCTTCTCCTGGTCGTTTGGATGCATCAGTATCTGATTGTACCCGGAGAAGGCGTCCATAAAACTTAACAATTCATGGCCTGACGTTGCGTCTACTTGGCTGTCGATGTGTGGCAGTGGAAAAGAATCTTTCGGACAAGCTTTGTTCAAATCGGTGAAATCAATGCATAATCGGTGTTTACCATTTTTCTTTGGGACGACCACAACATTAGCAAGCCAATCTGGATACTTTACCTCTCTAATAGACCTAATTTTCAATAATTTCTGAACCTCCTCATTAACAATTCTATTCCGCTCTGGTGCAAATTTCCGTCGTTTCTGTCTGACCGGCTTAAATGTAGGGTCGACGTTCAATTGGTGTTCAATGACGTCCGGGCTTATACCTGTCATATCATCATAGGACCAAGCAAAACAATCTAAATTATTTGTTAGAAAAGAAATTAGTTCCTTTTTTACCTCAAGAACTAGGTCCATTCCTATGGACAAAAACTTTTCAGGGTTTTCAGGATCTAAAATAATTTTTTCTAAGTTATCGTCTTCCTCCTTTGTCGCCCTGTCCATAGGAATGAACGCCTGTAGTTGCTATGCCGATGGAGGAGATTGTTCCAAGTCTTTCAATGCTGCTTGGTAACATTCTCTTGCCATCCTCTGGTCGCCTTTGATCTCTCTCACACCCCAAGGTGTAGAGAACTTAATTGATTGGTGTAACGTCGAGGGGACCGCCTTCATCTGGTGAATCCAAGGACGTCCTAACAAAGCATTGTAAGTGGATGGGCAGTCCATTACCTGAAACTTGACTAAAGCATTAATTCCAGCAGCAAAAGTCATCAGAGATATTTCTCCAATCGTCCTGTCTGGCGTTCCATTTCCAAATACCAAGACGGTTGGAGCCTTAATTATTTGGGATTCTAATTGTAATTCTTTGACAGTTTGCAAGTAAATAATATTAACGGAACTACCTGCATCTACTAATATTCTTTTGGTCAAACAATTAGCTATTAGTAAAGATATTACCAGGGCGTCGTCGTGCATCTGGACGCTCTGAATATCAGCGTCATTGAAGGTTATTGGACCTTCAACCACCTGATCATTACTCACATTACCATTAACCCATTCCAATTCTTTTGGCAAAGACCTCGCATGTCGCTTTGCAGCAGGGTAAGACATCCCACTTATTGCCGACCCCCCGATGATTGTGTTAATCGTTCTGACGGCCTGCGGGGGTTGAGCTGGGGCATTCTGCCTCTGATCTCTACCTGCATTGTTAGTAGTATTGTTCTTAAGAAGATGTTGTAAGTTACCGTGCTTAAGTTGGAAGGCTACTTCTTTTCTGAACCTCCAACAATCCTCTGTTCGATGGCCGACGTCTTTGTGGTAGTCACAGTATTTTGTGGTGTCTCTCTCATTGATAGGCGTCGTCATAAGTTTAGGCCATTTCACCCTATCCATCTTTTCAAGTGCACTTACCATTTCAGCTGGTCCAATGGACATGTTGAACTCTTCATATCTAGGAGGGGGTGGATCCCTCTTCTGTTTGTCGCCCTGCTCATTATTGTTAGTATAAGGGTGAAAACGAAAATTTCTACCTCGTTGCCGTTTAGAACGGCGGTCTGTGGATCCCAAGTTATTTTGTTGTTGATTAGCTGGCTTATCCGCGTTTGTGGCAATCACTGAATTAGCGGGGAGACTGGTTGTCGCCAGTCCTTGATTCATTTTAAGGGCATGATTTCTACTGGCGTCGTCCTCTTGAAGATTAATATGGGACCACACGTATGATTGGACTTCTGGCCAAGTCGTCACCCGTTTCAAAACCAGTTCTTGATAGAGGCCGCAAGTGGGCGGCAATGCTCTCTTAAATGCCTGCACAGCGATGTTAGGATCACAATTTGGGATACTTACCATCTCTGCCGTAAACCTTTTCAGAAGATCTCTGTATGACTCGTCCGGCCTCATGACAATTCGATATAAGTCGTCTGACGTCTTAACCATGACTCTGCTGCTTGCAAATTGTTCAACAAAAATGTCAGTTAAATGACTAAATGAAGTTATTTTACCTTGAGGGAGATTGGTCCACCACATCAGGGCAGGGCCTATCAAACTTATACCGAATCCACGACACATAGCTGCATGTCGTTTGTCGGCTGGGAGGACTGCTGCTAGCATAATCTGCCTGTATTGAGCCAAGTGTTGGTCTGGATCCGACTTGCCGTCATACTTTGGCATAGTAGGAAAAGCAAATCTTTCAGGTAAATCAGCAAATGCGATGTCGTCTATGAAGGGTGATTCTGAATAACTCCCTAGACGGGCTGCATCAAGTGACTTTTGAACACCTGGAATCGAGTACATCTTTTTCTTTATCTCAGCGACCTCCTTCTCCATTCGAAGGGCAAAAGAGAGAATTTCATCTTCCCTCTTTTGTCCTCCTTGTGGATGATTGTGAGGGATCCTTGCCTGTGACTTCTGAGCGGACTGCTCTTGTAAAATCCTTCCATTTAACTCTAGTAAACTCTTTCAAAATTTTAGAAACATTTAATAACATTTGTTTTCAAAGTTAATCACAATATCTCAAGGTTCTTGATACTTTAACAAGCTAAACTTGATTTAACCAAGACCCAAAGAAATTCAAAGTTTAAGAATCATTAATCATCACCATTGAACTTCTTGTAAGAATCAAATATCTTTTAGAAACACCAAATTTAGAGAATTACGAAAAATCCTAGGATTCAACAAGCTATGTCTTCTCTAAGTTTAATAGAAATCAAAACTTAATTCAAGCCTAATACAACAATATCTTTCCAACCTTCCACTCAAAAGATAAGTTTCCAAAGTTTAATACAATCCAAAACTTAAACCAATCAATAAATCAAGGACTTAAGGTTTCATAACCTTTGACCCACCCAAATAAACTCTTCATTAATCAAGGTCATTTAGTTTCACTTCTTTACAACAACAAATAGGATTTCTCATTGTTTCTAAATCTTTGATAAGTAAAAAAAATTTAATTTAAGCATAACCCCAACTGTTTGCAAGGCCTAGAGATTTCAAAAATCATCAATAAGCTTATTTTCAATGTTAAACTATCACTTACAACAAGTATTTTTGAAATCCTTATCAAACCCTAAATTTTTTCCTAGCCTTGCAAAGATGAGATTCTTGCCCAATGTGTAAAATTTAAAGGAAAGAGAGGAAGGTATGAAATTTACTTACAAGATTTGAGCCTCAAAAGGGTCCTGAATCTCCTTGAAATCTAAACCCTAGGACACTTCCTCACTCTGTTTTCGGCGCCTCTGTAAGTGATTCTCATTTGAATAAATGAGGAGGATAATTCCCCATAATCCCTCACTTTGTGGGTGGCCCACGTGCCACCCACAACCTAAATGCATGTACATATATTTTTTTTTTTTAAATTTTGTTTTATTTTAAATATGTGCACACACATTCAATTCAATTTTTTTTTCCTTATATTATTTAACTCCAAAATGTAATCATCCTCCAAATAATATATTTAGCTATGTTTTGATCAATATCCAATATTTTTTTTTTATAATATCAAATTTTCTTTCATAAATTTCAAAACTGATAACCTCAACACATAGCTAAATTTTGTTTAAAATTCTCAAGAATTTTCCAAATTAACCATTAATTAATTCCAACTCCATAATTGAACTTCTAAATTATCTAAAAACCTCAAAACTGTAATTAATTAATAGTTAATTAATTGCCTAAAAATTTTGGGATGTTACAGCTCTCCTTGTTCTCGACTATCATAAGACTGTGAATCATCATATCCCTCTTCGTCGTCTCGACCTGTTTCATCATTAGGAATATCGTTATTGTCAGTATTCTTACCTTTATTACCTTTATCACCGTTCGGGTTGCGCTCGTGATCATTTGGGTTTGGCACTTGGCGAATCTCCCTTTCGGGTCCACTCTGCCTTCTTTTGTTCTTCTTGGACTCTAAGCCTGCTAGGTGCAATTTTAATTCATTGTTTTCTTCCTCCAAACGTTTCATCCTCTCAGATTGAATTCCCGCGGATTGTTCGAGACGCTTCATTTGTTCAGACTGAGAGGTCAAGGCTTCTAAGACCTTTTGGAGGTCAGCAGAAGAGCTAGTTGGCTTAGGAACAGTCTTTGGTTGCTGTTCCATCATAAAGTTTTATTCGCTCACTCAGAGAACGTGAAGCTTTTAGAAATAATGTTGCCGGAGTCCCCACGGTCGGCGCCAAAATGTTGATGCACAATATAGGGGAACTATGGAATATGAATGAATAATCGAAACTCTTTATTGATAATATGATTGAATACAATAGACGGGGTCACCGGCAACGGTGGTTACAAACTTGGGCGTAAATGCCTTGATCACAAAGACTAAACTTCGAGTACAATAATAATCAGAGAGAAGAATACAGAGAAAGAGATAGAGAGAATGATTGCAGTGAATTGCTTGTGTCTTCTGAATGAGTTCGTGGCCTTATTATAGTTGAAGCTTCGTCTTGGTGGTTGCGAAATTATAGGCGGCCGTTATGGGTAAGAGACGTTGCACGTGCTCCGAAAAAGGTGGGCGACTGCTCCGAAAAAGGTGGGCGACCAAGTCAATCCACTTTACTGCCGTTGGTGACATTGTCTTCGACGCCTATAGGGCGTCTATCCTTTATTGTTGTCGGCTTCGACGCCTTATGAGCGTCTATGTCGTTATTGGTCCTTTGTTGTCGTTGGTGATGTTGTCCTCAACGCCTTTGGGGCGTCGATCTTGTTATTGGGCCTCCGATAAGGCCCAGGCCCATTAAGGTATAACGGTGTATAACAGTTTGCTTATCTTCAATGACCATTTTGTCCTCGTAAGATGAAAGCATAGTCCCCCTGTAGGAACCAGTGAGATGAAAATCATCTTTAATGAGGGCAAAATGGTCATTGAAGTTAAGCAAACAATTGCAGGAAAGGGCCCCTGGGACTTTATAATTATTTTGGAATGTATTGGGACCTTCCAGTATTAATTTCCCTTACCAGGGACTAAACTGCAAATCCCCCATTTATTTAACTATACTGCTAATAAATACTCCCTCCCTCCCGTGGGTTCATTGGCTAAGGATTGAACAATGAGCGTCGGGTTGTCTAACTAGTCACGACTTCGATCTTGTGAAGTGGCACTTAGTTGTGTTGTGTCTCCCTCGCGGCGCTTGGGGAGACATATTCGCAGGGCAACAGTAAAAAAATATCCCAGTTCAAGCTTACAGTGCTGGGTTGGGTTGGGTTGGGTCAGACGGTCATATGTTAGTTTCCCTGCCCTTGGATTGTGGGTGAGCCCAACTCCTTTCCTACAATTTTGTTATAAAAAAATACTTCCTCCAATATAAGAGCCAAAATTTGAATGGTTTTGGTCACATTCTCTCCTCATTTAATGTGTTTTTCCTACTTTGTCTCTAACTCTCTTTCATATTTATTAATGCATGTGTTTCTCTCTCAAAAAATATCATAATAAATATGGGCAATATTGGAAAAGAATCATTAATTACAGACACTCAACTAACATTCACATGTTTTGTTAAGAAGCGTTTTTTTTACGGCTAGCTCTTATATTAGGGGCCGGAGGGAGTATATTTTTAGAGGTAGAGATATCATGTACTCAATTGCTGAAAATCTGTCTTTTTTTATTACATGTGAAAATCTGTCATCTAATATTGCAATTCGACCAAAAAAAAAAGAAGTATTTTACTGTGTTTTCCTTATTTTGATATTAAGGGTGATTTCATTTTTTGAAAAGATAAAAATATCGGGGATAGGACACAAAAACATTCTAACCGGCTCATATTATTATGATCTATTGATTGAATTATAAATTAGTGATTGCATAGAGATTAGAGACAACAATGTAAAACACTCAATAATGTTAATTCTTGACTAAACACTTGGACAGTTAAAAAAATCGCACTATAAATTCAGTTACACTTCACTGGTAAAACAAATTTCATACTTTTGTTTTTACCAACCATGCTCATAAATCGTAATTACAATTTTTGTATGGATGGTTTTTCAGGGCATTTTCAATTATTATATTAATATTGAAATATTGAATATTGATTCCTCCATCATTATATTCCTATATATAAAATCTAATTACCTAATTTAATTAGATTAAGGAAATTAATTATGTTACTTTAAATTAAAAGATATTACCAAAACACCTTAATCACTTACATTTATTCGTAACCTAAAGAAATGTTACAAGGGATAAACAAAATGTTTTATTTAGGAATAAGCTCACCTTATAAAATAAATCTTATATTTATAAACGGAGGAAATACAGTAAAACATGTTCATTTTGAAAATTTTATGAAAGACTACATAAGATTAATAGTAAAGTTAATGCATATCATAAAATTAAAGTTAAAGACCACAAGGAATTTAGAAAAGAGAAGACATAAGAAGGATTAACTAATATTACAACTAATTTGATAAAAATGGATAAAAAGACTACAATGTCCTCTAATACTATATTTTCATCATTTTGCCTCTTGCTATCTTTTTGGGCAATTTGCTTGATTGAAATCAAAATTAAAAATATGAGAATAGGGAGGATTTTACAATTCAAGAAAGAGATGGTTTTTTTTAACTGAAAGAAAGAGATGGTTGAAGATATTTGTGATTCAAGAGGAAATCCCTCCATAATTGAAAATGAAGCAAGGGATGGCCTGGGAGGCAGCGTTAAGAATGTCACAGAATAACTTGTTTATCCTTGACTCAATGAAGGACAATTATCCAACCATTGGTATCCATTACTTAAGTTAGGATGATAAAATACTATGAGAATATCATTTTTATTTTGAGAGTGGGCTAGCTCATAGGATGATAAAATACTACTCCATCCGATCCTAAATATAAGACCTAATTGATTTTTTCTGGAAAATCCTTAAAAAGCAAAATAGGTTAATTATAAATTGATTTACCTAATTTTTTTCCCTTAAACTAATTATTTTACCTATAAACTAATGGATAATCTAAAAATATATCAAATATGTCATCATTTAATAACCTATTTCGCAACCTTAATCTCTCCAAAAAAAGTCAATTAGGTCCTATATTTAGGATCAGAGGTAGTATTGGTATCTTACACAACAAATTTAGAAGGAAAGCAAGACACTATTTTTCCTCCTCCAAGTAACATTTATACTGTCATGTCAACTTTCAACTAAATAGTTTTTTTAAAATAAAAAGTAAACTTGTAAAATAAAAAAAAAAGCATAATAATGTAGTCCGAATTCCGAAAGATAAAATGAAACTATCTCTGGGGAGAATGCCTATTGTATAATTATAGTTTCACCAAAAAAGTGTGGCCTTGGGTTCAGATTCATGTCAATACAAAAAAAGGCTTCAAATTCGGCCTCTAATTAGATGTAACATTTATACAGTATAACCCAGTAATCATAAACATAATTATACCAAACCAATTTTACTCGTAACTTCAACATTCTTGCTCTTCATCACACCTTGATTTGGTATTTTTCCTTTTCTGTTTACCAAGAGATAAAATTGCTTTTGGACGTACCCCATGAACTGATGGGAAGGATCCATCTCCATTTGAAGCACACAAACTCAATTAGCATATACTCTTTCCATTCTTAAATATATGATTATTTTCCCTAATTTAATTAAATTAAAGATGTTAATTAATTTAATTATTAGCACATAATATAAACAAAACTTTTATTCCCACTCTCCCTCACTTCTTTATTCATTATTGATAAACACATTTATGTTAATTAGGGGAAAAGTTGAGAAAAAATAAAAGGTAATCTTATATTTAAAAATAAATTGAAATTTAAAAGTGATATTATATTTAGAGAACTGAGATACATGACAAATTCAAAAACAGATATCTTAACCCCTGCAATAATAAGTAAAAAAATTTCAGAAACTGAGAAATCTGATTTTAAAATAACTCTCAGACCAAATCATCATATATGTTTCGTCTCTCAAATATGTACGCGCGCACGTGCAATCTCCAAAATAAATGGTGAACAAGCATTAAATTTCCAGTATGCAGGAGAAAATGATTTTTGACGAAAACAGTAAAAACTGGCACAAAATGGCACAAAATTCCATCATGGTACAAAGCTTGCGCATTTTAAATGCATGAACAAGAATTGAGATCATCAAACTATAATACCAAATTGCCCTATATAGCTTTGCCTGCAAAAACCCTACAAAAATCTACACAATTTCTCAAGAAATGTTACAATTTTCGCAATTAGTGTCATATCAACAGGAAAAGATGGATAAGAGCCAAGATATTTACAGAAAACCAGGAGCAGCTAGGATGCCTCTAAAAGTAGACATTCTATGAAGCTCCTAACAACAAATGGGGTTGAACCGTGGTAATGTACAAATCTAGAGTGTTCTTTCCATGAAGGTCCTGTATGCCCGGATAAAAAAGGCAAGCATATAGGCCACCTTCACAAATGATAAAAAGAGGGACAAAAACTGACGGAGGCTCCATGAAAATTCAATGCTGTACAAAAGAAACAACCTATGTGAAGATATGCAGCGTCTCACCAGAATGCAATGCGTGCCTTCCAGCACCATCTGACCACAAAAAAGATGAAGCCAAATATGTCACTAACTGCAAGGTCCAATGTGAATTCCGAAAGAAATAAATATACTACCATTCTAACCCCTAATGTGAGTCCAATGATTGAGAAATTTTTTGCCTTATATGAAAGTTCGTTGTAGCAGTTATTAATGGCTATTTTCAAAATTTACCCTTGTTTAGCTCTCACTAAAAGAGAAAGAGGAACAAGATATGAAAATGAATGTAAATTTACACACACACACACACAATATTTTATGAAAGGTAACTTCGGAAATTTTAACGAATTTGAGAAATATTGACCTAACTCTCATTTCTCGATATGTGAGTTTAAGTTCAAAATGGACTTGCAATAACCATGAGTGATAGACAGATCAAACAAAAGAACCCCATCAGCCAGAACTGTGTATTGGAATGAGAGTTACCTGAGAATGCGTCAAGGTCTGGATCAGCAGCTGCATCCACAATGAAGGATCTCCAAAAATATTCCTTGACCAAGTATTTTTACTTAAATTCAACCATTCCCTCACTCAGTCCATAAGCACACTTACAGAGGTTTTCAAAATGAACACACGCCCCTCAATGATTCCACCACAGGATGAAAAGAGAAGATGGCAGCAAATCTAACATGGCTCACCAAACGTGTAATTTGACTGGACATCGATGGGCATTGAAGTCTTTGAGCAAGTAATTGTTTATTTTTCTAATTGTCAGACATTTCTCAGAACCATCCCACATAACCTTATCCCACTGGCCTGTTTTTGCAATCACAATTATACCCTTCTCCACCACTTTGAAAAACATTAATGATGTTTTTGTTTATGAAAGGAAGCTTGCAGAATTATATCTAGAACTGGGTTGACCCTTTTTTTATAGATATCTCAATCCTCCAAAAACTCAGGTCAAGCAAGGTGACAAGACAATTCCAAGGTCATTTGCCAATTGAATTATTCCACGCATTTGAAGGTACGGATTTTCCAGCAATTTTTCATTGTTGCTCTGTGCAGTACAAAAAATTGGTAAAACATGTAAGTAGCATATATATGTTTTTGTTTCAAATACAGTCCTATTTCTACTTCTGGGGTGAAAACAAAAATAAATACTTGAGGAAACTGTAAAGGCAACAAGTATCAGATATTCAAGATAAAACAAATAGTTTTTCCTAGCACATAGGGCATGAATCCATATCCTTAAGGATACCAGAAACTAATATGGTCTACTGAAGTTAACACCTTAAACTAGAACGTCAACTTTAACGTTGGTGTTCATGTTTCCTAGGTCACAACAACAACTATTAGATGGTTGCAACTAGCAGTAAATCCAGTGCTGGGATAACTTTGTCACTACAAATCAATGATTACTTAGCAGAACAAGCTTAATGAACTTGACAGGAATGGTATAACAGAAAATATTAAACACAGCATTTATGCCAACCAAACAGTTCTATGCATTTTGCTGTAAATATCTTTAACCATCAACTTCAAAAAGCCAAGATGAAAACCTGTTCATGATATGTGTGGGAAAAAAATAAGATAGAAGGGTGAATGGGAGAAAAGGAGGAGTGGAGTCAGGATAATATTGACTCAATTTTATTGCTAACAACTAGCTTATTTATAGGCTTATACAAATGATTCAAAATTAAATTATATTTAATAAATAAAAAAAATAAAAAACAACAAATAAGGAGATAAAATAGGAAGACTAACTCAAACTAATAGACCTAGTAATAAAAATATTATTTTCGTAATTTTCCATACTCCCCTGGACTGTGGATATTTACCATATCCAACTTGCTCACAAATCTTCATTCTTCAATGAGAAATTGGGAATGATCATCCCATCGTTACATCTTTATACATGGGTAATGATCATTCCATCATAAAAATTTTTTTATATATAAGGAATGATCATCTCACTAAAAAATACTTATGCGTGGATAATAACCATCCCATCACAATACACATACACATGTGTTAAATGATGTACAATTATAGTAGTTTCTAGACTATACTATTATGTTCAAGAGATATTCTAGAGTGTTAGAGTATGAATGTTCTAGAGTGTTTGAAAATTATTCATAGTATAAATAGCCCCTCACACTTGAGAATAAACCATCAGCACCTTTTTCTCCTAATACTTTTGTCAACATGTACGTGGGGAATGACCATCCCATCGTACTATACTTTCCAACACTACCAATCATCTTCACCAATGAAAGGTTCTTTTTGAACAAATGAGGCAGAGGCCTTTTTCCAGCAATTGAAAAGCAAGGAAACCATCTTCAAATTTCAAAGATTACTGCCTTTTTCCAGCAGTAAAAGCAAGGGAACCATCAACAATTCTTTTACCTTCAAATTTCAAAGATTACTATCTTTTTCTAGCAATAGAAGCAAGAAAACCATCAGCAAATCTGTTAACACCTCCCCAAAGGATACCACCCTCGTTATTTTCTCTCATCACAACAAACTCAATAGGATCTTTCAATCCCTGAATTTAGAGCCTAATGCTCTGATACCATGTGGGAAAAGTAGGATAGAAGGACAGATAGGAGAAAAGGAGGAGGAAAGCCAGGATAATACTGACTCAATTTTATTGATAATGATGCTGATTAGTTTTCTCACCTTTTTTTCTTTTTATTCTTTTTTCTTATGCTTTTTTTCCATTTTTTTACTCTCTTTTTTTTCAAATGGAAAACCCTAAAAACAGAAAACAAAGACTCAAACAGCACAACAAAACAGATCTGGAGAATGCAACGCAACAAAAAGCCCGCAAAGCAGAACAAGCAATTGGACTAGAAAACTTGACTGAGAAGGATTAGACTGGGGACTCAAACCTCGATCTGAACAGGGTAACTCGGCTGAAGATTTTGATCTGAATCAGACTTGGGGTTAATCTGGGATTTAAATTTCAAATCAGATCTGGGAGGTGTACGACTAGGGTTGATTTTAATTTGGTATTCAGATCAGAGGAGAGATAGAGGGGAGAGATAGACTGAGAGCAGGACGTTTTGGATGTTTGATTTTCAGGGTTTATGACGAATAGAGACGAGAGAACCTTTTTTCGTGATTTCTGACATACAAAGGCAACTAAATGAGGTGCCTAGGGATCGGACATTTAATCTAACTCCGATGTCATGTGGAAACAAAGAAGACCGAATAGTCTAATGAATATTTCATTGATATGATATCATATATATAATACAAAAGCTTTATAAAACATAATAAATTTCTCCTACAAGTTTACCTAATATTATTCCTAATAATAACATAATATTCTTCAACTCTAAATATTTCCTAATACTATAATTCATAATTATGACTAAGATATACAAATATTCTACTGATACAAAATAGAAAATATTAACATTATTTTCATAATTTCCCACAAAAATAAACTTTCAAATCAAACTTGTCAATATAAGTTAATTTTATCAGTAGAGCTACAAGCAAATTACTGAAGATGGAGCTACCTGCTGTGCTCGGACTACAAGATTCTTAAGCATGCGTTGATATATATCTGGTTTCTCCGTCATCATCCGCTGTACAAATAAAAAATTTTACGGAAGTTAACAATTTTGTCTTAATACAAAGTTTGATATTTGATTATGTGAACTTTTATGCATTGCATAATGAATCAACATCAAATAATCAAATCAAATTCCTACCTTCAGAAGAAAAGCAGAAGAGATATATGCTACCCTAGAATCTGTATCATCCAAGAGTTCCCTACAAGAAAGAATTCATAGCTTGAAATGTCATAGTAAGTGGGCCAATTCAACCAAGACGATCATAAGAAGCTTAGCATACCTAAAAAATTGTTCTAGACCAACTTCCCGGAAAGCAGCAGGATCTGCAGTGCATTTACCAATAAGAAGTAGGAGAAATGTTGCTCGAATATCTGAGGTTGCACCAGGCAGGTTTCCTCTTCCTTTACTTCCAACAGCAACACCCATTGCAATACTGTCAGTTGCTTCTCCAGCCAGTTGGATTAATGGCCAGTATAGCAAGGCAGCAGGAACACGTGCAATCAATTGCATTGAAACAATGGCTCGCCCTTGTAAAAGAAGTGCTGCCATTGATGCAGTTTCATGATCCGGATAGAGGCCATTAGAGTAGCTCGATCTTCTATCAATTTCTTCCTTGTTAAATTCATCCCATTGATTACCATCCAACTTCTTATTTTGACTCGGGCATCTTAAACTTCGGTCAATTTGCATATCATCTCCAAAGGACAGTGCTGTTGTAGGCGGAACTCTTAGGCACAGTTGTGAGAATAGTATATGGCTCATCTGTTAAGAAACATGAAATTGAGATAAATAAGAATATTATATCATGGAACACTACGGAATAGACACTTGAACAGAAATTTTCATATGTTGCTCTACAAATAAACACAGAAATTTTACAAGTCAAATTTCTTATTCAGGAAACTTTGTCATCTAACCTCATAGTTTACTTTCCTTCAGCTGCTTGTGCTAATTTCAGATTGCATGGACACTAGTCTAGTTTTAATATAACAGAATTGTTGAACATAATCAATTCTAGGCATATGGAATCTATTATATAAGACCTATCTCTATCAGAATTTACCAATAATTAATACTATTATTCTTTCTTAAAAAACCTTTTCCGCGAACCATTACCAAAAAAAGTTTCTGAACTAGAGCAATCCAACATATCACAGCATTAATTCTTCTATCACTTGATAAACAACATGCATTTACTTCCAATAGATTTTCCGTATTTAATGTGGTTCACCAAGCCTTTCAATGCATTAATAAGGCATAAATAGGTACTTCAAACAAGTCATTTCGAGCTCAGAAGATGTTACTTTAAGAATATTGATACGGTCAGTCTCATTAATCTGATACACCAGCACCAAAGCCTTGCTCATTATATCTATCACTGCACTGGCTTTCTCTAGATGCCAATCTTTCCGCTCAGGCTCGTCAGTGCTGCTGACATGTTGCATTTCATGCTCATCTAACAAAATTTTGCATCTCATAAGAAGCCTTTCAAGAACAAACAGGAACCCCCGTCTAATAAAGTTGTGTTTTGACTTTAAAAGCCCACACATAAGCGATACATGCAAAGGAACATCTGATGCATCTGAAGAATCCTGAATTCCAGCATCAGCAATTTTCTGCTGAAGGTGCTTCATATTTGACAATATGCTTTCACCGCCTCCCCCACTAATTTCAGCAATAAGCAGATCACCTAACCAGATATACCCGTTTTGACGGCAGGCTATTCTTTCAGAGTGAAGAAGGGAATGTAAAGTTGTCCATGAGAGCTTTGCCTTCAAACCAACACCATTTCTTAGAGCCACACCTTCAATATGTTCCAGAAATTTGTGTTTATTTGTCATTTGAATCATGTAAGAGAACTCTGGGTCCAAATGACTAAATGAACCTATTGTTGCATCAAATTTCTCTGCTACAATATCTAAGAGCTGCAAACAACCAAGAGAAACAAGCACAATACAGTTTAAATATCTTTGTCAAAAACTATTATACGAAGAAAACAAAAAAGAAAACACAAAGTCAGGTAACATAATAGCAAAATAGATGGGACAACAGCTAGTGAACAATATAAACTAAGCCTGGTAAAGTTACCCAAACTATTGATATCATCTGAAGTACCTGTTGCTGTAACAACTCATACAAGGCTGCAAAATACGATAATAACATTTCTTGTATACTCACCTTTCACTCAAAATGAGTGCATAATCTTGTTTTTTCATTGGAGAATAATCTTCCTATTTGCAATAGGTACCACAACAAACCAAGAGTGAGGAGGGAAGGGTTCTCATTATGCATGTATGGTCCAAAACGCAACATTTTACTTCAACAAGCACAAAACAGCGAAAACAGGAACCAGATGTTATGTGCAGTTTGAAGGATTTTGAGGTCAAACCATCTATAGATGTCCATCCATTCAGCATAACAAGCACTAACCAAGAGAGAGGAAGGAGGGAGAGAGGCTCATTTAAATAAAAAATCCATAGAGAAATATTGTTCGTCTAAAACTAAAGTGCCAACTAAAAAAGGAAAATAACAACAATGTACCGTGTTTAATCGTTCACTGTTGGGATATCTGGACAGTGCAGATGCTATTGATCTTCTCAGAATTTCACCAATGCCTTCTACCCCTAATTTAACAGATATATAGAACGCCTCAGGTGCATTGGTTTGAGCAAGCAATGCTGCAAGAGGTTGAATCTCAGCATCACTATATTCATTGACTCCTGTAGCTATACAAGTTTCATTTATTTGATGTAGAACATAGTCAAAAAGCACTGAATACAAATTTCTCCTCTCTTCACTTGAATTTGCTTGAGAATACTGCATTCAACAAAGAAAAGGTTAATACACAATGGCAACAGACTGGAACAGTATACATTCCCAACTTAACATTTAAAAAAAGGTAGCACTCTCCCACACTCGAACTGGAGTCGTATCAGGATTGTGTAAGAAGATAATCATACCCCCATCAAAATAAATTGAATTCCTCCAATCAGATCAAGCTGATCCACAAGAAACTTAGGTGTGCTATGTACAACATCAGAAGCTTCATCAGGAACTTGATAAAACATGTTGGTTAACAAAGAAATAAGCTTGGTGTGAACTAACTCTGCCCAAGAATTCCTGAAGCTGATTTCTACAAGTTCCTTGATAACCTAAAAGGTGTAATATAACCAAATCAAAAAGAGATATCACAAGTTATACTGACATCAAGCACACAACAGTTTAAAATATAAAACATAAAGAAAGGATGGCCACAAAATGACAGAAGACAGAAACAGGCAAAATTTAATAAAATCTAGTTATTAGATCTGCTTCATGTTTTAAAATATATTTTAACACCCCCCAACCTATACTAGTCCTAGAAAGTGAGACAGACTGCGGGTATGAACACAAAAAAATATTGGAAGCCTGACAGAATCTAGTTACTGGAAATATTCTCTTCCTTCCCTCCTGGAATTCCATTAAATACTCATAGGTGTTGTTTCAGCAACAATTTTTTACTTTCCCCAAAAACTCTGCTCAGGAAATTTGATTTGATGTGTTTAATCTAAGTTTCATATCAAAGTTATCAAGAAATCCCAATTTCCCATGGTGTACAGAGAATATCATGTTCACTCCACTTAATTGAAGGCAAGATTTGAGACCCTGTGCAGCAAATAATGCAACAGAATAGGAGAGAGCAATCATCTGGCCCGTCAAAAGAAAGGAACAAAGCATATTTTCATTTCAAGTAAACAACTGCACACTCCAATATCAATAAATCTAACATCAAAAGCACCATTAAGAATAGAAAGAGATGGATGCAAATAGAAAGCCAATTAAACAATCAAACACTCAATAAGCATGTTTCCTGGGTCCAGAATGCCTGGGTGATTAACTCTTTAATTTCTGCTGCCAAAAGATTCTGTAGGGTAAAAGATGAAGGAAAATCAGTCCTCACCCTTATATCAAGGCCTTGCAATCGGTTTCTCCATATCCTTCCTCTATCACATACAAAATATAGCAAACAGCTAAGTGCAGATGCCCAAACAGATTCCTCTTCCTCCTCATTCTGTAAGAAAGTAAAAGGTAATGAGAGTAGCTAAAAATCTTCAAATGTAAAGCCATTAGAAGAATAACATCATGTTCATCCAGAAAAGTTACTGCAAATGGTAAAAGTTCCAAAATATCAATCAATTGAACTGATGGAATTCATTAGACTATATATAAGTCTCTATCTTCAATAATTACCAGGATTTCTCGCTTGATTCTCTCATTCAAAACCGTGAATGAGACTTTTATCTCACACGGCTCCTAACTCCTAAGTGATGAAAGAAATATGGGTTCTTCTTTCCTTTTTTGATTACCTTCCTCGCGTGTGTATAAGACCAAATCCATTCAATTTTTCATAACTTTTCGAGGAAGGTTATGAGATCAAGCCCCAAAGTATAATTAGGGGAGTGGGTGCAAGTGTGGCTATCCTTCCCTATCGGGAAGGTTAGATGGGTTAGTAAAATCAAAGAGGTAGATCAGAGAAATATAAGCTTGAATGGCATTCAAGTGGCTTAGCAATTTTGGTATAATGAAAAAACCAGATGCATATTTAATACATAAAATTCCACATGGTATTAGAACCACAAGATTAGGGGCTTTAAAAAAACAAAGAAAGAAATCAAAACTAAAACATGGGAGAAATGAAAGGGAGGAAAAAGTCTAAGACTCAGGAACTCAAAGACTCAAGATTGACAGGCCCAGGCAAGAGAGACAGAAACAAACTCCAAAGACAAATCACATCATAATCGCTGACCCAAGCAAGAGAGAGAAAACAAACTCCAAATAACCAATCACATCAAAGTCTTACTTAAAACCAAACATAAAGCCAGAAATTCCATAAAAGCTGCTATCATGAAAATCAGTTATATTGCACCTATACTTGCAATATACATACTCCTTTTGAGGGGGAAAATTTCTCAAATATAATTTTCTGAAGGAAAATTTCAAAAGATGGAGAAAATATTAATAATACCTGGACAAGAAGAAGTAGTATCTCATACAAAATATTTAAAATCCAACTCTCAAAATTCCCAATTGCAGAGGAAATGTTAATATTGCAAGAATTTCCTTTCCTGCTTCCTTGGGACATAAATTGAGGATCATCAAAATAGGGCTCTTGAGAATAATCTTCTTCAATTGCAGAAGCATCATCAGCCATCATAGGTTCTAACAGATTAGCATGAACCCCAAGGTTTAAAATTAAATCAAAAGCGCGAATCCTACTATCTCTTTTAGGAGAACTGACCATCTCCTGAAATTATCAGTTCAAAACCAAATTTAGTAAGAGAACAATAATATTGTCAAGACAAAAATAGAACTTTACAAGCCCATTACCTCAAGCATAGAGAGAGTGAGAGGAGCAGCTGTTCGAGAGTCCAGAACATACCTACAAAATATTTTTAGTCACCACCCATCCATTCTGAATTCAACGAAATAGCACAACAAATACTAAGAAACATTAAATGATAGCCCAAAATTAATCTGTATTCTAGCACTCCGCATGACATGCTTACCTAACAAAGAAAACATCACTCAATCTTCTAAGTTCCAAATAAATGTCCACCCATAAAGATACACCACTGAATCTCCAAAACTAGGAAATATCAAAATAACTATATCTGAGCTGCGATATTATATGAAAGAGATTATTACACCCACACATACACATTTGCATCTTTCACTTGATAGCTTGAGATTCTAACTTTAAGTCTATCTACTATGATTTCATAGTCTCAATCAAAAAGTGATCAAAAGTAAATGTATTCAAATTTGGTCCCAAATATTATAACTTAAACATTTTCACAATCTAAGCAGTGATTATCTGAGTTTCCACTTCGATTTCATCTTGTCATACTTTCCCAATTTGTTGATATGGAAAATAGGAATTGTCCAGCCAAGTTTCAGCATGTGGAAGCGCAATTGTGAAGAAACATAGACAAGGTATGTCAAGCACAATCAAGAAAGCAATAAAATATAATCGATAAGTGCATTAGAACATACATGTCAATAACAAGTTTAATGAGGACGCTCACAGCCACATCCATTGACGGATTTTCACTGGTGTTGCTTAGTCTTCTTGTCAATCTCAGTACATTCGGATTTGGTAAGCAAGACTCTGAGCAAACTGCAGCAATAACGTCTTGTACCTCAGCAGGATTCAGCCGCAAAGGTTGTTGCTCACTGTTCAGCAAAAAAATTAAAATTTTGCACATAGGAAAAATAAACACATTAAACAGGATAACATATGTTGATAATCTCTTCAGCGAAAACATAGGCAGTGGAAAACTTTCTTCATGCTATTTAGATTAATATGCTTCAACTAACAGAAAGTAAACCAATCATACTGCAATGCAAAGTAAAATGACATCCACCAAAAGTTCAAAACATATAGACAGAATTATGACAATATAGCAAATGGTTTCTAAGTTAAACATGAACATGCATGCTATAATCATCAGGCCCAGAAAGCAAAAAGTTCTTTTCCACTCCCAATGTCCATATAACAACATATTGTATACTAAAACACCTGCTCTTTCCCTCTCATTCTCTTTGTAGCTATGTTCCTGAGATCCTAACATATCTTCTCTCTTCTTTTTTAAGCAAGAAGGTAAGTCAAAGGGACTTATGAGAACCATGCATTCAAAAGACTCTCTCCCATCATCAACCCACCTTAAAAGCCATTTTAAAAAATTTACAAAGCTCTATGATATATGCAAAACCTAGTTCTTAAAAGCCATTTTAAAAAATTTACAAAGCTCTATGATATATGCAAAACCTAGTTCTTTCAAAACCACGACCACCATCAATATCACATGTTTCTTATAGAAACTTGGATTACTGAGTGATAATGAAAATTCTGAATCTGAATTGAAAAGCAAAATTCAGATTATGCTTTTTTATTACCATTCTCACGTCAACACTAGGGGTAATGAGTATAGATATGATAACACTTAGCTCATATTCTAATTTTTCTGTATCAATACCTATAATAACGATACTGGAAGAGTGGTCGAGCCCGGGGATGGAATGTACTCATAGGAGGATTCTCCCTGCAGAAAAAGGTACATTTAGAATGGAATCATGAAACGCCTTTAGCACATTAAAAGTAGCGAATATGAACTTCAGACTCTACAGATGAACTCACAGGCAAAAAGATTTATCTAACAAAAGCTAACCAGTTCAGTCACTTAACATCTAATGTCAGGCTAAAAAAAGGAGAAACATAATATTATATTCATTAAAACACAGCAGTGAAATGAGAACTTATCCAATAGGAATATTATCCCAATCACTCAGAAAACTAATCAGCAATACATCAATAAAGGATATATGATAAATAAAGGCATCTTAATTCAAAAGATGTAATTTCTCAACCCCGCCCCCCTTTTTCAAGCAGGATATTCCTAATTTGGAGTTATTCCAGCATTGCCAATTGTCTTTTCCAAGACCATTTCCCTCTCATGCTGAAGTGCTAAAACACAACTTTTACAGCATTCAGTTCTTCTATCAAATAAGATTTTTAATAACTCCAATTGTTCTTTGGAAAAAAGATTGGTAGATGTCTGCATTGTTTTGAGTTGTTCACCTCTAATTCATGGTTATCAAGTCTTACTTTTGCATTCCATTTTGAACAATCGTAGTATTTCAAAATGTTTGTAAGAGTTAATTAGGACTATTTACTGAGCCAATTATTGTATTTTAAATAATGTTTCTTTAAATATTGAGGTCTGTTAATTTTCTAAGTCATTTATGGGCCTAACTTTAGGGAGTCCCTATTATGTTGCTGTCTATAAATACTGAGGCTCAGTACATGTAGGAATCATCAGTAATATGTAAAATTTGAGAGAGAAATATTTCTCTTTGTAGAATGTCCATTGGTTCCAGAGTTTACTTAGAAGATTCTTGCTTAAGTGATTCTTATCAGATTTCTCCTTAGGTAGTAGTGAGATCAAGGGAAAAACTTCCTCTTACCCTGCTATTAAATACATCTTTCAGTTTATACTTTTATCTTCCCTATAAATCGATTCCTATCAACCCAAAATGAGATATTATGGAGACGCAACTTCATACACTATTGATATTTTAAACTGAATATTGTTTAAACAAATCAAATAACTCTAATATTCTAAGGGAGATAATCATAATTCCAATACTTTTCATAGAAACCCCGTTCTTAAACAGCGTAATAGATTATTTTTAGCAGGATATGCCAAAATCCTCAGAAACTTCTGATGAAGGCTTCTCAAAAGTTTGTGTATGAGAAACAAATCTTTCAACATTAACTATGCTTAGCCAGAACATTACTCATTATTAGGTAAAAGGCTTGAATATTGATAATTTCAAAATTTTTACATTTCATTGGGTTCTATCTTTATCTTTTATGCTAAGACTACACCTGCAATTTTTTAAAAAAAATCATCTACACATGTGCATATACAAGGCTACATTTCTGTTGTTACAACTTTATTTCAGCCATGCCTATCATATAGACAGTTGTCACATTTTCTCTGATAAAGTAACACTTAATTATCGACTTTAAAAATGGAACAGAGCAGCATGGTTCCAAAGTCTACCACCCTACCAGGCCACTGAAGTATAAAAACGAAAACATGATGTGTGTGTGTAAGATGTACTCCAACACAGGATTGCTTTATCAGGCACTCATTGGAAAAATAAAATGCAGCCTTTAATATCCCATTTAGCTAAAAATGAGTATTAAGAGTTTTCATGGCATTGCCTCATTTAAAAAGGATGCACAAGAACAATAAATGATAAGAAACAGATCAAAAGATGAGATTGTATGTGTGGAAGAGGGAGATCATACCAAATTTGACGAGGGCCCTGTTTACTGCGTTTAGATGATGTTATTGCTCTCAGGTGAGGGCGAGAAGATGCAGAATCAGTAATCGGTGTTACTGGGGAAGACTGCAAAAGTTGATCCAAGTAAGGCATATCGTCAGTTCCGAAAAATTTCCACGGTTGCCCTTTCGCCTTAGATTCAATATTTCCCACAAGTAATGCTGCTGCGCCTACATCTAAGAAACTATATGTCCCCACGTCTTGAGAACTCACAGCATGGTCACTACAGAAAAGCATGCAAAAAAAAATCAATTCAATTCTCAAGAAACATGAGGAGGAAAAGCTATCACCAATAAGGAAGCAGGCGAGACCAACTTTTTTAAAAGTAAGAAACGAATTATTTACTTTTTTGATGATAACGATGACGAATGTTGTTCCTCAAGCCAGCGCCATTTTAAAACATCATTGGCAATGAATTCAAGTTCATCCGTTTCATCAATTGATTCAATCTTTGATAACTTTGAAACAGATGAAGCAATTGAATCCTTCTCTAATGATTCTGGAACAGACACTGGAGATAAATGGGTTTTGAAGGATTTACTTAACAAAGACGACAACGATGGGAGAGATTGTCCAGATGAAGAAGGTGCTCCAGCAAATGAAGCTTGTTGAGAGTACCGTTTTGGGATGCGTAGAGCCACAACGGAACGAATATAAAACAGTGACTTCATTAGTGCCTCAGAAGCAAAGCTAGATACTGGCGAAGGAGTTGTATTTGTAGTTGTTGGTGAGCCAGATTGTGGATTCAAAGACCGCGGCCATGGTCGATTCAAGTAGAGATCACATTCAGCTATTATGTTTGCACAGAATCGATCTATCTGAACCAATGTCTCCTCATTTGGTCTGTATCTGAATGAATTGAAATGAGATGTGAATTTCTGATGCCATATGACACAATCAGGGCTCATTCCTTAGCAGGAGGATAAGATTATTTATTAAAAACACACTCACTAAGCCTCACCAATCAAACATGGAAAAAATAAATGATTTGGTCAGTCAAAGTAACCTATTTTGATATAGAATTATTTTTTTTTTATTTTGATAAAAATATAGAAATAATTTCTGAGAAGAGAAAAAAATACAAAAAAGGACAAACTAAATTCACAAAACAAATAAAACTAGTAGGGACACATTAGCTCAATAGAGCTTTGTCATCGCTTAGTGATTCTGCAAGGGACACCCCTCTAACAAAACCTTAGCAAAAATAGAAAATAAGCACCAAGAATAAGTCCTCCTAAGATGGTATAAAAAAAACTTCTAATTTAAAACTGTAACACTCTACATACAATGTTGAATACTACTTAAGATTCATTCATTCAGGGAACATACCTTAGAATATACCGTTTGAGAAGTACCACACACCTTGTGACTACTGCAGGACTGGATAAACAGAAAAGATATTAGAAGTACAGCTCGAGATGCTTCAAATAATGTTAGTGCTTAAGAAAAACGTATAAGAATTTATCCAGACTACAGACTGAACAAGAACTTTCTCATATGCCACTTTGGAGGCTTCAAAAAGCGAACAGATAACACTTTGACAATGTGCAGCATACAGTGATATTCATTATTTTGCTAGTTTCAGACAGAGAGAAAACCAGAATTTCAAAATGTTCTGGTAGATGCCTCTTTAAAGGATAAAATTTTGTCTTAGCCTACCAATGAAGCATGGCTACATAGCACTTTAGAGAAGTTTCCTTGGACCACAAGACGATTGCAGATCCTGGCTCACCATCCTCAGTAGAAGTCCTTTCTTAATTTTATTCTGGTAGAGCCATCTTTTGGATTCTCCTAGGAGGATATGTTGTTATGTGCTCTTATATTTCTTTCATTCTCTTCTCTAATGATATACAATATTTATAGTAAGTTTCCTTGGGCCACAAGACGATTGCAGATCCTGGATCACCATCCTCAGTAGAAGTCCTTTCTTAATTTAACCCGGTAGAGCCATCTTTTGGATTCGCCTAGGAGGATATGTTATTATGTGCTCTTATATTTCTTTCATTCTCTTCTCTAACGATATACAATATCTATAATACATTAAAAGAAAATAAAATAAGGGAAAAGTATACTAATAACCCCAGGTACTTTTACCAATTTCCAAATAGCCGCCATTTACATTTAAAAACAGATAACAAACCCTTACGATATGACAATAAACATTACCCTTCATATTGTATGCAAATAGAAAATAGGAGGGGGAAAATCATGTAATATAACATCTGGGGGTTTCTTGGGTCCTTTCTTTTTTAATTTTCATATTGTTTTATTATGGATTTAAAAATTATAAATGTAGATGGTATGATGGGGAAAAAGGGATAGCCCAATGCACAAGGATTCCACCAATTGAAGTATGGATAGGTGTGTGCAGCCTTACCCCACAAGCAAAGAGGCTATTTCCAAGCGTAAGAAATTTTAAATCACGGAAGGTGCCTTACTGGAGAAAGAAATTAGAAGCATGACGTAATACACAAGTGCATTCTCCATCAAATATTTTGAAAGGGGTGAATGAAGAGTCCAATATTTAGGTTTGGGATTTGTGATAACTAAGCAAACATCATACTCCTAGTAAGTTTAGAAGGAGTAGGACCTCTTAATTTCCATACAAGATAGGTCAAAAGAAGACTACTTAAACCCAACTGATGTTTTCATTCAGTCAAACAGTGAATAATGATTTTTACAGTAGATAGCTTTGATGCCATCATGCTTTAAAATCAAAGCCTAGGTCACTATAGGTTTACTGATCCTAGGATAATTATTCTATCTAACCTACATTCATCGAAAACAGCAACAAAACACCTAGCAGGTGATTTGCTTAAATGTACCATGTAACACATAAAGTCAAACGGCCATATATTCATTCAGTAAACATGTATATTTCAACCACAAATTGCATAAGAAGCCTCCTGAACACAGTACACCATTAGTTTATGACACAAAATGTAAAACCTGCGCTTAAGCACTATTTCAATGCGCTCTGAAAGCATTACAGTTAATTCATCTCTCTCATCCAACAAAATAGTTAATTCACTGCATTCCATAACCAAAATATGCTGCAGAATAATATAGTATCAGTGGGCCTAAGCAACATGAATAGCACCATCTAGCCATAGCACAATGTAGACAAACAAATGTGACAAATATATACCTGCGCTCCCTCTCTGCAATAGTATGTTCAAGAATCACATTATAAGCCAAGTCCGTGGTTGCAGGGGCTGCAAGATAGTCCTGCCATTTATGTGTTTAAATCATAAAATGGATAAAGTCAAACTTTGGGCATAAAGTATCACACAATATGACATTATAAATTGAATATAAATGGTTCTACAATATTAGCATACCCACCATTGCATGATAACATGGCATTACAGTCTGTTCAAAGTGCAAATCTATGTTGCAAACACCAAAGTCCATACAGTTGAAGAGAGTACAATAAAATGAGTTTATGCCTCCTAACTACATGAGCAATCCAGCATTCTAAGAAAAAGTACAAATACTGAAAGAAGGCACCATACTCACATAATTATGCATTGAATATGAAATATGTTAGCATTTTTAGTATGGTTCGTAAATAACTTATATTTTTACAAATGACACAGCAATGAGGAATTCAAAATTTGCATTTGAAGTTTAAAGGCCTTTCCCCCCTATGTTATGTAGTTTAAGCCATGTCACTCTGCACTTATTTCAATAAACTGAATGCGCTATACGCACAAATTGTAACAGCACCACCATTAATTTACAGAATACTTCCAAGAATATATGTCAAGATAACATCACCTTCATGTAGGGTGGTCAACAAATTTAACCGAAAAAGAACCTCATGACAAATAATAATTAATATGCGCACATGCAATTACAACTTCAATCAGAAAGCCATTTTAACAATACATCAGGTTTAAAAAAAACATCAGAAAGAAAAAAAAAAGAACCAATAAAAACAGCTGTTGAGTGAATTCTAATCAGCAACAACTCCAACAAAAATGTACTTCTCCGTTTCTGCACTGAACAATCTTACGTTGATTATAGCATACATCAGAAGCCACGTTTAGCTCCAAATCATTGCTCACTATATAAATTCAGAACAACAATTTTCCAATGCTACAAATATCAATTACAGCAGCTAGGCAAGGTCAATTTCAGTCAAATTACTCGCACATTACGCGAAGAATGTAATAGAAACAGAAACAACTAAAGTCACTACAAGATTTCCAAATTCCATATATCAGAAGCCACGTTTGGCTCCAAATCATTGCTCACTATAGAAATTCAGAACAACGATTTTCCAATGCTACGAATATCAATTACAGCGGCTAGACAAGGTCAATTTCAGTCAAATCGCTCGCACATTACGCGAAGAATGTAATAGAAACAAAAACAACTAAAGTCTCTACAAGATTTCCAAATTCCATATATCAGAAGCCACGTTTGGCTCCGAATCATTGCTCACTATAGAAATTCAAAACAACAATTTTCCAATGCTACAATAATCAATTACAGCAGCTAAACAAGGTCAATTTCAGTCAAATTACTCGCACATTACGCGAAGAATGTAATAGAAACAGAAACAACTTAAGTCTCTCCAAGATTTCCAAATTCCAAGCGAATTAAAAACCACAAGAACAAATCAACCTCAAGAAAACAATTCCAAGGCACAAGGCTCAACTAAAGAAAATCAAACACCGAATCTTCATCAACAAAGCGCGAAACAAGATCAAAAAACGAAAAAGAACGTAAAACGAGTGAGTCAAGCGTACGAACCCGAAGAGTCCTGGCGGTTTCATTGAGGAGATAAGTGTAGTAGGGAGTAGCATGATGCGGAATGGCTAATGCGGCGGAAGAGAGAGAGTCGGCGACGGCGCGGCGCAACGGTTCTGGAATCTTCCTGGCGGAGGAAGATCTTGACCTAGAAAAACTTGCGGTGGTGAGTAACTGTATTCTGGCGCTTGAAGGACTGCGAACGGGACTGAAAGGGGAAGAAGACATGGGGATTGAGTCAAGGAGAGTCAAGAGAGAGTGTGAGGTGAGGTGGAGGAGAGTGAAGATGTGTGAATCTTGAATTGTGTGAAGCCAGTTTGTGAGTTCTTCAGCATTTGATTGCAGAATTGAAAGAATATGTGAATGCGTTTCTCAGAGAAGGAGAGGGAGGAGAAGAAAAGGAGTGAGGAAAAGAGCAGGAGAGAGTTTGGTTGAGATTTTAGAAAATGGAAAATGGAAAATTGAAATTCTTTTTTAGAATAATTACGTTAGCTCCATAAAAGAAGATTAATTACAAAGGGAAAATTAATTTGAGGTCCCCCACAAGGGACTTAATACTAGAAAAGTCCCAAAAGCTGAAATAATTAATGTAGGGTCCCAAGGGACCTCACTTCAATATATTTGAAAATTGAAAAGACACTTTTGCCCCTGACAACTTAATGGGCAGCCGTGACAACTCGATGGGTATAACTTGACAACTGAATGGACAAATGTGACAACTTGTTGGGCATGTGCTTTAAGTTAATTGCCCAAACTTTTAAGTTAGGGAAAAACCTGACAACTTAATGGGCAGCTGTGACAACTCGATGGGCATAACTTGACAACTGAATGGGCAAATGTGACAACTTGTTGGGCAAAAGTGTCTTTTCAATTTTCAAGTATATTAAAGTGAGGTCCCTTGGGACCCTACATTAATTATTTCAACTTTTGGGACTTTTCTAGTATTAAGTCCCTTGTGGGGGACCTCAAATTAATTTTCCCTATTACAAACAATCACCTCAAAAAAATACAATTAAATTACTTCCTTATATCCTAATATAAAATTATATTGACTAATTTATTTTGAGAATCAACAACAACCACGACAAAAGTCTTATCTCAATTAATTGGGGTCGGCTACATGGATCACAAGACGTTATGTGTTTGACCAATAATCATGTTTGGAGTGCATGTGTCTATGTCATAAGATTAGAGAGAAATTGTTTTAAATTATTTATATTTATGTTCTATTCAAAATAATTTATTTTACTTAGGGACAATTGTATCTAGGTTTCAAGTAAGGGATTCAATATTAGATAGGTTCAATACAACTCATTCACATAATAAAGAAGACTATTTCATTTGTTACAAGGCATTAGTGACAAGTCCTTGTGACTTTTATTAAATTGAATTTTTTGTTTGAGACAAGTGTGCAATTTTCTGTTTTACTTGTACACTAATAAAATGTACTTTAATTATTTGTAGCATAAAGTTTTAATTTGCTTCTTTAATTTAATAAAATTCAACCTGCTTTTACAATTAGAATTGGCGGGTTATTTTCATCAAAGAAAAAAAAAAGAATTGGCGGGTTATGTTATGTGAACCTAAATTTAAATTTGATATTACTCAAAAAAAAATTTTAATTTGATATGCATGAAATGGAAATAAATTGAAAATTTCTTTTATTAAGAAAAATTAGTCATGATATGATTCCAATAATTTATTAAATCATATTGAAGTTTCTAAAGATAGAAGTGATATTAAATTAAATGTACATAGTTGTCAATAAGTTGGATTAATGTCATTGACATCTTTAAATATTTCAATGTATTTAATGAATTTTGGGTTATGGTTGTAATTAATTTTTTTATACGGACCTAGATATAAATCTCCATCCGATTTTACGAATTGTTAAATCTCGAAAGTGTGTAATGTGTATTAGCTTCCATGGCAAAAAGAAAGAAAGAAAGAAAATGTGTATTAGCTGTACATACAGGCGTAGTTGTAGTTTTGGTGAACACTATGAGCTGGCATGCGCTAAAAAAACTGTGGTCTTAGAGCAGTTATGGGATTTCACACTTCTTTCTAGGGTTTTTCCCTCTCTTCGCTGGACTTGACCCCTTAAAAGTATGAGTGGGGTGACCTCACGTTATTAGAATTCAAATTCAAATTATATTTCTGAACAACGATTTCTATTTTGTAAGCAATCACTTGTTATCATGGATGGTTAAAATAATGAAAAGTTGGTCAAGAATAAAACTTTGAATTGATTATACTAATCTGGTGGAAAACATTATGCCCCAGTGTTACGAGTGTGTTTGGTTGGGGCTTATTTTTCAAAATAAGCTGGCTTATTTTGAATAAGCCAGCTTATTTTGAGTGGGTGGCTTTTTTTCATGTTTGGTTGGGCTTATTTTTCACCCAGCTTATTTGAAATAAGCCAGCTTATTTATAAGCTACACAAGGTAGCTTATTTCTGAAAATAAGCCAGCTTATTTTTCTATATGACATAAAAATAAGCCCCTTTTAAACAAAAAGTCATCCAAACATGTTTATAAGTCAAATGGGAAAATAAGCCACTTTTTTCAAAGTTCATCCAAACATAAAAATAAGTCAACTTAGAGCTTATTTTCCAACTGACTTAAAAATAAGCCACCTTAAAAATAAGCCACTTTTCCATAAGCTGAACCAAACACACCCGTTATGTAAGTAACATTCTTTGCATAACAACGGTGCTTTATTTTTAGACAAAAAAAATATATCGTTGCTTTATTTTTAGGCAAAAAAAAATTACATTGGTGATTTATGTAAGTAACGCTTTTTATTTAACTAAAAACTCAAAGGAAAATTCCCAAAAAAAAAAACTGTTTCAATTCGTAAATTCCAAAATGGTAACACCAATTTCCAGACTAATAAACTCCTGCTCATCACCAAATTGGGATTTTAAAATGTATGGTGATTTTAAAACTTCACCACTTGCTTTTAATTTAACTTGATAGTTCACCGTCCAATTAAAGCTCAAACCTGGAGAAAGAACCAAGGTGAATATAAAAGAAATTTGTTTATAGTTAGTCAAGTACAATATGTTTTACTAGTCAATAAAAAAGTATGGTATAGAATGTTTTAAAATACAAGGACAGTATGTTTCTTTGGAGAAACATGTAAGATCCTCAAATTTCTAGCATTGATGTTATGACAAGTTATTTAGGATACTGGTAGGGAAATCTCAAATTTAAGCATAGGTGAAATATGGTGTCAATAATTAGTAAAGTGTCGTAAAATGTTCTCTTCATCATCATTTTAATTTGAACCTGTGACCATGTGAGAGTATCATTTGTCTTAACACCATCATGATACACGAATACTAAAATTTTGTGTGCCACTTTAGGGTAAAAATCCAGAAATACTTAGTGATTGTTTGGTACATGGAAATTGAAATTAATAGAGGGAAAAGGAAAAAACTCATTTCCTATTGATTGATTGACAGTTTAACTTGGCCATGGGAAATTTCTTCTTCCTTCCATAGTTGTTATTCCCATACGAAAAGGAAAACTAAGTTCTTCAAATAAGCTAGAGAAAGTAAGCAACTCTATTAGAAATTATTTTGAAAATATCAAATTACCCCAAATTCAAAATGTCACCTAAGTTTTTCTGCTAAAGCTTCTATCATGTCATTCATTGTCGACCATCGATTGTAAGTTGTAAGTGTAACCATCAAATAACTCTCACCACAACCCAAAAAAAGGAGAAAACATATCAAACAAATATTAAAGCTCTTTATTCTCGTTTATTTTCCATCACGGTCGATATCATTATCGTGGTCTTCTCACCAAGCAATGTCTTGGGTAAAAACATATAGCAAGGGGTAGAAAGGTAAATGGGTGGTTGACGTTGTCTTGAAGAAGGAATATAAGATGGTTATTATGAGAGGGAGGGGTGAGAGGAGGCGCCATGGCAATTTGGATTTTGAAAACAGAAGAAGTTAATACTTGTTGAAAATTTATGTTGTCTAATTATTTATCCTTATATTACAAATATTACCGACATGTTTGGATAATTATTATTTTATTTCATGATAAGGTTAAATATCTTTTGACTAATGAATTATTACATAAAACCATATGGCACAACTATGAATAAATAATATTGTTTTGACCAATTGGGTTTCAAAATTTGAGTAAAATGGTCAACATTATCAAAACTGTTGTTATATCCCCGCCATGCATCGACACATTAATAGTCAAAGTCAATATTTTGATATGCTAACTTTTTGTCAGAAAATATTTTGATATGCTAACAATCCAATTGGACAAGTGATGTGTCGACATGTGACACAAATATAATATCGATTTGTTACATCTAAAGATGTTTCACTTTTATTCAATTTTAAAATCTAGTTTCCAAAAATGATGACTATTTTTCAATACTTATTGAGATGATAATTATGTAGTAATTTATTAGCTAAAATAATATTTGTCTCTTCATTATATGATATTGATTGTTCGGTTTTGATGGCACTCTTATTTGTTTCACCGTATTGAAGTTATTCTCCTTGAATTTCTCCACAATTTCTTATGCAAATAAATTCGTATTTGGATATATGCCCATTTAGTGTGAAAATAAGGGCCAAAATCTTTTGGCTCAAAAATAGAATTAGAAACAAAAGCTATGGATGTGAAATTTAACTACAAAATTTATAGAGCATATAGATATTGTGTGAAATTTAATGTGTTCAGATTGAAACGCGTGGTCATGCTTCATGTGTTAAGTCTAGTATAGTTTCATATAAAACAATTTTCATATCAAAAGAATTCGTAGTTTGATGTATTGCAAAAACAGTGAGTATAGGGCCATGTTATGTATAGGGCCATGTTATAAATTATAACAAAAAAGACATTTCATAATAAAAAAACAGTGAGTACAGGCCCAGCCATTTGAAAAAACAAAACGCATCTTGATTTTGGTCTGACTTAATGGTTAAATTAAATTGTTGGATCACAATTGATTATCAATCATATTAAGCCCAACTCATGAATACTTGCACCCCAAATTATCATCTCCAATATCCTCAATTTAATCTCAAAATTCACATTACCCTAGCCAATTCATAATCATCCCTATAATTCACCACTACTCAACTTCCAATCCAATCGTGAATAAATGTTTTGGGATGTTACTCACTAGGTGAGGCTTTCTTCCCATTATTACCTTCTTCACTCCTCTTTTTAATTTGTTTAGTATGGATTTCGTTTCTAAGTTCATTTAAATTCAAGTTGTCAGACTCAATTGATTTATGTCATTGTTGCAATATTTTTCATCCTCTAGCAAGGAATTGTTTGCTTGGTAGGGTGGGTGATTCAAGGAATTCCTTGCTTATGTTTTCAATGGCTCTGTGTAATTTATTTAGCTTTTGGTAAAACCTAGTTTACCTTTTTACCCATTTTGTACATTAAATTATACTCATTATGGCCTTAAATATATGACATTTTGATTTGTTTTTGTGTGAGTTAAGTAAGTAATATTAGACCACTAATTTTATAAACTTAACTTTTTCCAAAAAGTCAAAATTTTTTCATCCCTACTTTGAAGTAAGATAAAAATGAAACTTTAGAACCTAGACAAAATTTCGGTAAAATAAAACTCCTAGTTTGAAGTAAGAGCCATTGGATCAGGGGGACTAAATTGAAATTTGTGAAGCAAAATAGGCATCAAAATGGAAAAACAAAATAAACAGAGGGCATAACCGATATTTTCCCACCCATCTTTTATAAATATAATCCTTCTTCTCTCATTTCCTTCCTCATTTTCTTCCTCTTTCTCCCAAAAGGCCACCACCACTGCCGGCGGTAATCCACGACGGTGAAGAAGCATCCAATCTCAGGTAAAAAACCTCTCTCCATTTCCTTTACACTATCTATTCCTCACATTCCTTTTCTTCTCGACGGTGATGCGCGTTTCTCACTTATTTTCTTATTCTTCATCAATGACTTTTTTCATATTGTGTCCAAATTAAAGTTTATTAACGTTGATAATTGAGATTAGTTAGAAGTATATGGTAGTTGGCTTCTTCTTTATCTATTGACTTGGTTGTATCTTCTGACATGTGCTTCCGCAAAACCAAGTAGAGTATATACTCTTTAGAGTCCTAGGCCTTATCATAGGTACATTCAATTATTTCCACAAATACACACCTTATCCACTCTCACTGATTACTTACATCAAGAAATGCACAAAGGGTAGATTAGTAATATCATGTGTTAATAACTAACTTAAATTGCATTCTTAATCTAATCAAATTAGGATAGTGATACTCCCTCCGTTCCTAAATAAGACCACTTTCTCTAATTTGAGTAGATTAAGAAAGTTAGTTATTAGCATATGATATTACCAATTTATCCCAAATATATATTTTTATCCTCACTCTCTCTCTCTCTTACTTGTTATAATAGATAAGCATTATTAGGGTTAATTTGGTTAAAAGTTGGGAAAAGTTAGAAAGTGATCTATATTTAGGAACAGATTGAAATTCAAAAGTGATCTTATATTTAGGAACGGAGGGAGTATTATATTTATGAACGGAGGGAGTATTTGGCATACCAAGCATAATTTAGAAACCACTTGCATCAACAACTTTTCCATGATACCAAATAGGGGCATTATTAGCTTTGGCCTGTTCAGGATTCTGCGCCTTTTACCACTTTTCAACTCTCACATCTTGTCATTATGTGCTTCTAAAACTAAATAAACCAAGCTACTCATCCTCCCTTTAATTAGAAAGAGAAAATTGTATTTATTCAAACTGAGCTCCTGGAGAAGGGACGGTGGAAAAATTGATGTAGAGCCAAGTTATTGCATTTGTGATATTGCTTTGATAGTTTGCAGAGAATATGATTGACAATAGATATGGATTTATATTTTATAGCACTAACCATAGGCTTGCTTTATCAAGTTCATAGTTTCATGACCCTTACATTGTTTTGATTCTTTCTCAGTTTTTGTAATGCTCGTTTAGGTTGGAGACAAGTGGTATGGTTCATGATAGGGTCTTGCCTTGCAAAGTTCTAGCCCCTTTGAAAAGTTAAAGTGATGTATTAAACATTCTTAGTTTTTGTTTGCTTGTAGGTTCTAATTAGTTGGAGGTCACCTTCATTACCAATGCATCCAATTTATATGCGCATGCGCTGTTGGGTTATTTTGTTTTACATTCTCCACATGCTGATCAAGGTTCCAACCCTCTGCTATGGGGAAGTGTCAGTATCCAAAAAGTATCCTCAGCTATGTTTATTTGTTTGGACTCTCCCCTGCAAACTAGTAGTATTTCCTTTTTAAATTGCCATTCAAATGTAAAGCTCAACTGCTCGATGTCATAGGGATGAGATCAAAATTTTGAGAGTTGGGGAAGAGCTTTGGAGAGAGAGTATGCCTTTGAATGGAGGATCTCGCTTTTATCAACTACGAGATCTGAAGCCCCAAACTTGGTATGAAGTGAAGATATCATATCCTGCTTCTGTATGTATAAATGTCATTTTGTCAGTTGTTTGCTGTGGATTTTTTCTCTGGAAACTAACTGACAAACACTAACAAAAATCATCAGATACCCGCCAGCTTTTCCATACAACTGGAGAAAGATACGGCGCTGAACAATAACAGAAGGTTACTCAACACTGAAAAGCTAATTTTCAAGACTGAGAGCAATCCGGTCTGATATGTCACTCTAGAAGAAGCTTTGATTGATTTAAATTACTTATGTTACTTGATTTACCTAACTTCTTTTCTGGCCTTGTTTTCTGAAAACAATGGTGTTATTCAGGATAAAACACGTGTTTTGGTAACTGTGGAGCCAGAGGGGTTTGTTGCGATACCAGATGTATCTGATAGGCCGCATATTATCTTCAATATAGGTAATTTAGCATCTCTCATATTTCAGTGGTAGAAAATTGTAATTCATTTTGTCTCCTATATCTATCATTATTGCTCAAACTAATTCACTTTTTGTTGAGTTTCTCAAACTAGTTTGCCGAACCTATAAATTAATATGTAACATAATGTTGCACATGAGGTCGCAGTGTATTTGTTCACATTGACCAGTTTACTTCATTTCCTCAATCTACAAAAGTTAGCTAAGTAGCACTAATATTAAGGATCAAAACAAGTATATGGCTCCTTATTTCCATAAATTTACGTTCTCCATTATTTTCTTTTCATATTCCCTTATAAATTTAGTTGAAATGTTTTTACTTTCTAGTTCTATTTTTGGTGCAAAATTTGGTCACTGTTCATTGAGCTGAATATGATATAGTATTTGGTATGCATCTCATTTTGGTTTCACACAATCATTACTGGGTCTAATTTTCCCCCCTTCAACTTGCTATAACAGTTTGTGATGAGCTATTACTGGGCATACCCCAACAAGCTTGGTGGGTAGTAGCATTGGCGATAATGTGCCTGGGGATTGCATTCTTTATTCCTTTCATCAATCCACCATATCTGTTGCCAAAGGATGAAAGGGGTGGCGTTTCAAAAATTTCTTGACAAGCTGTTGAAGCGAGAGACAGTTCAATTATTCACTTCTGATACAGCCATGCACCCTCTCACGACCTTTCAAAATCATATTGTGTGGATTTTACCTTGTAGATAGATGAATCACTCTAACATTTGATCTATTGCTTTCAGTCCATGTGATTGTATGTAATGAGTTAGACATGTTATTTGCAATTAGATTTAGACATGTTATTTGAGATAACGTTATCTTCTGTGAGGTCAGGTCTGTGGAAGCTAAACATTTTGTAGTCTTGGAATTGAGCTCAAAGAAATGAAAATTAAAACCTTGAGTCCAATATTTTTGTTAAAACAAATCTTATCAGAAGGAAACAAACTATTATGAACCTCAGTGAGAAAAAAAGGATTCTAAGGTGTTTTGGTTGGGGGATGGGAATGTTACAGAGACTCTTCTATATTTTTAAGTTATTCCTTTAATCGTTTCTAAGTAAAAAATTTCAATCCAATTTATAACACTTCATCTAAGATTGCACTTATTCATAAATTGATGAATGATGAATAACAAACCCCGGTCTTGGACACGTTTTTTATTTCCTTTTTCATCTTAAAATAACAATTTCCATGTCACGTTCATTATACTCCCAAGTTAATAATTCAAAGACGAGAGCGCACTCCAAACTAATTAGGGACACTGGATGCACATGGAAATTCTTTTTAGGATGTTGTATGTGCACATCAACCAGTTTGTATTATTTTTACCTGAACCTTATTTTAAATTAAATATTAATAATATATCAGTATTGAAATATTGCGAGAATTACTGGCCAAAAAAAAAATATTGCGAGAACATTATAAATCCATTGAGATTACATTTTTTATTGTAATTTATGTTTATCGTTTTCTTTTGTGTCAAAATGAACTATTATGGATAAGTTATTAGGTAAATGGTCAAATACTACCTCCGGTCCTAAATATAAAACATAATTGACTTTTTTTAGAGAGATTAAGGTTGCGAAATAGGTTATTAAATTATGACATATTTGATATATTTTTATATTAGTCATTAGTTTATAGGTTAAATAAACTAGTTTAAGGGGGAAAATTTGGTGAATCAATTTATAATTGACTTATTTTGCTTTTTAAGGATTTTCCAAAAAAGTCAACTAGGTCTTATATTTAGGACCGGAGGGAGTACATTCATCTACATTTACAAAAAAATTTCGACATTATAATAAAAAATGTGGTTAAAAAGAGTGTGTGTATGAATATATATCATAAAAAAGTTCTTAAATGTCACAATTGTTCACATGTATTTTACTCGGTACCATATTAGTTCTGACAACGAAATTGATAGATGGAATGAAGAGATCAATCTAGGTGAAATTGAGGCGAATGATTAATCATCACTTTAAAACAAACTAATTCTTACATCCTAATAAATTGGCAATCATAAAATTTACGTCAGGGTTTCCGCCCGCCCATGCCGTCCAACTAGGAGTAACTAAGTTGTGAGAATATAATTTTACTAGAGCTTCATACCCATTCTATGATATTGACTAGGTAGTGCTCATCACTATGATGAGAAAAAGGTTTATCATCTTAATCTAGACTATCTAGATTTATTTCAATGGTCTAAATTTGATTTAATTTATTTTAATATGTTTTATAGTTTTTTAGTCTAATAGATACAAAATCAAAAAATAAAGTTAGTCTTATAACTACTCCCCCCGTTCCTAGATATAAGATCACTTTGGGGAAGTGGATAAGTTCCTAAATATAAGATCAATTTCTATTTTATCTCAAGTTTTGCCCAAATTACCCTAGTACTCCCTCTTTTCATTGAAAACCCCTCCTCCTTTTAAAGTTAAGTAATTGAGGGGATTTTGGGAATATCATGTAATTTTATTGTCTTCCTTAATCTCCCCAAATTAACCAAAGTGATTTTATATTTAGGAACGGAGGGAGTATCACTTTAGTTGAAAAATTAAATTTATCACTGAAAAAGGCGTCCATAAAAAATTTTGAAAATTGATCATATCAAATTTTACATGATGCACATTTCATTTTAGTGATGAGAAACTATTTACTCATCACCTCAATGTTCACTAGATGAGGACTCAAACTAGGTATTATTGAGTAGGACCTGTTTGAGTCCACTACCAAATAACACAATTAGCACGAACAATCGGCCTAGATTATAAGAAATCTTTGTGTGTGTGTGTAAGAAAGTACTCCTATTATTTAACCATCTTTTTTTATTGTTGGGTGAACATTTCGTAAATAAGGTACAATTGACCATTCACTCTAATTTCTTTGATTAGAAATCGGACACTAACACAACTTTGATCCTTTAACTATATTTAATATCGGTTAAGAACATAGGTAAAGTTACTTCATAAATATAAATAAATAAATAGGAAGTGATCCACAACTCCAAATTAATTTACATGAAATTAAAGTCCTTGGGTATGTTGTTTTGGTACACATTAATGGGTTTATCCGTTTATGTTAATTTTTTTATCTTAATCTTATTTTAAAAGGAACAATTGTATTAAAAATGAACATTAATAAATTCTTTTGTGAAGTATTATTAACTTAATATACTTAATAGTACTTCCTTTCGTATTTACTTTTTTGGGAAATTATTAGTGAAAATTCAATCACTTTATATAGTATCTATAATTAATTACTTTGTTTCTCATAATTAATTTTCATCACATATAAACCATTATGTAATACAATTACATATAACATATTTTAAATTTAGATCATCTATTTGGCTCATTTTAATGTCTAAGTAAAAGTTAAAATGATCTACTATTTATATTTAGAAGTGAGGTTGTACACAATTTTATTCCAATTTTTTGCACTAATATATAGTGATGGAGGGATTATCCAAAGTTTGAAACCCAAAATTCAAAGCCTTGATCCAGTGTGGGCGTCTCTAGTAGACTCCAACACATCAGCCAACAACACCATACGATTCTGAGCGTACACGTGTCCATCCCACCCCCTCTTAATCAACGCCTCTCCCAATTCCACCGCAGCCTTCAAAGTCTCCTCAGCTCCACCGTGAGCCTCATCGACGATTCCAAGCTCCACCGCTCTCTCCGCCGTCACCTTCGCCGCCGTCATCAGCACCTCCCGGCGAGCCTTCGGCGACGCAACCTTCGCCTCAAGCATCACTCTAAACCAAGGCGGAATCACAAGTTTGATATCAAGCTCACTCATGTACAGAAATCCTCTATCTCTCCTCATCAACACGTAATCATGGCTCATCGCTAAAATCATCCCTGCGGCTGACGCGTGTCCCGTCACGGCGGCGATCGTAGGCATCGGAAGTGAAATCAAATCTCTAACCACCTGTTATTGCAGAGTTTGATCAGTGAATTAATTAAATTAGCTAATTGAGTATTATTCTTGTGTAATTAATTGTTGATATTTTTGTTTAAGAGTATTACTGAACGGAGGATGGAGTCCATGAGGATTTCGCGGCGAAGGTAGGGTTTAGCTTGGGCGAAGGCGAGGTCGTAGCCGTTGGAGAAGAATTTGCCGTGTGCGGTGGTGATGAGGGCGGAGGAGGAGGTGGCTTCGGATTTGACGCGGCGGAGAGCGGAGGTGATTTCATTGAGAAGCGTTGGGTTGAGACGGTGTTCGCCGTCGCCGGTGAGTGTTAGGATGAATATGTTGCCTTTCTTCTCCAATGAACACATCTTATCTATGTTTATTATCTGTTTCTTGATTGACTGTGAAGTAGAATGAGGATTAGGGAATTAATAACTAAATTGGGAGGGTGGCAGATGTGATTACGGTTCAAATTTGGGGATTGATTCATTAATTAATTAATTACTAATTACTAATTGATGCAGTCAAGTGTTTGGTATGAGCGTATGGCCATGGACAGTATAGTTTAATTTAGGACACTTGCACGTCCAAATAAGATACTTAATTTAGTCATAAAAAGTTGTTAATGACTACTATTAACAATTGTAATAGTCGTTATTAACCAGTGGTAACGACTTTTTGAGACCTCTTTGAAAATTAAGTACTCCCTCCGTTCCTAAATATAAGATCTAGATAACTTTTTTTTTGAAAAGATTTAAGTTGCGAAATAGGTTATTAAATCATGATATATTTGATATCTTTTTAGATTATTCATTAGCTTATAGGTAAAATAAACTAGTTTAAGAGAAAAAATTAGGTAAATCAATTTATAATTAACTTATTTTTTTCTTTTTTTAGGATTTTTCAAAAAAGTCATCTAGGTCCTATATTTAGGAATGGAGGGAGTATCTTATTTAGTACTCCCTTCGGTCCTAATATAAGAGCTAGCCGCAAAAAAAAACTTCTTAAGAAAACATGTGAATGTTAGTTAGGTGTTCAGAGTTAATGTTTCTTTTCTAATATTGCCCATATTTATTACTCCTATGATACTTTTAAGAGAGAGAAATACATAAGCATTAATAAATATGAAGGCTAAAGTATATTTTTGGTCCCTTATGTTTGCATCAAGTTTTAATTTAGTCCTTTATGTTTGGAAAGTACACTTTTAGTCCTTTTTTGTTAACATTTGTTTAACTTAACGGAAAATGTTAACTTAACAATTTTAAATGATTATTTTATAATGAAATTGGAACGAAAATGATAAATTTTGAAAATATAAGAATATTTACACTCAAATATTTTAATATGAACATTTTTTCAGGATTTAATAATCATTTAAAATTGTTAATTTAGCATTTTCCGTTAAGTTAAACTAACGGTTTTTACAAAAAAGGACTAAAAGTGTATTTTCCAAACATAAAGGACTAAATTAAAACCTGATGCAAACATAAGGGAACAAAGGTATACTTTAGCCTAAATATGAAAGATAGTTGGGATAAAATAGGGGAAAATGCATGAGGAGAGAATATGAGATGAACTCTTATATTAAGATCAAAACCATTCAAATTTTGGGTTTTATATTAGGGACCGGAGGGAGGAGGGAGTATTTAGGGGCAATTGTACTGTTAAATTGATGGGCAGGATTTGAATGAGGAATGGATGAGATGTACTTTCCACTAACATATTGGATGAGGAGAACGATGGCTTCATAATTCATACTATTGTATTGTATTCCTGCCGTCAACATTGAAATGCCAATGCTAAATGAAATGGAATCATATCTATCTTTTTTAACGCAGACTTTTGTCCCTATTAATTTTTCCTCAAATTGCACTCATTAATACTCCCTCCGGTCCCTAATATAAGAGCTAGCCGTAAAAAAAACGCTTCTTAAGAAAACATGTGAATGTTAGTTGGGTGTCTGGAGTTAATGCTTCTTTTCCAAAATTGCCCATATTTATTATGATACTTTTAAGAGAGAGAAATACATAAGCATTAATAAATATTTAAGAGAGTTAGGGGTAAAATAGGAAAAAATGCATTTAATGAGGAGAGAATATGGGGTGAGCTCTTACATTAGGGACCAAAACCATTCAAATTTTGGGCTCTTACATTAGGGACCGGAGGGAGTATTTTATCACGATAATTAGCTGTGAGATGGAGGCCTACAAGGTAAGATGGAGTTGAAACCAAAGAAGATATTTGTTTTGGCCAATTAAAGAGGGGATATATTAACTCAAAAAAGAGAAAAGGGATTGAATCCCATACATCTACAAGAAGTGGAGATTGAGGCCTCCACAGTTTGAGCTATGAGCTCCAAAAGAATCAAAAGAAATACAAAAGCTAGATGCTTAGTTAGCCTATGCCTGAAACCAAAGAAGATATGGCAATAATTAGGTGAGGAATTGAGATGAAATCAAGGAACTTGAACCTTTTTAAAAAATTAATCATACTGCATATAAGTACATCCTAAATAAGGGGTATGCTTTTTTCCCCATCTCAGTAGTTTTTTATAATTAATGTATAAAAAAAGTAGTGCTCATAATCAAATAAATCGATGAGATGGAAATCACGGTCAGAGCAAAGAGGAAGTGCACATGGCTGAGCTGGAAATGCTTACATGGGAGGGAACAAGGGTAGTACTGTGCTTCATGATTTGTAGCCCAGTTATATTTGACAGGTTATTGCTGAAAATCAATGACAGAGTATTATTGATTGTGTACTGAGTGGAGTAAATGTTATCAGGTTTCTACTAAAAAAATGTCAGATTGGGCTTTGAGTTGGTCGCTGTTGAATCGGTTGGTTTTGGTTCATTTGCTTGGAAAAGTAATACTAACAAAAAGCTATCCATATATAGTAGTATTAATCAACATAAAAGCGTGAAATTTTCAATTAAATACCACCAAATTATTACAACACGCAAAAATTTGTTTGTGTCTAGAAATTTTGAACTTTTTTTTGTTGCATTTTTTGTAAAAAAAAAAGTATGTTTTCTCTACCGTTGGGAATAATTTCCTGTTTGATTCTGTGTTATTCCTTAATAAAAACTCAACTTCGGTCAAATATGATTGAACTAAGTAAAATGGTTCTTTATCTCAAGAATCACCGCTGGTGGGGTTACAATCTTACTAACTTGACCGTTTAGCTCAATTCCAACATTAATAGCGCTTCTAATCCTTTATTTTGGATACCTTGAACCAAAAAAATCTAATGGATACCATTAAGAAAGGAAATAATTTGAACGACAACTGTCCAGGTGCTTAATGGCTGGGAGAAGAAGAAGCCCAACCGGAGTGCCTTATGCCCAAATCCTAATAATACATCCAATCGGCTCCTCAACCATGACACCTCCACAATTAACCAGAGGCGTCTGAGGAGAGGACCAAGAGGCTTAAAAGAGACAAATCCCCTAAGGACAAAATGACACAGACACAGTAAGAATCCAAGTATACTAGCTCTTTCATTTTTTTCGTTAATCATTGTTTGAGCTTATTGCAAGCGACTAATCTGAATTGAAGGAGTATGGGTGCTGCCCACGTAAGTAGGGTTGCCTCTTATCCCATTAAGAGTGGTTCCGAGGATTCAAACATGCATTTTCATCCTTATAAGTTAAAGTCCACTTATCAGCTCAATCAACTACAAATAGGCAATATACAAACTCTTTAGCGCCTTCAAATTCACATTGTTTAACTTTATTTATTATCTTAAAAACTTTATTTATTATTATTTTCTATTGTTTGTGTTCATATCTCGACACAGATCATTGTATTTCTTTGTATCTACCTTTATTGGTGACTGAATTCAATGCTTATAAAACATTATTTATCCTCTTATTTGTAATAATAATAGTAAGTCAATATTTTAATGTTTCCGTGTCAACATCTTAAATTTATACCGTCAAAATTTTTCGTTAGAGAAGTTAATGTTGTTAATTTAAGGGAGTAAAACATGACTTTTTTTTTACAAAGTTAAGGGACCAACAAAATACTTTTCAAAGTTAAGGGTCTAAAACATGATTTAAAAAACATATTTTTTTGGTGAATAAAAAAAACATACTTAGCTAAAAAAGATATATGCTAATTTCTAAAATAGGCTTTAAAAGCCCAGTAAAAGGAAGGCCTTATGAGTTATGAAGAGGGCGATCACCAAAATATGAAATTTTAGGTTTTACCGTATAAAAAACAAAAAAAGATGTTACTATAGGTTTTACGTCTGGGTTGGAGGACGCGACAAAGTAAGGTTGGAGAAAACAGAGATGTGTCGTCGTTGGCGAGAACCATCATTTTCTTTGCCGTAACGTACGATCGATCGTCGTCCCTTATATACTCCCACACGGTATGGTTTCTTTTAACATTTTTCAATATCAATGCATCATTTCACAACGATCTATCATCTATCTGTGCTCATAGGTCTGAAATTTTTGTATTCGTCGCGTTCACTGTGATCTATCTGTTTGTTGATTTCCTGGAAATTGGTTTTGGTCGTAGAATATGCACAGATTTCGTTTGAGTTGTTTTATTTTATACAAATTCTTGTTATTCGTTTTCACAACATATGGTCGCATAGCGGAGTGGATATCGCGTTAGACTCCGGATCTAAAGGTCGTGGGTTCGAATCCCACTGCGATCGCTTTTCTTTCATTTCTTAAATTGCAGTTTGGAAGTTTTTAATATTTTACATCCAATTTCTTCAGTACACAACAGATGTGGCCATGTGGGCAATAACTAAAATGAGTATTACATGTTATTTACATTGCAGGCCAATTCTTATGGGGTGATTATTTAATTTTTTGTAAAACATGTGCTGTAGTATGTATCACTATTGCATGCCTTGTCTATTGTTTTACAATGCCGAATGGATGATTGGCCATTCATTTGTTTTTACTATATTTTACTTTGGCAACTAGATAAATTTGTTGTGGAAGTTTTATAGATATTTTTTAAAAAACCGTACTTTGTTATCATTTCATGCTTGCTTGTACCTTATCAGTTTGATGTGTGCTATGTCATGCCACACTATGAACCATGCTACCTTAATTTGTCTTGTAGTTCTTGTTAGTGTACTTTCCATTCACTATATTGATATATCTTAATGGTTCATGGAAGATACAGTACCTGGTGAATGTGTTAAGGATGTAATGCTTTATTTGTTTTATTTATATGCTAAGTGAATATAATTGAAAAATCTATGTTTAATGTTGTGTTAAATAACATTAATTTCAGTGCTAAGTATATAATTGGATTTGGATTTAGTAGATGCCTAGTTGGTTAGTAAACACAACGTGCTAAAATGTAGCTCATTTAAACCTAGATAAGATCATAGAAAAGCCTAACACCAAGTTTCACACACTGTCTCTGGGGTTTCATGGTTTGCATATTTATAAGTAGATTCACGGGTTTTTTTTGGGGGGGATGGGGTGAATGGAATGCACAGGGGATAACTTTACATACTAACCTTGTATGGAATGTCAAGGTTTTTTTTATAGACTTACAATTACGTAATCAGTTAATGCTAGCTTGCTGGAATGCGAGCGGGCTTTGGGTCCAAAAGACTCTGGGGGCGAGTAAAAAAATAAAATAAAGGGGGAGCCAACTCATCCATCAGCTCCTCTCATAGATCGCTGCAGTTTTACGAAGTGTGGGTGTTTTCATGTCTCACCGTAGTGCCCGCGGTTTGTCTTGACATACGAAATTTGGTACATTGTCTAAGCTATGTTTTTTTTTTTTTAATTTATTTAGGACCCTATCAAACCATGGTTTTGATTGAACTAACCAAATTTGTCCTGATTAAGCAGAGATTTTTGGTTTTGTAAATCTCTTTAAGTTACTTCATGATTTATTTTCTTTGTTGATGTGGCTAAACTGGCACTTCCGGTTCCACTAGGGTCTATTGGAAAATTGGTTGACAAGGAAAAGTGGACAATCTAAATTCTAGATAGGAATGAATGCTGAAGCTGAACTGCATAAGGAATTCAAATAAAAAGGGTCAACCCAGTTCTAGTCTTCACTTGGTGAGAGTAATGAGGAAGGGAATAAGGGATTCAAATGAGATAAGTTATTTTATTTCTTTAACCAACTTGAGTTTTGGTTTTATGCTTTTGATATTGTATTATTTGAGGTGGTAAGTTAAGAGATATAATTTAGAAGCTGATCCTCGGTGGAAGTGTAGATTGTGATTTAGACTAAAGCAAAATCGCATTGAATAGTGAAATATATGATATAGTTGCCTATGGTTTGTTTTCTTTGGAAAATAGAAATTCCATTGAAAAAAAAGAGATTCTATTCCATTATGTTGCAGGTTCGTATAGGCTTGAGATTAGAAGTTTTGATACGAAGTTTTTTTTGGAGGAATAGCTGAAGTCATGAATGGATGTGATGTGCCATTTTTATTGCCTACTTTCTAGCTTGATTAGCTGGCCTGTTATCTCTGTAGCATACCCATATTTCCCCACTTATTTTCGTTTCAATTTTAATTTGTGTTAGATGAATTCAAGAATGATGTAAAAATTTAATATTATAATTAGAATTTAATATTTTAATTTGAACATTATAGCAAGGCGTATTTAGTGATGTTCTACAGGACTAAATAAGTTAGTTGTCCTGATTGAAACTGCAGGATGCTGAACATGTGTGCCCCTCCTCTTTGTTTCTTATATTGTGCCTTTTGGTCTGTCTAATACTCTAGTGAGCATTAGGAAGCTGTCATATCTTGGTTGGAGAATGGGCAAAACTGGTGAGCTATCTAATCGAGAACGAAAACGTGATAAAGTAGCTCCACAAATATCAGCTTAGAAGATATTTTTATACTTTGATAGGGAAAATCAAGGATAAAAGTCTTCATCTTTATAGTTATCGTCGATTTAAGGTAGTGTTGTAAAAGACGGATTGGAAGACATTGGAAGGCTGGTTGAAAAAAACTTTGGGTCACGGTTTAAGATAATCATATTGCTGAAACCGATGGTCAAATCAATGATTAGATTGAGGTATTGAATCAATGATTAGATTGAGGTATTAACGTGTTAATATATATACATATATTTTGGACTTCAAGGAAGCTGTCCCTGAGGCATGAGGATGATTTGGGTAGTTTGGGTAAACGCCTTTTTTGGGAAAACGGGCTTACATACATGAAGTGAACTATTTCATAAAGGGTTGTTTTGATGTAAGATTTTGTTTATTCATTATATATTCAAAATATTTTTTTCCTCGTAATATCTCATATAGATGCCCCATCATTTTTTAGTCAATGCAAAGGATACGATAGAGTGAACAGTGAACAGTGAAGTGAATGGAAAAGTATGTCCTACTATATAACACGGGGTTAGTAAAAGACAAATAATAATGGTAAAATGATAATGATATGATAAAAGACATGAGGATTCTAAGAAGTGGGAAACGCTTCTACAAATGCGAGATCGAAATTCTAAAACAACAATGAACTGCTATAAAGCTAAGTATCGTTTTCATGTGAACAAATGAAAACAGCGTAAAGAGTAGGCAAACTATATACAGTAAAGCATAGAACTAGACCCACCCAAAAAATGAAAGTCCCCACAATTCCCACAATAACGACGCCGTTTTGCATCTTAACTAACAAGGAACTGAAAAATAAAATAAAATAAAGTCATAGATGAAAACGAGAGCCGTTGATTATGAAACAAACGACCCGAAATCCAGAAAGCAAGGAAGTAAAGCCCAAGAACAAAAACGCGGCATAGCCTAATGATATGGAAATATCCGCTTGTACACAAAACGCATTGCTGACCGTACACGTGTTCGTCTGCTTCAACATCCTGGCCGTCGATGTGCCGGCCGCACTGGCCGCAAGCAATAGGTAAGCGAACACCTGTTCACACCGAATCACACCACCACCATACATAAGTAATGAACAAGATAATAATGGTGAAATAAGGAAATCAAGTTACTTTCTCCAGGTTCTCAAGTTCTTTTAATATAGGAGTGACACGTGTCCTTTTGTAACAAACAATTTGTTATAAAAGGACACGTGTCACTCCTATATTAAAAGAACTTGAGAACCTGGAAAAAGTAACTTGACCTAAGTAAGGTCCAATAAGGAATTGAAGAATGTATGTTTTGTGTGAAAGTTGACCTGGTCATGGCCGAAGTCAAACCAGACTTGAAGGGCTTCAGGGAAGATGGTGACTCCTCTGGAGATTTCCCAGACGGAAGCTCCTAATTCGAAGAGACAGTAGATTGCGACTATGGCATTCGCAGCTAGCACCAATCTGTAAGTTTAATTTCACTCCAATTCAATTCAATTCAGCAGTCTACTAGATTTGTCAGCTCTTAATCACTCCATTTTACAATTATATTCCACTCACATACATACATATGGACTCCATACCATGGAGTCCGGTCCTAAATATAATACCTAGTTGATTTTTTTTTTTTTTGGAGAGATTAAGATTGCGAAATAAGTTATTAAATTATATAGGGTTAAAGATCAAATTTGCCCTGGAAGTTTTAACCCAAATCATATTTACCCCTAAAGTTTTTTTTTATCATATTTGCCTCTGAAGTATACAAAATGAGTCAAATTTACCCCACATCCTACATGGCTTGCCATCTCAAGTATCGCCACCTCATCATCTTCTCCATCTCTTCATCTCCCTCAACAGCCCCCTCTCTCCCTCCTCCCCCAATTTCAGAGTATTCTGCAGTCCTAATTACATTAATAAATGAATCCCCTAAAACTAATAGTTATCCCACAGCTTCCCCAAATGCGTAGTAAACCAAAACTGAAAACCCCACATTCGAACTAACCTTAAAAAATCCAGATTTTGGAAAGTTCCTTCTCTAACTGTAATAATCAATTCACTCACTAGTTTCAAAGTCGACCACGTTAACTGAAGATCTGGCTTGCAATATTTGGGAGATTTAAAGAATGGAATGGAAATGGGACTCTTGAGGACGTTTTTGCCTATGCCGACATGCTGAGATTTAAACTGAGTTTAGCTTGCAAGATTGTGTTGTATTTGTCTGGTTGCTACGATGTTGATTTGGGGTTGCAGAATTCTGAAATTAAAGAGTGGGGGAGGGGGAGAGAGGGGGCTGTTGAGGGAGAGGGAGAGATGGAGAAGATGATGAGGTGGCGATACTTTTGATATGGAGGATGAGATGACAAGTCATGTAGGATGTGGGGTAAATTTGACCCATTTTGTATACTTCCCAAAAAAACTTTAAGGGCAAATATGATCCTGGGATAAAACTTCTAGGGCAAATTTGATCTTTAACCCATTATATATATTAAGACATAGTTGACTTTTTTGGAAAATCTTAAAAAAGCAAAATAAGTTAATTCCTTAGACTAGTTTATTTTACCTATAAGCTAATGAATGATCTAAAAATATACTCCATTAAATTATAAATATAAGACATAGTTGACTTTTTTGGAAAATCTTAAAAAAGCAAAATAAGTCAATTCCTTATACTAGTTTATTTTACCTATAAACTAATGGATAATCTAAAAATATATCAAATATGTTATAATTTACTAACTTATTTTGAAACTTCAATCTCTCTAAAAAAAGTCAATTAAATCTTATATTTAGGACCAGAGGTACTAACATACTACGTATTTAATATATTTTTAGATTATTCATTAGTTTATAGGTGAAACAAAAAAAATGAGGTAAATCAATTTATAATTAATTTATTTTACTTTTTTAGGATTTTCCAAAAAAGTTTACTAACTCTTATAATTAATTATAGTAATTTTTTGTTTCAACAAGTAGGTGGTATACTTACTTACAAAGTGGTAGAGGGAGTAGATAGATATAGATAGATAGGTAAAGTAAAAATGAAGAGTTAATTAGGTTAAAGAGAGAGATATGAAATGAAATTAGGGGTGGGTTAAGGAATGAAGGTACCTACCTGAAGGAGTCGAAGTTGTACCAGCGAGGGGAATCGCTGGAGCGAGTGTTGGTGAGCATGAAGACGAAGGAGGCGAAGGAGAAGGAGAAGCAGGTGAGGCGGAAGAGGAGGAGCAGCGAGTTGAACCGCCGGAGTTTGCTCTCCGCCACCGTGGAGTGGAAGCCCGCCGTGGGGGAACGGTTGTCGCCGCCCACGCCGTTACGGAGGGCATGAGGGGAAGAAGATCTCATGCTGGATGTTTATGGCTTTTTGAGAGAAGAAGGTGATGGTGAGATTATAATAATTATAAGGAGGTGGAAGATGGGAAATCATGTGGGAAGAGAAGCTAAGGTAGTAATAGTAATAGTATGACTATGACTTTTATTTAGTGTGTATGTATAAGGGCATTAATTAATGGGTGTGTGTGGGTTTGGAGGTGGAGGACATGGTCACGAGGAAGGGCATGAGTTGCATGGGGTTTATTGAATTCAATTGAATTGAATGGAAGGACAGTGTGAACAAGGGAACTAAGGAAGAAGAAGAAGAAGAAGATGGGGACAAGAAGGGAAAGGTAGAGAGAGAGATGGAAAAGAGGATGTGCAGAATTAAATTAAAGCCACTTTTTATTCCTTTGCCTTTGCCCATATCTCAACATCAAATATGAATGAATGTGTGTGTTCAATGAAAACTGCTCAAGTTATTCCCCATTTCATGGTGTAAGTAATGGTATCATTTTGATCCATCGGTATTACCAACAAATATATATTTAATATTTATCTTATCTTTTTCGGAAAATTGTTAGATTTAATTGATGGGTAAATAAGAACCGTTGGTTTTAAATTGGGAGATAGATTGAGTTAGAGGCCTCAATACATAGACCCCTTGCCCAAAAATATTATTACCTCTGGTCCTAAATATAAGACCTAATTAACTTTTTTTAGAGGTTAAGGTTGCGAAATAAGCTATTAAATCATAACACATTTGATATATTTTTAGATTATACACTAGTTTAGGGAAAATGAAAGAAAAATGCCACTTGAATTTCATTTGGATAAATAGGGGTCTCTAATTCTAAGTTGGACAAATATGGGACACCCCAAATTGTCCAAACTGAAATTTGTGTAAAAAGACCCAAATGACCCTATCTTATATCATCAAATTATCCCTTCTCCTTTTTCATTCAAACCTTCTCAGCAAACGACGGCGACGCTAGTTCCTTCCGCCACTGCCCCCCGCCGCACCACGACATATCCACCACCGCCCCGCCGCTGTTTCAAGCTAAAAGTTGAAGTGAGAGACTTCAATGGTGAGGGCAACATCTCCATCATTGACAAAGATGCTAGTGGTGGGTTGGGTGGTGGTGGTGGGGGCTCGATGGTGATGATGGTGGTGGGTGGGTTAGATGGTGGTGGGGTCGCGGTGGTGGTGGTCGGGACTCCGTGGTGATGGTGGTGGTGGGGACTCCGTGGTGATGGTGGTGGCGGATTAAACGGTGGTAGGGGGTTGGTGGTGATGATGGTGGCAGGTGGGTTAGATGGTGGTGAGATCTCAGTGGTGGTGGTGGGGGCTTGGTGGTGGTGGTGACTTAGATGGTGGTGGGGGTGTGGTAGTGGTGGAGAATCGGTGGTGGTGGTGACTTAGATGGTGGTGGGAGGTTGGTGGTGGTGGGTTAGATGGTGATGGAGGTTCGGTGGCAATGGTGGTGGAGGGTGTGGTGTGGTGGAGGCTCGTTGGTGATGGTGGTGGGAGGTTGGTGGTGGTGGGTTGAATAGAAAATGAAGAAGAAGATGATGAGAGAAGAAATAAGAGGGGGCATTTGGGTCATTTGACACAAACTTCATTTTGGACAAATAAGGGACAATCCCTTATTTGTCAAAGTTGGAATTGGACAATCCCCTATTTGTCCAAGTTGGAATTGGACAATCCCCTATTTGTCCAAGTTGTAATTGGAGACCCTTATTTGTCCAAATGAAATTCAATTAGCATTTTTCTGTCATTTTCCCTAGTTTATAGGTAAAATAAACTAATTAAAGGGAAAAAATAAGGTAAATCAATTTATAATTAACTTATTTTGCTTTTTTATAAGATTTTCTAAAAAAGTCAATTAGGTCTTATATTTAGGACCGGATGGAGTACAAGATTAAATCCAATTTTGGGCAATTCTCCTTCCATCTTAATAGGGAAAATTAAATATAAGTCCCTGCAGAAAATTGAATAATTAAAGTAGAGTACCAAATAATTAAAGTAGAGTCTCAAGGTACTCTACTTTAATTATTTTGGAAATGTGGAACCCACAGTTAATAATATTATATTTCATCTCTCCCCTCTCCTCTCTCCCCTCCCCCTTCTTCCTCTTCCTCTTCTTCTTCATCATAATCACTCACCCCCTACCCCGGCGAATATTTGAGTGTAAATATGCTTATATTTTTAAAATTTATCATTTTTGGTCCAATTTCATTATAAAATAATCATTTAACATTGTTAAGTTAGTATTTTCCGTTAACTTTAACTAACAGTGTTAACAAAAAAGTACTAAAAGTGTACTTTCCAAATATAAAAGACTAAATTGAAACTTGATGCAAGCATAAGAGACTAAAAGTATACTTAAGCCTATAAGTTTTTTTTATTAGTTAATACAAACATGTTCTTAAATATGACAGCGTTTACTATTTTTGAAATATTCAAATTAAATTTAATTATTTCAACTATATGTTGTATATTTAGATGTTTGCTTAGGCATTTCCATTCCATGATTTCTCCCCAAACGCGTACATGAACAATATTCCACCCTTGTTTCTTCTATTGAAAAGAGAGCGCAGTTCCTTACTGTTAAGTCCACACGGAAGAATTCGGGTATCTTTCATAAAGTTGTATGAAAAGCTAGCACTGACGGAAGAAACACGAGGTTGACGGAAAGCTAGCACTGACCCAGGCACTATAGCAGCTCATCGACGATTTTGAATATATTCTCTGTTGATTAGGTTCGCTGTTAGTATGAAAAATACTATATGATGAAATATATTCTAGCTTGGAAATAAAGAAAAGATAAAACATTTGATTCGTTATATTAGTATTACTGATCTTTAATTAATCATTGATTCATTTCTAATTGGAAAAAAAAATTTAATTGATTCATTCCTTTTTTCAGAAGCCGTTTTATTACTTTTTACCTTTCATTAAAAATGTAATTATTTTTTATTTAATGAGCATTTATTTTCATGCATAATCCTAATAATCCTAATAGTTATATCACTCTTAGAAATTAAAATAACCTGATTAAGAAATATATAGTACTAGTAATATATTCATATGACCATTTAGTTATTAGATGCGTCGATGACTTTGAATTGTCAATCCGTGAAAACCAGGGTGTCATAACAATGATTCGGATTAGAATTTATATTCAAATTCAATATTGATTACTTTGACCCTATTGTCCCATGTTTCATGGGCTTTTCATGCACAAGTCAATGAACCAAATACCTACTTATCTGTGTTGTCTTACCAAGACTGGGATGATCATCATTGAGGTTCCCTGTTCACACGAATTTATGTTGTAAGAATTAAAAAGTAGGTATGTAAACAACATTTTTTATCTCAATTGAAGGTAAAATATCAATAATAAGGTTTTATTCCATTACGTGAGATTAGCTCTATGATCGCAAATCATATCTTTTGTTGGCAACGTCAAAGATCATATCTTTATAACATCAACAATGTCTTATTTTAATTTGCGGCTCCTAAATAGTTAATCTATAAAGCTCACCTATATTTTTAAATTTAAAGTATATTCTTACCTTTAACATGTTACATTACAATTGTTTTATATAGGGCATTTATAAAATATTTAAGGGTTAAATGTCATATTTGCCTTGTAAATATGCACGGTATATCATATATATTCTAAAAGTATTTTTTAGTCTAATTTTGTCACATAAATGTGCAAAGTGTATCGTAATCACCCTTTATTGTTAAAAACTTCACGTTGACTGTAAATGGTAAAAGGTGAATATACACTTTATGGGCAAAATTAAAAAAAAGTTACTTCTGGAGCATATATTATACTATACACACACTTCTTCAGGGCAAACATAACTTTTAACTCAATATTTGATTCTTAAAATATATCGCTATATATTTATCAAAAAAAATTATCGCTATATAATGTGTTTGTCCATATCATTTCACAATTCACATGCCCTCATTAAGGCTTTGTCCATCTGAAATCAAGTGTTGTATTCATGTGTTTTAAAACAAAAAAAAACAAGTTATTTTCACTTTTCTGTGTGGACTAGAACCAATGACTTCCAATTATTATTCGCTCTGTTCATGAACTGCCTCATTTTTTAGACGCAATTTATATTTTATGTCACTGCTGTTTGACTTCTAAGATCTTGTACATTGAACCAATGAACATTTCAGTTGGTGATGGATTATGATAGTCACCGTGTTTCTTTCATATAAAAATTTCGTTTTTGAATTTTCATATTAGGTATGCCCGAGCGATTGGTATGAAAGGTGATTATATGGTAAAGCTTATCCTTCATGGTGAACATAGGTAATCATAAAGATCTTTCATTAACTTTTTGAGATGGGTTATGATGCATTCAATGACTTAAAGTATTATTTTCATCAGAGGTTGTTATCATAAACTAATTTGCATTTACCACTCTAAAATATTTTGATACTAGTATTGATATCTTAAAGTAATTGTTAATATGCAGTTTTATTCTTTAAGTATGTTTCTCCATGGCGAGTGTTATAATAAACTTAGGATATTGGGTATTTCTGTAAAAATACTTTAAATACAAAGTGTCACTGGAAAAATAACTTAATGTGCTGGATGCATAGAAAATTAACTTAGAACACCGAGTATTTTTAGAAAGTACTTTAGGGAGTTGAATGCATGTTAACATTTTCCATATTGTTATCAATTTTGTTCCAGGGCACTCAAAAAGAAAATGGGACCTGTTTTGATGAACTAGCTGTAGAGAGGAGTTGACTTACCACATTTTAAGATACAAAACTTGTATGAATTTATCATATTTTCGCTATCAAGTTCTTTTTTACGTTTGTTTATATTTTTAACAATGAAATTTTTAGGAACATAAATCCTGACCTAACTTTATTTTTTACCCTCATCTAGCCTAATCAAATACAACCAAAGTTACCAATGGATAGTTGATTGAGCGGTAAATGGGCTACAACCCCTGTAAGGATGAGAACGTGTGTTCGAATCCCGCTCTCATTGGGAGAGGGACAACCTTACCTATGTGGGCAACACTCCTAACCCTCGAGTCCGAATTAAACCGGGCGGTGATTAACAAAAAAAAATACAACCAAGGTTTAACTTGGTTGATTGGATTGCAAGTTTGGTCATCTTTCTTTGCTTCCCCTTAAAAACTGTTTTTTTTTTCCTTTTACAAAAAACCATGGGTAATGATGGGACTGATCTACCTGAGTGTGTTTTGGTCTAAATTAAAGTGTGATTAAAGCTAAAGTTTCCCGGTAATGACTTGCAAGCATAGTCATATTGATATCTTGTGATGCTTTACTAAACAGACCATAGTTATATGAGGAAGTAGCTTAATTATTCTATACATTCATCGTTACCAATTTTTCAGTCAAAATGATGAATTACATTTTCATATGTTTCCTTCCACTCAGAGGAGGCTGAAAATTTTGTCTGATCACTGACAAAAGTATCTGCTCCATAGCATTTCTTGCTTATTACACACACACACACATTTATAATTATAATTTCTTTCAATTACTTTTGCATTGTGATATAAGCATAAAGATGAAATCATTGAGTATTGTGGGTCTTGGTCTTTGTGTTGCTTTTGGTTGCCTTTTAATACTTCTAGTTGCTGAGATCTGCTACTTTTTGTGTTGGAAAAAGAGAAGTACAAGTCATACAGATTCACAAAAAGACATCAACAATGTTTCTGGGAAGCACCTATTTCAAATGTTCAGTGAAGAAAGGGCAGGTTTCAATAATGGTGATGATGATCCTGAAGGGCAAGTTCAATCACAAACTTGGAGGTATTCTCAGAGTCCAAGATTCTTATTCACAATTGAAGAAGGTATGAAGGAAGGTTCAGAATGTGAGAGTATGAATAAGTCTAGTTGTAGAGTTAGTCCATGTGATTCTTTCATTGTGGAGACTCCATATTTCACTCCTTTGGCTTCAGCTTCACCTTGTTTGGCTTCTCCTATTATACTCCCTTTGACTTTGAATCATCATCTTGAATCAGCAAAAAATGATGCTGCAGAGCTTAATAGAGTTATGAAGGCTTCAACTCCGCCTTCAAGATTCAAGTTATTGAATCACACACAGGAGAAGAAACCCAGTTGAAATAATGGGACACAAAGGTAGGCCATGATGCTCTTTATGAGTATACATATTTTCAATTTCTATTTGAAAAGACATAAATGTATAAGATCTTATAGAAAGAAGTAGATACAATCAGAATAATGGAGGTTACTTAAATGTATATAACATGTATCCAGTGTCATTTACATCATGTGTTTATCTTCCCTTCTGAATTGTCATCAAGACAAAATTCAAAGTTTTTTTTGCTTTTGGTCATAATGTTTCCATTTGTCAGAGTAATATTGTACGTGAATATATTTTATACATATTCTAAACATTCCACTTTCATGGAAAGTCCGTGAAATTTCTCTTGGATAAGCCTACCCATGATACTTCAGCTAATTTTTTTCCAATTCATCTCCTCGTGTAAAATGTTGTAAGTAGCTTTTGTATGTATCTCTAATGCCCAATTGTTGAACATGTTGTACGGGATTGTTTATAAATATAAAACTTCATGAGCCATTTTGGCACCAACCCCTTATGCAATAATTTTCCATGATTTAACATGAGAAATATTGTTGAGAGAAATTTTGTTATTTAAATAGAAATTAAGGAATAAGTTCTCTTGTTTTGTTGTCAGTATCCAGTAAAACATAATCTTCTTGTGATGTTTCTTATGCGACGTCATCTAGGGGTCTAAGTTTACCTAAGTTCATATACACATTAAAATTGGCAAAGTGCACCTTTCGATATATGTTGATTTTCTCAGAAAAGTTAAACAAAATGCTTCAACGGGAAAATTCAGCTTCGCATATTTACGTTTTAATGGAAATTTTCAGCTTGGCAAGTTTCACCTCTAAGGGCGAATTTCAGCTTCCAAAATCTCAGCTTTAACCAATTGAAACATTTTCACACTGATAAGTATTATTATACCATGCGGATGAACCATTAACCGAAATTTTATATCATTAGCATATTATGTGTATTGGGTAGGACCTCAAATTAAAGGATAATAAAGATATTTGATATATGAGACTCAATTTAATTCTAGCAATTTTTTTCTTTATGAAACTAAGCCATTCTTTTTGGTCAACACCTTAAAACCAACGAACCATTTTTTTACCTTAAACCAACGAACCATGACACCTAGACTACAGTCTATATGTGATATATTAACTTTCTATCTCAAGGACAATTCAATGGACACTTCGAAGCATGTATGTGCATCAATTTATGCATCTCAACTCGTATTATGAAATATATATATATATATAAAATCTATTGTTGTGTTAAAGAAAGAAAAAAAAAATTATTGTTCAAAACAATTAATTGACACTTGAACAACAGGGAATATCCAAGCCTAGAAACTGATGAATTAATCTCCCATTGCAGCACGTCTGGTTATCCCCAGTTCAGGGGAAAGTGGTAATAAATCAGGTTCTTCCAGAAGACTGAAGGCGGTAAATCCATAGTAAGAGTGGTACAGATCTGGAAGCTCTCCAGGGACTTTGCCAAACCCGCCCCACTGGTGAAGAACAAATATAAGAAGCTAAGTTAGTTGAATACCGCCAAGGGTCAATAAAAGGGCAAAGATGCATAAAGATTTAACATCATCACATCACTATTAGTGCAATCGAGAATTGTAGTTTTTCACTCCCTAGAGAATAAGGAAATGTGTGGTCCTCGGAGTTCACATTAAATTATCATTTCAACACTTTCTACTGAGGATGACCATGATGCAAAATCCAATGGCTTTTGAAATACAAGTATCCTGATTACCAAGAACTTTTAAACTCTTATGTCCAGAAACTGAAACTTGACATTCAGCTCACTATGTAATCCCAAAAACGCTTAGTTATAGCATGTCCAACTTGCATAATTAACAACCTTGGCATCAACAAGATTCCAGGCTATGAATTTAATTAATATGTACCAATAGTTGATAAGTTCCATTAGCATCACAAGAACCATGCATGGGACTAAATCTATTCCGTATTACCTGTTATTTTGTAGTTTACTTATTTATTTGGGAGGGGGTGTCAGGGTAAGGCAAGTTAAGACCAAGATAGAGTGGCCAGTATAACGAAAATATCCATTCAGTCCCTCTTTGTTCCCTTTTCTCTCCCTCCTGAAGCCCTCTAATTCCATAAAACTGAAAATGTACTAATTTTCTAATAAACTTTACAAAAAGACAAAGGTTTACTTAATCACTCTTTTTTTTGCCTTTTCTAAAGATACATATATGCTATCTCATTTCATTCTTCCACAACCAAAACACACGGCCTTGCAAATAGAAATAGTGATTGCAGTACCTCAGATTGACAAGCAAGCAGAAATCCACGAAGAGCTTCTTTGTCAATGAAGTACTGTCTTCCAAAAATCCTCAAAGATGCTCCAATCCTATATATGCACGTAATTCTGTCAAGGCTATGAAAATTTATGATGCTACCATGGAATTCCCAAAAGTATCTAATACCACTCACCAAAATGCATAGCATGTATCACTAACTTTATTGGGTCTACCTTGAAAACCACCATCGGTCCCCAGCCTCTGAGAAATAGAAAAAATGACTAAGGTATCTTGATTGAGAAAAAAACATTTCAAGCACTAAAAGTTAGCTTTGCCAAAATATTGATAAAGGATGTTAATCAAATAATTATTTCAATGTTCAAAAGCATTTGTGACAAAGGAGCCTTAAAAATAACCCTTACACCTTTTATATAACAAATAATACAATAGAGGAAAAATTAATTCATTAGTCTTTATAATTTCTCATAATTATTAATCAAATCCATGATTTTTTTCCCTTTTTATTGGGTCCTTACAGTCTCCTCTGTTTTAGGCATTAATCCTAAGCATATAATCTATTACTGGGGTTGATGTTGATGTTGACTAAATGACATATAAGTTGCCATAAAATACATATAGAAAAGGAATTATACTCAAAAATATCTCCTTCAATCTACATATAATCTGTAATTTGACTTATTTTAATTTAATTTGGATTCATGTGTTAAAATTAATCCAAGCGTATGCGGAAGAGCCACGTCATAAGCTTTTAACAACGTTTCTCTAAATTAAGAGTATAATTGAGGAAACAATAATCAAGAGACTTGCATATTAATTTTCCTATAATGAATACTTAGCTTATAAACAAACCTGCACAAGCCAATCCAATAGCAATGGTACATCTATCAAAGAAGTCATGGCAGAGCTTGAGTGGATATCGTCTTCAAGAAATCCCATCAATCTGAGGGATGCAATAGCACAGTATGTTGCACCACCTATTCCATTGAAACAACTAATGTTGATAGATACTATTTGAGAAATCTATCAGCAGGCATGAGCCACAATCACAATATTCAAGGATGAATTTCTATTGTTGTAACATTTGAAAAAAAAAATTGATGAAACAGAAGAAGAGTCAGTGAAACCACACAACGACAATAGCATGGATCATGGATGTAAGTGCAATCAAGTGGGAGTTGGCCAAAATAGATAACTAACAAGATTGCAACAGCCCCGTCTTTCAACTTAGAATAAAAGAATGCTAAATAATGAAAATTATTTTGAACTCACCATGTGATTCCGCACCAGGAACTAATCCAAATCCACCATCATAAGACTGAAAAGAAAAAAAAAGGTGAAGTACAGCCCCAAGTTTAATTTATATCCATATATCATCATTTGTTTGGATCATGTACTGCCAGAAAAATAATATTGGAAATCCCAAGAATAGTTTATGACAATCTACAAACCTGACATTGTAATATGTAATCCTTGGCTTTCTCTTTGTCCACGCCACTCCAATCATTCAACATATAAGAGATGGCAGCTGATAGAGCACACAAGTAATAATGAATGAAATAACATTGTTCTTCAAGTAAAAAAGCTAAATAACATGCCAGTTATAACTCTTACCCGCACAATATACGAATCGTAGATCTTTTTCAGCCCCAATAATGATGGGCATAAAGCTATCACAAGAGATGCACAATTTTAATGAATAAGAAGTAATCTGAATTACAATTTACAGAGGTCAATTATAAATGGAACAAAAATTGATTTAGCACATCATCATGGCCATAAATTCCAAACCACACACTGCAAAATAAAGGAATATGGATGCAGTGAATCAATAAGAGTATTACTTAAGAAGGTTCCAGAAATTTAAAAGCATACCTTCCATCAGGCTGCTGAAGATTTCTCATTGATGTCAATAATGGTTCAAAGTCATTGTTGGACAGTTTATAACCAACAATTTTCAATATGGCAAGGGCACAGTAAGTACTTGCCAAGTGACTATTGTTGGGAGGTGAAACCTAACAGAATGACATTTTGATAAGTTCACTAACATAAAAGTATTATAATGAAAAAAATGACAAGAAAAGCCAAAGCACTTGCTCAGCACATTTTTAAGAAACAATAATAAATTGTTCACCACACAAACTTGGAACAAGACATTTAGCTCTTTACATGTTTCTTCATACCCCATCATCAACTGCAGGAAACTGCGAACTCCTGGAACCGAGAAAACCAAAGAATTCTCCTGCAGCAAAAAGATAGCCACATCAACTTGACTTGCCAGTGAGAAAAAATACTAGAGACCATATGTTGCTAAAAGCTGTATACAAATTTCATAGGAAGCATCTCTCACCACTGTTTCTATCTGCCTGGTTTCTAGGGAGAACTTGGAAGGACAAAACCCATTTGGCAACAGCATCTTTGTCAACCTATAACATTTGGTAAAACGGATATATCATTTAAAAGTTACTCCCTCCTTTCCTAAATATAAGATCACTTTTGAAAATCAATTTGTTACTAATTATAAGATCACTCTCTAACTTCTCCCAACTTTTTCCCAAATTAACCCTCCAATGCTTATCTATAATAACAAACAAAAAAGGGAGAGTGAGGATAAATGTATATATAGTTGGGATAAATTGGTAATATCATGTGTAAATAGCCAACTTAACTAACTTCCTTAATCTACTAAAATTAGAGAAAGTGACCTTATATTTAGAAACAGTGGTAGTAATTCTAATCCTACAATGGCCTACATTAGTATGTTTTCTTTCCCTTGTTTGAGAGTCATTAATAACAATGTGAGAAAGTAACGAAATTTCAGAAAATATCAGCTTCATTCAATTGTGGGATTTAAAGGTGAAATTTTTAACCAAACAAGGAAATGGGAAAGATACAATTTAAGCAAACACGGCCTTATTAAGATACCCAATTACATTAATAACAGCCTAAACATAACATTGCATGATAAAAATTTGATCTTGAGTAGATTTCACAGATAAGGAATGAGTGTCCTATAAAGATAGGTATAGCATAGGGTAGCCCAATGGAAGTGACCTATACATACGTGATGGATGGCATCTAAGATGTCGAGGCCGGAAATGACGAAGTAGGCGAGGGTGAGGCGATTGATTTCTTGTTGCTGATAAGGGGAAGGCAGTAACTGATACATCATCTGAAGAAAAGTGAGGTGCCCATCTTTCGAGAATTGAGCTTCACCTGAGGATTCATCTGATGGGTTCTCCATGGAATTCATTCATTCATTCAGTTTATTTATGATGATAATGTGAATGAGGGAGAGGCATTTGAGTAGTGGAATCCACAACAATGGACTGCACCTGGAACGAACGTCCTTACATTACATCACATATATGATATATGTAGGATCTATAATGTCTGCTTAAGTTAATATACTTCTAAATATAACTTCTCATTCTACTTTCTTTTTTTATTTTTTCCCTTTTGTAGGCCTCTTTAGATGAGAATACCTTCCTTCAAAACTTGAAAAAACTCTTTTTAAAAAATACATCAATAAAACACATAAATCTCGTCCCCCAAGTTTCTCCTTCCGTGGCTTGGTTGGCGTGCGCTGTTGGGTTGTTTTACCAAATATTATTTCAGGAGCCGCCACTTTTTAGTGTTTTAGTGCAGCAAGCCGTAAACTATTCATAAGCCGTTTCAATATCTATCAAAAAGACATCGTGGGGTATTCAACGTAGAATTCTGTCATCCTTAATAAATGTATTAGTTTTAAACGACTGTTGTTTGTGCATTCAATTCCTTCAGTGCTTTAGTCAAACCTCTCCATTCCCTTTTGTCTAATAAAGTTAATGTAAACGACAATAAAACCCCAAATAAATATGCCTATATAATATGGTGTGTCTATTTCGTTTCCCATTCTGTGTATGCTGTGTTTAGAGCTTTAAGATGGAGTCTCATAATATTCTTTTTCTCTCAATGTTACACCCTGCCTCTCCTCCATTTTCAGTTGCCATAAAAATAGATAGGCTTTACTCTGTTCAACATGTAGAAGTGTTAGGTGAAGGCTTGTCATCAGTGAAGACTCTTTCTTCAGTGGACGTTGTGGTGTATGATGAAAAGGTAATAGATATAATTTCTGTTTTATCTATTTCGTTGATCTTATACAAGTTTGTTCTTTTACGAGATGACAAATTGCACTATGTTTTTCTGTTAGGGCACAAGATGATTTTTCGGCTTCATACTCACGAAATTATGGATAGATTAGTGTGGCTGTTATATCCAGGCTTCACATTTGAGCTGATTAGACCTTGGGTCGGTTATGGTGGTATTGGAATAACTAATGAATATCATTTGGAGGTTGATAAAGATACTCATCTTAGGGATATTCTTGGGGTTTTTCCTCCTTTTCCTTACGAGATCTGGACTCCAGCTCAACTTACCTCTAATCAAGTGCCTCGTGATAGTTTGTTTGGTTTGATATTATTTGAATCTTTTGTAAATTGTTATTCCATAACCACATAACAGTTATTTCTTTGTTTTTTTCTAATGAAGTTTTGTCTTTTATTTTTTTACCAGATGTAGTCGGATTTTTACAATATGTATCACCTATTGGAAAAGTTAAAAATAGTGGTTTTTGGGATAAAGAGTTGCGCATTCTGCTCTCATGTAGGCGGAACAAGGCTGGTCGGTAAGTAGATATGTCTGCCATTTAATTTTAATTAATAGCTAATGAATTGTTAAGGATGCGAATATGAATGATGTAGCTCCATTTATTCACATTCATTATGTTGTTTATTCAGGAACTCTAGCTTCTGGTATGTTTTTTTGAATTTTGTTCATACCAAATTTGTTTTTGGGATAAGGGTCAAATTTTTTTCTTTAATATATGTACATATTGTCCATTATGTGTTTTGATACTTTGTAGTATACATTCTGGTAATGTTTTGATCTTGTGTTTTAGGTATTCCATTGGTGGAGTCTTTTTACAATGCATCCTTTCTAGATGTTGATCCACCAAGTTCCAGGATCCAGCAGTTGAAGATCAGAATGCTCAGTGTTTAGATCACTTTGATGTATTAGGCAGTATTTGTAATAGCTGTTCTCCTATGTCTAAGAACTGTGTACCTGTTTCTCATGTTTCCACATAAACATCTATGTTATCTAAATTTATGCTTTTGATTAATTTTAAGTGTGGTTCTTGTAATATGGGTAATGAATGGTATGACGGTTTATTATGTAGTAGTTGCAATGTAGTCATTTAATATTACGCTTTTAAATCCAGCGTTTTTGCTTCAATAACCGTCTACTGTCTTACCGTTAATTTATTAGTAAATAAAATAAGGGTTGTTATTCGTAGTTAATATTAATTTTTTTTTAAAATTTTATTAACATATATGATTGTTTTCAATTTAAAGCAACAGAATCATAATTTTTTTGTCACATTTACATTTTTCTTTTATGCACCATTGAAAAGGTTTCATCTTTTTTTTTTGATAACAAAAGGTTTCATCTTTTATAAAGATTAACTTTATCGTAAATTTTACAAGTTTTAAGACTTGTGTTTTTTTTAAATTCAAGTCGGTCTCCAATAACGTATTCAGGGCAGGAAGGAGTATATTGAAGTAATGTGTTTACTACATTATTTAACGGGGGTAGAAGAATTGGCTTTTAGACTAATCATATTGGGAACCTTTAAATTTGTTGTGTTTTGAAAATGTTTTAGCATTTAGTCATATGACACTATGCCAACAAACCAATAAACCATGGGTACGCAAATATTTTTTTTGATACATGATCAAGGTATCCCCTCACTCGACAAGTGAGAGACTAATCCCCCGCTGATTTGTAGGCACCTCAAAGGGTGGGACAGCTGGCCTGGGAGATTTAATGCTTCTCCATACCCAACGCCAGGGATCGAACCCCAGACAATTGGTTAAGGGTGAATGAGTCCTTGTCACTCAACCACACACCCCAGGTTTGGGTACGCAAATATTAAATGGCATTCAAGTTGTTTCTTTTCGCACTGTTGTTTCTCCAATCACTTCTGCGCAATGTAGATATAAAGTCATGTAAATTTATTAAATGATGGAGTATGATGGCTTTGGTCATGCGAAAGGAAACAAATTTTTTTATAGGAACAAATATATAAGGTAAGAGTTTATACTTAATCCGTGATGTGTAATATAATAATATTGTTTTATTATTAATCGACCATGACACTATGGTCACGAAAAAATTGAAGGCCATTTATTATGCCACCTATAATACTTTTAATTGCCCAAGATAGTCGTGTAAAATGAACATAAAGTCACAACTACATTTACTAAATCATTTAATGATTTACTTATGGTGGACCCTGTTGGCCTAGCAACGTGTGAATGCAAAAGGAGTGGAAAATTGGATGGTAACAAATATATTTTTTTTTTGATAAATATGGTAACAAATATATAAGATAAGAGTCTCTAATATATGCCTCATGCGTCTTTTGAGTTCATCTGTGGTTAATGCTAGCAAAATATAATACTGTTATTCTTAAAACTTTTTAACTATTTTATATTATTAAACTGGAGAAGAAGAATTCACAACTAAATCAATAATATTGGTTAACATTTGAAATTGGTATTTTTTTTCATATTTTTTTAAATTTAGTCATACGATACTATGCCAACAGACCAATGAAACATGGGGACGGAAATATTAAAGGCCATTCAATATGCTACATATGAAACTGTTATTTTCCAGTCCATCCATGTACACTTGATGCGAAAAATTAAAGCCTCCTGTCATGATAACTTGAAATTTGACATATTACTAATTTATTCATTCCCCCTACCTGTACATATTTAAGGGGAAGTTATTTCCATTTAATGATGCCCTAGGCGTGAGTTTTGAACACCATCCTATGTGAAGGAGATGTGTATAGGTGTTGAAATATGTAACCTCATGTCTCTTACTATTTAGCTTATGCTTTTGTCGTGCACATTAAACACATGCATGACATTCGAAATTATTTTTCGCACTTATTATATACGGCGGTTTATTTTATTTCTTGGTTCTTAGTTATATATTGTTAAAGATTTTATTAAAAAAAATTGTCATATAAAACATTTTCCAACAAGTTCAAATTTTTAAACTTGTCACTTCGTTTAATTTTTTCACGTGTCAACAATACATTCGCCAGAGTGTAAAATTGGACCACTTTGGTTACTTCAAGGGTAAAATTGTACCCGTTGTTAGTTTAAGGTGTTTAGTGTAGTCTAGAGTGGTTACTTGAAGGGCAAAATTGAGTCATTGCCCTTAGTAGTTTAATCTTATTTTTTCGGCCAAAAAAATCTAATTTAAATTGAATGCGAGCATAGCAAACTTATCCTAATGAATTGGGATATAGCATATCAAATTGGGTGTTAAGCCAACAACTTGATGATTGATATGATAAATGGACTCACTTCATTTTACTTTGAAGAAACAGTATACGATTTTCCTGACATGTTGATACCATAAATATGCTACAATTAGATCGTTTGAAAATTGGCAAGGAAAAGTGTGATCTATTTTTCATAAATTTATTTCAAATTCAGTTAGTACAGTTAGTTGGTATCTCATTTCATCCTTAAATTATTTATCTGTTCACGTTTCTTATCACATTTATGAGTTATAGGTGTGGTAGTTGTTTTCCATCCTATATAATGTAGCCTCACCATCGTTAGCATTCATCAAAAATTATCCATTCACACAGAGTGTTAGCTTTTTGAATTTTATTTTATACCCTTAAGAAATCATGGAATCTTACACCCTCCTCAGTGACATAAATTCGAAGCGTGACATGTGGTCTATTTTGGTTAGGGTCCAGCGGAAATGGAAAGTTTATCATAAAGAAAATCCAAGCGACTTATTTTATATTTCAATGTTGTTGATCGACATTGAGGTTGTTCATATTTTAATTTTACTTTATTAACATTTTAGTTTATAATATACATACGTATTCCTTTTATTTTAGGTATTATGTTATTTTTATAATCTATAATTATAAATTCCATTTCTGATTGGAATTCAATTCGTATTCACTTATTGATGAAGGGAAACCGAATCCAAGCAGACGTAATCTCACCCCAACTTCACCATGACTATGACAATTCGATTCAAGAGGAAAGTGTGTATGAATTTGAGACGTTCAAAGTTTCTCGAAATGGTTATAAATATAAAGCTACTAATCATCCTTACAGAATAACTTTTACATCAAAAACTTTTTTCGCTCCTGCGGATGCTGGTTTGCCAAAATATTCCTGGGACTTTTGGCCCATATCCAAAATTCTCTTTCCCTGTCCCGTGATGATGAAGCTGAGCACCTTATTGGTAATATTTTGTTAAATTAACATTTTCCATAAAATATCACTCTCTTACTAACACAAATTCCAGATATCATAGGAATTGTCAAATCTCTTAATGAATTGGAGTGTTTTGAGGTTGGAGGCGAAACTAAGCACATTCTACGCATTAATTTGTGTGACAAACAGTACGTATTTTTAAATTCTGTATTTGAATCTTAATCGCCAATGAAAATTGATCTTGATGTTGGAAAAAATGGGATATAACATTTTACATAAGTGAATTTTATTTGCGATGTCATTAGTGTTTTTAAAAAGTCAATCAGTTTCTTGTAACATCCCAAATTTTAAACTAGGAATAAATGAGAATTAATTAAGGTATTAGGATGTCATTATTAAATTAATAGGCATTGTAAATAAGTAAATGAGGATAAATATGTTTTTAAGAAAATAACATGTCATTTTCTTTAGAAAATTAAAGAAAAATATTTAGATGTTGAGTTTTAAATTAAAAATTTGATGTAAAATACTCTAGAGAATGGATAATATGTTTGAAGAAAATATGTGAGTTGGTATATGGAATAGTTTTATAATCTGATTTAAGGTTGGGATTCAAAAATTGAAAAGTAAATAAATAATAATATAAGGGTATTTCTGTAATTTACCCCAAAAACCTAACAACTACACTCCCTCCTTCCTTGTTCGAGCTGCCGACCCCCCCCTTCATTCTTCATTTTCTCCTCTTCCTCACTTCTATCCAATGATCTCCCTCCTTCCTCCTCCACTGTTTTCATTTTTCCGGCGATGTGAACGCCGGTGACCGGCGATTTGGCCCCAAAAATCGAGCTTTTCTTCTTTCTCACTCTCTATCTTCCACTTTTCTTTCGTTTTCTCTTCTCTCCGCCGGAGTTCACCGTCGTTTTCTGCAATTCCGGCGAGCACAGCTGCGGATAGCGTCGGGGTTAAGGGTAAGCTTCGGTCTTTCTTGTGTTTCCTTGAGCTATATTTTTGTTGCCCTGCGTTTCCCTTACTCCTTTCTGTTTCTCTTCGTCTCTGGCTAGTCCGGCGAGTTTCCGGCTCCGGCGAAGCTCCGGCGAGACGTTGGGAGGTTGAAGATGAGTAAGGTAACTTCATTTATTCCGGTTTTACCCCTCCTTCTGCGATTTGGTGAAATTTGAGTGTTTAGGGTTTGAAAGGGGACTTAGGATTTGATTCAATAATCATCTAAAATCAAAGTTTAGCGTTAGATTTGAAGTTTTCCTAAAGCAAATTGAGCATACATGATGTTTTCAGTTGGTTATTGAATTTATTATTCTTAGACACTGTTCAGCCACGAGTTTCAAAGATTTGGGGCTGCTGTTGTGATTTTTGTGTGATTGATTTCAAAGTATATGTGATATTTTACTTGTACTACTCCTCCATTGTGATAATGATGTTTGTTTAATGACTATGTAAGGAAGATTCAAATCTGTTATGTTTTAAAGAATTGATTTCAATGATCTAAGTTGATTCTATGGTTATTCGGTTACTTCAAGTTGGAATGTGGTGGTATTGTGCATTACTAACTGTTGAAATAACACATAATTCTTGCTGATAATTTTATAGATGGGAAGTGTACATTTCTTGTTTGGAAGACATTTGGATGTACAATTTATTGAGTTATAATTCGTGTTAACCGTGAAGTGTAAGCTTTGATTTGAAGATTTTGTTTGGAGGGGATTTGAAGGTTAATTTGGGGTTTTGTCAAGTTTCATCAAAACCTTATATTTTGGGCTGAAGAAACCTTATATGATTTACTATTTTGCGAGGGGCTTAAGGCTTAAATTTGATGATGTGTGTCTAGGCTTTCTGTTTGTGGTGTTTGTTGTAGTTTAGGTAAACCCTAAACTTTGAGTATTTAAGGCCAATGGGTGTAATCTTTAAATTAGTGATTAGGTATACTTAAATTTGTTAAAGTTTGGGCTGTATATGCAGGATTTATTGACTTGGATAATTTTGTTCTAGGTTCTTTTCCTTACTCTCTATACAATTGGCACTATTGGTTTGTGTGTATATGATATAGTGGTGTGAGGTTGCAAAATTCTCAAAGTTTGACTGTTATGGCGGTGTTTGTAATGTCTGAACAGGTTATGGGCTTGAGATGTTATTTTAACTGTGATTTATAACTTTAAAGAGGAAGAGTTATAGATGTTTCCTTTAGGTTGCATGTTAAAATTGGTGAAGCTTTAGGATTTTCAGAATTCTTAATCCTTGTTTAATGTTTGGATATGATTTAAATAGTGTTTATGGGTTTTGAATTGAGGTAGGATTTTAAGGTTGTTATTCTATGCATATATTTTTGTATATGTTGGGGAAGCAAGCATGTTTCTGGTTGTTTTCTTTGATGCTTAAACGTGATTCTTTATGTGTGAGATTAAATATAATGATTGAGTAATTTGTGATGACTTAGATGTTCTACATGCAAATGAACTTGAAAGTTTTGAAAGATTCAGTTTTGAGTATGAAGAGGGTAGTTGTTTATTTATGTACAATCTTGTTTGAAATTCTTTGCTCTCTCATTGGTAAGGGCGGATGATACTTGGAGAGAAAAATATTATGAGGGGTACTTCATGATAGGTTATGCACATGGCTGAATGGTACTTGAAATGAAAATATCCTTGATTTTAGTTAAAGATTAGTAAGTTAATCTTGATGAGATGTAGTTTACCAATTATTGTGATGATGGATGTCCGACTGTCCTATTTAATTCGGTTAGGTAATGAAAGAGAAGTAATTGATTGGTTATGGTTGTATTTGGGTGAATTTATTTGTATTGATTTGTATAGTGTTTTAAATGGGAATGTATGCTTGTTGTTCCTTGGCTTTTTGTTCATGAATGTGAATTTGGTTATTGGCTTTGGCTTTGATTGGTTGAAGATGCTTACCTTTGAATAAAACATATAAGAAAAGAAATTGGGTAGTAATGTGAAGAGAGAGACGTGCTATTTATTAATACAGATTTGAGTATAGTTATTTACCTTTATTATTACTTTTATGTAATAATAGGTGAATCTACTAAGGAAGGGTAAGGAAGAGCAGTTGAGTGCTAAAGGGCGACAGGTAATCACACTTAACCTTACTATAACATTGAGGGTGATGTTAGCTAGGATTTTGTAAAATCCTTTCTCACCCTCTATATATATATTATCTTTAAAAAGTTATTTTCATACAAAACAGGCTATCGGGTGCCTTTCAAACACGATTATTTTGGTATAAAGAAAATTGTTACTTGCTTTATATTTAAATGGTATTCTGGTTGGTGGTGGATTGTTGCAGGATAAGTGTAAGAGAGTTATATAGTATATGTTAGGGATAGTGATAGTTAGAAAAGGGAAGGACCTGAATAGTGAGATGGAGATATGAAAGAGAATGATAAGTGTATGATATTGATATTGAATTTGAGATACTGTATGAGATTGAAATGGATGGATGAGGATGAATATTGTGAGCGTTGCATGACACTGAGATATTGATGTACCATCGCGCGATGATGACTGTCGATAGGCCAATCGACAGTTATTTGTACTGATGATCCTTTTCGGATTGATTGGATCGGGGATCATAGGTCAACTTATTGAGAGAAGTGACCTACGGTTGTTAAGGCATTTTAGAGCCCAACCGCCCCTACGGTTGTTAAGGCATTTGAGAGCCCAACCGTTCCCATTCTGCAATGGAAAATAGAATTGGGGTTCCCTCTCTGGGGATTGCCAGAGAGGGAAATTGCCCCCTCATCATAGAGAGGGGCACAGTGTCAAATCATATAGAGAAGATTAGATGCTTGAATGCCCCGGGATGACACAATGCATCTATAGGTGAGTGTGAGAGTTGTGGTAGCATCGTTAGATTGGAGACTGGGAGATGATATTTAGTTAATGTGGAATTGACTGAGGGATTTGAGTGATGAATGGAACGAGACTTGACAGATATATGTATATATTACTGATTTTAAAATGTGGTACCCTTTAGACGCCCTCGCTACCGCACATCTCACTGTTATAGTGAGTTAAGCGGTGATTACTGGGACAAATTGTCTCATCCCACGATTACTGACATTTTTGCAGGTATTCATGCACAGGCGCGAGCATTAGGAAAGGGAATTAGGTAGTAGAAGTTATATAGTTTATTTGGATCTGTATATTGCCAATTTGTATAGGCCTGCATCTGCTTCCGCATATTTTTCTATCAAACTGGATATTAGAACTAGAGATATTGATTATGGATTGTAATATAAGTAAAGTACTTTTCTAACTATGATAGGTTTCTATTAATAAGGAAAGTCTTTTCTATCATAGTTAGGAGGTAATAATAATTAGATTTTATAATATTGGTTAATCAGTAATAGTGACAGGTTATTATACTTTATCATTAGGTTGCCTCCTTTTTCTAACCATGTTAGGTTAATCTTTTCTAACATGGTTAGCTGCTGATTATCCATGATAGTATTCGTATTGTATTAGGAAATTCTTCTCTATCATGGATAATTACATAAACTATTAGGAAGTTCATTTTCTAACTATGATAGATTTATTTTCTATCATAGTTAGCAAAGTAATTGTTTATTTAAAACTTATAATGATGGTTAATTAGGGAATTAGTAACAGATTGTTACAACTTGGTTATCAGTATTTGGTGTACGATAACCTAGGACTATGCTGCATTGCATATAGATTGGCAATATACATTCTATAGTTTCTCTTCCTTCTGTGCATGATATTCTGCCGTTTGAGAGGAATATCACTCATCCCGTGGTGGGGAGAGAGTGATAAGAGCAATTGAATAGGTAATGTGGAGAGGTTGAGAAGAATATAGAAAGAAAATGAAATAAACAAAGACACTAATAAGAAGAATAACGAAATAAGGATGATTCTCTGGGGTCTCGAGTATAGTTATGTGCTAGCCATAACCATAGTCGAGGCATCATGAGATACCTTATTGGGTTAAGGGATTATGGAAACTTGAAAATGACAATTAATAATGAATACAATGTGAATAAGAATTGTTGACTTTGTATTGTATATGTTTATCATTTATTGAATTGTTTGCTTGATTGATGAACCAACTTATTTTGTTTGATTGTTTTGATCGAAATTCTATTGAAATTATTAGTTTTTAAAATCTTCACTTTGATATTTGATTATAAAATTATATTTTGATTATCTTTCAATTAGTAATGGTTGGTGGTTACATCATTATTAGTAGAAAAAGGTTGTTGCCCATTTATCTTAAGTGGCTGGAGGCTTCCTCACTACAGTTAGTGATTGGAAGCAGCCCCCTTAATAATAGATAGATGATGGTAGCTCTTCATTACTTCATGAGTTGATGTCTCCCTACCATTACTAAACAAAATACCGGTAAGTTAATTGTTTTAAAGTGATTATCAGTTGAATTTTATGTAGTTAATTATAAATAATTGAATATTTTTGGCAAGTAAATCATAAGTAATTGAAAGAATTTGGCTGTTAATACTAAGTGAATGGAAACTGGTATGTTGCTAATTGTTGGTGAAATTGTACATTGTAGTGATAGAAATGAACTGATTTCATTTTTTTTTTATTTTTAAATTTTGTTGGTTGATTGTCACGATATGGATGTATTTGGATTGATTATTGCTTTGTGCATATGTGATAATGCTATTAAAGTTAGCTTGGTATTAACATGTGATTATTATTTTAAGGAAGCATAATGGATTCTAAATGGTAGCATTGCATGAATCTTTCTCTTGAGCTGTGAATGTAATTGGGTTTGGATTTGTCCTGATTCTTTGAAAACTTTGTTCTGGATGTTAGTAACTGTAAGGGAATTAATTAATGTTTAAATTGGTGATTGTTTTTCAAAATGTATGCTGAAGTGAACATGGGATTGTGCATTTCTTAATGTAAAAGATAGGGTGTTTGAGGTCTTTTTGATAATTTCTAGTGTTTATGAAGGGAAACAAGCCTTAAATATGCAAGTTTAGATTTTACTAGTTTCTAAGGATCTGAAAAATTCCTGGATTGCGGTCCTATTTTGCTAGGAAATTCTAACTAAGAGTACATTCGAATAGGTATATGTGTGAAGGCATTTAGCTATTGTTGTTGAAGTCATGGTTATATGGCTATGGTTTAAGCATGAAGTGAATTTAAATTGTGATTTGTGTGAAGAATAGAATTTTATTTATACTTCCAGATTTCTTGCGTAGTGTTTCTAGCCTTGTTCAAAAGGTTATATGTATTCAAGTCAATCTAACTCGATTTCACCTCTTTTGAATCCTTTAAGGAGGAACTTGGAGAATGTATCAGTTAGAATGTGGAATAGTTGGAATCAAGCGTTAGGAATTCATTATTTGAAGATTTTAGGAATTTAGGGAATTATGGGAAGTCACAATTGTTGAATTTGTATTGATTGAAATAGAGGTCATTGAAGGAAGTTTTGACTTTAAGGATGAAAATACTTTATATTGGCTATGTACCGATTAGTGACTAGAAATTGGCTTAAAGAGAGAAATTTAGGAATTTATGCTTTGAGTTGAAGTTAGGGTGTTTACTAAATTGTATAGTGCGGGTTAATGATTTAGAGTAATGTAATGGTATTGAGAGCTATTGTGACTTGGTGATGTGTGATCATTAGACTTTTATGGATGAAATTGGAATGAGTAGAATTAGTGATGAAATTTTCAAAGTTGTGCTATTGGTTGAGCAAAATGGATAAAGGAACTAGTAGGATGTGATATGTCATACTTGAAGTGTAGCGAATGTCTTCCACTGTTTATTGAGATTCGAGGTAATTAATCACAAATTTGATGTTGCAGTGGATATGGAAAAGTGTTAAAGACGATTGAAGTTAGTGACAAATTTTGAAGTTGTGATCATGTCGGAACTAAATTGATAATACAGATGAAGAGTTTACGGTGAAGCTTTAGTGATTGTTTTTAAATGGATTCAATGGAATTGAATGCAATTGAGGAATAATTTTGATAAGTTGACATAGTTTGGCATGTACTAAATTAGAGTCATGAGGTAAAGTAAGGAACAGAATTCTAAGGACTTTCTATGTAATAGTTAAGATATGGACGTAAGGATGTGATGGAGGAAACAACTGAAATTAGAAGAGGAAGACTAGAAAAGTTGATCTGATATGGAATAGTATTTTTGATAGGCACTTGTTTGGGAAAGTAATAAGGAATGATCGGAATGATTAAGGTGTTGTTAGTATTAGAGTTAAATTGAGGAAAAGCAATAGTTTGATTAAATTTGAGAAAGATAAATGTAAATGTATTGCTATTTAGGATGTTGGACTTTAATACAAGTAATTTGAGGTTAGAGTGGCTAGTAAATTGAGGGTTAGCTAGGAGAAGAGGGATAAGGATTGATGATTATTATAGATTAAATGAGAATAAAAGGTGAATTATGGCGTTGAGTGTATTAAGTTGTGGTGATATGAATAGAGTTAATATGCAGACTGCAGAATTGGCGCGTGAATTTCTTTGTGTTAGGTGTAGGTGTCGTGAATTTTGAGGACAAAATTCCTAAAAGGTGGGGTGAATTGTAACATCCCAAATTTTAAACTAGGAATAAATGAGAATTAATTAAGGTATTAGGATGTCATTATTAAATTAATAGGCATTGTAAATAAGTAAATGAGGATAAATATGTTTTTAAGAAAATAACATGTCATTTTCTTTAGAAAATTAAAGAAAAATATTTAGATGTTGAGTTTTAAATTAAAAATTTGATGTAAAATACTCTAGAGAATGGATAATATGTTTGAAGAAAATATGTGAGTTGGTATATGGAATAGTTTTATAATCTGATTTAAGGTTGGGATTCAAAAATTGAAAAGTAAATAAATAATAATAGAAGGGTATTTCTGTAATTTACCCCAAAAACCTAACAACTACACTCCCTCCTTCCTTGTTCGAGCTGCCGACCCCCCCCCTTCATTCTTCATTTTCTCCTCTTCCTCACTTCTATCCAACGATCTCCCTCCTTCCTCCTCCACTGTTTTCATTTTTCCGGCGATGTGAACGCCGGTGACCGGCGATTTGGCCCCAAAAACCGAGCTTTTCTTCTTTCTCACTCTCTATCTTCCACTTTTCTTTCGTTTTCTCTTCTCTCCGCCGGAGTTCACCGTCGTTTTCTGCGATTCCGGCGAGCACAGCTGCGGATAGCGTCGGGGTTAAGGGTAAGCTTCGGTCTTTCTTGTGTTTCCTTGAGCTATATTTTTGTTGCCCTGCGTTTCCCTTACTCCTTTCTGTTTCTCTTCGTCTCTGGCTAGTCCGGCGAGTTTCCGGCTCCGGCGAAGCTCCGGCGAGACGTTGGGAGGTTGAAGATGAGTAAGATAACTTCATTTATTCCGGTTTTACCCCTCCTTCTGCGATTTGGTGAAATTTGAGTGTTTAGGGTTTGAAAGGGGACTTAGGATTTGATTCAATAATCATCTAAAATCAAAGTTTAGCGTTAGATTTGAAGTTTTCCTAAAGCAAATTGAGCATACATGATGTTTTCAGTTGGTTATTGAATTTATTATTCTTAAACACTGTTCAGCCACGAGTTTCAAAGATTTGGGGCTGCTGTTGTGATTTTTGTGTGATTGATTTCAAAGTATATGTGATATTTTACTTGTACTACTCCTCCATTGTGATAATGATGTTTGTTTAATGACTATGTAAGGAAGATTCAAATCTGTTATGTTTTAAAGAATTGATTTCAATGATCTAAGTTGATTCTCTGGTTATTCGGTTACTTCAAGTTGGAATGTGGTGGTATTGTGCATTACTAACTGTTGAAATAACACATAATTCTTGCTGATAATTTTATAGATGGGAAGTGTACATTTCTTGTTTGGAAGACATTTGGATGTACAATTTATTGAGTTATAATTCGTGTTAACCGTGAAGTGTAAGCTTTGATTTGAAGATTTTGTTTGGAGGGGATTTGAAGGTTAATTTGGGGTTTTGTCAAGTTTCATCAAAACCTTATATTTTGGGCTGAAGAAACCTTATATGATTTACTATTTTGCGAGGGGCTTAAGGCTTAAATTTGATGATGTGTGCCTAGGCTTTTTGTTTGTGGTGTTTGTTGTAGTTTAGGTAAACCCTAAACTTTGAGTATTTAAGGCCAATGGGTGTAATCTTTATATTAGTGATTAGGTATACTTAAATGTGTTAAAGTTTGGGCTGTATATGCAGGATTTATTGACTTGGATAATTTTGTTCTAGGTTCTTTTCCTTACTCTCTATACAATTGGCACTATTGGTTTGTGTGTATATGATATAGTGGTGTGAGGTTGCAAAATTCTCAAAGTTTGACTGTTATGGCGGTGTTTGTAATGTCTGAACAGGTTATGGGCTTGAGATGTTATTTTAACTGTGATTTATAACTTTAAAGAGGAAGAGTTATAGATGTTTCCTTTAGGTTGCATGTTAAAATTGGTGAAGCTTTAGGATTTTCAGAATTCTTAATCCTTGTTTAATGTTTGGATATGATTTAAATAGTGTTTATGGGTTTTGAATTGAGGTAGGATTTTAAGGTTGTTATTCTATGCATATATTTTTGTATATGTTGGGGAAGCAAGCATGTTTCTGGTTGTTTTCTTTGATGCTTAAACGTGATTCTTTATGTGTGAGATTAAATATAATGATTGAGTAATTTGTGATGACTTAGATGTTCTACATGCAAATGAACTTGAAAGTTTTGAAAGATTCAGTTTTGAGTATGAAGAGGGTAGTTGTTTATTTATGTACAATCTTGTTTGAAATTCTTTGCTCTCTCATTGGTAAGAGCGGATGATACTTGGAGAGAAAAATATTATGAGGGGTACTTCATGATAGGTTATGCACATGGCTGAATGGTACTTGAAATGAAAATATCCTTGATTTTAGTTAAAGATTAGTAAGTTAATCTTGATGAGATGTAGTTTACCAATTATTGTGATGATGGATGTCCGGCTGTCCTATTTAATTCGGTTAGGTAATGAAAGAGAAGTAATTGATTGGTTATGGTTGTATTTGGGTGAATTTATTTGTATTGATTTGTATAGTGTTTTAAATGGGAATGTATGCTTGTTATTCCTTGGCTTTTTGTTCATGAATGTGAATTTGGTTATTGGCTTTGGCTTTGATTGGTTGAAGATGCTTACCTTTGAATAAAACATATAAGAAAAGAAATTGGATAGTAATGTGAAGAGAGAGACGTGCTATTTATTAATACAGATTTGAGTATAGTTATTTACCTTTATTATTACTTTTATGTAATAATAGGTGAATCTACTAAGGAAGGGTAAGGAAGAGCAGTTGAGTGCTAAAGGGCGACAGGTAATCACACTTAACCTTACTATAACATTGAGGGTGATGTTAGCTAGGATTTTGTAAAATCCTTTCTCACCCTCTATATATATATTATCTTTAAAAAGTTATTTTCATACAAAACAGGCTATCGGGTGCCTTTCAAACACGATTATTTTGGTATAAAGAAAATTGTTACTTGCTTTATATTTAAATGGTATTCTGGTTGGTGGTGGATTGTTGCAGGATAAGTGTAAGAGAGTTATATAGTATATGTTAGGGATAATGATAGTTAGAAAAGGGAAGGACCTGAATAGTGAGATGGAGATATGAAAGAGAATGATAAGTGTATGATATTGATATTGAATTTGAGATACTGTATGAGATTGAAATGGATGGATGAGGATGAATATTGTGAGCGTTGCATGACACTGAGATATTGATGTACCATCGCGCGATGATAACTGTCGATAGGCCAATCGACAGTTATTTGTACTGATGATCCTTTTCGGATTGATTGGATCGGGGATCATAGGTCAACTTATTGAGAGAAGTAACCTACGGTTGTTAAGGCATTTTAGAGCCCAACCGCCCCTACGGTTGTTAAGGCATTTGAGAGCCCAACCGTTCCCATTCTGCAATGGAAAATAGAATTGAGGTTCCCTCTCTGGGGATTGCCAGAGAGGGAAATTGCCCCCTCATCATAGAGAGGGGCACAGTGTCAAATCATATAGAGAAGATTAGATGCTTGAATGCCCCGGGATGGCACAATGCATCTATAGGTGAGTGTGAGAGTTGTGGTAGCATCGTTAGATTGGAGACTGGGAGATGATATTTAGTTAATGTGGAATTGACTGAGGGATTTGAGTGATGAATGGAACGAGACTTGACAGATATATGTATATATTACTGATTTTAAAATGTGATACCCTTTAGACGCCCTCGCTACCGCACATCTCACTGTTATAGTGAGTTAAGCGGTGATTACTGGGACAAATTGTCTCATCCCACGATTACTGACATTTTTGCAGGTATTCATGCACAGGCGCGAGCATTAGGAAAGGGAATTAGGTAGTAGAAGTTATATAGTTTATTTGGATCTGTATATTGCCAATTTGTATAGGCATGCATCTGCTTCCGCATATTTTTCTATCAAACTGGATATTAGAACTAGAGATATTGATTATGGATTGTAATATAAGTAAAGTACTTTTCTAACTATGATAGGTTTCTATTAATAAGGAAAGTCTTTTCTATCATAGTTAGGAGGTAATAATAATTAGATTTTATAATATTGGTTAATCAGTAATAGTGACAGGTTATTATACTTTATCATTAGGTTGCCTCCTTTTTCTAACCATGTTAGGTTAATCTTTTCTAACATGGTTAGCTGCTGATTATCCATGATAGTATTCGTATTGTATTAGGAAATTCTTCTCTATCATGGATAATTACATAAACTATTAGGAAGTTCATTTTCTAACTATGATAGATTTATTTTCTATCATAGTTAGCAAAGTAATTGTTTATTTAAAACTTATAATGATGGTTAATTAGGGAATTAGTAACAAATTGTTACATTTCTCCTGATACCCGACTCTACGGACTCCATAATTTGTGAGTAATATGTTAAGTACAATTTTATTCTATAATAGAGTTATTCTCTTTTGAACTCCTTACCGTTGTATTAAAAACAAGTGATGATGATATAATAGCTACATAATCGTAATATTGTATTTTTTTCATCCATATAATGCAAACATATATAAATATATTCTCAAAATTGTTTTTGTTTTTTGCATTTGTTGCATAGGGACAACGAAATAGAGTGTGTGCTGTTTGACGAGTGTGCTGTTAATTCGTATCTTCTCTATAAGAACATTAAGGAAGATGCTATTGTTGCTGTAGTTAATCTTGGCAGAATGTCTTGGACTGATACTGGTATCATTAAGATGTTTTTATTTTTTACTATTTTAATAATTAATAAATATTTATACTCTTTTTACTCGATTATTTATTGTTGGTGATCAGATGATCGTCAGATTGCATCCTCTTTTTTTGCCACAAAAGTTTATTTCAATTTAGAAATTGTGGAGGTAAATGAAATTATGAAGAGGTATGTTTTTTATTATTCCTATCACCTCATTGAAAGTGGTTAACAATATTTATTGCGCAAATCATGTAAAATTCCCTACTCATCTTCAGTGCACAAGAGATCAATGGTGGCGTTCCACCTCTGATATCTCCCGCTGATTCTTTGAGAAGAACTAAAAGTAATAACAATAGTTCTATTCATGATTATCCGGTTGTTTCTGTAACATCCCAGCGCCTCGCTCTCGAAATTGTCCGCTTTGGGGAATCCACACCCCTCACGGCTTTAAAACGCGTCGAGAGGGGGAGGTATCCAGGCCTATATATACAGGGGTCCAAAATGGTAATGAAGTTAATGTGTGAGGATGCTAGAGACATTTTCATGAATTACTTAAAAGAAGGCTCCACTTTCCAGATATCTGCCCCTATGGTTGACACTGGAAGTGAAAGACTTGATAATCGTTTCCATATAGTTCTCCATGCTTCTTGTCGCCTCGAAAAAACAACAGACTTATATGCTTCGTTTCCATATACAATAAAATTACCATTCCAAATTGAAAAAGGGAAAACTTGCCCAAATAGGTTTTCGGTACGTGTATATTTGTACATGAGTTATTTCATAGGAATATATGATTATCATTACCATATGTATATTGTAAGCCATGTTTTTGTTATAGATGTAGTTGGTTTTCTCTCTCAAGTTTCTCCAGTTGAAAAGACAAAATCAAATAGTTTGTGGGAGAAACAAGTAGAAGTTTGTTTGGGCACATGAGATCCAAGAAACGGATGGTATCTATAATTGTTTTCTTTTGAAATTTAATATACTTATTCTTTTATAATTTAACATAAAGAATATCTTTTTTCCCATGTGTTAAAGGATAAACAAGAATATTCTATGCGTTTTAAGAGGAGCTTGGGTCGAAGCCGTTTCAAAAACTTTAAACAACGCGGCTGACATTGAAAACCCACCATTTATTCATATACGATATGTTGTTATGGAAGCTCATTCATCATCAGGTTTGAATTGAAGTTAAAGTTTTAAATTTATTTATTAAAATGTTAATTAATAAATTAGATAGTGTACATTCTGAAAATTGTAGGTTCTGCTATTGTTTCTTCATACTTCGACGCGACGTCAGTGGATGTTGAACCCAACATAGAGGAGATTCAAGACTTGAAGCAAAATATGTTTGATATGTCGGTTAATTTGTAAGTCTAAGGTGAATATATATATAAAGCCTAAACCTTTAGAAGTAAGATTTTGATGGATCTGGGCTAACATCAAATTCACCTTTAAATATAGGCCCATATCCAACTTATGGTAATGTCATGTATGGATATAAATATTCGATGTGGAGTATGTTGTTTTCCTATATAAATCTTCATCCATTACAAATTACTTAGCGATTGGCACAATTCATCTGCCTGGTACAATCCTCCTGATAAGGTAATCACGTATAGAAAGGTTTTAGTAGAGCTTTGAAAGAGAGACATAAAACTATGTAGTTTTAAAAATAGAGTCACACGTTGTTGTATCTTCCCCTTCCTCCTATGTGTAAGGCGTTGAAATTGGAGTTGTAGTGAAAAGGAAGCTCGTCGTGCGTAGCACGGGAGTGTTTACTCGTTTTGATAATAAGTTACGAAAAAGCTGAAAAAATAGAGTAGGACAAAACTTAGGTTTTTAGTTAAAAGAGCTATTCTGAAAAAAAATTGAGTTTTTTTATGACTCAAGTACTTAACTGAAATTTAGGTTTTGATAGGAAAAAACTATTCTTAAAAAGTTGTGTGAGTTTTTGTCTGCCAGATTTCAGAACCTAGATTTGAGTTGAAAGTTTTAAACCTAGGTTTCAAAGTTTGCCAAACAGGCCTATAATATGGCTCTTCTTTCAGGTGTCTTTTTTTTGTTAACCACAGTCCAGTTTAATCTCGAGGGGTAAGAGTGTTGCCCACATAGGTAAGGTTATCATCTCCCACCAATGAGAGCGCTTCCCGAGATTCAAACACGTGTTCTCATCCTTACAGGGTTATAGCCCACTTACCAGTTCAACAAACTACCTATTGGTAAAAAAAAAGTCATATTTGAGTCACATTGACGACCTCTACTAATTCAATTGAGAAATGACATGAACTAGTAAGATGTTACATTCCCACGTCAAGACTCGTGGTTAAGTAATTAGAGCTGATCCATCAGCTTGAACCCCAAAATACATAGGAAAAACCAAATTGAGTTGGAAATAGTTAAACACGATCTAACCCGTCCGTTTAAATTGGGTAGCCCAAAATCCAAATATCTTTAAATATAATTAAGTTAGGAATGGAGTGTAAGAAATATTACTTAAATTAAAATGACATTATGATAAAAAAAAATGGAGGGAGATAAAGACCAAATAGTTAAAGAAAAATCCCAAATAAAAAAGGCAGATAGAGTGATACTAACTATAAACGCCGCCGTTGTGTTGGTCTCCATTCCCACCTTCTTCTTCTTCTTCTTCTTCTTCAGAGTGTAAGCGAACTTGAAGAAGCCATGAAATCCCAAACCTTATCCTTTGCTGAGAACTGCAAGGTCCATCTCCTCCTTCTTCTATCCCCATTTCTCACTTTCTACCATATGTTATACTCACTCTTAATATATATATATTGCTTCTTTTGTGCAGAACATATTGGCATCTAACTGGCAAGCTTCTCTCAATACCATCAAAGCTGACGCCAAAGGAAGGTACCCCACCTCCTTTTTTTGCCCTTATCACATTATATGCATCATCTCTTGCTGCATGCTCTTCATTATGATATTTCATCATTCCATAAAGTTGTTTTTTTTTTTTTTGTTATTGGAATGGGATTTCAGCTAAAACACGTACTTAAGTGTTTGCTAATGAAGTGGTCTTACTTTTCTTTAAATTGTTTCAGCCGGGGTACTATCCATACTTCCAAAGTTAAGTACATCATTAGGAGAGGCAAGCCATATATTTGGGTGCCACTAAATGATTTGCATAATGTGGTAAGTTTTTTCACTTTTTTCTTTATTCCTTATTTTCCTGTCTGTAGTTTTCATCCTTTCATTTTCTAAAGGCAAAAAATGTGGACTTTCATCATCTCAAGATCATATTTTTCAAATCTGCTTCATAACTAGCTATAAATTTTCTTGTTTACTAAGAGAGGTTTACTAACTTTAATTTCATGCTAGGCCATGCTTAGATAAACTTTTACATGTGCTTCTGTTAAGAAATTGTGTCTGTATTCTGTATGTTGTTTCACAGTTGTAAGGATGATATGATGATATATTTTGTATTTTCCTGCAGAATGCAATCATTGATGAGCGTGGTTCTTTTGCTGTGACCACTCCCTTTCCAGGCCCCTTGGGCGGCTTACTTAAATCATTGAAAAGGGTAGGGTGACATAACTATTCTGTGTTCATTTAAAACTAATTCTATTACAATTACATCCATTTAGAAATATCCTTGTCACCCTATCATTATCCTCTGCATAAATTGGGTGACTAAAGGCTCCTAGTACTAATATATCATAGTTCCATCTTCTTGTATGATTGGAAAAATATGAAGAGGTTGACTAATTGGTTTCGTTTATTGACATGTTATAGTCACCAGCAAGGGTTGCTTTGGTAGGGGATATTGTTCCACTTAATGAAGATAAGGTAATGTCTCCATATGCTCACTCACTCTCAATTTCTTGGGCTCTATAATTTTTAATGTCTTTAGCTTGATGTGTTAATTGCCCTTTTATTTATAAATTTTATGGCGCTTTCAGAGGGAGAAACTTTAAGCAAGCTTCACGATTTCTTCCCTGATGTCTTCATTATAATCTATAATATGGCATTTATTGATTTCTCTAAACGGTCAAAAGTGATATTCTTAGGATTTGGCGGTGGAACTGGTCAAGCTGTACTCTTGACAACACACCAGTATGTGAGAATTTACTAGTCAAGTGGACTTCCAGATCAGGAGGATCTTGGAAGTTAGAAAACATGTAATTTTCATTGCAAATGAACATTGTGCTTCTGCTTGATGAAATTTTTTAATATCAATTTCTGAAGAGGATGAGGAGGAAACTTCAGTCACAACTTCCTAATATGAAATACAGACAACATTTTGTCCACTTTGTGTATTAAGATATCCTATATCTAAAAATTTTTCTGAAATTTAATGTGACTTGCAATTAGCGTTTAGATTTTACTGAAAAGGATACACTTTTCTGTTAAGTTTGATATTATAAGTGAAACTGGTAATCGAGAGATTCAATACTACTAAAGCCTCTAGCCAGGCATGGAATGAATATTGGAATGTTAACTTGCTTGAATGAGGTATAGACTTTGTTAAATTCGTCCTTCACAATAATAACTTAATATTCTTGGTGTAGGCAAAATCTCTTGCAGAAAAACTTGAGCAAATTGTACTGTCTGAGTCAAAAGCAATGAAGAACTTCGATTATGTTGTTTCTGGTGTACTGAGCTCTAGTGTTAGCCGTACATCACGAAGTGGTAATCTTCAAGAAATATTGGACGATGTGGAAAAATACACAGCGTATAAATTTGAAATGAGGTAGGACTGTGCGAAATATTGTACTCACTGAAATATGCCTTTTATTTTGCCAAGTGTTTTTCATTCTTTACTGTTCACCTACTTGACAAGATTCATATCACAAGGTTGAATGATGTAAAAGGATAGGATGGAAGGAAGTTGGCGAGAAATGAGAGAACAGAGTGAAGGGAGAAAGAGACAGGAATCTATTCTTCCATAATGCCAAAACTGCTAAGTGTAATGAATACTCTCTGCGACCTAAATTTATTAATAATTAAAGACTTACATGAATTAATAACGATTTTCACAAACAATTATAATTATAATAACTTTGAAGACCTCTTTAGAGTAAAAGAAATTGCACCAGATGGATGTTCACGCCCATGTTTTCATTTGCTAGGAAGCCTTTTGAACTGAGCTTTTGTTTTGAAAATTTAACTCCTAAGTAATCAACTGTACTTGATGCCTACATATAATATCCTTCACACCTTTTACCCTGATTAAGTATGATCTGGATAAACTAGAAACGGAATCTTGGAAGCCTCAGGTGTTAGCTTCATTTAATAGAAGTTTAGCATGCAGCTCATGCACATATATTGATGGCCATGGAGGAACTTTTGAAGTGAATGTTGAAGACGTCAACACCACGAAAGCTGATCCATTGGGTAAAAATCTGTTTGGAAGCTTGAAACTAGTATGTTTGTTTTTGCAATAAATACATCACTTCATCTGTTTTATGCGTTGCCAGCATCATTTTCAGCGAAGCTCATTGATGGAATTAACCAAAGTGAAGCTAGGCGTAGAGCTCTCATGCTTTTTTGTTTGGTCAACAAGAATGCTCTTGTAAAGGTAACTTAAATGTTTTTATTTTTGCTGTAAATCACTATTTTTTGTCCATGAATAATATCTGTCCTATTAGTTTACTCCTTGAGAAATAATGATCCTCAAACTAGTCTGAGCCTTACAAACTGTATGGGAATTTAATCCAGTCTTGCGTTTGGTTGACCTCATGTTGACTTTGTTACTTGCTTGAGTGCTCTCTTATTAAATACTAGGGACTTAGATGCTAACACTGTGTTACTTGCTTGGTGGTGAATTTCTTGTCTTATCAATTATTAATATTATGACCGAATTTCTGTCTTGGTCTTCTGGTTTAGTATCATGATCCTCAAACATTGAAAACTTAAAATACTGTTCTTTTTGAATCTATCATCTCCCAACATCCTTAAAACTATAACTCTAGGATCTTCCATAAGTATGATCATTAATTCACATATGACCAATCATTTGCCAAACTTATTAGTAGTGGTTCTACATCTGAAGCTAATTTCTTACTTAAGCTATTTGCTGCTCCTCTGCTGATGTCCCATGACTATCATGACATTCTCACTGAATTGTTGAATCCAATTGACTAATATTTCTGTTGGTATTTTATGAAGGATGCATATGTACTATCAGTGGACCGAAAGGGATTCGATGTGCTTGGAAAGCTTCCTAATCCTGCTGTGAAGGATGGCACTGGCCAATACCAATGGAAGGAATACAGGTTCATGTTGAAGGAAGAAGCAAGTGATGTTGAATCATTTTGTCGTCAACTTGTTGAAATGGAAGAGGAGGCTATTAAAAAGGTTTCAAGCTTCAGTGGACTAACATAAACAGGGTGGACTTTATCCAACAAAATAGACAATAGGGACTCATGTCTTTCATGAATCAGATTCATTTGGTTGAGTTTCTTTCATGGCTATGGAAATCACACAAGGAGATTGTAAATCTTAAGTTTTGAGGTATATTAAATTAAGTACGAATCATGGTGGGCATGTTTTGTTCTATCATGGATGGTGAAAGGAGGTAGAAGATGAGGATAATTTTTAGTTCAGATGGTCATTTTCCATCCTGTGTTTAATTTTTTTTCTTCATTTTCTATTGCAATATTCATGGTAAAGGAATATCTGGAATTTTCCATATATTCGAAATATCCAATATTTATCCTTTTAGAGAAATGTAATTGACTAATGTGTGTGTATCAAATCCTAGACTTTCTAGTTATAAACGGGATTTGTCCTTGAAAAATTACGATGCAACTCAAAAAAAGGGGCAGTGACTGAGGCTTTTAATTTAGGAATGGAACGTAGCTGTGCTAAAAATCATATTTAGGCTCTAACATTGCTATTTTTAATTAAGAAAACGACGGATGCACATTACTTTTTATCTATTTATCTTCCTTTTAGCATGTGAATAAAAATAATCGTGAGTATTAGTAGTATTTCATTTCCATTTAAAGCAAACCTGCAAAAGAACGATGGCTTGCCCAAACATAAACCTCTACCTAGCAAGCGAATTACGTCAAATCATCCAAATTGGTAAATAATAACTATCCTGGCGGATGATATTTGCATGGTAATACGCATGATATCGCGCAAAATACTATTGTATTCAACACTTCATAAATGAAGTTCCCAATCTGTTGTTGGAAGAAATACCAGAAAATCGACAGACAAAACTAAAAAGGGCAGAACTTCAAGTCCTAACACATCAAAAATCTAAAAACAATAGGGAAGATATAATAATCCCCCACCAAACAACGACTTAAACTTAGTCGACCTCCTCAATCTTAGGGCCAGGGCCACTGCTGCCACCAGATGGGTGAACATCATCTTCATCCATGCCTCCGGGCACACCAGCACCATCAGCTCCACCTTGGTACATCTTGGCTATGATTGGATTGCAGATGCTCTCCAGCTCCTTCATCTTGTCTTCAAATTCATCGGCCTCGGCGAGCTGGTTGGCGTCAAGCCATTGAATGGCCTGCTCAATTGCATCCTCAATCTTCTTCTTGTCATCAGCAGAAAGCTTTGAGCTGATCTTCTCATCCTTGATGGTGTTCCTCATGTTGTAGGAGTAGTTCTCGAGGGCATTCTTGGCCTCAACCTTCTTCTTGTGCTCCTCATCCTCTGCCTTGTACTTCTCTGCTTCCTGAACCATCTTCTCGATCTCATCCTTTGACAGTCTTCCCTTGTCGTTTGTGATTGTGATCTTGTTCTTCTGTCCGGTGGTTTTGTCCTCAGCAGAGACATTCAAGATACCGTTGGCATCAATATCGAAGCAAACAGTGATCTGGGGAACACCTCTGGGAGCTGGTGGAATTCCTGAGAGCTCAAATTTACCCAACAAGTTGTTGTCCCTGGTTCTTGTTCTCTCACCCTCATAGACTTGAATCAAGACACCGGGTTGGTTATCTGAGTAGGTGGAGAACACTTGCTCCTTCTTGGTGGGAATGGTGGTGTTCCTTGGAATCAATACGGTCATAACTCCTCCGGCAGTCTCCAAACCCAATGAGAGTGGGGTGACATCAAGGAGCAACAAGTCTTGCACCTTCTCGTTACCCTCACCACTCAAGATGGCGGCTTGGACAGCGGCACCATAGGCAACGGCCTCATCAGGGTTGATGCTCTTGCAGAGATCCTTGCCATTGAAGAAATCCTGCAAAAGCTGTTGAACTTTGGGAATTCTGGTGGATCCACCAACAAGGACAACATCATGGATGCTGCTCTTGTCCATCTTGGCATCTCTCAAACACTTCTCAACGGGCTCCATACACTTCCTGAAGAGGTCCATGTTGAGCTCCTCAAATCTAGCACGGGTGATGGTGGTGTAAAAGTCAATACCCTCAAACAAAGAATCAATCTCAATTGTGGTCTGAGCAGTGGAAGAGAGTGTCCTCTTCGCCCTCTCACAAGCGGTTCTCAACCTCCTGAGAGCTCTTGGGTTCCCACTAATGTCCTTCTTGTTCTTCCTCTTGAACTCTTGAACGAAATGGTTCACCATCCTGTTATCAAAATCCTCTCCTCCAAGATGAGTATCTCCAGCAGTGGCCTTGACTTCAAAGATGCCCTCCTCAATGGTAAGAAGAGAGACATCAAAAGTACCACCACCAAGGTCAAAGATCAAAACATTCTTCTCACCAGAAGAGGTAGCCTTCTTGTCAAGCCCATAAGCAATAGCTGCAGCTGTAGGCTCGTTAATAATACGCATGACATTAAGTCCAGCAATGACACCAGCATCCTTGGTAGCCTGACGCTGAGAGTCATTGAAGTATGCAGGAACTGTGACAACGGCATTCTTGATTGTGGAACCAAGGTAGGCCTCGGCAATCTCACGCATCTTAATCAAAACCATGGATGAGATTTCCTCAGCAGCAAATTGCTTATCCTCCCCCTTGTAATTGACAACAATCATTGGCTTCTCACCAGGGCCGGAAACGACCTTGAATGGCCATAATTTCATGTCACTCTGTACGGATGGGTCGCTGATTCTCCTACCAATCAACCTCTTAGCATCTGCCAAATCACGATAGACACAGTTACTAATAAGTCATTTAAAAATCTGGACAACTATCATGCACACGCGCTAGACAACACAAACTATACAAAAATAAATAAAAATTCTTAATATTCGTACGCTTCATTTAAAAAAATTATCATCCATTACGAACAGATCATAAAAAGTTGAAAATTATTATATCATGACACACTTTTCAACCAAGATTCATAGTCATTTAAAATCAGGACAGATATCATTCAACGTGCTAGACAACACAAGCTATACAAAAATCAATTAAAATTCTTAATATTCATACATTTCACTTAAAAATTATCATTGAAGGACAGAACATCAAAATTAAGACAGGCTAATATTATGACTCTTCAACCAAGATTCAGTATCAGATCATAAAAGTTATTAAAAAACTTTGAAAATTTACATATACAACTCTATTCAACCAAAATTCAAATTACACTATAATATTAATAATTAAATAAGACAGGCTAATGTACCAACCGAATTAAGCCACTTATTTAATGGTCACAATAAAATAATCATGAAGATTAATTTAAAAAACTGAGTCAAACCATTAAGCAGAAAACACAGATCTAATGTTAAACACATCTAAACACCATAAAATAGCTACAGGACAATAATATACAAAACGTAAACAACGTAGCAAAACATAAACCAGATTTACAACAAGCTACGACGAAAATCAAGCAAAGCGTTATAAGTAAACAATGACAAACCACACAGATCTAATACAAAACGAAAGAATGAATTAGATCTATTACCAAAAACGGTGTTGATTGGATTCATGGCGACTTGATTTTTAGCTGCATCACCGATCAACCTTTCGGTGTCAGTGAAAGCAACATAAGACGGCGTGGTACGATTTCCTTGATCATTAGCGATAATCTCAACGCGATCATGTTGCCAAACACCGACGCAAGAGTACGTAGTTCCGAGATCGATTCCGATCGCCGGACCTTCTCCTTTTCCGGCCATAGTAAGACGGCGAAGAAACCGAAATGAAAGCTAAGAGGAAGAAATTAGGGTTTGAAAGAGGCAGAATAAGAGGCTGTGAATGAAGGAATGAGAGGGAGAGGAAGGAGAAAAGGGAGTATTTATAGGTTTGAGACAAGAAGGGTCTCTAGAATGTTCGAATGGGAGGTCGGTGATTTGTGACCGTTGAGAAAAGCGCGATGGATGGACGGTGGAGATTTCGCGATGAGGTTCGGTGTAGAATATTTGGCGATTTCTTCGTTCGTACACAACTACACAAGGTTCGGAGGTCGGCTACGCGCTATTATTAGGGTTTCTTATTATTCTTATTACAAGAGGCCTTTCTATTTCTATTTCTCTTTTTCTATTGGTGGTGTGGTTGCTTTCATGGAATCTCCCATCTCTTTATTTCTTTCCTTTTTTATTAGCATGCTTATTTTTAAGAATTTCGTTTTTTTTATTTATGGTCAAGGTATCATCTCACTTGACAAGTGAGAGACTAATCCCCAGCTGATTTGTTAGGCACCTCAAAAGGTGGGACAGGTGGCCTGAGAGATTTAATGTTTCTCCATACCCAACGCCAGGAATTTCTTTGAAGTGCTAAAAATTTGTGCATCTCATTATATACAAAATTATAATCATGAAATTTAAAGATTACTATAGAGAGACATGTGTCATTAGTGATTATTAAGATTTTTTGATTTGGACAAGTCATTGTTAAGATTGAACAAGTAGAAAATGCTATTTAAATACATAAACTAAATTTAGGTTTTACTTTTCAATAAATTTCATACTAGAGGTATATTTGTCTTTTCAATAAATTTATTGGATTTTATTCTCTAAATTTAATGAATTCATCTAACACTTATTTTAATATGGAGATGTGTGGTATACTAATATCATGTTTGTCCTAAGCATGTCCTAGGATTGTTTGTGCTGTTTTGATGATTTCAAACAAGAATTAGAATTTATAATAATGTCTTAAAAAGTGAACAAAATGATTGTTGACCTTCGCTATTATTTTCCTTCAAATTTTTTTATCCATGATCAAGGTATCTCCTCACTCGACAAGTGAGAGACTAATCCCCCGCTGATTTGTAGGCACCTCAAAGAGTGGGACAGCTGGCCTGGGAGATTTAATGCTTCTCCATACTCAACGTCAAGGATCGAACCCCAGACAATTGGTTAAGGGTGAATGAGTCCTTGCCACTCAACCACACACCCCAGGTTTTTCCTTCAAATTTTGTTAAGGATCATATTTTATCTATATTGAAGGAGGTGCGGGCCATCCTAGTTTATGGTTGGGATGTTAAGATTGATTTGTGTAGCAGGGATGTTAATGTAGTAGCAGATTGTGTGGCAAAGAGGGTCGTGCAAGTTTCTTTGAGTTGTCTCTGCAAGTTTCTTTGAGTTGTCTCCGGTTTATCTTTTTACCTCAAAACAATTGTCACCAATCACTCACAATTAAAATAACTAAAATATTGACTTTCCATAAATGCTCAGAACAATAACAATATGGAACATTCCTAAATAGTCTAAATCATTCTGGAACCCTCTAGAATCCTCTAGAACACTTTGGAATCTTCTAGAATTCTCTAGAAAGATGTAGAAACATCTAGAAGATCCTGAAAGCTTCTAGAACCCTCTAGAAGTTTGTGGAACTTTATGAAGACTCTTGAAGTATTCAGGAAGATTCTAGAATAATTTAGAATATTGTAAATATTTAGAAAGTTTACTAGAATATTTTAGAAACTTAATTGTAATCGTTAGATCAAATAGATCTTAGTCGTCCATTGAGGAGGTGAAATTAATGTAAATAGTCTCTCATTTTCAACAACCAAAGTTTGAGAGCTTTGTAAAATCTTTGAGAGAAAGATTAATAGAAAGTTCTTTTCCTTACAAATCCAACTTCCTGCATACAAATTAACTTCAATAGAAAGTTAAGAGCTAGTAAGACTTACTAGCATTATAAAGTCAGAAAGCTGCACGCGACAATTGATATTAAAGACTAAGTCTGTGACACAATGCACAGATAAATCAACCCTAACTCAACTTGAGTACATATTTTCTCAATTTCTTATTACACAAAAAGAGCTATATGACAGTAGCAGATTTCAGGCTGAAATCTGTTTATTGAATGAACTGAAGTATTACATTACAATTTAGATATAGATTGATGCAGGGCAGATTTACTCAATTCTTTCCTCAAAATTTTTCCCGTCGCATTTTTTGGTATGAAACTGACAAATAAAATGCGCCTTATTTTCTTGTATGGTGCAACCTACAATAATCAAAAGGAATAATAATTGGTCAGCTTGTCCCTTCTCTTATTAAATGATGTGTTTTAAATTCAAATTTCAAAATTAATATACAAATTAAATATGAAAAAGTACCTGTTTAGTAACAAATTCAATCACGTCGGCTTCGCTAAGTGAACTATTAGGTTGTCTCACCACAAAGGCCATAGGCACCTGCCCTGCCTCTTCATCAGGGTAGCTGTTCCACGTTGCAATTATATTTGATTTTAGATGCTCATAAATTACACTAAGTCCTTGATGCAATATTCATTTAACTATTTTTGGGAGATCAAAAATCAAATAAATTATTTATGACATCTCTAAAACATTATAATCCATCATTAGATTATACATAAATATATAAGTCAAGCAAATGTAATTTGAAAAAAATTATCTACACACCCACATATTTTTTTTGGCCATATACACACGCACATATTTAAAAAGGAAAAATCTTTAAAAAGTAGCTCTTAATTAAATTTGTAAATCTCAGACTATTTAAGTAATAATTTTGACTTAATGAATAACCACATTATTAACTCTACATCACTATATAGGATTTTAACATTCAAGTGATGTTTTTCATTTTGGAATTTACCCATTTTAAAATGGATTATGATGTACCCTCTATTAATTTCTTCAAATAATCAATTGTGCTTTATATTACCTTTATATTAAGTAATTGAAGATGCTGCGAGTTTATAGGTTGGAATAAACAGTGATGAAAAGAGAGTGGGCAAGAGCATTCATCATATATGGTCTTCATTTATGTACAAATTCATGCGCCTGTTGTAGGAGTAGAATTATTTTTTAAAAATTTAAAATATTGTGTTTAATATTTTTGGTGGATAAAATAGAAGAGAGGGAAAATGGAATATTACGGGATGACTGCAGCATCTTGGATCTGGGGATGGGACTGAAGCAAATTTTCCAACTCCGCAGGAGCCACCTGCATTGTCCGTTTTAATATCAAAGTCTAATCATAGTAGTAGTAATAATATAATTTGCGTATAAAGAGATTATCATCCAGAAAACATTTTATTACTTTCATATAATTTCTAGGATCCTAAATATAAGACTTAATTTATTTTTTAAAAGGTTCAGTAGAAAAAATAGGTTATTTTATATTAAAAAAAATAAGCTATTTAATTATGACATATTTGATATATTTTTAAATTATCTATTAATTTATAGGTCAAATAAATCAGTTGAAGGAAAAATTTGATAAATAAATATATAAGTGATTTATTTTATTTTTTACGATTCAATGTAATTTGATTATTGTATAGGATATGCTTGTGATTAATCCCCTAAAAAATTGATTATGTTTTTCCTACCAAGTGTATATTTTTGTAGGTGATGACATATTTCTAAGGAATGTATAAAAGATATTGAATTGAATAATCCTAAGTATATTTCTTAAATATATTGTCTATAAATTGATTGGTTTGATTTTTTTTCAAGCCAACTAATTTATAGAATTTACAAGTTAACATGTACGTCATGATGATGAAGGACTTAATTTAGCTCTTTTGATATGTTAAGGAATAAATTGAAGCAATATATATGAAGTAACGAATATAGTATTACATTTAAAATACCTGATATCCCTTGTATTTGATCAATTCTTTCAATCTATCAACAACGTAGAGATAACCTTGGTGATCAAAATAGCACAAGTCTCCTGTCCTCAACCACTCATCAACAAAAGTCGACGAGTTTGCCTCTGGATCCGCCACATAACCTGTTCTTTTCCCAAATTTTACATTTAACTTCTTTAATCTCTGAAAAAAGGGTTGATTAAATCTGATATTAAAGAATTAAATGGTACAGTACCAACTACCTTTCATTATAGAAGGTCCTTTAAGCCAAAGTTCGCCTTGTTGACCAGGAGACAAGGCTAGACCAGTGAGTGGGTCCACAATTTTGGCCTCAACTCCTGCTATTAGCTTTCCAGTTGTTCCAGCTCTATTGGTTGCCTCTTCTCCCATGGTTCGACAAATCGATGCTGTTGTTTCTGTTAATCCATATCCCTCCATTTTTACAACATTACACACCGTTAGTTTAGACCTCATAGATACTAAAAGACAACAATTCTACTTAGTGATTCGGATTCAAATTTTGGCGTCCATGTATTATTTGCTTTCATTTCAATCTCATCACTTAAAATCTGCTGTCATGTATTTTCTTTATAGTTCATTTTCTTACCAACAAATTATTACTATATATCTCTGGTTTTAACTATATATAAGATTAAGTTGACTTTTTAAGAGGTTAAGAAATCAAGTTACACCATTAAATTATATCATATATTAGTTTATAAGTAGAGTAAACTAGTTTTTAGGAAATTAAGAAGATAAATACAAACAATTTTTAACTGATGTATTTTGCATCTTTAATTTCTCTAAAAATTCAAAATAATCTTATAATTAAAATAGAAATTAGTGTTAACTAAATAAAATATGGATTTAATGACTCCAAACCATTGTTAAAGGGATTAAGAGGGGAAGAGGAGGGATTTGTGAGTTGAATTTTTAAAAAATTGAAGAAGTTGATGATATTTTAAAATTGATATGTAAAAGGACATAATAAAAAATGTTGATTTAAAACTTTTATTCTACTTCTCAATATTTTGTAAATTCAGTCACAAAAAATTATCTATTTACAGCTATTATCAAACTAGACCTATAAATGGAGGGAAAGTATGGGCAATTGTACTTAGATCCCAAGTAAAAGATTTAACGTCAAATGGGTCAATTGACAACTTTTTTCACTTATTAACCAAATTATTACCTCGATTGATTATGGTCGTAATTAATAACCCATTGAAACCTCTATTAAGGTAAATGTTTTATTTGTGACAGGTTTGATTATCTCACGATGAGGAACAAATAAATTAGATTCATTGTATAAGCTTAAAATACTAAATATCTCACGATGAGGAACATATATAAAAGGTATAAGTGAAACAACACTAACCAGAACAAGCATGACTCTAGGAAACTTGGATTTGAAAGACAAAGCAAGGTCGTTTCCAAGGGGAGCTGCCCCACATATGACTACCTCCAACGACGACAAATCATAGCCGTCCGTTACATCTTTCTTCACCATGGCCACGACCACCGGCGGAGCCGCCACAATATGAGTCACCCTCAGCTCCTGCACCGCCGCCAACATCCTCTCTACACCAAACCTCTCCATCAGCACCACCGTTTCGGACAACACCACCGACCTCAAACAGTACGTGAATCCATACACGTGGAAATATGGCACCGTGTACAAAATAACAGTTGGGTTGTTTCTTAGAGAACGAGTTGCGTTGTGACTTTCTGATGAGGATATTAGATTACGGTGTGTTAACATTACTCCCTTTACCTTCCCTGTGGTCCCAGATGAGTACAATATTGCTGCTATGTCTGATTGGTTCACCTCTGGGACCCCTGGTGGTTTTGTCTCCGTCGTCGTCGTTTTCGTCGTCGTCATGAGTGACTCGAACTCGGGCGAGTCAAGGAGGATGAGCCCGAGTTGGGGGGTGTATGGAAGGTTTTTTGCGGTGGAGGAAGTGGCGAAGGCGATGACCTGTTGGAGAGTTAGATTAGTTAGTTAATCACAAAGTTATTAAAGTAGCACCTTGTGATTTTGTATTAAACGATCCTATTTATTCCGTAAGATTTGTAATACAAAGGGAGGTTAACATATATTTTCTCATTTTATCTTTGTGATGAGGATTGAACATGAATGTTATAGTAATAGGGTTGTTAGCTCATCACCTCGAGTAGAGGTGATCATCAAGTGATTGGGGTGTTAACTAGTGGCCTATGTTGGCTGCCTTGCCCCCTCAATTTGGTATTCCAATGCTTTAATTTGTTGTGTTCTATAGTAAAGAGGTGATCAACAAGTGATTGGGGGTGTTAACTAGAATAGAATTTTATTTTAGAATATAAGTTAATGTTGCATTTTGTCTAGTTATTTTATGTTTTTTTTTTCTAGTTTTACCTTTTGTTGACTACACTCTCTCATCTTCCCAACCCCTACACACTCTCATTTTTTTCTCGCCCAATAAATATCATCTCACTCATCCTCTTCATAAATAAGGGGTAAAGTTGGGAACAAAATATGTTCCATACATATTGATTACTTTCAATAACTTTTAACCGTTAATTTTCAATAAATTGGTAGCATGAACTTATATTTTGGGAAAGAATTGAAGGAGGGAGTAACATTTTAGACTCCCTCAATTCCTAATTATAAGTCTACTTTGACTTTTTTGTGAAAGTTAAGGAAACAAATTATATCACTAAATTATAACATATAATCAATGTAATTACATATGTTGGTTTATAATTAGAATAAACTAGTTTTGAGGAAAAAGATAATTTTAAACAATTGAAAATGATAAAATTTGTAACTTAAACTTTTTCAAAGAAGTCAAATTTGACTTATAATTAGAATCGGATGTAGTATTATGAAGAGAAACGGTCATGTTGTTTTCATTTCAATTAATTTTGAAAGATTTAGATTTTTAAAATGGGATACAAATCACAATTTCCAATAACTATAACTAGTAATATTTGAAAAGTCATAGGAGTAATGAATTTAAAACATAACATTTCTTTCAAATAAATAATATTTGAAAAGTCATAGTCATAATAAATTTAAAAGTTAAATGCATGGTTGTATGAAGTAGACTAGTATTTAATTCATTACCGGAGAGGATAGTTGGAAGAGGTGGGAGATGTCATCTCGTGTGGCGGTGGGATTGGCGGGAGAGATGATTGCACCAAGGGAGAGAAGAGAGAAGTAAAGGATGGGGATGTTGGTGGTATTTGGGGACAGTACAAAGGCAGTGTGGCCTTTGGAGAGGCCAAAGATGGTGTGGAGGTTAGAAGAAAGGGTTTGTGAGAAGTGGATGAAGTCGGAGAAGGAGACACGGTGGCCGGAGACGGAGTCAATGAGGGCAAAATGGGAAAAGGGGTGGTGGTGGTGGAGGGAGAGAGCATAGTGGGAAGCTGAGAGAGGAGCATGAGGAGGAGGAAGATGAAGGGGAGGCCTTAGGCTGTGGAAGGTTTTGGAATGTGAGGAGAAACCACTTTTTGAATCAATGGTTTCCATTGGAGAGATAGTGCAGATTAGCTTCAAGAATGAAATCAATGAATGGTTTGAGCTATATAGTACTAGTAGGAATCAATAGCAAGTGGTAAGAGGCTCCACATACATCAATATTTTAATTATTCCAAATTTTAAATCCCATAACCTAGCATTCATCTCAATTTTATCCTCATCAATATTTTAATATTCCAAAAATCTCCAATCTCCTCCCTTCCCCTCAAATCAAGCACAAGATTTTGTGACTGATGCTAATAATCTTCATATTATTATGTTGTCTACATTTAGCTCAAAAATTGAGATGAGTGATGGACATATGTATCACAAGAAAAAAGACGCGAGTAAGGTTAACATCAATGGAACCTCCTCAAGATGTGAGTAAGATTAACAAAAACGGAGTGATGGTTAGTTAATGATGTTGATTTAATTATTATGGTTAACTCGTCAGAAATTTAGTTGTTAGTAACAACTTTTATTAATTTTATTAATAGGTAATTCATCAATATCACCTGAGCATTCGAGTACTAACATTTGATACGAGTAATTTGTATGAGGTTGCCATTTTTTCTCCTTTTTTTCTTGATAATTCTCCTTTCTCCCAATTGAAATGTTTCACATGCCATATATACTCATAAGTTAGGCGTGTGTCTTGAAATTTTGGAACTCTACTTGAATGAAACTGGACCAAAGGACCACCGTTGAACAAGATCGGACATAGGTGATTTATGAGTTATGATAAATAAGACTAAAGGAGTACATGTCTTACTCAATCAAGACAATAGGTGCCCCAATAATACACACTCACAACCACACACGTGTGTAATCAATCACAAAAATTTAAATGTGCTTTTTTAGACTACACATTTTATGGTTTTGCATTTAATCAAAGACTTAATTGCTTGAGGGTCCGTCTGATTTAAATGTCTGCTCTCAATGGCATATTTTGATTAAAAATGGAAATTGCATCGTTATTCTTATTGTAAGATATCGATATGTTTGAATGGTCTTTAACTTAGGTATTTACATGTCAAGGTTCCTTTATCCGATGTGTCTATTAGTTTTTGGATGCTTTCTTCTACTATTGAATTGGATTCATCTTTCAGGTCTAACAAAGGAAAGTCTCACCATCTGGAACATGAGAAAAAGAATAATTGACTTCTCTCTCATTGAGTCACTACTGACACTGCTATGTTACTTATGTTATTCTCTTTTATTTCAATTCATCCTTTACTTCCTGCTAACCTATATAATGCATTTAATTTTAGAGACATTATTAAAACTTTGAATTTTTCTATGTAATTAATATCATTTTGTCCTTTTATATATATATAAAAAATTAATTTCCTTTCACATCTTTTCTTGAAGAACTCAACCAAACTTGCATATACTCTTGTGATATAAGATATCAAAATTTGAATGATTTTTGTTCAAAATATAAGAGTTTCTCACTCTTAAATTCCCTCACCATTTAATGTGTTTTCCCTACTTTACCTCCTTACTTTTTTTCATACTTTTTAATGTTTACATATTTCTCACTTTTAATAATATCATAATAAATTTTAATAATATCATAATAAATGAGATTAAAATTGGAAAATAAAATCTAATTTAGATACCCAACTATTTTATGGACTCCTATATTATGGAACAAGGGGAGTATATTGAAATTTAAGAAACAAAACAGGGATCAAAGTGGAAAACAAAAATAAATAGAGGGTCTAACTGAAATTTTCCACCCCTTTTCAGTTCTGCCATCTCCTTCCTCGTTATTTTCTTCGTCTTCCTCCCAAACTCCCTTTTTTGTCTTTTTCATTCTCAGGCCACCACCACTGCCGGCGGTAATTCACGACGGTGGAGGCGAAGAATGTTTCCGAACTGACATGCAACGTCGTAGGTAATCACAGGTGAATTAATTTGGGTCCCACTCAACACACATACACAATATGAAAAAATCAATCTTTCAGCTTTCACCTCCAAGTTTCTCATATAAAATGATTTTTTTAAAAAATAAAGTAGGTTAAGTCAGCAATAAAAATGCATGTAAGCATAGTTTGAGCTAAATTGCCCCTAAAAAAACTTCAGGGGGTAAATTGCCCTTGAAAAAACTTTCAAGGTTAGGTTGTTCCACTGATAAAACTTCCGGGGTAAATTGCTACTTAACCCAAGAATTAATTGTGAGAGGATTTTCTCAGCGCCATTGGAGGTCTGCGGCTCTCAGCGGCTTCATCCTGACCATCAATTGCATCCAATGGCTGTAAACTCACCCACCTTCCAACAATTAAAAATGTATCTACACCGTCCATCTTATTTGAATCGCAAGGCTCAGATTGCAAGTTGAACCAATTCATTGTTTCATCCTTGAGCAGGCGGGAAACTTCATGGTTAATATCACTTTCAATCCCAAAATGATCTGATCACTTATGGGGCTGGGAAGATGATCCAAATGAGGAGAAGGATTCGATCAAGCATGTGAGGATTGTTGTAGGGGTTCGACAAAAAAATTGAGCATTATTAGGGGATCATTCAGCTTATTCAAGGTATGATTAAAAACTTTTTTTTATCAAACAGTGTATTTTCCGTTAACTAATTAAATGTGGCTTCTCTGTTTAGTTTTATGCCATGAATTCGTAGACATGTATGTGCATATATGATTGCTGTGTGTGAATCTTTTTTTCAACATGTTGTGTGTGTTGAGTGAATTTTATTTTTCAGGTTTATTTGATGGAGGCTAATTTGACTCCTAGAGTTGGAATAGAATTTGATAATTTAGAGGAGGCATGGAGGTTTTGGAATGAATATGCTTGTAGAGTAGGTTTTAGTGGGAGAAAAAATGGGACAACAACAAGTAAGAAAGATAAAAAGACAATTATTGGTTATAGATATGCATGTTCAAAAGAGGGCAAACGTAGACTAGATAAAAGGTCCACCTCATCCACTAATCATCGTCCTGAGACAAGGACCGAGTGTAAAGCCGGAATGACAGTTAAATTAGTGGAAGGTAAATATAAGATTGTTGCTTTCATTGAAGAACATAATCACCCATTACATCTTCAGGAGACAGTGCACATGATGAGGTCTCAACGGAAAATAAATAGTGCACAAGCTGATGAGATTGATTTGGCTAAGGAAGCTGGACTTAAACAAAAAGCAACTTTTGATCTTATGAGTAAGCAAGTTGGTGGGAGAGCTAATCTTGGTTTCACTCGAGTGGACATGAAAAATTATTTGATGTCTAGAAGGCGAAGAAGTATGGTTGATGGGGAAGTTCGATGCTTATTAAGCTATTTTGAACAACAAATCATCGAGAACCCTTCCTTTTATCATTCATATCAGCTTGATATGGAAGACCAAATTACAAATATATTTTGGGCTGATGCTCGTATGCTTCTAGATTATGCTTATTTTGGGGATGTAATTTCATTGGATACCACATTCTGCACGAACAAAAGTCATAGGCCTCTTGCGATTATTTCAGGACTCAATCATTATAGAGGAATAATAATTTTTGGTGCAGCTTTGTTATATGATGAAACAACTGAATCATTCAAGTGGTTGTTGGAAACTTTTCTGACAGCAAACAAGCAAAAAAGACCGGCGACAATTTTTACCGACCAAGATCAAGCAATGGCAAGAGCATTACGTGAAGTTATTCCTGAAGTGAAACATGGATTATGTACATGGCATATTCAGCAAAATGGAATGAAACATGTGGGAAATAAAGTGAAGGGTGATTCACATTTTATGCGTGGCTTCAGTGAGTGTATGTTTTATATTGAGGATGAAGCAGATTTTGAAAAAGAATGGGTTTCTCTGGTATCATCTTTCGATTTGGAGAATAATTCATGGGTGAAGTCTATATATGAAATTAAAGAAAAATGGGCGTGGTGTCATATGAAGTATTTTACAACTCTTGGTATACGTAGTACCCAGATAAGTGAAAGTGTGAATGCAGATATCAAAAAGATCACAAATCCAAGTGTAAGTATTAATGAATTCTTTAAAAATTTTGAGCGAGTCGTCGCAGACAAAAGGTACAATGAGATTAAATGTGATTATGAAGCAAGGGAGAAAAAACCACGATTGATAGTCCAAAGCTCGCCAATCTTGCGTCAAGTTGCTGGAATTTACACCACTAAGGTATTAGAAATGTTTCAAGAGCAACTTGATCTTTTCTTTGCTACATGCATTTCCTCTCGAGATGAAAAAGGTCCGCTATTCTGTTATAATTGCAGCATGATTAAGGAAGACAAAATGTGGACAGTGACATATGATCCGAAGGATAATTCTGTATGGTGTAGTTGTAGGCATTTTGAATCTATTGGAATATTGTGTTGTCATGCTTTGAAAATATATGAGGCAAATGAAGTGAAGGAACTTCCAGGAAAATATATTTTAAAAAGATGGACCAAAGATGCTAGAGATGGTGTGATACATGATATTAGAGAGAATGAAATACAAGAAGATCCTAAGCTTCAGAGCACACAGACATATAGACAATTATGTCATATGATGATAACATTAGCAGCTGAAATGTCGGATTGCCGAGAGACTTCTACCTTTGTCTACAACTCTATAAAAGAAGTTCATCAAAAAGCAAGAGACTTTCGTTCAAGGTTGAATACTTCAACACATGATGACAAACAAGAAGATAAGAGTGTGGAAGAAGGTGGGAACCAAGAAAAAAAGAAAATGGAGCTACCAGATAAACAACCTAAAGGCATTAAAAAGAGAGATGGAACCCGAAGAAAAAAAAGGTTTAAGAGTTGGCGTGATCATTTGGCAAAGAAAAGTAGGTATCTAACAAAGGAAAAAGATCACAATGTGGAAATAGATAATACAACTTTATCTTCTACACCAACAACATTGCAAGCACCACCTCAAATGCAATATTTTACTAGTATGTTGATGGTAAGCTTTTTGCATTACAGATTAGCTATTGTGCCTTTGTGATAATTTTTTCGTATTAATGATGTGTAAATTTTGCCTTTGTGATATATAGGCTCAAACTCCCTCAAACTACCTGCCACCATCATTGGAAACATATGCAGGACAGCAATTTCTATTGACAGGTACAACAAATATAGGACTATTATCAGGTACAAAAAAACATTTGGCAAAGAAAATGTGACTTTATTATAATCAATGTGTGCATTACATCAAGATGCCAAAGGCAACTGTAACTTTACCATACAAAATTTAGCACAAATATATTGTGTTACAACTTTTTTTTATCTATTAGTAACCTATTCATTGCTCTACTTTCTTCCTTATTAGGTACAGCTCCAACTTCCACAATAGCTTCAGCAAGCTCCAGTCATTTTATGTTAGATGCATCCCCATTTTCTATGGCTTCAACAATGTCCAATCAATTATCAACATACCAAGGGCCATCCTCTTTAGCTTCAGCAATGCCCCATCAATTTCTTGCATTTGGAGGGCCAGCATCTATAGCTTCAACTTTGTTTAATCATCATCAAGGAAATGGCAACAACCACCTACAATAACAATTCAGATTCCAAGGCTTTAATGATTCAATGAATCATGTTCTTTATTTTTTATACCTACAGACTTACAATATTGCAAATAAACTCAGTACACTAGTTTCATATTGTTGTAACAGTTAGTAAACATTTATATTCCTTTTTCTTCTTCCACAGTGAATATTTGACAGTGAATATTAGATCCCTTTTTCTTCTTCCATAAACATTTAGATGCAATCATTAAAGTTCTTGTTTGTTATATGAAAATAAGATATTGCAGCAGGCAGCAGGTATCAAATTAGTAAGAAATTACATCTCAGAATTACAGACCAGATATCACACTTCAGGAAACAATGATCCATTTGGAAGCTCTAACTAAATGTCAATATAAGCAAGTAATGTCAATGTAATGTCAATATAAGCAAGTATAAACAGACATTTCAACTTAGCAATGCTGATATGGTACAAATGTCTTATATGATGATATGAAGTTTCATATTATTTTTTTGGTCTTGTGAGGGTGATTCAATAGAGTAAGAAATGTTGCATTAAACATGATCATAATGAGGTTTTGACAGGTATTCCAACTTTTTGACTATTTTGATAAGCAAATTGAAAGCAAAGTCCACCAAACAGAGTTATATTGGTTTCATTTTCAGTAGTGGAGCATGTACACAAACATCTATAGGCATGACATTTTATAACTATGATTTTTTTTCTCTAGCCCAACCAAATGTCAAGCATAGGGAAAATCCCACTAATAAAGTGATCCATTTCATTCCACTCATTATAAAGAAATGGATATATTTGCTGTATCATTACAGTAACATTATGAAATCATGCAACAAAAGAAAAGAAAAGGGAGTGAATATTATACGCATGTCCACTTCTTTTAAACAGAGGAAAAACGAGAACGTTATCAAAAGAGAGCATAAAAGGGGAAAAATAATTTTGCAATTACAACCGTCAAAATCCACATTCACATTCAACAAAAAAGGGGAAAAAAGGATTAAAGCAAGAATTCATTGAAGAAAAACATATCCGAGCATATCCAATTGAAGAATAAAAGCACCGAAAACTTTGAAGTCTAATAAAAATTTAAGAGGAAGACAAAAGGAGTGTAAAGCACCAAGAACAATCAGTGCATGGATCTGAAATGGTGGCGGCTGGTGTCGTTACTGCCACTAGAAAAATAAACCCGAACATGGCATGACTGGTGAGTGAGAAGCATAAATATGGAGATGCTCGATACTCAACCTTCCCTTTCCTAAGAAAAGCAAAATCAGAAATTAACTTTTTGTGAATCTCATATGCTGAACCTGAAAAGAAAAATCGATAAAAAAACCAAAATTGTTATCTCGCAATTAAGAGTATTGTGAATCTCGTATGCTTAATCTGCTTGTGTAAGTGAGAGAGGATCTGGTGGTTGAGCTCGTCAAAAGAGAAGAAGAGGTGTGAAGATTCGGAAGAAAAGAGGAAAAATGAATGGACGGCCGAGATTATAAGATTGTGAACGGTTGAGATGCAGTTTGAGGTGCATGACGTGTCCTATTTTCATCACTTGGATTATATGTATGGAGAGGATTGCGCCGCTGAGTGCCGCTGAGAAGCCCCGCCGCTGAGAAAATCTGAACCCGAATTAATTGCCTTTCACACGTTTTCCTCACTAACTCAATCAAACTTGCATATACTCCTGTGATATAAAAGATCCTGTGATATAAAAGATCAAAATTTGAATGATTTTGTTCTAAAATATAAAAGCTCTTCATTCTTAAATTGTCTTACCATTCAATGTGTTTTTCTTAATTTACCTCTTTAATTTCTCATATTTTTCTTGATCAAAATTTCTTTCATATTTTTTAATGTTTACATATTTCTCACTTTTAATAATAGGGTTAAAGATCATATTTGTCCCTTAAGTTTTAGGCCAAATCAAATTTGCCCCTTAAGTTATTTTGGGATCAAATGTGCCCTCAAGTATACAAAATAGATCAAACTTGCCCTCTTATCCTACTTGTCTTGACACCTCACTGTACATGTCACACTAGTGCCACGTAATCAATCATCTTCTCCATCCCATTGTTCACATTTTAACTTCCAACCTTTTTCCTCCATATACATCACAGTCTCACTCTCACCACGTGATTCATCTTAGCTCATCATCATCAATTGGAGCTGAGCAATCTTCATTGGCGCCGCCGCCAGATGCTCCGTCGTCGGAGTTCCCTCCCCCTTACCTGACCACCGCCCTCTTCCGACGACCCACCGCTTCACGACCTCTTCTCCTTCTTCATCATCTGTAATCGCCGGCGGATCCCAAGGCCTCCTCAAAGGTAGCACCTTTTCCTTTTCCCCCTCCTCATATAATTTTCTCCCCCTTGTGCAATGGGAATCATGTGGGTATGGTTTGGAATCTGTTCAATCTGTTGGTGTAGTGGTAAATGAATTTTAAGAAGGTAATTGGATATTACATGGACTTTAAGCAGGTAAGGTGTGTTTCACATCTCATGCTGCTTCAGTAAAATTGAAAAGTTCTTGAAGATTGAAAATTGGAGGGTGGAAAAGATGATTATGTGGCACCAGTGTGACATGGATAGTGAGGTGTCAAGACAAATAGGATAAGACGGCAAGTTTGATCTATTTTGTATACTTGAGGGCACATTTGATCCAGAAAAACTTAGCTAAAACTTCACTTCAGACAAATATGATCTTTAACCCTTTAATAATATCATAAATTCATAATAAATGAGGTTAAAATTGGAAAATAAATTAAATAGAGGGTAATACCGGAAATTTTCCTATCCCTCTTGTTTTTCTCATCCTTAGGTCACCACCATTGAAGAGGTATCCAAGCTCAGGGAAAAACCCTCTCTCTATTTCCTTTATACCTCTCATGAAATGCACAACTAATTTCTTTTACTTCCATCTGATCCAAAGTAAACAATTTTATGAATACCCAATCCCTCATTACTCTAAAAATCGAATCTTTTACATCATAATGTATGTTTTCTTTGATGCTATGGATATGCTAATTCTTACAGCAATTGTAGGTCTCTTGAATTTGCATAATTACTTTGTTTAATCGTGTTGCATTATGTGAAAGGTTATTATAAGATGGAAAGTCCCCACTCTGTGAATAGTCCTAGAAGAGTTCTGAGTTTTTCAAGGCAACGTGTGTCTTTTCAAGACCCTGATGACAAAACTGGATTTGGGTTGTCTGGTGAGCATGGACCAAAGCCTTCTGAAGTTTATGGCTTTGTGGGGTCCATAACTACTGTTGTTGCTTCAGGTTTGGTTTCATATTATGACAATAGCTTTGTTTTGGGTCCTTTTTGATTTTATGACATTTTTAGAATTCCTTCCTGTTTTCGATCGCCATTGAATGATGGTTCATAATCCTTGATTTTATCTGTGAATGGTATGAAATTGTCTGTGTGAATTTGGAAGCTGATAAATTTATAACCGAATAGATCGCTGAGTTGTTTACAATAAGAACAACAAAGTCTTATCCCACTACGGGGGTGTCGGCTACATGGATCGTAGGACGCCATTGTTGTTAATCCGTGTTCATGAGATTCAACAGGTTTTACATGGGCTGTAGGGTCTAACCCAACCCTCCTTTATTTGGGGTTCTTTTTGATTTTATGACATTCTTAGGATGCCTTCCTGTTTTCAATTTACATTGAATGATGGTATATATAGCTTGATGTTATCTGTGAATGGTATGACATTATCTTGCATGGAGCTGTTTATTTTTAAGAGGTCAATTACTTTTTGAAGTTGGAAGTAATAGATTTATAACTGAATAGATGATAACTGAGCTGTATATGTTTCTAAAAATGATATTTGGTTTATCAGCTCTGGTAGTTCTGATGTGGAGTAGGAGCTGGACCTTTTGTATCACATGGAGTTAACCATTTATACTGAAATTGAAGTTTGTTTACTTATTAGGGATTTTAGGAGGAGTTCAGGGAAAGACTCTTTTGAGTTTGCAATGTATGCTGGTATTTGGTGTCTGTGGCTGTGAGCATGAAATAAATAATGCTGGATTTCATGAGATGAAGTGTTTTAGCATTGTTGAGGGCTATGAGGTTTTTTTACTTTTTTCTTTGATGATGATAAGACCTCATGGCATAACATCTGTGATAGAATTGAATCTCAAAACAGTCAATTAATTTTTATTTTGATCATTTAATGGGCCAGCAACACTATTTGATGTAGTTTGCTACTTTTGTGTAAATTATCTCATGTCTTGGATTATAGAGGGTGCAAGTTCCTTAATTATAATTTCTTCTTTATCTCACGTTAACTCATGGTTTTATTCTGAATGTTCTTGTGATCTTTGTTTGGAATTTTGTATTTCATAACTTTACAAAAATTTTCCAATTTTCTCTATGAACAGTTATCTTCTTGATATGGGCGTATGTTCCTGAGCATTGGCTACACTCTGTTGGGATCACATACTATCCTAGCAGGTAAGAAAGCCTCATGTATGATTTGATTGGAAGCATATATAACTTTCAGGGTTCCCTATGCCATCTGTTATAGTAGCTTGGATGGATGTTAAACTAACAAATTCTCTGAATAATTTTATACAAAATACATTTGAAGGGCTTTATTTTTTTTGGTTGTATTAAGGCAAGTTTCGTGAAGCAGGGGTAATCCAGAAATTAACCTTCATTTTGCTCTTTTAAACTTACATGAAGTAGGTTCAGTCCAAAAAAAAAAAAAAAACTTACATGAAATAGGACTTTGGTTTATTGGGGTACTCAGATCTCAAAATTTTCTCCCTAGGAGTTCTTTTGTAAAGAAATACTACACAAGAAGGCATTGTCAATTCTCCTTTTTTGGATGAAAAATATGAAAAATTTTAATTAATCTTTTGCTTTTTAGATATTGGGCTCTGGCAGTGCCAACATATGTTATGGTTACCATTGTGTTAGGACTTGGATTCTACATTGGCCTCAACTTCATGTCAACACCTTCCCCTGCATCCTTGAACACAATTTATTGTAAGTTCTATGTTAACTTCTTTTGTGATCCATGCCTTTCTCCACTCACAAGCATTTTGCTCATGTCTGGATTACTCATTTAAGTATCTTGAGCATGTCAATAATCTTGATCTTGACAGTGTATTTTTTCCAATATACGAGTATATAACAAAATTTGTTTTAAGGCCTTTTGGCAATAGAGTGTTTTATTTTGGATTTTTTGTTGTTGTGTGATTCATTTGTTAAATTTTCATGATTAATTTTTGACATTTCTTGTGTCAGATGAATTCAGTAGAGATCCCTCCGGAGTCAATTTTTGCGGAGAGGGAGACGAGAAGGCCATTGAGCCCATTTCAGATATTGATATTACACGAGTCAATGATATCATGTTTAGAGATACAACCTTGTGTTGAAAAAAAAAAAAAAGAGAGAGATACAACCTTGTGATTATTGTGGACCTGCCCTTGTCCTTCATGCTACGGTGGGTTTCACCTCCATGTCTTTGGTCTAGCTGCATCTGAACAAAGTTATTTGATTTGAGTTTTGATAATATCTGGTGCCCTAATTAAACTTTATTGAAATCGAAAACTAAAATTAAAATGAAGGATATATGTATATGAGTATATCTATCCTTCATACAAATATTGTAAAAACTAAAAAGTCCCCAATCATCTCATACAACGTTTTGACGAATTGTAAGGCAACATCGAAAGGCCACCAAATTATTGTAAAAATACACACAATTAACGTCATGACGCAAATTAATAAATGATTTATTTATTCCAGAAGCTATAAAGGAAATTAATATTTATGGAGTCAATTACTCTTAAAGGAAATTGAGTATTTCTGTTATAAAAAAAAGGAAATTGAGTATTTCTTCTTGCGCTCTTCTCATTTGATCCTTTCGCGGAATAACAGTTTTTTTTTTTTATAAAAGGCAAAATGATATTAATTAGCAAATGAGTTACAATACAAGGTTCTAATAATGTCTCTAAAAGGAAAGTTGAAAACATCACATTGATCAGTAGAGAGTAAATAAACAGAAATGAAGGAAAAAGACTTCAACAGCATTGCGGTGTCGCTAGCTATTGCGTTCTTCACAGAGGGAGCCCAACAAGAGAAATCAACAGACCGTTTTCCCACATTCCAATTGGAGAGACTTTGCTTTGGAAAATCTGAATGATGAATCCAATTCAAAGCTAGATGGAAACATCCCAAGGCGAACAGATGTCCAGGAGTGAAGGTGCGCTGCCATGTAAAGACCTGAACGAGGGACCCATTCAAACATATCAATATCCTACAGTAGGATTGACGGTGCAATTTCCATCTTTTTACCACCACATGCCATTGGGAAGAGATGTTCACTTCCAGACGACTAGGAGGAGGAAGTGATGAGGAAGACATTTCCTTAGTCCTTAGAGCCAAAAGTGAGAAAGACAGAGTAGAATTACAATCTCTAATGATATCTTAGGGACTAGGAATTCTCCCTCCATGAGCAGAGTAGTTACGTTTCCTCCAGATCTCATTCAGAAAAATAATGACACCTTTCAAGAGATTCTCATTATCCTTAAAAGAGAGAAGGATGGATTTTAACCAACTAAGCAACTCATTAGTTTGGAGATGAAGAGGAGGACTGAAAGAGAAATGTCCAAACCAAGCTGCTTTAACAAGGAAACATGAGAAGAAAAGGTGATGAATTGACTCTTCTTCAGAGCATCCAAAATGACATGAATTACCAACCATGAGATGATGCTCCCTCAAAACATCAGTTGAGGGAATGGCCTTGTGAAGAAGTTTCCAAATAAACAGCAGCTGCTTTTGAGGTAGAGAGATAGACCAAAGAAATTTCCAAAATGGATCGATAGCTGGTTGATTTTGAAATTTTTCCTTAAACAGAAGAGAAAAACCTGCTTTTGCTGTGTAGCAGCCTGATGAACCTTCAGTCCATATGAGAGAATCCGATCCACCAACAAGAGAAACTGGAATGGATAAGATACAATTGGCTGTAGCACCATGATAAAGACTTCGAACTAAAGGAATGTTCCAACGAGTAGAGTTCAAGGAAGAAGAGGAGTGCGTAAGAAAGTCAGAAACCAGCTGAGGGCCAGGTGAATCTCCAACAGAGCCGTGCACGGGCCACCACAAAGGGTGGTTGATAGGAATAGATGAACCACTACCAACTTGCCATTGAAGGTTATTGGTAATGAAGGAGCTACACTCGAGGATGTCATTCCAAAGCCAAGAAGAATTATATGGCTTCCTTAGCTAATGTTCTTTAGACCAGTCAATGTACTTCCTTCCTAGGGTGACTGCAAGAAGAGAAGACTGATCAGCTGAGATAACTCTGCAAACCTGTTTTGCTAAGAGGGATTTGTTGACTAGCTCCATGGGTCTTAGTCCTAAACCCCCTTGATTGAGCGGAAGGAAAAGATGATTTTTATTTGATAGGTGCATTCTTTTCAATGTGCCATCCATTCCCCAAAAGAAGTTAAGACATTTACTATCGATTTGTTCACACACGTATAATGGGAGCTTGAAACAAGAGAGAATATGAATGTTCACAGCAGCTAAAACAGACTTGAGAATAGTGAGACGACTTGCTTGCGAGAGTAATTTAGATTTTCAAGAAGCTGTTCTGGAGTCAATGGCACTGAGAACCTGGTGGTAAACAAATGACTTATTCCTACCAGGATCCACCCAAGTTCCCAAATATTTTCCCAGTCTTCCAGCTAAGGAATATCCAATATCCTTGATAACCGAAGCTTATCAGCATGGGGAACATTTGGGCTAAAAATGAAACTTGACTTCTGGGTATTGATAATTTGGCCACAGAGGTCACTATATTCCTTGAGAACCTTTTGAACGACTTTGATTCCTTCAGTAGATGCTTCTGTGAAAATAAGGGAATTATCAGCATAAAGAAGATGAGATATAGCATGTGCAGAGCGACATAATTTGACTCCTTTCCATGAATTCAGAGCTTCCTGATGGGAAATTAAGCATGAGAGCACATTAGCAGACAAAATATACAAATATGGTGACAATGGATCTCCTTGGCGAACTCCTCTAGCGGGCTTGAAAACACTAGCAATTTGATTGTTGAAAAAAAGATTGTATTCTACTGTGGAAACGCACTGAGATATGAGATTAATCCATTTCATTGGGAACCCCATACTGAATAACACTGCAGAGATGAAATTCCAAGAAGACGGTCGAAAGCATTTGAAAAGTCAATTTTCAAAGCAGCTAGTTTCCTTCGACCTTCTCGAGATGAGTGAATGTGATCCATTAATTCAGTGGCCAACATGATGTTATCAGATATAAGACGACCTTTCAGAAAAGCACATTGATGGGGCGCAATGACTGAAGAAAGGAGTGGTTTCATTCTGTTGCTTAGAAGCTTTGAGATTATCTTGTAGGAAACATTACACAAGCTGATAGGTCTAAAATCTTTAACCACCTGAGGAGAATCTACCTTTGGAATTAAAACAATATTGGTCTTATTAAGCTCCTTAAGCAGATGCTCAGAGTGCCAGAAAGATTGAACAACCTTGAAAAGATCCTGATTAATAAGATGCCACTGGGATTGATAAAATTTGGCATTAAATCCATCAGGACCAGGGGCACTATTTCCTGGGAGAGTGAACACAGCTTCTTTGAGTTCTTCTAGAGAGAAAGGTTGCATTAACTCTTGTTGATCAGACTCTGAGAGACAAGGAAGATTTACAGATGCCAGAGAGGAAATTAAATCCTCCATTGAATCTGAGGATCCTTCCACATATATACTTCTGAAATGACTAGCTACAAGATTCGCTAGATCATGGGAATCTGATATCCACTCACCTTGATCATTTTGCAGACATGAGATTAGATTTTTGGCCTTCCGTCTGCTAGCAACTGCATGAAAGAATTTTGTATTTCTTTCCCCTTCTACACACCATTTCAACCTTGAATGCTGGGCCCAAAAACTGGCTTCACAGTCATAGAGGAATTCTAACTCGTGTTTTGTGTCTGTAATGAGTTGAAGAGAAGGATCAGCTAAGGAGGAAGAAGAGGTAAGCGAAGCTGAGATACTAAGAAGTTTTGCTTCTAGAGATTTAATTTTATGAGAGAAATTTCCAATGCTAGATCTACTCCATGCATAGAGAGCATCTAAAGTTCTCTGAAGCTTGCATTTGAAATCAAAGCTAGGAGATCCTCTTGCTTCCTGTTTCCAATTATACCTGATAATATCCTCACATTCTTTTGATAACGCAGAATAACAGTTAGATAAGAGAGGAACATAGATTAAATATACAATGATAAAGGAATTTCAAATTCAAATCTCCCTTAATCAATTACCACATACCAGATTTTGAGAGATTCACTTTATTTATTTGAACTTAATTAAAAGTTAAAACACATAACAATAATTTTTTTGAATGAACTCATAACGATAATTAATTGATAAATAGAATCTTTTCTGGTTCCTTATTATATTTTTGTTTTTCTAAATTATTCCCTTATTATTTTTTTATTTGGATTAAATTCATTTAATATTTTTCATCTTTTTTAAAGGGTAAGGGACCTAATCTACCCCCGAAGTAACCACCAAGGAGCGCTGAGCACCCTGAACTAATAACAGGCCCGTATCTGCACTCCAAGTAACCAAGGTGTTTAAAAACTACCCCGGTTTGACGGTCAACAACGTTTGACCGTTAGTATGCATATGTGGATGCCACGTGGAGACCTGTTTTGCCACCTGGCGCCTTGTCATCGCCACGTAGGATAAGTTAATGTGGGTCCCACATTAAGTAAAAAAAAAAATTCTCCCTCCCTCTTCACCTCCCACCCACCGCCCCACCCCCCCTTCACCTCCCTTCCCAGCCCCCCCACCACCAGCCCCACCCCCCCTTCACCTCCCTCCCTCCCTTCACCACACGCCCCACCTCCCACCCCACCCGTTCTGTTAGGATTTTTCTCGTGAAGGAAGAGTCTCCTCTGTTTCACTCAAAAATTCTTCTTTTTTCTGTTCAAAGTTTCAAACTTTGCTCACACCCATTACTCTATTGCCCCTATTTTGATCAGAAAGTCTCGGATCTCTTCTCCTTTCCGTCCACGTCATCACTTTCAGCTCGCAAATGTCAAAAAGCTGTTTCAAAAAGGGTTTTTTGTTCGGTTGTTGCTCCTCAGCAATCAGAACGCAAGCCTGCTGATACTGGATCAGTTCTGTTGATTTTTTGTATTGCTTTGTTTTTGGATTTGTGGGTTTTTTTTTCTAAGTTTGGTTTGTGATATGTGGCTGTTTGGATTGTTTAGAATCTGTCTGGGTTTGGCGGGAGGTGGGGCGTGTGGTGAAGGGAGGGAGGGAGGTGAAGGGGGGTGGGGCGGGTGGTGAAGTGAGGGAGGGAGGTGAAGGGGGGGGGTGGGGCTGGTGGTGGGGGGGCTGGGAAGGGAGGTGAGGGGGGGGGGGGGCGGGTGGGAGGTGAAGAGGGAGGGAGAAATTTTTTTTTTATTTAATGTGGGACCCACATTAACTTATCCTACGTGGCGATGACAAGGCGCCAGGTGGCAAAACAGGTCTCCACGTGGCATCCACATATGCATACTAACGGTAAAATGTGTTGACCGTCAAACCGGGGTAGTTTTTAAACACCTTGGTTACTTGGAGTGCAGATACGGGCCTGTTGTTAGTTCAGGGTGCTCAGCGCTCCTTGGTGGTTACTTCGGGGGCAGATTAGGTCCCTTACCCTTTTTTAAACTAAAATGCTCCTATTTTTTTGGCCGAATAAAATACTCCTATTATAATGACTGTGAGTGTGCGCCTATTTATATTATATACCCTAGAACAATAAGAAGAGAGAAAATAGAAAAGAAGTACAAATATACTCATATGAATATATGATATCAATGGAATATCCAACTAACAAGCAGGTTCATAATTCTTCGAACGTGTGCGTATCAATTGAAGGTCTAATAAGTAATAACCGATAAGCGCGTACATCCATCCTCAGGTATCTATACATACAAGCATGTATTACCTAAATTAGTAATGAGAATCACATCACAAAAGAATAAAGAAGATTTGATGATTAAAATATTAGAATTTGATGGTTATCAATTAGTATTTGCATTTAATTTTAATTTTTAGAATATTCTATTTTCATTTAGATTTGATTGTTATGGATTAGCATTAATCTGCAATCCTAAAATATTTTGTCATTAATTCCTAGGTTTAGTTTTTACCTGTCACTCCCTTCTCCTCTAAATTCTTTTTTTTTTCTCTTCTTATTTTGTCTGTTTATCTCTTTAATTTTCATACACTCTTCTATTCTCTTATACTTCTGCAGCAATTAGCTTCAACATTTAGTTATTTTTTCTATTTCATAATACTCGTTACATTTTTTTTATAGAATATGAAGAAGAACAGAATGACCCTAAACTTAAAGAGAAATCATTTTCTACAATATGTCCGTGGCTTCCTGCAATAATTTCGTGGTTTTTCACAATAATTTTGTGGCCTTCTCATGTTGCATGGGGAGTTTGCAAAATATTCCTCTATAGGCTGGAAGGGGCGGGGCTTTCACAATAATTTTGAGGTCATTTTGGGCTACATTTGGATATTTCACAACATTCTGCAATAGGCTCATAGGGCTTGGCACAATAATTATTTTGTGGCCTTTCCGTTTTGCATTGGGAATTTTCACAACATTCCGTCATCGCCTGGAACATCTTTTACTCATGCCTAATTATTGGATATTGGATAATCCAAATCCAACCCAAAACTGGACTTATCTATCTCTTCTTTATTTCATTTCAATGCAGTTTGGTATGAGGGAATGGGATGAAGTTGAAGTGGAAGTGGTAGTAAAAATATTAAGAGTTGGCTAATTTAAAAAGATTGTAGAAGTGATATTGTAAAGTTTTAGTAAAGGATAAAGGTTACCAATGGTAGTCGCTTGAGCTGGTAAGTGGGTTACAACCCCGTAAGGATGAGAACACGTGTTCGAATCCCAGGAAGCACTCTCATTGGGAGGGGGACAACCTTACCTATGTAGGCAACACTCCTACCCTCGAGCCCGGATTAAACCGGGCGGTGATTAACAGAAAAAAAAATAAAGGTAAAAATTAAAAAAAGTTTTAATAAAGGAGATGTATTTTGTAAGGGGAAAGAGTAAGAAATATTATTTAAACTTTTGACCCCACTTATTTAATTTCCCCCCTCCAAATTCAGCTAAAAAATTTCCCCTCCCATTCAAATCCCTTGTACAGTTGTACCAAATAGCCTCTAGAGTAAATGTTTGATTAACAACTATCCACTATCTTTTTAATATTCTTTTTTTGGACAGATGGTGATGGAAGATCACAAACTGAGAGAGACTTGGCAATGATGAGTATGTTTACTTTTTGCATATTACTAGCCTTTTTTACAACAGTTTGCAGTTTGATAGATTTTGTAGTGCGCATCACTACATATGAAAAGCATTGGAGATTTAATACGGTAGCAATATGGGGTATTCTCAAAATTACGTTCTCAATCTTTTTAATTGAGATGAGTCTAGTTACGGTGTGGAATGCTATAAAACTGTATCTTACACTGAGGCACAAGGAAGTACCAATCAATGCCCAAACCATTTTCTGTTCCTTTAGACGAGGCATTATCCTCAATATGTTGCCTATTATGCATGCCATTGAACTTTTAAATAATTAAGAGCTTTTTTAGTTTTTTTAATTTTTTTTGAAAGAATTGATGAGAAAGGCGATTCCGTATTGGCACCAGGATATTATTTGAGAAGATCTTTTGATTAACGATTCAATGATTTATCTTCAAGCATGATTATTGATGGAACAAAATAGTCGGGATAAAACTTTGTTGTTGTATATTTATTTATTGGCCATTGATATTTTTTATAAGAATTTGACATGTTGGCTTCACTATCTAAATCATCAAGTAATCCCGTGAATTAGTTTACTCACCTTAAATATTATATTATACGCATTCACAAAGCTTGTGAATGTAAAAGAGAGCTACATAATTGTTGATCAACACAAACAAGATCTCCATAATTTAACTGTGCCATATGCACAAAAAAGAATATCAATTTTGCCGTTGAACTCCCAATGACCAAGCACAGAAACGCAGCTCCTTAGAGGCATTTGGCCTCAATCTCTTCAAGCGTAAGGCCTTTGGTTTCTGGTACAATAAAGTATATAAAGACAAGAGAGCAAAGGCCTATCACAAAGAATATGTAGAACAACATTCCAGCTCCCAGCAATGCCTGTCATATAATTCACAGCATCAGAGGTGGCAGATCTCATAGTTCATGCATAAATGTTAGAAACAATTCTATATGAAGCTTGGAGGTTAAATGTTTTGAATTTAATTTGACTTGAAAAGCTATATAATGGTTAAAATACTCAACTACTGGATATGCTGCACTCGATCTCCCAAACGTCAGTGAATGAAAGTGAATCAGTTAACTCAGTAGCATATTCAGATTTGTCGTTAAGATCGGTCTTTTTCGTTCAATTATCGACCAATTTAACATGATTCAGCCATTACATGCACAACATGTTTTACAAGATTTATTGTTCTAGCTTAACACAAGGTGGCATCACTTAAATGATAAAGGGCCATTATGCTTGCACTAAACGCATTGGTTATTTGCATCTGAATGACACTTATTTAGCATTAGTGACTAGTTACCCAAGGTTTCAGAGCTTAAAATAAAAACACGTTATACCTAAACTGTGGAATAAGTTTGAATGATGTCTTTTATGTTTTTTCTTATCAAATTTGGTTCTCACAGTTTCAGTTGACCATCATATTTTCTCTCTAGACGAACCCTTAACAAAAGAATGCAAATAATTGTAGCAAGCATCAAGTATGTAAGAATTGTTCAAGAAAAAAACATAAAATTAGTTATTCCTGTGATTTTGCAATTGCCTAAAATGTGAGACATCTCAATGATAACAGAGCAAGTCTAGAGTTATTCACAAAAATAAATCTATCACCTTCAATGGAGAAAAGGCAAAGGCAACGAGAGCATTGGCTCCAAAATTGACAAGTATTGCTATGCTAAGTCCTCTCCCTCTTAGTCGCAAAGGGAAAACCTCCGATATCATAAGCCACCCAATTGGACCAAAGGATATCTGCAAGAATACAATGAGCTATGCCGTCACACTATGTACATAATACATATGTTAAATTAACATATGAATCCCATACAACTAATGTAACATCCTCAAAATTTAATTCAGGATTTGAAAATATTTTAGTAAATGACCATTAGAATATTTGAGAATTATTAGAAATTTTTGGAATTTTTGGAGACTTTTGGGATATTTTCGGAGTTTTGAGATAATAGGTGTCTAAATAATTACTCAAACATTTGAAGAAATAGAAATATGAGAGAATAGTGGAATCCAAAATATTTTGAAAGTTAAGAAGATTAGAGGCTTGATTTAGTGGATTTTAATTAAAAGAGGACATTATGGTAATTTCCGATATAAGTTACACAATCCATTCCAATAAGCACCAAAACAAACATGGCCTTAGCCCTTCTCCCTTAAGTTGCCGACAGACCCCCCCCCCCTTCATATGAAACCCATTTGGCCTCATTCATCCTTCCCTTCACCATCTTCATTCTCCATCCACCACCACACCCACACACTTTGATTTCTCACTTTCCCACCACATCCATTTCCATTTTTCACTTGCTCTCTCCTTCCAAATCGCGTGGGACTTGTTAGTTTCCCTTACTGCTCGTGTTTTCAAAACCCAGCATCTTCCTCCACTGTTTTCCGGCGAGTCTGGCCGGCGGACGACGGTAGAAGGCGGCGGTGAAGGTGAGCTTTCCGTTTGTGGTTGTTTCTCAAGCTATTATTTCCTTTCAACCTTGTTTTTCATATTTTTCCTTTCATTTTCTGTGATAATTCGGTCAGCCCTTTTATGGCTACTTTCCGGCGAGATTCAAGACATTTTCCGGCGGGTCTTGACTACTCTTTCACTTAGAAACCATGTAAGCATCCCTACCTAATGGATTTTTGGATTTTTAGATAAAAGCTCTCTCTTTTGAAGTTAGGGTTTTGGATATACTAAAAATTTTGGAATTTTAATGCTTTAATATTGAAATGGAGGCATTTAATTTGAGTATTCTTGGGAGCAATTGGATTTTCTATCGAAGATTAAATATGTAGAAATTTTTGGTGATTGTTATGATACTTTGAAAGTAGGATTTGCACATAATTAAATCCTTGAAGCTTTAAACAAGAAATTGTGGATATTTTAGTGGGTATTGGAAGATATTTAGAAAGTATTTAAGTTATTGGAGTTGAGATTTATTTTGGGAATTTTATAGACATTTTTGGACTCTTTGAAGTTGTGTTTTGTTAATGAAAGATGATTTAACTGAATTGGTGGTTAATAAATGCTTGTTGAGGTTATATTAGGATGATGGAATATTGGTTTTAGTTGGATTGGTGTTTGTAAGGAAATTTGGCAGTTAAAGTGTGGATTAAAGGATAATTTGGTTAGGTAAAGGTGTGTTTCAATTGTGGTGGAGTGTTTGTGAAGTTAGGAAGTTACTTTGAGTTGTAAATTTGATATTAATATGGTGGTTTGGTGGTTGGTGATTGTTTTAAAATTTTATAGGCATTTTTAGTTCTTAGAGTGGAATTTCGTTTATGTGGGCTGTATGGATTAAGTTGGGAGTTAAGATATGTTTGTGTAGGTGTTATGAAGATGTTGGAAAAGTGAAATGGTTTGGAATTGTTTTTGGGAAGGAGTTGTTAAATAAAGAGCAGGATTAAAGAGATATTTGTTAAGTAATGATGCATTTGGAAGGGGGAGAGAGTTTTTGAGTTTAAGAGGTCACTTTGAGTGATTAATTTAATATGAATGTGGGTTTTGATGGATTTTAACATGGTGAGCTAATTTTACAAGAGTTAGGAGGAGTGGAAAAATTAATGATGTAGAAGTTATAAGTAAATGGATAAAGGAAATTATGATAGTTTAAGGAATATAAATTAGTATAGATGTTGAAAGTAATTTATTACTTCTTTTTGTTTGAAATTGTTTAAAAAGTTGAGTCAAAGTCACTTACAAAGTGTCTTGACCCATTTAGGAATTGTGGGATTATTGTAGACGGCAGCTTTTCGGGCGGAGTTTGAGGACTGCTTTTATCTGGGTATACCTGCTGCTGTTAAGTTTCGCAGGTAATCACGCTTAACTGACTGTGATACTGAGGGTGACGGTAGTTGAGGATTTCTAAAATCCCCTTCTACTTTTATATATATAAATGAAATGTGTTCAGATTATTTTATATTTAAACGTGGGCTATAGGGTACCTTTATAAATACACTGTACTTTATATATATATATATTCATATATAAATCTTTTGTATGTTGCATGACACTGATTATTAGTACCGTCGGCCGATGTAACCATCGATTTGCGCAAATCAATAGGTTAATTGTACAAGTTCCTCGGATTGTAAAGGAACCAGGGATGTTTTCACATTTTAGAGTGCTCCCTTTTTCATGCTTTCAGATTTGAGACTGGGCACAGTGTCAATCACGTTTATTTTTGTCTATTGAGAGATGGATGTATCTGTACTGTATATATGTGTATATATTATGTGGTTATGCAGGTTTTGAAAACTGTGGTACCCTGTAGACACTCCACTACCCCACTTCTGAGTGTCAAAGTGAGTTAAGAGGTGATTACTGAGACATTGTTGTCTCACCCCATTCCCTTTATTTTTTACAGGTGATCATGCCCAGAGAGGGAAGCAGAGAGGAAGGGGAAAGGATTGGCCGGCCCACACGAGTAGGCCGGAGGTGATCTATAAAGAATATATATTGCCATTTATTAGGTTGCATCCGCTTCCGCATTTGTTTGTATTGTTTTGAATAATTGATTTGTTTGATAACTGAATTAAATGTTTCTGTTGGGTTTTGGTTGGGTTATGGATACTGTTATAGTTAAGGTGTAACTATGACAGATGTAATAGTCGTAGCTATGCTACGTACTCTGTTAGTTGATGGTGGTTATGATGCAGAATGGTGCGTAGGATTATTGGTATATGAGGATTGCCTGTTAATGGAAAGACAATTTTTGTTCCTGTTTAGGGACTGTATGTGGATATTTTGTACAGGGTAAATTGCCTGATAATGGAAAGGCAATCCCTTTTGCTTGATATGGACTTGTTCAATGGTTGTACTTTGTGTTATTTGTTTTGTTGTATTATTTGTACAGACGTTTTAGAATAACCTTGTTAAGGAAATTCTGTTTCTAACAGGGTTATATGGTATATGTTAGTGATGTGTGACTGATTGAATGTTGTTCATTTATATAACCATATTAGATGGGCCCCGCTCTAATATGGTTATCATTTCTGAATGATATTTAGTTTCTTTTACTAACCATGTTAGGTTATTCTTTTCTAACATGGTTAGCAGATAATTATCCATGATAGCATTTGTATTGTATTAGGAAATTCTTTTCTATCATGGATAATGCATATAAATTATTAGAAATTTCTTTTCTAACTATGATAGTGATATTGATATTATGGAAATACCTCTTTCTATCATAGTTAGTAAAGTAAATTATGGAATTGAAAGTGTTATTCTTGGTTAATTAGGGACTTAGACTTAGTATGTTACAACTAACAAGAAATGGGGATTCCAATGCAGTTCAGATTGCCATAAAGATAGAATAATGATAGAGAGGAATCACATTTCTTAAGTTGTTGATGCAAGTTATAGAGTCTAAGAGCTGTCATTCAATCACTAGGATTTCTGCTTGGAAGGAAAAGACTTAGATGCATCTTTGTTTACAAAATTCATCAATATGATACCTAAACAACTGACAAAACTAGGATGTTGGTGGAGACTTGGTAGTATATGAGACCGAATCCCACATTGAGTAGAATGGGATGCTGAATGGGGTATTTAAGTGGGTTGACACCTCAACAACTAGCTTTTGAAGGAGAGTTCCCCATAACACTCAGGCACCCATCATATGCTTATAGTTACAGAAACACAAGTCCCCCACAAGGCATTGTTATTTTTTTGCTCCCCTGCTACTTGCTAAATATGTTGAGCCCAAGTTTAATATCCTAAGAACAAGTGAAGGGAAATATTTTTTCCTTCACAATCGTATCTTTTCTGTACCAATGCTAAAAATGAGATCTTCATCATATTCATTCGTTCTAATATCTTAATCTGTTGCACCAAGCCAGCTGCTAACAACAGATTACCATCGATTCCACTCCTCAACATTAATACCTAACGATTCATAATTTTTTTTTTTTTGGGGTGGGGGGCGCTCAAGATGATGATCCCTGAATTGTGACCACTGGCACTGGATGCTAACTCATATGCAAAAGGATGAGATGTAACAATGTAGCACAGCCTTTCTTAACTAGTTTCCACACCATTTCCGAGAAATTGGTAGCTATGTTACCATTGAAGTTCTTTTTCAGTATTCATTATCAACATAGATGTTTCTCTCCATTTCTCATCCTATTTATAAGCCATAAGGATGACCAGAAATTATACAATCCTTGGCTATTAGTCAGTGGTAAGTGATAGCTAGTTAATTACTTTTTAATTTTTTTTGTTATCACAAGAGTACCCCTGCTAGTGCGTCAAGTGAGATTAATCTCTCGCTGATCTGAAGTCCCATATAGGGGGCATACAACTGACCTGTGAGTTTGCTCCATTCACAAGGGTTGGGAATCAAACCCCCAACCACTTTTCTAAGGAACAAGAATACTTGTCACTCACATCAACCCACCAAACTTAATTACTGTTGAATTAACAAAACTAGCAAACCCCTAACTTCACTTTCTCAACAACAGCCTACTTCTCTCTTGACTACTACTTAAATGATCTCTATCAGATAATGCAAAATGGACTGAAAAAACTGGAAGAAATAGTTGCAACATGAACTCTGCAGCATAGATGCACACATATGCTTACATTCTTACTATTTCTACTTGATAGTGTGCGTGTGTGTGTGTTTTTAACATTTAATGTACCTGATAACACCCCACATACAGCAGAAGACCAACTATCGCAATAATCAATGCATCATTTAGGAACAAGTAATATGAACCCAGAAGGAACAAGGCTATAACCTGCCAATCAGCAAACACCCATAATGAGTCTCTACAGAAGATTTTAGCCTTGGAACGGCTCATGCATCAATCATTCTAGTTCCCTTTTTATACACAGTAATTGCAACCAAGCATATTGCAATAAATCCACAGAAAGACAGTAAAAGTTTTGCAATCTCAGTAAATTGTCATTAAATCTATAAACTTTACCATCCCTGAAACACCTCCAAGAAGTAAAGGTCTCCTTCCAAGACTATCCACAACGACAACAGCAGCACCAGTCATAATTAACTACATGAACAAATGAAATGGAAACAGATTTAAGTGCCTTTACATGGACATGTGATCATAAACAAATATAAATATGGAGAGGGGTGAAAGAGATAAGAGTCATCCTTTATCATTTCAGAGGTTTACTATATATAGTAAAAAATTTACACATAAATTATAACATTAAGAAAAGAGAGAATAAAAGTAAATGTTGAAAAATTTTATTCCAGCATTCTTTTCTAGTTCTGGTTTCGGAACATATGAAGTTTGCCTGCACCTCCTCCTGGCCACCGCCCACAAAGAACCCAAGAACAAACAAAGAGCGGGTCTAAAACTTAAAGGACCTTAAAAGAACTGAACAACAAGTCACATGCATGAAATAGTTTATACCGAAACTTCATATGTGGCTTAATTTAGAATGCTAAAGAAAACTTTGTGTCCAAACTATATGAGACTGTTACCAAAAGAATAAACATAAAATATGATTTAAATTAACAGTATGTCTACCTTTAGTAAGGCAAGGAGAATAGAAACTCGGGTAGCATCGTGGGCTGTAGAGAACCCTGCACTCTACCAGAACCAGGTTGAACTAAATTATGACACAGGAATACTACAATGATGACAATGTAAAGATAGTTTCTTGATTTTCATTGAGTCCACTCCAATTAAATTGTCTAAATACCTGAAGGATTGATGCAGCATAATAGAGGACACTTGGTTGTCCAGTGATCTGTCATAAATTCCACTTTGTAAGGACACGGACTGTAGGCATATTCAATCATTTGAAATCTGTTTTCAAAGGAATATAATTACCTGCTGAAACAAGAGCAGTCCTGCTCCAATCACAACAGCTTTGAAGCATTTTCCTTGGAAAACCTCCCTCATCGTGACTTCTTTCTCTTCGCCTACAGAATAAAGCTCATCCATAATCTCATCTACCAGTAGAGGAGCTGAGTCATGAATAGCTGGACCCCTAAGACGGTGCAAACAAAGAATTGCAGCCTCTCTTAAATGTTGGCTATTTCCCTTTCCTTGTATGGCACGTAATAGTAGCCATCTAGGAGAATATGGAAGCCAACACATGCCAACTCCCATTATTACAGCTAATGGAGTGCTAGCAGCATACATATAGCGCCAGCCAGAAACAATGTCAACAAGAATACTACCAAACCCAAAGCCAGCCTGCAACAAAAATTCTAGAAAGTTACAAAATGCAATGCAAGCGGATGTAGAGGGGGGTTTTTATGACCAACTTTAACACACTAAAGAAACGATGATGCAAACTATCTGTTGAAAATAAAAGGGTTTCACACAAATAAAAGTCTTATTATTTCATTGATGTGCTTACATACTTATAATATAAAAGTTTCCTAAAAGACAATAAACTTCTCCAACAAGTTTACCTAATATGATTACCTAATAAAAGCATAATATTCTTATTCTCTAAGTATTCCCTAATACTATAATTATTTCCTAATAATCTTCTAACACTCCCCCTCAAGTTGGAGCATCCAAGCATCCAACTTGTTACAAAGATAATCCCAAAAACAAACAAAACTCAACACTCAGCAACAAATTAGTGAACTTGATGCAAAACCCAAAGATGAAATCTGAAATCCAAAAAATGCTCAACACAGAGCAACCAAAACATGCCAAACAGGCACCAAACTGGAGCTCATCTCAACACGAAACCCGAATGCAATCTCCACTATGATAAACCGGAACGGGATGACAACTCCAAAATACCGAATTCAAACCACGAAAGGAAATAGCATCAAGATCACACACTCAATATCACAAGAGGCACAAACCAACGCAAAAATCTGAAACAACTAGAATCTGGAACCACAAGATCCAAGAGCACCTATTTTTTCTTTTTCCTCATTGAACACAAGAAGACAATTCAAAAAACCAAATAAAATTCCAACAAGACAACAAAATAGCTTCACCAGAAGCTACCAAGAACCAGATCAAGGTCAGGAAAGGACGCAGGACGATCGCCAGCGAAAAACTGAAAATCCCGGCGGAAAACGGCGGCGGCGCGTGGTTTTGTGGCGGCGGCGCATGGGGATAAGACGGTGGCTCGTGGAGGCGCGTGAAGCAGCGGAAGGAGGTCGGACCACTTGGGGAATGTTCGCCGGTGCCTTCCAACTCTGTTGGGATGGCGCGTGTCTCAAGAAGAGGGCTGGAAGAACGCGAAACAGACTGAAACACCTCTGGGACTGTTCACGTGAACAGTACTCCAAACCCGGAAGACCAGAAACGAACTAGGGCGGCCAGAAAGAGAGCCTATGCTCTGATACCATGTTGAAAATAAAAGGGTTTCACACAAATAAAAGTCTTCTTATTATTTCATTGATGTGCTTACATACTTATAATATAAAAGTTTCCTAAAAGACAATAAACTTCTCCTACAAGTTTACCTAATATGATTACCTAATAAAAGCATAATATTCTTATTCTCTAAGTATTTCCTAATACTATAATTATTTCCTGTTAGAATCTTAGTATTTAATATTTTGATTAGGAGAAATTACTTTTTTGATTGTTGTTTCCTATTTCTGTTGTTTCCTATTTTCATTGTTTCCTATTTTCATCTCCTCTCCTCCCCTATATAATGTACTCTTGTCATATTGCAAAATATCAATAATAATTCTCTTCATTTATCACAATATGGTATCAGAGCTGTGAGAGAGAGAGAGAGAGAGAATTCCGGCGATCAGATCTGAGAGAAAGAGAGAGAGAGAGACGGCCAACCCTAGGGTTTCCGATTGACGGCGCGTGCACACACACCGCCGCCACAGGGAGGATCGGAAGCACCAGATCGGCCAAACCCCGAAATTTGGGGTCAAACGGAGTAGCGCGTGAGTCACACGCGCCGTCGAAGGGTAGCGCGTGAACCCACGCTCCGCCACGCGCCACCGCACGCGCCGCCGCCCGCCGCCACGCGCCGCCGCCGACCACTTCCAGAATCTCCAGAATCTTCTCTTCTGCCCAGAAAAATGAATCCTCAGGATTTTCCGCCAATTTTTGGGTCTTATTCTTCTAATTCTGACGGCCAAAGTTCACAACCTAAGTCTTATAAGACTGATAAACTTTCAAAGACGCCGGAAACTGTTCCGGATCCTCAGATGATGGTTATAAACCATAAACTCAATGGCAACAACTATCTCCAATGGTCCCAAAGTGTGTTAAGGTACATCAGGGGACGAAGGAAAGAGAAGTATATCAATGGAGAAGCATCTCAACCAAAGCCAGAGGATTCTCAATTTGATACATGGTTTGCTGAAAATAATCAAGTGATGACTTGGTTATGCAACTCTATGACAGATGAGATTAGTGAAAGTTACCTACTTGCAGACACCGCTAAAGAGATTTGGGATGCAGCCAAAAGAACTTATTCATCGATGAATAATACAGCAGCGTTGCTTCAACTAAAGAGGCAACTTCGGGATCTTCAACAACGTGAGATGACTGTGACCCAATACTATAGTACTTTGCAACGAATCTGGCAGCAACTGGATCTGTTTGAAGTACATCCATGGAAGGATGTTGAAGATGCACAGTACTACAAACAATTGGTGGAGCAAGGAAGGATACATGATTTTCTTCTTGGGCTCAATGATGCTTATGAGGAGATACGAGGTAGAATAATGGGTATAAAACCCTTACCTTCTTTATTTGAAGTATTTAATCAAGTTCAATTTGAGGAAAGCAGGAAGCAGTTGACTCAGAGAAGTCAAGTCCCAACTGAAGGGTCTGCCCTAGTTACTAAAGGAGGAGGGCCTTCAGAGCACAAAGAGAAGAAATGGAACAAGCATTGTAACTACTGCAAAATGAAGGGTCACACCAAGGATGAGTGTTGGAAACTTCACGGAAAACCTCCACATGTCAAATCCAAATCTCAGCAAGAGGGGCGGAGCAATTTTACTGAGACTGAGCAGAATGATGATCAGTTGAGCAAGGAGGAAATGCAACTATTGAGGAAAATCCTCGAGAAACAGAATAAATCTCAGACCACTCCTAATGTGAATCTTGTTCAATCAGGTAATTCTATAGTTGCTCTTAATACTGTGATGACCGCTGATGACACATGGATTGTTGACTCTGGAGCTACAGATCACATGACTGGAAATAGAGGTTTATTCAAAACTCTTAGAATGTGCCATGAAAATCTTAGAGTTAAAGTTGCCAATGGAGTAGTGACTAATGTTGCAGGGATTGGTTCTGTTGTGATAACAGAATGCTTAGAAATTCATAATGTTCTCTTTGTACCTGATCTTACTTGTAATTTGATATCTGTAAGCAAACTGATTAAGAGCAAGCAATGTCGAGTATTGTTTAATGACATTGGGTGTGTTTTTCAGGATTTAAACTCGGGGAAGATGATTGGGAGTTCTAAGGAATGGGATGGACTCTACTATCTTGAAGGCTTACATCAGAAGAATTTCGGAGGAAAACGAGCACTTACTAGTTCTAATAATGAAGATGTATTTCTATGGCATCATAGGTTAGGCCATCCTAGTTTTGATTATATGAAGCATGTATTTCCAAAGTTATTCAATAAAGATTCAGTTCTTTTTTCCTGTGAAACTTGCCAATTAGCCAAACACAAAAGATCATCCTACCCGAAACAACCATATAAACCTACCACACCATTCACCTTAATCCATAGCGACATTTGGGGGCCTGCTAAGACAAAAAGTCTAACCAGTGCTAGGTGGTTTGTAACATTCATTGATGACCATACTAGAACCACGTGGGTGTACCTAATGAAAGAAAAATCTGAAGTAGACCAAATTTTCCAGAATTTCTACGCCTTTATTAAAAATCAATTCCATGCCTCCATCAAAATCTTAAGGAGTGATAATGCTAAAGAATATCTGAGTGGTTCACTAAAACAATTTCTTACCCAGCAAGGTATCCATCACCAAACCTCTTGTGTTTATACCCCTCAACAGAATGGAGTAGCGGAAAGAAAAAACAGACACCTATTAGAAGTTACTAGAGCTATCCTAATGGGAAGGAATGTGCCTGATATATTTTGGGGGGATGCCATTCTTACTGCCGCATACCTTATTAATCGCATGTCATCCAAAGTCCTTAACTTTTCCACACCTATCCAAAAACTCCTCGAAACTTATCCCAACTCACCTCTAATTAATACTCTTCCTCAAAAGGTTTTTGGATGTGTTGTGTTTGTTCACAAGTATGGTATGGGAAAACTTAGTCCTAAAGCTGATAAATGCATATTTCTTGGCTATTCTCCAAGTCAAAAAGGTTATAAGTGTTATTGTCCAACAACCCGAAAGACCATTGTTTCTCAGGATACTACATTTTATGAACATGAACCTTATTATCCCAAATTACCCATTCAGGGGGAGAATAGTACAGAATGGCTAATTATGAACCTTGAGAGTCCTACCCATCCTCAACCAGAAATAGCCAATCACATTGATCCTCAACCAGAAATACCACCACAACCAGAAATAGCCAATCCCATTGATCCTCAACCAGAAATACCACCACACCAAGATACTACCATCACTGAATCTGATCCTCTTATGGTGGAAAGTAATGCTGAGATCAATACTGGGATGGCCACTGAAGATCAAAATGAGGAGTTACAACCAGGCAATGATGAATCTGATAGTAGAGTCCCTTCTACTCCAAGGAATAACCATGAATCTGACTCGGGATTAGATCCTGAAGTGATGGGCTGGCCTATAGCTCTGCGAAAGGGGGTAAGATCTTGTACTCAACATCCTATTCAGAGATTTGTTTCTTATGGTAATTTGTCATCAAAGATGCAGAACTTTGTAATTAATACTGCTCAGATAAAAATCCCTCACACATTCCAGCAAGCTATGACTGATCCTAATTGGAAGTTAGCTGCAGAAGAAGAGTTAAGAGCTCTCAAAGAGAACAAAACTTGGGAGATTACAAATCTTCCAAGAGGGAAGAAGGTAGTTGGATGCCGGTGGATATTTACTCCGAAGTTTAACCCGGATGGAAGCATCGACAAATATAAGGCCAGACTAGTTGCAAAGGGGTACACTCAGACGTATGGAATTGATTATGAGGAGACTTTTGCTCCAGTTGCCAAATTCAGCACCATCAATATACTTCTTTCTATTGCAGCCAACCTGGATTGGTCATTACACCAATTAGACATTAAAAATGCCTTCTTGAATGGTGACTTAGAGGAAGAAGTGTACATGGAGGTTCCAGAGGGTGTCAACGCCCCTAATAACACTGTGTGCAGGTTAAAGAAGTCGTTGTATGGATTGAAACAGTCTCCAAGAGCCTGGTTTGAAAGATTCTCTAAAGTGCTGAAGAAGATGTCCTTTGTTCAGGGACAAGCAGATCACACTTTGTTCACTAAACACGAGGGTCAAAAAGTGACAATTTTAATTGTTTATGTTGATGATATTGTTATTACAGGGAATGATGAAAGTTCCATAGCTCAGCTGAAACAAGCTTTAGCAACTGAATTCCAAGTGAAAGATCTTGGTCAGATGAGATACTTCTTTGGCATGGAGATAACCAGAAGCAGGAAAGGCATTAATGTGTCTCAACGCAAGTACACCCTAGACTTGCTACATGAGACCGGGATGTTAGGTGCAAAACCGGAGGAGACACCTATGGATGACAACTGCAAGCTGGAAATAAAGGAAAAGGGAGTTCCTGCTAACACTGAGAGATATCGGAGACTTGTAGGAAAATTGATATACTTGACTCACACACGTCCAGATATCAGTTTTGCAGTAGGAATGGTGAGCCAATTCATGCACCAACCACAAAAGGAGCATATGGATGCAGTTATGAGAATACTCGGCTACTTGAAGGGAAATCCAGGTCGTGGGTTATTCTTTAAGAAAGGCACAGCTAGGAATTTGGAAATTTATACTGATGCAAGTTTTGCAAGAGACTTAGAAACTGGCAGATCTATAACAGGTTATTGCTCATATTTCTGGGGTAACTTAGTTACTTGGAGAAGTAAGAAGCAGACCATTGTATCGAGAAGCAGTTGTGAAGCTGAGTTAAGAGCTGCATGTCTTGGTGTATGCGAAGGAATCTGGATCATCAGATTACTGCATGAGTTAAGAATTCCCTTTGATGGCCCATTACAGATATGGTGTGATAACAAGTCCAGCATTGAAATGACCAGAAATCCTGTTTATCATGATCGAACTAAACATGTCGAGATTGATAGACATTACATTAAGGAGAAAGTAGAGGCGGGGATCATGACATTGACGTATGTCCGTTCTTCTGAGCAGATTGGGGATATGATGACTAAACCACTTGCCAGACCTCTATTTGAAAGATTCCGAAGCAAGCTGGGAATGATCGACATATATTCTCCAGCTTGAGGGGGAGTGTTAGAATCTTAGTATTTAATATTTTGATTAGGAGAAATTACTTTTTTGATTGTTGTTTCCTATTTCTGTTGTTTCCTATTTTCATTGTTTCCTATTTTCATCTCCTCTCCTCCCCTATATAATGTACTCTTGTCATATTGCAAAATATCAATAATAATTCTCTTCATTTATCACAATATTTCCTAATAATCTTCCAACACTATAAAAAAAGGTCTATGGGCAAATTTCATTATATATTTAGATCACGAAAAATTTTGAAGATCAATGGGAAAAGACAAAGAACTTACTAACATTCCAAGAACTATAAAGAATTCTTTGAGAGAAACCAATAAACCTCGTATCTGAGTTGGAGCTGTCTCAGAAATATATATTGGAGCAGCGTGCATGGCCTAAAAGAGATGAAAAATTACATATCCTGCTTAGAATTACATAGACAGCACTAAAAGATATAAACATGTATCTTTTACTATTTTTCTATATAAAGTTTTTTCAGAACTCAGAAGAGATAAAACTGCATATCATGCTTAGGATATTCAATAAGAGATAAAATTGCATATCTCTTACACTTGGTATAAAATAGAAAAGATACTATTTGTCTTTGTGTATGACCCACTTAGCATGCAATAGGTAGGAGTAATAAAAGACCTCATGTACAAGCACATTATTTGTATTTCTATTTTATCATAACTAATCAGATGAGCTTAACAGAATAATTTGATTTAAGAGAGGCGTACCAGTCCAATCCCCATACCATACACAAAGCGTCCAATCACAAGAATAGGAAAACCAACAGCTAGTGCAGTTATAAGTGCTCCAGCAAGATAGAGAGATGCTGCTACAATCAATTCCCTCTTTCTACCTTCACATCCACTTTTTCACTTAAAGCTTACTAGGAAAGAAAAATGTGGAAAATGTATGAAGTGTTATTATTAAAATGGTCACATTACCTAAGATGTCAGCAACATTGAAGGCTATCACAGAGCCTATCAAAGCCCCATATAAGGATCCACTAGTCTGCACAAATTACCATAGCAATTAAGTATAACATAAGTGTCAATGCCTTTTTCTCAGTTGTATAAAATAAAGTGATGAACAAATATATTGAGTTACAAAAAAGATTAAAGGGGAATCTAGCCATAACAATGGAAAAACAAGCTCAGAGTCAACTTTTAACTTACAACGAGACCTATTTCAACAAAATTCAAGTCATACCATGATGTCCCACTTAAAGTTGGTGACTGCAGGAAAATACAAACAATAGTTAGGTGAAAAGTTATAAGATTAATTTGGAATTCACAACAAGGCAATGAAGAAGGAAAAAAAGTTTTAAATTGATGTGAGTTTTCATTATCTCTATATTATGTCACACTTTAAGATTAATAAGCAAATAACAGAAAACATCAAGTAGTATGGAAGCCTATAAACTCCAAGCTAAAACATAAAGCTATATTAACATGGATAAAGAGGAAATAATACTTCAACCCATTCAGTATTGTAAGAATAATTCTGATGATTTTCCATCCCTATTAGCCTATATCTGAAAAAGTGTCTCTGTGAAAGAATAACAAAATAAAACTTTAGTTTACTCTATTCATTTTCCCTGCTGATTTAGCATACAACACACTGATTTCTTTCACATACATAGATAACAGCAAAAATCTGCTAAATCAGCATGCTTCCAGCCACCACTTGGCGTTTAAATCAGTATGAATATAAAAATAATGGCCAGGTTATATTTTTCATTCTTTCCTTCTGTTTTCTTTTTCTTTTTAATTTTTTTAGAGCAGTACAACCATGGATGATCCTCCTACATCAATGAAAAACAGAGATTTACAGATGATATTTTACCAAATAAATATTGACAGAAAAAATGAATATTCATCAAGTCATGGTAAAAGACCATACCCGGATAGAAATTGTAGCACAAGACGTTGCACCAATATCATAGCCATAAAGTAGCCCTCCCAATGCAGGGAAAAGAAATCTGAGATTTTATAGTAAAACTCTATTAGGAACGCTGGAAAAAGCTTTCTCGAATTCTTTTATTTGCATCTATTCTATGCACTTCACTGCAGCATAAAGCCACTGGATTTCAAGAAATATTTCTTTTCTAGCTATCTTTCTTTGTGGCATATTTGGTTTTCATGGCATCTCCATGTAGTTTGGCCAAAGGTTATACTCAAGACATTCAAATAATTGTGAGATGCAAACATTTGTACCATAAGTTAGGAAATGAAATGCAAACTCTAAATGTAGCCACTACTCTTCATTTAAATAAGGGCGAAAGTGCAAAAATGATACTAAACTTTACTCAAAAGCGCGTATTCACGAGATGCAAAAAGAGTACCTAACTTGTGGTTCACGTGCAAATATAGTATTTTCACTTAAGGGAAATAAAATTTAGATATGAAAAGACTCTTGTGCCCCTCATTAAATTATTCTCTTCTTCAAACTCCTTCTCTTCACCTCGGCCGGCGCCGTCCGACCACGACGAGTGGGTGAGGGAGAGGCCGGAAATCGTGGGTGAAGTGAGAGAGGTTGAAGAAAAAAATAATATAATGATAGGCATAAGAGTCTTTTCGTATCTAAAATTTATTTCACTTAAGTGAAAATACTATATTTGCACCTAAACCACATGTTAGGTACTCTTTTTGCACCTCGCGAAACTTTAGTATTAGAAATGCTCCTAGGGGTAAAGTTTAGTACTCCCTCCATTCCTAATTATAAGCCTACTTTGACTTTTTCGTGAAAGTTAGGGAATCAAATTAAACCACTAAATTATAACATATACCGAATGTAATTACAGTATATGTTGGCTTATAACTAGAATAAACTAATTTTGAAAAAAAAAAGATAATCTTAAACATTTTAAAATGATAAATTTTGTAACTTTAACTTTTTTTAAAAAGTTAAAGTTGACTTATAATTAGAAACGGGAGTATCATTATACACAGAGTTGATGATAGTCTCATCCATAATTGATCTACACCTAATGATAACATCAAAGCTTGATAATTAATACTCCCTCCTGTCCTAAATATAAGACCTAATTGATTTTTTTAAAAAAAATCCTAACAAAGCAAAATAGTTCAATTATAAATTGATTCATCTAATTATTTTTCCTTAAACTAGTTTATTCAATCTATAAACTAATGGCTAATCTAAAAACATATCAAATATTTCATAACTTAATAACAAATTTTGTAACCTTAATATCTCAAAAAAAAAAATTCAACTAGGTGAGTAGTTGACAATACATACGGAAGGATTGCAGCATAGGCAGAATAGTTTTCAGGCGCGTGATTGTGGTGAAGAAGAGGCTCCTGAGCACCGCCATTATCATGAGATGATGCAATTTCCTAATTAAGAAATCAACTGTGAAGTTCATTTAACAAGAAGAAAACCAAAACCAAAAGCTTTGTTTAAGAAAATAGAGTGATTGCAATGATGATAGTATAGAATAGAATACTAGTATAGAAGAGGAAGTGAATGAAACCTTGTGAGCAGAAGCAGAGGATGGATTTTGGCGCGTGAGTTGAGACGCCATTGATTGGATGTTGTGGTGAGAAGAAGGAGGGCACCGAAATAGGATTATTATAAGGAGGGAGAAAGAGTAAGAACATGATTGTTGTGAACGTACATGACACAGTGAATAGACAACTGGAGTAATTATTGGTCTTGGAAAATTCATAAATTCTCTTTATTCTTTTTCTTTTTATACACTAGTAGAGTATATCATTTTATCAAAAAAAAAAATAATACTAACTCATTGTAAGTGGGTTCAGTGGCGAAGAGATCGAACAATGAAGGTCGGGTTGACTATCATGTCGCAAGTTCGATCCTGGGAAGTGACACTTAGTTGTGTCTCCATCGCAGCGTTTGGGAAGGCATCTCCGTAGCTTAGTGAAGTTGGGAGTAACCTACCTATTGGACAGTAAGAATGAGACCCCAGTGCCTCAAACTCTTCCTAAAATTTGCTTACCAAAAAAAATAGAGTATATCATAGACAATCTATTGGATTGGAGTACTACTATTTATTGCCCACTTATTTTTTATTAAAAAAATATTTAGTTGAGTTGAATCCTCGCCTCACAAGAGCTGGGACAAGTCTTCAACTCAATGAGCACTTACAGAGGTATTTACAAATCACTAAGGTCTTTACATTGGTAAAATTTACAACCTTATTTTTTTGAATTGCTTCCCCCGGTGTCCCACATCCTTCGGGTGCAGACTAATCCGAAGTCGCCAGCCGGGATTCTCGTAAACGGGGTGACTGACTTCCCGGGGGTTCGAACTTGGCACCTTTGGGTTAAATGGCGGAATCCACACCTTGGGGATCATCTTCAAACCATCAAGCTACGCCCCCCCGGGCTCAAATTTACAACCTTATGATTATGAGTTAGTTCATTTACTAATTGGACCAATATTTGTTGTTGGTAATGACAACTTATTTTTGTATGAACAATGTGATTATGGCGTTTGATTTGTCTAGCATTTCCATGTCATCTTGATTTTTCTAGCATTTCCATTAGAAAAGTTTCTTTTTTATTTTTTTAATTTTGTATCGAGATCAATTTATTTTTATATGAAATACTTCATTAGCTCCTAAATATAAGATCACTTATCTAATTTGATTAGATTAAGGATGTTAGTTAAGTTAGTTATTAGTACATGATATTATCAATTTATCCTAACCATAAACCTTTAGCCTCCCTCTCCCTTTCCTCTCTTGCTTGTTACTATAGATAAACGTTATCAGGGTCAATTTGGAAAAAACTTGGGAAAAACTAGAAAGTGATCTTATATTGAGAAACAAGTTGAAATGTGAAAATGATTTTATATTTAAGAACAGCTGGGGTAGTACTATACTAGAGCAAAATTTAGGTTATAGACCGTGTTAAGTAGTAAATGAACGATATACTCCTCTATTTATTCTCCAATAATGGATAACATTAAATTTAATTATCTAATTTCAGAATAAGACGAAAACCATGAATTTAGAACCAAAAAATAAATCTAGCAATCTCTAGGAAGGAAAAATAGTGGCCACACAATGAGTAGATGAAGGCCTAAGGCAATCTTCATTTTTCAGCACCCTTGTGTCATTGTGTGATATACAGAATATGCTTTCCTTATCAAACTATCACGGAAAAAGACTCATCATAATAATTAATTCAGCACGTGTTGTTTTATGATGAACCACATTCACCTTTTTCACGAACAAAAGAACACCACGCTATGGTAATCCCGTGATGTATGGGTTTAATTAGCAAAAGTATTCAACATTCAATGAAGTCATCTTGATAAGAATTTGATTGATAGAAGGGTTATGACTTTATTTTGTCCTTTAAGTAATCACTCTGGATCAATGAGCACCTAAATTAACACCAGCTATAATTTCACTCTTAAAGTAACCAAAGTGATATTATTTTCCCCTAATTCGATAGACCCATGAATGGGCGTAGTCCACATATAGAGTCATTGTCCTTCACGAAAAGTACTATTTGGTCGTGGTTATAGTCATAATGTTTGAATAAACGTTTCGAGTGAAACATGTGTCGTAAAAAATGGACCTTACTTATCATGAGTCATGGACGTTATCTTTATATTATGGTTGAGACCAACCCCATTTATAAAATTTCTCTATACATAATGGACACACACCATGAGAAGAAAAACTGTTTTTAATATAAGTAATGCGACCATTAAACTACTCAGCCAACAATAGCTTGGTCATTACAATCATCTTGCAACAAATTAATTAAGAATGTTGGAGCTCAGAATGTGATGATATCTTGGAGCTACACTAATAGCATGTTGGAGCTCAAAATGACTTGGTCTTTAATATAAGTGAAGGCTCTGCATAGTAGGAAAGAAACTAATCAAACCATCCAATCCAAATCCAATAGAGAGGTATGGGCAGTGTTCTATAAGCCGAACCGGAAGGTGAACCGAAAAAAGGCTCTGGGTCACGGTTCGTATGATGGTCGAACCAATTATGTGATAATTAAAGAAAAATTATCTTATTTTTAAATATACCTTACATATAAACATGTAAATAAATTGTGATCATTTAATCTCTTGATTTTTAATAAGAAATCATTGACTAAAAAAATATAATCATTAGAAATTTAGTAAATAAATCCATTTTTGTATATATCTATGGAAAAAAGCGGAGTAAATAATATTTTTTAGTAAAATAAAACAATAATATATTTAACAGTAATATATATTTACGATCAAACAATAAAATAAACAATATTATAAGAGGAAAATATGTTTAAAAAATTTGAGATTTACAATTTGGTCTCTTTCTAAAAAAAAGAAAAATATTGGTTTAGACCGGCCAATTCAACCGTTTCGGTTTCTAGTTGTAAGCCGGTTCCCGGCCCATCCTCCGGCTTGGCCCAACACTGTTGAATTACAAAAACAGTTCTAGCACATTGACTGAGCCATTATGGGGGTGGGGGCGGGTGACGGTCCAATCAGTCAGACCGTCTGGCTCGATTGAGTTCTTATAACACTGGTAGTGAGTGTTGGTTCAATCAAACCATCTAGACATTCGAAAATCTCTTATTATTTCAGAATAGTCCTGCTTTCTGAATTCACCAAAACAAAAGGCAACACGTTGGGGTTCTATTTGCAGGTAGGGCGGAAGCAAACTTGAAGGTTGATTTGGGAAAGGAGGAGAAGATCGCCTCACTCTCAAAGCAGCAATCTTGGGAATGAACAATAATAATAGTAGTAGTAGAAAATTTGGAGGTGGAAGAAAGCCAACAGGGACTCCTTCCATGGCTATGTCCACCCTTGTTGTCATCTTCTCTCTCCTTGCTGGCGCCAGTGTCGTCCATAACATCTACAAGCCCAATCTTGTAACTTCTCTCTCTATGCCCTTTTTGTTATTTCCTTTCTTACTCCTTTTCATGAATTTTAAGTTACCAATAATTGTTTTTTCTCTGAATGTTCATGAAAAAACATGCCCTTTATCTCATGCTTAAATGTAAAGTGAATTTCACAAGTTAACAACACATGTCTATTAGTTTTATAGTGACAAGAAAACTCCCTTGTTAGAATCATCTAGGTCCTATGTTTAGGAACGGAGGGAGTATTAAATAAAGGCAATTTCTAAGAATCCCATAACATATATGATGCTGCATGGAGATCAGGACATCAGGTCATGGATGGTATTGTAATTAATTTTGATTGGGATTCAACAAATTAATATTAATCAAATTGTTTTGTCACATTTTCTAGTTTAAGTACCAACTTTGTGACTAAGTCTTGGTTGTTTGGCTCAACGGTAAGCTTTCTTGCCGTGGGGTCTGAGGTCGTGGGTTTGAATCAGACTTTTTGCAAAAAGAAGAGGTAAGGTTGTCTAGTATATTCCCTTCCCTAGTACCCTCACTAAGTGGGACTAGAATTGGGTTGATCCTTCTTTTTTTTGGAGGTGAAGTTTAGTTTATCCAAATTTTATAATCAATTGTCTGCTCATTGTTGCAAAATTGATATATGGATCTAGACGATTCACTTCTTTGTCTTACTTTGTGATAGCAGAGCATATTTTACAGTAAGTTGAGTTCAGATTGGTAGGTTTCCTGTAATTGTCTCTAAGTGAAAATATATTTTCTGTCCTTTAAGTTTGATGTCAATTTTACAACCTTATCATCCAAATGTTTTCTTTTGGTGTGTTTTTCATCTTACATAGTTAGAAAACTATTTTGATGCCTTCTGACCTGTCGTATATGTAGCTATTATATTATGTACAAATCGATATTACATTGCCTATATGGATATCTACCAAAATATTCTATGCAAACACTTTGAGAAGGAAGAGAGAGACTATGATTAGAAAATTGAAAACAGCACCATTCTAGGTTTTGTTTAGTTTAATGACACAACTTTAGTCAAGTTCATTAAATCAATTAGGTCCGCTGTTCTAACCGATTTCTACCGTGTGTCCAACATTTTTCACATAAGCTTTTGGGGGTAAATGCTTATGGGAAAATCTAGTACAAGTGGCAGGATTTGATTGAAACAATGGACTTAATTGTTCTTATTTTTTTCTATGATTTGATAACCAAACCATGTTTTCATCATCTAAATAGCTAATTGTTTCATAAGTTAGCTAATTGTGCCAACAATTTGATGGAAATACCAATTGGAGAGATATACAATTTTTGATGTGCATTTGAAGGATGATATCAATATGAATAGATGAGGACAAAAGTGAAACTAACCTGAGTTCAAGGGATGAAAAATGTATTTTTGCTTTTTGTTGACACCTCTGTGTTGGTTGACAAATGTCAATAACAAATATTTTATGTCATGTTTCTACTTTTTCCTTTTGACTTTATTCATCTTCCATTTTCCCAACCATGATTTGAGCTCTTGATTTATTCTTTTCTTAGACATTGCCTCCAGTTGATGGAGCTGATGGGACCAAACAGAGAGTTGATGAGAAAGAATAATGTCTTAGTTTTGAAATATTCAACATTGGGAAGGTGATTCGGTCTTGCGTTCCCAAAGGATAATGACAACATATGCAAGGGAGCACCCGATATAAGCTTGAGGACTCATCTCTCCATTAATTTTGGCGGATTTTTTTAATATTTCTGATTTTTTTAGTAGCGACTATAGTGTTAGCATCTGCAACAGTAGTTTTGAGAGGCATAATGGGGCATTGTAGAAACATCCAATAGCTTCAAAGTCATTGGAAATACAGGAGAGATATATAGCTTCGTCACCAAATTTAATTTTCTCTCCTAATTGACTATTTGATTTTTATTTATTAAGCACTACATCTTTCCCTGTTTGAACTTGATATTACCTTTAACTAAGTCAGAATAAGGTATCTCCGGGTTTATTCTTGACATACAGCTGTAAGTTGTAACACTGGTTTATTCTTGAAAACTGTCCAGGTATCTAAGTCCTTTAATGCTTGGAAGTAATTACTAGTTTAGCAGTATTTTTCCTTTAAGTCTCAGTAATATGGAATCTAAGTGGTGGCCAACTTTGTTTTTATTAGAAAGGCAAGCTCTAATAGTCTAAGGTTACTAGCAGGATGGAAATCGCAACCTTCCACTTATAGGGGAGCATTTGTGTCACTAAGCTACAAGAGTATTGGCAGGTCCAACATTATTTTGGGCAATGGTCACTACTCACTAGACTAATTTATCATTTTCAGCCTCCACTATTCAGATACTCTGTGGGATTTGCGTAAAGATTCATCATAATGTAGCTATAATAAACTTCATCTCTCCTTTAGATGGGTGGATCTCATTTTGCCTTGGCAATCTAATCTAGCATATCCATTACACCACTGTTAAAACTTTGATACACCCTTAGAGATGGGCACATGATTGAAGCTTCTAGGTATCTTCCACATATGACTTTACAATTGATTGATTGAACCTTTTTAGGCTGAGACAAGATCTGGGAACAGAACATGTGAGAGGTTCGGATTGTATAACAGAGGACTTGATAGGGTATGTTTGTGCCCACATGGCTGCATTATGAATGAGTTGGCCATGTGTTTCATTGGAATGCATCTAAGTCCAGACTTACTGGATCAAATTGGTATTACTCAACCCCCAGTCAGTGTTTTCCACTTTTAGGTCATGTTTGGTTTAAGGGAGGGCGTTTTAAGAGGGATAGGGAAGCCTAGTTTTAACTCTATATTTATAGGGAAGGGAAGGAGAGCTTTTAATTATACAGAAGAAGAACATCAGGAGGCACAAACATCCTCACTTTCTCTATTTTCTTTTTTGTCTTGTTCTATACCCCCAATCTCCAATCACCGACCACCACCACCACCACCACTAGCCCCCTTCTTGGTGTGGTGACCTTTGCATGGTCACACCATTGTTGACAAGATATGTGTAGAAGAAATGCATTTTTTTTCAAATATATGTTTGATTACATATGTATATACTGTAGATGAGGCCTGATTATGTTTTCAATCTGATTTTTGATTGTGTTCGTGAGTTAAAATGCTTCTAGGAATTAAGTTTCTGTAATGGGAAGTTTCAGAGAATATTTTGCCAGTGGCTAGTGTCATTGATGGTAAAGAGGAAAAGAATGAGGGCACAACGGGAAGTTTTCAAATATTAAGAGAAATTTGGAAAATCTTCAATCTGTGCCTTGGGGAGAGAGTTTTAATCTCATTTGAGGGAGAGCTGCTCTTCCTATGAAAATTCTTTCCCTTGAACCAAACACAAGGAAATCATCTCTCCCTTAACCTCACCTTCTCCCTACCCTCCTTCCTTCCTCTGTAATGACCTTATACACCCTAAAGAAGAGCCATTGGAGAGACAACAACACAAGCAATTGAGATGAGAACGCGTTTGAATTTCAAGAAATGCACTTGTTGGGAAGTGCAAAAACTTTTTAAGCTTAGTTTTGAAAAGGGACACTCTTAATCAAATAAAAGAGGGCACAATAGTTGAACTCATTTAACAGTAGGGTCTGCCACTTACATCATCTCACTGCTTTGCATTTCTCTTGAGTTGCAAAGTTAATAGAGATCCTACCAATGGGTAGTTCGTTGGCTGGTAAGTGGGCTGCAACCCCCGTAAGGATGAGAACGCGTGTTCGATTCCCGGGAAGCGCTCTCATTGAGAGAGGGAACAATCTTGCCTATGTGGGCAACACTCCTACCCCTCGAGTCCGGATTAAACCGGGCGGTGATTACCCAAAAAAAAAAAGTTAATAGAGATCCTAATTCATGTGAGGATTTTCATATAATTCAATATTTGGATATGGTTGTTGGATCTTGTGATGCAAAACCTTATCAAATTCAAAGGTATGGCAGTTGAAAGTTCTCCTTTCCAGGGATGTTAGGTTAATTTATGGAATTATGGTGAATTTTGGATGGCTCAGTCTGAGTTGATAAGAATAGTCCTTGTTATTATTACCACTTACCAGTAGGTGATTAATTGCTATAATGGCTTATATGCAATAATGATACCAGCGTTATCATGCTTTTAGTGAAAATAAGAGGTATCGTTTGACTTCATGGCGTTGTCTCTATCATCTTTTTTCTGGTGAAATTTTTATGTGCTGGCGTGCTGACTCATCTATAAGTTATTTCACAAAACAACTTTATTAACTCCATCTTAAAATTAAAATAGTTTCCTACTCAAGTAAGCCTTTACTCTAGTACTTCAACATTACATTGGGGTTAAAAGGCAATTTTTTACTTCTTTCATTAGGTTAGTAATGTAGAGGAGATAATTGTCTTGGTTGGTTATAAATATACGTAAATAATTAGAAGGATATAAAAGCTAACACATTTTTATAAGTGTTGATAAAAATCGTTGGACCTTAAAGTAGACCTTCATGTTGGTTTTTGTGGCTCAAATTAAAAATAAGGGATTTTGGTCATTTTAAGGGCAAAACGATCTAGATTTTTATTAACCTATAAGGACCAATACGTCAAGAAAAATAAAATTTTGTGAACCCTTTTCACAACAGAAGTCCCCTCCAAATACCTCTTAGATGAGACACGAGTGGTGTTTTTACAGCTTTATGAAAATTGGACTGCTTATGCTTAAAGGGAAGTATTATCTGATCAATCAAAAATATATAGCCATTACCTCAAATTTACAAGGCAGACCATTTGGATAATGATTCTGAAAGTTAGCATAATACGTTGGATTTAAGTAACATCTAACTTTGACAACAAAAGTATTATCTAACAATAAGGTTGCATTTTTTATTCCACAAAGGTGTCACATAATTTTCTAAACATGCCTCATACTCCATGACCAACAAAATAAAAGCAATGTAGTTTAAATTCAAATTGTTTATAAAAGCTAATTGATCAAAAACAAACATAAAATTTCATATAAATGTAAGAAAATGAAATGAAATAAAAGAAAATAAATTATTTAATATTCCAATACTGCCCTAACTTGATAAATGATTCATATTAATGATGAGCCTATAATAAATAGGCAAAATAACAACTATGCTTCTAGCTAGGGAATTAATCACATCTAGATTCCGAACAATCATTTAATTACATTGAATTACCAAAGTACTTGAGTGATATTAAATATGTTGTCATTGAAAACTCAATAATTATTAATGCAAACCCCTTGAGTCGTCAAATATGACTAAACTAAGAGCTACATTGACAACTCAATGAGCTGGTATTGACAACTATGAAGTTGTTAATGACAAACCATTTAATATATCCCAAGTCACTTGGAACTTTAATGTAATTTAACGATTGTTTGAGACGTAGTTATAATTAATTACCTTATGAGGGACTTGATTGTTGCTAGATAAGAGATTTGATTTTGAAATTCAATTGTCACTTATCGTACCTTTCCTTCTAAAAAGCACACCAATTGTTGTCTAGACTTTGAATTTCCGGGTGAAATTTCCAAACACCAGCCAATGTGAAGAAGGTTGAACCATTCAAAACGAGTCAAAAATTTATATGAACAACGATCTGATTTAACCGCTCGGTCCGGTCCGGTCTGGTCAGTCCTTGTGGGTTCAAATGAAGAGCAACAGGACGGGTCAGCAGTGGTCAATGGACCCCTTTGCCCTTTTCTTCCCATTTTCAAAATCTCTCACCATCCTCCTCTTCATTTAATCCAACGGCCACCATTCATTCTTACATTTCCCTATATATACTCCCATTTCTCCATTTTCTTCACCTTCTCGCTCATCCCTCATTCCCTCTCCTCCTTCTTCATCTTCTCTCTCTACGCATCGCTCGTCGATCCTTCAGGTCTGTTCCTTCTTCGTCCTCTCTTGCTTTCATTCTCTCACATCATCATTTCGATCTCTGAGATCTGCCCCTATCATTTCCATTTACTATCTCATTCCCTGCATTTTCATTTTCATGATTCTCGAGGTTTTTCCTGTGCCTAATTTTGATTTATGTGATATGTGTGTTTGTATATTGCTTTGAATTGAACGATCTAGGCTTTAATTGCGATGTAGGTGATTCATTGACTTTTTCTTAGCTTAGCTTTCAATCGGTTTGACTTGTCGCGTTGTTTGAAGTTTTCTTTGTATTTCGTAGATTTCTTGTTCATGTCTTGGATCTATTATGATTATGTGTAGCTAGAAAACTTTGCTGGTGGTTTCTGTCTGATTTCATGGTGTTTAGCTGAATTCTAAAGAGAAGATGCAGATTTTGTATGTGTTTCACATAGTGCTTATCTTTACTTTGTGTAATACGTGTTCATGATTGGTTGTGTTGCTGCTTTTGTTTATCTTTAGTGTCTTGGGCATTGAAAATTTGATACTTGGAAGCATTTCGTTTATTTTCATGTTATAAAACAAAATTAGTTGTGCTATTGTTTATGTGAGTTAGACTTTTGTTGTTGTTTCATTGTCTTTGATCATTCCGGTTTAATGTCAACTTCTAGTTTAAGTGGTTTTGCTGCCTATAGACAATGACACACGTCTGATTAGTTGTTTATTTAGTAGATAGCAGAAGATGGCAGATGCTGAGGATATTCAACCCCTTGTCTGTGATAATGGGACAGGAATGGTCAAGGTATGATATATGTCTTCTATAATTTTCTTTCCTCTTTAAATGTGCTGAGTTTAGTTTACGTTCCTTAAGTGTGTTGCTTTGTGCTTCAGTAAGTTTAAAATATCTCATTGCAATGTTCAGGCTGGATTTGCTGGAGATGATGCTCCACGTGCTGTGTTTCCCAGCATTGTGGGTCGTCCTCGTCACACCGGTGTGATGGTTGGCATGGGCCAAAAGGATGCATATGTTGGTGATGAGGCACAATCTAAGAGGGGTATTCTGACTCTTAAGTACCCAATTGAGCATGGAATTGTCAGCAACTGGGATGATATGGAAAAGATCTGGCATCATACCTTTTATAATGAGCTCCGTGTTGCCCCAGAAGAGCACCCAGTTCTTTTAACTGAGGCCCCACTTAATCCCAAGGCTAATCGTGAGAAGATGACTCAGATCATGTTTGAGACTTTCAACACACCTGCTATGTATGTTGCCATTCAAGCAGTTCTTTCACTGTATGCTAGTGGTCGTACAACTGGTATGCTGCTGCACTTGCTTTGAGGCATTTATTAAACTTATCTGAGGATTTTAAAGATTTTGACCTATGACAGACGCTTACAGTATCTTGAAACATATACTGTAACAGTAATTTTAAATGTGGGATAGGACTGAAAGTTGTTGCATTATTTTGTATGGTTACAATTAGCTTGTCATATGGACAAGGATAATAGTCTTGTAATCAGTTGGGACCATAGGAAATAAGGAAGGGTTTTACCTTTGTTGGCTCGCAATCATATAATGTTTTTTTTTTCAAATCTGTCAGTTTTCTTTCTGAGGATAACTTAGTTTCTTTCCTTTTGCGCAGGTATTGTGTTGGACTCTGGGGATGGTGTCAGCCACACAGTTCCAATCTACGAGGGTTATGCTCTCCCCCATGCCATCCTCCGTCTTGACCTAGCTGGTCGTGACCTCACTGAATACATGATGAAAATTTTGACTGAGCGTGGGTACTCTTTTACCACCTCAGCAGAGCGGGAAATTGTTAGAGATGTGAAGGAAAAGCTCGCTTACATTGCCCTTGACTATGAGCAAGAGTTAGAGACATCCAAAACCAGCTCTGCAGTGGAGAAGAGCTATGAGTTGCCTGATGGTCAGGTCATCACTATTGGTGCTGAACGTTTCAGATGTCCAGAGGTTTTGTACCAACCATCTTTGATTGGAATGGAAGCTGCAGGAATTCATGAGACAACATACAATTCTATCATGAAGTGTGATGTCGATATTAGGAAAGACTTGTATGGTAACATTGTCCTATCAGGAGGTTCAACCATGTTCCCAGGCATTGCTGATAGGATGAGCAAGGAGATTTCTGCATTGGCCCCAAGTAGTATGAAGATCAAGGTGGTTGCACCACCCGAGAGAAAGTACAGTGTCTGGATCGGTGGTTCAATTTTGGCATCTCTGAGCACCTTCCAGCAGGTTTGTACTATTCTATCCTTCCCTATTTCTCTGAATGTTGATTTCAAGGGTTTTCATTTGATATCTGATGAGATGTTGTTTTGTCTATTGAGAGCAGATGTGGATTGCAAAGGCAGAATATGATGAATCTGGACCATCCATTGTGCATAGGAAATGCTTCTAAAATGTGAGAATCTAGTATGTATCCTGAGAAAGAGTTGCTGCCTGCAGCTTATTCAATGTAGCTTTATTGTCTTTCATGTTCTTATGCTGGAGTGATGACTGAGAAGGCGGGGATTTTATTTTTTCGCGTTTTCAGAATGGTCCAATTCGTTTTTGGTGTTGTATAATTTGACAAGATTTTGACTGTTAACTCTGTCTAAATTAGCTGGAATATTTTAATACACTTGATTCCCATGTGCGTCCTTTGCCAAATTATTCTACCATTGCTTGCCAGTTGAAGGCATTTAGCTAATCTGTACAGGGCTATAAGTCTTGCATTGAGGTGATTCACCCACGCACCTAATCTTGTGGCTCTTTAGTGGTAAATTGCATAGCGCTCGCGTTTTTCTTTTTGATTCTATATAACCTTTACTCTTACTACTTCTAAATTGTTAAAAATGGTTAACCTAGTGTCCTTATAATCGTTTAAGGTATATAAAATGAACCATTGGAATAAGAAAATATACTAGGATTTTGCTATCAAATTTCAGCTAGATCCTTGTGTGCAAAGTTCATGATGACAAGCCTCATACTAGGATTAGAACTTTTAACCTTTCCCTACTTCTCCAGGGGGCTTACGCCTCCTATACATTCTTTAAACAAGAGAATTTATGACTATCTTGTGCATCCCATCATACATGCCTTAAGAAGGTTGATTTCTATACTAGTTCTAGTGTGTCTCCTAGATAGTACCACCATTCCTCTGCGATCCTTTCTAAACTATATTTTCCATCGCCAAGATGTTTTCATTCACCCACCTTTACCTTCTCATCACATGGGTTAGTCAAGTAACCCAATCTATGGGAATTTTAAAGGATAAAAAATCATTCCTTTATTATACCTTTTCTAGACTGTTTTGGACTGCACGCCCCTAATTAGATCACTCTTATTGGTCAAATAGTGGGTGCATCAAGCCATCCTTTCATGCAGTTAGATGAGGGTGAACACTGATCTTTTTTTTCATGGTGAGTAAATTCAGATGTCTATCTTGATTTTTAATTTTTTATCCACGGGGAAAGTTTATCCTTTGCTCTCTTGTATCCCATTGAAAATTAGGCTTTGTAGATGTTTCTTGAGTAAATGATGCCAATGAAAATTATGGTTTTCCAACGCTCGTAGTAGATATACTGATAGAGATCAATCTTCTGTATTTGTATGCGAACTTATTCTTGGTCCTTTTTTTCTCACTTTAGATCTTGACATGGAAACCAATATTTTTTTAGCCTTGTGGTATGAAAACCCCTTCAAGTATAACCTTATTCTACTGCTGTGTAAGTGCCTGTGCCTCAAGTATTTTCCTTATTTTTCAAAAAAGCAAAGATGTTAAGCTGGGAAGTGTGAGGATTAGACAAGATCGAATATAATTGAATATAACTTCAGATTTCTTTTAATATTTTAAATTAAAAGAAACAAATTCAAGTTTAAGGGAAAAAACAAACATATCGCACAAGAGTTTCGATTATAGCCAAACTTCTTAGTGTCCGTCTGGTTCGATATATGAGCTAATAGCATCACGTCGGGTTCAGTCGAACTTATATATCCTCCAAAGACCCTTTAACCCAAATTTATGTTTCGGACAGCTTTTGAAGAGATAGACGTTGAGAAAAGCTTTTTTACTTTCAACTTTTGTTTAGATTTATAAAACCTTTTAAAAGTCATATTCCAATGTAAATCCCAGTACACACTTTTGCCTACTGATTCCACCATACTTAAATAAGATGACCATTTGACTTTACACAAATCCATCACACAGTTTATGATGGAAAGAGAGTACTTAAACACTGCTCGTTTTCCCTGATAAATAAGTATCAGTCATAGAAAAAAGCTTAAGTTTCTTGCCTCTTAGAAATAATTTCCAGCATTTTATGAAAAAAAAAAAGAAATAATTTCCAGCATAAAACCAGTGTAACTTTACAAATTCCAGCGACTTCATCTAACTTCAGATTTCATCAAATATCCGATAAGTCTAGTTCATGTATTGAAACGCTAATGAGTAAACCTATGGCAAAACATTTATGCAGCTCCTTGAATAAACAACTTATACTTCCAAGATCCAAAATAAACAACTTAATGATGGATCAAAACTGGCGAACATCCATACCAAGTGCAGTTATTTAAATTACATATTCATAGGACCAACCTTGAACACAATGGTCTGGTTACTGACATCCCACCGTGGGGATCAACTTTACTAGTTAGTTTTGCATATTATAGTCAACGCAATAAAACTCATCTTCATAACTAAATGATACATTTTCCCTGCATGACCATAACAGGAAGATCAAAGAAAACACCTCATTGTACTACCTAAAGAGAAAACCTGAATGCTTAGCTTATATCTCTAGAGTGCTTGTTTCCAACCAAATCAATATTTGTAAATTGTTATATATTAATAATTTTATGACAACCTCCTGTTATTCACTACTTTAAAATTCATTTGTTTTTATTTGGTTGGACAAGAGTCTTAAAGACATAAAACTAAGCACCAAAGTCTTCTTACCAAAAATAGGCACCTCGACCCCATCAACCCTCAACTGCTACACCACTTAGACTCCAGGAATTGGATACTGAGTAGTGAGAGCTTCGACTTTTCCACAAAGGTTTGAAATTTTATCTTTCAAGGGAAATTCAGGGGACCCCACAAACTGCATAAAGTCTTGGAGCTTTGTTCCTGGGGTCAATTGTTTGGCTTCAAGTGCTATTTGCACACCCTCATGGATGAAGTCTGCAATAAGAATAAACTCTTTCTCTCCAAGTCCTCTTGTAGTCATCGCAGGTGATCCAATCCGAATGCCTCCGGGAACCAGGGCACTCTTATCACCTGTCACCATTTCACATAAGATCAGGGGAATGAATAATTTAATGTAAGAAAAGGAAGGAGGGATAAATAAACAAGGCTATGAATGTGGTACACAAGTAAACATGAGTCTCACCAGGCACTGAATTTTTGTTTAGAGTTATTGAGGCCATGTCTAGAATTTTCTCCACCCGAGCACCGTCAATACCCTAGGGGATTTGATGGTAATTATTGCAAGTCACATGAAAAGAAGCAAAATTTAAGTTCATAAACACTATATAAATATGACATCAAGAAAAGAGTTATGTTAAGTTCATAAATCCGTTAGAATAATAAAATCAATAATCACTTTTCATTAAAAAACAAGGACAAGTACATATTTGGCCCAAAAGTGTCAATGAACACTAAATTACATAGCCAAATATGAGGAGTAAGAATCTTGTTGCCTAGAACTTTTTGATCTTAGGTCCATTCACTTTTATCTTGCCTAATATGAAATGCAATAAATTTTTCAAGCAACATCTAAACTTCATTACATAATTCAACAAGATATTTAGATGCTACAACAACAGGGCAAATAAATAATAGTTAAATTTTATTGTCAAATTTGATAATAAAAAAGCAATATGCTTACAGATGGCCTCAGATCGACAAGTGCCAGGTGATTATCACTTCCACCAGAAACCAATTTATAGCCGTGTTCAATTAATCGATTAGCTAAAGCTCTACAGTTAGAGACCACCTGCAAGATCGAAGTAATCAGAGAATCTGCTATTGAATATGCCTAGGAACACACTTACCAATGGTGGAAAGAAAAATACCTGATTTTGGTAAACCTTAAATTCTGGGGCTTGAGCATATTTTAAACAAACTGCCAGTCCACCAATCGTGTGGTTATGAGGACCACCCTAAACAAAGGTAGATATATTAACATCTGATTTCACTTTTCATGGGAGCAAAATACTAGACAATATATTCCAAAAATGACAGCAAAGAGCTAAGCAAAACAACTATCTTACTTGTAGGCCTGGAAAAACAGCATTATTAATGGCAGACTCCAGATCAACACCGTGAACAGTATCTTTCTTGAAGAATATCATACCACCTCTTGGACCTCTTAGAGACTGGAGAAAAATATATAATTAAATCAAGTCATGGATATGCAAACATCAACATAGAATTATATAGTAAATGTTTTAATTAAAATAAAAGCAAATCCTGCTCCTTTCTCTTTTGAACCAAAAAATAATGCAAAACATTCAGGTTCTGAGGAAAACCTTGTGGGTTGTGGTGGTCACAATATCACAGAACTCAAAGGGATCAGCAAGAACCCTAGCAGCAATAAGTCCACTAACATGAGCCATGTCCATCATAAGAAAAGCACCAACTCCATCTGCAATCTTCCCATGCATACAAGATGTAATTAGCTTTACTAATAAGAAAAAAGAAAAATCACACATCACAGAAGATATTTGATCACAAACAAAATTTTCCAGAAAATACATCAGAACATGACTCACTTTTCTCATTCGTGGATAGTCAATGTCTCGAGGATAAGCACTAGCACCAGCGATGATGAGTTTTGGTCGGAAGAGAGTAGCAGTCTTCTCAAGCATATCGTAATCAATGAGGCCTATTTTAAAATTCAAAAACACTTAATAAGCTGAACGTAGTTATTCAATAAATTAGTCACTGTTTAATAACAAAAATATAAGCACCTGTCGATTCATCAAGTCGGTAAGGCATAGATTCAAAATAGATTGATGTGCCTGATACACGCCTTTTAGGAGTCATGAATCCATGAGATAAATGTCCCCCGTGAGGTAAGTCCAAACCCTGCAAAATCACTATTTTATATTAACACAGCCCAGTGATAAACACTATTTGGGAATAACAAAAATGACACAAGTGAAAATTGTTTACCATTATTCGATCATGTGGCTTAAGGATTGCAGTGTAAACCTCAAAATTGGCTGGAGAGCCAGATAACGGCTGAACGTTTACACCCCACTTACTCCCATCCAAGTGAAATGCAGCTAATGCTCTCTGTTGGCATAGTATTTCAAGCTCATCAATGTGCTCGTTTCCACCATAGTACCTTACATACAGAATAAGACTCTAATCAATGCAATTACACAACTAAAAGATGGACGAACCTTTAAGTAAAATATTCATTTAGTTAATGAGTGACAATGTTATATAATACATAAAATGAGAAAGAGTTAGTATAGGGGGTCAATAATGGGTAGTTAGTTGATTGAGTTTAGAAACTAAGGTCTAAAAATGATGCCAAAAGGGGTTATCAGAATCAAGTTTGGGAAAATTTACCTTTTGCCAGGTAAGCCTTCTGAGTACTTATTTGTGAGGCATGAACCAACCGCCTCCATCACTGCCCTTGATGTAAAATTTTCGGAAGCAATAAGCTCAAGGCTCTTGTACTGTCGGTTCTTTTCCTTGCCCACAATATCATAAACCTCAGGATCAGCTTCACTCAAGCCATAATCCAGAAAACTGCTTTGACCACCTGATAATACAATTTGAACCCATTGACTTTATTCATAAATCAAACCCTTTGCCAAAATACCATGAACACTAAACAAAAGAAAAGAACAAACCACCAACTATGGCATCACAAATATAAATCTTACACATTTGTTTTATCTTCAAAACTAAATACTCCCTCCGTCCTAAATATAAGATCACTTTCAAATTTCAATTTGTTGCTAAATATAAGAAACTTTCTATTTTTTCTCAACTTTTTTCCCAAATAAACCCTAATAATGCTTATCTAGATAGATTAGTATATCATGTGCTAATAACTACCTTAAATGACATCCTTAATCTAATCAAATAATGCAAAGTGATCTTATATGTCGGAACAGGCGAGAGTACTGGCTAGCCAATCACATGAAATTGTTCCAATTTCCAATAAAACAGTATTATTATTACCTCCAATCTCAGGCACAGAAACTGAAATAGTAGATTGTCTTCCACTGGCCAAACTTCCTTCAACATAAGATGCTCTACAAACCTTCACATTATTCACCTTCACTTGAGGCTTCATTCCATAACTGTCACACCCATTAGCAGGAAAATTCACAACCTTATTCCATGCTAATTGTTTCCCAGAGCCCATCATTGAAACTCTCCCACAAACTTGCATCTTCGTTTATGATTATCACAATGATGATCACTGCAGAATTCATAAAAAGTACAAATGTGAACACCATGACATTAAATTCTCAAACTTTAGAACACTTAACCCATCCAAATCAAACATAGAAACAGAAAAACTAATTACTTTGCCCAAAACTCATAAAAAAAATACACTAAAAATGCTTTTTTTTCCCACAAGAAGCTAAAAAGACGAATATTTAAACTGAAAAAAGAACCCCACCAGAAATAAACCCTAAACAATCAGAAATAGAGCTAAACATGCAGGAAAAAAACAGAGAAGGAAGAAAAAAATTATTGCTTTGGTGAAAGAAAGTGAAAAACCAAAGGGACCCACCTGAGAAAAATGGAAACTTGTTGAGTATAAGAGAGTGAGAGATGAGAATAAGGAAAACCCAATTGGCGGCGGCGATGGGCGGAGGGAAAGATTAAAGCTTTTTTGTAAACACCGGCGCGCAAATGAGAGAGGTGGAGGAATAATATATATAGGGAGATAAATTTTGAGGCTTCCTATTTTTCCCCCTAAAAAGAAGGTCTCATAAATTAAAATCGGAAATATAAGGGACAACTTACAAAAAATATGGGGCATGATTGCAAATATGGAAATGATATATTATGCTAAAAAAAATGGAAAAGACATAAATGGGGCAACGAATGTTATTTATGTTAGGTGAATAAAATATTTTTAGCTGGTGTCATGCATGAGTTTCAGGACATATTAGATTTCAAAAGATTAACTTATAAATACGAAATACTATGTATTATAGTCTTATAGTCTTATAGATAAATTTATTGGATGAATCGATGTAAGAATCATATTTATGGAATAAACCATTTATATGAAGATATGTAAATGTAAATATTTTATTGTAATTTAATAATGTTAGGGGACTTCATGGTGATTTATTATTAAAATCTAAGTGTAATCCTCCTGACATTATTTGATGATTTTTTATGGAAGGAGAAAAGAAATGGTTTGACTAAAATTCATTAGCTTGATGTTAGAAAAATAAAACTGAATAGGCTGCACGGATATGGGATTTGAAATTTTTTGAAACATTTAATTTGGCTTTTCTTGCAAAATTGGGTGGTAAATTGTTCAAAACCTACTAATTTATGATTAATGTTTTGAAAACTAGTTTTGAATAGCTTGAGTGTAGTTTTCTTGAGGCCAAGAGGGATGGCATTTTCGTGGAGTATTATTGTTGGAAGGGAGGTTTTAAATGGTAATGACTTGAAAATTGAAAATATAGGAAATCGGTTGGATACTTGTAGGGAGTATTAAAAAGAAAGTCATGACTCATGAGTCATCCTCTTCATTTAAAGTACTATTGATATATAATAGAAAAATGATAATAAAATCAACCATAAATAAAATAATGATAAATATAAGTAAATTCAAATATCCTAAAAGTATGGTGATTGAATTTGAATTATAAATAAAGTTGTCAAACTTATAAATTTAAGTAAACACATAAAAAAGCGGAAAACGGATGGCAATTTCGAATCTTACACTCGCAAGAGTTTACTTTATTAATAAATACATGTTTTTAGCATATAATTAAATAAAAACAAGTAAAAATAACAATCATTTAACTCGTATATATTTTAAAAATAAATAGTAATTAATACTACCTCCGGTCCTAAATATAAGACTTAATTGACTTTTTTTAAGAGGTTACGGTTGTGAAATAAACTATTAAATCATAACATATTTGATATATTTTTAGATTACACATTAGTTTATAGGTAAAATAAACTAGTCTAAGGGAAAAAATTAGGTAAATCAATTTATAATTAACTTATTTTGTTTTTTTATAGGATTTTCTAAAAAAGATAATTAGGTCTTATATTTAGGACCGGAGGAAGTATTAAACATATTAACATTCATTCTTTATCAACCTTAATAAAGAAATTTCTATAAAATTTAATATGATTCATTGATTATAGTAAAAAAATAATAAAAATAAATTTTATAGCAAGTTAACATGATTTTTCTTAGGGTATAAACATAAAACAATTTACACATCTTCCTTCTTAATACTCCCTCCGGTCCCTAATGTAAGAGCTAGCAGTCAAAAAAACGCTTCTTAAGAAAACATGTGAATGTTAGTTGGGTGTCTGGAGTTAATGCTTCTTTTCCAAAATTGCCCATATTTATTATGGTACTTTTAAGAGAGAGAAATACATAAGCATTAATAAATATGAAAGAGAGTTATGGGTAAAGTAGGAAAAAATGTATTAAATGAGGAGAGAATATGGGGTGAGCTCTTACATTAGGGAGCAAAACCATTCAAATTTTGGGCTCTTACATTAGGGACCGGAGGGAGTACTAATTAACGTTGAAGTGATAAGCAAACCTAGACGGGAGGAAATCAGTGTGGGACTATGTCTTTTTTTCATCTTTGTTTGATCGTTATATAGGGATGAAGGGGAAGATGTGTGTTTGGTATATTGAGTTGGAGGACCGAAAGGAAAAATAGATAGAGGGAAAAATTAGAAACTTGAATATACAAAAATTTAGAAAAGTGGAGTTAAACGTTTCAAACTAATTTTTTATTACTTTGTTGTATATTTTATATTTCGGATATATCACTATCAACTTCTTCGAATTTTGTAAATTTTACTAACACAAATTTGCCCTCCCCCTCCCCTCCCCTCCCCTCCCCTCCAAATCTCTTGTATCATATAGCCCCAATTGTCTCATAAGGTTAGAACTTAAAAGTTTCATTGGGTAAGGCACTTTCTAATGCTATTTCCAATTTTAGATTTAATTTTTTTAGGTAAGAATTTCAGATTTAATTTGGTGAACAGAAGAAGTTGCGTAATATATTTGTATTTCCCATGCAATAAGAATGGAATCTATCTCATCTCTCTTTTTTTTAACTTTTAGGTTCGTAATGTGATGGGCGTAAGTAGTTTGGTTTGGATTCTCCTTTGATTTTTTTTTCCTCACTTTATTTCAAGCCGATTCTCTGCTCATGGCTGCAAGATTGGCACTTTCTAATCAATTGATCATGCCATTCTGTTTGCCATATCTAACCATTTAGAGGACGTTATTTCTAATTGGTATAATCAAGTGCTAGTCGATCATTGCATTAACAAAAAAGATTTATTACCTAGCTAATTGGCATTATGAGGCTTTCTTTGAGAATAAATTATATATATGCGTCTCATCATGGTAATTAATTAGAAATTATCTATTGTTTGATTCGTAGGAAATCAAATTTGCAAGGTAAAAAAAATGGACTGGTTATTGAATTGGCCAAGGCACAACAAGTCAAGGGTTAATGGTTGGACCAGGGTTAATTAACTTGGTGATGAACCGGTTATTAAATAAATAATTTTATTGATAATAACATTAGTAATCACTAATATCAAAGTATAAATATAGATATGCATACATGATTTGATAATTATAAATATTTTCATGTTTCTATCCAGAAAAAAAAAGTAAATTATGACACAAGAAAGTAAATACTACAGTTTACAGACCAAATTACAAATGATAAAAGCAACAACAATTAAATAGTAAATATATATAAAGTCAAGTATCATTTAGAATAACCAGAATAACTATTTTATAGTTTCTTGTAGATGGTTTTAAAAATTAAGGGAAATGCAAGCTAATATTAGGGAGAATTATAATAAAATAAAATAAATCACATTTTATTATTTTAAAAAGGGAAATCCTAGATAAATGACAATTGAATTTCAAAATCTCAGAAAGAGAATTTTGAAAAGTAAATATCGTTAATCTACTAGTTAATCCTTCTATTCAACTAGTTAAAATGATTTGAAATTCAACAACCCTTGTATGGGATTTACTCTACTAGTCCTCTTTTGGTCTGTTCAACAACCTATTGTCCGTGTCCATTCCGTCATTGACCCAGCCCCGGATATAGATGTAGTTCACTGAGTTTCTCTATTAGTAGTTCGGTCCGGCTTTTTGAGCTATGCAAACTTGTCAAATGGTTGAATTGGTGAAATCCTTCAAAAGGGTCTTGCATATTGGACTTGGCGTTTCAACCGCAGATACACTTAAGGAGGATCTTGGAGAAGGATATGCTTAATGTTTTGGTTTATTATTTATCGATTTTATAAATGTTTTGTTTCATTTCGATGGTTTCTTTGCATGCCTTTGTTTTATTTCACAACCACTTAGCAAATAAAAATTTCATAATGTTGTTATTATGGAGACATGTCCGCCAAGGGTATAGAGTATATTTCATCAATCTATGTGTAAACTTACTTTCCGTTTGGTCGGTTGATCATGCAGAATAATTTCATAATGTTCTAGTACTTTGATGTAAATAAACCATACTTTAATGTGATTTCACCCATTAAATTTAAGATTGGTTAAAGTATCATTTGAATCTTTTTTATCGATGATCAAGGTATCTCTCATCCAACGGTGGGAGAAAAATCCTACACTAATTTGTATATACCTCAAATGGTATGATAGTTGACCCAGGATATTTGATTTTACTCCATACCAACGATAAAAATCGAACCTCAGACAATTGGTAAAGGGTGAATGAGTCATTATCACTCAATCACACACCTCCGGTTCCTTTTGATCCTTTATGGTTGTATTAAATATTGTTTTGGTTCCATAAATTTGAAAAATGTACTTTTGGTCTTTTAAAGTTTGCATCATTAGTTTCTTTTAAAAAAAATGCTAACTCAATAGATTTAAAATGTTGATTATGTGGTTAAATGTTAACAAAATTCGCTTAAATTTTAATTTTTCAGTATAATCATTTTTACCATTGCAATGTTGAGTTTTCATTTATAGTTAAGTGAAATTAAAAAAGGAAGAAAAGTGCACTTTTTAAACATAATAAATTGAAATAATACTTCATAAAAATTTAAAGGATAAAAAAATATACATAGCATTTCAGAATTTTTTTTACCACAAAATGCTGGTGCATGGGTTTTATAATATTGTTTTAATAGCAATTTCATGGCTAATCACGCTTTGACTTGCAATGTGGCATTCATTCCTCTGGGAAACCTTTGTTTGATATTTGGAATATTCTAAGATAAGATACTGTAGCTTTTGTCTAATATTTATGTATTGCAAAATGACACCAATTCAATGACAAAAATATTTACAGAGGGATTATTAAACTTATGCAAAAAATTATCTCTCTATTCTAAAAAAAATGAAAAATATCCTCTGAATTTTAAATCTTATCCAATATATAAGTTATATTGATGCATAAAGGGATTAAACTCATTCATTAAAATATTTTTCTTGATACATATATCAATGTGGTGCCTTAGTCATTGTACCACCCCTAAACATGGCCTCTGTCCGTTGGCTTAACATTCACGCCGCGGTTGAGTGCAAGAGTCCCATTAATACGTTCATGGGATGAGATCAGTCTTTGTTAGTGCCTAAAGTTCCCGCACCAACGACCTTGCCAACTTTTTGACATGATCAAGTTAAATGAGAGATACATTTGCATTATTATTGCCAAACCATTTGGAAGATATCTAGTTTTCTTGATTGCTTGAATGCAATCCGTTTCATTTTAATTTTAACTCTGTCTATGTAAAGAAATAGGGTTATGTTAAACGCCAACAATCAATATAAAATTATGTCAAATCTAGAAAATATGGATCAATCACAATGACGTCTTATAATCCATGTAGCTAACCTCATCTAGTGGAATAAAACTTTGTTATTGTTGTATTGAGATTCAATTCTATTCTAGTTCGAGTTTTCCTCTTCCACTAATTCTTTGTACAACGTACAAAGGATACAAACTAACCATAGCTAATTGAAGGGATACTATTAATAATTAGTTTTTCATCAGGTACCTTTGCCCGCAAATGACTGCAGGTTACTAACTAACCTGTTAGGATTATTTTAAGCTGATGATGCGCCTGATTTATTAGCGTTACCATTTGAATTGATTAAGCTGGCGTTTTGCCTTAATGAGATTAATTGTATTTAGATTAAGGAAATGAAAATACAGTTTATACACCTAATATGGACTAAAATCAACTCGATCAAACTTAGATAACCAAGGGTACATGTTATAGTCATTTAATTTTTATTACTGATAAAGGCACATTCATAACAAATATCTAACCTTCAATTTCTCCAATATTTGTAAATTAAAAAATATCTAGCTTATCGATTTAGGCCTAGAAGAAAATATTAGTTTGAGAGTAACTGTTATTTTCGCTTTAGTCAGTTATAACTTGTAACATTTTCTAAACGGAAAAAGACATTGTTACAAGTGTGGTTAAAACATTTTCCTCCAATTCAACAAATACAATTGTGAATTGTTCAAATTTTCTACCTCGTTCAAAGATTAATATCTTTTTGCCGAAATCTAGAAGTAGAGTCTGAGTCTTCAGGTTATGCTATGTTTCCCCTACAAAAATTTAAAATATAGCTGCTGCCCCAAAGACTTTAAAACGAGTTTAAATAATAATGTTAGCTTTTTTGCAACCTAACACTTAATATCTGATGTTAAATTACCTTTAATGTACAGCACATAAGCTTACACAGAAATTCTCCACATACCAGACCTATATCCCACAGACATAAATAGAAGCTCCCATAGCATGTTAGGGATACTCAGTAGATTCACCTTGGATCCTGGAATCTCTGACCAGTTCACAGAAATTTCTGAAACAGGGATTCTAAACCACTTGCATAGGTAAACTAATTCAACATCAAAGCACCACCTGCAGAAAATAAATGCTAGCCCCATTAACAAGAGGCACCAGAAAGTTTGAAAATCCAAGAGATGGACCGTTTCTTAGTCCATAGGAAGTCCAAACATAATCATCATTCCATTGGCTTATTGTTATATTATAGGTGCTAAATTAGGTAATCAGCTGAAAAACCAATTAGAACACGGCAATCACATAAATAATTTGTATTCACCAGCTGCGTTTAACCATAGGCTACATTCATCTTTGATTGCTTAAATAAAAAACAGACAACAACGAAGCCTTTTTTCACTAGGTATGGTCAGTTACATTCATCTTTAATTGCTTATCAGCTAAATATTCTGACATCAACTAGGATAGCTGCACATGTAAGTAGGATTATGGGAAGGAAATCAACCTCAAATTCACCCACATATGCAACCAGCAGACAAATATAAAGGCAATTGGCAGCAGAAAAGAAAAAGCTGTTAAACAGGCCTAATATATCAAATATTTCAAAAGTGGAAGCTCGTATAGAATTTTTCAGACAAAAGAAAGTATAGACATACTCTCTCCGCTCCTAAATATAAAGGCTAGTTGACTTTTTCGAAAATCCTAGAAAAAAAAAGCTAAACAAGGTAATTAAAAATTTATTTTCCTAAATTTTTTCTCTAAACTAATTTATTTGACTTATAAGCTAACATATAATCTAATAATATATAAAACGTGTTACGATTAAGTGATTCATTTCACTTTCTTAGGATTCTCCAAAAAAACCAACTAGCTCTTATATTTAGGAACAGAGGGAGTACTCCGGATTATAATATGGATCCTTCTTCGGTTCAATGGAAAAGGTAAAAATGAACGGCATTGGCTAAACTACAGCAAGTGAATATTATGGAAACCCTTAGAATACCCATATCAGGTACACATCTCAAATATCACATGCAAAAGAGGCAGTCACAAAAGATTGGATTTTATGGGTAAAAATAACAATCTTTCTATTATTTCTGAATATATTCATTTAAAGTAGTTGAGAAGCTGCTGAGATTGGGCAGTCTTTCACATATTATAAGAGGAGTGCCAAGGGAATTAAGCACGTGGGTAAATGAGAGAGTTTAGAGGGTTGAGTTAACTATGGACAGGGGTATTTATGGAATTACACTTGTTAGTTAGTTAGAGAGGAATAGTACAAAAAGTATGAGAGTCAGAGAGCCTGTTAGGAAATTGTTAGAGTCATTGTGAGGACTGTGGTGCCTATCTCTCAAATGCACTAGGGTTACCAATACCATATATTTGTAATTCTCTAGCAGAACCACTTTTCTAGAGAGATTACCTTTATATAAATCAATACAATTTATTTAAGTTCTCATCAGAAGCTATTGTATTTTGTACAGATTAGGTGTCATTACCTCCTTAAGCGTACATTTGTGAAAAGCTTTCTGGCTGCAGCCCTAGTAAACATCTTGAAACCACACTGAAAGAGCAAAATCAATCAGTCGAGCAATGAAAACCAATAACATGATAGTGAGGCAAAACGACAGGCATCATACAAGTAAATAAACAATCCTGAAGAAGGTTTTAGAGACTAGATTCTAGATACCGAGAACCATATTAGTGGCATTAGACTGAGGTCAAAAAATAAATGAAGTTACCTGAGTATCACGAATTCCAGGACCAGCAGCCATGAGAACCACAAAATGGAAACCCTTCATCAAAACATTACGGTACCATTTCCTCTGGAAATATAGAAATTAAATAGTTTAGCCAAGATGATCAAGACAAAAGAGATGAAGGTTGAAAGGCAATAAAGGAAGGCAAGACTTAACTGTAGCCAAAGCCTTCTCCTCTAGATGTGCTCTTGAACCAAATGCAGCAATAGGGATGTCAGATACTCTAAAACTTGAATCACTAACGGCTGAATCCCCGCTCTTAAACTCTTGTTTTGCAACAGCTTGGATCTGAAAGTTAAGACGCAAAACTTAAAACAAGTTGCATATTAACATATTGAAGCAATAAAAATACTCATTCTACGCAAACCTACTAAAACCACTGATCATAAAAAGAGCGCTGCACCAACCCGATTTTCAAGCTTTTCTAAGTCAGTCACTTTAGTTGCCCCATCAGCATCCAACATTAGAAGTAATTCACCACGTGCATGAAGCATTCCCTGCAGTAATACAATGCTTTCAGAAAGAAGAGATAATAAATTGTCAATGAGCAGAGAATGAAGCGCTGAAATTCATTATGAGGAGAGTTTTCTTAGCTAGTTGAAATTGACTCACTTTTCTGATCGCTTCTCCTTTTCCATGATTTTTTCCAAGAAGAATGACCCTCACATTGTCCACAGTATATTTCTTCACAAAATCAAATGCTACTCTTTTTGTCCCATCAGCACTTCCATCATCAATAATCAAAACCTGCACAAGTATACATTGTTCAATCTGCCCTTCCTTCCATCTATAGCATAAAACTTGAAGGAAACCCAACACACACACACTCTTGAGCTAAATTCCTAAAGGTGAATTTACTGCTCAATGCAGGCGAGTCACAATCTCCTCCAAAGGCCTAAATTGAGCCAAGACAGACTCATCAACATAATGAAAAGGCCTCTATACCATATCCTTAAATCTAATATGCTCACTGAAAATGTCATGAAGAGGCACCAGCACTAGATGCTCTGGTCCATTTCTTGTTTTATAGAAACACTAACCAACTAAACTGGGAAAAATCTCCAACTTATCTAGAATATCTTGAACTTTTAGAATTTAAAGCCTGTGTATGATCTTCAAATTTATCTGTGCAATTCATGATCGCATGTTCAACTTGCTTTCAATCATTCTTAAACATGAAGCCCATAAATATCATGGGATTACATAAGAACTTGTGTATTATAGGAAGGAGTACTGCCAATGTATTGAGAGTGAGATACAGCAACTGGAATAGAAGTTTGCAGTGAGATTTATTTTAAGTTATAATAAATTATGTAAACTCAGTCACTTCAACCTACTAATTCAAAGCTTCAAACAATATATCTAGAAGGTTTTGACAGTAAATCTTCAAGGAAGAATCGAGTGATTGAAATACAAAACTACAATACTTCATTGCTTTACTCCATGGACTACACATCTTCTATTTGTCACCCTTAACATAATAAACCAGAATCTAACTAATTTTTTTAGGAAGTATGCAATAAAAAATTCTTATTCTCAACTCAATCAAATGGATATGAAAGAAACTGGCGATACCTCGTATGAAAATGAAGGATCCTTTGAGGCACGTGGTTGAAGATAACTACAAACAAAATTATAAATATCACTATAGCTCTATATAGCAGACCCAAGCAATAGCCAAAAACAAGAGAGCTTATTACTTCCAAGAACAAGGGCCTTAAATAACAAAATACACCATTTTGACAAGCACTAAAATACACAAATACATAATAATAAGCAACCAAGTGTATCAGAGTAGGTATATGAAATAATCGAAAAATAACATAAATTAAATCGTTTTATCTTCTATGAATTCTAAATCTTCCCGTCTGTTTCCTTTGCTCATCTATTTTACTGGTCATTTGGACCTATTCTGACAGAAGGAAGCGAAATAAATGTGTTGCAAATGCCCCAATATGGGACAAGTGAATCAAATTTACATGTGCTGCTCATCACATACTAATTGGCATAGACATCAGCAGACTCACAAGATATGTTGGATTTCACAATGCATACATAACAGCAAAAAAAATAACCGGAAGACCAACATGGACCAATAAGTTAAACATAAAATCCAATTACTTTTGTTGAAATCATGTTTTTAATGAAAACACATGCTTTGACTTACTTCATAGCTTCATCAAGAGCTCCAGGAAGCCTATGCTCTTCATTAAAAGCGGGAATTATTAAAGACATATACTTTGTTGCTGGATCAACAATGTGTGGGCAAGGAACCTAAAAATAACGAGCAACAATCAGTAAGAAGACTCAACCAATTCATACATCAAATATTTACAGAAAGTGTTACCTGGAGGTATAGCTAATACAAAGTAAAAACATAAAGTAACGTTGGAAAAAAACGGATAAAACAGCACGAACTACTAACAGAACATTATAGTTAACCAATCACTCAACCGCATTGCTTAAAGCCTTACAATGCCCCAGACACCAAAATGAGATATTGATTTAACACAAAAGAAAATGGTTAACCTGTTTTAATGAATTGGGATCCTCAAAAATGGCCGCTTCTTCAACATGCCTATTGTATAATAAAAGATTACCATGAGAAATAGAGGGAAAAACAGCATGTTTTCTAAATAAATTAATTGCACTTACTCATGGTTATTTCTTCTTCTATGTGCTTCAAAAACTATTGCTGAGACAAATCCTACCACAGCAACCAGAAAGAAAATAAAAAAATAATCAACAATTGTCCTAAGAGATTCCATTCTTTGGGGTGCGGTCCAGGTTGCTGCAGTTATTGTTTATGTGTAGCTTCTGTTATGTGTGAAGTAAGTTTGCCTACACTGTTGACAATGAACATTAGGAATAAGAATCACTAATGAGGATCCATATGGCATGCACTGTACACATTCAAACACACAAAAAATGCATGGTCAACTTTAAAGTAAGCAATTCAAGCAGCTTAAAAGAATAAAATAGGAAACAAAATTTCACATTTCAACTATCAAGTTACAAACTTCAAGATCACAAAACCATGAAAATCAAAAAAATCCATGACCCTACTATTCATTCCATACCATGCCAATTGAAAACCTAAGACATGGAACGATCAAGTCACAAAATTCAAAGCACAAAACAATGAAAAGCTAATAAATTTATGACCTCATCATTCATTCCACCATGCAAATTGAAAACATAAGACAGTAAATGATCAAGTTACAAACTTTAAAGCAAAAAAACATGAAAAGCTCATAAATTTTAAAACTTAAGATGTAATTAGCTGGAAACGCATAAATCGAAGAAGTTGAACATAGACTTAATTACATTATGAGAAAAACATGATGAAAGCATAGAAAAGGAAAGATTTACAGAATTGAACAATGAGGGATTAAATTAGTACATTGAATTGTTGGATTGAGACGAATATGATTGGAAAGGATGGGGAAAATTGAAGAAGTGAAGGCGAAAATTGAAACCCTAACGAAGCTGAATTGCTAAATCTTGACGACTCCTCAAATCGTCTTCAGCTTTCTCTGTTTTGCTTATTCTGCCATTTAGGTCAATTTTTGTGCATTCTTTTGTATTTTAATTTAATTAATTTAATATTTTAATATATTTGCTCTACATTTGAAACTTCTATTCAGAAAATTCGGAATTACATTACAGTTTATCTTTTGTTTTTATATCATTACAGTATATCTTAATATATCTTCATTTTTATTTTAGTAATTTTAATTTAATTTTGATTTGTGGGTTTAATTTTTTATTATATGGATTATGGGCCAAAATTTTCTGTCAACCTCTTCCATAAGTAGAAGGTTCTATTGTATATTCCATACTTCTGGTTGATTTCTGATACATGGAAAAGAACATATTTCTGTTACTCCCTGCGGCTTAAATATAAGATCATTTTTTAATTTAATTTGATCCTAGAACATTATCCAATTTATCTCATATTTATCCCTCATTCCCAAAGTACCCTCTATGTATACTCACTTTACAAATAAAATAAATATTCTACCTAAATCTAAACTTTTGATATTTAAGTTAATGATATTTTTAAAATAACAGTTAGTATGAATAACTTATTTTACCTTTAAAGTAGGAATGGAGGGATCATCTCTCTATTTCTATTATCTTTTCAATTATTTATAATAGCAAGGATGATGTTCTTAGTTAGCTTTCTATAAAGAATTATGGTTTGAAGTTTGCATTGCAATTTAGGGATGAAGATGGCGTATTAAGTTTTTTTTTTGGGTCGACTAGATTTCAATCAACTATTTAAGTAATTACTGGTGGTTAAATTACTTATAGGATTCTTTTAGCTTCTAATATTGAAGTAGATTTGGGAGCAATTTGTGGCCAGTCTACTAGTCAGATATGGCTTCATTCAATTCTGGGTTAGACTGGATATTGGTCTATTGGGCTTATCAAACTAATTTATCATTGACGAGACTTAATTAATGTATACGGATTGGGACATGAAGTGATACTTATGAGATAGTCCCTCCGATCCTTAATGTAAGAGTTAGCCGCCAAAAAAACGCTTCTTAAGAAAACATGTGAATGTTAGTTGGATGTCTGGAGTTAATGCTTCTTTTCCAAAATTGCTCATATTTATTATGGTACTTTTAAGAGAGAGAAATACATAAGCATTAATAAATATGAAAGAGAGTTAGGGGTAAAGTAGGAAAAAATGCATTAAATGAGGAGAGAATGTGGGGTGAGCTCTTACATTAGGGACCAAAACCATTCAAATTTTGGGCTCTTACATTAGGGACCGGAAGGGAGTATTTTTTTCATTCTTGCATGTTCTTTTCTTGGTTTATGTATGGCTAGCGTTGTTAATTTCACCTTAGAAAAAATTAAAATAATTTGGCTCACTCACGGTCCTTCCTAGTGTTTTTTAAAAGAGAGGGGAAATAATTCACACAAACCGAATAAAGGGTCAAGAAACTATAAAAAATTATAGATACTAAAATAACAATCTTATAGATGTATTGTGAATCTGGATAAAAGATGTATTGTTATTAACAATATATTTGAACTTCAAAGTAGTAGCTAACTAGGAGGCGATTATGAACAAATGATTTGCTAAAGTTGCTTTGTTAATGAAGCTTGATTAATAAGGCTAATAGGTCTGAAGTATTGTCCACCCTTGTCATTTGGAGTGCAAGAGAGTAATACACAAGGGCAGAGACGAATGATAAAAGGAAAGTAATGAAATGAAAGAGGTAATACTAAAAAGCTGGATCTAGAGGACAGAAGTGTGCACCATACTGGTGAGCCAAAAAGTTTATGGGTCCTTCTCTAAGTTATGATTAAAGGCACAAGGTGGTGGTGGGTGCAACCAAGTGTGTCTTTCTTTGTGTCTTTCTTTTTTCTCCCCCACCCTCTCTTTTGTAAATCTTACAGCTTTAACACCTTCCACACACTTATTGCCCATTCTTTTGCTTTATTTTCTATCCTCCCAAACACTATTTCCTTATCAATCCACTCAACAATGCGCTGCCCAAAGGTTGAGTTTGCCCTTAAGCTATTTATTTATTATTTATATTACATGAATCGTTTGTATTTTTAAAATTATTAAATTTGAAAAAAAGGAATATTGACCATTGCAAAATTAATTGCCAAGAGGAATCTAAAAAAATTTGTTAAAACCTTAGAATCTGGGTAAAAAGTCATATCTAGAAATATGTTAGGCGTCATGTCAAATATATGAATCTTTATATAATTCTAGTCAATTAATTTGTCATTATGAGCTTTTTCAGAAACTTTTTTATTTGAAACTATTGTATTTCTCTTAATCTAACTAAAATGATATAAATCGCTTAAATCAGATTAAGTTCATTTGCATTTCTGGATAAAATTAAGTAACTTCAAAATTTAAGGAAAATTTGCATGGTTGAAGAAAATATTCATTAAATTTTAAAAATAAAAAATATTTGGTTTGCAGAACAGTTTTTGGACATTTCGAGAATATTTGGCATTTTGTTTGTTGGATATTCTTTATAAAAAAAAATAAATACAGACAATTGGAGTTGATCACATGCAGATGCAGTTCTTCACGGGTTAGACCGGTCGCTGCACACTTTACAAGGAAAAAGTGCCATTTGAGAATATTAAATAAAATTAATTATGGCCAGTGTTTCTCCAATTGATGAACTGATTCCCGAACCAAACATCGTTCATTCATGATTTTAAGAAATTAAAAGACATGTTCTAATGGCTCGAATAATTAAATAAAGAACATTATGTTAATTTAAAATAAAATAAAAATAAGAATACTCATGTAAAATATGAGTAATTCACTCAGACTTAAAAAAAAATGAAAACACAATACGTTGAAGTTATTTTTATAAATAAGCAACTTATAAATTTTCACTCTAAAAGTTCCCATGAGAAACTAGCAAGACTAGCAAGTTTCAAATGAGTAAGATCCCTGCTAAAACTAAAGACGCAACCAGAATGAGTTGTATTAATATGATGATGTCCCATTAATATTCATTATTCATATGCTCAAATTACAATTATACCCCTCCCCAAAAAAAAAAGAAAATTCAATACATGAATAAAATTCACCAACAAATAAATAAAAAATTAGTTACTAGCCTCTGCTAAAAAACAATAAAAAATAAAAAACAACCCCTTACAAACAGATCGATGAACTTTTAGTTAGTCCTCCATATACCCTAATCATTTCTTCCACCTAATCCATCTATCAATTAACATTTGCAGTTTCACCCCTTCCATGACCAAAATTGTCAATCAAGTCCACTACTATATGGACTTGAATGTTAAAATTGAGGTGCAAATTACCATTATCCAAATAAACACACCACATTCAAGTCCAACAAACAATGTTGCTTTAACACAAAATATAACCAAAGCACTTGCCACAATTCAAATCCTCAACCTTTGCTATGGGACTTCATATCATTCTAGATAACCAACCCTCAAGACAATTTAAAGAAATGGTATTCCATTGCAAATACCAAACAATAAAAGGATCAAATTGAAAAAAAAATATACATATCATCATCATATGGGACCAAATTAAAAAACATTACCTATATGATGGGGCCAAAACGAAAATAAAGCTAACCAAGAAAAAATGCTAATACAAGAAGAAGAAGATGACAATGGCGGAAGCTTAGTGAGCCATGGCAACAGGATCCTGATGACGAATACTTCTCTGGTTGGGCATAGCAAGCATAGTAGTATGATCCAAGAAGTCATTAAGATTAACAACAGACTGAAGAATCAACCTAAGATCCTCAGCCGACTTAAAACCAAAGCTGCCAACACTTCTCACAGCATAAACATAGAAAGTAACACAACCCTTTCTAAACTTAAACCTAGCCAACTCACAACCCTTAAGGCCACGTATCATCTTCTTGTTGACGTCACCAAGTGGGATCTCAGAAGGCCACGTAAGATCATAGGAGGACTTCATGGTATGGGAGTCAAAGACAAAGAGGACAACTTTTGACTTGTTGGTGCCAAGGCCAAGTGTGAGAGTGTGTAGGGTTTGGTGGGCGAGGATGGTGAAGTTGGTGGGGAGGTAGGCGGTGGTGGAAGGGAAGGGGAGGGGTATTTTGGGGTTTTGGTGGAAAGATAGGAGTTTGAGAAGTTGGTGAGGGGTGGATCGGCGGATGGTGAAGGACTTTATGATGAATTGAGTGCCAAATCTTAGGCCTTTTACGTCTGAGGATGGCTTGAAGGAGAAGTCTGAGGTGGGTTTGGGGGAGGATTGAGGATTGGGGTGTTGGTGTTTTGGTTTCTTGTGATTTGTTTTGGTTTTGTCTTTCTCTTTTGCTTCCATGGAAGAAGAAGATGGTGATGAGGGTGGAAGTGTTTTTGGTGGAGAGAGTGGAAATTAGAGGAGAGTAGGTACTTCACTTTCTTTTTTGGGAAGAATTGTGGAGGGTGTGTGAGGCTAGCTATGTGAGTATTGACAACGGCATGTCGTTTTGGTACATCACTTTCCTTTATCCTTTCTCACTAGTTTCCATGTCTCATTAATTTATTTGAAGAAAATCACAGCCTGATCCCTTAAAAGAGAATTAATCATAACTAGGTCCTAAATAATAGTTAAATTATATTGAAAGTACAAGGACGCAGGTTATATTGAATGACTTGTCAATAACAGTTCATTGAGTTGTCAATGCAGTTCTTTAAAAATTTTATTATCGATAGATCAAGTGGTTATTATTGAAATAAGTTATCTTATACCATTCAATTCTCCTTGGTTTCAATGTGATTTGATGATTGTTTGGTATTTAGTAGTGCTTGATTTCTTTGCTACGGATTCGGTTGTGCTTTTCCTATAATTTAATTTAAGTGTAGAAGAGTATAAGTTTTGGTATGTAACGGTGTTAAACATTGTGTGGTAAGGGTTATTACTCGAAAGGGTGTTGCCCATTTTGAATACGGGTCAATTTGAGCCTGTTACTACATAAAATTAAAACAGCAAATCAACAATGGAATTCACCTTAAAATAGTTTGTTATTTAAACAATTAGACTCCAGATTCCACATTTAATCACAAAAATTTGTTTTGCAGAATTTGGTAGATCAACTTCATGGCTAATCAACTAGTTTTTTTATAATGTCATGTCTTTTTAGTACATTACTTTCCTTTCTCATTGCTATCATTTTTTTTACCCTCTTTTGTTCTAAAATATAGGACATATTTAATTACTTTGATTAAATTAATGACAATTTATATTAGCGTGTTTGACTCGACTTATTTTGAGAAATAAGCCAGCTTATTTTGGATTTTTAAGGCCAAAACCCTAAAATAAACTGACTTATTTCTCAAAATAAGTCGAGTCAAATACCACAATTATTCCTCCCACGTTCCTTACTTGCTTATTGTTGGAAGAATATCAAATTATCATTCCTGGCCCAAATTCTGATGCCGCTGATTTCCCCGTGGATTAAGGGCATACCCGAGAAAAAACGATGTTGGGAAAACTGTTTTGTGAGACAAAAAAATCTCAATAGTAAGCAAGTATCATCAACTATTGCCATTTGTTTAACAAATTAAAAGAAATAAAGAATTAAAAAGTTGGACTTTGGGGTCTCCGTGGTATCAATATATGCCTTGAGATTTAAAAGGCATTTATAATTTATAAATATACTTATAAATCATCCGCCAATTAAATTTTTTACTTCAATAAGATTTGGATTCATAATCTTATTCTCCGATAATTATTAGATTAACCTTTACTAGCTTATTTGTATTTTATACTTGCATTTTTTTAATTTCTGGCTTCTGCGTGTGATCTTCTAGTGTATGTGTTCATTCGAGTTCGCTGTGATTGATCTCCCCAAAAATGTATAACTGGAAGTGGGGTCAAAGAAAACATAATTAAACAAAATGATTACAATCCATATGATGTGAGGCTATGAGCTTTTTCTTCTTTTTACTCTTTTGGGTACTATGTAAGAGCGTAAAGGATAGGTAGCTTGGTTTCATTTGTGTTAGTATTGTTTTCCTCTTATATTACTTTGTATATGCATATTGGCTTGCTTTTATTTATTGAAATAACTTTGTATGCATAAAAAGGAATTTTCTTAACATATTGATACAATGGTATAGTATCTTATTTAATATTGTTAGGTTTCAATAGCGAAGAAAACTTTAACTAACACTTAGTCCTATATATTATGAATTTTTACTAATAAAAAAATTCTTTTTTTTTAAATTTATCAAGTAGATGTAAATACTTTTTTATTATCTCTTCTTTGGTAGAAATTTTCAGTCCAAAAAATGTTTTTTATTGAAATTATAAGTTTTATCAAACAACAATAACAAAGTCTTTACACTTTTAAGCAAAAGGAATGTGATAAAGAAATCATACATTCTATATATTTATAAAGAGTATTTCAACATACAATTTTACGCATAATAAGAAATATAATAAAGAATAAGATGGGAGTTTTTTTATATATTGCCATAAAAGTGATAAAACAACTACATCGAGTATATAATGTAATTATAATAACATGACTTTTGTGTGGGGATTAGGTGAGCCTTCGATAAAAAAGTGATGCATAAGGGTGTGCCTTCGTGTATCTCTATATAAAATCTAGTAAACGATTTAATTTGTATTATTGTAATATACATAAACGGAATAATTACTTAACATTGAGTTTCAACGTAACAAAGGTTACTTTTTTTTTTTTTGGCCAACAACGTAACAAAGGTTATAAGAGAATGTATAGTCAAGATATGATATAAAATAAAGGTAAAAGTCGCTATTACACAAACACTTTGGTCAATAGTTTGTTTTATGTATCTTTAGGGGACACAAAGAAAATATCTAGAATGCATATCTGTGATACGTTGTCGACGTTTTACATGTTTGTATATTCTGATGATGCGAATTGAACGTCCAAAAAATTCTGAAATTCAATCATCATTTTTTTAATATATCGTCATTTTTCACAATTAACAGTAAATTAAAAAACGTTGGTATGAATTGAAATGTTGTAAAGCGACGGATAAATATAAAAGAGTGAATTTTTTTAAAGAGAACGACAGATCTCTATGAATAATCCATATTCTTCAAATAGGAAAAATCATAGTAATGTTTGTCAATATATATTGATATATATTTAAGATAAAGATATAAATTAATGACAAACATTATACCAAGAAAAAACATAGTACTCGTTTTTTCACATATTAATACAGACAAAGATATATACCTATATCATCAAAGACAAAATAGCACTGAATTTTTAGTAAATTAGGAATGATAGTCGGTGGATCGGTGCATCCTTATCAGTGAACTGTTGCTCTTATCAAGTAAACTATTTATATAAAACAGAATATTTATACACACACATATTCTTTCAGAAATGGATATAAGAGAAAATGAATATATAAAATTGTGTGATTGCTGCTATCTGCAGGATATTGTTTCAGATAACGTATTATTCAAAATCTGGTGGCAGAGAGAAAGAGAGAAGTGTGTGTTGTAGTGCAGAAATAGGTGGTAATAAAAAAATAATGCACCGACAAAAGAATTTAGTTATTTTTTAAAAATTGTAGAAATCAATTGAGATTTTTGTAACTATATATTGGTGTTTTAAGGAAAACTTATATTTCTCAAATATTATTTGTTTTTTTAGCGTGTTTATCCGTGTGTTAATAAAATGTGGGTTCTTTCGGGAAAAAAATGTGGGTTCTGACTTTTGTATAAATATAAATTGTCAAAATAATTTTTTTTTCAAGATTTGTAATAATAAAAGAAGTTATATTCTTGTAATGCTATTGAGAGAGCTACTACAATTTATTTGGGCAATGTTTGAATTACAATAGCTCTCTTTCTCTATGTGTGTTTATGAGTTTCTAAATTCAACTTTATCATAACATCAAAAGTTAGTCAATACTATTTCAATTTTACTTTTACTTTTTTCCTTCATTAATTATATATTTCTACTTAGATCAAAAGTACTTTTAATATTATTCTAATGACATTATATTAAAATATATTTATTATCGTAATTATATTTATGTAAAATAACTTGAATATTTTTCTTTAAAAAATGTCATACTTGATGTGGAGAAATTTGAGCGCTATTTGACTGTTCTTGAGAAGAAAAAAAAGTCTCTCTTAAATGAAAAGCGTTTCATTATTGTCAAACTTACCCCTACATTAAACATATTAGAAAGTTTAAAAATAAGTGTGTAACATACCGCTCAAAAATGGGGAAAAGATAGAATTAGCTACCTTCCAATCTCAAAATCTAAATAATAACTTTAATATAGGCATTAACAATAACAGTATATAGGTATTAATAACCATTAACAACTCAAAATATATATTCAATTTGGAATTTTGAAATTTGAAAGGTATTTTTGTCAATATCCCTTCAAAAATTGTGTATTAGAACTGTTTTATGATTTATCAACCATTCTTTATAATTATAAATGTTTAAATATTTATTATTTAAAAAGGGATATGTAAGTCCAAACTAAGTTTAAAAGTCAAAGTGAACAGTCAACTAATGATTCAGGATGATAGAGTTAAATTTCAAATATAGGAGGGAGGTTTGTCACATATTTTTTATTTTGAGTCGAGTTTATATATATGTTTCAAATAGAGAGGTGGTTTATGAAATTAAGATAAGGGAATGTGAGTGCATTTACACTATATTCTATGTGAATACAATAATTATTGGAGAACATTGTGATGCATGGACGATCACGTTACAATATCTTGAAGGGCAGCTAATGACTTCAAAAAAGTATAAATGGTCCTAGATATTATTATTACAACTCAAAAGAAATATTGCCTTTTTTAAAATCCAGGGTGGTAAGAGTAAATACCATTAAATTTTAGAGTTAGGCATGTGATGATCATGGGACTTTGGTCATAAACCCATTATTACACTGCAAAATAAAAAATTAAGGGGATGGGGACCAAAGGATTGAGTGTGGTGGTGAATTGCGATGATGACCATCTCATGGACAATTGCGATGATGACCATCTCATGGACCTGCTTTAAACCTCTGTTATTTCATTCTTTAATAATAATTCCCACTTTATGTTATTCTTATTATTTATATTTAATTTAATGAACTCATATTAATTTTCTGGTCATCATTCTAGGTACTAAATGAACAGTGTTAACATATGATATCATGCACGACCTTGTCAGATAACTCAGTCTTTGTTTGTTGAAATATGTGACCCCATCTACAGTCAATGATCAAGCTTGGTGATCCAGGCTTTTCAACAAGCAACAGGCAATAATGTTTATATACTGATATACACTCCTTGTAACAACTCAATTCATTTCATTTTTCGTATTCACAAATTAATTTTTGGGAAAATGAAAAATAAATCTCTCCCAATACCCTGAAGGACAAGTGAGGAACCTAAACTTTCAAAAGGACTATGAATGTATCAGAACCTACTTGACATTTTAAAATTGTGCGAAAAGACAAAATTGTCCTCATCTTAAAACACCGTCGTTATTGACATTTGAACCTTCGTCATTAACATTAATAGCATAACTAATGAATAACATTTGGCTCATTGAAATTAATTTCTCTGACATTCCGTGCTTCCATTTTCACCTCTAATATGTTAACATTTGCACCGTCGTTATTAACATTAACATATATAATCTATCCCATGTATGTTGTGTACGAAAAACTGAATGTTTGACTTAAGGAATTGGCCAATCCAAATTATTTGATCAAATTCAATTGTAAAGGTTGGTTAAAATATCTATAAGAAGAAAATATAATCTCAAAGTAAAATTCCCATACAGTACTTTTCTTTATTTATGCCTGTCACATTTGAATACTCTTATATCCAATTTATGGTAGATTTTTAAAGACATTTTCTGCCTTAATATGAATTCAAACTCGAAATCTCGTATTTAAGAGGCCAAAACGATAAAAACCTTTCTACTAAAGATCATTGTCTGTGTTTTTCCTACATACTTCTATAGCCACTTTATACATGATGTCATATTAGGTAATAACTAAATCAAATTTGAGTTTGATGAGACTCCAAAACATGTAAGATAACTCTTCCTATATATATTGAAAAAATCAACAATATTCTTTTGATGCAAAACAAAACTGTTGTAGATGTGGCTAACTAACAATAAAATGCTTTCCTCAAATGACAACAAAAAAGTGGTAGCAATAAAATGTTGGTAGACGAAGGGACAACTACATTTAATCATTTCGTGAGAGGGAAGACTCACCAAACCTAAAGCTAATTACTTTACCAACGGTCCTACCAAATCAACAGCCAAATTTGTACTAACTAGCTTCTTCCACTCATAATGAATTAAATAAACATCTTATCTTTATTGTTGCTGTTGTTTCTCATAGCAACCAAATTTGTAAATGAACTTAATTATAAACGATGCTGAATACAAAATTCTCCGACTGTAATTTTACCCAGCATGCTTAATGTGCCATATGGGGCACCAAGAAACTCATGCTCATTAAAGTTTCTTTTTGTATTTGTTGTAAAAACTTGATGTGTTTGTGCTGAAAGTGCATCATATTCTTTTTAATGTGATACTAAATTCAAGTTTAAGGTTTTGAATTCATCACATCTCCTTAAGAATTGACATTTAAAACAGATAAATGTTAATCGAGTTAGTATAAAGTTGGTTTATCACATATATGGTTGTGAGTTTAAATATTACTGGGGATGGTATAATCTTGTATGTTGGTTGTATTATATGATGAAGTATATTTGCAAACGTTTTTCTAAAATCAAGACACAGTCAGAGCATTATAGTTTTCCACATTTTAAGAGACAAGCTCATTTTATTTCACCCAACTCTTGTTGGGTGTTACATGTTATTAGTAACATTTTATTTGTGATAAAGTCATGTTAACTTTGGTTGAAGGATCTATTTAAGCTAATTCATTCAAACATCTAATTTGATAGATATGCTGACGGATGAGTCTCAACAGAAAAAGCTAAGCCCATGCTTTTGGGATGCTTGTGATGATTTCTAAATTCCCAACTCACAACAAAACTACCACAGGCATGGTTAATAGTGAAGACTTAATTGGCACATCTTTACAGTTTCACCAAACTTTGAATTAGGTCTCAAACTTGCTCTTCTAACATTGGTTTACTTACTACGGACACCACTACTACTCTCAAATTGGCCGGAATATTTTTCTTGCCTCCATAAAAAGACACCATAATCTTTGGTCCGGATCCATCAAGTTCGCTTCATTTTTTTTTTAATTCTGATTCCTTCAGTTTCATGAAAAATGTTTTAATTTGGTCCTTAAAATGTATGTCAACATTTTTCAAACCTTTATTTCTATAGTTTAATAGAAGATTGAAATTGCATCATTGTGCCCATTGGATCATTATGCCCTTGAAAAGACGAAAACCAAAATGAGAATAGATACTTAAAGATTATATTAATCATACATGTATATACACACACATATGCGTGTGAGTGAAAAAAGTACATATGTAAGAAGAGGCATGTAAAATCAGTCTATGTACAAAGTTACACAGTTTATAAAAACATGATGCACCTAAAAAATAGAAACTTATGAATAAGATGATATCCATATTTTACAACATGATACTTACAAAGTTCATATTTATCTTATTCCTTTCTTCCCCTTCAAGAATGATCATCAGTTTAGTTAATCTCTTACATTCAATCGATGCATTCACATGTTACAACTGCCATGGCCTGTACAAAATAACAAGAACATGTACTCAGCATGGTCAGTGAAAATAGAATTCATCAAGTATATATAAGAACTAGAAATAATTTTCACAATTACATATCTTAACAACTAAACTATATAGTCCATGATGTCTATGGAAATTAGTTAGATTAGTTTTCTTAATGAACAATGTGTGTTGGTTTTCTTAAAATAACTTTTTAATCATTTAACTGAAACTATTCTTGATGAAAACTTCTAAACATGTTATATATTGGGAAGACAAAGTGAACTTAAATACTTCATTCAGTCCTAAATATAAGATATATTTGAAGAGATAGATTTGGTTCTAAATAAAAGAAATATTTTTTGATTAATTGTTCCCAACTTTTCCCCAAATTATCCACATTAATGTTCCTCAATAATAAATAAATAAGAGAGGGAGAAGAGGGAGGAGGGGAATTAAGGTAGAAGATGAGATATTAGTAATATCATCATACGATTTTAACTAATTTAACTAACAACCTTAATCTAATTAACTTAGGTAATTAGATTTTATATGTAAGATGAGAGGAAGTATTATATTTATGACCTATGTAAACATCCTAAATAGTTGTTACATCTAGCTTTGATGTGAGTATTTATTTGGTTATTGAAAAACACAACCAACTTATTTATGACTTATGAGTCGCATTCAAGGAGTTTTTTATGTTTCTATTATAAATTATTTTATAAAATTCTATGGAGCAATTTTTAGTGTTTGGAATATATCATTTGACATGGATTGTGGAATATTTAGTGAAAGATTTGCTCAAGAATTTGCTTGCAATCAAGAGTATATATATCAAAGGAAACCGTTTCATAAACATCTACGATTTCCCATAATTTTAGTTTTAATTTAATTTGGTACCTATATACTTTTCATTCTTAACTAAATCATTCAACTTTGTCTTGAAAGAATCCTCCATTCAACTATGTTTTGTTAGCATAATCACACAATTCAATAAAGAAAAACACTTATTTATCACATTTTAACAAAAGGAGGAAAAAATAAGTTAAAGTATACTTTTTATCCTTTATGTTTACATCTTGTATTATTTTAGTCCCTTAACTTTGAAAAGTGCACTTTTATTCCTTTTTTATTAACACCATTAGTTTTATTTAAAGAAAAATGTTAATTTGACAAATTTAAATGATGATTTGTTTATAAATGTTGGCAAAATATGTTTAACCTATAATTTTTACTAGAATTACATTGGAAAATCTTCCTTTAGATTTGTTGAGTCACTATTTTATGTAAGCGAAATTAAACGGTGTTAACAAAAAATAGTTTTTTTTTTCATATAAAAAATGGGTTAAAAGTGCACTTTACAAAATTAAGAGACCAATGACACTTGATACATACATCATGCCAAAAATATTCTATTTGTATTTCTAGTATAGGTTTAAATAAGAGATAATATAAACTTACTTGGGTTGGCATTTGTAAGTTGACCAGAATTAGAGAAGTGGCAGTTGATTTGGGCCGGGCCTTTGGCCTTATAGTAGGCATTCATGGCATAAGCGGCATGGGCCTGGAGAGTATTGGGCTGATAGCAGGCTCCACCGGGCTGAATGGGCCTACAATCCACGCCCTGGCTACAAGCATAATTAATGTTGGCTTGAAGGGCTTGATTGGATACGTGTGGTTTAGGGACGCACCAACTTAAACTTCTTCCTCTTCCTTTATGATGTCCCCCTCTTTTATGGTGTCCTCCTCTTATATGATGTCCTCCTCTTTTATGGTGTCCTCCTCTTCTATGATGGCCTACTCTCCTTGGAATTGGTGCAACCTGTTAATAAAATGAATATATTATTATAATTTTCAAAATTACTATAGATATTATCTCTTTCGTTCATAAATATAGGACATATTTAAGGATATGAGTTTCTAAAGGTATCATTATATTTTTCTCAGTTTTACCCAAAATATCCCTATTAATACTCCTCAATAATAAACAAAGAAGTGTGGTTTAAATGTTGTGGTAATATTATGTGATTTTAACTCACTTAATTAACACTATTTACTAATCAAATTAAGTAAATAAATTTTATATTTAGGGATGGAGGGAGCACTACATTATGATAGGTTGAAGTATTCAATTTTTAAGTTTAATGGTATGAGATAAATCTTTTTTTTTATTTCCCAAGGGTATCCCACCCGCGTGTTAAGTGGGACTAATCCTTCGCTGTTCTGAAGTCCCATATAGGGGGTAGACAGCTGGCCTGTGAATTTACTCCATTCGCAAGGGCTAGGGATCGAACCCCAACCACTTGTTTAAGGGACGAGAGTACTTACCACTCACGCCAACCCGCCAGGTTATGGTATGAGATAAATCTTACATTATATATGATGCAATTTTAAAAATTCATAATAAAGTTTAAACCTTTTAGCGTATGATTGAACTAATACCTTAATTGGATCTAAGAAATTGGTTTAGGCTTGTAGGCTTAACTCATTTAAGGTCGAGGTCTACTCAAACTAGGTTTACAATTTAATTAGATTTACAAACCAGAAATGAGCTTATAAGAAGTAATCTTGATATTTTAAGGGCTCGGAAATGTTACCTTGTTTGGAGTTTGGACTATAGATAGTATTTTATGTTATATAATTTTTAAATCATACACACACTTGATTTTATGCTTTTTGAAAAATTAAAAAATAATTGTTTATGGGCTTATACTCATAGAGTCTACTATAGACCCTTGAAGTCAAGGCCTGAACTTTGCCAATTGAGTCCTTTTTACACAAGCAGACTTTATAGACTCCAAAGGCAAGACCAACCCAAATTTTGACATCAACAATCATGAGAAAACAACGATTAATATGAAAACATACCTGTGCATTGGTCATGACAGCTGAGTTATAGTTTGGTGTCAAATTCGGTTGAAACAAACCCCAATTCTTCTCAGCGGTCGGACCGGGTTTTTGGTTCTCATCAAACAATGAGAAAATGTAAGTCTCAAATTGCCGGTTCGGCATCAAAGGTGTTCCTTTTCTAGATGTAACATGCTTCACAAGTTGGTCATTATATGAAGCTGCATTATCTGCACTACAAATTGCCTTGTTGTCACAATTACTAGGCCAGCCTGTCTCACCCACGGCCACGTCCACGTCAGCATGCCCGACGACCATCATGGCAGCATGAACGGCGTCGAGGAGCACGTCGAATTGGTTGGTATAATGGCGGCGCGTGAAAGGGTCATAAAGGGAAGGACTTGGCTTAAAGAGAGCAAAGTTAATCTTCTTAGGATCTAAGCCAAAGTACGGGTAAGGATTGACCATGAAAGGGGATTTGGTTTGCCTCAAGAAATCAAGCATTGGCTTTAATATGGATTTTGAGTATATTGCTTTAAATCTTCCTGCACTTGGCGGTGTCACTTTGTCCATGATAATCATGGAGTGTGCTGTGGTCACCTGAGCAAAGTTCATCACAATCATCAATAATGACTTTTGATGCTAAATTAGACATTAGCTTCAATCTTTCATCATATAGGAGTGGGATAATAATTTTGTAGATATTAAGTAAATAAATGTAGTCATTTGTAATAAGTGAGTATTGATTTTCATGAAACATATTCTTTAAATATATACATTGGAACTACCTAGAAGGGTCTTTGACATATGTAAATTAGACATTGGAACTACCTTAAGATAGACTTGTATGTTCTATATCTAATTAATATTACCATCGATGACTAAATCTAGAGCAGTTTATTTTAAAAGAAGCTCCCTTAATCAATCACTCAAATAACACAAATTTACTTACGAGTATTATTTATCAATGAAAATATTGCAAATTTACAAATCGAACAATATTGATCATCATTTACCACTTACTACACAAATCTATATAGTTAGAGATTTTATTTGAATCTTGTTCTTATAATAGCTTTCCCAATATAGCAAATATTATGCATGTTTCCCTTTTTTTTTTATTTAAAACAAATGAATTTGATTCCTTCAATGATAAGCGCACGAGCCATTATTACCCCCCAAAAAGCGCTATTGAGATAGTATATATATGGATTTCATAATTCAATATATATGAATATTTCATTTAAGCCCATATGGTCCAATGAAAATAAGATATTGAAAAAAAGATCAAACAAAATATTATTAGCGTTCATGTTATTATATTATTGAAGTGAAAATTGCGTATATATAACTCACTACGTTATGATTGTTCACTTACCTTAATATCATTGATTCCCTCATCTTGGAGGGCACGATGGAGGGAATTCATGGCAGGTACAAGGTTTTGTAACATCCTTTGATCTCCCCAATGAAGCACTTCACTACCTACAAGAATGTACCTAATCTTTGTTGCTGGACGAAAGGGTTTGATTTTGGTGAGAACCCAAAAGCGTGCATAATCCACATCAGCAAGCGATACAATCTCATCATTAGGGGCTGTTACGCTAACGGAGATATTTGTATTAGCAAAAGCTTTTATGTATTCTGGATTCACATCAAAGAGCTTAACCGCGTCAATTTTGGTCTTAGTCCTCAGAAAATTAGCCACCAATGCCGGTGGCGGTAGGTTGTCACCAAGGGTGCCATAATTGACGCCTATGGCATTTGTGGTGGCGATTAGACATATGAAAAGGAAAGAGGTAAGAAGAAGGCTGCGTATAGTCATTGTTTTTTTTCTTCGTTTTGTTGTTTAGTGTTGATGATTAAGGTAAAGGTCGAAAGTCAACCATTTATATGAGATGATGAACAAGTTTTACGAAGAGTTATTGTCTCAAGCATGAAACAAAGCAATTGAGCATATAAATAGAAATATGTGTGTTGAAGTTTGCTAAATTGATGGGGGTTAGATAAAAAGTAAAGACGAAAGTTATCTAAAATTAGAAATTTATCTCGAAAGATAATGTATGCCTTAAAAAGTAGTTCTAACTAATTTTAGTATTACTCTTTGCTAATCAATGATACAGCATAGTGCTGTCATAATCACAAGTTAAAAACGGAATGGACTTTTTTTCCAGAGAAATTTGTTTGAAGCCCTACAAATGAAGTCTAAAATATAAATAACTCTTGATAACAAGCTCTCATGTAAATAGGCTTTCATACTTATCCATTACCAAAATATTCTTGTTTTAAAAAAAATTAACTCGTGCATTCTTTGAAAATAAGGGCATTTTGGTAATTGATTGTGAAAAGACATCTACTTAAGAAAGACTTGGGATTTGAGGGGTATTGATGCATTTCATGGGATTGGTTTGTATTAAGATCAATGGTATTTGACTTCAAAGTGATTTTCTATTCTTTTTTTAATTAATTGGATTTCTAAGTAATTTAATTTTTGCTCCTGGCTAACTGTCCCACTGGCCTAAATTAGGATTGGCCTCCGTGGCCCATTCAAGGTTCAGAACCTACCCTGAATATATTAATTAAAAAAAGTAAAGGGCTTGGCTATCTCACAGCACATTTTTGGCAGAGATTGCACATCAAAATTACATTTATTATATTCCTTCCATTGGCCAAAAATATAATTTTTTTCCCTCTTTCAAGATTCGCTTCAAGTGTTCACATTTTCCTTATAAACTTTCAGTGTGCAATTTTCTTCAAAAAAAAAAAAAAAGCTTTCATAAAAGAACCAAATGCTTCCGACCAAAAAAAAAAGAACCAAATGCAATATGATTATGATTGTGATTATTTTGAATTAAATAAACATTTTAGCTATAGAGAAAGCACCTTCATGAATTACCGTTTGGGCCCGATTAACTCTTTTTTGTTAAGAAAATCACCAAAATTTAGTGCTTGACAATATATATCTCAAAGATTACTAACTTATAATAGGCTTATTAGTCCTGGAAAAAAATCTTTAATATTTCAAAATTGGTGTGTATTAAAACAATCAATTCAAAACTGTAAAAAACATATTTAAAAACTAAGGGTATGTGGAAGGGACCAAATTTTAACATCATAACAAACATAAGTGATTGAATTCCCACACAAAAGTATCCTCATTCATTCATTCATTCCTTATTTCCTTTGGGTGCCAAAGAGGGCATAGCCCAAGTCATATATATATAATAAAATTTAATCTAAAGGGAAATAAATCTCATACACTCATCTAAGATCTGTAGATGGTGAACATGAACTTAATACCAATGAAATAGATAAGTAGTATTGTGCTAAAGGATTTGCAAGACGACTTAATTTGTTCTAGCTATATAGAAACATGCATGTTGCAACTAACTTCAATTCCATAGTGTCATAAACCTCTTAATCTACATAAATAACATGCACATAACTTGTACCATCATGAGAGTAAATAAATACACAACATTGCCACATGTTTTTGTGAGGGATAACACGACAAAGAATAACGAGTTAAAAAGTAAAAAAATTAATGGTAATTGACACTTTTGCTTCAGTTTGAAATCAGATGGGTAATATTGCTCCCAAAAAAATTATTTAGTTATTTTTACACTTTTGTGACAATTACATGAGTATATTTACACTTTAACCCTTAAAAATATGAATCAAGTAAATGGAATAGTTATATATTAACCATGCATGATTCAACGAAATAAAGTTACATGCTATTCTTAAAACTTAAAACACATCATTTCAAGCTTAGAAACTGAATAACAAATATAAAATTTAACTCAGGATATTTATTTGTCAAAAAACTACTCTTGATTGTACTGGTTAAAGGATGGACTTGCCGACTCACTAAACTAATTGTAGTAAAGAAGTGAGTGATAATACCATGATATTTTTAAGTGACGTGCTACTAAAGGATCCAAATGATTAATGATTTGTATATTCATTAACACATAAGACCGATTATTTAAGGGAAAAAACTAATGCCAAATATTTATAAAGCGAGTATTTATTTTATTAGATACTGCATAATCCTATATAGATCCTTATACATGTATGTAACTATTTCATTACATTGAACCAACACAAATTAACAGTAGAGACAAGATGTTGAAACACCATCGTCCTTTGAGCTTTAAACATTTGCTGGTGCAAGATTCAGAGACAGAGTCAGACAATGATGTTTACAATCATCGTATGGCTCAACTTCGAATCACATATAACGGGAAGCACAAAGGCACTAGTAAATCTAAGAAGAAATGCAAAGAAAAGTTGAAATTTGGAGAAGATCATGGGCGAATCATAGAACATAGAGGACCAGACGTTGGTCGAGGTTTGAATTTATATAAACTTAAGAAATGAATTTATAATTGTTTTTATTAGTTGGTAGTGTTTGATTTAAATTTTTATTAATTATATTCATGATTTCCATCTAATTGATTATTGGTATAATTTGAATTCAAAAATATATCAGTGGTAAGGGATTTCATCTTTTTATAAATTATAAATATAATGACAATGATTCATTGGGCAAATAAATTGTGATTTGTGTATAGAATCTATATTTGTTCAAAAAAATATATATATGTGGAGTCTATATTATGAATTGGATTTCGAAACAGTTCCTTCCTCTCTCTCCATCATACTCCATGACACATAACCTAGATTGGAGTTATATTCGTATTATGTTATGGTATGAAAACTCAATTCAAGTGGACTGATCAAATCAATGAAATAGCAAGTTTCTTGACGAGTATTCTAATCAAAATGAACTTGTTAGTTTTAGTAAGAAATCTATAGTTAGATGAACCAATCAAATTAGTAAGATGGTAAATAAATCTCTTGACAACTCAATCTGATCAAAAGTTTCAGACAAGTTGATTGAGTTGAAATCTATATTTTTTCTTTTTGGTTCTTAAACGTGAAATATTGTTTTTGGTTCAAAATTTCAATATTGTAATTATGTTTTTATAACTTTGTTTTGTAGGATTATAAAAAAATGTTTTGTTTAAAAATACGTACCATCTACACCATAGTGTATTAGAACGTGCACATTTGTTGTGTTCCGCGATCCTCCTGGTTGCTAGCAATCCACCGAGCATATAATGGATATCTTCTAGCCATATCTCCCAATATCTTGGAAAATATTCGTGTGCATCCCTGCAAATGTTCTCCTCCTCCTCTCTAAAAAGCTTCTTACCCTTAAAACCCATATATCCTATCAAACTTGTGTTTGGATTAGTGGTGCATAGGGTGGTCACTTTTTTCAGTTTGACTCAACAAATTTAAGATTGGGTAAAGTTATAGATGAATTTAATATGTTTAGATTTGTGGTTGTATAAGTGACTTATTATAGATGAATTTATAGATGAATTTAAGATTGGGTAAAATTATAGATGAATTTTTCAGTTGTATATAACTTTTAGAAACGTGTTTGATCACTAAGTTTATGTGGGAAATGACTAAAAGGGACATAATTGTTATTAATTAATATATATCCCTCTCTTCCTAAATATCAAACATAGTTAACTCTTCTAAAAAATTATATAAATTACTAATAAATTGATTTGTTTGAATTTTGTTTGTCTAAATCACTCAGAGGAAGTATACATTTATGTACATGGTGTGATAATTTCTATAAAAAGTAAGTATTTTATAGAAATACAAATAGTAAATTATTAAAATTAAAAAAAATCATTCAGTAAATAGTCAATGTATGTCAAATCTAATTAGTGTCTCTATCTTCTTTCTTCCCACCATGCTTTTCTCACAGTAGAAGCATAGAAATTAGCTTCATATTTACTGCTTGATTCGATTATATTTGTTTTTTTCCCCCACTCGTTGTCCCAAACACAAAGAAATGGCAAAAAGTGACTTATAGGTGTTAGGATGCACTCTTGGGCCCTCATACATGATTCCAAACCCAGCTCTAGTCTAATAGAGTGGCCCATCAGAGTTTCTTGGTACGGTCCATTCCTGCCTCGTGCTATATGATTCCAAATCCAATAGACCCATCATGTTCCCTAGCTATAAGGACAATAAATGATCCCATTCAAAAAATTGGGAAAATCACACTTAGGTCCCACCTAGGACAAAATATCACATGTAGGTTGCCAAAGAATGATGAAATTAGTTTCAAGTCTCAAGGGATTTGTTGATATTAAATAGTTTATCATTGAGTTATGATAACTATTTTTGTAAGAGTTACATTGACAATTTAAGGAGCTGGTATTAACAACTCAATGACAAGTCATTTCATATCTTTAACATTTTATTCTTGTTATGCTTCTTTAATATCTGAAGTTAACATACTTTTTTCACATAATTAATAACGTGTAGGTGCAGAAGCAATATTGGAGAAGGCAAAAGAATACCAAAAGAGAATGAAGAAAACAGCTATTCCAAGAGCTCGTCTATCAAATTTAGTGGTAGTAAATTGGAAGGGACTGGTCAAAACACTAGAGAAATCGTACGGACAGCCAATGCATTATATGACTCACATGATGTGTAAGCAATGGGACCAGGCCAGGGTTGGAGCAGAAGATGAAGAGAAGCCATTGGATAGCATTTTGAGTGCAGAGAAAGCTGAAGCTATTTTGTGGGAAGTTGAATCTGTTCATAGGCTCACTACTTCTCATGTTCATCTAGCTTCTCTTTGGCTCAATGATCCTCACTTTAAAGCTTTTGTTGATCAAGTTATTATTGTTCCTCCTCGTTAGTTTCTAAATTATGTTACATTGCTTGTTGTTTGTTTGTAGTTTCTGTTGAACTTGTTTTTGTATTTGCAAATTTTGTTACGTTAGTACTACTATATATATGTTGAAAAAATTTTCGTTGTCTATTTTTTGAATTGTCTAATGTATCAAATGATAGTTTAATTTCTATTGTAAATGGATCTTTGGCTCAATGACATCAACCCCACCCCTTTACAATTCCTAGTTTTTGTTTTGTCTAAAAGAACAGTGTGCTTTTGTCATCCAATTGAAGTCACTAAGATGTTTGGTACACTTTCATGAAAGTAAAATTGTGGTGTATTATTTGCAGCCACTATTATAGGATTATGTATTGGAAATTTGTCATAGTTCTTTTGTAAATTGTCTGAAATGTCATGTAATAGTTTCCTTTAACTAATTGGATTTTTTTGTGATAAAACATCATCTTCGTCAATACTAGCATTTAACAAAAATGGTACTATTGTCCTGTATATAAGGATTTACGTGTATTTTTCATTAATAGAGCTTATAAAATTTTAACTTGTGATGATGAATCATTCTCAGTGATTTCTTTCTCTTCTAAACGCTTGCTTATATAATATTTCTCTTATGTCGTTATAGATTTGAGAGTGCATTTATCTTTTTTAATACGATTTTATTTATCAGAACAAATCTAACCTCTTGAGACGCTGGATAAAAAAATTTCTACTATGACATTAAGATAAGTGTTTTAACTTGGCCCAAAGTAGGGAGAAGCCGCTTATTAAGTAAAGAAAAAATGCACAATTTCTGTGTGTACTTTAGAATAAAATTATCTAAAATTTTAATCGCTTGACTATTTAGTCAAGTCAATATTGATAAGGGCATTTTGGGAAGGGTAAAGTACACAAGTTTTTGTTGAACAGTCAAAATATATATAAAAAAAACCTTTCATCAATGATTCTCTTTTTTCCTTTTCTCTTTAATATTTTAAGGCTATTGATTGAATATATAAGTTTGACTAGTCAAACAAATAGTGCCCAGGAAAATTCTTAAAGAAACAGTCAAATTCGAAGTTCTATTAAAATAGTCCATAAATGTGAAGAAAATTTCATTGCAATATAACCAAACCCAAATTGGTAGGTAGGTGAACTGATGATTCAACCACTTGATCAGTCAGATCAAATGATTTTGGATGATTAACCTTATTACATTTTATATTTCTCCCTCTCTTTGTTGAACCTAAAATAGCATTGAGTGAAAGAAATAGCCATTTTTATGTTTTTGTAATTCTGGTTTATTGAGTAATGTGGATTATATCTTACTGTCCCTTTTACTAGTGAATTAGTGTCTTTTTGTTCTTGTATTATGATTATTTTCAGGATCATATGTACATACTATTGCATATTTTAATTAAATGTCCTTTAAATGATGTTTTAGAATTGCATTATGAACTAGATTTCTAATTTGCAACTGCACTATTAAGGTAAAAGAACTTAAAGTGGTAATAAGAACAATGCAGCTTTACCATAATCTAATTTTTGTATCCATAATTGAGGTTGGAAACACTTTTTTCGCTGGATACTCCTAACGTAATAGTTCCTTCCCATTTTTGTACATTTACCCAACTTAAAAAATCTGCCTTTGGAATATGGTGGAATTGGTTACGTGGATTACATGTCAACATTAAATAGTACGTCAAAAAGTCATGTTCAATAAAAGGATGTGGATTGCTTTGACAAGTTTTCAGGATCATAACCTGGGAATTCCGCAGCAGTGATGGACACAAAGAATCACATCTAATCAAAAAACAACTCCCCAAGTTAGGGGTCTAAATTCTGCAAGAAAAGGGTGGAACCAATCATGAAGGATCTGCCATAATCATCTCATAAGAAGATACCAAAAGAATAGTGTAGAAAAATAGAAACGGCAGAATAGTCCGACAATTTTATTAATGATGATCTCTCATATTTATAGTAATATGAGGAGAGAGAAATACAAATAGAAGAATAAGTCAAACTAGCAACAATCTAGCTAGATAAACTATACAAATAAATAAATAATATAAAAATCAATAACAAACTCTAGAAAAATTAGATAACCTAAATTGACTAATTCAAATTATTCAGTGTTGAATTATTTCCAACACTCCCCCATAATTCAAAACTGAATTATGCTTGAAAACGCAACACTTCATCATTAGTTCTTCACCTTCCGCGATACTCACAGAGACAATAGTGTTTTCAATAACTGGAGCCTAAATCACCATTCTTGGATCAGATTTGAACTCCCCCTGAACATTAAAACTATGCACTTGACCTAAAATCAGAACTGACATTTGAACGCTCAACACAGAGAACAATCAAATAAGGCACAGAGGCACCAACATAGAGCTTGTCGTATCCCAACACAAAACCTGAATGCAATCACCACTAGGATCCACCAGAAACAGGATGACAACTCCAAAACACCTCATCATACCATTATGAAACAGATCTGAAACAACCAAAATCAATCCCAAAGATTGAACAAACCAGGCCAAAACATCAAAATCAGTCCAAAGCTGAACAAATGAGATCCAAATAGATGTCCAAAGGACCAACGAAAACACAGCAACAAACTCGCCAAAAATTTGGCCACACTTGCAACTCGTAGGATTTATTGGTTCTCCTACAACCAACGGTTTTACGGGTTAACCGACAACCTTAAAAAAGCTTTTACAGGCTTAAATTCAACCTACAGGATTTACTGGCTCTCCTGCGACCACCGGTTTTACAGGCTAACCGACAACCATAAAAAGTTTTTACAGGATTAACTTCAACCTACAGGATTTACTGGCTCTCCTGCAACCACCGGTTTTACAGGCTAATCGACAAACTTAAAAAGTTTTTACAGGATTAACTTCAACCTACAGGATTTACCGGCTCTCCTGCAACCACAGGTTTTACGGGCTAACCTTAAACCTTACGGAGCTTCAAAGACAACTATCGGGAAACACATTGAAACTCCAAAAAACTGGACGACCCACATAACACAACTGCCACAAAAAGACCGGAAATCAGTACACCCGCTTCACGCACCGGCAAGTGGATGAACAGCGACGACGCGTGAACGCCACGCGCTTACCTCCCGCTGTCATAAGTTGATCGGACCACCAGGAATATACTGATGGGTCCCCTATGAACCCATATATGTGGTGTGTGTCTTTAAAAAAGTGCTCAGAAACAAAACCCCTAAATTCGACGCTCTTCCCCTTAAAAAAAAGTAGCCTCCACGAACAATGACAAAGAAGACTATAAAGGATATGGGAAAAATTTCGACTCTTTTGGAGTTTATGATTACAAAGGCAACTTAGATTAATTGCCTAGGGATCAGACTATTCATTCTTTAACCTAGCTCTGATACCATGTAGAAAAATAGAAACGGCAGAATAGTCCGACAATTTTATTAATGATGATCTCTCATATTTATAGTAATATGAGGAGAGAGAAATACAAATAGAAGAATAAGTCAAACTAGCAACAATCTAGCTAGATAAACTAAACAAATAAATAAATAATATAAAAATCAATAACAAACTCTAGAAAAATTAGATAACCTAAATTGACTAATTCAAATTATTCAGTGTTGAATTATTTCCAACAAATAGTATAATAATATCATCACATAACTTAGAAGATTTAATCGTCAAACATCAATACATTGCCTTTGCACATCTGTTAACCATACAGAAAACGGAAAGACATGACAGATAACATAAAATAGTACCAAAATTTTCCTTAACCACAAAATACAAGGCAAGGAATATTCAATGGGACATTATAAGTATTACAAACCCTAAGAAAAGATAATACAGATGGACCCGGGACATGGTATAAGGGTTTAGCCGCAGTCCAGAAATGCAGCACCACAGCCAGTCTCCAGGGAACCAAACCAAAACAAACAAGAACTCAAAAAAAGTGTGAAGCATAAAACAAAAATGTACTACCAATATCATGGCTTATTGCAGCTTAAGAAGCCTATATGCAGCTGTTGTTGTAATGTTGTTTGTAAGTCACACTTATTCGGTTTCTGAGGGAAAAAAATATGTTGAAAAAGAAAAAGCCGCAAAATCTTCAATCTCTCACTTCAAGGCCAAAATCTGTACACCTCAAAGATACTGAAACTTTGAGTGCCTAAATCTGGTAGGCTTCATCATCCTCCATTTATTTTCACTGTTTCTGGGTTTCAAAATTCGCTCGGCTTTCATTCCTGGCTGAAGAGAAGCCTGCAGTTTCTTCAAAAGTCCGCAGCACTGCTGGTGGATCAACGAATTATTATCATTGCTTGTGCCATCGCCTTCTAAATGCGTGTTTCTTTGATAAGGTGATTGCCACTTAGCTTGCAAATAAGCTAATGATCTCCAAGGAGGCAGAGGCATAGAGTTCTGCTTCAATGAAGACTTAGCAGCATCCACCATTATTCCAAGAAATTGTTGCATTCTGGAGAAGGAACCCACATAAACAACAGGAAGTGACTTTAATATCTTGTCATATGAGTCAACAGCTCTAGCTATTTCAAAGTGGCTCCCGAAGTCAATGTCAATAATCAAACGCTCAGAGGTGGCTCCAAACTTATCATCAATCACGTCAATGTATTCATTATCACCTGTGTAATGATAGAAAAGAGAACACATCAGCTGGAAGCACAATCATGTCAAAAGTCTATTTGAAGCAAACTAATAGTCATTATTTTAATGATCAAAATTGTGAATGTGTGGTAGACTAGGCGGAAGAAAAATAGAGATTCACAAGATATCATATGAATTGTTAGAGATCACACACCTCCAGGAACCTTTCCAATAGCCTGCCATTTGGATGAACAAACACCGGCGTCATAGCCAGCAAGTCTCAGAAGCTTCACAAGATAGAACCTGATACAGCTGCCATAACATGGACTAGAATTGATGGAAAGAAGGTCGTCTTCTTTCATTGACAATAAGAGAGAATGAACCACTGTTTGCAAGTCACTCTCAAAGTGAACAGCTGAGCGCTTGCAGATCTGTGCCATGAGACATAACTGATAGTCAGTGATGTTGTCAAAAAGCTTTTGGCATGGGTGCCAGGTGAAATTTAAAATTAACAATAAAAAAGCAGGGAAAAGGCATTGACATGGGTATAAGAACCCAAACAATTTTAAATACTCTTGCTATAATCATCAAAACATACACAAGCAAGCCTAACAAAATCAGGTAAGTACTTGATGTCACATGTTTATGCTCTCACATGTAAATCCAGCAAAAACAAAATGGGTTGAAACTTTAAACAATGGACAATGAGAGTAAATATATAAGAAATCACTACTTCAAAAATCACAAGAGCCCCATGCCCCCAGAGTCTAACTAAAGCTAAGACAACAAAGTAGGAATTTGATACACATGTAAACACAGACAGCACAGACAATCCTAATCTGTCCACTAACACAAAAAAGCATACAGACAGATATATGATTATGAATACCAAGATGCAACATATTCAACATGCCAGAATTTAAAGATTGTTATCGATCCTTGGCCAATAGCTACATGACACTCTTCTAAAGATTGTTATCACTAGTTTCTACGAATAGTCTCAAAGGTAGTCACCAGAAAACTAAACAGCAACAGCCCTTATCCCAACTAAGTCATGTCAGATACATAGATCACAAGACACCATTATGCTCTTTGAGTAGTCATACTAGGTGAGATATACACCAGAAAATTAAAGGAAAAAATGTTGCATGATGATGAAAGTTTCAACAACTTTGTGATACATAGCCAAGTAACAATATCAGACCAAGCTCCAAATCGTGATACAATATAAGGTCAGCCAATATAAAAAAAATTCCAGGACATAATTACATGATGATGAAAATTGGAACAACTTTGTTTCAACATATCAACAACAACAGCAAAGCCCTATCCCACTAGCTAGGTCAGCTACATGAATCATGCAACATCATTGTGTCCTATCAGTAACCAAATAATTGATCCATGCTTAAGATTTCCAATATATTTATAATTCAAAATGAAAAGCCTCAAAAAGAAAACATTTCTTTGAAAAGAAAAAGACACTTTTCTTCATATAAAGTAATGATGAGGGCATGTTTTTTTTACCTGAATTTTTTCTGCAAAGAGAGAAAAATCAGAAAGGGCAGAGTCACTGTCACTACTACACCAAGAATCAGCTGGAGCACTTCCATTTTCCAAAAAGTCACTAACCATCATAGCCAAATCATGTTCACTCTCATGGCTAAACCCTCCTCCTCTCTCACTCCTCCCACCAATCCCTCCAATACCCCACAAATTCGCTCCCGATAACACCTTGCAATTCATCCTTCCCTTCCCCACTAAAAAAAAATTCTTCTTTATCTCAATCAAACCCCAAAAAAATTTAATTTTTTTCACACCCCACAAAAAAATCACACTCAAAATGAGAAATTTCTCCGTCCTTTAGAATCAAATTAATCAAATATGAATACCCAGTTGATCAAAATTTCGAATTTCGCTTGTAATTAAGCTGAATTCAAAGAATCCTTCAAGTTGTGTAATGTTATTGTTCTATCGAAAAGAATAAGAAAAGAGACTGCAAAATTTTGAATTTTGTGTTTATTAGAGGTTATTAAACATCGATGCGATGATTTTTGGATCGAAAGGGAAAAAACAAGAGAAGGAATTTGCTGCTTCAGAATCCAAAAAGAAGGAAAGAAAGAGGAAGAAGGAAGCGAAATGGGATGAGAAAGAAAGCGAATAAATAAAAAAACAAAAGCGGTTTGGGGGAGGGGTGAAATTACGATTTTAACCTCGGAGAAATTTGGTGTAACGGAAAATGGGGAAGGGAATGGATAAGATGGAAAGGTGAGAGAGGTAAAAAGGGCATATTCTTGGGTATTTTTTCTATTTTATGGGAAATATTTAGTTTTTTTATTGTTTTCTGAACTGATTTTTCTTTCTTTTTATTGCCCACCTGAACTGCTTTTTTCTTTAATTTGAATTGAATAAGATAAAACATCCTGGTGTTTTAATTTTACTCACTAAACTTGTCCGAACCGTTTAACGAAATCGGTTATGAAACGAATTACTACCTTGTATATGCAACAAAATTTTGTTGGGTTTACATACCTTATTTACCATAATTAAACCATTTCTTATTTAAAAAAATCGTGTCTTAATATAGTAATTGTATATCATGCAAATATGCAATAGAATAAGACTTTTATAAAATCCTTTTTTCGATGAAACTTTTATAAAATCCTTAATAAACGTTTATCATAATAAAAAGAGAGTTTCTTTACTTCCTTATGTATCAAAAGAAAAAATAAAAAGAGAGTTAATTTTTTTCCCGAGTAACTTGGATTTATGGAAAAAACTCTTCCTCTAAATTTTATTATTCAAACTTTAAAAGTTACAAATTAGCAAGGGAATAGATAGAGTATCCAGATTCATTTGTAAATTTTATAAGTTTCAGTTGGAAATCTAAAAACAAATTGACTTGTATATATGAAAATATTAATGTTTCGTATTATTTTATAAAAATAATTATTTCCTTTCACCGGTCTCCTCGAAATGTCACCAATTATATATTGATTCAACATTAGTAAAGTTAGGTAGGTAAAAGGAAGATGATACTCTCATAATCATCTTTCTCATCTTCCTAGTTCTACCTCTAGATTTGAAAAATAAATGGTTTAAATGTCATAATAAAAAATGTACCATAAAATCTAATGATAATTTTTTGACATCTAAATAATAATTTCAAACATTCTGAATTTCTTTTCGATTGTATACACTTGTATTGAAAAAAAACCCTATTATGAATTAGTTTAACAAATCGTATTACATACCAATCATATTTTTTTTATCAAATGGTGGATTTATGGATATAAGTTAGTGATAAGTTAAAGCGAAAATAATATTTATGCGATAAACCTAACATGAGTAAAGAGAATATACATCTTAGTGATGTTCATGGGACTGAACTGGATCGAGAGAACCTCATCGCATTCTCATCCCCGTAAAAAGGCTTAGGATGAGTTTTTGATCTTGTATCTCATCTCGTCTCAAATTTTATCTCGTCTCTAATGCATCTTAAGAGCAAGTTTTGAGGGTATTTTCACAAAATTACAAAATTTAGTTAGTAATAAATTTCTTTTGGCAAAACTCATCCCTATTTTTCCATTAGTAAATTAAACAATCTCCTCCATCAGAAAAGTTGTTTATATTTGAATGATGATATATGATTTAATTTAATTTGTATCACATCTATAATTTTAAATAAATGTTATGTGCACGTTGTTTTTCTCTGTTTTTTCTGTGATGCAAACTAGGTCTAATTTTATAATATTTACCAATTCATTCATGAAAAATGTAAGATTTCATAAAACAAGCAACCTTATTAAATTATGTAAGACATTACATAACATTTGAAAACTTTTATATCTTGCAATTAATTATTCTACAACTACATAATTGTCTTAATAACTAAAATTTTGAAAACTAGGAAACTTGTGCTAACTAGCTCCTTGACTTTTTATCGATATTTTTTTTTGGCCAATGACTTTTTTATCGATATTGAAGACATACTAAAATACGATGGTTGATGCATCATTTTTAGTTTTAGTATCTACGATGACGTATCTTCTCAAAATTCCACAAATATCATGCATTGACATCATTTATTTTTTTCTAAATAAATTAACAGTAAACTGCAATAGCCATATAAATATATGTACAGTTCCGATTCATTAATCCAAGTGAAGATTAATGGTGCAATCTGTGTAGTATGAAGTTCGGTAGGAGAAAGGAAGGAGATGATGAATCGTGACGGCGTTTACAGTGGGGCATTAAAATAATACACTTGTCACTTATTAATAGGTAAACTGGTTGTTATTTTGTTAAAGCCAATGGTTTATTTAAAAATAAAATGATGACAGGAGGGTAGTGTGGTGATTTCAGCTCAACGCGGAGGATGAAGTGCTTTCGTGGGGACCAAGTCACTTCAAATTTTAAAAAGGAAACAAAACGGAAAACTACATTAATGTCAATATAATAAAAAAGCGAAGAGATAATAATGAAGACAAAGTGAGAAACTACGTGAACTATCGGTTACTTCGCACAGCTCATTCACGTGTTTGCCATTGCTGTTTTTCTGCTAGCAAAAGCTTATTATGAGTAGGATAAGAAGACGTATTCCAATCTTAGAAGCGTTTTATTGGGAAGAGTACAAGCCTACTCATTTGAGCTGCACTCTTTTTTATACATGATCAAGGTATCCCCTCACTCAACAAGTGAGAGACTAATCCCCCGCTGATTTGTAGGCACCTCAAAGGGTGGGACAGCTGGCCTGGGAGATTTAATGCTTCTCCATACCCAACGCCAAGGATTGAACTCCAAACAATTGGTTAAGGGTGAATGAGTCCTTGCCACTCAACCACACACCCAGGTTTGAGCTGCACTCTTAATCCTTGAGTATAAATTAATATGTTGTCAATAAACCAGATTACTTTAGGGTATTTAACATAAAAACTTATTGCGAGTACTCTTCAATTTTATTATTAGGATACGATACCCAATGAACTTATATGACCACCCGAATCTAGGCAAAAATTAATCAGCCCAACCTAAAAATGTAACTGATTTTTTTTTTTTTGATAAGACCATACTAATTACTTAGGAGCTGATTTGGGAGTAAAAAGAGAAGCGTTCACCCAGCCTAACTCTTTTCCAAACTAGTTAGGATAGCTACTAGCTAGTAAGGTTGGACTTTGGATTAAAATAAGCTGTATTGTTTCGTTGTGGTAATTTAGTAAGATTATAAATTAATTATATGGTATTCCAGGAGTGTGTAAGCATTTTTCTACTATAAGAACAAGCGGTATCTCCCGTGCGCTGCACGGAAGATATTTTTAGGCACGTATCATAGGTTTTAATTAATGTTAAGCATGAGTTATATTACAATGAAGGAAGATGTGGCATAGTTTAGTTTAAATGGAAAGCAAAGTATAATATAAGCAGAAAGTTAAATTACAGATTAAAACATAAGGGTAAAGTTTTAATATCAATAGAACTATGGTCATGAAATTATACATCACTATAGTGGTTATCTTATATCATGTAAATAGTACTGTGCAAATATATGGAGAAAGAAGATAAAATTGATCTGCCTTGTCTCTGTGGCAAATGAAATTATACATGACTACAATGTGGTCTTTAATTAGAAGAAATAGTTAAATAGATGTCATATTTGTGCCCAAAAAGTATATGCACAAACAGAAGGAAAACCACAAAATAGTAACATGACCAACTATTATCAGCCCCATCTGATGTATGTGCCCAAAAAATATATGCACAAAGAAAGGCAAAATCACAAAATACTATCATGGCCAACTTTTATCAGCAGTATCTGATATTTGTGCCCAAAAAATATATGCAAGAACAAAGCGAAAACCACAAAATAGTAAGATGGGCAAGTGTTATCAGCTAAACGTTCATGAAGATTTCTTTATAAACAACATTCTTAGTTGTTTGACACTGAACCTGTTCTTCCTGAGGTAGGGCTATTTTCAGTCCATGTTTACTACGAACTCTTGAGAGAGCAACATAGAGTTGACCATGAGTAAAGATCGGTCTCTCTAAATATATGCCAACTTTCTTTAGCGATTGACCTTGGCTTTTATTAATCGTCATTGCAAAAGACATGACGATTGGAAATTTCCTTCTCTGCATTTTGAATGGCCATCTACTTTCAGAAAGATTCATGTCCATCCTTGTTATCAAAACCTTGTCTTGATTGTTTGTCCCGCCCAACATTGTGGCTTCAATGACAGTCTTGCCAATTTTTGAGACTTGCAATCGTGTTCCGTTACACAGTCCTGATTGTTGATCAATATTCCTGAGTAACATGATAGGAGCACCAACCTTAAGAATTAACTTATGAGGCGGAAGTCCAGAGCAAGATATAGAATTAAGAAATTCTGTCGAGTACAAATTTTCTGCAACGTCTGGATCTTCTATTGACTTGCATACACTGTCACAGCTTAGGAATTCAAATTCTTCTCCAGGCAATAATTGACACATGTGCTCATTTATTTCATTAACCATTTGAATAGTTGGTGCCAATATTGCGCGATCCATAAAATAAGACTGAACATTGATGCTTTCCAGAAAATTATCATATGTAGATGAAATAATTGCAGATAATGGGTCATTACACGGTGGAAGCAAAATATCTGGAGGAATATGAATGTCACTTACACCATCAACATCATCACCTAATTTCCCATCACCTACATCCAATAGACATTGGGAAAATTGTTGAATTTCTGCATTAAGTGTAGGGTCAGCAGACTGGCCAAGCCTCATGTTCTGTTTCAACTTGAATATTTTAACATAATCCCACAATCTGGATGAGCTAATAGAAGCATCGACAATGTCTGCTCTTGATCCTCGTGGAATAACTGGAAGTATCTGTCTAAAATCACCGCCCATGACTACACATTTACCACCAAATATTTCAGTACATTGCATAATATCTTGCAGTGTTCGATTCAATGCTTCATAGCAATAGCGTTGCATCATTGGAGCCTCATCTCATATGATTAGAGAAGTGACTTTAATTAATTCAGCTAGATGTGAATTTTGAGAGATGTTGCAAATAGAGTATTCTGTGACTTGAATAGGGATGGCAAATCTTGAATGAGCTGTGCGACCTCCAGGCAATAGATTAGCAGCAATACCACTTGATGCAACTGCTAGCACTATGTCACCTCTTGACCTAATGGTTGAGGCTAATGCATTCCACAAGAATGTTTTTCCTGTGCCACCATATCCGTACACAAAGAAATAACCACCCTTCTTCTTATTCACTGCCTCCATTATATCATTGAATGCAAGTAGTTGTTCTGAATTGAGCTTGCTGAAATAAGCCACAGATTCGTCTTTAAGTTTCTGCCTATCATAACATAATTCTTGTACAATGAAATGATTTGAACAATCCATCACAGTCAGATTCTCAGGTACTGGAAGGGAACTAAAGTCACGCAATGTTTTTCCATTGAAACGAAGCAATCGATCAATTTCCAGAAGGCAAGCATTTTCTTTTTCTGCTGATGTAAATGTGATACCTGCCGCAACCACAAGAAGACAGAGATGTAATTGTGATATTTGTACCAGTTGGGAATTGTAATTATAAATAATAAATACTGATAGAATATGTCACCTGAAGCCTGAGGATTAGCTCTGGGTATATAAAACATGTCTTCAGATAAGAGTGTAGATGTATTTGCCCAAACTACCTCTGGTTGCTTGATAGATGCAGAAAGTAACATTGTTACAAATAATTTTCTCAAGGCATTCCCTGATGACCATGCCGATGCTTCTTTTATAGCTGCAATATATTCCCTGTCGTCTTCTAAAAGACCTCTTGCGAAGCAAGCCTCCTTGAAATTTTCTAGAACCACACCATCTACTGTTCTAATATCTTCAAATGATGTCGGTCCGCGAACTTTTGTTAGGAGAATCCGAAGATAGTATAGTTCACCCGATGAAGGAGAAACACTGATCATTCTTCCTACTGAGAACCCTTTCTTTCTTTCCTTCCATTGTCTACTTTTCCTGTCATAGACAAACTTGCCAGGGAATTCAGAATATGTAAGAGTCTTGGCCAACTTATTCCAAGCATTGATTTCCATCCACGAAAGAAATTGGGATTCACAGACACGAGGATTGTTAAGCAGATCAGATATATCTTTATGACTGTCATAAACAATATATTGTTTATTTGGAAGATGAAAATTGAGCCTTTCAACTGAAGGGTACCTGTGATGTATACGGAAGCCAAAGGCTCTCCAAGATGCTTCACAGGCAGATAGATACCGGCAGTTAAGATATTGTGTAACTTCGTCAACCATAGAATCTCTCAGCAAGCCTACCACAACTCTATCATGTCCTTTACTGACATATTTGAATAGATATTTTATTGCAACTGATTGATTGCATTTCTCGACATTTATATGAGCTTGGAAAGTAGCTAACAGAGTTGGATTGTAAGGCACAACATACCTGTTATCCAAGGTAATTTTCTTCACCTTAACTGTTCTACCATCATTTCGTCTTCTATAAGTTGGGTAGCCATTATCATCCACTAATGTCTCATCAACGAATGGCTTAGGAAAATATTTGGTGCAATGCTTCTTGTCTTGCATACATGAGGCTGTAGGATTAGCAACTCCACAAGGTCCATGCATCATTAAACTTTGGACCAATTCATACAGCTCTTTGTCTTCATCTTGATCAGGTATTTCAGCTGAAATAATATTGTCGACGTCAGCAGCATCTTTTGGTTTGTCATTGTGTTCAAGAAAAAGAAGGATATGTGCATGGGGCAATCCTCTTTTTTGAAACTCAATCGTGTATATCTCTAGTTACAAAATGAGAGCAAAGTTAAACATGTGTTAATATAATAAAAATATCTTTGAAAATAGATGAAAAACATGTAAGGAATCAGCAAGAGCTTATAGTCATTACCTGCACGCACTGTGCCAAATATTTTTCCTGATTTCAATGTCTTCATTAGACTGGCAAGTTTGATGTAGAAAATTCTGGAAATGACTTGTGGGCAATCAGCAGACTTGATTTTTAAAGAATCACAAAATCTTCTTATTTCTGGCCAATCTGAATTACAGGTAAACGTTATGAATAAGTCAGGATAACCGATTGCTCTACATATAGCCATTGCATCTAAGTAATTCCCCATCATGTATCGAGCACCACCAGTGAAGGATGAAGGGAGAACTACACGTTTCCCTGTAGAAGACGCTTCTGTTTCTCCATTAATAACAGCATCAGATAGACCTTGATATAAATCAGCACGTAATTCTCTTTGGTGTGTTCGAACCCACAATAATCTTTGACTCTCCATCATCGTGTAGACATCAACAATAAATTGCTGTAGTAGTTTAGATGAATGAAGCAAAGTAGAGACCTCAAATGGACGGTACATTAGTTTAAAGGCAAGATATTCTCTTATGCTAAGTCTTGTTTTTGTTTTTGTTGCAGCCAGAGTTTCTTGTCGATGCTTCACATCATCTCTATATCCATCCTCCCCATATGGGTATAACAAAGGATACTGAAGCGGCAAGTAAGAAGGATGCAATTCATTGATGTGTTGTACTTCTCCATCAGTTCCTTGCAAAACAATGTCGCGGACATTGAAATCAAAGTCTATATCTCCAACAATTAAAGCAGCCACTTCAGAAGTAGTGGGAAGATTGTAATTTCGCCCATCAGTTTTTCTTCCTCCAAGAAGAACCAACTTCAATCTTTGAGTTTGAGGTGACGCAAGCATTTCTGCTGCAGATCGAAACTGTGCGACATATGGATTAATTACATCCAACTCATCCTTGATTGATTGAACTATTGTTGGAAGCAGGGTTTTGTTTTGACGACACTGGCTGCAAGGAAGTTAAAGCCTTAATCAGTACTGAGTTTTAATCAGAATGGTATTGATGTTAACATGAACGAACTGAATTTTTTTTGTGGGGACTTAAAGATTTACCTGACAGCTGAAATTCGGTTATGTATCTCATTGTCTGTATCGTGAATGTAAAGCTGAGAGAATACAGGTTTGGCTCCTTGAGGAGGAAGAAGATTCCCAATACTATGGTAATTCATCCCAGACAAACTAAAAGTGTACGGGGCTCCTCCAGAATTGAGTGCATGATTAATTTTGCCACCAAAAGAAGTGAAGGAAAACATATTGTTGTATTGGCGAATATTTTCTATAAAATTCTTTGATTCTTGTGTATCCTTGTCAAAGAAAAGCCGGTGCAACTCTTGAGGTGGAGGTTTGCACATTGGAAGAACCACTTTACCATTCAAACAACACATTGAAAAGGTGGCTGCACTTCTACTTTTGTCATCTTTTTTTATCCGCTCAGCATACCACATCATTGACCCACAGTTTTTGCACTGATATACAGGATCTCCCTCATCTAATGAAAAAACAGAGAAGATGAAAAAATGTTGAATACTTCCTTTGTTTGTGTTAGCAAAACAAATAAGTAGCGGATAAATTATTACACAATGGACATAACAGAAATCAACTGATCCTTTGGAAGATGTAATTACCTTTGTAAGCCTTTGAAGTAATCTTCTCTTTCTTTTTTCTTTTGCTGGTAGATCTGGTGGGAACTCTTTTTTCCACTGGTACATGTAAGGAAAGCTCAGCATCTGCAGAAATAAATTTTCCTACAATTACACACACACACACAATCATGTGTAGTTGGAAAAGTGAAGTTGTATTGATACATCTCATAATACCTCTTTCATCTTCTGACTGAGATTCATTTTCGTAGACAAAATCCTCCTGGTATTCCAGTTGAAAACTAATGTCTTTGTAGTAGTTTTCCTGAGGAATACATACTCCTGGGGGATTTTGTGACGTTCAACATATTATATGATTTTGCAGGGCTAAAAATAGCATGGTGACATTATACTGAGGTATTTATCAGAGATGTTTGTATGATATAAGACAATTGATGTAAGATTTAATTCTGAAATAAAAAATTCTTAGTGATCCATAGTTATTTGTAAGGTCCTGTAGTAGTACGAAAAGGTAATGATAAGGGATGCATTAAAGTGTAATATTGAATAAGGATAAAAATCTGTGTGCATAATGTACGTGAAGAATATGATAGTTGCTGTCAGTGAAATGGTCATTTCTTATATTTTTTCCGTGTTCAATGTGTATAATTCATTGTGCGATACATACCTTCAGGGTTGGTGATACTTGCAGTTTGCTGTGAAAGATTGAACGAATGAAAAAGGTGTGAAGCATAAGAAGTGTGTTTGCTTTTTCTTGGCAGCCTTGGTTGAGGAGCAATAGTTTCCATTTCTCTCCATCTTCTGCTGACACGTATGCAGGAAGGCTCTATAAAATATGAGGGAAAGAATATATGATGTCAATGACGATGATGAAACTAATAAATGAGCAATAATTGTGTTGGAGATGAAATAAATAAATAAGTATAAGGACTTCAGACTTAGGCTTACTTGGGTCTGGATTTGTTGACTGCACATTAATCCTATTGCACTGCTGACCAAGATGGTTTGTAACACATTGGTTCTCAGATCGCCGAGGTTGTGATATGTTTTTGTGATTGTTTTTGTTTGCCACATGAGCACAGCTTGTTCCACTCGCTAGGCGTTGAAGTTGAGTTTGATGTAGCAATTTGTTTTTTTGCAGAGATATATAGAAAATCAACTTTAAATGTGGCAAATAATAAATTCCAAATAATTTATGTACAGTGAGGAAATGTGAAGTTAAAAACACTGACCTCCAAATCGAGCATCTAGATTCTGTTGGACATTAATGAGGTTCTTAAAGGCACATCTGCTAGCACTTTTCTTCGCATTGCTCTGATCAAACAGTATAGATGCTGGTGTCCCCTCCAGAGGAGTCTGAATAGCAGAAGAAGATTCTGAGACTTTAACCCTTTTTCGAGTTGACTGGGGAATAGACTGATCAATAGCATTCAGAGGGCGTCCTGAAAGAAAAGGGACAGAAATATTGTTCAATGCTGATATGGACACAAAATATTGGAGACATCCTGGTAATGAGATAAGTGTTTTTACCTTTACATAATCTTGGTAATCTTTCCTTGATTATAGAAGTGACAGGAGCAGTGGATTTTTCTTTATTCTGTTCATCCATTCTGTATAACCAAACTCATTCAAAGGCTGCGCATGAATGCATTTGTTGTCTCTGAGGCATCATTGTGTTATTTTGGACCCATGTTGAAGTTCCTTTAATGCATCATCAATTCTGCCCGCCCTTGTCTGTAATAATGGAGGGAAAGAGCATTAAGTGTGGGAAAATGAAAATTTCAATTTTTTTCACCTACAAAGATAACACAAAATTATGATGTTATTTTTGGAGACTTAATAGGCATAAAAGTTATTAGAGGTATTTCATTCATTTTAAATATACCTGATACAATTTGCTGAGTATTATTTCACTAAACATACACTGTTTATTCGAATGAGCCATTAGTGGTAATTAACTTTTTAACCAAATAATGTTTTATTTACTTTAGTTAGTTCAGTTTGCAAAGTTTGATTGAGTTGTATTTTGTTTTTAGTTAGACCAATTTAATGACCAATATAATCAGTGAGAGATTTACCCCAACTAACATTTCAAATAATAAAGATTACTCGGACACAAAATTTCATTCTTGCAAAACACTTTAATATAACCATATTAATGGAGTCATAGTAGTCATGCAATGGTTCACAAAGAGGATTACAGACAATAGACATTAGAGTCTATAATATAAGTGCTGTGAGTGCTAACAGCATAGTAACACTATAATAGAGTCTTCAAAAGCTAAAGACAGACACATAGTCAAAATATCAAAATATTACAATAACAGTAGCTCGCATCATTTTTCTTTTTTCACAGTCTTGAGAAGCTTCTCTGCTGGATTGTCTGAAATAGGCCCACCAGCACTTGCACTCTCTTTTGAAATATTTCCCATCCCAGTATTGCGTCTTTTACCCCTACCAATCCCAGCACGGGTGTGCTGGGCCAAATTTGCCAGAGGAGTTTCCTCAGATGTGAGATCAACAGTTGAGAGCACATCACAGCTTTCTTGCGATATACTATCATTCAATGAAGCTTGTGCAGACGCGGAGGTAGAAGAAGATCCAATTGCAGGTGCTGATTGGTTTTCCTGTGTAAAGAATGAGAGGTAAATAAATATTTCCAGTTAATGCAAAGATAAATGATACACATTATGAAGAACCCAACAATTGAAAAGCATGTAGCCAATTTTAATCCCTTAAATGAGAAATTTTAAGTGTCAATAAGGACAGTGCAAACGTAAATCGACCTGAGATGAAGCAGCATCAAATTGTTCTAATAGATTGTCACACACGGTGAGTTGTAACGCACTAACGCTCGAGCCAGGATTCCTCATATTGTAGTCATTTTTTCTAAGCTTCAGAATCACGTGTTTCCCAACTTGATTGTTAAGTTCATCAGGAATAGCTGTTGTGCCTTTCAATTCCTAATAAAAGAATGAAAGGAAAACCTTCAGCTTTACTTAAAAGGACTATATTGACGACAAATGAAAAAAATGCACTCATTATTAGTCCTACTCACCTCAGGCAGGTCATCTAAGAGCTGAACCACAGTCTTCTGAACTAATTGCAATGCAGCAGCATTCCACAAGGTTACCATGGCAGTGTCAGTGTTATCCTTAACTGTATAAGTCATTTTTAATCTGCAACAAATAAAATGAACTCTAAATAAGACATATTTAGCTTTCCAAACTTAAGAATGTCAGATGTTTTTCAAGTATGAATCTTACTCACTTGGGCTCAATCTTGTTAGGCTTTCTCTTGCAAAATCCACACCATAATGGGCTATTTGGATCATCAGGATCTTGAAGTTTTGGAATAGAAGCACATTTAGCACAGCCATCATATTGCCATCCAAACCTTGATTCAAGCTTCATAAGCTCACACTGGACATAAAACACTTTGTTCTACAATCAAAGGAAAAGTCAATTGCACAATTTTTCCTTCGAGGAATTTCATCAAAAGTCTAGAATTTAGTTTTACCATTTTCTGTTCATTTATCTTGTCCAGTGTTATCATATCATCAGTACTGGCCCCTTGAGTATCGGTGACACGACTTCTTTGAGAAGGAACAGACTGTGAGAATTGTGTGCTCACAGGAGTCTTGGATGCTCTCAAACTTGGTTAGAATATGCATAACATCATCAGCAGGGCTAAAAAACTATTACATGACAGAGGAAGAATAAAATGCAAGTTTAGTGAGTAATCACCTAGCTAACAGACAATTCACCTCCTCAATATCTTGATTAAGAGACACTCTAGTGGCATGAAACGATGATGTAAGCTGTCTCTGGTCTATGTTGATAACGAATAAATGAATCAATATATGTAAGACGGTTGGTAAAGCCAAGGTGATGCAAAAATAATCACAGAGCACAAGTTATTGAGAAATGAAGTTACTGTTTAAGGTGAACGCCACCCTGCATAAATTGAGCACTGCTACAATGCAAGTGTCTGTGATTTGTTGATATGCGGCTGATGTATCAGAGGCACATTTATCATACAGAACACATTCAATGACTTGATCACTGGGAAAAAAAAATAATCCATCAACTTGTTAATATTTACAAATATAAGACAGCACAAAGAAATAGACTATTTACTCAGCATCTGCTAATTGCATTGTCAGGTATTGCTTTGGGCCTGTTTCATTTGGTAAATCCTCCAAAGATCCCATAGACTTAACAAAGGCACACACATCTAAGGAAAAGAACAACAAAGTGTCAAAAATAACAAAGAACAGGACCACACAGAATGCACGAAAAAAATTAGATATTACCAATGAGCCAGGTCTCGCTTTCTTTCTCAGTGATTGCTAATATTTCAGCAAACGACTTAAATGAGTACGCAACAGAGGGTATAGTGCGCGGCACATTGCCATTGTCTGGCAAGAAAACCGTGTGGGGATTAAAAGTGAGGCGGTATGAATGTGTGGATGCCCTATAGTTTAACTCATTAAGATCAACCTCAAAGGTTCGAAATCGATAGATCCTTGTCTCATGGATGCCTTTATTGAACCTTTCATGAGCAACCTTTTTCAGGACACTTGCTTGTATCTTGGTCCCCTACAAAATTTCAAGAAACACAATTGAACAATACATCCTTTTTTTTCAATATTAATCAAAGCATACCAGATTAGATAAGGTATTTAACAAATTTCTGACCTTGTGAGCAACAATAGTAGTTCGTCATCCATGAACAGAGATGTCCCTTGTCGTATAGCATTTTTAATCAAGGACTATAGATATGGCTATTTGGTGTATATTAAATTGCTGGGGACTGATTTGTTATCAAGAAGTATGAAGACATATTGTATGTATATCTCAAAGTATAAAACCTCGGCTTAACCAACCTCTTTATTAACATATTCACTAACAATAATAATTTTTGCTGCATGCAAACGTTGTAGTAAGGACAATATTGGTTATTCATGCTTCTATACCATTAGCATTTGGTGATAAGTATGTTCTGGGGAAGGATTCTTTATAAAGAACTATTTCATACATACATGAATACTAAAAACAGAAATTTAACTAACCTCTTCATCCACCAAAAGCATGTTGATGCAGAACAAATCATGCGGAGGATGCTTGTCATAGTGATTCCACTTTCTCAAAACACGCACCAATATTGTCCAGAAATCTGATCCTTGATTTAAGTCCTTCAACAACACGTACTCACCCATTGTTGCGTTTCAGAAAAGTGAAAATCCCCTAGAACCTTATAAAATAAATGAGAGCTTGGGAGAAGAAAGAAGGAGCAAAAGGTATAACATATCCCGAAGCCAACTTGATTGAGAAGGAGGAAATATAAGGGCAGTGTATTGTCCCATCGAGCAGAACTCCACAGCTACAAAATGTACTAATGGAAAGAAAAAAATAGGGAGAAAGGGAGTACTTGCTGGCAAATAAATCAAATATATACATGGAAAAAAAAATCAAATATATACATATATGGGGGTGAGATAATCCTAATAAATTTGCTTGAGCATAATTTTATAGCTGTCATGGACTTGTTGAAGAGAGAAGATGGCCTGGGGAAGCTTAACCTATGAGTAGACATATGGCTCAGGCGGTGTATCATCACATCAAGTCTGCAATTCTGAACTGAGATAAGATTAAATAAATGCTCAGCCCCCCAGTTCAGTTCATGACCAAATGTCTAGTTGAAGTGGAACTAAAATGAGAATCAATTTATTAAAATGTAAGCAATTCACTTTGTCCACTTGTGGTCCCTACCGATGAGAACCATTTGAACCGGACAACACATAAATAAAGGCCTAGTCAGAAAAAAAATACATACCAAATTATAGATGCCACACTCTTGGCCCAATACACTTCTAAAGCATAAAGTCCTGTAGTATCACAAATATTCAGCATAATATATATATATATATATATATATATATATATATATATATATATATATATATATATATATATATATATATATATAAGTCCTGTTTTTGGGGCACCATACTCTGTATACCTCGGAATTTTTTCGCCTTCAACATTCCACGCAGGCGCGCACACTTATATAATCTAAGATGTTATAAAATCTAGATAATCTTATCCCACAATATGATTTGAGCAATAATTTTCAAAGCTACCAATTATAATAAGGTTTAGTGTTGATTTAATTCATCTATAAAAGTAAGAAGAAAAACAACTGCAGGTAAAAGTTATGATTTTTATATTTCATATTATTGACTTGCTCTATACACATAAATTAATTCTTAAATACTCCATCATGTCGTAAAAAAATGTATGACACGTTTATTTAATTGTCAAAGTTTTAGAGTTGTTAAGAGTAAGAAGCTTTCGAGTGAATTGAATTAAAATTATCATTTCCCCAAATAATAATATAATAATATAAGTTCATAATACATTAACTTGTCGTAGCCACCTCACAAGAATTCCTGGTCTCTAGCTTCTTGAGGGTGGACTTAAAAACACCAGCATTAGGAATTACAGATCACAAAACGCAAAAGGACAACCCAAACGATACTTAGCTGTTACTATAATGAAAACATGGTCCACAACAAAATAAACTAACCCCACAACCATATGATACTATATAAATTACTGCTACACTTAGTCTTCACCCAACATCTCCTTTTTCATATTCTGAGCATCACAAATTAAAGACATCACAGACTGAGCTCATGCAATATTCATCAGAAATAAAGCAAATTTATTTAACAAAGAAAAACTATACACATCATGAAGAACCCAACAATAGATAAGCATACTTACCAAGGTAACCATTCGGATCAGTAACCAATCGAGCCGCAACCTTTCCACAGGAAATCAGAGGGAAAGTAATCGGAGGGAAAGTAAACGGTAGCAGCGAAGATTTCATCTCAGTGTCTTCGTTAAAGGCCAGATGATACATATCATGTACGTTCTCACCGTCTCTACGAACCCACAAGTTTTTGATGTGAAAGATGGCTCCAAAGGTAATTCTGTTCATGAACTTGTTCCTCTCTTCACGGGTCCACATCTTGGCAAGCATGCGAGTTCCCTTAAAAACACATAATATATCTTTGTTGTTACACTCACAAACACAAACAGGGAGGTAAACCTCAAAGAGAAACTGAGCACATACCTCACGATCGTAAAAGACAACGTCAAAAGAGCAATGTGTCATGGAAGGACGGTCCATTGATGCTTCGTAGTCTTCAAATTTGACAGTGAAAAATGCATCCACTCTAACAGTAACAGAAAACCCATAAGAAGAAAGTTTCAAGTCTCGGAGAACAACCTCATCCACAGAGTCCATGATAGCACCTAATCAGTACACATAAAACATTTCAGCACATTATGAGATGAGTCAAACAAAAACATGGAACAAAATATTAACACATCACAAAGGCAAACCACCTTAACACCAGATTCTTGAAGCTTGAAAGGCTACCAACGGCGAACCTCTCAATGCATTGAAGCTACAATGACAATCGTTATATCCTTATATCCTTATATAACAAAAAAACAGAAAGTGTGCACATTTGAATAAATTTGAAATTTCAAATCCTAGCCTCAATGGAGAGAATCTCTAAAACTCTATCTCTACCAAAAGTAATGACATGACAATGCAATATTTGTCAGTGATTACTAAAAGTAATATGTATATAAATATAGATATGTGTGTATGTATGTGTATATATATTATATATATAATATAATATAATAAAATAAATATATAACATTACAATATGAATGTGTTAAATATATATAATATAATATATAAATATATAAAATATAATATACATAAATGCATAATGCATAAATATAAATATATATATATATATATATATATATATATATATATATATATATATATACAAGGAAAAAGAAAAAGAATTGGCGGACAAAAAATGGCAGACAAGATAAAAAGAAGGAAGATAAGATAAGAAGCACTCAGGAAAACGACAAGGAAGTGGCAGACATAGAAGATAAGAAGGAGATGATCAATCATAGAAGATGACGCAAGGAATGATGTAAATTGAGAGGAATGCCTCTCTATATAAACCATGTATCTAGCATAAGTAAGGGCATCGAAAGCATAGAAAGAAATCTGCTATCGAATCCCAAACCTCTCTTGTAATCTCTCATATTAAATAAAATTTCTTTTTGCTATTCCTTCTCCATTTACAGTTCAGAAACAATTTTGGAAATCGTCTACAATTAAGGTATGAGTAACTAAACTCTTATCGAGGATTAAGGGTAGTAGTATTATTTAACCTGGGAATATGATTTCATAAAACATACTGCTTTGAATACTTAAGAAAACCATCCAGTTACGTCTCCAGTAGGAAACGAAGGAAGACTGTGCTGGGGTGATCTGAAGGGAGAAGATCTGTTGATGACTTCCTCTGTGAGAAGTCTTGTTATTCCTTGTATGAAAGAGGACAAGGATTGATCTTCTATAACCCGGATCATTTCTGGTCAAATCCTGGATGATCTTCTTAAGTATTGATAGCAGGGACACCCTGCTATCAATACTTAAGAAGATCATCCAGGATTTGACCAGAAATGATCCGGGTTATAGAAGATCAATCCTTGTCCTCTTTCATACAAGGAATAACAAGACTTCTCACAGAGGAAGTCATCAACAGATCTTCTCCCTTCAGATCACCCCAGCACAGTCTTCCTTCGTTTCCTACTGGAGACGTAACTGGATGGTTTTCTTAAGTATTCAAAGCAGTATGTTTTATGAAATCATATTCCCAGGTTAAATAATACTACTACCCTTAATCCTCGATAAGAGTTTAGTTACTCATACCTTAATTGTAGACGATTTCCAAAATTGTTTCTGAACTGTAAATGGAGAAGGAATAGCAAAAAGAAATTTTATTTAATATGAGAGATTACAAGAGAGGTTTGGGATTCGATAGCAGATTTCTTTCTATGCTTTCGATGCTCTTACTTATGCTAGATACATGGTTTATATAGAGAGGCATTCCTCTCAATTTACATCATTCCTTGAGTCATCTTCTATGATTGATCATCTCCTTCTTATCTTCTATGTCTGCCACTTCCTTGTCGTTTTCCTGAGTGCTTCTTATCTTATCTTCCTTCTTTTTATCTTGTCTGCCATTTTTTGTCCGCCAATTCTTTTTCTTTTTCCTTGTCTGCCACTTCTTTTGTCTTCTTCTTTTCAGATTATACTCATGTCCATTATTGGATCTTCAAAATCTCTTCTTTCTGGACTTCTTTCATCGCAATAATTACATTTGTGGGTAGCATATTCAGCTAATAACTGACATATCCTCTTCTTAGTATCTGTGCTATTTTCAAACTTATTATTCTTTATCTTATCATAAAATTGATTAAATTGATTGATATTCCTGGTATGCCTTCCTGATGAGTAAATTAATGTCGTTGGGCCTGAGAAATAGACCCAAGCGGCTTCATCTTCAGTGGCTAAAATCCTATTCATTTCTTGGAAAATTATATGATAATCTTGGGACCTTATTCTGGATACTGTTTCCATGAATTCTTCATCATCATTTATATCTTCCTTTGGCTCAACAGAATGCTCAAAGGGTTTCCTTGTGGTTCCTAACCTAATAAGATTAATGGGATGATAAAATTTATCTGGAGTTATTTCTGCTATTGTGGAGTAACATCTTATAAATACCATGTGTTGAGTTACTATACCAAAATAAGTCTTTACAGCCTTTTTCAGAGGTTCTGGTAACTCTGCTATTTCTTCTAGGCTTGCTGATGGATAAATAGACTGAATTAAACCATGTTGATATAGTGCTTTTACAACATTTGATGGTGTTCCTTGGTGGATAATGGCTTTATTGAAGGCATAATGGGATATATATTTGATTTTTGGAGTTTTAAAGGAAAAATGGTTAAGGTTATAGATAAGTTTCTTAAAATAAGTAAAATATTCTGCAAGCTTAAACACTGGGTTACTAGGTGGTAATTCTGCCGAGGTTTTCTTGGATTTTGCTGGTTGGTTAGAGGTAGATGGTTGGTCAGATACTGGACTTTTATGGGCTTCTTGGATTTCTTTTCCTTTTTGGTTTTCTTGGGTTTTTTCTTGGGCTTGCTCCTTTATAATTTGAAGTAAAGGGGTTATTTTCTGAGTTAACTCTTTCCCAACTGAATTTGGGTCTTCTATTTCCTTCATTCCTGTATTTACATATTTGTTTACTTGTTCTTCCAGTTTTCCCACTTTATCAAAAAGTGTATCCAACTGGTTAAAGATCTTTGCAAAATTTGCATTTATTGGACTGAGCATTAGATTCATATTTAGTTCCACTACTTGGAACCTCATATTAATCTGCTCTATTAAATTTCTCATTTCCTCAGAAGTCTCATTACTTGGAGTTACAGGTCTTCCTGATTCCATCTGCTCAAAAAATCAGCAATTAAATTATTCTGTCCTTTAATATATTCAATTTCATAATCATAATATGCCATATCACTTTGCCATTTAATTAACATTTTATTACTCAATTTATTAGTTTTAATTCCTTTATCTAACCAATGTTTTACTTGGGTATTATCAGTTTTTATAACAAACCTGGTATTTACTACAAATAATTCAAATTTTTCTACTGCTTTAACAATTGCTAAAAATTCTTTCCAATTTGAATGATATTTAGCTTGACAATCATTAAATTTTCCACTTGAGTATTTAGTAATTTTTTCTTTTCCTTCATTATTCTCATGATATAAAGCTGCTCCCCAATAATTATCTGATGCATCTGTATAAATGATCCATTTTACATTATTATCTGTAGGAATAGTTAATTTTGGTAAGTTTTGACATAATTTCTTAATCTGTTCTATAATTTTCTTTGTCTGGTCATTCCATATCCATATACTCTTTTCCCCTGCTAACCTAGATATTTTAGCAGTTAACTTTGATAAATTAGGTATATAATTTCTAGCTTGATTTACTAATCCTAAAAATGATTGTAATTCCTTCTTATTTCTTATTTCTGAGAATTCTAATACTTTCTTGCTAATATGTTCCTGTAATTCTATTCCTTCTGGTGAAATATATTGTCCTAAAAATCCTATTCTACTTTTTCTTAATTCTGCTTTATGTGGTGATATATTTAATCCTTTGTTTTCTATTAGTTCAATAAATTTTTCTAAATGTTCTTCATGTATTTCTTTATTTTCTGAAAATATTAAAATATCATCAATATAAATAACAGCAAAATTTCTTATTGGTAATAATAACTTAGTTACATATTCTTGAAATATACTTGGACTATTATGGAATCCCATAGGTAGTACATTCCATTCATATAGTCCTTCTGATGTACTAAATGCAGTATATTTTTTACTTTCTTCTTCTAACTTTATCTGGAAAAATCCTGATTTACAATCAAACTTACTAAAGATGTTTTTCCCTCTTATTAAATTAAATAGTAATTCTATTTTGGGTATAGGATATCTATTTCTTACAGCTAAATCATTTAGTTTTTTATAATTTATTACCATTCTTGATTTTCCTCTCTTTTCTTCACTATGTTTTATTACAATCATTGCAGGTGAAGAATATTCAGATTTACTTTCTCTAATTAAGTCATATTTTTTCATTTCATTTATATGCATTTCAAATTCTTTTTTATCCTGTTCTGTCCATGGATAGGGCTTACAATTAATTTCTCTACTATAATCTTTTAATTCTATCTTAGCTAATGGTTTTGATTTTTCCCAATGTATTAAAGGATTTTCACTATAATTTTCTATTAATCTTTGTTCTATTCCTTTTTTCATTTGTCCTTCTATTATATTAAGTCTTATAATTTCTTCAGACTCTACTTCCCTTATTACTAATGTTGATAACATATTATTTATTTCGATAGGTTTATTATTTTCTAAAAACTGTACTTCATTTTCATTATATTTCTTTTGAAATTTTTCATCCTTTCTTCTATATGGATTGGTTATTCTTATTCCCCATGCTTCATGTTTACATGGTGTAGTTAATATAATAGCTTTTTCTATTAAATGTAAAGGATAATATTGACTTAAAAAGTCTAATCCTAATATTACATCACAAGAAGGTTCATTATATTGATTTAATTCTTGTATAACTAATTCATATTCTCCTATTTGTATACTAACATTTCTTGATTCTAATTCTATCATATGTATTTCTTTTCCTGCACTTTCCATTCTTAACATTTTTTGTTTTCTTTTCCATAGTTCTGGTGGTAAGACATTATATTTTGCTACTGTTAAATTTGCTCCTGTGTCTACTAGTGCATGATATTTCCTAGATCTATATTTTTGATAGTTGAATTTTACTAATATGAAAAACAATCTTCTATTATTCATTTATGCTCCACTTAACATGTCTAATCTTTCTTTTGTTCTTACTAACATTCTTTGTTTTGCTATATAATTCCACATTACTGGAACTACCATATACCATGTTCTTCCTGCTACATAATTTAATGTTGTTGTTGGTTTTTTCATCTGTTTTCTTATCCATCTTAAGTTACTTTTAGACATCAAATTTATATTATAAGTCTTATTATTTATTCCTACTAACATTTCGGTATGATTAAAGTTTGGTGATTTATATTTATCATTATTCTGTCCTGTTGTATCCTATATGGCTTTACTGCTCTTAAAAAGTCTGATCCTAGCGTAACTTTGTGTTCATTGTCAGTATTTTCTTCTACCCAAATCTTCATACTCATTATGTCTCTTTTATTAAATCTTATATTTATATTTGTTTTAGTTCCTTCTTCATCTATTTCTAAATTATTTTCTGTATATTGTTCTTCAATAAAACTTCTATTAATTTCTTGATCAACTAATGCCTTTACTTCTTCCCATATAGCTTCTTTCTTTATTTCTAATTTTATATAATACTTTTGTTCTGTTAAATTTATTTGCCTACTTCTAGGTCTAATTTGAGCTAAACTAGTCGTTATTGGTATTTCTGCTAACATATTTGCTTCTATATCATCTTCATTACTTTCTGTCCTAACTATATTTCTTCTTCTGGATTCAGGTCTTATTGGGATATCTATGCTTCTTCTTGGCATTTCTAATCTCCTTGGGATTTCTAGACTTCTTCTTGCTGAAGTATTTATATTTATGTTTAAATCTGGTGTGTTTATCCTTAGCATTCTTTGTCCTAATGTATTATTGGTTTGTATTCTTCTAGGATTTTCTATTTGGTTTATATTAGCAGTTCTATCTAATTCTATTTGTAATTGTTCAGGGATTGTTATATTTGTTGGGTCTAATGGTATTTCTTGTAATATTGGCATAAAATTTTTATCTATAGTTATTCTTCCTTGTGATCTGTTATATATCTTATGTTCATTTGTAAATACTAATCCTATCATTGCAGTTATACTTATTGTTTTTGCTCCTCTTAACATTTGTATTCCTCCTAGTTTATGGTAAACCATTATTGATTGATCTATATGTTCATCTGCTCTTGATATTGCAAAATTTGTATTTACTGTAAATTTTAATTTTTGGTATATTAGGTTTCCTGTCAATATTCCTAATACACTGTCCTGCACATTACTTATTATCCTTCCATCTGTTATTAACAATTCTATAGGTGAGTTTATTCCTTCTCTAAAATAAGCTTTTACTAATAATTGTACTCCTGCTATATAGATTTCCGTTACTTCATCTTTAAATGATAATCTTGAAATTTCATTTTCAATTAATGCTTTACTTACTAGTGGTATTCTAAGTATTCCTTCTGTTAATGTTGATTCTATAGGATGTTTTTTCTCTAAAACTACACATGCCTTCTTTTCATTCCTATTCTTTTTTATTATTTTACTTACTCTACTTATAAATCCCTTTTCACCATTAAATTCTTCTGGTCTTAAATCTAATTTTATATCTTTTATCTTATTATATTGTTTTTCATTAAATGTAATTCTTCGTTCACATATTCCTTCTTTACTGCTTATCTGCTCATTGTATTCTTCATATTCTATTTCATTATTACTACTCTGTCCTTCTTCACTAACATTCATCATGTATAACATAACATCTTCTTCTTCTTCTGATATTTCAGAAATTTCTGATTCTGATTCTGTTTCTTCTTCTACTTCTTTTAACTTATATATCTCTACATCTGATTGTTCTAATTCACTATAAATTGGTTCATTAATTTCTAAAGGTTCTAATTCCCAATTAAAAGCTTGTTCTAATATATTCATAAATTTCCTTTCTTTAGGTTCTGGACAATTAGTACTTATATGTCCTATCTTTCCGCAATTATAACATTTACACTTTTTAGGTTTCTTACTATAATTAATCTTTCTTTTCCCTTTCTTAAAATATTTTCTTCTTGGTTTGAATTTTTTTGTAAAATTTTTCTTTTGGATATTTCTTAAATTCATACTTAGTCTTTTTTCTTCCTTTTTTATATTTTCTTCTCCTTATTCTTTTTTCTTCACATCCCCATTTATGAGGTTTTTCTAATTCTCCACATTTTAATAATAATTTATTAGCTTTATAATATTTTTTATTTCTCCACGCTCTTTTACATGCATCTGATAAATATTCTCTCAAATATTCTTCTCTTCTTCCCATTGTATCTACATATGGTAATAATTCTATATTTCCTATGTGTTTATAATAATCTTCCATTATGGTTTCCGAGATTAATCTAGGCAATTTTCTATAAAATAACTCTAAGTAAAATTTTTGTGTATTATAATCTTCTATTCTAGCCTCATAATAATATTTCTTAAATTCACAAATATATTGTTCTAAATATTTTGGATTTAAAGAACATATTTCTATTTGGTATAATTTTTCTATTGCTCTTGTCTTTATTGTAGTTTCATTTAAAGCTACACTTCTTCCTAAAAATTCATTTCTAATTAAAGTTTCATATTTTCTAATTAATATTGCTATATATTCCTTTCTATCATTATATGTTCCTTGTTCTATGTGTCTTGTATGTTGTCTAAATGTATCTGTTTTACTTTTCCACCAATTATGTACATTTCCTAGAAAACTTGCTTCTATTACAATTGGCACAAATTGTGGATTCAAACTTTTTCCTATTAAAGCTACTAAATGTGATTTACTCCATTCTTCTAATCTTTTTTCGTTATCTAAATTACAATCTAAATCTAACCATATTCCCATACTCGGTATTGCTCTTGTTTCATATTGTTCTAAAGGTGTTGGTGTAAATCTAGATTTATTTGGTGTTTCAAATGTAAACTCAAAACTTTTTTGATTTATTGGTTGTTTATGATATAATATACTATTTTCTTCTTCCTCTTCTCTCCGTTGTCTCATTTCTTGATCTGCTTGTTGTTGTGATGATCCTTCATCTTTTGGTTCTACTTGTCTTTCCATATTAATCTGAAGATTTTCATTTTCTTTTATATTAATCTTTGTAGCATATTGAAATTCTTTCCTTATTTGTTCTATGTTTTCTTCTTCTTGGCCCATTATTTCTTCTATTTCATCATCATCTATATTTTCTAAAACATTCATCATGTTTATACTGATTCCCTTATTTTTCTTGTCTTTCTCTTGCTTTTCTTGTTTCCTTGGATTCATTATTTCCATTAAATAATCTAATTCTGAACCTGTTTGATATAATATTTCTGCTATGTTATTAGATTCTTTTATTTCTAATTCTTCTTCACTTATTTCTTTATTCTTTCCTTTATTTATCATACCATGCTTTTCCTGATATTTTTCTATATCAAATTTTTCTATTTCTTTATATATTTCCCATATGTTTCTATTTATGACTTCTTGTCCTTTCTTTATTTCTTCTGATAGTATCCTAGTTTGTTTTATATTTTCATCCATAGATTGTTTTAATATATTATTCCTACTTACTTCTTTTATCTCTATTTCTTCTAAAGCTTTTAACATTTCTTCCATATTCATCATGTTTATCTGGGGTTTTTCGATTATAGGTTCAATCCTTTTTTCTATTCCTAAAGCTTTCATTATCTGCCTTATATTTGCTTTTATATATGCTAACTCAGTAGTGTTATTGACTACTTCTTTTCTTAAATCATATAATTTTTGTTCTAATGGTTTGGATAACTCTATTAACCTGTCAACTTTATATTTCTGTTGTTCTTGATCTATTATATTCCTAGTTTCTGCTGGTAATTTTTCTAATAAATCATTTAGATTATAAACTTGTAACAGATCTTCTATGTTTGGATTAACATAACATCCTAATTGTTTCATTATAAACATATTAGTCCAATTTATTTGATTAAAAGTATAATCTCCATCTCCTCCTATTATAAATGGTGTAAAAATACAATCACTTGCTTCTTCCTTATTATCATAATTCATAAAAGAACTTTCTGGTAATTTTTCTGCTTCTATTCCATACATTCTAGGTTCTAATACTTTTATAGAATTCATTTCAACAATAACAATAAAATACTGAAAGTATGTGATAAAATATGAGAAACAATCAAGGATTAAGGTTTCATATTATTTGATAAAATATGAGAAACAATCAAGGATTAAGGTTTCATATTATTTGATTTACACCAACACCTTTAGAACAATATGAAACAAGAGCAATACCGAGTATGGGAATATGGTTAGATTTAGATTGTAATTTAGATAACGAAAAAAGATTAGAAGAATGGAGTAAATCACATTTAGTAGCTTTAATAGGAAAAAGTTTGAATCCACAATTTGTGCCAATTGTAATAGAAGCAAGTTTTCTAGGAAATGTACATAATTGGTGGAAAAGTAAAACAGATACATTTAGACAACATACAAGACACATAGAACAAGGAACATATAATGATAGAAAGGAATATATAGCAATATTAATTAGAAAATATGAAACTTTAATTAGAAATGAATTTTTAGGAAGAAGTGTAGCTTTAAATGAAACTACAATAAAGACAAGAGCAATAGAAAAATTATACCAAATAGAAATATGTTCTTTAAATCCAAAATATTTAGAACAATATATTTGTGAATTTAAGACATATTATTATGAGGCTAGAATAGAAGATTATAATACACAAAAATTTTACTTAGAGTTATTTTATAGGAAATTGCCTAGATTAATCTCGGAAACCATAATGGAAGATTATTATAAACACATAGGAAATATAGAATTATTACCATATGTAGATACAATGGGAAGAAGAGAAGAATATTTGAGAGAATATTTATCAGATGCATGTAAAAGAGCGTGGAGAAATAAAAAATATTATAAAGCTAATAAATTATTATTAAAATGTGGAGAATTAGAAAAACCTCATAAATGGGGATGTGAAGAAAAAAGAATAAGGAGAAGAAAATATAAAAAAGGAAGAAAAAAGACTAAGTATGAATTTAAGAAATATCCAAAAGAAAAATTTTACAAAAAATTCAAACCAAGAAGAAAATATTTTAAGAAAGGGAAAAGAAAGATTAATTATAGTAAGAAACCTAAAAAGTGTAAATGTTATAATTGCGGAAAGATAGGACATATAAGTACTAATTGTCCAGAACCTAAAGAAAGGAAATTTATGAATATATTAGAACAAGCTTTTAATTGGGAATTAGAACCTTTAGAAATTAATGAACCAATTTATAGTGAATTAGAACAATCAGATGTAGAGATATATAAGTTAAAAGAAGTAGAAGAAGAAACAGAATCAGAATCAGAAATTTCTGAAATATCAGAAGAAGAAGAAGATGTTATGTTATACATGATGAATGTTAGTGAAGAAGGACAGAGTAGTAATAATGAAATAGAATATGAAGAATACAATGAGCAGATAAGCAGTAAAGAAGGAATATGTGAACGAAGAATTACATTTAATGAAAAACAATATAATAAGATAAAAGATATAAAATTAGATTTAAGACCAGAAGAATTTAATGGTGAAAAGGGATTTATAAGTAGAGTAAGTAAAATAATAAAAAAGAATAGGAATGAAAAGAAGGCATGTGTAGTTTTAGAGAAAAAACATCCTATAGAATCAACATTAACAGAAGGAATACTTAGAATACCACTAGTAAGTAAAGCATTAATTGAAAATGAAATTTCAAGATTATCATTTAAAGATGAAGTAACGGAAATCTATATAGCAGGAGTACAATTATTAGTAAAAGCTTATTTTAGAGAAGGAATAAACTCACCTATAGAATTGTTAATAACAGATGGAAGGATAATAAGTAATGTGCAGGACAGTGTATTAGGAATATTGACAGGAAACCTAATATACCAAAAATTAAAATTTACAGTAAATACAAATTTTGCAATATCAAGAGCAGATGAACATATAGATCAATCAATAATGGTTTACCATAAACTAGGAGGAATACAAATGTTAAGAGGAGCAAAAACAATAAGTATAACTGCAATGATAGGATTAGTATTTACAAATGAACATAAGATATATAACAGATCACAAGGAAGAATAACTATAGATAAAAATTTTATGCCAATATTACAAGAAATACCATTAGACCCAACAAATATAACAATCCCTGAACAATTACAAATAGAATTAGATAGAACTGCTAATATAAACCAAATAGAAAATCCTAGAAGAATACAAACCAATAATACATTAGGACAAAGAATGCTAAGGATAAACACACCAGATTTAAACATAAATATAAATACTTCAGCAAGAAGAAGTCTAGAAATCCCAAGGAGATTAGAAATGCCAAGAAGAAGCATAGATATCCCAATAAGACCTGAATCCAGAAGAAGAAATATAGTTAGGACAGAAAGTAATGAAGATGATATAGAAGCAAATATGTTAGCAGAAATACCAATAACGACTAGTTTAGCTCAAATTAGACCTAGAAGTAGGCAAATAAATTTAACAGAACAAAAGTATTATATAAAATTAGAAATAAAGAAAGAAGCTATATGGGAAGAAGTAAAGGCATTAGTTGATCAAGAAATTAATAGAAGTTTTATTGAAGAACAATATACAGAAAATAATTTAGAAATAGATGAAGAAGGAACTAAAACAAATATAAATATAAGATTTAATAAAAGAGACATAATGAGTATGAAGATTTGGGTAGAAGAAAATACTGACAATGAACACAAAGTTACGCTAGGATCAGACTTTTTAAGAGCAGTAAAGCCATATAGGATACAACAGGACAGAATAATGATAAATATAAATCACCAAACTTTAATCATACCGAAATGTTAGTAGGAATAAATAATAAGACTTATAATATAAATTTGATGTCTAAAAGTAACTTAAGATGGATAAGAAAACAGATGAAAAAACCAACAACAACATTAAATTATGTAGCAGGAAGAACATGGTATATGGTAGTTCCAGTAATGTGGAATTATATAGCAAAACAAAGAATGTTAGTAAGAACAAAAGAAAGATTAGACATGTTAAGTGGAGCATAAATGAATAATAGAAGATTGTTTTTCATATTAGTAAAATTCAACTATCAAAAATATAGATCTAGGAAATATCATGCACTAGTAGACACAGGAGCAAATTTAACAGTAGCAAAATATAATGTCTTACCACCAGAACTATGGAAAAGAAAACAAAAAATGTTAAGAATGGAAAGTGCAGGAAAAGAAATACATATGATAGAATTAGAATCAAGAAATGTTAGTATACAAATAGGAGAATATGAATTAGTTATACAAGAATTAAATCAATATAATGAACCTTCTTGTGATGTAATATTAGGATTAGACTTTTTAAGTCAATATTATCCTTTACATTTAATAGAAAAAGCTATTATATTAACTACACCATGTAAACATGAAGCATGGGGAATAAGAATAACCAATCCATATAGAAGAAAGGATGAAAAATTTCAAAAGAAATATAATGAAAATGAAGTACAGTTTTTAGAAAATAATAAACCTATCGAAATAAATAATATGTTATCAACATTAGTAATAAGGGAAGTAGAGTCTGAAGAAATTATAAGACTTAATATAATAGAAGGACAAATGAAAAAAGGAATAGAACAAAGATTAATAGAAAATTATAGTGAAAATCCTTTAATACATTGGGAAAAATCAAAACCATTAGCTAAGATAGAATTAAAAGATTATAGTAGAGAAATTAATTGTAAGCCCTATCCATGGACAGAACAGGATAAAAAAGAATTTGAAATGCATATAAATGAAATGAAAAAATATGACTTAATTAGAGAAAGTAAATCTGAATATTCTTCACCTGCAATGATTGTAATAAAACATAGTGAAGAAAAGAGAGGAAAATCAAGAATGGTAATAAATTATAAAAAACTAAATGATTTAGCAGTAAGAAATAGATATCCTATACCCAAAATAGAATTACTATTTAATTTAATAAGAGGGAAAAGCATCTTTAGTAAGTTTGATTGTAAATCAGGATTTTTCCAGATAAAGTTAGAAGAAGAAAGTAAAAAATATACTGCATTTAGTACATCAGAAGGACTATATGAATGGAATGTACTACCTATGGGATTCCATAATAGTCCAAGTATATTTCAAGAATATGTAACTAAGTTATTATTACCAATAAGAAATTTTGCTGTTATTTATATTGATGATATTTTAATATTTTCAGAAAATAAAGAAATACATGAAGAACATTTAGAAAAATTTATTGAACTAATAGAAAACAAAGGATTAAATATATCACCACATAAAGCAGAATTAAGAAAAAGTAGAATAGGATTTTTAGGACAATATATTTCACCAGAAGGAATAGAATTACAGGAACATATTAGCAAGAAAGTATTAGAATTCTCAGAAATAAGAAATAAGAAGGAATTACAATCATTTTTAGGATTAGTAAATCAAGCTAGAAATTATATACCTAATTTATCAAAGTTAACTGCTAAAATATCTAGGTTAGCAGGGGAAAAGAGTATATGGATATGGAATGACCAGACAAAGAAAATTATAGAACAGATTAAGAAATTATGTCAAAACTTACCAAAATTAACTATTCCTACAGATAATAATGTAAAATGGATCATTTATACAGATGCATCAGATAATTATTGGGGAGCAGCTTTATATCATGAGAATAATGAAGGAAAAGAAAAAATTACTAAATACTCAAGTGGAAAATTTAATGATTGTCAAGCTAAATATCATTCAAATTGGAAAGAATTTTTAGCAATTGTTAAAGCAGTAGAAAAATTTGAATTATTTGTAGTAAATACCAGGTTTGTTATAAAAACTGATAATACCCAAGTAAAACATTGGTTAGATAAAGGAATTAAAACTAATAAATTGAGTAATAAAATGTTAATTAAATGGCAAAGTGATATGGCATATTATGATTATGAAATTGAATATATTAAAGGACAGAATAATTTAATTGCTGATTTTTTGAGCAGATGGAATCAGGAAGACCTGTAACTCCAAGTAATGAGACTTCTGAGGAAATGAGAAATTTAATAGAGCAGATTAATATGAGGTTCCAAGTAGTGGAACTAAATATGAATCTAATGCTCAGTCCAATAAATGCAAATTTTGCAAAGATCTTTAACCAGTTGGATACACTTTTTGATAAAGTGGGAAAACTGGAAGAACAAGTAAACAAATATGTAAATACAGGAATGAAGGAAATAGAAGACCCAAATTCAGTTGGGAAAGAGTTAACTCAGAAAATAACCCCTTTACTTCAAATTATAAAGGAGCAAGCCCAAGAAAAAACCCAAGAAAACCAAAAAGGAAAAGAAATCCAAGAAGCCCATAAAAGTCCAGTATCTGACCAACCATCTACCTCTAACCAACCAGCAAAATCCAAGAAAACCTCGGCAGAATTACCACCTAGTAACCCAGTGTTTAAGCTTGCAGAATATTTTACTTATTTTAAGAAACTTATCTATAACCTTAACCATTTTTCCTTTAAAACTCCAAAAATCAAATATATATCCCATTATGCCTTCAATAAAGCCATTATCCACCAAGGAACACCATCAAATGTTGTAAAAGCACTATATCAACATGGTTTAATTCAGTCTATTTATCCATCAGCAAGCCTAGAAGAAATAGCAGAGTTACCAGAACCTCTGAAAAAGGCTGTAAAGACTTATTTTGGTATAGTAACTCAACACATGGTATTTATAAGATGTTACTCCACAATAGCAGAAATAACTCCAGATAAATTTTATCATCCCATTAATCTTATTAGGTTAGGAACCACAAGGAAACCCTTTGAGCATTCTGTTGAGCCAAAGGAAGATATAAATGATGATGAAGAATTCATGGAAACAGTATCCAGAATAAGGTCCCAAGATTATCATATAATTTTCCAAGAAATGAATAGGATTTTAGCCACTGAAGATGAAGCCGCTTGGGTCTATTTCTCAGGCCCAACGACATTAATTTACTCATCAGGAAGGCATACCAGGAATATCAATCAATTTAATCAATTTTATGATAAGATAAAGAATAATAAGTTTGAAAATAGCACAGATACTAAGAAGAGGATATGTCAGTTATTAGCTGAATATGCTACCCACAAATGTAATTATTGCGATGAAAGAAGTCCAGAAAGAAGAGATTTTGAAGATCCAATATTGGACATGAGTATAATCTGAAAAGAAGAAGACAAAAGAAGTGGCAGACAAGGAAAAAGAAAAAGAATTGGCGGACAAAAAATGGCAGACAAGATAAAAAGAAGGAAGATAAGATAAGAAGCACTCAGGAAAACGACAAGGAAGTGGCAGACATAGAAGATAAGAAGGAGATGATCAATCATAGAAGATGACGCAAGGAATGATGTAAATTGAGAGGAATGCCTCTCTATATAAACCATGTATCTAGCATAAGTAAGGGCATCGAAAGCATAGAAAGAAATCTGCTATCGAATCCCAAACCTCTCTTGTAATCTCTCATATTAAATAAAATTTCTTTTTGCTATTCCTTCTCCATTTACAGTTCAGAAACAATTTTGGAAATCGTCTACAATTAAGGTATGAGTAACTAAACTCTTATCGAGGATTAAGGGTAGTAGTATTATTTAACCTGGGAATATGATTTCATAAAACATACTGCTTTGAATACTTAAGAAAACCATCCAGTTACGTCTCCAGTAGGAAACGAAGGAAGACTGTGCTGGGGTGATCTGAAGGGAGAAGATCTGTTGATGACTTCCTCTGTGAGAAGTCTTGTTATTCCTTGTATGAAAGAGGACAAGGATTGATCTTCTATAACCCGGATCATTTCTGGTCAAATCCTGGATGATCTTCTTAAGTATTGATAGCAGGCTGTCCGTTATGGTATATATATATATATATATCAAGGATGAAAGAGAAAAGCAATGTGTCAGTGAAATAGAGATGAAAATTTACATAATATAGTTTTTTTGAGGCGGTGACTCAAATAACAAAGGAAACAGACCGAGAGAGAGAAGCTAAGTGAAGGAAGAAATTGCGATTTGACAGAAATGGCTAATAAACGGCTAATGAACAGTGATTATGTGTCTAGAGCCATTTTTAAAAGATAAGCCTGGTGGAAGACTTTTATATTAGAGATTGATTTTAATATAATGTGACACTTTGAATTTTTGATATTTTCCCTTACACACGAAATAAAGCAATTGATGAGACCATATTTTCCCCTTCATTTCATATTAAATTTTATGCGATTCTTAATATAATTATAATACAAGTAAACTGAGCGACCATAAATAAAAAAAATTCAGTTCCATCCTGATTCGGCCATGTCTTGCGATTCTAAAAGCTTTTTTTTCCATATTCAAATTCAATATTCCCTCAAGGTCAAAAAAAAAATTCAATATTCCGTCCGTTCCTAATTATAACTACTTTGACTTTTTTTGTGAAAATTAAGGAACCAAATTAGACCACCAAATTACAATATATGTTAGTTGATATTTTATGACGGGAATAAATTAGTTTTGAGGGAAAAAGATCATTTTAAAAAATTTCAATAATTATGAGTAAGGTGTATTGTTTTGAGGAAAAACAATAGATATGCATAATTTGAAATAATTAATTTAGCATCATTTACTCCTCCAAAAAATTTTAGTTTAATCTTATGAATAGGATAGGAGGGGGAGTGATTTCCTAAATCATCAAAAGCTTGGTCAATGGAACATTAAAGAAAAGTCATCCAAGTGCAGCGAAACATGGCAACCATTAGGGTTGAATTTGGTGGGAGGGGTGAATAAATTACTTAGAATTTGTTAAACTAATGCTCCAATTTTAGTTGCACAATGAGTTAGAATTTGGTGGGAGGGGTAAATTTCTTAGAATTTGTAATGTATATTGATGTTTAACACGCACAATATCTCAAATATAACATAATTCTTTGTAATAAAATAACTAGTGCGCATTAAAAAATTGGAAATGCGGTAATCACCGACCATATATTTGAAGACATCCATGATCAGTTTTGGTACGCGTCCTCACGAGGAATAACACATGTTATAAATATTTAAACAAAAACTTTGTACAAGGTAGACGAATTATTTCGAGTATAAGGTGAGAATGCATCTAAATAGTTACAAGAGGCACACAATAAGTTGGTACAATTAAAAAATAATGTAGTTGGAATATAGTTATAATCTTAAGGCTGTTGAATAAAATTCAATTGCTTAAACTTTTTTTTTATTTCATCAATTGCTTAAACTTTTGTATATAAAGAAACCGTACAAATAATCAAATATTAGTAATCAATAATCAATAGTGAACCTTAATAATTGTGGGGGCATCTCACACTTCTTAATAATTGTATGATTATTATGACATAACTATCTAGTCACTCACAGAATCTTAATAAAAAAAGATTGAATACGCGTACCACTACCAATCAAAAATTTAGCAATGACTCGTACAAAGCGCCTTGAAAAATTATGAATGAAGATGTTTGTATGGAATAAAAAAAATAATACTCCCTCCGGTCCTAAATACAAGACCTAATTGATTTTTTCTGGAAAATCCTTAAAAAGACAAAATAAGTTAATTATAAATTGATTTACCTAATTTTTTCCCTTAAACTAGTTTATTTTACCTATAAACTAATGGATAATCTAAAAACATATCAAATATATCATCATTTAATAACCTATTTCTCAACCTTAATCTCTCCAAAAAAAAAGTCAATTAGGTCCTATATTTAGGACCGGAAGTAGTATATAATAAGATGAGAAATTCACTTTGATTACAATCTAAAGCATATGGTTGATCATTTTCGAACTTCAAATGCATTGGCGTATTAATTCATGCTAAAAAACTAAAGTATATTTTTTTGTTAAGATAATTAAAGAAAGCGTCACTTTAACAGGCACCGTATGGGCCCACCGACCCGTGACCCATACATAATGCTAGGCTGCTTCTTTAAAAAATTGCATTTTTATTTCTTTTGTTTGTATAGTTAATAGGCTTAACATTAGGCCGAAACAAATTAGGTTTTGAGTTTTGAATTAATTTCTTACATATTAAGTATAAAGTTATCAATTTTTATTTTTATATTTTTATGATTTTATTCTTCCAATAGAATGAGTAAAAAACAGCACTCACCCTCGACTACCGAAATTATTGATTGACCTTAGTTTTGATATTAGTTTTTTTAAAATGAAAGCAAGATATATTATTTAACCAACTTAGAGGTTATTATTATCCTCTAAGTGTCTACGTATGAATTTAGAGGCCTCTAATAGTATCATCCATACATAAGTACGGAGCTTTTTTCCCAAGCCTAGTAAGAATATCCAGAGAGTTAGGCACCCTTCTTATTGTCATTCCCCTCTCCTCGTCCGCTTTAAGGAAGGTAAATAGGGTTTGTTTGGTTGTATGAAGAAAAGAAAAGTGGGATGAAAATAATTGAAAAGTTAATGGGTAATATAGTCATTAATATATATCTCGGGGCCTACAAGTTTTCTCTCTCTATCTCACATTTATCCTAGGGTCGACAAACTTTACTCTATCATCATTACCCCTACTTTCTATCTCTTACCTTTTCCATTTTTAATTCTTAACTTTCTTTCACACAACCAAACGGACTCTAAGGCTTTAGCTAAATGAGTTGAGTGTTTGAGCCATAACCCAACTTCTATCCATTGATTCAAAAAAATAGCAAAGAAGATGGAAACATGACATCTCATATTTTCAGTTGCAAAATTATTATGTTGACCAGGCTTCAATGATGCATAAAATTATCCATGATGACTGGTGAGTGTTAGCCCCTTTCTCTTTCTTGATGACACATCATTATTTTGTAGAATGCTAATGAGTTGAAGCGGGTCTGTTTTTGAAGAAAAATCAAGGAAATAACCTCATTTATTTTCACAAAAATCCTCGTCTTGTCTACTTTGCGTGGTACCGGATAATTGAATAGGCCTTTTCTCTGAATAATTAGGGCCCAATTTTGTACAATCAACCCAAATCAAAAAGACCTCTTTTGGGTCGTTAAAATGATGTCAAGCCCAAATAATTAAGGTGAAAAGGCTTCGACCCCAAGCTTTTGCCATTAAGTGATCGCTTAGCATGGGAGATGCAATGATTAGAGAATGACTGACCACTACTAGAAAATAGGCTTTTCACGACCATAATTAACGACTAAAAAGCCAATGTTGGTCGTTGATGAAAAACGCGGTGGCATAACATGTAAATAACTGTCCAGGCGGAGATCTTTCACAACCACATTTGTATATGTGGTCGTGGAAGGGGACCAGCCTTCCACGTCCACACTTATAGGGAGTGTGGACGTGGAAGGGTCCCCTTCCACGTCCACACATATATATGTGTGGACGTGGAAGGGGACCCTTCCACGTCCACACTCACTATAAGTGTGGACGTGGAAGGGTTCTCCCCTTCCACGTCCACACCTTTAAAGGTGTGGACGTGGAAGGGGACCCTTCCACGACCACATATACCCAAGTGTGGTCGTGAAAGGTGGGCAATTTTTTTCCCACTGGCGCCAAAACCCTTTTTTATTTCCCTCCAACACTTTGGCACTCACTCTCTGCGCCTCCCTTTCTCTCTTCTTCTCTCACACTTTGGCACTCACTTCTTCTCTCATTATCTCCGCCGCCTCTCTCCAACCACCGCCGCCGCCCTCGCCTCGCCCTCTCTCCTCCCTCGCCTCGCCCTCGCCTCCCCTCTCGCCTCCGCCCTCTCTCCTCCCTCTCCTCCGCCCTCTCTCCCTCCCTCTCGCCTCCCTCTCTATCGCCTCCCTCTCGCCTTATCAAGAAGTGGCCGAGAGTTTTACTCCCCTCCTCCCCCTCCCCCTCCTCCTCCCTCCTCTTCAAGATAATACTCTCTGATTTTTTTTTTACTTTTCGCAGTGCATTTTGGGGACAAATTAATTGGGTTTCTTTAAGTTTTTTCGCTACATCTTCAACATCAACTTCTGTTGCTGTTTCAGCGTCAACATCCTCCCAAGTTAAGGTGAGTTTTTTTTTTATTTTTTGTTTTTTTATTTTTCTCTCATTGTATTTTCTTTGTTTTTTTATTTTTTGTATTTGCTTTTTAATATAGTTTGTGCCCACTGTAAGACATTTTAAGCATTGAAATATTGTTTGAATGATTTTATAAGCTCAATGGAATTACTGATTTTATTTGGTTTTGGTAATAGATTGTTAATTGTTATTTTGATTATTGTGATTATATTTGGTTCATTTGCTGGCTTAAATATTGCTTCTATTATTGAATATCAAATTCAGCTAGCTTTTGGTTTGTGCATTTGTGGTAAATTCTGATTTGCACTTAATTTGGTACACTGTTTGGTTGACTAGTGTTTTGGGCTGCTCTATTTAGCAATAATTGCTGGAAAAAGCTTGTTTTCTTTGCTGGAAGGGGTAGTAAAAATTGCATGCAAATAGGCTCTAGTTTCTTGGAGAGGCTGTTTTTGGTTGTTGATTAGGACTGTTTTAGGTTGCCATAGATAGTCCTCTGATTGGTTCAATTGTCTTCTATTCTTTTTAATGAAGACAAGTGTATATACATATTATACACATTACTCCAATGGATCGTGCTTGGATGGATGCTTTGCGAACTAGTGAAGAATATCAAAACGGGGTGGAAGAGTTTATTGAATTTGCCAAAAGAAATGTGGCGAGTAAGAATGGAAAGTACCCGTGCCCTTGTGTGAAGTGTGTGAATGTTGATCGCAAGAGCCTTGACTCTATAAGGAATGACCTTATTTTTGAGGGGATCAATCGCCGATATAGGAAGTGGATTTGGCATGGGGAATTGGGAACTACCGTGGAACATGTAAAAGCAGCGGAGGTGGATGATAATGATGATGATGAATATGTTTGCGATGTCATGTATGATGATGAATATATTCTAGCAAGTCATGCGAAACAAGTGTTTTATGTATCAGACCCTACAAATGTTAAGCTTTCCATTACCTTGCAAAATAGAAATCAAATGGATTGTGCTCTCACAGTAAATGATGGTGATGATGATGAGATACAATTATTAGGCAAAACAACAAGAAGTTTGTTAGATGATGATGATGATGACTTCTGTGCGGTCAGAAATGATCATACTGAGGGTATATGGGACATATGGGACGACAACACATAATGTTAGAAAATGTATTGATTATTGTTATTGTTTTTCATTTAATAATCTATCTAATATTATTAATTGTTCTGTGCTAATGTATGTAATTGTTCCTCTTTCACAGGTTATAATGGCAGATAATGACTCCGATCGCGAGCAAGAGTATCATGAGGAGGCCCAACCACCCCCTGTGAAGAAGAAGCAAAGAGGGCCTACAAAACTTTCGAAAGTGATTGCTCTGACAGTTGAGCATAAGAAGAAAAATCACTTGGAACTAGATGCAAAAAATAGGCCTAAAGGGCCAACTGCAAAGCCATTTTCAAGTTATCTTGGAACAGTGGCGAGAAACAGAGTTGACATCACAATAAATGAGTGGAAACACGTTAATGACGATGTTAAGCAACAATGTTGGTTGGATGTATATGTATGTACATTCGTATTTTAACTCCATATTTGTGAGATATTGTGGTGACTAATCACTAATCATATTTGTTTGTTCATTGCAGCAATATTGGGATGTGCCGGATACCAAAGATTTCAAAGAGTTCGTTTGGCAAAAAATTGCAAAAAGGTTTAGTGAATTCAAATATAACCTTGCCAAGGACTACATATTTGGGGGGTCTAAAATGGGTGAGGATCCATGTTTAGCATATCCCAATATTGAACCAGAGAAATGGAATGAGTTTGTTAAATATCGGACGTCTGAAGCATTTAAGGTATATCTACTATACATGTATAGTTCATAACTTGGTTTTAATCTGTGTACCTGTATTATTAATATTTTATTATTGTGGTACATAGGAGTTAAGCAAAAAACAAGCAGAGATTCGGGCTCAAAATCAGTATAATCATACCATGTCCCGTGGGGGGTATGATTGGATGACTGATTATGTGGAAGTCGAGCGGCAAAAAAAGTGGGAGGAGCAGCGGAAATCTATGGAAGCTGAGTCATCTTCCACTTTCTTAGAACCTTTACCTGACCTCCAACGCCATGTAACATGGGCAGCGGCCCGGAGGAAGAGACCAACTGGAAAATATACCAGTCACAAGGCTGAAGCGGTGGCAAACCGAATTGTGAGTGCTATATAAATTGTATTTAAACACTTACGTAGGATATTATTGTATATTAATCAATGTTTGTTCACTTTTGTAACAGAATGAACTGGAGGAGCAATCTTCTCAGGGGTCTTGGACACCGCAGGATCCCAGAATGGACATCCTAGCAACTTCGCTAGGGAGATTAGACAACCCTAGCCGAGTTGTAGGAGTTTCTGGGAGAGTTGGGGCAAAGGAATTTTTTGGGCCCAAAAAACGAGTGGTGTCTCGACCTAAAATATCCATTGAGGAGCTTGATGCAATGGTGAATGCACGGGTGGACGAACGGATGGAAGAACGGGAGAGCCAATGGCAAATGAGGTTTGAATATCTTGCATCACAGTTAGAGGCTCTTCAAGCTTCCCAAAGAACAACTTCAACAATGAATGAGCCAAGTGCACCTGATCCTCTTGATGACTACCACGAGGAGTGCTACTTGCATCTTGACGAGCCTTGCCTACACCCTGTTGCTAAGGCTCTCAAGTACCCATATCACACCACCATTCATAACAGGTCTATCCGGGATGATCAAGTAAAAGTGACAGTCATTTCCGTGATAAAGGGCCAAGAAATGACATGTGTTCCATTTCGTACTAAAGAGGTCACAACTTTAGGGCAAGCAATGAAGGGCTTTATTGTTTGGCCTAAAAGGCTTGTGTTCGATACTGCTCAAGAAGCTCAAGAAGCTCAACCACCAATTCTTCTCCCACAGGTACTCAAATTGTCTATGAATTGACCTTTATTAACAATGTTGTTGATATATGTGTGTACTGATGATGTGTTTCTTATTTTCAGAATTTTAACGGTGACAAGTACCCATATCTGAATCTGCTGTGGACGATGCAACCTGGATTTGAGCGTAATCTTTCAATACCTGCTGGAGTCGTCAATCCACTAGTAGAGGAGAAGATTTGGTTGCAAGGTTCTCGAGACGTTAAGGAGTTCTTGATGATGGAAGAGCTTGAGCAAAGCTGGCTTGATTTGGCCGTCTGGTAAGTGTGTCATATTTTTACCAATATAGTTGAATATTGTAATGAGGCTTTAAGTTCTAATCCATTTCGCCATGTCTAATAGGTACTGTCACAGTTTATGCCAAAGAACCCCAAAGGAGAAGTTTTGCCGGTTTCTATGCCCTTCTAGACTGGCTTATAATGAAAACGCCTTGAGATTACTTAAAAAGAGTAAGAAGGATCATTTTTGGGAGATGCAATCTTACGTCGAGCTGCAGATGGGCCTTGATTGCGGCACTCTTTATTTCGCCCCCGTTTTGAATTGATAATGAGTTATCTTTTACACAATATTAAATGTTATGTCTTAGGTTAATTAACATTTATTTTCACTTATATCTTTCAGTGGACATTGGACTCTGGCTATACTTTGCCCGAAAGAGTTCAGGATTTTTTGGTTTGACTCTTTAGAGGGATTTATTAGCAACGATCACAGAAAAGTCTTCCACAAGTAAGTTTCTCTTTTTTTTTACTTTTATGGTTGATAATAATATATCTTTATACTATATATAACATTATTGTTATGATTTTGTCTCTTTTGAAGAGGAATATTAAAATGGCATGATGCTCAAGATACTGATTATTACACAGCTAGTCAGACTTCGATTAATGTTATAAACGTAAAGGTAAAAGCAATTTTTATATTCATTTTCATTTATATTGCTTTTAGTCATACCCGAACTACTATGATATTGCTGATATTATCTGTGATTTATCAGTGTCCAAGACAGCGGGGCGTTGTAGAGTGCGGATACTATGTCTGCAAATACATGCTGGATATTGTATATCAAGATCAAATTAAGCAAGGGAGGAAATTCCAAAAGGTATGCACGCTTCTAACATATATCTCCAAGAAAATAGTGATTTCTAATTGTAAGTGGTACTTTCCTTGTCTTTTTTAATATTGTTTAATTATGTTGCAGCTTTTGGAGGGACTTTATGGACTTAGTACTGACTCGTTTAAACAAGATGAGGATATTGACTTTGTACGAAACGCACTTGCAGAATTTTTAATCACTATGTGAGGCATAAATTGTATAGGCTTAGATTGTTGTAGATAAATTTTGAACTTATATTACTAGTAAGGCAAAGATATAAAACTTAGATTATGCCTTTTGTATTTTGTTGTCTAAGTAAGGTAATATTTATGGGATACGTTTTTGCAATTGCTCTGGTATTCTGTATTGTGCTGTAGTATGGTATTGACAGTGGTTTGTAAATGATCTGCAAGAATGCAGATGGCTATAAAATGCATTTACAAAAAGTAAAAAAAAAAAAAAACTCCTTTCACGTCCACACATAAGGGAGTGTGGACGTGGTAGGTGGACGTGATACCTATCACGTCCACACTTAGGTAGTGTGGACGTGATAGGGGAGACCTATCACGTCCACACCTTATAAGGTGTGGACGTGATAGGTCCCCCGTATTACGTCCACACTACCTAAGTGTGGACGTGATAGGTATCACGTCCACCTACCACGTCCACACTTGTATAAGTGTGGACGTGGTAGCCTCTTAGGAAGAGGCTACCACGTCCACACTTATCCAAGTGTGGACGTGGTAGCCTCTTAGGAGGCACCAAATTTGGTGCCTCCTAAGAGGCTACCACGTCCATTTTTATCCAAGTGTGGACGTGATAGGTCCTATCTATCACGACCACAAACATGTGGTCGTGAAAAACACACTTTTTTACGACGCGGGATTCCACGACCACCTATTTGTGGTCGTGAAAAGCCCAATATTGTGGTCGTGAAAGACCTTATTTCCAGTAGTGGACACATCATCCTTGCATGCCCAAAAAAGCCACATAGAGCACAGTCAATTCACATATTTCAAGAAAAAAGATATCTCAAGCAATTTAGCAGCCCATGAAGGTAGGTAATTGTTTGATAGGCTTAAGGTTTATTTAGAGCTCACTTAGATTTTGAAATTAGGGTGGACAAACATTCACAATTCTAACTTTTAGATGACATTTGTTGGGAGAGTTTGTCGTTCTTTAGTTCACGGCATATCATCAAAAATTCAGATTAATAGCAATTTCAGATATTGGATGGTTTGTAAAAAATTAAAGAAAAGCTAGAATTTGATTTTAACTTCATATTTGTATGTGTATTGAATTCAGACAAAAAGTTGGAAAGAAAAATAAAATGGGCGGTGGTAAAGTTGAAAGTGAAATGTGCCAAATGGCTAGAATCCCCAAGAAAAATAAACAAATATTGATTTTGAAGGAATAAATATTGAGTTAAATGGTTGATTATTAGTGGATTCAACTATTCTAACTTTTTGGGTATAAAAGTTGGGAAACAAAGCAAAATGCTTTAGGAGAAGCTTCATTATTACTTTATGTCTATAATGGGGTTTGGCTTTTCCATTTCCAATTTAAAACAAATGAATGTGCTTTCTCCTCATCATTCCTTACCTTTTGGCATTTCCCCCACCACAATCAAACTAACCATGTTTCCCCCCCTCTAATATGGTTTATTGTTGAATTGACAACTTACAAAATGACGTTAGAGAAAAATTGATGATCTTAGCCAAAAAAATACGTTTTTTCTTTTTTGTTGACAAATTTGATATAGTTCATTGCTTGTTATCCAAATTAATACTTGTGTAATTATTTGTTAGCAAAAACAATCTGATTATATATTATCATTGTCACAATAATAAATAAAGGCTTTTTCTATAAAAAAATATTTTTTTGATATCATGAGAGTCAAAAGATAGACTAATTGATGACTGATGAATATTAACTATGAGCGTAATATACATATATAATAATTTATATATATAATAATTTGATTGATTGATTAATATGAATGATCAAGCTTAGCGGCGGTAAGGTGCCAATGAAAAATTACTTATTTTGTCAGAATAAGAACAAAAATGCATTTATATTTTTGTCTTATTCTGAATCCACAACACTTTTCTTTAGAAGAAGATAGGATATGTCAAAAAAGGTTGAATACTCTAAATCTAATACACTTTTCTTTTTCTTTTGATAATCGTAATTCAAGGAACGTATCATCAAGTCATGCGTTTATTTGACATGATTTACCTGTTGATAATCGTGTTTTTTAATCATATCCCTCCATCAATTATTACTTTACATTTCGCCATTCTTGTTGAGAGATCATCAATAAAGAAAATTAGGGAAAACTTAACTAAAATTAACAATATGTATGTAAATCATATTTATTCCTTTGTCCAAAAGTAAACCATGTGTATGTTGGCCAAAAAAAGTAAACCATATGTATTCCTTTGTCCAAAAGAAAAACCACATGTATTCCAACAAAACAGAGATACGGAAACATAAATATGCCGGACTATAGTTTCTTAATTCAAAATTATGTTGTTTAAACATGACAAAGAGAGAAAAAATAACTTGCTCATCAATCCATCTAAAACTTTTTCATCACTTGACTAATTAGGGACTGATTCACTTGTTTGGCCAACCAATCTGGGTGAAGTTTGTGTATTAATCAAAATCATACAAGTGAGGGAAACAAGTCAATCAAATTTTCTACTAATTTGCCATACTTATCTCAAAAACAATCAACTTAAAATCATAAATCATACTCCCTCCGTTCCTAAATATAAGATCTAATTGTCTTTTTTGAAAATCCTTTAAAAAAGCAAAATAAGTTAATTATAAATTGATTTACCTAATTTTTTCCCTTAAACTAGTTTATTTTACTTATAAACTAATGAATAATCTAAAAATATATCAAATATGTTATGACTTAATAGAGTATTTTGCAACCTTAACTCTAAAAAAAAGTTATCTAGGTCCTATATTTAGGACCGGAGGTAGTATTAGCCAATTTTCTCTTGAAGGCTCTAACTTATCTCAAAAAACCCCTTATCTTGTTTTTACATTGCGTTTATATATCTAAAAAGGTTCATGATCAACACTTTACTTGTTCAAGATTTATTCGCTGCAGAGAGGGTGTGTTGCCGTAGACTTAAGTAAAAATATGTTAAAGAAATAAACTCGTTGTTTGTTAATAGATCAATCTAATATAATCATAATAATAAAATTGGAGTTTAAACGTGTTCTTCATATTCAATTGGTTGAGAGTGTGAGAGTCGATGAATTCTATTTTTTTCATAAATTCAATAGCATGAGAGTGTGAATATTTTGTTCAATATATAGAGATCGATCAGATTTTAAATCGAGATAGGTGCATTTGATTGCATTAGAATTTTTGACAAAAACTACTGCTTGTTGGATAGTTAATATAGAGGACAGCTAAATAGAGATCATGACAAATAGAGGGAGGACTAAATCCTCGATTTGATTCCCATTGTCTTGAAAGCATTTTTTCAAAGTTTGTTTTGTTTATTTCCTATCAATTTTTCCTCAAAGCGTATAAGTTTTATTCAATTTAAGTAGGCATATAATTAGATTAATTAACCTGGCATAGATTAGACTTTGTCTCTATTAGAATGATATTTTTTTTTTACTTTTGAAATCTATATACATGCGGGCAAATAAGAAGCTAGTAAGTAAGTAAATAAATATAACAAAAAGATCGAACAGCGGCAAGCATGATTTCATTAGGTAGGAACTGTCAATTATATGGATCACATGATGTATATTAACAGCATTGCCACAACTTTAAATGAATTGTTGATAACTTCATATTAAGATGCACAATAACCCCACCGAGATATCTATAATAATAAACTTCATCTGAGTAAATAAATTTGGATTAGGTGGCTCAGATTTTATTATTTATGAACAATCATACACACCGAGGCACATACACCCATACATACTCTTTGTTTATATCCTTAAAGCCAAAATTTAAGGATATATGTTCCATCATTATTCAAAGTTCTTGTGTACTACTATATTTTGATTAGAGTATATAGGGCATAAAAAACGTCGAGATAGGTGGATTTTTTTTACTTTCGAAAAAATGGAACTAAATACAAATCTAAACATGACAATTAACATGCACGTAACAATACGTTAAAATCTTCATTACTAGAGAATAATTCTACCAATCTTCTTAAATTTGTGTTTGTCAACAGAGATTTTCCACAATACAGCAACCTTGCGAGCTACATGTTTTTTTTGCCTTGATTTTGACAAATTTGTATTTAAACATATCTTAAACCTTTTTATAATGGTTTTCGATGCGATACTAAACATGCAGTTAATATAAGAATTTATTTCAATGTTCAAATAGAAATTGCTTAATATTTCAAAACAAATTTGGATAGATCGATAATGAGATAGAGTGGAGAAAATTTGCATCACATTGAAAATAAAATCACAACATTGCTTATTAATATATGTTAATATAATTAACAAGACCAAATGGAAAAGAAATAAAATCATCAAAAATAAAATAAAATAAATGAGACCAAATTATAAATTTTATAAAATTAAATGAAAAAAAGGAAATTAATGGTTACAAACTCATAAGAACAAAATTATATGCCTTTAGATATTTTGATTTTCTTAGGCTAAGCATTTATAATAATAAACAATATGCAGAGTTCAGTTAACTCGTGCGGTGTCTAGCTAAATAATGAAAAATACAATGGCAAAAAAAATCATGAAAATATTTAATTTTTAGTGATGATAATTCCTTGCAACTAGAATAAGTCAAATAAAGAAAGAACCTTTTTATTATTTAATTGGGACCAATCTTCCACTTAGGTTAGGTGATAATAGAGGGATTGAGAGTAACTTTTAGTAGAGCCTTTATTATCTATAGAAAAACAGAATATGATATCTCTATAGACTACAGCTATAGCTGTAAACAAAGAGCGAAATGTGAGATTGAAGTCTCTTAGACCAGATTCAAAAACATAAAGTGAGTTTATAAAGTAATATAAATATATATAAACCCATTTTTAAGAAATTCATGCAAATATGTTAAAAAGGTTCACAGAAAGAAAATATATGGCGCATAATGTATATGATTTTTCAGATGCGCGTGTGTATGTAGTGCAATGTTTTACTAACTTTTTCACTGAAATTAACATTTTACAAAAATATCTGGTCATTTACCATTATATTTTGATTCAACTGAAAGTGAAAGTTAGGAGAATTAAGCATTAACGATTTGGCATTGAAAATATTCGATTTATTTGTGGTAGGCACAGAGAATCAAATTCTATATCAGCTATAGCCTTCGAAAATGATGTCTACTATTTGAATATATATACTAATAATTGATGGCTAATGATTACTTAATTTTATTTTAAAAGTTTGATTTGCACTTTTGCGTTTTCCATTTTCCCATAGAATGTCGTATCATGGCCTTTCATTTCCGAGCTTTTTGTTAATTTAAAGTAATTTTTTTGAAGAATGATTGGCATCAAAATTGGAATTTTAGTTTACACCCAATGATAGAAAGTTATTAGATGCTGAAAATTTTAATCTCGCGAGTACAATATTGCCATATACTTCCCGTTGATCTAGGAGAAGAAAGTCCTGTAATAAAAAATGATGACATTTATTTTTTTTACTTGACACATATTTAAAATTCTAATTTTTTTTAGTCTATTTTGAATTATTTCTGTTAGTTTTCATACGTCTGTATTGTGATTTGTGTTTATAAAAATGGGAATGAATCGATTTGAAACAACAAAAATATTAGAAACCGGAATATTATTTATTTCATGAAACATTTGATTTTCGTGAGACATCCAGCCATTTTTTTTATTTAGTTTCATCAATATGGTTCTCACAAAAGGCAGATTAGTCTTTTTTCCAAATTGATATGCCACTTAAGTCCAACTTTTTTTTATAAAAAGCAATTATTCTTCCAACTTCACATTTAGATTTATATTAGAAATATACATGCAAACAACATTGTAGATTATGCTGGTTTTTATTTGATTTCGTAGAAATTAAAATGGTTCATCACATTGTTCATTATTTAATTAAAACAGTTAATGCACACACACGCGCGTCTCATTATATTCATGCTCTTTGTTGTTCGGTGCAAAAAAGGAAATCTAAACAAAAAATAGAATTGGAAATTAGAAAGTAATTTAGTTTCAAATTAAATTTTTCCTTTTTATTTTTGTACTAAACATATAATAACTGATGAAAATAAAAATATAATGACACTGGTGGTTAGATAAGTGAAAGGGACTTGATTGTAAGGCGAGGATTTGAGCTTTTCGACCACGTGGATTTTGAAAAGCAAAACCTTGTGGATCGAAAAAACTACATTGAAACCCGATTAGATTTTAATATCTAATCATGCATGAATATAACCGGGTAATGCAAAATATTAGATAGTTGTATTTAAATAAAAATATAATAAATATTACTCATACATTATTTAAGAATATTTCCATCGTTTTTATTATTAGGCCTTTTGCAAATTGCGAGAGACATAAATTAGTTTTTCCCCTTTTAATGCCTTACCTAAGAATTATTTTTGCAAAAAACCCTTATACATATATGAATCCAGCATTATTGATGCAAGTATAAAAATTAAATTACATTCTTTTACATAGTACTATAAATGTCATCATATTTTATTTGTACCAGAGACTTAATTGAATTCTTTCTTAGCAAGAAAGAATTGGAATTCACTTTATAGAATGTATCAGCCTTATGCTACTTTTTTTTACCAACCTATCTTATACGTGACAACTTGCATCAACACATTCGTTTATTATTATCAAAGGAGAATATTATTAGAACCCTTAGAGTTGAGTTGTATATATGATTGCTCTAATCATTCCTAGCTTCAACCTTAAAATTATAATCACTTTATCTAATTATTATTACATCTTTCTTATAAACTCTAAACAAATGAGTAAATGTTTTATGGTACTTAAGAATAGCACATCCGATCCTATTTCATCTATACGGTAAAGAGAACCACTACATTGAGCGGGTTGCTTCATTTGATATACAGGGTTTAACCATCTCGGGTACTCCCTCCGGTTCACAATTAAAGTCATTTTTAAAAGAATTTTCATTTTATCCATAATTCAAATTACTTAAATAGTCATTAACGATTATTTTTCAATTTTTCACTAGTACGTAATTATTTAATGTATCTTCTTATATTTTTCTCACTCTTTCAAATCCTTACTGAATACTGGTATATATATGAGTAAAGTTGATCCATCTTTTTTTAAAAAAAAGAAATTAAGAGATCGGATCTATTTTTCTTGATTGTGGTGATGACTTAGTTGAAGTTCCTTATATCTATCTCTCTATGGTGTATCAAAGAAAGAGCTGTCAAAATTGATAAAGTAAAAAAAAAAAAAAAAACAAGATGTAAACCAAAAGTTTACATTTTTTTGCCATAAAAAACTATGCATGAAATATAGTAGGGTCACATTATGCAACAAGCATTTACATTATCATCGCTGAAGAAGGACATGAATTGCTCCTCTGCCGTGTTAGCCACCGCCGCCGATGGCTGCACGACGGTGACATTCCGGACATAACCGGGGGGCGCCCTCTTGTCATAGACACCGGAAACATAGGGGAAATGAACCAAATGTTGGGGAACATAAGGCCAAAACTCAGCTCTTTTCTTGCCAGTCCTCCTAATTCTCTTTAATACCTTGTTTGGATCCACATATCCACTCACTGTCACACGGCTTTCTTTTCTGTTCACCACCACGGATTTCACTCCTACCATACAATAAATTTATAAACACTTTAATTAGAAATAATGAAGACCTGGAAATAACTAAGTATATATTCACTTGTTCCCTATAGTTTGTTGACTTTTTTTTTAAAAAAAATGAATGATAATGTATATTTTGTATATTTTAAATCATATGTTAGTTTATAAATCAAATAAACTAGTTTTGAGAAAATTCAGAAAATTAAAATCAAATGTCAAATAAACTATTTAACTTTTTTAAGATTTTTCTAAAAAATTAATTAGTTGTTACATTTAAAAGGGAGAGAGAGGGGGAGTATATATATATGTTTGAACATATAGATGTCTTCTAATTTGCTTACACTAGTTCTACTATTTTGACAATAATCATAATTTACGAGTACATACGTATGAATCATATGTTTACAAAATAATATTGTATGCAAATAAAGATCATGCAATAACATATGTACGCACACAGATATATATTAGAAATTGAACCATGTAGTTCAAATTTATTAGCCCTGGCTCCTTTGTTGTCAGTATAGAGACACACAAACACACACACCCATATCATATATATACACCTTTCATGTGAGTGACAGCATTTTTGACTCTTCGTTCGCAGCCATCACAGTCCATTTTAACTTTGATCTCAACAGTCTGAAACGAAACAAAACAGAAATTAAAGAAACAGAGTTATATATAATAACCAGTTAAAGAAGAAGCTAGAAGGAGAAGGGGAAGGAGAATTAAGGAGAAGAAGAAATGTATAAAGAACGTAACCTGCATTGGTTTGCGCCTAGACTTGGTGGTTCTAACATCAGTGCAAAAGTGGGACAGGTAATCGAGTGCTCCCATTTTCGCCTTTTCTCTTTTCAACAAAGCCAACGCACGCATACAGCGAGGGGGAGAGAGAGAGAGAGAGAGTGTGTGTGTGTGTTACATATCACACATTAGTATGGGGTGTGATCTTTATATAGCACCTCGCCTCATAATGTTTGGGACACTTGTTTTATTCTTTAACCCACCAAAATATATATATATATATATATATATATATATATATATATATATATATATATATATATATATATATATATATAACTACCCATTAGTATTATTATTATTGTGCTCTTTACTCCTCATCATTCTCTTCTTCAAAATTCAAGTTTAGATTACTTGTTTTATTATACCGTAAACCAATGACAAATTTTAGAACACGTCCCACATACACATACAAGAGGGCGTGGTATGTACTAGAAAATGCTAGCCTTCTTTCCACAGTTATTGTGGGACGAACAGTGTCTGATTGCCAAATGCCGATAGAAATTAATTTTCAAACGTAATTAATTACAATCTACAAGATAAAATATATGAGGCAGTTTTGTTACAACAATGAGTGTAAAACACTTTTTCTACTAATTAAAAATAAAAACAGCCAGTAATAATAGTTGTCGGATTGGCTGGAGAGTACGAATAAATCTTTTAAATCACAGTAAATTAAAAAGGGTTTTTGGTACTAATATTTGGTCGATGGAAGATTAAAAAATGGATTATTTACAATTCATGATTTAGCAGTTAGGTTGCTTATTATGATTATATTCATATACAAAATTTCACGAGCTTACGAACATTTTGTTTGCTTCTCTTTGCCTTGCATTTTCACATAATTCATTAGCAATAATTTCTATTATTTTCTGTAGTTCTCCTAAAGCCAAGAATTTTAAATTAAAAAGTTATATTCCCTGAATGATATTATATGTCCCGTATAAAAACGCACTTTTTTCAAGTGATTCTCAACAACTTCAAAGTCTAATATGAGATTCAAAACCAATTGGTGTTTTATAAAAAGAAAAATTGAAAGGGGTTACGTATTTGTGGGGCAAAAGCAGTATTTGGGGATTTGAATTAATTTGTTTTTTGCCAGCAGGGGATTTAGATTTAGATTTAGAGTAATTATAAAAGCAAAACGATCAATATGCTCCTTGAAGCATGGCAACTTGTTTTGGCTATTGTTGTTACTTGATTATATTAGTATTTCGTCATCTGTATGCATATTAAATTTTTCAAAAGCGTTTTTGTGTTTTCTTTTCATTACGTTCATTGAATAATGGATATCACTTTTTTATGTATAAAAAAATGGATACCACTTTTTTTAATAATTCATTAATATAATAATATGTTTATCATGGCATGGCCCTGCATTGCCTCTGTTATGTATACATATCCTCAACTAATGAATAGTACTCTATATATCAATATTGGCTATAATTATTGGTTCATAAAATAATGATATTTGTATATGTACTAATTTTTTTAAGTAATTAACAATTATTTTGCATATTCAAAAAAATATGTACTAATTTTTTTCAAGTGATTAAAAATTATTTTGCATATTTAAAAAATTCTACAAAAAATTACTGTTGAATCTGGTTTGAAGGGGTTTTTAAATACAAAAAAAAATCAGTTTTATGATAAACTCTTGCATATAGAGAAAAAACTCCGAACAATTGATGAAAAGTCTTACTTAAAACTTTTATTGGGTCTATTGCTAAGTATGTTTTTGTAACATTATCCTAGAAAATATTTGAATATTAATTAATAAGTATTTAGAAATTATTGTGAATTTAATTTGATATTTTCTAATTATTATATTTTATATTAATATGTGTTTATGTATATATGTATTTAGACTTGTATAGACAGATGATGTATTAATGAGGTAATAGGATTAGTATCTTAGAAGAGAAGTGAGAATGATAAAATTTGGGTGACATGGAGATCAAGAAGGAATAAGTAAGATCTAATTTAAGACAAAGGATAAGAGATGATTAATAGATATTAGAAAGATGCTTTAGAGAAGAAGTTGAGAAATTATAGGGAGTAATATTGAGTGACGCACTTAGGGGAGAAGAAAAGAAGAAAATAAAGTGATAAGAAGATATTAAATACATATCTTGGAGGAGAAGAATACAATGAACATATACATTCACAAAGAGTGACAATAAGCAGTATAAATAGGTCCTTTTTGGATGAAAGATGAAATACATCTAAAAAGAAAAGGAAAGAAACAAAAAATAGTTTTAGAAAAGAAAAGAAGGAGATTATAGTATTTATAAACTAGTATTTCTTAATATATATATATATATATATATATATATATATATATATATATTCTAAACTATTATTTCTTACTGAGTGATATCTAATTCTTTCTTTCTTATTCTCTTGATTCTACTGGTTTTGAATGTAAGAATTTATTCTTACTAATTTGATTAAATTAAAGTATGTGAGAAAGGCTAAGATGGACTAGACGGGTTAGATTAAACTTCTCATGTGAATTATATATATGAAGATCAGTTAAGAGATGTGGACAAAGAGTTTTCTTTCTAGGAAGTGTAATTTTAGTATTATCTTTTGAGGCTTTAAATCCATGATGAATTAGACAAAAAAAAATTCCATGATGAATTAATTTACCTTTTGTATTGAATTGTGAGAATGAATATCAATAGAATAGTTTATTTGATTAAATAAATTGGGGAGTTTTACAGTTTTGACTTTGGACATAGTAAATACCCGTGCTCTACATCTTTTTATTAACAAAAAGTTTCAATATTCGAATTCCAGTCTTTACAATCCATAATGTTTAAAACAAACATGTCACTAAGTTTCTCAACTTTTCATTAATTTCATCAACATTATTGGTTTGTTTCGATTAATAGAAAAGGAGAACAGAGAGAATGCTTAGTAGGTTTTTATGAAAAAATCATTATTCCCATCTCCATATCCTCCACCCCTGACCCATCTACCCCACCATCACCATATACTCCCCTTAATTCCCCTCCCCGTATACCTCCTCCTCCTACCTCCCCTTACCCTGGATCCCTCCTCCACCACCTCCTCCACCATCACCACCTCCACCTCCACCTACCACTTCCCATCCTCCAGTTGATGATGCCAACAAGGGGGAGAAGACCTCTAGGAACTCTAGGGACGGTTTGGGCTCTCTACCTTGGCAAGATTTGAACCCTCAGGAAAGGAATGTGTTACCTCCTCATTGGAAGAAGATTGTCCTGCCTAGGAGTGTTGTGAATTTTCTCCCTCGGACAGATTTGGTGTTTGCAAGAGACTTGTATGCCTTCAGAAATGTTGATATTGCAGCACTTCAAGAGCTGGGAGATCCTCTCGCTCATGCACAGTTTCTTTTTGGAGAAGTACAAAATCAAAGCATTCATGATTCCAGAATGGCAGCTGCTTCCTCCAAATCAGAAAAAGCCAAGGCTAAGCCCAGAAGAAAATCTGTGGCTCATTTAAGGAGAAAACCTAAAACCAAAGCTCCAATCACTACTCCATCTTCTTCAATTTCTCCAATTGCTGAAGAGCCCGTTAATGATAATCCAAATCCTCTTTCTCTTATCCCTGAAGAGCCTGTTAACAACTTTCAGTCTACTACCTCTCCTATTTCTGAGAAAACTGTTGATGAGAATATTAAGACCAACAAAGTATTCTATCAATAAGTGACTCCAGATGAAGCTGCATTGGTTGAAAAAATTGCAGCTCTGGCCGAGTATGAGGAAAGAAGGAAAATTGAGATTCAGGAAGAAGAGGATAGACGGTTGGCTGAACAGCTATTTGAGGAAGAAAAATAAGAAGCTCTTAGGCAACAGAAGATTTCTGATAAGACTAAGAAAAAGCCTGAAGCTTCCAATAGAGGCAGAGGCCATGGAAGAGGAAGAGGCAGAGGCCGTGGTAGGAAGGGTAAACAAGAAGAGGAACCCAGTCAATGTCTACTACTTCTTCATGAGATGAACAAAAAGTATTGTATTAAGAAGAAAAGGACTTAGAGGACCAAGGATTGGAGGTATCAGAAAATCTATGTTCACTGCCCTTGAATGGTTAGGGGAGAAGTATCACCTCCTCCTGATATTGCTACTGAACCCTCTCTTGCTGAAATGGCTAAGTTGGCTTCTAAATCTTCTCATGCTCCTAAATAGCAGTTAAGGGATAAACCTGCTTCTGAGTAGAACAAGAAGAGAAGACTTGTGGTTTCTCATTCAGATTCAGACTAATAAACATATTTTTTATATTTTATCACACACATCATTTACATATGCATCTTGTACATGTTTTTGAGATTATACTCTTGTCTGATATCATGTAGATTTATATTTGGAATAGCAACAGTACACTGAGACATTCTTACTTGAACCCGGTGCACCATGTCATTTATGGACTAACCAATCACAAGTAGACACATATGGTCTGACGTGTAATTTTTAATTTGACGTGGCACCATAAAAAACTCAATTAACCTCCAAAAATATTTTTATTTACACTATAAAATAAAAAAACATTGAAAACATGATATATTTGATTTTTTAGTGGTTAGTTCCTATTTTTAGGTGCCACATCAAATTAAAAATTACACGTCAGACCATATGTGTCTACTTGTGATTGGTTAGATTACAACTGACGTGGTGCACCGGGTTCACGCAAAAATTACTCACACTATATATATTTGTGATTATCATGCTTTCTATCTTTTACAAATTATAATTGGTCAGACTACAAATGAGTTGGTGCACCGGCTTCACCCAAGAATTTCTCTCTCCACAAACCCTACCCGTTGCCCCACCCTAACCAATCTCCCTCCTCCTTCCTCTTCATCATCTTCGATCTCCCGGCGAGCTTCCGGCGGCTACACGGCGGCGCTGACCGCCGCAAATTCGTACAGGGAGCTTCTGTTTTTCTTTTTCTTCTTCTATCGTGCTCCTTCTCCAACGAGCCGAGCAGTAGCAGCGGTGTTTGGTTCGATTTGAAGTATGATATTCTCTTCCTATTGCTTCTATTTGAGTATGAGATGACAAGTTGACATCACTTTATTTAGATATTTTCTCTGCTGTAGCTTATTGTGTGTGTTGATCATTGTGAGAGTTCTATGTGCTAAATCCAAGTGTATTGTCATTATTCAAGTTTGGTATATGTTGAAGGGAACCATCTTTTCTAATTTTTCCCTTGTTGTTCGTGTGTTCTGTTTAGACAAAGAATGATGAAAATGAATTAAGGATAAGAGTATTATTAAAAATGTTTTTTTAGGGTTGTTAGCTTTTGTGCTGAATTATATGTGAATTTCAAAGTGCTATGCTTATTTTTCTTTATGGCTGGACTGAAGAGGATTATTACTGGTCACTACATGTTCAGTTTACGCTTGAAATTGAGAATATGATTTTTCTTTTCTACGTTCCATGTTGCTGCCCAATTGAACTTTGCATGGGTGTTAATATATGGTAATTAAAAGCCTTAGGTTGAAGGGTGATTATATAAGTTGCATGATGATTAATAAAGATTTTTGGCATTGTTTGAATGGGTATGGTTGCTGTCCAAGGTGCAAGTTTGTGATTTGAAGTAGGTGTATGAAGCTGGAACTGATTATTTGTTTTGGTGTATCTAAATGACTTGTATGATACTTCGGAGGATCTAAGGAACATGATAATTATTTTCATTTATTGTTGCTGACTGGAGGATGAATAAATAATTGGGTGTTTGATGTTACTTTGAATAAGTTGGAAGTCCCTTCCTAATTCTGTTTGATTTGTGGTATATATATTCATAGTTGCAATTGTGTCAATATGCTTAATGGCTAGTTTTTATACTTATGAACATTTTGAAGTTTAGTTCAATTTGCATATGCCTTTGGACCATATTTTCAAATTAGCTATGTGTTTTGAAATGAAGTTTGCAGATTTTGTTTTCAATATGTTGGCTTTTGTTCTATTCCAATTTCATAGGATGAATATGCATAGGAATGGAATTTCGAAAAGCTTTGTAATATGGTGTGTGAATAATATGGGACACAAAAGGTTTTATTGGAATATTTGATAATCTCAATGTTACATGATTGACTGCTTTAAGTATTCTTGGATTTACAATTTCCCCAATTGTGATTGAACTTTGATTGAGATTGAAATGGATTCCTAGCAGAGCAAATGTCAACAAGGGGTTTAGGGTAGTAACATAGGAATGAGCGAGATGCTATTTAATCTATATTTGAATGGTTATTAACTTACTATTATTACATTGTGTAATAATAGGAACATTGTGCTAGATATAAATATATATACTTCGCAAGACATGGCTAAGAAAGAGGGAAGTCACGACTTAACTGTTGGGCTACATGTTATCACACTTAACCTTGCTATAACATTGAGGGTGACGTTAGTTGAGGATTTTGTAAATCCTTTCTCACCCTATATATATATATTATCTTTGAAAGGTTATTTTTATACAAAACAGGCTATCAGGTGCCTTTCAAACGTGATTATTTTTGTATAAAAGATTTTTATACATTATATATACTATTATCCTGTCTGGTGGTGGCCATTGATCTGGAATGACGTGCAATGTATATAGGGATAATGTTGGGTAGTGGTTTGAGAGATTATGAGGATAGAAAAGGGAGAGTTATGTCGTGGAAAACTTGAGATATTGCTGGGAATTTCGGGAGTGCGTGATAATGATATGGATATTGTGATATTGAAGGAAATTGTGGTTGAGAAGTCAAATATTGTGGATGAGATATTGACAGGGGTTATTGTGAGGTTTGCATGACACCGATATATTTATGTACCATCACGCGATGATAACTGTCGATAGGTCAATCGACAGTTATTTGTACTGATCCTTTTTCAGATTGATTAGACCGGAGATCATAGGTCAACTTATTGAGAGAAAGTGACCTACGGTTGTTTTGGCATTTGAGAGCCCAACCGTTCCTGTTCTGCAATGGAAACAGAATTGGGGTTCCCTCTCTGGAGATTGCCAGAGAGGGAAATTTTCCCCCTTATTATAGAGAGGGACACATTGTCAAATCATATAGTGAAGATTAAATGCTTGAATGCCCGTGATGGCACAATGCATCTGTAGGTGAGTGTGAGAGTTGTGGTGGTAGTAACGTTAGATTGGGGACTGGGGAGGTGATATTTAGTTTTGTGGAATTGACTGAGAGATTTGAGTGATATGTGGAAAGTAGAGATGATGAATTTCAGTTGATTTGGACGGAGGGACTGGAGTGATGAATGGAAGACTTGACATGTATATATATATCATTGGTTTTATGTGGTACCCTTTAGACGCCCTCGCTACCGCACATCTCACTGTTATAGTGAGTTAAGCGGTGATTACTGGGACAATTTGTCTCATCCCACGATTACTTACATTTTTTCAGGTATTTATGCACAGGCGCGAGCATCAGGAAAGAGAATTAGGTAGTAGAAGTTATACCAACTATTTCGAATTGTATATTGCCAATTTTATAGGTCTGCATTCGCTTCCACATATTTTCTATATTGAACAATGGAATCAGGATGATGATTATGGATTGTAATATAAGTAAAATACTTTTTTAACTATGATAGGTTTGCATTAATAAGGAAAGTCTTTTCTATCATAGTTATGAGGTAATAATGATTATATTTTGTAATATTGGTGAATCAGTGCTAATGACAGGTTACTATATTTTGACGTTAGATTTTCCTTTTCTAACCATGTTAGGTGAATCTTTTTCTAACATGGTTAGCTGTTAATTATCCATGATAATATTCGTATTATATTAGGAAATTCTTTTCTATCATGGATAATGTGTAAAATGATCAGTAAACTCTTTTTCTAGCTATGATAGAGATATTAATATTATGGAAATTCCTTTTTCTATCACAGTTAGTAAAGAGATTAAGGAATTGAACTAATTATTATTGGTTAATTAGGAAATTAGTAACAGTATGTTACATTCTCAAATTGGATCCACCTCGTTTGCCAAACAATCAATGGTATGATTTGTCAATTGAATTGAAATCTTTTAAAAACCAGAATTAGAATTTAGCTTCATTCAAATTTAAATTATATTCTCTACAGCCTATTTTGATTTGCTCAGCAATAATGAAAATTACATTTTTGTTTTGATGCCTAAGCATCCAATGCTGTTGACTAAAGTATGAAAAAGGTTGACTTTTTTGTTGCTCTATTGTTATGCAGGATGCTTGTGGAAGGTTTGAAGCGTTGTAGGGTTTCTGCAGCCATAGCCCCACGCAAAATTAATGTTCAGAAGTATTCAGAATCTCGAGCTGTTGAGCTTCAAACACTTCACTCTATTATAGCCAATAGAGTGGGCAGTGATTTCAGGGCCCAGAGGAACAAGAGAAGGAGAACAACTGCATATGACAGCCAAAATGGTAGAGCTAGAAGGAAAAGAAGGAAGCTTGGAATGTTTGATAAAAGCCATGCTTCTCCTTTGGAGAAGGTCCACGTGGATAAGCTTCCAAGGCGTGTTAGACGAAGGCTGCAACTTAAAATGAACCCTGAGAGTGGGTTTTGTTGTTCTGGTGATGGAACTAGGAGGCTGAGAACTCATGTGTGGCATGCTAAGCGGTTCACTATGACTAAGCTTTGGGGTTACCACCTTCCTCTTGGTCTGCAAGGCAGGTATTGTTATCCCTGGATTAGGAGCTGAGGGTTGTGACCTTGATTAGTAACTACTAGGAAAGATTATTTATGGTATGGTATACACAAATGAACATGAAGAGGGAAACTTGGAGGCTTAAATTTAGTTAATAAATCTATTCATATTTCATTACTTGGAAGGACTGACTTGGCTCAACATTGAATGGTAAGCTTGCTTGCCGTGGGTTTGAGGTTATGGATTTGAATTAGCCTCTCTGTATGAATCAGAGGTATGACTGCCTTGCCTAGTATATTCGTTCCTTAGTACTCTCACCAATTTAACTTAAGTTGTGTGTCGTGAGTCTGAGGTCGTGGGTTTGAATATGAATATGGAAACTTGAAGACTCAAATTTTGTTAATAAATCTGTTCATATTTCATTACTTAGAACGACCAGTTTGGCTTAGCAGTAAGCCCCACTTGTCGTGGGGTATGAGGTCATGGGTTCGAACCAGCCTCACCAAGTGGGGTTTAGAATTGAGTTTGTCCTTTATGTTTCATTACTTAGGTTGCTGCACCACGAAAATCTAATGCCGCACATCTGTGGTCGTATAATTCTTCAATTTTTTTTTCTTTTGATGAATGCATGAAGCAGTATTACCCATACTATTTTGGAGGTTTTTACAAGGATTATGTGTGAATTTATGCAGGGGAAGGGGTTCAAGGGCACTTTTGAAAAGGCTTAAACAAGGGACGCTTGTACATGATGCAAGCTATTGTGCTGCCCTCCAATTGGAGGGTTCACAGGTGTGTGCTTGCTTTTTTACTATAAGCATTGATTTTGGCTTTGGTAGGAGCTATCTTCTTTCCATCTCTCTCTATGTGAAATTAAATATCTCTCTTCACTAGCATATTGACTTTTACTCTAAGTGCTGCATTAGTTACTGTTAGAGAATCTCTTTGATATTGTTTGAAGAATCTGTTTGATATGCATAATCTCTTTGATATGCATTTATGTTTGATTGATTGTATTTTCCATTTTTATATTCTCTCCTCTCCTATATAATGTCTCACCACCATTGTACAACCTATCAATAAGAGAAATCATTTCTTCTTCCAAATCTCTTCTCTCCTTTTAACATGGTACCAGAGCCTTGTTCGAATCTGAGGAGAATAGTTCGTTCCCGCTGAGATCGCAGAGAGAGAGAGAGAGAGAGAGAGAGAAAATATTCGGCCGGTGTAGATCTGGAGCAATCCATGGCGCGTCGCACGACACCGCCACCACCGCTGAGTTCGCGAGGCCGAGTTCAGCCAAAACCTCTGTCCTGCCGTCATTCTGAGCGGCGCGTGGCCTTCACGCGCCGCCACAGCTCCGGCGCGTGAAATTCACGCGCCGCCGTACACGGCCGCCGGAGCTCCGAAAATTCCAGAAACGTGTTTTTGGCCTGTTTTTCCACCACTGTCAGCCGCATTAGCTCCTTCAAAATTTGACAAATCAGATTCTCATCCTATAGCTCTAATGGGTAGCTCCTCAAAAGGTTCAGTGAAGCCTGAAGAAGCACCAGAACTTATGTCAGAGCCTCAGGTGATGATTATCGATTACAAATCAAATGTAAACCTTGTTCAGTCAGGTAATTCCATAATAGCCCTTAATACTACTATGACTGCTGATGATACATGGATCGTTGACTCAGGAGCTACAGATCATATGAGTGGAAACAGAGGTTTATTCAAAACTCTTAGATTATGTCCGGAAAATCTTAGAGTTAAAGTTGCAAATGGAGTTGTTACAAAAGTTGCAGGAATTGGTTCTGTTTTGTTGACAGAACACTTAGAAGTTCACAATGTTCTCTTTGTTCCTGCGCTTACTTGTAATCTGATATCTGTGAGTAAATTAATTAAAGGCAAGAGATGTAGAGTGATCTTTGATGAAAGTGGGTGTACTTTTCAGGATTTAAACTCGAGGAGGACGATTGGCAATTCTAAGGAATGGGATGGACTCTATTATCTTGAAGGCTCTAACCGAAGGAAACAAGAAGCAAATAAGGCACTTGTTAGCTCGCATTCCAATAATGAAGATATTCTGTTGTGGCACCAAAGGTTAGGCCATCCAAGTTTTGATTATATGAAGCATTTGTTTCCAAGTCTATTCAATAAAAATTCAGTACCATTTTCTTGTGAAACTTGCCAACTCGCAAAGCAAAAACGATCCACCTATCCTCAACTATCCTATAAGCCGACAACACCCTTCACAATAATCCATAGTGACATTTGGGGGCCTGCTAAAACCAAAACCCAAGCCAATGCCAGATGGTTCGTAACCTTTATTGATGATCACACTAGAACTACATGGGTTTACCTAATGAAAGAAAAATCTGAAGTGAACCAAATATTCCAAAGTTTCTACTCTTATGTAAAAAACCAATTCCACACCTCTATCCAAATTTTAAGGAGTGATAATGCTAAGGAATACTTAAGTAGTTCTATGAAAGAGTTTCTAACCAAGCAAGGTATTCACCACCAAACCTCTTGTGTGTACACCCCTCAGCAGAATGGAGTGGCTGAAAGGAAGAATAGACACCTCCTAGAAGTAACTAGAGCCATTATGATAGAAAGAAATGTCCCTAAATATTCTGGGGAGATGTCATCCTTACCGCTGCCTACCTTATCAATCGTATGCCATCCAAAGTTCTCAACTTCTCCACTCCTATACAGAAACTTCTTGAAACCTACCCCAACTCTCCACTCATTCATACCTTACCTCCAAAAACTTTTGGGTGTGTCGTGTTTGTTCACAAACAGGCTGAGGGCAAACTTGATCCTAGAGCAGAAAAATGTATATTTGTTGGGTATTCTCCAAGTCAAAAAGGTTATAAATGCTACAGTCCAATCACCCGAAAAACCATTGTCTCAAAGGATGTAGTGTTTTACGAGAGTGAGGCATACTATCCCAAATTACCCATTCAGGGGGAGAGTGATGGTACAGAATGACTAATTGTGAATCCCACACCTAAGTCAAGCCTTGAACAAGAGATCTTAGTTTACCCTGAAATGTCATCCAACCCAGTAGACTCTGAAAGAGCCATAACCATCCCAGAAATAGAAATCACCCAGGACAACCTTAGTGAACACAATTCTCAACCCAGAGTGGAAAACAATGCTGAAATCAATACTGAGATGGTCTCTGAAGATCAACATGATGAGGAATTACAATCAGGCAATGAAGCAACTGATAGTAGAGTTCCTTCCGCTCCGAGGAATGACCATGAATCTGACTCGAGAATAGATCCTGAAGAGATGGGCTGGCCTATTGCTCTGCGAAAGGGGGTAAGATCTTCTACTCAACATCCTATTCAGAAATTTGTTTCTTATGGTAATCTGTCTGCAAAGATGCAGAGCTTTGTAATTAACACTGCTCAGGTGAAAATCCCACACACTTTCCAGCAAGCTATGACTGATCCTAATTGGAAATTAGCTACAGAAGAGGAGTTGAGGGCTCTCAAAGAGAATAAAACATGGGAGATTACAAATCTTCCGAGAGGGAAGAAGGCAGTTGGATGCAGGTGGATATTTACTCCAAAATTTAATCCTGATGGGAGCATCGACAAGTATAAGGCCAGATTAGTTGCAAAGGGGTACACTCAGACATATGGCATTGATTACGAGGAGACGTTTGCTCCAGTTGCCAAGTTTAGTACCATCAACATACTTCTTTCTATTGCAGCCAACCTGGATTGGTCATTACATCAATTAGACATTAAAAATGCCTTTTTAAATGGTGACTTAGAGGAAGAAGTGTACATGGAAGTTCCAGAGGGTGTCAAAGCTCCTAATAACACTGTGTGCAGGTTGAAGAAGTCTTTGTATGGATTGAAACAGTCTCCAAGAGCCTGGTTTGACAGATTCTCTAGAGTGCTGAAGAAGATGACCTTTGTTCAGGGGCAAGCAGATCACACCTTGTTCACTAAACATAATGGTGAAAAAGTGACAATTTTAATTGTTTATGTTGATGACATTGTTATTACAGGAAACGATGAAAGCTCCATAGTTCAGCTGAAACAAGCTCTAGCAAGTGAATTTCAAGTGAAGGATCTTGGTCAGATGAGATACTTCCTTGGCATGGAGATAACCAGAAGCAGGAAAGGCATTAATGTGTCCCAGCGCAAGTACACACTAGACTTGCTACATGAGACCGGGATGCTAGGCGCAAAACCGGAGGAGACACCTATGGATGACCAATGCAAACTAGAAATAAAGGAAAAGGGAGTTCCTGCCAACACTGAGAGATATCGGAGACTTGTTGGGAAATTGATATACTTGACTCATACACGTCCGGATATCAGTTTTACTGTGGGAATGGTAAGTCAATTCATGCACCAACCACAAAAGGAGCATATGGATGCGGTTGTGAGAATACTTGGGTACTTGAAGGGAAATCCAGGTAGAGGAATATTCTTTAAGAAAGGAACAGCTAGGAACTTGGAGATTTATACTGATGCAAGTCTTGCAAGAGACCTAGAAACTGGAAGATCTATCACAGGTTATTGCTCATATCTCTGGGGAAACTTAGTTACTTGGAGAAGCAAGAAGCAGACCATTGTATCACGAAGTAGTTGTGAAGCTGAGTTAAGAGCTGCATGTCTTGGTGTATGCGAAGGAATCTGGATCATCAGATTACTACATGAATTGAGAATTCCTTTTGATGGCCCACTGCAAATATGGTGTGATAACAAGTCCAGCATTGAAATGACCAGGAATCCTGTTTATCATGATCGAACTAAACATGTCGAAATTGATAGACATTACATTAAGGAGAAAGTAGAGGCGGGGATCATGACATTGACGTATGTCCGTTCTTCTGAGCAGATTGGTGATATGATGACTAAACCACTTGACCGACCTACATTTGAGAGATTCCGAAGCAAGCTGGGAATGCTTGACATATACTCTCCAGCTTGAGGGGGAGTGTTAGAGAATCTCTTTGATATTGTTTGAAGAATCTGTTTGATATGCATAATCTCTTTGATATGCATTTATGTTTGATTGATTGTATTTTCCATTTTTATATTCTCTCCTCTCCTATATAATGTCTCACCACCATTGTACAACCTATCAATAAGAGAAATCATTTCTTCTTCCAAATCTCTTCTCTCCTTTTAACAGTTACTTCATTTTCTTGGAATATTTTTATTGATTATTTCATTTTGCATCTTGTGTTTAGGATTCCTTGATTTCAGCATTAAGAATGGTATTAGTGCCTTCCCCAGATGCAGATGGTGGAATTTATGATGATTCTGTTCTGTCTGGATTCACCTATGGGACTGCTATGGTATGTCACGCTGTTATAGACCCTACTATGCACTGGAGTTATGAATTTATTAAAACAAAAAATAATTTTATTCTTTGACAGCTTTGTGGAGTAGCGGCACCTTCTCATGTGGTTGCTCCTGTGACATATATGTGGCGACCATTTTTTAGTCAAGAAATGAATTTAAAGCTTGATGGTGTGGATTTAGAGCATAGGGCTACTGCTTCCTTTAGACAGTTATGGGTGTGGATACACGCTTCTGCGTTTGGAGAAGGATATGATGTGCTAAAGCTAGCCTGCCATAAAGAGGTTCACTTCCTTACTTAGATCCTTTGTGGGTATCCTCATCTTTTCTTGTTTTATTTGTTTTGTGTGTGTGTGTGTGTGTGTGTGTGTGTGTGTGTGTGTGTGTGTGTGTGTGTGATTCTCCTCATAGAGTTGCACACAAATTGAAACTACATGTTATATGATAAACATTCTTAGACACACTCTCTCCCCCTCTCATCTATATATACTATTTTTTTATTATTTTCAGATAGAAAAAGGTGGCAGTGAGATTAAGTGTGTTCCTCTTGATGGCCAACTTGGCAAAATAGAATTAATGGGATCACAAGCATTTCAACTTCTTCAAAAGATATTACATCCTGTTACAGGGTTAGTTGTTCATTTCAGCAAAATTGTTCATTTTTATTTCATTTGCCACCTTCATTCAGTCTTATAATGATCGATGGTTTTACAACAGAATTACAACAAAACATTTGGCTACACAGGAGGATAATATTTTTCAGAATAACAAAGCATCTATACTTAAAAGTGAGGAAGGTTTTCCTCATAACGCAATATTATCTCTGAATGTTATGGATCCTCGATTATTGCCCAAGAAAAGTACCACAGCTCCGATGCAGCCAGCTTTGATTGAGGCACCACAAGGTAAATGTGAGGAGCTTCCTGACTTGGAACTGATAAAAGTAAAGGATGAAGACACACCCTCATGTTCATCAACAAAACTTGAAGGCAACCAGCATGACAAATATGACCTGTGGAGTGCTACCACCAGAGTATTAAAGCCCCCACTTGAAGAGAGTGTTATTTCTAAGGAGAAACATTGCAAACGCATTATCAATTTCTGCCTTGACGATGAAAATTTCAGTGAGGTCACTTTGTCAACCACGGAGCAGTGCTCAAGATCTTGTCCTATTCTGCTCATGAAAAATGATAAGAAGGGATTGGTTATAGGGTAACATTCTCTCTTTTGTTTTTTATTTCTTATTTCTTTTTTAATGTTGTACCATTCTCATGCATGGCATGGCAATGTCAGATGCACTTTACGAATATTGTGTGCTAGATTACTTATTAGTTTATGTTCATTGGTTACTAAAAAATCAGGTAATTCATTTCTTGTTAGTAAAATCCAATAAGCACCAGACACATGTCTGATTTGAAACCAAACTAAATGGTTTATATGATCACCTGCTTAGGATGTTTAAGGAACTAGCAAAAATAGAAATGTTAAGCTTGTATGAATTCTTGTTGATTTAGATTCCATCCTATTTCTGTTGCTTACCTTGCAATAATTGTTTTTTGTTTTTTCCCATTATCTTTCAGATGGTCTTTAATACTGCCATTGTGTTGGGTCAAAGCCTTCTGGATCCCTCTCATATCTAATGGGGCACATGCGATAGGTTTGAGAGAGAGGCACTGGATTGCAAATGAAGTAAGTCTTTTTGCCCAAAATAATCAGACCACTTTGGTTTTCATCTTTATTTATTGAATATTACATGTTTTCTCTTCTCAATCTAGATGGGACTACCATGTTTCCCTTACGATTGCCCAGATTGTAAGGCATATTGTTGCTCTATGACAGCTAAAGCTGCTTCACTTGACCTCAAAGCAGAACTTTGCCCCCCATCCATAAAGCCTTTGAGAGTTCCAATGCCACTCCCATGGGCTATTGTTCGCATGAGTATTAACAAAGAGTCAGCTAAAGCAGAAGTTGCTATAATTTCAACAGGGGAAAATGCATCCAGTGCCACTTCATTACCCAGCTCATGCCCTGGAAGTTTCAAAACTTTTTTATCTGAGTGTGATGGTAACTTTTTTGATGGAATTATAGCACGGACAAGTAGTATGCTGATTAACTTCCTTGATGAAATTAAAGCTGGGCAACTGCTTTTGTTTCCCCATGTTGCACGTGAAAAGGCTAGATTCTATAGGTCTGTCAAAGGTGACCAGAAGCTTGACCCAAGCCCCAGAAACTTTGATACTTATGACCGTAAGCTATGCTTTCTTAGAGTTCATCTCCGCCCATACAAGGAAGGCACTTTTGAGGAGGGAGCAGTTGTGTGTGCACCTTTACCTTCTGATGTATCTTTGAGGATCTCAAGGTATTTAATTTTTTCATATAAAATTCCACCACACTCTTGCTTATTTCACATAACTTGTAATTGAATTTTTTGATAAATAATTATTTGACTTTGCAGTTCTGAGAAAAGTAAGATGGTTGTGTGCGAAAAGGAATGGTACTTCCGGGATCCATCTTCTGGTAATTGGTTATTGCATGTTCCAGATGAATCAGTTGCCAAAGACTCTCATAGGTGGCCTATTGGTTTTGTCACAACACCAACTGTTCAAGGAAGGTGTGTAAATTCTTATATTCTGTTTTCTTCATTCTCAGCTATTTTTTTGGCCCCTCTTGCTTTTCCTTTTGAGCATATAATGAGTACGTGATGTATGATGTTATGTTGGATCTTACTTGGTGCAATCGTTTTGCAGCAAGAAGCTTGTTGCACAAGGCTTCTGTGAAGCCGTCTTACTAGCTCTTTTGAGAGAGGAGCAGTGGAAGGAGAAATCTCCCAAGAAAAGGAAAATGGAAATATACGTGCTTGTGAGAAATCCAAGATCTTCAGTGTATCGACTTGCTCTTGCCTCTATTATGTTGGAGCATCAAGAAAATGATGTTGAATTTTTGTAGAAGTATTTGTTTGTTTGATTTATGTAAGACCCCTAACATTGGGGTAACTATTTACTTGTTTATCATATTTATCATTATATTAATGTTTTCTTGTCTTTTTCTATCGGAAAATTCTTCTTATCATAACTTAGAGAAGCATCATGAGAGAATGGCTTGATAGTTTTGTTTTGCCGATGTTACAATAGAATAGAATAATGATTTCTATACTTCCATTTGACACTAATCTAAGGTCAAGATTTATAGAACTATTCATATTTAGTAAATGTTTAAGGTTGATATATTTGCTATTGAAATTTTCCGAAATTTAATTCACCATGAATAAATTTACAATAGAAGTTAAAAGAGTAAGTTGCCTGAGAAAAACACATGATTAATTAATTGCCATTGGAACAATAGTAACAGCATTTAATCATACATGATTAAAAATCTTTGCTTTTTTTTTTGGGTGAGGAAAATCATTGCTTTTGTGATGCCATCTTGAAATTTCTGAATTTTTCCAAGGAAACGGAATTGGAAATTAGTTTCTCCACAGGCCCTTATTTTCTGTAACATTTTTGATGACAAATACACCCTCTTTAAAATCTTTAGATTTTATTTTTGATCAACCTTTTATCTTTAGATTTTATACACAAAATGAAAGCAAACTTTTACTATAGAAGCTTAAAGAGTAAACCGCATGAGAAAAAACACGTGATTAATCAATTTCCATTGGAACAGTAGTAACAGCATTTAATCATACAGAATTAGTAGAGAGAACAAAACCTTGAATCAAGTAAAACTCAAAAGAATTGGGGTGCTAGATAGATAGAACATCATATTAAATCATTGCTTTTTTGTGCAAGAAAAATCATTGCTTCTGTATTGCCATTAAATGGCCTCTCTTAATCTCTTTAATTTCTGTCCTCGTAATCCATTCCAGAAAGCATCTGCTCTTACCACCTTTTTTCCTGGAAGCTGAACCTCCAATACCTGATTGTACAACAATCACTAAATTCAGAAAGCATAATGATTTGAAGACACTGTAGAATTTTAAAGCATTTAAGCATTATTAAATACATATCATGCACAACAATCACATGATTCTCAATATCTCACATTTCAAAGCCAAATCAGTTAAGTTTTAATAAAAAGGGTTAAGTGTCAAATTTGCCCCATAATTTTTCTCTCAAGACCGATTTTATCCTAGAAAAATTTTTGGGTTCAAACTTACTCTTGAATTTTTAAAACATAGTAATATCACCCTATTTTGTTAAAAAAACTCGCGATAACTGTTATTAATGTCAACATTGAACATCCAAGTTGTAAAAAACAAATCAAGTTTAGGGACTATCATTCAAATCTTAATCATATAGTCATATAAAAAACAATCCAAATGATTTGCAAAGCTGAGATTACAGACTATCATTCAAGTTTAGAGCCCGAAATCCTGATTATAAGTGCATGAATTATAAGAGCATAATCAAATATATCATCTCTTAAAATTCAGCCAAAGGTCCTTGAATACCTATTGTCATTCACGACTACAATGAATCATGCTATTTGTCTCCGATTCAGGAGGATAAATACAGAATAATTACAACAATGTTTCTTGGACTTGGTTTGCTGAGGATCTAGGAAAAGTAATTCCTTAAACTTTTTGCAGACATGAGTAAATTTGAAACAGATGTAATGACATAAATATAGTAACAGACTGAACATACCACAAACTTCAAGATGAATGAAAGATGTGAAGAAAAAAGAACAAACCTCCAGTGCTGTGCCCCCAGCACAAGGAAACACCAAAGCATCCTTGACAAAAGTAATATCATCAGCTTCTTCGGGCAGTGCACTTTTGAGAATGCCAACTCGTGTTAAGATAATTTTAAGTTCCATTGTTTTCTGCTCGCCATTTTTCTCAACTAAAACTTTGGCTCGAGTTCCCGGCCACCCTGCAAAAGCACGAACCTAGAATTGTTCTACGTCATAACTTCACAGTTCAATTAAAATCAGGAAGCTTACCTTATTATGTAGAACCAATGCTTCTTGACCAAAGGATAACCATGACTCCTCTGGGTTTATCTGCATAAAGTACCAATGCTAAGATGTCATTTCTAACAAGAAAGATGTTTCACCAATTGTATACACTGGAAACAACAGAAAGCAATGTAATAGACTCCTAAATTTTGTGCCTGTTTGAACGTTGTGTGGAAGAGGATAAAAATATTCTTTCAGGGGAGGAAATTTTAAGCCTATTTTAACATGTTTGGTTCGCATGTAAAACTACTTTCCAATGAAAGAGCTCACTATCGTCAATCTTTACTAGTAATGGAGTACGAAAGGAAAACCTCAAACTGAAACAAAGTTAAATTTATTTTCACCTAATTTCATGCAATACTAAACAAACAAGTAATATGTTCATGTTAATTGGTAAATAACTTTTCAAGTGATGATTTACTTTTGTGCCCATAAAAAAATCAATGCCTGAAATACATTTTCAGAGACATTAATATCCACTTTAAATCTAAAGCAATATGTAGCAAATTGCAAGAAGCATCTTTAATGGAACTCATATCAAATATCAATAAGAGTTCATTTCGATTTCTACACCGAAGGGACACAATTCGAGCCAACTGTACCTTAGGAGCCAATGTAGCCTTACTGTCATCCTGAGGTTGAGCTTTCTCCCTTGCAGATCCATCAAATATAGAAGGAAGCTCACGGACAAGAAGTTTTGATCCTGCCTTATCAGAGAAGACTCAAAAACTCATTAATTTACTGAACGTGAAGCTATGTTAGGCAGAGCTCAATTCATAATGGGAGAAAGAGGAAGAGAAATAACAAAGTAGCCGAGATCATGAGGAAAAGAGAACTATAGAAGGAAATCATACCTTCAGTAAACAGCTGAGAAAGTAAATCAGGTGCCTACATAGATATCTAAAGATTAGTCAGTAGAGTGGAGAAAAGATTATAATATTCATTTTAGATTCACTAACAAGTGCATTGTCAGAAAGTTTGGGAGAGAGAAGTTTATGGTGAAGGCAATTCTTGAGTAAAACACTAGCCAACACGGTGTCCCATATACAAATACAAGAACCAATCTGACTAAAGGATGCAAATATTTTGAACAAATACATTTTCAGTGGAACAAAGAGAAACACAAACCTTAATTTGATCATCAACTTCAAATTGTTCATTAGCGATGATTGGTCCAGCATCAAGTTCACGGACAGTGAATACTAATGACACTCCTGTTTGCTTGACACCATCCTATAGAAAATAGGATCAATAAAATTATTTCTACCAAAAGAAAAATGATAAAATGATTTAAAAAAGCTTTAAGAAAATAAAAACGACAAAAAGGTGAAAAAAACCTGTAATGCCCGTTGAACAGGTGCAGCACCACGATACAATGGTAACAGGCTGGGGTGAATATTGACTGTACCTGAAAAATTTACATGCACGATATAGAATTTGGTAATTAGAGAGGTGGAAATTCAAATGTTAGATAAGACACACATGTATAGGATTTAGATATTAACATTTGAAACACAAACAGCTTCTCCTTAGGTGGAAGATAAAGGGGGCTGAAGGATTCCAAATGGATATAGTGTTAAAAGCATATAATTCAAAAATGGTAAACAGAAACCCAGATATGGAAGCAATCCAACAAAACTACGGCAAAACAAAACCATGAGGTTTTTATAATTCATTCTGTTTTTTTTTTTTTTTGTTAGAATTTTATTAGATGTGACATGCATATGAAATGCAAAGAAACAATAATATTCTGGTCTAACTGTGAAGAACCCTTTCATGCCACTGATTCAGTCTATGGTCAAATTTTAAGACACTTTAAACTATAAAATCAAAATGATTGGATAAAATCTGCCGCTTAAATTATAGGGAGAGTATAGTCTCTCCTGGATACAGAGGAAGTTTAACTAGGAAACATAAGAGGAATGTCTTTTTGATTTTGAAAGAATAGAATAAAAATGACTAACCCAACGGTGGTATGTTTAAAAACTTGGTGGGCAGTATATTCCCATACGCTGCAGTAATGCACAAGTCAGGTTGCAAACTTCTCAAGTTTGACAAGAAATTGTCCTGCATGAAAAGAAAACATAACATTCATATGTGATTTAATTTGAGCAACCATTAATTATCTACTTATTTTATCAATAAGCCTCATGCACTCATTGAACTTCTATGAATTTACCTTTAAGTTGATGTGTGTTTTATATGAAATTTAGGATTTTAGTCATTGATAAATGCAATTGTAAATACTTTTCTGCCCTTTATTGATCAAAAAAGAAGTTAAGAATTAAATAACATCAGTGCTCAAAGCAATGCAAAGTGAACCATAAAAAAATATTACCCACTTACCACATATAAAAATAACTATAAGCAATTCCCAGGACTACATACACCATAACATTTATCCGGTACTGACAACAAAAAGTTCATTTCACCAATTCTATTTCAGATGAAAAAGCAAACACGTAAGCTGACAGTTACCTCTCCAGCCCGATCAGGTGTGAATATAAGATCAGAGGAGAAACCTCTATCAAGAGCAAATGTTGCCAAGGGGGAAGGCAGCACCTTTTTCCCTCTATCCCTTCTAGCAGGTGGCTGGGTAACAATAGCTGCAACCTAAATCCTACCAAATTAGTGATTGATGCCTCAATTTCCTGGTCTTTGTCTAAATATATAGATCATGTCTCTTAAACAGTCAAATTACATGCAGGAAAATGAAATCTAAAATTTCCGAAACCACTTGACCATTCTAAATATTGCTTCCTCGCCAAGGGATCAGTGACCTGATGGTTAGAAAATGAAAGATAAGGCATCTTCCCGCCTTCAAGGTCCTGGGTTCAATACTTGGCGCGCCCTTCCCGGGCAAACTCTGGATTAGTCGGTACTCAAAGAGTGCCGGATACCGGAGGCTCTAAGAAAAAAAAAATATTGCTTCCTCCATTCAAAATGAATGGAGGAAGCAATATTTTTTTTTTCTAGTAGGACCTAGTTGACCTTATTGAAGAATGCTAAGAAAGCCAAATGCGATTCTCATAATTTGATTTTGTAGATTTTGTTTCTCTAAACTAGTTCATTTGACTTACTAACATAAAATATGTTATCATGAATACTCAATAATTTCTCAGAAAAAAAGGTCTTCTATTTGGGAATGGATGAATAGTAATAACAAAAAATGCAGCACATGGAAGACGTTTGTCAAAAAGAAAAAGGAGAATAAATAATGTGTAATGCTTTGGTATTTGGTAACGCAAGATAGCACATGGCAGATATATGAAATAAAGAAAAGGCACTTGAATTTGTGCTAAGTAATGCAGCAAAAATTGGGAATTGAAATGTGGGAAGTGGAGAGGAATACCTGAAATGAAGAATCGGAAGCAGTGGAAGCATTGAACAGGGCCTCGAGAACAGTAGTTGAAACCTGCCAAAGAAAGACATTATATTTAGAGATATATGTACATATATATATTGATAGAGAGAGAGAGAGAGAGAGAGAGGGGCCCACCTGAGGGGAGCCCAAGAAGACGAGGGACTTCTTCTTGGAAGAGACAGAGATAGAAGGGGGAGAGGTGGCGCTCTGCAAGCAGCACAATCTTCGAATCATGGATGAAGAAGAGTGTGTGTAAGCTTCAAGAGCTTGGCTCTCAGCAGAGTGGTCGAGTGGGTGTTATTTAAGACACGGATAAAATCCCATCAAACATCCTAATACAACTCATATCATTGATTAGTGAAAGAGGCATGTTCAATGATTGAAAATGTACCATTGAGGAGTCATTACAACTTGTTTGGTTTTAATTATTTGTCTATCATTCACTATATTATTATTATTAGGAGTTGAACACAATTATCTATCAAAAAAAAAATTGGCTGGTAAGTACTTTGTTCCTTTAAACAACTTGTTAGGGGTTCGATCCCTAATTCTTGTTAATGAAGCAAATTTACAGACTAGTTGTTTATCCACTTGAGAACAAGTAACAATTAGTTCCATTTAGCAAGCAGGTGAGTGTATTTTTTACAAGTTTAGCAACATACTGAAATTAAGTGAAAACAAACATTATGGTCATTAGTTATGTGCATGTTAGATAGGACTTAGACAACTATTTTCTGAACACAATATTTTTAAAAAATGTTACTCTGTATGTTAATTAAACCTTGGTGGTTGATATGATGTTTAGTTGACTAATATTTAGAGAGGTTAAATAGCAAATAAGTCATCAAATGTTATGTTGTACCCTCCGGTTCTAAATATAAAACTTAATTGAGAGGATGAATTTGACTCTAAATATAAGACATATTTCTAACTTTTACCAACTTTTTCCCAAAATATCCTAATCAATGCCCCTAATAATAGACAATAAGAGAGGGAGGGTGGAGTCAATGTTCCCTAATGATAGACAAGAAGAGAGAGAGAGAGAGAGAGAGAGAGAGAGAGAGTGGGGTGAAGGTAGATAGTTAGGGTATATCAGTAATAATATTATGTCATTTTAACTAACTTAATCTAATCAAATTGGGTAAATAGGTGTTATATTGAGGAGCTGAGGGAGGGAGGGAGTATTATTAATTAATTGTTAATGTTAATTAGGAGTATTAATTAATTAAATAACAAGTGCAGAATAAGTAATTGAGGGGAAATGGATTAAAGAGTGGTAATGGAAAGTTTGTGAGGGTGTTGGAGAGAAGATAAGGTGATCTTATCTGGAGAAGCATACATACCATACCATGGCGCTGTGTTTCTCTCAATCTCTTTCTCTTCATCCAAGTCTCCCCTTCTCCTCTCAGCCCATTTCTTCACACAACTCTTCTTCCCTCAAACTCCCATCTATTCCTTCTTCCCCATTCAACGACAAATCCCGCATTTCCCTCCTCCCTACCAAAACCCACTTCAACCCTCTCCTTTCTCAATACGCTGCTCGCCTTTCAGGTACGTAACCTACTCTTTATGTCATTCTTTTCTTACTACTCCTTCAAGTTTCATGCTTTTTATATATATGGGTTACTGGGGTTTTCAACTAGTGACCAAATTCTGGCTTTTCCTACTTCAAATGAAATGCCTCTATCACTTTCTTTTCACAAAACCAGCCTTTCAATGTTGCTATGCAGCTACAAGTGCTTCCTCAAAATTTTATTCTCACTTTCATTTTGTCAACATGCCAACCTTGAGAGTGTTCAGAAGATGCATATCTTGCTCTTGTAGCCCATCATAGGCGTCCCAATGCATTTAGTTGAACAAGTTGGTATTAGCCTTTTCCGTGTTTGTACAATTTATAAAGGAAAATTCTGAATATAAGAAATAGTTGAATTTTTATAAGAAACTAAGCAAGTGAATTGAGCCACTTAATATGCCTTATTTTATGTATTATTGTATTGTATGTTAGCTTATAAGTCAAATAAATTGGTTTGCAGAAAAAATAAATTAGGCAAGTCAATTGATTATTTAGTTTTCTTAGGAGTTTTCAAAAAATGTAAATTAGGCTTATATATAGGAAGAGAGGGAGTAATTTGTTGCACACTGTTTCAGATGACGTGTTGCCATTAGGATTGTCCGTCCAAATCGGTCTTTTCAATGAATGATCCCTTTACTAGATTTAGGTAGGCTTGAGCATGACTGTTACTTATCCTTTTTAGAAGTTAATCTAGCTCTATCCATCAATTGAGAAGTTCATATTCTCAAGCATTGCCCCAGTGCTCTTGGAGTTGTCTCTAGTGCTAACTGGATTTGATTTCAAGCCTCAATTTTTAGCTATATTCAGTATTGACTCATAAAAAGGTTTTAATCCCCTCACAACAATCCTAGTTAGTTGATTTTATTTTTGGGGCCAGAAAATTAACTGTCGGTGTTGATTAGAGGTAGCATCAGAAACATCTGCTTGATAAAATGAATTTGAGATGTAATTATCAGAGAACAGCTAACTTCTATTGTCATAGTGAAGATAGATATAGTGAATCACAGTCTCCTTAATACTCTTTGGCTAAATTGTATGTTGGTAGTAGAGGATAGAATGCACAGGGAATGCTAGCTGTCCTAATCTGTTAATTTAATCCAACTTTCTCTGAGCATTTGCTATGTGAGATAAAGGAATTCACTGCCCCCCCCCCCCAAAAAAAAAAAAAAAAAACGTCCACACACAGATCACTTTGATACACTTGCACATACAGCATACCTCTGTGCAATTATGATCACCTTTGTTCATAAAATTGGGTGTGAGATCCTACTTGCATGATAAATGGAATACAGATATGACTGAGGTGCACAATACCTACTTGAAAAATCTCTGAGAGCATTGGTTTATGGTATTACAGTATACAGGTGCAGGTGTATTTTGTATGCTTTGAACATGTATCAATTTTCTTCTCAGAGATAAATGAATATCTAATGCTGCTGCAGGGAAGGATGAAGAAACCTCGAATGTAGAGACATATGCAGTGGGTCGACATATTCGTATGTCTGCTGATAAGGCTAGACGAGTAATTGATCAAATTCGTGGGCGTTCGTATGAAGAATCTCTCATGATACTTGAACTCATGCCTTATCGAGCATGCGATGTGATTCTTAAGTTGGTGTTTTCTGCAGCAGCAAATGCCAGTCATAACCTGGGTTTAAACAAAGGAAGTTTAGTTATCAGCAGAGCTGAGGTCAATGAAGGTAAAACCTTGAAAAGGGTCAAGCCTGTGGCTCGTGGACGGGCTTATGCTATTAGAAAGCGAACTTGCCACATAACCATAGCCGTGAAAGGCTTACCTAATGAGGCTGAAGTGGAAGCAAGCCCCGCTTAATTTATTCCTTTTTGGTCACTATGTGTATGTATTATGTATGCCTTTGAACCTCTTTCAACCATTACAAGGATGAGAATTTTATGTATTTTGATATTATGTTGTTCATTTTGATAAATGTTTAGATTCGTGGTGATATTGATTTGTATCTTATTTTTTTTACTCTTCTCACTCTGGTTATCTTTGCATTCATGGTGGCATGATGCAGTTGTACCAAATAATGCCTCACGCTTTCTCTTCCCATCAGTAGGATCATAAACAGCTTTTAACAAAATTCAATTTATGTTCCGTTTGGTGTGAACGAATTCCTGATAAAACCGCAAATGAAAAAGTGAGTAGCAAATTGCTGTGTTTGTGTAGTCAAAGGAAAATTCTGATGTGGTTGACTCAGATCTCAATGATGTGAGGACCTTATTGATGTAAGTGTTTTTTGAGCTCCGAGGCCTGACCTAGCCCTGGTGAGCTACGAGATCCAACTCAATTAAACTTTTTATGTACCAAACCAAAAAAACTTTGAATAAGCTTCTATGGTTATTAAAACGTCTTATATGTATTTTTAATTAGTAGCCAATATATTGTTGACAGAAAATGAAGTCGCTTTTATTCAAAGATACTGTATTTGTTTGAGCTAATTAAAAGATATTATATTAAAGTCATAAAGAAACTATTTATACATGTTATTCACGATAAAAGAGAACAAAGCATACATGAGTGTATACCATATTAATAAGAAGCTTTCACTAACCATAAACTGGTTGACCTGGTAAGTGAGCTACAACCCTTGGAAGGATAAGAACGCGTGTTCGAATCCTGGGAAGCGCTCTCATTGGGAGAGAGAACAATCTTCCCTTTGTGAACAACACTTCTACCCCTCGAGTTCGGATTAGTCGTTTGTCAATAGGTTAAAAAAGCAGGAAAGTAGTTTAACATTGTTAGGAGGAAATGCATCCCTAATTGATCACAATCAAATTCAATATTCCAAGTGTTTAGAGATTAAACTTCTGATACCAGCTAACTAGTTAAATGTCCAAAATAAGTATTACTTATACCTACCTTTTTTTCAAGAAATATCAAGTTTTAATCATTATTATTTGTTTCTTTGTCATTAGCAAGATTTTATTTTTGGCATACTTAAATAGTTCCATTCCTAGGTCGTCTGTTACAGGATTTCAACATAAACATTCAAATTATATATTATTTTTCATTAATGTACTTTTAAACCCTATTATTTAAAACGGTTTTTGATTATTCGGCCGTTTAGTACCACTTACTACAAGTACACTATCATATAAAATCTCCGGCCAAAAAGTTTTACTACCTCCGGTCCTAAATGTAGAACCTAATTGACTTTTTTTTTGGAGAGATTAAGGTTGCGAAATAGGTTATTAAATGATGACATATTTGATATATTTTTAGATTATTCATTAGTTTAGAGGTAAAATAAACTAGTTTAAGGGAAAAAATAGGTAAATCAATTTATAATCAACTTATTTTGTTTTTTTAAGGATTTTCTAGAAAAAGTCAATTAGGTTTTATATTTAGGACCGGAGGGAGTAAAATATAACATAAAAAGCAAAAATATCATTTATAAGAAGACCCGGAGTCTATGATTTATTTAGTTATCTCCTTCAGTCTTTAAAGTTAATTAAGGTTTAATCACTATAATGCTAAAATTAATCATTAGGTTAATTACATCTAAACATAATCAATCTTTAAAGTCTTACAATTTTGTCAGTATATGTGAGCCTTTAATCAAGAAATTAAGAAGGATCAATCATCAATAGGGTATGAACATACACTTTAAAGTACGCGTTTGATAGGTAATAATTAATATTTGAATAAAAAACATAAGATCCTCCACGCGGTTCCGTATGTAATTTAGTATTTATGTTAATGGTCCACTTGCATCATCAAATTTCAGATTTGTCAGTTTCTTATTATGAAAAAATAAACTATTTTGGGCAAAACAATATAATGAATAAAAACAAAATCACGAAATTCTTATTAACTTCACTTAATATGTCAAAACATATTTTTTTCTCAACTTTGCCCCTATTTATGTAGAAGATAAGTGGAATGGTGATTGGATGAGAAAAAATGTGAGACAATGTGTATATGGAGAAGATGAGAAAAAATGTTGTCAACAAATGGTAAAAATGGGAAAAAATACAATAAATGTTTAGATAAAAAACAACATTAACTTATATTTTAGGACAAGTCTCTCGCAAAACATTAGTTTATATATGGGATGGACGGAACTGAGTATCTTAAGACTATAGTCACTTTATTTATTTTTAATCCAAAACAAACTTTAATTTGTGGTGCAAAAGCAAATTGAGGAATTAAGAATGTTGAAAGAAATTTCACCTCCACTGTTTTAATATCGTCAAAACAACATGTAGGGCCTTTTACATGAGTTAGTAGAACACGGAGGTAGTATAATTCACCAGCTGAGATGGATATATGTGTCATTCGCCCAATAGCAAAACCTCTTTTTCTCTTCTTCCATTTTCTCTCTGCTTTATTATATACATATTTATTAGGGAATTCAGAATAGGTAAGTTTGCGTGCGTCAGTATCGATCTTATTTAAAGCCATCCAGGCCAGAAATTGGGATTCACAGACACATAGTTTTTCTAATAATAATGACACATTGTCACTATCGTTGTAAATTACATATTGTTGATCAGGGAGGTGAAAACTGAGACGCTCAACTGACGGATTTCTATAATGTACAAAGAATAATTCTATTTTTATTTAATATAACTTAATTACTTTAACTAGGCGTGCAAAACATACAAAAAACTTTTGCATATAACTGAAAGATATGTTATGAAATACTGAAAAATAGTTACATGCATCTTCTTAAATATCTGAGTTTTAAGGTATACCTTTGAGTAATAAACTTTATACAATATAATGAGAAGCCTTTTCATTAATTTTCCCTCATTACTTAATACTGTACTATCTTTTTTGTTTGCAAAACCGTGTATGCATGCATAAATTTTGTCACAATCAAACTATTTAACGTTTTAAAAAATATCCATTATTATCAATGTCATTTAGCTTTTCTACTAGTTTATACGCGTTACTTAGTGTCCCACATAGTTTATAATTAAGTATATTTATTTAGGACACGCAATCTTCACCTATAAGTATCATTCATCACTCGGTATCATTTCCTCATTCCCACTCAAATATAGCTCTTTCCCCTTTTAAGAACCTTACTTAAAACACTCCAAACATACATAGTAAAATCAGTGACAAAGTCATATAATTGATCTCTCTTTTGTTATTTGTCGTCAATGGAGGCACTCACAACTCTTGTCCCATCACATAGGCTGCCAACACAGTTCATGTCATTGCCTTGCCGGAGAAGCCAGCGCCGCTATGGCGTGGTGGTTGCAAGAGCCGGTGGAGGAAGAGATCGCCAATGGGGAAGACTAGTGGACGAGGACATGATCATGCTAAGACTAAGAATAAGGGCGATGAAGATGATGGAGGGGGGAGTGGAAGAAGAAGATTATGGAATGATGAAGTGGGAAAAAGATTATTACGTAGGAGAATATGGGAATCATGTTTGTGGAGCCCTAGGGTTTTTACAGAATTATTTTATGAATGTAAGGCCAAGTTTGGCAGTGGGGACAATGCTTCTTGTTGCTTTGAGTGTGTTCCTTTCTTCTGGCTTGCTTCTCTCCAACTCCATCAATATGATTAACGCCCTCTTCTCTTCACTCTTTGGTTTAAGTTGAGAGGTATATGAATACACAAGACAACTTTAGCTAATAAGATTTCACCATGTTAGCTAATTAAAGAGTATTATTTATGCAGTCAAAATTAGTATATTAGATATCACCATGTTATGTATGCATCCATAAATGATAAAGAATGAAAATGCTCTTTAAACGAAACTATAAAGGAGATCATCAAATTAAGGCATCAGCTGGTCTTATATATTACGTACTAGTCACAATGACAAATTTCTAGATGACAACATTTATGTACAATTTCAGATATACTTGCAGCTTAATTTCAAATGGGTCGCCAATTATTGAAACCATCAGACGTCATTATAATTAGCTTAGCTTGTTAGAAGTTGCAACTTTCGGTTGTCTCCCTCAATTTCCCCCCTGCTCTATCGACAAGGTGAAATGACAGATAACTCTTCTTCGACACACACACACGCACGCACGCTCACTGCTTCATGTTGTCTAAGCCACATATATAATGTGCACTAGGATAGAGTGACATGCACAGAACGAAGCCTCAAGCTATCACTTTTCTCGATGATGTGAACAAGAAAGGAATTTGTACAAAATACTCGATAAGGAAGATGTTGAGTTTAGTATTCCTCTTTATTAATCTCATAATTAGCCCTGAATCTGATGACAAGGTAGATAGATGGATTATTAGGGGGTGTTAAAAATTTTTCCTTCTACACGAGTAATCTTTGTTATGTTTTGTTGTTTTGCTATTTTCATGTACTCAAGTCTCTATCAATATACAAATTCTAATGAAAATTTTATATTTTCATATGAACATGTTCTTGTTTATGCCACACATCTTTTAAGATTATTTTTTTTTTGGTAAATTACCGTCCGGTTTAATCCGGACTCGAGGGTAGGAGTGTTGCCCACATAGGCAAGATTGTCCCCTCTCCCAATGAGAGCGCTTCCCGGGATTCGAACACGCGTTCTCCTCCCTACGGGGGTTATAGCCCACTTACCAGCTCAACCAACTACCCATTGGTATCTTTTAAGATTATTTGAAAGTTTATTTTATCTGTCTTACACAAATTACTGATACCGAAGGTAATTAAGAACCTTGTTGATCTAAAACAAAGATATATAGTAAGAACTTTGACTTTCTACATGTATGTTCATTCATTCTTACTGTACTGCAATTGAAAGTTATACAAGAAAGAGTAACTGGCTCGTTTAATGTGCTTATTTGCCAATCCTCAATCCGAATTATATGACTTATTATTTTGGGAGATGTGTTTGGTTCTAAATATGAGACTATTTTCTAATTGTTCTCAACTTCTTTTCAAACTTCACATGTTAATGCTCCTCAATAATAAACAAGAGTTGGAGGGTTGTGATATAGGTAGATACTTATTATGCATTAGTAATATTATATGATTTTAATTAATTTCACTATAACTTTTATCTAACTAATATTAGTTAAATATGTTTTATATTTATTATTGATGGAGTAGCTAGTTAACAAGTCCAGTACATATCTTAAATAATTTTTATAGAGAAAATTATGGTTATATAGAAGTGTTAGTGACGGTGGACAGTGTCGATGTATATTTAAAAATGTTATGCAACACCAGTGGAATTTATTTGTTAAACGGTCAGGTCAACGTCGGTTGACTTAAAGTAAACAACAAATGAACAAATAGAACTAATTAGGAATATTTATGTATCTCTCTACATCATTCTTTTATTTATAATCATCTTTATATTATTCTCTTTAATGATATGTTAGTTAATTATATACTAAATTGAGTAAATTCTATAAACTCCCCCTAATCTTGGGCTTATATGCATATTACCCATTCAATAATTTAAAGTTTTAACTTAACCCGCCCTTCAAAAGTTTTGTTTTTGTTTTACTCTGGAACACTTGTCATTAAGTTATCATTGACTTATGTCTTCAGTCAACATGTCATAGAATAAGACACTTCAAGTTTTAAGTGGAATCATATGTGACATTATGAAAATGGCACAAAATACACCAGTGGAATCATATGTGAATTATGTATTTCAAATGTTAGGTTAATATAACTTTTTGTCATTGATTTTCGGTCAATTTTGGTTTTACTATCTAAACTTTAAAGTTGATGGTTTTAGTCCTCAAACTTTCAATCAAGTTTGGTTTTGGTACCTGAACTTTGAGATAGATGATTTTGGTCCCTGAGCTTTCGGCAATTTTGTTTTTTATCCCTAAACAAAAAAATATTGAAAAATTTTAAAGTCTATAGAGTAAGTTTTCAAAATTGACTAAAAGTTTAGGGTTGAAAACCAAAATTGACCAAAAGTTGATGAATTAAAACCATCAATTTAAAAGTTTAGGGATCAAGACTATAATTGACTAGAAGGTGAGGACCATCTATTGTGTATTTTCTACCAATTTCGTATTATTTCATTGCTTTAACTTTTTTAGGTTAATACAATTTTTAGTTAATGAGTTTTCTGAGTTTTCAGTTAATTTTGGATTTAGTCACTTAATTTTAAATTTTAGTCAACTTTATTGAGCTTCTATTATTCTATCAACTTTATTCAAACTAGTCATCTATTACTCATCCTCTTATCGATTGTTATTTAATTTAGCCATTTTTATCAACAATTCAAAATCTTTGCTAAGTTAAGTCCTACAATTTTCCAAGTCTAAGTTATACTACCTCCGTCCTAAATATAAGACTTAATTGACCTTTTTTTGGAGAGATTAAGGTTGCAAAATAGGTTATTAAATCATGACATATTTGATATCTTTTTAGATTATTCATTAGCTTATAGGTAAAATAAACTAGTGTAAGAGAAAAAATTAGGTAAATCAATTTATAATTAACTTATTTTGCTTTTTTTTAGGATTTTTCAAAAAAAGTCAATAAGGTCCTATATTTAGGACTGGAGGGAGTATTTATTTATCGTCAAAATCCTAAATTCTAAAAAATTCTGCCTGTCATCTCTTGCAACACATATCTCTTCCAATTCTGTTGATAACCTTAATAGGATGGCACATAAGATACAATGATGTCTTTTATCAATCTGACACACAGAAATTTCAATCCAAAATATTGGTAAGTTAACGAATTTATGGTGATTAAATCTAAAGTTTGAAACGTTTAAAGGGCTACATGTTAGTGGCCCAATATGTAGATGGATTCTATAGAATTTAGCTTGTTAAATTGTAATGTTAGTTGAGAGAGATAGCCACAACGTTAATTATTTTTGTATACCATTTGAAGAACTTGATACTCCTTCCTAGTTCCTATGCACTAAGGCCCAAATTTATTTGACATAAACCGATGACAGATCATACGCGGAAAAGGAAAACCGAGTGAAGTGAGCGCGTGGTGACTATGTTTATCTGTGGGCGCGTGAGCCATTTTGGGGTGTCGTCTTCTTTGAAGCTTGCCTGCAACCTCAACAACACTCAATCTCTTGCTTCCTTTTCCTTTTATGCATCAAATGTCTGCTTAATCAATCAAAAAGGTTTCATCTTTCTTCTCTTTTGGAAAACCCCTTTTCCTTTTCTCCAAGTTTCTTCTTCTTCTTCTTCTTCTTTTCCTCCTTTTCATTCTCTTTTCCCTTTTCATCCTTTCTTTTCAAACCCCTTTTGGCTAACTTTCTGGGTTTTCTATGGGATTCTGAATTATCATCTAGCTACATTTGCTTAACTGGTGTTTCCCTTTTTGTGTTGAAACTTTTCTTCCCCAAATTTTGAGCTTTTCTTTGGCTGATAGAGGGTGAGCATTTGCTTTTAAAGTTTTTGTTTTTGTTTATCTGGTTTTGATTTCTTAGCTGACATGCTTTAACTGAAAATTTCCATTTTGTATTGTTTGTGTACTGACTAAAATCAATGTAGCCATAGGATTGTTTTAATCAGGTCTTTACTTACAACCTTGTCAGCATATATGTGACATTTGATATTCATTTTTGACTGTTAGATTTCAATATTTATAGACTTATCTGTCTTCATTTATGTTGGATTGAATGTTCTGTGCCTATTGCAGATCTTTTGCTGTACTTAGTTTAAATTTCAATTTCAGTAGAGGTATAATGTTATATAATCTGGTTGCTTTTACTATTTAGAAGTTTCTCTGTTTTTTTTACTTATTTTACTGTCATTGTTTACTAAGCTTGTGAACTTGCAAATGTAGCATCTTTTGAAGGAGATTAAAGTGGAGACTTGCTGCTTCATGGGTGGGTGGAAAATACATTTTTGGTTGAATTGATGAAAATAAAGTGAGCTAGCAGTTTTTTGCTCAAAACCATTTAACTTGGGTTTTCATTAATCACTAAGCACACAAGTTAGTACTCCCTCCAGTCCTAAATAGAAGACCCAGTTTACTTTGTTTTGGAGAATGGTTGCAAAATAGGTTATTTTCGATAGATTTTTAGATTATCCATTAGTTTATAGGTAAAATAAACTAGTCTAAGGGAAAAAATTAGGAAATTCAGATTATAATTAACTTATTTTGTTATTTTAGGATTTTCCAAAAAAGTCAACCAGTTCTTATATTTAGGACCGGAGGGAGTAGTTGAAAATAACAAAATCTTTGGGTACTTGGTGTCTAGTAGCATAGACATGTCAAATCAACTAATGTGTGATAAGCCCCTCATTTCGTAGGATCAATCTGTGTGTTCACTATATTTTTGGAGACTGAAGTTGAATATGCTTATCAATTTGACGATTCAATAGCTAGTTTACTCGAAGTTCTTTTTTCTATCAATGAACATTGAGTGATCTCTTCATTCTTTTTGTTGATCAGCTACTCGCTGAGTCTACTCTGAATTCTGTTTTTGAAAATGGAAGGAGTTTGTGGTCAGCAAAACCTTGTAAATTAACTTTTTGAGTTTGAAATGGATGGGACAAATGGAGTATCTTCTAACAAATTGGTACAGTGTCGGATATGTCATGATGAAGATGAAGACTCAACATGGAGTCTCCCTGTTCTTGTAGTGGCAGTTTGAAGGTAAAAAATGATTTTGAAATTCTGGTGAAAGTCTTGAAAGGTCTTTGCAATGCTTTATATTTATTCTAACATCTCATTATTTATAGTTGTGCTATTAATTAATTTGTGGAATATTGCACACAACCTCCATGACCAAAGAATTTGCTGTGACCTCATAATTGTGTTGATGCTTCATATTCTTCAAAATGAAAATCTCCCTGCCTTTAATCAAAATATGCTTCTCTAAGGTATTTGTATTGTTATGTTATATGTCTGCTTATTGCTCCTTGACTGGTTTGGTTTTAAGGGTTTAACTGAACAGGAGTCTGTACTGGTGTTTAGGTGATTGCTACATCTGAGTTTCTTTTTCTTTATCATTTCTGTAGTATGCACATCGAAAATGCGTCCAAAGATGGTGCAATGAGAAAGGTGATACTGTCTGTGAGATTTGCCGACAGGTCTGTCTTCACTGTATTTGATTGCTTCTTTACTAATTGAAGTTATCAATAATTAAAACACATGCTCTCTTTAAACTTCTTCATTTGTTTGGGCTTTGGTAACTGTAGCATTTCACGCCTGGTTATACCGCACCGCGTCGACTATTTCATTATGGCAGTTCCCCATTAAATTTTAGGTAAAGTCCTTTTTATTCATCAGTAAATTCATAGTCCTTGTATCACTTTTTTTATTTTTGATCAAATGTCTTGGCGTTGTTATCTCAGAGGTAATTGGGAGATTTCCAGAAGAGATCTGCAAAATCATCAGTTCATTGAAATGTTTGCTGCTAATCGTGAATTCTCAGACAGTGGTGCAGAATACTCAGTACCCTCGACAGCTAGTCTGGTCTGCTTTCGCATTGTTGCAATTATTGTAATTTCCTTTGCTACCTTCATTCCTCTTTTACAGGATAGAATTGTCTATGGCTGATTTGAACCGTCTAGACTATAAAATTTCATTAGAGCAGTCTATATTTCATTGTTTTATTAGTTTGTATTCAATACTCATTTATACAAGTCCTCTATTGAAGAACTGGTTTTTCCTTCATTCTTCCTTTAAATAAAAGGGTACTGAAATCTCTATGAATTTTTCCAAAACTAAAAGTGTATTAGTATAATTAATGATGGGGTTGTTTCTGTGTCCCTTGCAGTTTATCGCTCTTCTTGTTTTACGCCATACCCTCCCAATTATACTCAGTGGAGGAGGGGAATACACTTTGACTCTTTACATGGTAAATTAAGATGGACGGTATATTCACTCATATGATAAAATTTGATGAACTTCTGAGGTAGAGTCATTAATGTAACAGGAAATTTTACTTTTATGAATTGCAGTTGCTGATTATGAGAACAGTTGCAATACTTCTACCTGTATGTGTAATGGTCAAGGCATTTACCATAATCCAAAGGCGACGATACCAGGTTTGTTAATCTAACCTTTTTTCTCTTTTAGGTGGGAGACAAACAAAAGAACTTATGCATGGAGAAAGATTTAAAAAAGGTGTCCCGTTGCACAAGGCTCCCACAAGGTGGGGCCTAGAAAGGGATAAATACACAGCCTTACCCTGCAACTGGCGAGGTTGCTTTTAGTTTTTGAGCTAATACCTATAGTTTAAATGGCAACAACCGTACTATTGCTCAAGGGCTCACCCTCTGTAAAGAGAAAAGAAAAAATGGTAATTCCAGTTCTAGTCCTCACTTAATGAGGGTGCTGGGGAAGGGAAACTAGGTAGCCTTACCTCTGCTTAAACAAAGAGGTTGATTTAAACCCACGACCTCAGACCCCACAACAAGTGAGCTTTTCTTTAAGCCAAACTGACCCTTCATATAGAGAGAAGAAAAATGAGTGTAAAACATAAGTGTAATGCAGACATAAATATAACCTTAATAATCATGGTAGTTTGATGATAGTGACACATGTCAAGTTTCAAACTAGCTTTGAGAAAGGAGAATGTATTACATTATTCAAGAAAACGTTGTTATGCTTAGCTTGGGTATGTTTGGATTGAGGATAGTGGATGAGATAGGAAAGAACAGTTAGGTTTGATTTATATTTTCGAAATTCATCTTCACATAGTCTAAGTTGTATAACTGTTGTCCTCTAATCCTATCGCATAGTCCTCCATCCAGATATGAAGTTATGATTGTCTAACAATTGTTGAGTGATTTTGTTTATTTGTATTGAAGAACTTGGATTTTTGTGACAATTGATACTGCAAGAACTTGAAACTAAATAAGCCTCATACTACTGTTTGATTTCTGAGTGAAATGAATTTCTGAGGAAAAGTTAGGACAAACTAAATAAGCTTTTCCTTTACATCTCTTGCACAAGTCTACTGCTTTCCAGATTTTTAATTTGATTTTTCTCCCTAGGCTAGAAAACTAAACAGATTTGAATTTAACAGGATCACTACTCCTCTGTTCTGCAACATGAGGATAGTGAGTTGGAACAGCCTCAGTCTCGTGCAATTCATATCTTGTAATCATTTCAGATTCTGGCAATGATCTTAAGGTAATAACTGCTTTCACGTCGAGATTTTTTGATGATATAGTGTCTGATTGGGCTAGATTTGAGTATTGTTGGGTCATACTTGAGGATAGTTCTTGCTAAACTTTTCTGCGTTCACATGGAGTTGAGCTCAAGATTCCATGCCTCCACTAAATACACCGTCTGTTGGTTGATTTCATGTTGATATTATATCGGTCGCCACGATGTCGAAAGATTTCTGCTTTACTATCCTCCTTATATTGAGAATTTGATAAATGTAGTGACTTGTTTTTTGAACTTTTAGATGATGATTTCACTATTATAAGATGATGTGGATGCAAGAGAAGACTCCTTGATCATTGTTGTCGTTGAGATAAATAAGTTGTCGTTTGAATATTCAATATGCATTGTTTCATGATTCTGATGCTGAAGATGGCATGAGGAATTGCTGAGTCAATTACTTCGTGGCCTCTCATTTGAATTAAATTATGTCATTTGACTGGATGCAATTGTTGTACATATTAGTTCTCTGGTGATAGTTATAGATGTAAAAAATAATATATTTCACTTCTAAAATGCAAACATTACAATGTATTATCATATGCTTGTATATATTTTTTTTTCCTGAAAATTTAGGTGCAAGTCATTGTGGTATAGTCTTGAACCTGTTATGAGGATAGATTTAACTTTTTGTCATTGACACGAATTCTAGTAATTAAATTTACATCAGGAAATATTATTTATAATAATAGTTTTAGGCATCATACATGCATTCCAAAGACGGATAGCCTCGCATGAAGCTATTTATGAGTGCGACAATAATTTCTCAAACTAGAGACCTTGTAGGTGGGGTTAGGTAACTCTTTCATAGAGAATGGCAGGTTCAACTGGTTAGTGTTTATTGAGAAGAGATTGAACTTGCTAAAAGGTCAACTGGTTAGTGTTCATAGAGTATTAGAGATGATGTAACATGTTTTTTTAGATTATCAATTGACAATTGGTATTCAACGATACTAGTAACTAATTAATTCAAATAATAGGTATTGTTTTTCAACATGTATTCGTGACTTTTTAATATTGAATTTCATTCTCAAGCTTAGGTTTATGATGATGATAAAAAAAAGAATATTGAATTCCATTATTTATTAAGGAAAAAGATCATTGGTTAAGAAAATTAAGAAAAAGATTTCTAACAGGGGATGTTACATTAATTTTACTTTGAGGAGTATCATGTCTCAATGGGGCGTGATGATTTAAAAATGACTAATTCTCAATAATAGTAACTTGTAATGGTATAAACTATACACATATTCTGATAAAAAAAACTATACACATATTTACTTATTCATTCATCATACGTAGGAACACTCTGTGAAATAAATTAAAGATTCGAAATTATTCTTCTAGTATCCTTTTAAATTAAAGAGTTCGTTTGGTTGCAAGAATATGAAGGAAAATAAATCGTTGAAATGAGAAAAGAAATAAAGGTTGACTCATTTGGTTTATGCATGAAAGGAATTGAAATGATCAACTCATTTCTAGAGGGTGTTGGGGAAGAGAATATACTAGGCAGTCTAACCTATGTTTTTCGCACATTAGTTGATTTAGACCCATGAGTCCACGACCTTATAGCTACACAACAATCGAGCTCTATTGAGCTAAGTCAGCCCTTCCATGAAAGGAATTCAATTAAAATGAAAATATATTTTGTTAGAGATATATCATATTGTCTTGATTATTTTTTAATAAAAATTATATTTAAATTTAAAAACTAATAATTAACACTATATTATTTTGAAAACAACGAGACAAACATTTAAAATCCAATGTATCTAGCTAAAAAAGAATTAAAATCAAATGTATCAATCTAAAAAAAATGTAATTTGTCAAAATCAATTGTTATCGGTTGGAAAGTGGGTTTGGAAACTTAGTAGGTCCAAAAAATTGGAATTCGTAATGCTTTTGTCAACCAAACACACGAACCTAATGGAATTTTAAGATTCCATTGCGATAGGCCTACATGCAAATCTTAAAATAGACACATCATGAAAATGAACAAACCACCATGTTACAAGGTACTTAAAGAAAAGCACGACAGATATAGGCAAACATGAAAACAAATCATAAAAAGTGAGTCTCATGGAGCCTCAGCCCAGCACGAATCCCAACAGAACAGAGTACGAAAAACAATAAATCACGGTAGCAAAGTTTAACACACATAGGGCCAGACTAAACCCTTCATTTGAAACTGAAAACACAAAGCAACCAAAAGGGAACCAAAAAACAAACTTAAGCACAACGTATTACTCTTCCTCTGATTCTGATTCTGATTCTGCACTCTGAAGCCAATCAATGAAGGGCAGAGCATTCTTCCATATCTTGGAGTCCTTGGAGTCTCCTTTGATACCTTCCGCATACCATTGAACTATGTTCTCTTCCTCCAGCACATCAGCATCGTAAAACGCCTTCAAAATTAAGGCAACCTCCTTCAAAGCATTGGCATTGCCCTTGCAACAGAAGTCCTCGATTGCGTGTAGCAGTAGCATCTGCGGTCCTTCTCCCCCAGCAGCGGCAGCAGCAAGGTAGCCCCTATTCTTGACAAGTTCCTTAGCGAAACCTTTCTCAACACTGGCAGTAATGGCCTCAAACACAGCGCTCACTTTCTCCTGAGGAGATGCAGAAAGTGCCGCTAAATGGTGCTGCAGTTCCTTTGCTGAGACGCCTTTCTGCAGATAACATTTGACTTCCTCCACAAGAGTCCTACACGGCATTGAGCTCCCATTCTCAGACCCACCATTTACCTTGCTGGCTTCTTTTGCTTTCTTCTCAGGCTCATCTGTGGAGAGCATAACCATATCAGCTGTCACTTTATTTAATTGTTCATCGATGCGTTGGCGAGCAGCCTCCAATGATGTATCTGTTTGCCATTGGACATCATCTTCATCATCTTCCTCTGCTTCAACATGAGGCTCAGCAATCTTACCACGAGGAGGCGATACTCGGTCTTCATCAGAGCTGTTGGATTTCCTTTTAGATTTCGTAGTTCCGTCCTTGGAAGAGGAAGAACCCTTCTTTTTGACCTCCTTTTTTAATTTTTTCATTTCCTCATCGGCTGCTTCACCTTCCTTCAGTCTCTCCTTCTCAGCTCTCCTCATCGCCTTCTTGTCTTTAGACCCTTTCTTGGCTTCAGGAGGATTCTTGATTATAAAGGTGGTCAGCTTGTCTCTCATATCCACATCTGACACAAACCCACAGGCAGCACAATTCAACTGGATCATTTGACCCTTGGTGATCAAGATCTCGGTTTCAGGATTCCTACAACCATAGCACTGAACAAATTTTTTAATGAAGTTCTCCAGAAGACCAGCAAGCTTTGCAGTATCATGTGCTCCATTAACATGAGAAGTCCCAGTTTTCTCGTCAAACTTGGATTGAGCTCCAAGCTCACAGCCAAAATACTTGGTTGTGTAAGAAGCTGGCCTTGCCAATGCCTTTGCAATATCAACCATATTGACAATGTTGGTTTTGATGCCATTACCTCTGCCCTCAATTTTGGTGATCATTTTGGGCATCTTATACCTGTAGAAGGCATCATCACTGTTTGCAGCTCCAATGTTTTGTAAAGCCATGATGACAAGTAGTGAAATTCCCAACAATGACTGGATATCAAGAACAGCAGATTGAGGAATTCGAAGTACAGTGAGCAGTAATGTCGGCCACTGAGGCTGCAAGGACTAGTGAAGAGAACTCTCCTGTAACTATGGGAGGTTGCCAACAGAAGCAACCAGTGGACTCAGGGTATTCCTGATATTGCTCGAGATGCATACAGCTGAATTTTTTAGGCAAGGGTCTGTCCTTTTTCCTAGATAAAGGAAAATACTGTCCAAGCAACCCAACTGATCCCAAATAGGTTATGGCCGAATCGGACATAAAAAAGCCTTCAATGCAACACCTTCAACTTGATCTTGCAGAATCCTAAATCAAAGACAGGGAGATTCATTATTAAGATCAAGTTCAAGGTTTATTTGAACAGAAACAAATCTCAAGTGAGAAATAACACTAATCGTCCCATTTATAGCTTAGTATAAAGCAATGACAGATAATTAAAACACAAGGAACAGTTTAAAACACAATATTCTCCCACATGATAATAATTTTCCAGTAAAAAGCATAAATTTTGCTGCATATATTCCAAGAACAAGGGCGTGTCAAAACTCATAAATTTAACTACGTCTGCTAACACATAAATAATGAAAAACAAACTATAAGTTTAAACTTCGCACAAGATTTATAGTTCCCTAAATCTAAATTGAAATATCTGGAAAACTTAAACTTCACTCGGTCAACAGCATAAATCCATTTTATCCAGAACAGGCGAGCACATCAAGTCTGATTTCAAGTAATGGCACCAACGGATTAACGAAAAACAAAAAACAATTTAGATAAAAATAATTCCGCATCACATGCGAACAAACGAAAATCACTCCAAAAAAAACTCACATTAACAACGCACACAGTAATATAATACTACAAGCATCAATAAAATTAACAACATATGTACACCAGTTGTATTTATTACACATTAAACACTCAGATTAACAACGCAGACAGTAATATAATACTGCAAGCATCAATGGAATCAACAACAACCTACATAAAACAGTTATAAATTATATATAAATTAAATCTGAAACGGAATCGATTTCCTCTACATCTAACAAAAAACTGAGATTATTAAGCAAAAAACGTTACAGATAATAAAACGCGATACAGATGCAACAAAGAACAGAAACTGATTATGATCTAATATTGCTAAAATAAAAGTCAACAACGATTTAAAAAAAACACACAGATTTCGGAAACATCAAAATATAATGAGAAAATGAAAAAATGGATAGTAAAAGTGGTACCTGCCGCGAATCGAGACGAGAGTCGATACGGAAGAGAGCAAGCGAAGGAATTGAAGGAGGATTGAGGGAGGAGGAGAAAACTAGGGTTCGGGAATTAGGGTTTGAAATGAATGCAGATATGAAGAAATGGGGAAGGCGGTGCTTAGATATATAGGAGAGACGAGAAGAAACGAGAAACAGAAAAGATATTACGATTTTCTGGATAAATTTGGATAAATGAATTTTAAAGAAGATACGATAATTAATTAATTAATTTTTTAATTAATCCCAGGGAAATTCACACATCATCATTTGTGATCATCCAATAACAACTAAACGTTTTAAGTGGAATATCCAATTAAACCCAGAGAATGTTTTTTATTTTCTGATAAAAAAATGTTTTTTTTATTTTATGGATTGAAAAAAAAATAAGGCTTTAAATGTTTAGTTATTAATGGCTGAAGGTGCACGGGGTCCGCAGGAACTTCTATTAACACAAAATATTAATGTGTTTTTTTCTTACCAAAATTTGTGCTTTTTTTAAACTTTTGAAAATAAGTAATTTTTTCACCAACGAAAATAAGTCAGTCAACTATTCAGGCCTTATCTTTTGATTTTTTTTTCCTTGCCTCTTAGTCTTGGGTTGAGACGTGTCGTAACAGAAAACCCAAAGCATAATTATGAAAAAAATTGAAACTTTCTTTGAAATTGTGTTTATTTATTTTTTTGAAACATAGGTTTTTATCATTTTTTGGGTCAAAAAAAGGGGAAAGTTGTTCATGAAAGGAAAATAAATATTAACAATAGCTTAATTATTGAAAATGTCTTGAACTTTGGCATTGCCAGATGGTCAATTAAATGTGTTAAATTTAAGTGTCTAAGCGATATTAATCAAGATTGAACAAAATGCTAATTCATATAATTGAAATTGTTTGGATGGAGATTTTGAAAATCACATTCTTACTATAGTGATTTTGTTTTAACTATATAGAATGAGAAGGGGAGATAAGAGAAAGAAGACAAGAATAATATGTTCTTCTATGTATTCAAAAGTCTATCATACACAAAACAAAACTCTCTAAAAATTGTGTCATGGCAGGCCTCTAGGCTCAAAATTACTCACTAAGATCATATTATTTTTGTCTTCCTCACATCGGCGAGATTCAAATTGACAATCACATAATTATAAGTCAAACATCTTTACTAACTGAACTAACTTTTGTTGGTCACACAATGTACTTTTTACCATCTAAAGGTTACGTTCCTAAATGGATTTCACACAAAACCTATGTGAAAATTTATATTTCTACCTTTTTAGGAATTTTGAAATCAACTTAAATAAAAATTATACACCGTTAGCCAAGGCAGAATTTTGACATTTTTTACGTACAACTACTAACCTATTAAAAGAAAAAAGGAAAATTAATTAGAGATCCCCCACAATGGAGTTAATACGGGAAAAGTCCCAAAAGTTGAAAATATTAATGTAGGGTCCCAAGGGACCTCACATTAATATATTTGAAATGTGAAAAGACAGTTTTGCCCCTAGCCTTAAAAAAATTTACCCTCCTCCCTCACCCACCCCCTCCCCCCTCCAGGCCGCCCCCACCCCCACCCTCCCCCTCCAGGCCGCCCCCCCCCCCCCACTCCAGACCCCCCCACCCCCTTCCCTCCATCGCCCCCACCTCCATCGGCCCCACCCCCACCCCACACCCCCGCCCCGCCCCCACCCCCCCCCCACCCCCCTCCTCCCCCCCACCCCCCCCACATCGGCCCCCTTGGGACCCTTGTGAGGGAGGAGGGTAAATTTTTTTTAAGGCTAGGGGCAAAACTGTCTTTTCACATTTCAAATATATTAATGTGAGGTCCCTTGGGACCCTACATTAATATTTTCAACTTTGGGACTTTTCCAGTATTAACTCCCTTATGGGGGACCTCTAATTAATTATTGTGTAACTATATTTGGGCCGTTAAACCATCAAGATAACTCGAGCAACTGATTAAGGTTAAGGACCTCTTTATATGATTTTGATATTTGTGAAAATCCTTTTCTTTTTCAATTGAGATGATCGAATTAAGTCAAGTCATATTAAATTCGTAAAAATTTGTTAAGAACAAGAAATGTTGTATTGATTGATGTAATTTAACATACTGTGATGAGATTAGCCGAGTTTTGATGATGTAGCAAAAATATAAATTGAATTCAAAGATAATAGAAGAATATTGTAATAGATTAAAAAATAGTATAAATACTACGTAAGTAATATAAACTCTACATTTAATTTAGAGTGACGAGTTTGAAATTTTTCAAATTTATCGCTCATCCAATTAAGCGTCCAACTTGATGTGTGAAGATCTTCTAAAATTCTTCATTAGTATAAAATTTTCATGTATAGTCAAAATAGATGGTAAGACTAAAAATATAAATATGCATGGCCTTCATTATCTTTTTTCTTTACTTTTCGCTCGCTTTTGTTTAAACTTTTTTCTTACACATCGTAAACACTTTTTATCAACTATTGGAAAATTAATCTAGAAGTCTTTATGATTTGTCATGATTTTTTATTAGAATAGTTTCTTAATTATGATTTTGAATCAGGTTCTCAATCCCGTTTTTATTATCGGGTACTTAACCCTATAAGGTGTATCCTTTAAGATTTTAAACTGTTAAATGTGTGTATTAATTAACTTTTACAACTTTTTACTCTTTTTGATCCTAGTTAAAATATTATTTTAATTTTTTGGACAAATTAAGGATGTAAGTTTAATCACTTTAAATTATTTATAATTATTTTTTTCTCATAATTAATTTATTCTATTTATAAATTAACATTTGATATAGTTACATGTGAAATATATTATAATTTAGTGGTCTAATTTGAATTGCTTCATTCACTTTCACAAAAGTCAGAAAGCTCAAAATAAATCATTGCAATGGAAGGAATAGCACTTCAGCAATTCATTTGCTGCGTATAAAGCTAGAAAAACGAGCATATTATATTGAACCAACAGACAAACATGAAACACAAACATAGGAAGCACATAGAAGAAGCCAATAGAAACATGCATGCATGAAATGGCATGAGTACTGTAAAAATGCTTGGAAAGTGGCTGTGAGCACAATGGAATCTCCCATAGGATTTCAAGAAGTGCTTGTCTATGCGTATGTATGTTGTGCTATGTGAAACATATCTAATTCTATTCAACTTTTCTTTGGACTTTTTATTCGGTATCTTGGGGCAAATCATCTTTCAAACACATCAACAACCTCGGACTAATTTGAATTGAGGCATGATAGGAATCATTAAAGTTGGTGTCTCCGACCTATAAGATGTTGCATTCTCACGTTTTGAAATCAAGACTCGTGATTAAGCTACAACTATCCCAACCAACTAATCTAATCGTCCAGGTTTCAATTCAACTGTTTTAAGTACTCTTTTTTATTGTTAAGAATAAATTATCTGGTTTTTTACAATAAAGAGATGAGGGAATATTGTTTATCAACGAACTCAAATTCACGACAGCAAGAAATCCTTGGGAAGGACACCCATCCTCTCTCTCTCTCACGGTGGTAAATTTTGGTCGTAATCTAATTTTGTATATTTAAATAACTTTTAAATGATAAATTTATATTTTTCTAAAGAAGTATTCAAAAATCATTTTTAATTTAAGTTGTGATCGATCATAAAAAACTGATTGATTAGATAAAAATAAAATAGTTTGTAATCATGAAGTGTTGATGTTCAAATATGACGCTTAGTGCTCTTAGTATGAGCTAAGGCATGCGCAAATACACACATACCTGTTGGGGGCAATGCCAATGTCCTCCTTTTGGTGTGTCTTAATTATTCTTTATTGCCCTCGTTTTATAGTTTATATTTATAAATCATAACCCTCGGTTTCTCAGCATCCTTTAATAGGAAATGATTTAGGATAGTTAAAAAAAAATCTTTAGGTGATGAATTAGTGAATCGCTATAAATTAATTAGGTATGATATAATAAGCTTGAACCCGACCCTGATTTTTTCTTATAACTATCTCACCTAGTTAGATGGTGTGATTTAAAAAGAAGTTGAGATCAGACTAATTTTTAGACGTAAATATAAAAATGACTACATAATATCTTGTGTACTTGTTAAACAACATTTTATTGTCATTAAAGGAAGAAATTATCATCCTTTATTAAATAGCACATAGACACCATGCAAACAATTAATATAGACGATATTAGAAAAATGTCACGTATTTATTGATATTATCTCTTAGAGCTCGTCCTAACAGAGTTCATCTTATGCATATTCATTATCCGAGTCCAGTGCTTTCATATGCTAAACACTTTTCTTTTAAAAATAAAACTTAGAAATGAATTATTTTTTTATTCAACGAAAGCACAGTAATGTAATAAAATGGTCAATACTTAGCTTAGAGATGGTCCTAATCTCATTTCATCGATATATTTGAACAAAACAACTATTATGGAGTATATCTAAATCCTAGCTAAATGTCTATGATTCCATACAAAAATACCTTGATGGTTAGAGGGGAAATGACACTTATATGCAAGGTAAATGATGGTTGAAAAATGAAGAACTTAGCTTATAAGATTATTGATATTTGTATTATAATAAATGATTATCTTAAAAAAATAGATGATTTTGGTTCAAAATGAACTTATTACACAGCTAAATAAAAAGGAGAATTATATTATTACAGATAACTCCCGTTGAACAAATAAATGTAGTTACTATTCTAATATCATGCAAAATGTAAACACCACATTTTAACATATTACAATTGAGGCTTATTAGTAATTAAATTTTCAAAAAATTGGTGATAAATCCATATTTGTAAATTAATTAAAACAACATATGTTGAGTATGTGATGTCATGTGCCAGTGTATGTCCAATTTCTCATTTAATTTGTCAAAAGGATTTATCCCCAAACTACCCTACATTTTTTTCTCAGGAGTTTTTATATTATTCTTCTAAAAAAAGGTAAATATATATATAATGTATCAAAAAAGGTAAATATATAAATATATTAATAAAGAATATTTTGTATATTATGACAAGAGTGCCGCTCCACAGTACGTGCGATATGCAGCAATTGTTTTGGTGAACAAATATTTAAGATTTATTAAGGCGATGTCGGCTTTATCTATCTGTGGATGGACTAGTTGAAAAAAATTCAAATGACCGGCTTAATAGGTTTAATTAATTAATCTTTGACACTTTGTGCAGTTAGAAAAAAAAAATCAAAGTTGCAAATTATGTTTGAATGTTGGATGGCTTCAAGGTTTTAAATAATTTAGTGGGTTGTCGGCTAACTTCAACTATTGCTGATTTCAAAAAATAATTGAGATGATTGCGCAGCCATATATAATAAATTTTTTGGCCAACATATATAATTAATTAAGGGAATAGCTAATTAGTATTTAACATCTGGTAATTATCAATACAAACCCGTGATTTTGTTTTTTTTAACACATTTTCAGACCAAACACAATAGCAAAACCAACTAACGCGGTTAACAAGTGATTTTGTTTTTTTGATTTCACATACAAACCCGTGATTTTTTGGGACTTAAGTTTTCTATACTTTTCTTCCCCTCCACTTGATCTCTATTTTACATGTTGAAATTCGGATAATCTAGATTCAATACATTACTATCAAAAGAATTAAAGATAAAATGTTAAATTATCAAATAAAATTAATAAATTTAATCTGTTAACTTTTAATTAAGAAATGTTTCCAATTTATATAAAAAAGGAAGAGATTTAAGAACATTATTGTTTTTATATAAGAAAATTTAGGTGAGTTGGTTTCGGGACCACCGCTTAGAGATGTACTTATAAATCATCCACCAATAATGTCTTTATATTAGAGGGATTCAAATTTAAACCCACAACCACATAGCTATGATACAAACCCCTTTATCAACTTGAACAACCTCTGTTGATTAAATTATCTTATAATAATATTAACTTAATCATTCCAACTTAAAATAATAAGGATATAAAGTTCGAAAGAATGTGAAAAAAATCCAATCTAATTTTTTTGTCAGAAACCAATCTAATTTAACTATACGAAAAAAAAAGAAATTTTATAAAATGCCATGTGAAACATCTATTTCAAAACAAGAATGAAGGTTTAATTTTAAGTGTGCCTTAATTCAGTTCATAAAAAAGTGTGCACTGAGAAAAATTAGTGGAAACACTGTAAAATACTTTTGAATTTTAAAACTTCACATGGGTGATTTTAGAGTCAATATCGTTATTCAAAAAGTAAAAAACTCTTATATGATATTTTGAAATGTAGAAAATATTTTAATGTCATTTCTTATAACTACTCACATCAAGAACCCAGGGTGTGTGGTTGAGTGACAAAGATTCATTTACCCTTAACCAATTGTATGAGGTTCGATCTTTGTCAGCGTTGGGCATGGAGAAACATTAAATCTCACAAACCAATTGTCTCACCCTTTGAGGTGCCTACAAATCAGCGGGGGACTAGTCTTTCACTTGTCGAGTGGGGGATACTTTGTTCGTCGTTAAAAAAAGAACTACTCACATAAAAAACAACAAAGTCTTATCCGAATTAGGTGAGGTCGACTACATGAATCACACGACTTTATTGTGCTTGATCAATAGTCATGTTTGGAGTGTGTGCGTCCATGTTCATAATATTCGACATGTTTTTACGTTGGTTGTCGAATCGGCCTAATACAACCATACTTTTTTATACAACCATACTTTTTTATCGAAGCTTGTGAGTTGTGACCTACTATGAATATAGGCGGAGTATTCCTAACTACTCACAACAAGAAATATATTTAATGTGACTTGGAAATTCGTAATATGGTAACATCTTAAATTTAATCGATTGATACCAAATTGTAGATAACATATTAAAAATATTAATTTGATACTAATTAAAGAACAACAAAAAAGAATTGGTCCGACTCTCATTAGGGTTCACCGATCCTAATTTGGCATTATCTGCAATTTTTCCAATGTGTATATAAAAATGTAATTTTGTTTGTATGTATGATTAGAATTACGACTCGGAAAATTTTGATCTTAATTCGCACGATTAAAATCTTTTACCTTATCGAAAAACGCGTATATATAAAAATAATGATTTGACGGATTATCTTTTGCTGACACTATTTTTTTTATTTTACTCATAAGATATTGCTGTGAAACTAGCAAGAATGCATTTTCAATCCTTCAATTTAATATGTTTTGATTTCAAATTAATCTTTCTAAGTTATTTATAAATCTTTTGACAAAACAAATTCTTATTCGAAGTAGTATTAAAAAACGTGTTAGGCATTTAAATTTTAAATATTGACATATTAAAATGAAAGGATCATATTGAAATGGATGAAAATTGTATAGTTTTTCCAAGCATAAAGTCATATATAACTATTGACATAATAAATGTATATTTTTAACGGTTGGTATGAAAAATCGTCACTCAAGATTAGTAAACGTGTTTTTATTTATTTATTTATTTGTATTTGATGTTAATAACTACTGTTTTTTTTTTGTCAAATATGTTAATGACAATTGTTCGTAGTTTATAAAATGACAGGATTATATTGAAATGGATGAGAATGATATAATTTTGCCAAACATAAAGTCATGTTTCATCTACGTGTGAAACTGTGATCATTATGTTAACAATTTCTGACTATATGAAAACAAAAAACTTGTCAGGATAATTTAAACAAGTGTTACTTTATTTATACAAATGTTTTTTTATAAAATTAAATAAAGAAGTCTTGATGTCTCATTTATTATAAAAAATAATAAGAGATCATTTTACTTACTGATCAAATTGTTTATACGTTTAACAAGATTATATTATTGTCTTGAAATATTGGTTTACAATTAGTATTTTAGTTTTCATTGATAAAATTATAAGCCAAATTATATAAAAGTTAGAGGATACCTTTAATTAGTTTATATTTGCATCACATTTCAGTTTTCTTCAACAAATTTGAAAAGTATATTTTTATTCATTTTTTTGTTAACATCACGATTAAAGTATACTTTTAATCCTTTGTATTTGCATCAAATATGTTTTAAGTCCTTAAATTTGAAAGTCTACTTTATTTCCTATTTAGTTTTCGCTATCACCATTAGTTTTAGTTAATGGAAAAATACTAATTCAACAAATTTATATGGTGTTTGTATAATCAATTGTTGGTAATCATCACTAAATTTTACAATATAAGAATAAATATCTGCTATAAAGAATTTAAATTCAAACATACTTTGTTGTCATTTAAATATAAATCATTGTTCAAATTTATTGGGTTGCATTTCTATTAAACCAACCCAACCATGTTAACACGACAAAATTTAAAAGTTCAAATTTCAAATTTAAGGATTAAAATAAGACTTGATGCACATACTTAAGACATAATATTAACAAAAATGCTAAAAATGTACTTATACATAAGGATGACTCAACAAATAATGTTAGACTAATTAATATCATTAGTTTCTTTTAACAAAATTGATAACTCAAACAACTCTGAAAAGTGCTTCTATAACTATATACTAATAAAAAATGGCTAAACTTTAAATTACAAAAATCATCATATTAATAGTGATAGACCTAAATTTAGGATTTTGTCAATAATAATCATAATCCAACTCCTCCATTCAGCTGTCAGGTGTCATGTTCTATGATGATATATATGAATTAAGTTGAATTGACGGCTCCAAAATAAACATCATTACAAACAAACCTTTATAATATATACACAATCTAATAGTATGTCATCGAATAATAAACTTCAAATCAAACAGACATCTTATAATAAGAACACCCAATTTTGACTCTTGAATGTTTCAACAGTTAGTGGAAGACAGCCTGCTCTCTATCTACATACACACACACGCACACACGCATGAGTATTTATAAAGAACACTTATAGCTAGGTAACAGAAATTAAACGCATAGTAGTGCAGCTAGAATATAATTACATATGGCATCTTATTCTCTTTCTTCTTCGCTATTCTCTGCAAATGGAAGACGTTCTCCATTATTCCTTCAAAACAAATCACCCAAAACTCTCACACTTAGACTGATCACACTCGCTCATAGCTTCCAAGACGAAGGTTTGTTCACACATACATATTATATATTATATCTCCTTTTACATTAATATTCTGCACAGTTTTTCCTTAACTTCTCTTTTCTTAGCATATTCATCGCATATTATTGTTACTTTCGGGTTTAAGGTTTAGTGTCTGGTGGAAAGAGAAAGGATAGATGAGGGCTACCAAATTTTCTCATTCTCACTTGCTACTACAAATTGTCTCATATAACAGCTCACCTTTACATGCGCTCAGAAAAAACGCATGTACTTTTTCTCCCCATTGGAATTCTTCTGGATTCTCTCTCTTTCTCTCTCCATCTAATGACTTGAGTCCTGAGAATCAAAGTAACAATATTGCAAAGTCATTTGTATTTTCTTAATTAGAAAAGTCATTTGTATTTGTATGTTCATGAACAATTAAATAATAATTGTTTGAATTAAAAACGCAGGAAGATCAACGAGTAACAATAATGTTGTGGATGAGAATCTGAAAGTTTTGAAGGAGAGGATGGAGATGGTGAAGGTGAAGGAGAGATTAGAAAGATGTTGCAACTGTGAAATTGGTTGGAATTATTATCAGATTAATGATGAACAACGCGATCAAGACATCTTCAACATTGGAAGAAATCAAACCTTCATCTCCGATTTGATTCAGATTTTTGGTTTGGGTTGTGGCACTGTTGGATCAACTTGTCTTTTTGGCTCACTCCTTCTTTATCTCATTTCCCTAATTGTCCATCATCATTCATTATTATCCTTTCATTAATTAATTACTCTCTACATTGTATATATCATTATGTGCTTATTTATATATTGATCAATATAATTTTTTTAATTCTTATTTGTGTTTTCTTTTTAATTATATTTTTGGAAAAATTGCATTCAATGAGATTGAGTTTTTGAATTTTATCCTCCTTTAACAATTGTTGTAATCTACCGAAGTACATATATACTAGTTCCAGCTGTGAATTAATTAGACCATATATAAAGTGGATAAAGTGGGTTACAATCCTAACTTGTAAAGATAAAATTATATAATTGGTCTAACAGTGTAAGGTTTCGCTAGGTCATTTAATTTAGGTCTCCAATTTGAGTGATAAAGGGATTTATGTGTCAAGAAGGGAAGTAATAAATCTCAAAATTAGAGTAATCAATTGATTGATTGCAAGTTAACATATAAAAAAGGCACAAACATTATGGTCATCGAATTAAATCTTAGAGTAGTAAATTGCTCTAATGGCTTAAAAAAGTATCAAATACTAACTTAAAGGGTTATAAAAACATTTTAATTATTCAACTGTTCATCAAGATATATAGTCTATTATATAATTTGATGGTTAAGGCACATTGACTTCATGAAAAGGTCACAAGTTCAAATAGGTATAATCACTCATATTTTGCTTGCCGCTACAGTTTGATTATGCTTTTCATTGCATTATTATTGGGCGTTCCACTGTACAGTTGTACTTTTGAGTAAAAATATCGTCAAATCTAAACCTTTTAATTACAGTAATTTGATAAACGATACTAATGAATTATTTATCTTCAATCTTTGAGTCTTCTTTTATTAAATTACACACACACACACACGTAAATTAATAAAGGTAAGGTCTTTTTATCACCTATATATCTTATCCTCTTTTCAAACGTATTTTCAACTATCATAGTTTTATAGTACTATGTTATGTTTCCTTTTGCGGAAAGTAATACACATATGACATATCTGATGTTTCTTACAAGTAATTATCATTATTGTTTAACCAAGCAAAATAATAATATATAAAAAGGAAAGAAAATGATCATTGACAAAAAAAAAGACTTGTATTTCCACTAAAAAAGTAATAAAAGTGACAAGAATATAATAATATTTGCACACCTTATTGTTGATTTTGATAATCAGCATTGACATTTTTCTAAAATTAAAATTTCTTTATATTATTGCTGCATACTCTAATCCACATAGTGGAATAAGGCTTGATTGATGTTGGTGTTAGTTCTGTTTAATCAAACTCTTTTAATTACAATAATTTGATACATGGTTTATAAACTATTCATCTTTATTTTTTGAGTCTTTACATACACACACACAAAATTATCTGAGACAATATAAAGTGTTGGGTTACAAGATTGAAAATATTATTAATAAAATTAAGAGATAAAGCTAAAACCTTTTATAAAAGTGGCGAAACAAAAGTGGATTTTTGGCATTTTCAAAAGAAATCAGAAATCTTTAAGAATTATTGATCGAGGACGGCTATTTACTTTTATATTAGTTTGGCCTTCCAAATACATTTATTGCCATTCGATTATATTGTTTACCTGATTCCTTTACCTAATCACGATTTCAGAATCCCGGATTCACCGTATATTTGCACACAATCCAATCAGAAACTCCCAAAATTTCTCACATTTCTTTAATGAAATTTTTTTTTGCTTTGTTGCTGACAATAATAATAAACTAGATAATTGTTGAATGTCAACTTTAATTTCCGCAAATGAAATGAGAACCCTAAAATAAACAATGATCCCCGGTAATTGAACAATGAACCATTATCATTTTATTTTCGTGAAAAGAACCAAAATAGGATTAAGTGATTAACATACATATCCACACCACGACTTATCATTATTGTCCAACGTATAAAAAAAGGAGAATAAATTATATATATTTATTAGTAAAAAAATGATATATAGTTATGTCGTTTGTAAGAACTTATTCAAACTTTGTCCTCTATACGTTATGGCCTTTTTGATTCCACAAAGACATTGAAATATAAATAAAAATTTAGCAGGCATGTTTCTTATAAAAAATGGAAAACAGTACTCAACCCATCATTCAACAAGAAATAATTTTGAAAGATTTTAAAACGTGCTTTTGAAGATTTTTATAAGATACTCCATTATTATCACCGATTCAATAAGAAACAAGAAAACATTTGTTCATTCAAAATTTCAACTCTTTATTATTTTCGTAACAACTTGGAGTGGACGCGGTTTTCAACTTGGACTACTTCTTTAAATAGGATTTCCTAATGACAAAAACTTTTATATGATATTGGTAAGGTATATAACCGTGTGTCGAATGAGGCCAAAGTTAGTGTCTTCCATTCAACTTAACCTTATCATATTCAATCTAAATTGTAATCAAATCAAATCATGTAATAAACTATGGCTAATTTTACGTTAACTAAAAATGGTATGATATAAGTGCAACTAATTAATGAATTACTTTGATAAAAAAAAACTAATTAATGAATTACATGTTCTGCACAATAACCAAATAACGCCACAGACAAAATAAGAAGGCGAAAAAAAAGAAACGATTAGATTTCGCAGGATCACAACACGTTTGGTTCACTGGAGGAGTGCTCATTTATTTTTCATAGAATTGGAAATATTTCATATCATTTGGTTGGCCTGAAATATTTCATATCATCTGGTTGGCCTGAAAATCATTTTTTATTCAGACAAATAAAATCGTTTCATTACTTACACAATCCAAAGCCATATGCAGTTACAAGCATGTGGATGACAACCTTATCCCGTAATTTTTTGAAACGGAATTCCTATCCTAAAAATTTTTGGAATGGAATTTTTTTCCGTCCTATCCTGTGACTTTTTGAAATGGAATTCCTGTCCTAAAAATTTTTGGGATGAGACAAAATTTATTTTTGGGACGGGACATGGGAATTTTTATTATGAATTAAAAGACAAATAAACCTTGTTTGAGAATATATTGTTAATTACTGATACAGCTCCTGCAAAATTAACAATAAATCCACACAACAGAATATAATTGGAGATAACACTCCAAATCACTGCATTAATGGAAGGAAATCAACTAGCTCTCCACAGAGCAACAACTACAGCCACGGTAATCACCACAGGTTTTGGCAAGAATTATTACAGTAAGGAAAAGGAAATTTCAGAAGAAATAACAGAAGGGATTCACAAGGAAAAATGCAAGATGCAACAGAAAAGAGAGAGAATCAACAGAGAGAAGAGTCATCCACATTCAGCCTGCCCCTCGTGTCTTCAAATCTTCCCTTATGTAAGCTGAGTGACGCAATTTGCATGAAGGCTTTCTTGTCCTGCTGCTTCTTGGGTTTGCATCACACTATTGGGCCTAGCTTCACTTGGGCCAGCTGCTAATAAATTGGGGTCTGTAACAATTACATGTTCTCAAACATAATAAGGTTTTATTGCTCTGATGAACAAGAGGAAGTAAATATGTATATAAAGGGTTAAAGATTATTCTGACATATGAACTATTTCTAAAGTTTCAATTCAATTTGCCCAACGAACAATAAATTGTCTCATTATGCCTAATGAAGAATAAAAATATTCATTTTTTTTATCATATAAAAATATTCATTTTTATAAGTCATTAGAAAAATACTAAAATATTATTTGAGACATAATTAATATAATTTCTGAATATGTGGGTCCCACGTTTAATAATAAAAAAAATACTCCACCCTACCTTTTCCCACCCTCTATCCTCCATCCTTTCGTCCGTCCTTCCTTCACCATGCTTCACCTTTCTTTCATTGACAACAACCATGGCTTCCGTTAGTCCTTCCTTCACCATGATTATTTTGAGCCCTACTCTGATTTCGTATGTAATGCTTATCAGATTTTGAGAAAACGAAGATTTTGAGCCGTAATATAACACGATGCTTTTGGAGGAGGAAAATGAATGTTTTCAACCTAATTCTATCGCCTCTTTTCGACCCTGTTTGGATTTAGGTTCTGAGAATAGCTTCTGGGAAAATAACTTTTGGAGAATATCTTTTGAGTAGAATAGCTTTTCTGAAAAATAACTTTTAATAAAATGAGAATGTTTAGATTAAGAATAACTTTTGAGTAGAATATAACTTTTCTGAAAAATAGTTAGGATGAATAGCTTTTCATGTTTCTTTTATTTGAAATAAATGTTTTTCCTAAATGAGAGACTGAAGCTTTCAGGTGGAAAAAAAGAAAAATGTAGTTTTTCCAGAATAGCTTTTGAAACTCAAACTAGCTTTTCTTCTCAAAATAGTTTATCCAAAAAAAATTGAGTGTTTGGATGTATTTGTGTGAAACCTAGGTTTGGAGCCATAATAGCTTTTGAAAATGTATCCAAAGAGACACTTCTATTATCTTCCAAAAGTGATTTACCTTTATACCCCTATAAATCTTGCACCAAAAGCTAAAAGGCATTGTTCAACACGCACCCAAAGTAGCCTCCATTAATTTGGTTTTTAAAAGGAAATTGCATTTGTTGGTTCCTATACTTTTACCTAGTTTTGATATTAGTACCCATGTTTACTTTCATCACATTTAACTATTTAAGTGCTTTATTTTAATTTTTAAACACAATTGACTTCTATCCAAAGGTTAGTTGTGCTAATAGAACAAATGGTTTTTTCCCTTTTTTTTAAACGAACCACTAACGTAAGATTTTCTAGACTGCCATATAATTAATTGAACCAATCCCAAAATCAAAATCTCTAAAAATCATGTGATTTTTTTTTAAAAAAGATAAAAATCCGAGAACACAAACAAGCAACATCAAAATTTTAAAATCTTCATTCTGACCCAAAAGACAAAATTAAAATCTTCATCCATTTGGGTGTTTACCTAATGACACAGTAGGGAAAAGAAAGTTAAGCTATTCGTTAACCATTAGTAAAGGGCAAGTTGAAGGGAAACATACACAAAGGGCAGAGTCAGTCAAGATGAAAGACTATATGAACTCAGCTTGGTTCGAAATAAGAACATTGCACCCCATAATTGCTTCACTTCTATTCTATATGAATTATAACCAAATATCTACGGTTTAATACAAACAACCCACCTACCCACACACAAGAATACTGAGACTACACTTTCAAAACCTGTGCTTAGAAAGGGCAAAAATTCAAGAATGGTGATAGCCAAGCCAGCTTCAGTTGCGAAGGAACGCAACCGTTGCGACACGGGAGCCAACTACGCCTCCGAACATGAAGGTTGGATATGTGCCGATATGACTTACATATTGAAATGTAAGATCTTTTCCTGTCCGCCCATCCTCAGCTGATTCATGCTCCTGCACTGCAGCAATTCTTCTACGGTTGAAACTTTCGACTTCTTGCATCAGTTCATCTTTTGTGCTGTTACATGATGTGATTACCTTCCATGTCAAGAAAACAAAAGGCAGGCATTAAGAGATGTCTACAACAGAAATTGGTTGGTTGAAGATGCATAGCAACTACATAAGCACAAGTTGAATACAGAATACAGCTTCAATTAACTCATGAACTAATAGATACTCTTTACAATTTGCAGCTAGCTAGTTCAGTTAATGGATGCTGGCAATTAGGCAATAAAATAAGTCCCAAATTCAGCATCCACATTGAACCAATATAAATATAAAGTACTTACTAGTATTCCACCAGCAGCAACCAAGTTAAACAGAGAGTCCCAATACATCATTCTGAAAATTAGAAAGCCAGAGCACATTTCCTCAGTATTAAACCAACAGATAGTATCAATGTTGAATGACTCAGAAGAATACTTCATAACTGGTAGATCTCTGAACTATTATCAGTTATTGGTAAATTCAAGTCTTTTAACATAATTCGATGAAGACTAAGGAATAGAAAGCATCTTACTAAGAAAAATACATTGTCATAATAAAACAATGGGGAATGCAACATGTTCTGTTACCTCTTGACAGGACCATCAGGATGCAGTCCAATGGCATCTAAAGTCCCTTTATCCATGACAAGTTGAAACTGTCGTTCCAATTTTGTCTCAAGAACATCGTCAACCTGAATCAGTTAAAAACAAAGATTTATAAATGCAATGCAACCCACACCCATTAGACATACCAATGGCATAAGTCAGGACTTCAAAATCATAACAAGCTAATCAGAAATTGTACAAACACACATTGCAATGAAGAAGGGAGTACATGGCTGCTTGAGCAACCACTGAACAATTTGAATATAACCAAATGAAATATAATTCATAGCATATTTAAAATTTAAACTTACCAAAAATTTGATGTTAGAAAACCCATCACGAGCAGCAAGGCTTTGGGCAAGGCTGATGGCCCCTTCACTATAATCAGTGCCAGTTAAATCAGAGAACCTGAATGTAGACATGTCAAGAGTAAGCTTACAAAAGTTTTCACATGAAACAACAAACAAAATGACTGAGAACATTATGTACTTACGGCACCAAAATTAAAAAATTCCTAGAAACTAATTTAGAGTTTTAGTATTAAGAAAATTATTTGGCCAATACAAGAAAGTAGTGAACCTCTAATATAATTCCTACGGTGGTTGCGTTAAATGGAACAACTCTATACTCTTACAGCAAGGTCCTAAATTTGAGCATAGTGAAATTTTCTTTAGCAAACCATTAAACTTCACCTAGATTAATGGGGTATAAGAGAAGTCATTCCCAATACTAGAATAACTTTGTAAATCTGAAGTTCATGAATGGAACGTACATGAATTCATACAAATTATGTACTTAATAATACTGAGAGACACATGCAACCAAACAAAAATTCTAGAAATAATATTTAAATTTACTGATTCTAACAAATTATAATTCTCCCTCTTCACTGGGGTGTGAATTTTAGGAGCGCCAAAAAATAGTATCTGTTCTCATTAGGAAGCTCACTCATCTTCCTTTTCTTTACAGAGTGTTTTCTAGATGATGAATAAAATATCTAGAGCATACAACATCATTGGCAAAGGACAATTAAATCCATGATCAATTTTGTAGCTACAAGCGATTCAGCTTTGCATATTTTGATCGTTTAGATTAAGAGGAAGAGAGATTAGCATTTATGCACAATGTAGCAATAAAGAAATTTAACGCAACTTCTGCAACTTCTCTAAAAGGCTTAGAGAATTCCATCTTTCTTCTATTTATAGGTCAACGAAAATGCTCTTTGCTTTGAGGTTTTCTTGATTCAGGATTTAACATGTTATAATTTAGTTCTTGTCGGACCATTTCTAACAGGGTATATCAGTAATCGTCATAAAAGCAAAAGGCCATCAAAGGTTAGAGCCCCACCCCCTAGTCCCCTACAATCTAAGAGTTGTGGAATCTCATTCCACTTCAGAGTAATTTACAGAAAAGTCTTTCAAATGTGAGCCTCGTTTAGCAGAAGGGATTAACTAGTGCAACCTTATTTCTTTACTAAATTACAAAATTAGTATGCATACCCTTGTTTAGCCAGTTCCTGGAGAAGAACACCGTTGCCAGTTCCAATGTCAAGTACACTCCAACTAGATAAGAACTTATCATCCTCTTTAGTAGGCTCATGCTTGATGTCATCAACATTTTCAGGCACACAACCTTGAGAAATGGCAATGCACAAGGATTTAGTCCACGACACAACCTTTTCCATCACATCAGCTCCAAACCTACACATGACCAAACTGGTCAAATTCATCAAGGAGTTGAAAAGTGGAAGCAAAAGGGCCATACATGCAGCTACTTTCCTCCTAGGTTTCTGTATTGTTACTTTAGGTTACAAAGTATTCTTATCCCCTTAGTTCCCTTGAATTTGTTGAGAAATCCGCTTAGCCTTTTAGTAAAACACACATGTGTGTTCGTGACTCTAATTATGCTAAATGGATAATATGGAGGAACTCAATTAAGCTCATGTGGCAGGGATTTGCACAGTAATATAGTGTTTAAGAAAAGGGAGTAATGACTGGCTCTAGAATCTAGATTTATCTATATTCAATAATACATAAACTATAAGGAATAATGACTAAGATAACAAGCGTCAGACTGTAGTAAGCACATAATGCAATCTTACCAAACTTCACCAGCATGGCCATGCTCACGAAAATTGGAGAGCTCATCTGCATATGCAGAATCCCAATAACTCTGAAATCCTAGCATTGATGTAACAGCCTCAGTATCAGGTTCATCCTTGTCAGAACTGCACATCAAAAACAAAAATCAAACGATAAACAATCTGTCCAACCAGTAACACGGACTTAACTCTCTTCCCCCAATAAAAAGAACAAAACGAACGAAAGAATCATCACAATTTACACGCACAGAGCTAGATCAACAATTGCAATCAACAAGTATATCACATCCATATACTTTAAAAAATGCACAATATCCTGCTTGATCCCATTTCACTTTCTTCAGTACAGTCACTTTCATTCCCAAAAAAACAAGTCAATCAAGATGCAATCAATCGCATCCCAAACATTTCATTCAAAATGCGTCCTAAACACAAATTCTTTCTCGATTTATCCACCAGTATTCGGCACTACTACCAACGGAATAATCCAATCCAACTCACAGGAATATAGGTCCACAATGAGGAAAGTAAGTATCGTGACTTCATACCAACAGACTCGAACTCAAGACCACTAATTAATTAAGCTAAAACTACACAAAACAAAACTAGTTGATCTAAATGCTCCATGATTCTACACACACATTCTCAATTTTGAAGACCAATTAAGCGCAGAGCACAGAACTGAAGAATTAGAACATTGAAAACATGAGCTGAAAAAAAAAAGAATTAAAAAAAAATCCGCAATCTCAGTTCGGTTCGATCTCCAATCACTTTCTTCAGTACTATAACTTCGAATACAAGGCAATCAATCACAATGCAATAAACCTAATCCGAAACACTTCATTTAAAATGCATCTCTTAAACCTAAATTAAAATGACCGAAAAAGACATTCACAAATGCTATTCTCTTAAATCCAAATTCCTATATAGTAGTAGTAGCTATTTTTCTTTTGTAGACATATTCGAGAGCAAAAATGAAGCGGGGAGAGAGAGAGAGAGAGAGAAGAAGAGAGACCTGTAATCGGAGGCGGCTCTTAAGGAGACATTGGAGAGAGCTTCGGCGCAATCAGCATGGCGCTGGTCGTCGTCGAGAGTGCTGCCGTAATCGCTCTTTATGGACCACGAGTCGGCGGCGACGGAGCGGTCGTCGTCGGAGACCAGATCGCCTGAGAGCGGCGCACGCGCTTGCTGTGAGGCGTCGGTATCATCCAGATGTACACGAATTCCGGCCATTCAAGAAGAAGAAGAAGAAGAAGAAGAAGAAGAAGGTAAGGGCTTCTGTGTGTGTGAGTGAGTGTGAAATTACTGAGATGAGAGAGAGGTGTGTGTAATGATGACTAATGAGATTAAATGTGGAAGATTGTTGATTTGTTTTTAATTTTAGTCTAAACTTGGACTAATTCATCCAAACACTCACAATAATGACATGTGATTACCAGTGAAATAGATTTAACAAGATTGATCCACAAAATGATCTAATGTAAGTGAAGTCCAAAAAAGACTTCTATTTTATAACAATCTTTTAGATGATTCACCCTTATTTTTGCTTAGAGTCTTCAGTGTCCGGTCATATCGGGGAACCGACTAATTCGAAATCGCTGTCGGGATTCCCATTTTGGGGGTGACGACTTTCCAAGGGTTTGAGCTCATGATCTGGTGGGTACGAGGTGTCTTCTCTTCCCCTTTCTTACTAGCTGGACTACGCTCCCTTGGGCATTGACCATTATTCAAGTGTAGAGTCTATATAATTCATGATCTGGCTGCATGTGTGGGCTATGGAGTATGACAAACAGGCCCAAATTGTTTTTGTACACATGGAGTCATGGAGATTCTGTCTAGCTTGTGGAAATGTCTCCTAAAGCGACGTCACTAAAACATCACTCGTCTTTAGAATTTAGAATTAGACTTAGTTTGAAGCATGTAATATACTAGTTTGTTATAAAAATTACCGTTTCAATTCTAAATAAAAGACTTCTTAAGGGAGTTGAGTTGTGGTGGTTGAGGATATGGAGTTGGAGGTGGCGGTGGTGGTGATGGTAGTGACAGTGGCTATGGCAGTGGTTGTGATGGTGGATATGGGAGTGGTTGTGCTAAGGCCACCACGAGAGGAGGAAAACCAAGACCACCTATAAAATTTAGTAAAAGGAGTATATTAGACAAAATTATGCGTGTAACTTGTGTTGTATTTTACTTTTTCATATGTTTAAATAAAAATATAACGTTGTTGCCTAAAACAAACATGAATCAATCAGATAATAAGCATAAAATCATGTTCCATTTTTTATGCTTCTTATGTTTTATATGGATGTTTACCGTATTTCCTTATAAACGCAAGAATAACTTTTTTTTTTGAAAAAACGCAAAAACAAATTAAACGAAAAGTAATGGCCTAACAAATGGAGCAAATTCACAAGCTAGCTGTCTACCCCTACATGGGACTTCAGAACAGCGAAGGATTAGTCCCACTTGACAAGTGGGTGAGATACCCTTAAGAAATCAAAAAAGTAATGGCCTAACAAAAGAAACAAAATAATTGTAACAATATTTATTAAGAATAGTCAAATTTGTCATAAGTATGCTTTTTGGTACAAAATATTGATAAACTTGACTTCTTTATCTTGGTAATAATAAATAGGATAATGTTGAATGTTTCTTTTCAATTATGATAATGTGGACGGACTCCTTAGGTTGGAAGAATCTTGATGCTCTGTTTTTTTCTTTTTTTAAAATAAATTAGAATCCATTCCATATTAAAATAAAGAAACCCAAGTTAAGTGTTAAAATAAAGTATCACACAATTATCAAATATACTCTTTTAAATAATTCTAGGGGAAAATCCCAAATAAATCCCTCCGAATACCCAAAAGGACAAGTGAGGAACCTAAACTTCTAAAAGGACCATGAAGGAACCAACACCTATCTGTCATTTTCAAATTTTGCGAAAAGACAAAATTGCCTCCATACTAAAACACAAATTCCTACCTCACCCTAAACCCACCCTAACACCCACCTCTTCTCGCAATTTGTGTTTTAGGATGGGACAATTTTGTCTTTTCGCAAAATTTTAAAATGACAGATAGGCACTGGTTCCTTCATGATCCTTTTGGAAGTTTAGGTTCCTTACTTGTCCTTTTGGGTATTCAGAGGGACTTATTTGGGATTTTCCCTAATTCTAATCTTAACGACAGAGAAATTAAAAGGAAAAGTTAGATCTTTCTCCATTTTTTCAATATCGTTGAACAGTTTCGTGGAAAAAAGATACTACCTCTGGTCCTAAATATAAGACCTAATTGACTTTTTTTGGAGAGATTAAGGTTGCAAAATAGGTTATTAAATCATGACATATTTGATATCTTTTTAGATTATCCATTAGCTTATAGGTAAAATAAACTAGTGTAAGAGAAAAATTAGGTAAATCAATTTATAATTAACTTATTTTGTTTTTTTTTAGGATTTTTCAAAAAAGTCAACTAGGTCCTATATTTAGGACCGGAGGGAGTATTATTTAACATTTCATTTCATTCCATTGACTATCGATATAAACTACTAATTGTCGGTAGAGGTGGGAATAGGTCAGGCCAGGTCAGGCCACATCCATAATAGGCGTGGTCTGGGTTATCAAAATAAATTTTAAGCCTGGCCTGTGGCCTTTTATACCAAAATTATCAGGCCTGTGGCCTGGCCTGGGCCTGTTAAGGTCACCTAGAAAATAAACAGGCCTAACAGGCCGAAAGAAGTCAGTCACAATATGAACATATAATGCCAGAAACACAGTCCTAAATCTAATTATATCCTCAACATAACCCCAAGCATCAACAAAAAATAATCCATCCTTTTCCACATTACTACATAATTTCATTTCATTTCATCTAAGCATCTTCTCAAAAACCATCATTTGTACCTGGTAATGGGAAGAAAAAGAGAAATGGGAAGAAATAGAAAATAGATCTAGAAAAGAAAATAGGAATGGGAAGAAAACATTTCAAAGTTATGGGCTTTTCTTCTTTATCTTTGCAGATCGGCGACGGCGAAGGACTGATGGTGACTTAGTGAGTGAATGACGGCCGAGATCTTGCTTGATGGTCGAGCACCACCGCCGCGTCTGCTTCGAAAGACTCACCATCGGAGCTCTTCAAGATGTTCTTCTTCAACATGGTTGATTGGTTGGTGAGAGTGGGTTTTGGTTTAGTGGCTGGTGAGAGGTTTTTTTTTTGTTTTGAACTGAGGTTGGTGAGATCTTGAGAGAATGAGAGTATGGTTTAGTTTAGGTGAGAGATGAGAGAAAAAGGAGAGAGGGTTTTCTCAGAATTCTCCCTCTCCTTTTCCTAGAGGCCAATATAATTAATTATATTGGTCCTTCAGGTGCATCTAAAAGCTCATAATTTACCATTTGTACCTCTAAAAATAAAAATAGTATAAAATAAATGAAGAACTTTTAATTTTTGAAAATTTTTTAGCATAAAAAATTTCAACTATCTATACCTATTCCATTTCAATAAAAGGATCTATAAGAGATACAGACTTATCCAGTTAACTGTAAAATAATTTTACATTTGACTAGATAATAATTTTACAGTTGACTGGATAAGTTTGTATCTCATATAGATCCTTCTGTTAAAATGGAATAAGTCTAGATAGTTGAAATTTTTTATGTAAAAAGTTTTTAAAAATAAAAATAATTAAAATTTCTTCATTTATTTTATATTATAAGACATGTTTTTCATTTTTAATTGTACAAGTAACAAATTATGGGCTCCTAAATGAATTTAAATGGCTAAAAGTGAGAATTTATAAGAGGAAAAGGAGGGATTAGGAGGGGAGGGATTATGAGAGAACCCTGACCCGAGAAAAAGCTCTTCTGCCAGCAAGACGCATGACACGAGGGAGAGAGAGTGAAGAAACACCTTTTTTTTTATCAAAAGGGAGAAAATACTTGGGCTTGACTTTGGTTGGGCTATTTTTTTTTTTAAATGAGATGCTTACCAGGCTGGCTTGTAGGCTTAACAGGCCTTTTTTTAAGGCCTGTGCCTGACCTTTTAATCAAATCAGGCCCTAAAAAAAGGCCTGAGCCTGACCTGAATCTAATCAGGCCAGACCAGGCCTTACTTGGCCAGGCCGCAGGCCTTACCAGGCCGGCCTGACCTATTCCCATCCCTAATTGTCGGCTATAGCCTATAGCCCAACTCTTTTTTGTTATAACATGATGAAAATGGGCCTAATACTAACCCAACTCTTTATTTAGTACCCGATATTGTCATAAAATCATTGATGGGAAACTTTGCACCCAACCCTTTTTAAAATATACTAGGGGAAGCACTGTGCCACTGTTCCTTTCCCCTAGCTAATTATATCAATTGCTCAAGAAACAAAAATGTTGTTCAATCATTTTTTAAGAAAATCCTTTTAGTAAGTATACTTACAAGACAGCATATGCTCCTGCATGTAATTTCATTTCATTTCCCCCACTATTTTCCTTTCCATTGTTTTGAATATATCTTCGATTAACAGACGTTCATCATCATCTGATCTCCATGTTCTCACAAAGTTAAATGAAAAAGATATGATAATACTCCCTCCGTTCCTAAATATAAGATCACTTTGGTTAATTTGGGGAAATTAAGGAAGACAATAAAATTACATGATCTTCCCAGAATCCCCTCAATTACTTAACTTTAAAAGGAGGGGGTTTTCAATGAAAAGAGGGAATATAAGGGTAGTTTGGGCAAAACTTGAGATAAAATAGGAAGTGATTTTATATTTAGGAACTTATCCACTTCCCCAAAGTGATCTTATATTTACGAACGGAGGGAGTATAATATAATAATACTAGTAACAAGAACAATCTTGTTAGCTAAACCCCAATTAATGATTGATTGTCCAATACCGTACGGAATATTCGTGGATTAATATTAAAATTATACTCCCCTTGCAGGGTAGGAGTATTATCTTGGAAGCTTCATGGCAATAATGTCGATCTTTCTTGATACTCAAAACAGAGCGATCATGTTAATTATTGCTGGCATGAGAGCTCAAAGAAATAAAGAAAATCTGATATGAATCGAGCTCAAACAACATTGTTCCTTCAAACTAATTTTGGGATACAACACATCAAAGTGTGACATTTTTTAGAATTAAACGGATATATTAATGTATGATAGGTAATAAAAACTTTTTATACTAAGAATGATGTCTAGTAGAGAAAACTAAATAGATCTAGTTAATCTAGAATATAATTGGATTGTCGATAGATATATGTATGTATATATATCCCTTTATTTTTCTTAGCGTTTAAATAGTACTATCTCACGTTCTAAATATAAGACCTAATTACCTTTTTTTTTGGGAGGTTAAGGTTGCGAAATAGGCTATTAAATCATGACATATTTGATATATTTTTAGATTATACATTAGTTTATAGGTAAAATAAACTAGTTTAAGGGAAAAAAATTAGGTAAATCAATTTATGATTAACTTATTTTACTTTTTTATATGATTTTCTAAAAAAGTCAACTAGGTCTTATATTTAGGACCGGATGGAGTAATTTGTACGCATTTATTTTTATTTTTGCCAACTCTGATCTGCTGTTTCTCTTTCACTTTATTGTTTGTTTTGTTACATATTTTTATAAATGTAAAATTTTATGTTGCTTTATTAGTTAAATTGATCATTTATATTTTTCATTTAATTAGTCAAACACAATATGATTAAACATAAGATATTAAGGCTAAATGGGATACAAAGCTACCGAGGTATTTATTGAAGCTTACCTCACCCAATAATTAGGTTTTGTATTTATTTCTTCTATTGAATATTATTTGTTATTACTAATTTTTATCTAAAATAAATTTCTATAGTCATTATGTTACCACATAAAACATTATTTATTTATTAAAATTTGAAACTTTATAATATTATTATTAATTAAATCTTTGAAACTATTATTATAATTTGTTAAATTCATGTCTTACTTTTAATAAATGCATTTCAAACATAATCAAAATTGTCAATATCACCTTTTAAAAAAAATACCCAAACAGAAATCACAATTGTCGAGTGTCACTTCTACCATCCCTAATTCAAACGGGCACATATAGTCTCCTCTTTTGCATCAGACTAATTTTTCCTATATTAGAATGAGTCGTATTTGATTGAACTGGACAGGTTATGAACGCCTATAGACACATGGGCTCCATTTATTGTAGAAATGTGCCAATATATAGCTTGCATCGAGGGGTTCGAAGACCGACATACACTACAAAATCATGTGTTACGTTACTAAATTACTACTATAATATTCTGCCAGCCCCAATCTAGCTAGAAAACAAGAACATTTTTTTGCGAAAAAATATTGATATAATTTTAGATATATAAGTTATAGATAGACACCATCTCAGCGTAAATGAGTTAGTATGAAAATGTCATATTGGCCGGTCCTTTGATTTTGTGAAGCTTCGAATGTAATTATAACCAAACACGCGGTCGACCATTATGACATTATTAGTAGTGGCATGGTAATAGTGCTAATAGAGCTTAAGTGCAATTTTGCCTCGCAATAGCTATCTGAATCTGATTCTGAAGTTTTGTTTAAAACCACTACGCGGCCAAAGCATTAAAAGGTATGCAAAATTATTGTCCTGATGAGCGGTAAACCCTAATGTCTATAGTAAAAAAAGTTATGGCTAACCATTAAGATTTTTAATAGCAAGAGGCAAAACTAACATGGTTTGGTTATTTAAAAGTTATTTCTCATTAAAAAGCTTATAAATCATAGTGTTCAAGACAAAAGTGCACCTTAACCCATAATAATAATGATTTATAAAATCTTTTAACAATTTTTTCCTAGTTTTAGTTTCTCAAAATTCATTTCATACAATAGATTAGTCCCATAAAATTTACTTAAAATTTAGATCATTTTACTCATACAAAGATAAAACCCTTTTGTTTGAAACTTGAGAAAATAACAAGAAACTAAAGTAGAACGATTTCCACCAATCAAATCACTCAAAACCCTTATGGGTCTACCATATTCTCGCAAATCAAATTATTCCTTGTTACTAACACTAGATAGATACTAGTGATTAAATTGAAAAACCCTTAAGAAGAAAATGGGGATAAAGGTGTAAAAACTATATTGATCCACATAATAATAAAAATAATGATAATAATAAATTAACATTGCGCAAAGCCCGCGCCTCCCTTTCATGGCTAGAACTAACATTGTATATATGTATATGTGGGTCATCAATCCTTCTTTCTTTCTTGTTTTTTTTTTTAAATGCCAACCATCTTGGGTCAATGTTTGAAAATACATTGAATTCACTCCATATTTTGTGCTCAACCTTCTCAGCCAAATGGAATAATGGTCACGATGCATCCCCCAAAGTTCAAACATAATAATTATATTATACACGATATTGAATCAATTATTTAATGGATTGGAAGGTGCCTATGCATTTACATGCACGGATATTAACAAATTAATTATACGAGATTATTGAATATTATGATGATAGTGTTAATCTTGGAGATCTCATTTACTTTATTATATAAGTCATCACGTATCCATTGCTTTCAAATTTAAAAAGAATTATATTATGTGATATGATATAGTGCTTCAAGTCCTAAATAAATAAACATAATACCTAATTTTGAAGAAAACTTTGGTCATAAATATAAGATATATTTTTTTTTCCTCTTAGATTTGAAATTTTTAAAATATTATTTGCTTAATTTATAAACTAATGAGTAATGACGCATAGAAGCTAAGTATTTTCATGTAAATCATGTCAAATAGTATATTATAATTAAGTAAATCATTCAATTTAATTTCTTTTATTTTTCCAGATTAGAATAAGGAGATTTATAGTTAGCTCCCAAGTGAGTATGATTTTTCAGTCTTGTTGGTTTCAAGCACAATTTCGTTGAAATGATGGGAAATAACAATTATGTTCCAACATTTTATTTGAAAATAGGTTGAAAATCAAATTAAACAGCAATAAATTGAGAGTTGCGCCTTTGAAAATGAAATGTTTTCTCTTTGATAAATATTATTTCTGCTAATAAAATTATTAGAATTGATTTTTTTAGTTCATTGTGTTTGTTATATGTTTTGCAAGAAGTCTAACCTTCAATAAATCTATCTTTCACGATCTAGACGTAATTCTTCATTGATATTAAAATTTTCAACTTTAAATTAATACTATTTTCCTGATTATATCATTTGTCGACGATAGAGAGATCACTGTCAAGTAACTAAACAATTTAAAGATAAAAATAAAACTGAATTCGGTTGTAGGGGCTTGAATGACAACACAGTTAGGAAAGGAACACCTCTAATAAATTTATTTATAATTTTTTCAACTTAGTTTTTATAGTTTAATTTTGTCTCCATATTTGAACTCACAATTTATCAACTTCAAAGACCATAATAGATAAAGACACATTTTTTTAAAAAAATATATTTTTATCTGAGTTATTATACTGACTTGTAAGTTGTAATAGAAAGTTCTCAAAAAGTTTTTTTTTAATTCTTGTTAATTCTCGATTACATGATTTTTCTCTTGTCTCATATGAGTATACAAAAACAAAATTAATATAAAAACATTTTTTAGATGGAAAGGAAACAAATAAAATTTATTAATGATAATAGAAAAAATATATAAAATATATACCTAAATGAATTTCTTCTCCTTTTTTTAATACATTCAAAGCATCATATCAGCATACCACAGAGCTTGATACAAGAAGAAAAACTTAATTATGATAGTCATTCTAATAAATGAAGAAAAACTAAAGGCAGTAAAATAAATGATTATTGATTATTTTGGAATTACTATTGATTTTCAATTATTTTGTATTTAATTCCTCATTTGTTATAAAATATCAATAATATATGCATGGATTATTTTCCCAGGACACAGCGGAAATGGTATTCTGGAGCTTAAAAACCCTGAATGGTATGTTTTATTGTGTACACTTAACCTCAAGGATTCATTCACTAATACTTGCATTGTCCAATTAGGCTATTACATTTGTCAGAAGTTATTTATTTGTTACTTCAGTATCATACGACGTATTTCAAGAATTCTTATATCATGGTAATTCTTTGTATCATTTTGAGATTATATGTTACCAACGAACCTCTTGATGACAATAGAGATGAAGAGAGAGTTGAGAGCTCCAATAGCTATGTTATGTAGCACCTAAGTATATATAAAATCACTTTCTAATTTATTTCATTTTTTTTCAAATTATCTATTGATTTACTCCTCATTATCTTCAAAGGTAAGTTACAAGAGAAGGAGGGTGTAAACCTGGCGGGTTGGCGTGAGTGGTAAGTACTCTCGTCCCTTAAACAAGTGGTTGGGGGTTCGATCCCCAGCCCTTGCGAATGGAGCAAATTCACAGGCCAGCTGTCTACCCCCTACATGGGACTTCAGAACAGCGAATGATTAGTCCCACTTGACACGCGGGTGGGATACCCTTGAGAAATCAAAAAAAAGAAAGAAGGAGGGAGGAGAAAAAAGGTAAATGACTAGAATACTTTGGTAATATAATGCTACCTCCGATCCTAAATATAGGACCTAGATAACTTTTTTTTGGAGAGGTTAAGGTTGCAAAATAGTCTATCAAATCATGACATATTTGATATATTTTTAGATTATCCATTAGTTTATAAGTAGAATAAACTAGTTTAAGGGAAAAAATTAGGTAAATCAATTTATAATTAACTTATTTTGCCTTTTTTGAGGATTTTTCAAAAAAGTCAATTAGGTCTTATATTTAGGACCAGAGGGAGTATGATTTAACAAGTTTAACTAACTCCCTTTATTAAATCAAATTAGGAAACTAGATCTTATTTTTAATAACAAAGGAGGATGAAGAGTATAATATAAAGCACTATATATACATGCATAATGCGTTCTTAAGTGCCATAGTTGATCAACTACTTTTTAAAAATCCCTATATAAAAACAGAGAGGACTCATTTGAGCATAATAATATATGCTCTCGCGTCTTTCTGAAAATAATTTTTAATTTTCTTTAACATATCTTAAAAAGCATACAGTCAATGAATAATAATTATTATTTTGGTTATAAGTAATTTTATTTATACTCTCATATCCACTAAATAATGCATAATTATAAAAATCGGAACCCACCCATATATTCCACTGTTAGCGGAAGCATGTGGGGTTCATCATGCTCCAAAATTGGGTTAGGAATAGGGTCTAAACAAAATTATTGTTGAGAATCATTATTGTCCAGACTTGATCTATACTAGTAGACATCAACTTTCTGATCATATTGACGATTAATACACTGTTCTTATAGCAAATATACAACACTTATTATTTTGATAAAAAAAATACAGCACTTATTAAAGTGAAGTTCAAAAGTTGAGATTACATTATGTGATTGTAAAGTAAATTCAATTGCAACTGTTCTGGCAATAAAAGCTCGTCATTTATTGACAGAGTTTGAGGTACTACAATTCCCCATTGTGTTTCTTCAGAAGATATAGTATAAGCAGAGTTTAAGCTCTGTAGGAGTCGATATAGTTAGTGTGCTCTGACATATTTTTATAAATGAAAAATAAATAATTTAGGTACTGAGACATACCAACAACGCGTTTTCATAACCATAGTGGGATGTACGTAACAGATCACACAAGCTCATAGGTGAATTATTAAATTGTAGCTTCCTATACTTTTCTTAAGAATATTATCAAAATTAAAAAACAAACCACCTTCCCTTGTTTCTTCTTTCTCATTCCTACGCGGCCTCCAATCACAAATTTGTCAACATTATTATCACCTTAATTACAACTGTCTCCTAATGAAAATTCCACTTCCAAGACTTTTCCTTTCTCTTTCTCCACCCTCTACATATATAAACACCTACAACACATAACAATATTCTCAATTCACAATCTTCCATTTCAATATTCTCATTTCCCTTCTTCTCTTCTAATTCTCTAACAACTTACAAAAACAAAATTTCTTTTCATTATGGGGAATTATGTTTCATGCACATTAGCAGGCCCAGGAAGCAAAAGTTTAAGGGCAATCAAGGTGATATTCCCTGGTGGTGACATCAAGGAGCTTCACTCTCCTATAAAGGCAGCCGAGCTTATGCTCGAAAAGCCAAACTTCTTCGCCGTGAATTCGCGATCCCTCCACATCGGAAAGCGATTCTCCCCTCTAGCTGCCGATGAAGAACTCGAATTCTCCAATGTGTATGTCATGTTCCCCATGAAGAGGTTCAACTCTATCATCACAGCGGCCGACATGGGTGCGTTGTTGATCGCTGCCAATGCCACCATGAAGAAAGTCAGTGGGGGTAAGGCTAGGGTCTTGCCGGAGGGGTGTGATAATTACTCCATAGACAATAGCTTGGGATGCAAGGAAAGTAGTTATTATGATATGAAGGACAATGAGGAAGTAGATGAATTCTCTAAGCCTGAATTTGTGGTGCGTAGATTATCTATGAGCAGGTCCAAGAAGCCAATGTTGGAGACAATAGTAGAAGAGCCTATTGGTTCAAGATGATGATGAAGAAGAATAATCAAATTGGATTAATTTGGATTTGTTTGTGGGTGGCATGTTGCATGGTAATTATGGGGACACGACATCGTTTTAAGCTTTTTCTTCCCCTTTTTTTCTTTCATCGGCTAAGAATATTCCCTTTTAAACATCTATATTAAATATAGATGTGTTTTTCCCACCACTTGGGTATCATTTGCTTTGTTGTAAGCAATTTTTCCATGTGGTGTGGGTTCCGGAAAATGGCTGTATGGATCAAATTGTAATTGTATATGTATATTATTTTTTTCCTCTTTTCGGATGCAACAATGTATGTATATTAATTTTAATTTGGAACTATTTGAACTGTTGTGCAATCATTGTTTCGGGATATATTCAGGTTTTTTATATGTCCAGTTTTCCACACGATACTCCAGGAATGCTTAGCTTGGTTGTATGATTTGATCCTTTATCAAGTCTATTACTTCTCCAATCCAGCCCTAAATATAAAACTAGTTGACATTTTTCGGAGAGATTAAGAAAACAAAATAGGTTATAATTTTGATAGATTCAATATTCTTTTGATTACCTATTAGTGTATAAATCAAATAAATTAATTTAAGGAAAAATGAGGTAAATCAATTTATAAGTGACTTACTTTTTCAAAAATAGTCAACTAAATATTATATTTAGTACCATAGGAAGTGATCATTTCCGATCCATTTATGTCATAATTATGAAAGAGATTCACTAAACCTAACCATTTTTTCTAAAAAAAGTATTGCAATACGTGCCTTTAGTTTCAAGTAGAGGACTACCTTTGCTGTTATATGATACCTTGCTCAAACAAACATAGAAAAGTCATTTCCAATTAAATATCTTTAATATGAATCTCTTCTAGCCTTCATTTAATTTATTTTTTAGGTAAGCAGCCTTCATTTAATTTAATTTGAAGAGATGTTCCACTTATTTACTTATTAGAAAAATAATTTTCTTTGCTAAAATATGTAGTTTTCTTTCTAAAGTGTTTACAATAAGAGTATTTTAGTTATGTTGATATTTACCCGTTTTCTTTCCTCCTTATTTTCCTAATTTTCTTTCCTCCCCGTTTTCTTTCCTCTCACTTTCTTTCCCCTCCCATTTTTCTCTCCTCTCACTTTCTTTCCCCTCCATTTTCCTCTCATCCAAGCAGACCCTTAGTGTTTAACTGACACTATAAGATATTTTAACCGCCTTTTTTTTATAAAACATCACAAAGCTTACGTGGCCAAGCTAGTAAACAACAAATCTTTTGTAGTAGATGTTCATCATTCATTGTCTTCATTTGTAGAGTAAAACTCTATATTGTACGATAACTCTGTAATATATTCGATAGAAAAAGAAAAGTACATTTTTTGGCCAACGCAAAATAAAAGTACATGTATTAAGACACATCACAAAAAAAAATCATAATCATTATATAAAAGCAATATAATAAATCCATTTATAATTGCCTATGGGGCATGTCTTGAGTTAACCGCGTGATGGGTCTGTTACGCTAAGGCGCTAATTGATCTATTTTTATTATTTTATGGTGCTTATTGCAACATTAAATAATTTGGTATGTTATTTGCATCTCAAAATATTTCGGGATATTTAATGTACCTTTTTTATGAACACATTTTTCGGACCAAACACAACAGCAAAACCAACTAACGCGGTTGGCAAGCTGAAGTGCGAATGTCCTACTTATATACTCACACACACACACATTCCTGGTCGATGTGGGACTAAGAGATCCCATAAGGACCCCCCAGTACGGCGCAAGCGCCACCCACACCAACATACGCAAGGCACATGTCATTTTTTTTTGAACACATTTTTCGGAAAATATGTTTACAGCATAATGAAATAAGCGGAAAATATGAAGATAAAACCAAAGGAAGCTAAAATCTACTTTAAAGGATGTCATTAATTCAATCAATGTCTGGAATTTACCCAAAATTAAATTAAAAACCCAATCAATTAAGATTAAAGCACCTATGGTTCATGCTATCATAAAATATAAGACATTTCTTATAGGAAAAAACTTAGGTCCAGTACTTGATGTCTAGTACATTCAGTACCCAATCAAAATTTGACACATGTGTAAATTTGCCTACACTCACCACACCATATCTCTCTCCCCTCCTTCTCTCTTCTCCACCACACCATCTCTTTAACGCATAAAACAAGATAAGGGCTCTGCAACACACACAAACTCAGATCTGAAAAACAGTCAACACATGCTTATTAAAAAAACAAGATAATGGTTCTCTCACTCCGACGATAAGCCTTTCTTTTCTTTCACCAAAAATGGAGTCTTCGCTGCCAAATTCCAAAATTACCCCTCCCTCTTCCTCTTCCTCAAAACCTAAACCGCTCTCAAAGAAAAGGCCACTAACGCCACAAGAACTAATCTCCCACTACGAATCTCAGGGCCTCGATTCCAACGTCGTCGCCATCAAAGTAATTGACGACCTTCAAAAAGCCTTATTCGGCGTAATCTCCTCTAATCGACGACCTTTAGAGGCCTTTCTCAGTTTGTGTGTGGTGAGGGGAACACGATGGAGTTTGTGTGTGGTGGGGGGGCTTGAGAGGCCGAGCACAAGGGGCGGTTGTTTGGGGTGGCCGGAGCACGATCGGGGAGGGGGCTGGAGCATGATGGGGGTGGGGGGTTTGATCCTAGTTGTGGAGATGGAGCAGCGGGGGAGAGGGGGCAGAGGAGCCAAGGAAGAAGAAGGATACATGTGGTGGAGAGGAGAGAAGGAGGGGAGAGAGATATGGTGTGGTGGGTGTAGGAAAATTTACACATTTGTCAAATTTTGATTGGATATTGGATGTACTAGACATTAAGTACTGGACCTAAGTTTTTTCCTTTCTTATATAGGAGTAGTAACTTTAAAAAGAACTGTATGGAATAATTTAGTACCACATAATAGGGTGAATCTCCATGACTGTTAATTTAATATATACATTATAATATAACACAAAACATCACTGTTAATTTAATATATACACAAACATATACAAAAAGCAGAAGATTGTGCATAAGATATAAAGTAACCCAACCTAATCTTCTGCTGCAACATCCATCTTGCGAGTCTGAGAATTGAACATTTCAGCTATATCAGCAGCTGTGCTGCATTCTTCAGGATCCCTGTCCAACACATTGCGGACAAATCTGGGGAATCTGATTGAGATGCCTCGAGATGGATGAACCAGACCAATGGCAGCTTGGTGAACTGGGGATACTGTAAATTCTGCACCTCTTATTTCCCAAACAAGTAGTGGACAAAACCACATGTCTGGCACCTCATCTGTTCGGTAATAAGGTGGCTTTTTCAACAATATCTTGTCCTCAGAAAAGAATTCTTTCATCTGCAGCTCATTATCAAAACATGCCATCATAAGATAGATGAAGAATATGTTTAATAAATACAGCATGGTAAGGAAATGATAATACAATCATCTATGGTAAAGAATTGGATTTTCTATATCCATTCAGTTATTAATTAAGCTTTTGGAAAGAAATGGGTGGCCTTTGGAGTCAAAAGCGTGTTAGAGTGGTAGAAAAAAGCACATAAAAACTCAACCATTTTTACCTCTATGTAGAAAGCGTCTGAGAACCCAGACATCACACGGCATACACTTTGGTACTCCTCCGTTTCAGGATTGTAACACGCCATGAGAAATGGGCTATACCTGCAACAATGGGGCACTCAGATCAAATTAATTGCATGAAAAAACACTTTAATCTTCCCAGGATATCCAATATGAAGAAGTGATGGTGAAAAATTCATTCCTTTATCAGCCACTCTCTCAAATTTTACACTTGATGCATCTACTACACTACAAAGGTCAACCTTATAGGCGCAGGCCCACAAAGGATTACCTCTAATATAAGAGGCAAATATCTTCACACAAAAGCAAGATTCTCTTGTCAATATGATATTTAAAATTAGATTCAACCCTCTCTATTTTTTTTTATAAAGGTTACTTGCCATGAATGACAAGCACAAATAAGGTGAAGTTGCAAGAAACATCTTATGCAAGCTTCAGCACAGTCTCAAACAAATCATCTTAGAGAACAGAAAAAAAAAATTACCATCCAGCCTTTCTTCCATTTCCATACCAACCACCAATTGGTACTAAATCTAGAGAATCATTTAAACCATCCACATAATCTCGCTTCACCTACAAATGAAACATTGAAACATTACAAACATATAATATTTGTGATTCTCAAAAAAAAAAAAAAAAACTATCATAACTCAAATACGACAGATAACCTTTAACCATGTGTCTGTACGCTTCGATGGAGAATATCCAGCATCAACGTCCAATGATTTCACCATAATTCCTTCACATGATGAATGAATTGCGCCTTCTAGGAAAGACTTTATCTTATTTACTGTGGCTTCACAGGTTAATGAAGCATCATCTGCTTCAATCTACAAGAGAACAACACTTAAAACCTTAGAAAAACATAAAGATGAGTCCCACTTAAACGATAACTAGCAGCACTTACAGTTGTTTCCTTTGCATATTCAAAATAACCAAGTTTCTCGTCATAAAACAAATCCTTCAGATCTACACATTTTCCAATAAGTACAAGTTAAAAATTATGGTATAAAAACTGTGTACGGCTATCTTTGTGTTTCCTATAAATGTAAAAGAAAAACAATATCATAAGTCTAGATGTATACATTTTCGCCTTTCACGGAGAGGAAAACCCAAAAGCCTGCAATCAAGTACTTAAATGAATCAAGACTTTGCCAAAATTAAATAAACACTACTTAGAAAGATTCACTTTCAGTCTGGCCTTAGAAATAAGGCTCTATCATAAGGAATGAGCTATGATTCCAAGTGGTTAAGTGGAATAATAAGTGCCACAAGCCCACAAATTTAACTAAGCCACCACATTCTTATTTATTCTGGTCTTAGATTATCTTATCCACTAACTCAAACATATCAAAGCTAAATCCCATTATCCTATATTCAGTTGTGAGGATTCTACTGCTTGCTGAACAGTCAATGTATCGACAGCCAATAAATGGAAGCATCAATCGATGCCTTCATGAGCAATTATTATTGAAATCAGTCTTCTGCACTTTTGGCAATTTAAGAAGTTTAAGCATTGTAAGTAAAGAAAAGGCTCAAGATAATTACTGCTGTCCATTAGCAAGCATGATATCAAAGACAAAGACGCAAATGTCCACCTGCATGAACAAAAGATAATAGGAAGATGATCCAGCATTCAGAAAAATAAACTAAATAAAAAACAACCAATTAGCAGACCTTCCCCACCCCACCCTCAAAATACAGAACAGAAGAGGAAACATATCATTTGTGAGCACGGAAAATTTACAATAACGTCCATGTCTTTCAACACCCTACAACTTATCCAACATGGAGAGGTGATAACCATCTACTTCAAAAGTCATATATAAACCCATAACATAGGCAGTTTAGCTCTCCTCTTTTTCCAGTAAATAAGCACCCATGACTCTGTGGGATTTATTCCATAGTTAATTTCTAAATCCTAATTATTGTGCTACCATGTTTTCATTTTGTTAGTTGAGGAGCTTCTTGATGGAGCTTTAAACAACCCCATTCCAAACTCTCTCACTTTCAAGGAAAAATATGTTCTTCAACATATAAGAAAATTATATAATAACAAGGAGACTTTACTAGGAAAGGTAATGCATAAAAGGACATCAAAATGCTACTAACCCATCAATAAATAAACCTCATCATAAGGTGGTTTGCCTTAAATTTAAAGTTACTATAAATGCCCAAATGTTTATATCTGTGTTTTTTCTTAAACTTTTGCACAACCATCTTGGCCAAAAAAAAAAGAACATTTGCACAGCCATCCTTCTTATGTGTTGCACAAGAAGTTGGTACTCCCTTTGATCTTAAATATAAGACTTATTTGACAAATTTGATCATAGTAAGGAAGTTACTTAAATTAGTTAAAATTACATGATATTACCAAATCACCCTACCAATACCTTTATTCCTACCCTCCCTTTCTTGTTTGATTATTATTGAGGAGTATGAATAAGGATAATTTGAGAAAAGAATTGATAAAAAAAATAGAAAAATCTCTTATATTTAAGACAAAACTCATCTCTTCAAATATGCTATTTAGGATTAAAGGGAGTAATATATTTCTGAATCTATGCTGGGCTTACAAGTCATAGTCGTGATTTGTTTGGCCAAACAAGTCAAAATAATGTTAATTACATAATTTGTGTAAGGAAAAGATGAAAGTTCGCCCAGAAGCCTTTCAGCAAGCAATCAATACATCCAGCATAACTTCAGAACAGCATGATTATGGTTTCTACATTTTACGCTAAGTTTGAGATTCTACACATACATGCTTTAGAGTTGGATTTTAAGCACTCAAGTTTCAAACCTTTATACTGTCTGTAGTAACTGAGGCCTCTTTACTTCCTCTCCCACGTGAAGATAACTCTTGGAAAGCCATATACCTATATCCATTCTTCCTATCAATACCCACAATCTGAAAATGAGAAGAAATCAAAGAACATAGAATAAAATGACCTAAGTTGACCGAAAGAATAGGTAATTACATAAAATGTTAACATGCAAGAAAATTATACTTCTGCATCCAGTATAAAAGTCATTGAAGCAGGCTTGCAGAATTCTTTGATTATGTCAACCAAATCTGGAAATTTTAATGTTGTTTCATCTCCATTTCTTGAGAAAACTCGAATTGACCCATCACTTAATTTGTGAATCTGGGCCCGCTGGCCATCATATCTGAAATTGCAATATATTCATTCCAACAAATAAGTGAAAAGCAGGGAGTACATCTTTCTATAAGAGAGAGAATAAGAAAAACCATGCCAAAATGTTCCTAATAACAATAAAATAAATAACTGTAATCAAGCTATCTCAAAAATTATATAGCTCAAAGCAGAGTCATATTTCTGCACTTCTAACAAATGAGGTTTTCTTCATTTTATCAATTAAGAAATGAACATTATTAAAATTAAATATCAATCTTCATTTTATTAATAAAGTAATGAACAATATAGAATTTAAAATCCCAGTACATTTCTCACATTCCCAAAGAAAACTTTCTGGCAAACTAATTATCATTTATTATTAAGTTTATTTTCAATATGAAGTTTCACAGACCGCATATAATAGAGCAGAGACATTACAAGATTTATCTAATCAATTCAATAAGTAGACAATCTAGTCACCTTACACTACAACACAACTAAATTACTATATAGGTGAGGAAATTTCGTTGATTCAACCATAACATTGGTAAGCAAAAAAATCACAGTGATCACATTTTAAGCCTATTTGTGATATACCTTGACAAAATACTGCTTCATTGCGTGGTTTATTTTATTATACCATGAACAATAAAAATCATGGAAAATGGAGAGCACACAGAGATAAGGAAATTACACGAGGAATAGGACATACTTATATTCACAAGTGAATGCTTTATTTTGAAATAACTTCAGCACTTGGGGAATGCCATTGGTGATCCTACCACAAACAGAGGTTAACACAAACAGAGGTTAAGAATGGAAAGCATTAATTAGTGTACTGGGAGCCATAAAATCTAATGATAAGTCAAACAGAATGTGTGAAAATGTATACTTTGCAAGCATAGGTTTGATAGGTACTCCTGGAACCATTGACAAACTTGAAGCACAAAAATTAGCGCCTTTGTTCATTAGAGATGGTACTATAAGATCCTGCAGGGAATAAACAGAAAATAACATGAAGCAATTTAGACCATAATTTTATGACAGAAACATGATAGTTTGTATGACAGAAAATAACATGAAGCAATTTAGACCATAATTGTATGCACAAAACAAAACTGCAATTCTCAATCTAAAAACAAAACTATATAAGAGCAAGAAAAATTCAGTTTTCCCATATTAGTGCTTACCAAATTTGGAAGTATGTTATATGCCTCAATGATTTCTGCCGAAATGCCCTAAAACAGCAGAGGAAAACAATCAGCATAAAACCAAAACTGGAAGTAAATCAATATTCTTAACGAATGGATGCTTAATGATTTTGACCATCAAGTAATTGCAAGAAATGAAAAGTTATAAAAGTAAACACTCATTGCAAAACACGCATATCTACACATAAATTTCTTCTATAGAAAAGGAGCACAATGTTAGGGTGGAGAAGGGAGGTTGTAAATGAAATAACAAGGAATGAAATGTAAAGACATGTTTTTCAAAAACTTAAGGATATGCAAATCATTTAAGATTATTTCAAAAAATTTAATTACTCATAAGTCAGAAGTAATGACTAATGAGCACTTAATACTATGTTAATTATCTTTCTTAAATCAAGTTCAAATTATAATATAGAGTGTATTATGCATATTATAAGGATATTGCCATAATTTATATTTAAGAAAACCCTTATTTTCTAGGGAATTATATAATTTGATATTTTTGCATTTACGATTTGAGCAAGGTCAATGGTCAATTTTGCCCTGGAAGTATTCAAATGGAGCAATTTTACCCTTTTCCATTAAAATATTAATGGTCAACATCTACTATTTAACGGTCAATGTGAAGTTTTTAACAAAATAGGGATATGATGATGTGTTTTAACTTTTAACTTTTAAAACCTCCAGAACAATTTTGAACCCAAAATCTTTTCAAGGCAAAATCAATCCTGATTGAAAACTTCCAAGACAAAATTGACCCTTAACCCATTCAGATATGCATTTTCTAATTCATGATAAGTTTCATGATCTGACAAGTATGCTTGTGCACTATCTAGCTTGCAGATGATTCTCGGCAACCTAAACTAGATATGTTAAGTAATTAAAGAGCTTGTTCTTTTTGTTATTTGTACTTTCATCAATTCTTAAGAGAACTTTACTATGCAACGCAAAAAAATTACTTGACGACAGCAAGCTTATCTATGAAATTAAGACAAGAAAGCCCAACAGGATGGCGCATAGTTGATAGCAAATAACTATAGAATAAACCTGAAGCTTCTCCTTCAAATTTTCTGCTGTTCCATCTTGGTGAAATGTAGGACATGAATTCATTATGACAGCATGGGCCAGAGCAGGCAAAACAGTTCTAATCATTGCACCAGTCCGTAAATTCCTGGCCTGCACAGGAAATTAAACTGAAAATATGGACCAGTATTTTTAAGTATAAAAAAAGACAGTACCATACATCATAGTTTACAAACAAAAAGTGCATAGCATTTCTAAGAATTAAAGATAGTTACCAAAGTACGGACAAGAAACTTTATCTCCTTCTCCCGACATGAGAACATGAGATTTACAATTATGCTTTTCTTCCGAAGAGTGCTTCCACTGCCTGTTTGTAAGCTGATGAGTGCTTTATGAGTATATTTACTTTTAACATTTCATAAATTATCACAGCTTCAGGTTAAGATAATTAATCAAACGCAGCATTTAGAATATTATGCATCATTGAGATCATTCATAATTCATAAGAACCATATCAGAGAAGGGATCAGCCAAGCAAGCCTTCCCAAGGCCCAATCAAATACAGGTGATAACATATGATTACAAATGATTTTTCACATATGATTACATTTGTTGGCCAGATTAATGCATATGTATCCCAACTTAGTCATCCTCTTGGTCATTGGCTAAGCACGTGGAGAAAACCTTTAGCTAGTCCATAGATAGTACTAAAGTCTGCAATACCCAAAAAGTGAAAAAAAAAAAAGACTGCCTATCATACCTTATCTTGTGGAGTGCAGAGAAAACATCTTTAATCAAAAGTGGTGTTGGAGGAGCAAGCAATCTCAGTGTTTGTCGACACTCTTGAGCAACATCACCTTTAAGAACAACAAACTATTCCACAATTATTCCAGCCATCAGAAGAAAAACAAATTCAGTCTAATACAAAAATCACCAAAGCTATCATCCAACCAAGATCTCCCAATTTGTTATACATCTCCTTTATTTTTGATCGATTAGTTCCACATGCGTCTTCCAATGCTCCAGCAATCAGACTTCCACCAATATTCAATTCCTACATAAATGGAAAAAATAATAAGAACTTTCCCAGTGCACTGACTAATTATATGGCACAAACTTTGATAGTTGAGATCAATGAGATTTGCATTATGTTTAGTACATTTAAAAAATCATCATAATTTCCTACCCCCAGTTGAACAAAATTGATCCGTCAATTGCAGCTTTAAAAGAAAACCCCAAACCCCACAACAAAAATAACAAAACTGAGCAAGAGAAAAGGATAGAAATGCAGTTGAGAAAGATGGAACAGAGTGGCCTACCTTATTTTCATGGTCTGCAGCAATTTTGTTTGTGCATAGATATACAGCAGGAAGTACATCATCAGGAGACAAGGCCAACAAACTGTATAGGGTAAACACCATAAGGACATATCATTCATCAATAACCCATTACAAACAAACACCTCAATGATTCCACAAAATAAAATAAGAAGTTAAATATAGGAACCTTCTGAACATATTGCATAACATTGAAGTAGCCTTTATCTTCCCTTTCTCACCCTCAAGAAGGTTAAAGGTTCGTGCAAGATGTAAGTATGGGGCAGACTCTCCATCTCTCCAACATGCTGTTGTGCCAGATTTACACATAATTTTGGGATTATAAATAACATAAAATGGCATCAGTATATAGAAGAATTACTTCTGAATTAATATACCCAGTAAAGCGGGGGGGGGGGGGGGGGGGGGGGGCAAAAAAGAAAAAAAGAGAACAACGAAACACGAACCATGTTCTTTAGGGTTGTATTCTTTAGGTGGTAAAGATACAAGAGCTGCATCTAAATTAACTCTTGATATGCTTTGCACAGATATATCAGGAGTAGATCTTGATTCCCGTGACACGCATTTCTTTTCTGGAGAACTGTCCATTTTGCACTCAACTTGAGCTGATTTTTCATTTTCATTAAAATTGCCAGGATTACAGTAATATATATCCAATGCCTTATTTACATCTCCCTTTGTCTTCTCAATTATTGTGCTAGCATAATTTCTTAATGATTCATTGCCGTTTATTATCTGCAAGAACTGGTTGATCTCATCCTTGTATGCTTTTCTAATATCAAATTGTGGCAAGTCTTCAACTTTAGGGCTTTCATCAGCACTACCTTCAAAATCATCAGGTTGGGTGATGTCAGGCAAGACTTTAGTAAAGAATTTTGTTATAGTGTACTGTTTCGACCCACTAGATTCTGATTTTGTTTGGACTTTTACTTTCTTGCTTAGCTTCCTTTCACTAATTCTCTTTCTTTTGGCAGGAGAAGTGCTACTTGCCACTGAGGATCTCAGGGTCGATAGCTTAAAGCCTTGACTTGGTGAAATGTCAACACTCATACAAGTTTCACTACTAACAACGGGTGGTTCTGAAAGCAAATCACTGTCATTTGATAAGCCTGTGGATGCAGAAAATACTTTATCATGAAATTCAGTTTCACGTTCGAAGAAATTAGAAACAGCTTCAACAACATTTCCCCTTACATTTCTGATGAGCTCTAGAACTTGTCCTTGAGTCACCCATGCTGGCAAATAACAAGACATCTCTTGACAGATTTTCTCCATTTCCTCCTCCTTTAGAACAATATCTACATTAATACTCTTATCATCTCCCTTGTCAAATAACTTCACTTCTGTCTCCATGTTCTGCCCTGGCTTCATGGCATCATCATCATCCTTGTCAAGCTTGCAACCCCCTTCGCTAGATGAGCAATGAAATCCCTTCAAAAACTCCTGCTTGTTGGCTGTCTCATCAACTAACCCTGCAAAATGCTTCATCATTTTCTCCACATGTTTACTGTCAGTTTTATCAACATCCACGCCAACAGTAGGAACAACACGCTTTGGTTTCAAAAACTTCACATATTCCCTAAGCTCATCATAGTTAGAATGCTCACTATACGGCACAAGATGAATCTGAAACGAGTCCTTCGTCTTCACAGTGAATTTATTGCGCTTCACTTCATAAGTCCATCCAGTAGGAACAAAACCCACAACTTTAGAGTACCCTCTCTCAGTCATAATCTCCTTCATCCTAACAAAATTCGGCCTAAAGTACGGCCACGTCTCACCCAACACATTCCACCCAACAACATGAATATTAGTCTCAGACTCATCATTCGTAAACACCCCTCCCTCCCCATACCCAAGAACCCTCAACACCTCCATTTTCCTAGCATCCACATGCACTTTCCGCTTAAACCGCCACGCAAGCTCAAGCAAAATCTTCTCCTTCCCAACAACATAAGTAGCAACAAGAAACAAAACATTCCTACAATCATTCTCATTCTCATTCTCAATCCTCCCCACTACATCAACAACATAATCCACAGACTCATCCTGACAAGGAAACTTAAACTTGGGATGACAATAAGTAGTATCCAAAAACACAGCATCACAACCAACATAAGAAGCAATCAAAGGCTGAAACATCATTTCCTTACAAAACCGAAAATCGCCGGTATGAACATACCTCTCAACCTTACCATCAAAACCCTTAATTGTGAACAAAAACTGGACAGCCCCAGGGCAGTGGTTGGCATCCACAAGGCCAACCTCACAGCCATCAATCTCAACCGTTTGATCAACCTCTAAGGGCACGACGAACTTCGGCGAAACCCTAAGGACCGCGACGAGAAGTTTGGCGGTGATGTGGGAGCAATAGATGATGCCTTTGGTCCACGTGGAGGAGAGGCCGGAGTAGTGGTCGGAGTGGAAGTGGGAGAGGAAGTAGGAGACGGAGAAGTCGCCGGCGTGGCGGAAGGCGTCGACGAGGAAGCGGGTTTTGGGGATGAGCTTGGATTGGGGGAGAGATGGAGGGAGAGGGAGAGGGGAAGTGAAGGAGAGTGAGGGGTTTGGGGATTGGAGAGCGGTTTGGAAGAGATTGAGGGAAATTAGGGTTTGGGATTTGGGCATTGGAGAGAAGGAAGATGAAGAAGCGTCTATGGTGGATGGGTGTAGTAGGAAGAAGAAAGGTTTGTGATTTGAGATTCTACTTTCTTTCTTTGGCGCCACACCAATATATATACTCCCTCCCTCTATCGCTGTATAGCCTCAAAATTTGAATGGTTTTGGTCAAGGTTGTCAAACTCGTGAGTTTAAGTAAACTCGTAGAGATTGGGTAAATTCGGATCGGTAGACTCGAATAGTAGTTTACATTTATCAAAAAACATGTATTTCTTTTATATAATTAAATAAGAATACAAATAATAATAATAAATTAACTTGAATTTATTTTAAATGCAGATAGTAGATTTAAATATATCAATATTCATATTATATCAACCTCAGATAAATTTCTATGAATTTCATATTTAAATTCATTGAATTTTTTCAATTAAAAATAATTAAAATTAGTTTAGTAGCAAGTTAACATAATTTTCTATAAGGTAGAAACGTAAAAACGATGAATTCACAATGTAAGCACGTAAGTTTCTACCGAATTTTCAAAGACTGAAAGTTTATGTGACTCGTGACACGTTTTGTTTAGGTAGTGTCGTAAAAACGGTAAAATCGGAGAGTCAACTCGCGAGTTTGACAACAATGGTTTTGGTCATGATATAAGAGTTCCTATCATATTCTCTCCTCATTTTAATGTGTTTTTTCCTAATTTGCCCAAACTCTCTTTCATATTTATTAATGTTTATGTATTTTTCTCTCTTAAAAGTATCATAATAAATATGGACAATATTGGAAAATAAGCATTAACTCCAAACACTCAACTAACATTCACATGTTTTCTTAATAACCGTGTTTTTGGCGGCTAGCTCTTATATTAGGGATCGGAGGGAGTACTACTTGTACTCACTTCTATGCTTAATTAAAGATCATTTTTGAAATTCAATTTGTTACTAATTATAATATCAATTTCTAATTTTTCCCAACTTTTTCCCAAATTAACCCTACAATTCTTATCTATAATACCAAGTAAAAGAAGGAGAGTGAAGATAAATGTACATAATTGGGATGAATTGGTAATATCTTGTATAAATAACTAACTTAACTAACTTCCTTAATCTACTCAAATTAGGGAAAGTGATCTTATATTTAGGAACAAAGGGAGTATATGAGTTTTGATTCAAAATATATAAGTTCATCATCTCAAGTTATCTTCTCATTTAATGTGTTTTATACTACTTTACCTCTAAAACTCTTTCATATTTATTAATGTTTATGTATTTCTCTCTTTTAAAGTATCATAATAAATATGAGTAATATTGAGAAAAAAAGTATTAACTCAAGATAACCAATTAAGTTTTACATGTTTTTTTAAGAAGCATGTTTTGGTGGTTAAACTCTTATATTAAGAACAGAAGATAATATTTCAAAAGGTAAAGTGTAAAGTTGCAAAATGCCCATGCTCCCCATGGTAATTTCGTGGGTGTATTTGTCATCATTTTCTTTTTATGAGCAGGTGTATTTGTCATCATAGTAATTTATAAATGGTGCATCTAAGACAATAGTAATTTCTTTTTTTAATTGGTCATAAATCTGAAGCAATTCAGGGAGAATTAAGAAGAGTAGGAGAGAAGACAATTGATTTTCTGTTATCATTTCCTATATATAAAAATGTTTTGATTTTAAACTTGAAATTGAAGTGAGGAAATAGAGTAAAGATTCAGGAAATAAAGACATGAATTTACTTCACCAGTCACATTATTTTCTAGTGATGAATGCTAGATATTAGTCATGTTATTAATTAAAAAGTGTGGGAATCAGGTTTAAGTTAACTGTATCTGATCGGAATTGTAGGAACTTTTCCATATTGTGTGTTGGGTGAGAACACTTATTAATTACCCAAAAATAAATGAATTAAAATAAGCCTTGACTCTGGTAAAAAAAAAAATGCTTTGGCAAGGGGATTTAACAGCAAATATAAAAAACCTTGGGTTTATTGAAAAACTCCTTGAAAAGTTAATTGCATTTCTTTCCCAAATTGAAGACCCCCAAGATCAGGCACAGAAAGCATTTCTTCTCTGCACTTCTGCATTTGTCCTTTTCCCTCATTTCTGCTTCAATCCCATCCGTTTTTCATTAATTAATTTATTACTATTCTCTCTGGTAGATGAAGATTCTAGAACATGCTTTTTCCACCGTATTGTTTTCCTGCCTAAATCTTCATCTTCAACTCTCTTTTGTGTTACCAGTATGGTCTTGTGATTTGAAGCCATGAGTGCCGTCAACATCACCAACGTGACGGTCCTTGATAACCCAGCTTCCTTTTTAACCCCTTTTCAATTTGAGATCTCTTACGAGTGCCTAACTCCTCTCAAGGACGGTAAAAATCTCATCTTTTCTCCTTTTTATTCTCTCTTCAACATTATAGTACTCTTAGGGTTACTGCTTTTTTCAATGCTCTCAAATTAGTTCAATTCAAAAATGGGTTCTTTCAGATTTCGTTGTTCTCTTCAACAATTGGTGACTAAGATGGAAATACTCCTTGCCTTTTTGAACGTAGGACCTATATGATTTTTTAATGATTTTTTAGATCCTAAGAAAGTTAAATAAGCCACTTATGTATTGTATTGATGTGTGTGAATTTTTTCTGTTAACTAGTTTATTTGGGTTAGGTAACATGTAATCTAATAAGACATGAAATGTGTTATGATTAGGTGGTTTGTTGGTGTTTTTATTTGTTTTCGTGGCTTGTTTTAGGATCATTTTAGCTAGCTGGTGAATCAATATGTAAATGAATCTTGTGACGGATGAATGTGATTTCTTGCTAATACTTAGTTTAGAGTATGAAATGCCAGCTTGGCTCTATGGTAAGCTCGCTTGCCGTGACCTGAGGTTGTCAGGTTGAGTCAGCCTCTTTACATAAAGTAGAGATAAGATTGTCTAGTTATTCCTTCCCCTAGCATCTTCACCAAGTGGTGACTAGAATTGGGTTGACCCTTATTTAGTTGAGAGTATCAACATTGGTGGTTATGAGATGAATCATTTCTGAAAATTTGTTGGATCTGAGAAATGTGTGGGAATGGTATTGTAGCTCATAGAATGTTAGTTATTTCTTGAAACTTCATTTCTCAGAAATGATTGATTGTTTTCCCTTTATTGGATTGTGCTAACGCACCTTTAAGTAGAAACTGGATGGTGTAATGACTGTTGAGACATTTTGGTTGTTTGTTGGACGCCTTAGATTCAATCCTTCTAGCTTTTGTGTACTTAAAAAGGAAATGGAGGTGGTTTGTTATTACTGTTACGTGTGATCTGTCTATCTTTCATCTGTATGAAAGTATTTTGTGGATGAAAATATAGTTTATATATGACTGGTTACAATGTCAACAGATTCAATAATATAGTTTAGGACTTTAGGAATGTCCAGCATCAAGGGTAAAAGAATTTCCAGCTATCCCTTCCTTTCAATCTATGAAGCACCTTGCAAAATAATCATTGAATTGTCTGTTCTTTTATTTGTTGCATATCCCTGGTTAAGTATGTTTTCTGTTCTGATTCACTAGCAAAACCATTCATTGACTGGTGTTCCAAATCTTTTGAAGCAATAGTTTTTTTATTGCTTGATTTCCGATGAATTAAATTTCATAGAATGAGGCAATTGCATAGCATGCTTGTGAACCAATTTGAGAAATTTACTGCTATCTTTCTCGTTTATAACGTTATTCTCCATAACCAGATTGGTTGTAACAATATGCGTTGAATCACCTTATTACAGATTTGGAATGGAAGCTCATATATGTTGGATCTGCTGAGGATGAAACATATGACCAATTGCTAGAGAGTGTACTTGTTGGCCCTGTCAATGTTGGAAATTATCGCTTTGTATTGCAGGCAAGTATTATGCATGATATAACTTTTGTCTCCCGGAATTTTTTGTTTAGGTGATCATATGGACTCAAATCTTAAGAATTGTTTTGGCATTTTACAGGCAGACCCACCGGACCCATCGAAGATTCGTGAAGAAGATATTATTGGTGTCACAGTGCTCTTGTTGACCTGCTCTTATCTGGGCCAAGAATTCATTAGGGTAGGATACTATGTGAACAATGATTATGATGATGAGCAACTAAGAGAGGAACCACCAACTAAGGTTATAGTGGATAGGGTTCAAAGGAACATTTTATCTGATAAACCTAGGGTCACTAAATTCCCCATTAATTTCCATCCAGAAAACAATCAGAGTGGGGACCAACCCCCGCCACCCGAGCAGAGCAATGAAAATGGAGAAGACCCTATTGCTTGCCCTGATATCGGACCATCAGATGAGAAGGAATCTTGACAAGTTGCTAATATTCAAACTAATCTCATTTTGAACTATGGAATATCTCAGGCTCAGCATATGCTTCAAAATACCAACATCAGGAAGTGTCATGATGAGCTCAAGATAAACGAAGTTGTTAGATGGGCTCAACCTGCTTGTGCTTTCAAAAAGCCAGTTACTTGATACTTTTCTTTTCTGCTTTGTAATACAAGAGAGGGAAATGCACATTATTTTCAAGAATTATAATGTTCTCTTAAATTTTAGTTTTCCATCTTGGCTGTTATCTTTATTTGTGCGCCGACTTGAACTATGCTGATTCCAGCATGGATATTCATGAACAACTTCATGAAGCTTGGATTTCATAAACACTTGGTGTAGGATTTATATGCTCCCTTAACTCTTTCAATGTTTAGCCGCCTGTTTCTTGTCTCTTTAAGCTTTGTAGGAAAATCTTAAGTTAGAAATTTCCACCAATTTCATCCTGTTACAGAGATTAGCTTGAAGTGTGCAAATAGAGGTCATTTGCAGTGTCATGTTCCTCGGGAAATTTTAGGTACGCTTGTTAAAGGAATGGTTTTCATGAATAAGGAAATGTGAACTTGTGATGAATGAGACCTTGAAGTTTGCATTTGTTATAACTTATAAAGCCATGGGTCAAAGAAGATAAGTAACTATTTTTTTTCAAATCTTGCAATTGAACAAATGGGCATATTGTGTAGATGGGAAAAAAATAAATAATTATGATGGCTAGATAAAGAAATAAAGATAAATTAAAAGGGCCTGCTAATTAATTGTATAAAACTTAATATTATTAATATGATAATATATAATTTTTAGAACTTTGTAAATTGCAAAAAATAACATGCATTCTTTACAGACAACATTAAGCATTATGAATTGCAATTTGAAGTGACATTGATTTAAATACATTAACGTGACAAAGACATCATCTCTACGAACGTACAAAACTGAAGAGAATGAACCATAAATTAACAAGAACAAAAAATAGGGGCAAAAATTTTCCATTTTGGAGTAATAGGTAAAAAATGCAAGAAAAAAAAACAAAAGGTGTGCTATTAGTGTTAGATTTGGCAAGACCATGTATAGGTAGGTAAATATTTGCAGCCAACAAAATTGCTCCGCAGATTACATAACATAAAACACAAGTCTCATTTTTTTCTTCTCTTGGCAGGGCTTTCTTTTGACCCCATTTTCCTTCTGTTTGCGTTGTCTCTTTTCTGCCATTCAAATGAATTTATCATCCTTAAGGTATGAAACAAGAAACTACCTTAATAATTAAAGGGTTAAACTGCATTTTGACCAATACACTATTAGCCCAAGCACATATTGCACAATTTTATTTAGAAGGGTTCTTATATATCAATAATGTCTTAAATTAGGGCAGTTTGGCCAACACCATTAACAACTTAATGCCATCCGACTATGCTAACACTATGCTAACACGACATGGCACATGTCAGCATATGTGATGATGTGGTGTGACACATGTTAGCTTGTATGATACATTATGCGTCACCTTATGCGATGATGTAGTGAGACACATGTCAGCTGGTGTGCTGACATGGCACGACACATGTTGCTTGGTGCTGCCATGTGTCCATGTCACATCATAATAAACAGAAGCTGTAAGTACTTTCTAACGGCTTTAGCCCATATGCTCTATTTTAAAAATTTATTGTTAAACAAGAACCCTTCAAATCTTAATTGTGACCACAAATACTTTATTGGTTAATATGTACCTTAACCCATAATTGTAAAAATATTGATCTTTACTTTACCTTCTTTCTCAATTTCTTCTTGTTCTGCTTCTGTCCTTTAGGATTCTTTTCCAGGTTATCCTAAAACAAGAATGAAATTTGCCACATGTATAAAAAAACGAATGAAAAGGGAAATAGCTTGGCTTCTTATTGCATATCATCAGTTTCAAAGAAGTTGGATGGTAAATACTCCCTCAGTTCCAATTACAAGGTCAACTGGACTTTTTATATGGAGGTTAAGGAAGCAAATTAGACTATTAAATTGTAACATTCACTTCATATAATTAGATTATAGTTATTTAATAAGTAAAATATATTAGTTTTAAGGAACAATGATCAACATAAACAATTTAAGCTTATTTATTTTGCTTCCTTAATTTCTAAAAAATCAATCAGATTTTATAATTAGAATAGGAGGGAATAGCACAAAGGAAGAAACCAACCGTTGTATCAGCTTGCGTTTCCGAGACCTCCAGGTTCTCCATTTCACCATCACTGTTCAACATGGCCTTCAATCTACCTTCACTGAGTAATTTCTCCGATCGAGCATGCCTCTACAGAAATGCAAAGTCATACAAAATCATCGATAATAGATTATCACAAAATGAATGGTGAGAGAATATCTTGAGCATAGAGCAAAAAGAGAGGACTTTTCATCAATTTTCCGAGCAGAATGTGACTCCAACTTAATTTGATCCCTTTTTTATTGAAAGGGATCATATGTTTGTAACCTTTGATTGTGTGTATGTGTGTGTCCTCTACAGGGATTTAAATTTGCATTAGATAGACGGGAAAGAACACATGTTTGTAACCTTTGATTGTAAATGAGCCCTCAAAGTCTCCTCAGACAAACAAATAATCCTAGGACAAATTCTGCACTTGAAAACTGATTTGCACTTTAAGACATGGGATGGAATATCGTCTAGCAAGCCTTTGTTTTCACCGTCAATGTTAGACTTTAACTCTGATGCTTCAGAATCATGTTTGTCAAACAACTCTGTATTAGCAGTAACTTTTCTCCCGTCACTTTTTTCAGCATCATCTTCACTAAACAGCTGACCTATACTTTATGGCAAAAGGATATCAAAATGCAAGCAAATAACAAATAATGAATTCCTAGCAAGAATGTATGAAAACATATTGATGACCTAATGAATTCCAACAATAGAGGGTAAAACACGTGCTATTTGTTTCCAAAATTGAATTAATTCAGTAATTTAAAAACAGATCCTGTATCCTGTATTTAGCTAACATATTTCCCAAAGTCCATAAGGGGTAGGGCACTGAATCACACACATGATTAAAACAGAATGGTGACATGACTTAATCCTAATAAAATGAAAAGGTTCAAACACATAAGATGCAAGAAGTAGACCCAAAGATTACAACTATTATCATAAATGGATTTTGTATTATCTTCTTAACCAGAGGCCACACAGCCTAAATATTCTGCTATTAACAGTACAGTTATAAAATTAATAGGCATACAAACACAATAAATTTGAACGTTCAAACTTGAGTGCAATAGGAAATCAACTTGACACCAAAACATTATCTCGGTCAGTTGACTGTAATGAACTATAACAAAAACATGAGCTGAATCAAAATTTTGTGCTAAAGGAAGTTCAATCAAAGCAGACAACCAAAAAGTGCTACCTGTTGAGTTGACATCAATGTCATTTGCAGAGCTATCCTCACTTTGGTAACCTGAATAGGATGGCATATGTTAAAACAAGAAGAAAAATGAAAAATTGTAATGAAAAATGGTATTGAAAGAAATTTTAAGCCTGAAGATGTGAACTGTGAAGGGTCAAACTAATAATGACATTTAATGAGAACATAAAATGGCATATCTAGAACCAAATGAGTTTTATTCAACTAAGTTAACAAAGAGAGAAAATGAAATACAATTGGACAGAGAAAAAAATTATCAAAATAACAATCCACTGACCAGAGGATATGGAGCCAGATTCATTATCCTCATTCACTGCTGGTATTACATGTTCTTCTGAGTCTTCAGTGGCGTCAGCTTCCTGGTCAAAGTCTGAGGATGATGAAGATGAATCTGAGGCATCATCCCGATCTCCATGATCAATCTTGAAGAATCGTCTCTTTATCATTTGTATGTTAAGGTTAACTGCAAGACAGATTTATTTTTTAATACTAAGACATTAAGAGCATACGTTAATTGCAAGGAAGTAGTAACAAGTAAAATGCGTCTTTTGGAGCTAAACCTCTAAAATGCTTCAGAAAATAGTTAAAAAATAGGACATAAAGCTAATAAAAATGTAAATAAATAAATTTTTGAACTGTATACCTAATTTGATGAAGAAATATAAGCTTGTAGCAACTTTAGACATGTAAATTAGTTATTTAAACATTATAATATAAGCCATATAGGGTCAAGTGTCCTTCTATCAAACCAACCAACTTCTCATGCTCACTAATTGCATCATGAGTAATAACTTCACAAGGCCACTAAAAATCAAAGTTGGGACAAAAATTGGGAAGCTATAACAACAGAGTTAGCAACTAATAATAGAGCAGCCAAATATAACTGAAACCTTTAAAAATGAAAGCAAAATAGCGCATCCAGAGATACTAGAAAAAAAAAATATATGTGTGTGTGTGTGTGTGTGTGTGTGTGTGTGTGTGGACCATTCGTTGAAACCATATTGCATACTTTAATATTCATGCTCAGTGATTATATGAAGAAACAAAATTTGGCACATTAATACAGCTAAGGGCGAAGAATGGAATGAGATGAAAGGAGTAAGGAGGAGGCTTGCCTATTATATTATGGCCGCCGCCGCCGCCGATGGATCGATGGATGGCCTCTGTTAGGGTTTGGGTGTGTGCGAGTGACTCAATGTGGGCTCAGAAGAAGAGTTCTCTGATCTGTGAAAAACGACAGCTTATTGTTTTCGGCATATGGTATGTGTTGTAGTGAAAAAAGGTTATTACTTGCTAGTGTTTGGTACGAGGTATTGGTACGCCTCCGTGGATACGTTATTGTGTGAACCCGGTGCATTACGTCATTTGTGGTCTAACTGATCACAAGTATACACATATAATCTGACGTGTAATTTTTAATTTGATGTGACATACTCCCTCCGGTCCTATTTATAAGTCGCCAACCGCCTCTAAATTTTGGTCCTTAATATAAGTCACTAACTACCACTAACTCATTTATTAAAATTTTCCTAATATACCCTTACATTGGAAAATGAACATTGAAGATGAGAAGAGAGAGAAGATGAAAAAAACACTTTTATAGATAGAGGATTAATGAAGAGAGAGAAAAAGTAGTGGGTCATAGTGATAAAGGTGGAAGGGGCAAAAATGGAAAAGATAAAAAAAATAAGACCAATTTAATGATGCAACTTTCATTAACCTCCATTCCTTGGTATGTACAATTTAGGCGGTTGACGACTTATAAATAGGACCGGAGGGAGTACTAAAAAACTCAACTAACCTTTAAAAATATTTTTATTTACAATATAAAATAAAAAACATTCAAAACATGATATTTAAATTTTTTTGGTGGTTAGTTCCTATGTATCACGTCAAATTAAAAATTACACGTCAAACCATATGTGTCTACTCGTGATTGGTTAGACCACAAATGACGTGGTGCACCGGGTTCACGCAAGAATGCCTCTTGGTACGTGGATGTTAGATGGGTGTTTAGAGCTAGGCTTCTTTTCCAATATTACCTATATTTATTATGATATTTTTAAGATAGAGAAATGCATAAATATTAATAAATATGAAAGAGAGTTAGGTGTAAAGTAGGAAAAATTGCATTAAATGAGGAGAGAATGTGAGATGAGCTCCTATATTAGGACCAAAAACATTCAAATTTTGGCTTTTATATTAAGGACAGGAGTATAAGAAAAGGTAAAAAGAAATAAAAGAAATATTGATTAAAAACTTTTAACAGTCCATTTTTTTTAAATCTAACCTAAGAAAATTCTTAAAGCACCCACTTTCATGTTTTAAGGGAAATGGATCCTCTCTTGTTTCCTCCCTCTCCTTTTCATTGTTTTCCCTTTCACACCATTGTGTCTTTGATCCGATAGTATAGATACAATGTTTTGATAAAAATGAATATAATTATAATAGTAGTTAATAATCACATAAATAAATTTAATTGTTAGAATTTGGTGTGAATTGTTCAAAACTATAGGCAAGTGTTATAAAAAATATTGGGTTAAAGATCATATTTGCCCCAGAAGTTTTAGGCAAGGATCAAATTTGCCTTTAAAGTTTTTTTGGATTACATTTGCCCCTGAAGTTTATAAAATGGATCAAATTTGTCCTCACATCCTACATGTATTGCCACATCATCATCCACATCAGAACTCATGTCCCATCATCACCTTCTCTTTCCTTCAATCCTCTCCTTCCTCTCCCTCCCCCACACCCTCTCCCTCCACCGCCGCCTCTGCTCCTCCCCTTCCTCAACCATATGAACTACGCCTCCAAGTTTTGATGTGATTGTACAAAGTAAATACTACCTCCGGTCCTAAATATAAGACCTAAATGACTTTTTTTTGGATAGATTAAGGTTGCGAAATAGACTATTAAATCTTGACATATTTGATATATTTTTAGATTATACATTAGTTTATAGGTAAAATAAACTAATCTAAGGGAAAAAATTAGGTTAATCAATTTATAATTAACTTATTTTGCTTTTTTATAGGATTTTCTAAAAAAGTCAATTAGATTTTATATTTAGGACCGGAGGGAGTATTTGAATAGTATTACATTTCGAATCATCTTTTTCCCATAGCTTGTGAAATGGTTACAATTTTTTTGAGTAAAAAAACATAAAAGCATTTCTAATTTTTTTTAAAAAAGAAAGTAAACATTTTTCTCTACCATACACTCCAAGCTTTGATCTGAAACGCAATGCAATGCATGTATCCTCGAGTGTTGAAAGCGAAATTGCAAAGACAAACAAGGATTATTGCTGAACACCGAACATTGCGTCATTTTCCAGGTCACCAAATTTCAGCTCTGACTGTAGATCTTACAATTCCTCTAGAACAGACTCATCTCTTTTTTCTCACTGGCCATCGTTTATCTCTTTAATTTTCACCCAACTACTGAACAATTCATATCCCCATTGGATTTTCCATTGCACGCATCACTATATCTGTTCCATGACTTCAGTTCCTGGGAGGAGGGGAGGGGGGAGGCGGCAGTGGAGGGAGAGGGTGTGGGGGACAGGGGGTGGGAGAGGAAGTAGAGGATTGAAGGAAAGAGAAGGTGATGATGTGGCATGAGGACTAATGTGGATGATGATGTGGCAATACATGTAGGATGTGAGGGCAAATTTGATCCATTTTATAAAATTCAGAGGCAAATGTGATCCCAAAAAAACTTTAGAGGCAAATTTGATCATTGCCTAAAACTTCCGGGGCAAATATGATCTTTAACCCAAAAATATTTAACATGAACCATTAGATTAAGCAGTTTGGGTTAAACGTGGTCATTTGGGCTGGGCCGACATGATCATGCAGTGTGGAACTTAAGGTGATAAGCATTTTGTTATTTGAGTACTAAGAATTATAACATTTACATAGAAAACTAAGGTTGGAATCTTCACTTAAAATGTTGGCAAAAAAAAAAAGAATCTTCACTTAAAATATGTGCCATGTTAATATCTGACTATGTCAAAGATTTTCCAATGAATGATATACATACTTGTAATTAAAAAGGAAGGGCTATGGCTAGGTTTAGTCATCAATTAAGAAGGATAAACCACACTATAAAGCAAAGTCTTAGTGAAACCAAAAGTACATTTAGATTTTCTTTTTGGTTGAAAAATTTTATTTAGATTGGCTTTTAGGTAAATTGAATTTTGAGGGAGAAGTTTTTTGAAGTTGAAACAACTTATGTTATGTTGATTATTGCATATATACAATAGAGAGATTGGCCCATGATAATGATTAGAGCTGTGACTTTTGGCCTGACGCGTTGGGTTAAGTCAGAAAAAGTACTTAGAAAGCGGGTTGAGTTGCCAAAAGTTAAGCTCGATTTAAAACGGTTGAAAGCGAGCTAGACCACTTTTTAGAATGGGTTGGGTTTATTGTTCAAATAAAATGGGTTGGGTTGGTAGGTCCAAAATTTCAACTATGCTCGTAGAACTTGTATTTGGGTTAAGTTGAGCTCGAAAAAGCACAGAAAAAGTTGTTTAAGCTGCAAAAGGTTATATGTGCATTAAAACACGTTAAAAGCGTGCTAACATATTTTCAAAGTGGGTTGGGTCGGTATAGCCCGTTTAAATCGGGCTAGCCTAATATCTCAACTCTAATAATGATTTAGGTTATTCTACTGATACAACAAATTACTCCTAAAATCACTATAAAATTTAAAATTCAAATAATGTAGTTGCAAATAATGTATCTAAAATATAATGCAAGATATTAGGATTTATAAATATTGTTTAATTTATTTTTGTATAACAACATTAAAGTCTTATCTCACTAAGTATGTTTTTCTATATGGATCATACTATGTCATTGTGCTCTATCATTCACATCTATTTTGATATAATATTCAACTCTTATTTATATCAATATTATTTAATTTTTACCCATACTTTGTAATTAAGTTGGAAAGTACTACCGCTTATCCCTAAAGGCGCTAAAATGGAGGTGTTCATCATGATCTATCCATTACTCTCTGCTTGAAAAGTAAACTCATGATTAAATTCTTGTTTGGGATCATGATTCATGTAGAGAGGTACATATACCAAATTGGGAAAATCTCCTCTCATATATTCTTTTTTTTTTATAATAAAATTTTAGGAAGGGGTTTGAGTTCAACCCAAATCCAAGGGCAGGGCACCTAACTCATGATCCACTGGGGCCTGTCCCTGTGGGCTCTGGAGCATGACCAGCAAGCCCTTTATGTCTGTCCACACAAGTAGGTTACTCCCAACTTCACTTAGCTACGGAGATGTCTCCCCAAGCGCCGCGATGGAGACACAACAAAGTGTCACTCCCCAGGATCGAACTCGCGACGTGGTAGACAACCCGGCGCTCATTGTTCAATCCCTTCGCCACTGAACCCACGGATGATGGGTTCCTCTCATATATTCTGATACTTATATAGTATTATAAATCACGACTGATTGTAATAAAAATAAATAAATCACCACTGAAAAGTTATATTTAAAGGCTTCAATCATCATTCCAAACAATCCATTAAACTATTAGAATAATTATAATATAATTGTCTTGGTTTTGCACAATGCTATCTTTGAAGCTCCAAAGGCAGGCAAAGTTAAGTGCCTGTCATGTTGGGTTTGTAATATTAGGCACAATTTTTTTTATCAAATATCAGGCACAATTGACCAATTCAGAGATATTAAAAGCCATTCCAAGGATGCTAGTTATAATTATAACATATCTTTTCCATAACGAAATTATGTATCATTTATAAGTAAAACAAAATAATTCAGAGAAAAATAATAAATATAAGAAATAACATACAATAGAGATTTTAAGATAGCATACCACAACACATGATGATTTGAAATTTCAAGAGATGAAAGATTTTATCATTAAAAAACACATAGTAATATAGATATTTTAATTTGATAAAAAAGTATAGATATTTAAAATGATTAATTTTACATTTGTTTTTCTTAAAAAAAAGGTTAAAAAGATATGATTAGGGCTTTATGCCCGTTTGGTTGTAGGAAAAAAGTAAATAAATGGAAAGTGAAAGGTTGAAGATGGAAAGTAGAGAAAATGATGAAAGTAAAATTTGTAGGGCATGCTAAGCTTGTTTAGTTTTCCCTCTCTTCCTAAATATAAGACACAGTTAACTTTTTTTAGAGATGTTAAGGTTACAAAATATGTTATTAAATTATGACATATTTGATAAAGCTTTAGACTAGTCATTAGTTTATAGGTTAAACAAACTAGTTTAAGGGAAAAAATTAAGTAAATCAACTTATAATTGACTTATTTTGATTTTTTAGGATTTTCCAAAAAAATCAATCATGACTTATATTTAGGACCGGAGGGAGTAGTACATAGCTAAATAATATGAAAAAGTCTGTGGACTCAGAAAAAATGTTTGTGGACCCCAAAATATGTGTAAATGACAAAAAAAATTCCTAACTTTCCCCACCTTCCATTTCATATACACTTTCCCTTGTCAACCAAACAAACAGGAGATGGAGTAACTTTTGAAACAATGACGGAAGCATCTCATATCATAAAATCTCAGTCCTTCACCATCACATCTTTTTACACATCTTTTTAGATCGATACTTCACCATCATATCTAAAATAAAAATAGTCAAATACTAAAGAAGTAAAAATATTTGAATTTAATGATAGAGCTTAATCAAAAACAGTCATCACCACGTAGATTAGATGCTACACTACAATCTTATAAAACAAAAAAAAAAGATGTTACTCTACGTTGCTTAATTTGCTACCTACGACTTTACGAGAATCACGAAACAGATTTGATCCAAAAAACAAAAAGAATCACGAATCAAAGTTTGCTTCTTTGAACTCCCAAACCGCCAATTATACACGCTAGCCGCCATAATCAACAACTCTCCTAAAAAAGCTTCTACCTCCACCGCTTCTTCCATCTCCAAATCCAAACAATAACAGTCACTCAAAACTCCACTATATAAAAAACCCAAATCCCAATTCTCCAAATCATGCTCAATAAGCAATAATCATCAACCCCACTTGCTCAAATCCCATAAAGTTTCCAACTTTTCAGTTCAAATGGCAGATTCAATTGATGGGAACGTTCTTGCAGCGAAATCTTTAGCGAAATTTGGTGTGAAACACATGTTTGGCGTTGTGGGTATTCCAGTTACATCACTAGCAAATCGCGCTGTGTCATTAGGTATTCGATTTCTTGCTTTTCATAATGAACAATCTGCTGGCTATTCTGCTTCTGCTTATGGCTATTTGACTGGTCAACCTGGTGTTTTGCTTACTGTTTCTGGTCCTGGTTGTGTTCATGGCCTTGCTGGTCTGTCTAATGCCATGGCCAATGCTTGGCCTATGATCTTGATCTCTGGTTCTTGTGATCAGAAGGATTTTGGGCGTGGTGATTTTCAGGAGCTTGATCAGATTGAAGCAGTGAAACCTTTTCTAAATTCTCTGTTAGGGTTAGGGATATTAGGGAGATTCCTAATTGTGTTGCTCAGGTTCTTCATTGGTCTGCTTCTGGTAGACCTGGTGGTTGCTATTTGGATCTTCCTTCTGATGTTTTGCATCAGAAGGTGTCAGAGGAAGAGGCTGAGAATTTGTTGATTGAGGCTGAGAAGGTTAGAGTTAAGGATGTAGAAGGCGTGGAGAGCCTTCAGGTTTCGAAGATTGAGGAAGTGGCTTCGTTGCTTAGGAATGCGCGGAGGCCTTTGATTGTGTGTGGAAAAGGTGCGGCGTATGCGCGAGCTGAAGATGAAGTTAGGAAGCTTGTGGAGAGTACTGGCATCCCTTTTCTGCCTACTCCAATGGGGAAAGGTTTGTTACCGGATACTCATGAGCTTGCTGCTACCGCTGCTAGATCGCTGGCTATTGGTAAATGTGATGTTGCTCTTGTGGTTGGGGCAAGGTTGAATTGGTTGTTGCATTTTGGTGAGCCGCCGAAGTGGTCGAGTGATGTGAAGTTTATCTTGGTGGATATTAGTAGGGAGGAAATTGAGCTGAGGAAACCGCATGTGGGTTTAGTTGGAGATGCTAGGAAGATTCTGGAGAAGATAAATAGAGAGATTAAGGATGACCCTTTTTGTTTGGGTAAGACTCATCCATGGGTGGAGGCTATAACAAATAAGGTCAAGGAGAATGTGTCCAAAATGGAGGCTCAGCTTGCGAAGAACGTCGTGCCTTTTAATTTCCTGACGCCAATGAGAATTATTAGAGATGCCATTTTGGCTGTGGGCAGCCCTGCTCCTATAGTGGTTTCTGAAGGTGCCAACACCATGGATGTCGGTCGGTCTGTGTTGATTCAGACAGAGCCAAGGACCAGATTAGATGCAGGGACATGGGGGACAATGGGGGTTGGTCTCGGGTATTGCATTGCAGCTGCAGTGGCTTCTCCTGATCGGCTTGTAGTGGCAGTTGAAGGGGATTCTGGATTCGGGTTCAGCGCCATTGAAGTTGAGGTATAAGAAAAAACTGACTTCTATTTTTGTCAAGTATTATTGTTTAAGTAATTACAATTTTCTGCGCTACAATATTTTGAGTGTGTTTTTGCGGTACTCTGTGTGTGTGTTCTCTCTTTGTTTGCATTGATAGATTAACTATAAAAGTTAGGACACAATGTGACATACATTTTTCCCTGATGATTTTGAGTATTTTCCGTCTGAATTAGTTTCAAAGAAGCGGATTTGTGGTAATTATTTCACCTATTAATTATTGTAAAGAATGCTGTATACTTTGTTCATTTTTTTCACAATAAAGTGCTAATTCTCGAAATCATATTGCACTGCTGTCTAATGGTATGATGGATACTAGACATTTGTGAGAATGTTACTTCAATTCGATTGAGCAACACTTTGGTAGTTGTATATTAATCTTGTCTATCTCTTGTGTATGTTCTTTTGCTGTCACTCTCACATACAACAGTTTGATCTGATTCCATATAACAGTTTTCCTTAATTTCTTTATAAATTATCTTTTCACGTGATGAAGGTTGTCATAGTGTCCATTAGTTGAGCAGATATTATAGTTTTCCATCTGCATTTGTTCTTGCCTCTGCTGGCATAAACTTTTGGTGTCTAGTATCAGCTTCTTTGCATAATATTGCTGACTTTAAAGTCATGAGAACAGTACCTTACTATGTATGATGTTGCTGACTTTGTAGTCATTTTGTTCCAATTTTTTTCATCACGAGTTTCTTCTCCAATCCGACATAAAAAGAACATTTGTTGACATATAGTACGAGATGGGTAGAGGTACAATTTGATATGGTTGGTTGCAAGGGTTGTTCATTGCCCCTTGCTGTTGGAAACATTATTTTTTTGTGAACTTGCTGTTGAAAACTTTAAAACGAATTTTCTACCCAAAGACTTAAATGAATAGCCATCGCTATTAAGAACAACAGAGATCCAATGATAATTTGCTCGTAGCTTCTGGTCTTTGACATAAAAAAAGTAGGTGATGTCCATATTTGCTGGTATAATCCAGCAATTCCCAAGGATGATAGAAGATGGTCTGTGGCAGTGTCCCCAGGATTTTGATTTGCTTCTCCAACATTGTGTTGAAACTTAAATTAATCAATAGATTATGAAATGCTGTTGCTGTTTTATAGTGATCCAAATAAATAAGTCTTGTCTGAATAAAGGGTATTAAAATATGTAAATGTCTTTGAGCTTACTTATTACTCACTCTGAAGCACAAACACTCAAAACCAGCCATGATTATCCACCATATGTTTAACATTCATGTATTATGCACACAATATGTCAAACAACACTTGAGAAATTTGAGTTGTGTCTGTCCTTGCTAATCTCTGCGCATCACTAACCAGTATTCATTATTGAATTGAAGTTTAGGATAATCATGTTTCAAACCTATTGTTGCCTTTTCCATATCAAGGCATCACACAACTTACTTTTGCTGATGTAGAAGGTTTAGATTTGATATATTTGTCCTTTTTTGTTGCAGACATTGGTTAGGTACCAGCTACCGGTGGTTGTGATTGTTTTCAACAATGGCGGCGTGTATGGTGGTGATCGTCGGATCCCAGAAGAGGTAGATGGACCTTACAAGGATGATCCTGCACCTACTTCATTTGTCCCTAATGCAGGATACCATATTTTGATTGAAGCTTTTGGGGGGAAAGGTTATATTGTGAAGACACCAGAAGAACTCAAATCTGCTCTTTCAGAAAGTTTCTCTGCTAGGAAACCAGCAGTTATCAATGTGATCATTGATCCTTTTGCCGGTGCAGAAAGTGGCAGGCTACAACACAAGAACTAAGTTAAATATTTGATTATTACGGCCTCTTTCTCTTTTTTACTGCAGTTGATGGAGTTAAGGGCCTGGACGCTTAATAAGAAGTGATGTGAATGGTTTACCCACTTTCCAAAGGTTCAACGTGAATGGGAGTGTTTTTTTTAAAGAAAATTAAACGACTCAAATAAGTAACCTAGAAAATGATGGAAACAAAACCAAGGCACGTATAACCATTTTCCAAAAGTTCACTTTATTCCTATGTTTAAGTCATATCATGTTTTTTAATGTTTTGAACATGTTATAACTTGAGAAAAGTGTTGCATCCGAGCACTTGGATATGTTCGCTTTTATGTTATATAAAATTTCATATTTATGTTAATCAATTACGTGGTATCAAGCTCGAGTAAAGGAGGAAGAAGAGTTGTGGGGCTTTAATTAAAATTGTGTGGGGCTTGGTTTCTCTCATAGTAATTTTTCCATTATCTTCTCATAATTTTATATCTACCTTTGAATAAAAATATGAACAATTGATATATAATAGTTCATTAAACTTCTATTAATATATTTTAGGGAAAAACTTACATCAAGTTCCTTTCTCCAGGTTCTCAAGTTTTTTTAATATAGGAGTGACACGTGTTTTTTTATAACAATCATCCATTCAATCTAACGGCCAATAATTGGAGAAATGGAGAATCTGGATGGAGAAACTTGACCTAAGTAAGGTCCTATATTTTATATTTTATATATTAATTTTTGTTATAATACCAATGTACACAAACAAAAACAAGAAGTTAAGAAGCTAAACTTATTTCTACATTAAAACATTATAATGACATTTTATAAGAAATTATAAATGTGTCAAGTTAGGTTATGATAAGTATGTTATATAACACATGGCAAGGGCATTTCATAATCAGAGAAATTATTTTTTTTATACATAATCAAGGAAATTATAAATGTACCATTCATGTTAAAATCTAAAGATGAGAGAATGGTTATGAAAAGAACATAAGAAATGTGATTAGGAAGGGATCTCTCCGGTATGAAGTCTAAAGTGATGGGCATGCAACTTATTTGGATTGTTGGCTGGACTATTTTCAAATCCAAAGTTAAAGACATTTGCCTTATGGTAACCATTTTAACTTGCACCTTTTCTCTTACTCATTGCAAAATTTTACACTAATAAGTTACGCATACATTGGATGATTTCTTATAAACCTTATTAAAAAATTAATTTCCTCTTTTTGCGATCAGCCTTGCAATCTCAGATGTGAGACTTAACTCTGATCTTTAATATTTCTAGTCTCTCTCTGCAGTCTCCCTCCCTTAGTCCCTTAATTCCTTTCTATGTTCTACATCAATAGCATTGCGGTCATATAATTTGTGCAATACTATAAAACAACAATATTAAAATATTTATGGAAAAATTCCAAAAATATTTAGACACTGAAAATACATAAAGAATATTTTACACTAATTTCTAAAATAACATAGTCTTAAAGTGGAGTGATATATCCTTTTATAAATTTAAATAAAATATATAATATATAGTCTACAGTCAGTTTCATAATCAAAGCAAATCTTACATGTCATATGGATAACGGGCCGGGCCGGGTCCCATCAAAAATTATTTTTCTCTTCGCCCTCCTGTGTTTAGAGAGAATTCAAACAAACATTTAATTTTGAAAATTTATACAATGCGAATGTAGAAAGAGGAGGGCAAGGCAAAGAATAGGGTTAATATAACTTTTGGTCCCTCAAGTTTTACGCAAGTTTGCTTTTGGTCCCTCAAGTTCAAAATCGGTGCTTTTGGTCTCTCAAGTTTAAAATTCGTGCTTTTGATCCCTCAAGTTTGCGGTGTTAATACAGTTAGTCTCTCAAGGCCTCAACTTTGTTAAATTGTCCTACATGGCAAAAACTCTACTAATTATAGTGATGTGGCACTTGATTATAAATATGACTGGATATTTAATTAATAAATTAATGAAATGGAAAATAAAAAAAAAACAAATATCATCCATCATTCTCCCCCAAATTCCTTCGGCCACCCCACATCCACCAGATCTGTAATCTGACTTCGGAGCCAAAGGTTGATCTCAGGGCCGTCGCGGTGGATGAGGAGGAGGTGTAAGCCGACGCAGGAGAGGAGGACAAGGTCGTTGAAGACGGACTGTTGGGGGGAGGGGAATTCATGGCGGCTCCGCCGTACTTGACGACCATGATCTTGCGGCGGAAATTTTCTGGATGATGGAGGTGATTCATAGAGGACGTCCACGTGGAGCTCGTCGCCAGTGAGGGAGATCGGCGGGGGAGACGGCGGCGATGGAGATGAAGAAGACATTTAAGGGGGAGGCATTTTGAGGAGAAGAATGAAGAAAGTTGAAGAAGAGGAAAGGAAATTTGGTACAGTTTTGGGAGGTGGTGATGAACTGATGATGATGTTGATGATAATTGTTAACACCAGATTTCATTTTATTGGGTGATGAAGAAGAAGTCAAATTTGATGGATGTGGCCATGTGGGGTGGTCGACGGAGTTTGGGGGAAGGGGAATGATGAATGATTTTGTTTTTTTTTTATTTTTCATTTTATTATTTTATTAATTAAATATCCAGTTATATTTAAAATTAAGTGCCACATCACTATAATTAGTAGAGTTTGTGCCATGTAGGACAATTTAACAAAGTTGAGGGACTAACTGTATTAACACCGCAAACTTGAGGGACCAAAAGTAAACTTGGGTGAAACTTGAAGGACCAAAAGCACCGATTTTGAACTTGAGGGACCAAAAGCAAACTTGCGTGAAACTTTAGGGACCAAAAACTATGTTAACCCCAAAGAATATTTAACTAAAGATCTCCCCATGCAAATGGGACAGTGAACCGACCTTAATAATACATGAGCCAATTATGCCATGACTGCTCCATCTCAATTGTGGTTGGCCATGTGTTCTTTAATAATTCTACAACTATTTTGTTATGTACTAGACAAGAAAATTTAATTCTTTTTAATTGTTTGATAGAGATTATGTTTTTTTATAACTAAATTTTAGGAAGGGGTTTGGGCTCAACCCAATCCAAGGGCAGGTCACTTAACTCATGATCCACTGGGACCTATCCCTGTGGGCTCTAGAGCATGACCAACAATCCTTTTATGTTTGTCCACACAGGTAGGTTACTCCCAGCTTCACCTAGCTACGGAGATGTCTCTCCAAGCGCCGCGATGGAAACACAACAAAGTGTCACTCCCCAGGATCGAACTCGCGACGTGGTGGTCAACTCGACACTCATTGTTCAATCCCTTCGCCATTGAACCCACTTACGATGGGTTGTTTGATAGAGATTATAATTGAAGGCAATCAGTATAAGCATAGGCAAGGTCCCACTTGATCTGGTTCAATTATGCATGATCTATTTTCAAAGGATATGTTTCAACAAATGATAGAAACATATGAGAAAAAATTTGCCAATTTTATTTATTTATTAGTCATCACATATTTTAACTTTTATAGAACCTTTCCTTTTCTATATGAAAAAGATTATTGTGCTTAGGAAGGACCATAGGAGTGGAAATAGTTTAGAGATTGACGTACTTGGGCTAGGACAAGTGAACAAATTGGGCTACAATTTCATATATGGACACTGTCTGAATTTCATATATGAACACTCTCTGAAGTCCGTTTAAAAAATTCTGCCATATCTAATTTACTGATGCCAATACAAAAAAGTCATTATTCATGGTTAAACTATAAAACTTCTATAAAATTGAAATAGGAAAATAGCACTTTTTATGTATCCTTAAAAATTTTATGGGTATGACAACACTTGACCTTAAGGTTTTTAGGTATTTAAGACCATTTATTCAATAAAATATTTGTCCAATTGGTAATGAATTATCCCATTAACCACAAGTATAGAGCCGAGAAAATTGATGGGTTAATTGTTACATGGTGCAAGCTGCAAGCTGCGCGGCCCGCACCTTAAAGAGTTACTTTAACTCATAGGTTGAGCCCATATTACTGACTCTATCCACAAAGCTTGATTGTAAACATAAAAATCTTTTTGGTAAATGATATATAAATTTAAAGTGAACACTCTGAGTATAAAAGCATGACCTAGCACTAGTTAGTCCTTGAGATCTAATTCATTAGCTTTATGCACAAAAGAGACGTGTTTAGCTTTCTTGAACCTGACATCAAATTGGACTAGATTCAAACAGCGAATTCGCAGTAAGATGAATATTCTCTGTAAAATAGATTACATTCAAACAAAAGCAAACTCACAACAAGATGAATGCTCTCTCTAAATTGGACTAGATTCAAAGGAGAGACAATTGAGAACAAGATGAATATTGTCTATAAATTAGACTAGATTCAAACAAAGGAGAATTGAAACAAAATGAATAGATTTCTAAAGAAAAAATAGATTTCTAATGCTCATTCCCAAAAGGGCATGTTTTACATGTCATTCCATCCCTCGTCCATTTAAATGAAACAACACCCACCACTTTTCCGTTGAATGCCATTCCACCTCTCACTGTCTCTTAGCTTGTCCCATGTAAGTTTTTTCAAAAATAAAAAACTCTTTTTTTTCATTGAAAATATAATGAGAATTCTGATACGGGATAAGGATTAGTTTAAAAGAAAATGACAAGGCACCCATCATCACCCTTAAAAAGAGAAAGAAATTAAAGTTTAAGAATGAAAAATCTCTGCGCCAAGTATAGTAGGACTAAGTTCATGAAAGAACATGTTATCAATAATCATGGTTCGTGAATTTCGCAAGCTTGTCGACGTATTAGTTGGCTTCCCTGAAAACTTGATGGTTCAATCTCGTATAATGAAGAGGTTTCGAATTTTTATGGTATCCAATTATGAAATGTTTTCACTATGTGTTGTAACATATTTATTATGACCTAGCTTGGCCGAATTTTTATGGTATAAGCAGTGAGAAGATGATTATAAGAGAATTCTTTTATATGATTAATGAGAATAATTATTTTTATCATTTGTAATTGTATGGAAAAAATTTTGTTGGGACATGCATGCAAAATTCACTTCTACTATTCTTCGTGTTTTTGTAGGACTAATCTCTAGTTAACGGTTGAAGAACCGGATACTAAATGTATTCCGCCAAAAGAAATGGAAGCATGTTCATCGGTTAATTTTTTTATCAGCATTCATCGGTTAATTTAAATTTTAATTTCAACACTAAATCCTTTTTCAGTTCTATGATCGGTATAGAAAATATTGGATTTTTTACGCTGAATATTAACATTAACATTAATGTGAGTAAACATAATGAACATTTAATAACAATAATTGATGGAGAAAATAATCCCATTTAGGGGTTTACTATAATAATCCCATTTAGGTCACATTACTAATTATTTTCATTTCAGGGTGGTATAACCAAACCCCACCCTGGGACTTGAGAGAGGACATATACATGTTATGCTTTCTTGGTGAGAGATAAATTTGGGATCAACTAACAACTTCTAATATAAAATCTAACCAGTCACTCTACTATCATAACAATATGAGAAGTTAAATGAAATAAATGGTAAAATTGGCGAACGATGCATGTATAAGCGTTTGATGGTTATATTTAAGCGAGAGAAGAAGAAGAATGTATACCCTTTATTATTTTTTTGGTAAAAAATTTATTAAGTTTGTTAATTGACAATGATCGATACATAATTTAAACATTGAAGCGTAAACACGAAATAAAAGCGCATACATATATACATATACGTAAACAACTTTCAGACTACAAACAAAACAATAGGATGAGTTACATTTTAAGGTTAGTTGTCATAATAAACTTTTAAGACGTTATTTTTTATATTAAAATTACATAATTAAATAAATGAAATTAGTATATACAATTAGTTGGATAACAATAAATTTGTTAGTTAGTATTCTCTTTGATCATGATGATATTACCAGTTGACTTCAGGGATTAAAGCTAAAAAGTTAAACAAATTACTTAAAAGCATTTATATTTAGTGTGTATTAAAACCGATTGATCATACTTAAAAAACAATACCACACATCTCTTAATACCTATTTATCTGAGTTAATATATTAAACTTCATATATTCTTGATAATGTATTATCATATAATTAAAACCAAGAGCAATTTTTAAAATCGATTAAACATAAATGATATGAGAGATTTTATATATATATTGACCTGAATATGAGAGAGTATATAATCTCAGGATTTGAGACATATTCATATATATGCTCCCTTCAATCCATAAATAAAAGTATTTTTTTAGGACCAATAACATATACTACCTCCGGTCCTAAATATAAGACCTAATTGACTTTTTTTGGAGAGGTTAAGGTTGCGGAATATGTTATTAAATCATAACATATTTGATATATTTTTAGATTATACATTAGTTTATAGGTTTAATTAATAAACTAGTTTAAGGGAAAAATTAGGTAAATCAATTTACAATTAACTTATTTTTCTTTTTTATAGGATTTTCTAAAAAAGTCAACTAGGTCTTATATTTAGGACCAGAGGGAGTATCATTCTATTACTCTAAGAAAAAGCGCAAAACTAAACACAAAATAAAAAAGTTCTCAAGAGAAGCCTGAATAGATAGAAACCATAAAAATAATATAATGTTTATATGGGGGGGGGGGTTTTAATGCCACCAATAGCCCTACTGTCTACATCGTTCATTCATAAGTATTCGTGAGTAAAAAACTACCATTAACAATAAAAAGTCATTGAGAGAAATGGATGCTTTGAAGAATCATTTGAAGGATTATCCCAAGAATCTAGAGAAATTCTTACGTGAATCCGGTGCACCACATCATTTGTGGTTTGATCAATCACAAGCAGACACATATGGTTTGACGTGGAAATTTTAATATAACGTGGCATCCTAAAAAGAGGAACTTATGGATAAAACAAATTTGAATTTCATGTTTTCAATATTTTTTATTTTACAATGTAATGTTTTTTAATATTATTAGTTGAGTTGTTTTAGGATGTCACATCAAATTATAAATTTCACGTCAGACCATAAGTGTGTAATTGTGATTGGTTAGACCACAAATGATGTGGTACACTGGGTTCACGCAAGAATTTCTCAAGAATTTATACATCTTATCACCAACCAATTTGGTTTCGAGAACAATATTGATCTCACATGAACAAAAGAACACATGTATAAAACACAAAAGATGAAGATTAATTGGTTAGAGTACATTCTCATTCTAGTGCGTTCAAACTCCCAAAACCTATTTATTTCCACAAAGACAAGTAACACCGCCATAAGATTGGTTAAAGGGGACTGATGTAATTAAGTACAAATGTCTTCATTCCAACCAGAACCTTCAGGGAGGGAGACATACACTCCTTGAAAAAACACGCAAAAGAAGAGAAGAGTCCCCTTCGTATTAGGGAACCGTTTTACAGGGACTAAGGAGACATATAGAAGAGAAGAGCCATTTAGTTTAGGTAAAATGAATGTGGTTTTTAAATTTTATCATTATCTTATTTATTACACACCCACATATCTCTCTCCTCGTTACATGCATTTAGTATGCAACCGCAAATATGGAAATCAAACATTTATTTTCTTCTTGACATGCATTTACATAGAACCTCTTATAGTGTCAACAAACAAAATTCTCATGTTACATCTTATGGTATCGAATAGAGGAAGTTTATATATATGTTACAATAAATATTGTTTTTTGGACGATTCATTATATATACTGACTTCTCTAAATAAAGTACTTATAAAGAGTGGATGCGGATCATTTAAAAAATACTTCCTCTGGTCCCTAATGTAAGAGCCCAAAATTTGAATGGTTTTGGTCCCTAATGTAAGAGCTCACCCCACATTCTCTCCTCATTTAATGCATTTTTTCCTACTTTACCCCTAACTCTCTTTCATATTTATTAATGTTTATATATTTCTCTCTCTTAAAAGTACCATAATAAATATGGGCAAATTTGGAAAAGAAGCATTAACTCCAGACATCCAACTAACATTCACATATTTTCTTAAGAAGCGTTTTTTTGGCGGCTAGCTCTTACATTAAAGACTGGAGGGAGTAGGAAATATGGACGAGGAACGTAATGATCGGAAGTGTTTGGTGGTTGGGGGAAAGTATTGGTTCACGAGTAGTGGCACTGACAATGGTGTACATTCTGTTGATCTATTAACAACACTGCTTTTTGGGAACTGACGAATTACACACACGCACATGTATGTGCACATCCACATATGTGCGTAGTGGTTTTCTCTATTATTAAAGTTTGAAGTTGAGATAGATTTGTGTCTAACCAACAACAACGACTAACGACGACCGTAATGATGATAACCTTTTCTCTATTAAGTTCTCAATTTTTTTTCATTCTTTAAATATTTGGGTAAGTCTACAAATATTAACAAAGCTGTGTCTAGTAGTATTGCAAAATTTTGATAGTATATCTGCAGTCAGCATAGTCTGAATCATCTTAACGATTGCAATTGTTAGATTAGTATGCATATCTTGCTTCCACTCATATTCCACTTCGACATTGATTATTGTATCCCGACCTCATGTCATTTTAAAGGGCCAAAGAATCCCTTAGACTTCGGTGGTGATACTAGACTAGACCTAACAGTCGTTTTTCAAATGCACATACTCCCTTTGGTCCTAAATATAAGATTTAATTGACTTTTATTTGAAGATGTTAAGGTTATAAGATATGTTATCAAATTATGACATACTCCCTCCGGTCCTAAATATAAGACCTAATTGACTTTTTTTTGAAAAATCCTTAAAAAAAGCAAAATAAGTTAATTATAAATTGATTTACCTAATTTTTTCCCTTAAACTAGTTTATTTTACTTATAAACTAATGGATAATCTAAAAATTTATCAAATATGTCATCATTTAGTAGACTATTTTGCAACCTTAACCTCTCCAAAAAAAAGTTATCTAGGTCATATATTTAGGACCGGGGTAGTATTTGATATAGTTTTAGATTAGTTATTAGTTTATAAGTTAAATAAACTAGTTTAAGGGGAAAAATTAGGTAAATCAATTTATAATTGACTTATATTTTGCTTTTTTAGTATTTTTCAAAAAATAAATTAAACTATGTCTTATATTTAGGACCGGAGGGAGTATATTATAATCAACCCCCATTATATTTCCTTGCAACTACACAACCTTTAACATCAATTTGTGAAATGTCAAAGTGTTAACATTACTCCCTTGAATTGAAAAATTAAGTGGAATGAATTTAGTTTCACTTGATTAAAATTAAAGATCCAAATATTATTAATAAAATGTGATTTCTAATTAAACATGAGAATATTAGAAATAATGAACAAATATGCATATGAAATAATACTTGTATAAAACGTAATAAAGTCGATACGAAGGTTTGTACATTGTTGAAATAAAAAGTTGTTGTAAATGTGCACGTTTTCTTTTAATGTAGGAGCAGTACAGTGGTGTGCTGTCCTTGATGAATTGTTTTGCCTGCATCCCTCGGACCACAGCAACAGTAGTCACAGAAGAAAGTGCTTCTGTGGTCACATAAGAATATTTTGAAGTGTTTAAGATATAAATCACTTTCAACTATTTTATTAAAATAAAACAAAAGTAATTATTTCATTAAATATGTTTTATATTAAAAAAATTCATTTTATTCCTATTGTTGAGATTTCGAAGGAGAGAGAAACTACATTATATTTGAAATTTTAATTTTTAACGACTGGGACAAGTTTCGTAAATAAGTATTAATTATTTTGCAAATGACTTATATAAGGATATTCTAAAAGTGTATCTGTATTGTTACAGAGACTCAGAGAGTATACTCTCAGAATTTTCCCTTTGTTTTTTATTTTAACCTTTTTAATCCAAAATCCGTAAATATTTACCACTATTTTTATTACTATATTTTTTTTTATCAGAATTTTTATTACTATATGAGATTATCTTTTCTCAAACTTTTAAAATCCTTTTTTCGACCTTCAAATGTCTGAATTTCACACACACACTCATCGCTCACCTTTAACATCATAATTGGTCCCTTCGTTTTTTAAGGTTTTATCTTTGAAATTCCTTCGTGCTTGGATTTAGATAAGGAGCATGCAGGACCACCACTAGGAAAGAAAAGATCTACAATAAGACACGCGGGGGTGTGTGTGTAATAGCATTTAAATTAAATTATACAAACCTGGTGGGTTGGCGTGAGCGTGGTAAGTGCTCTCGTCCCTTAAGCAATTAGTTAGGGATTTGATCTCTAACTCTTGTGACTGAATGGAGCAAATTCACAGGCAGTTGTATGCAATTGTGATGATTATTTGAAGGTAACGAAATTCCCCATTGTGGGCGTACATTTTCACGATTTGGATTAGTCGGTTGTTAGTAACACCGAATACGATAGATAAATCCAAAAATATATAATTGTACATATAATTGTATTATTAGTTTTGTTTATTTTTAGTTTGCAAATAGCTTCAATTTCCAGGGGTTTAATTTGTCCACATACATACAATAAGCATACAAAAATGAAGCTTGAAGAGATATAATGATGATATATATATATCTGCAATTGAACCAAACCCAAAAGAATACTTTAGAAAAAAGAAAAGAATAGTTTCACGTTTTTCGCCAATATGTGACCACAAAACTAAGCATATGCCCCCATTTACTTTAGCCAAAAGTAAAAAATATTTTTCACGTTTTTCCGCCAATATAGTTTGATTGGCTTTATACCCACACGAAAATAATATTTTCCAAAATGGTCTAATGTTTTCATTTTCGATATATTATTGTTAATAAATAAAATAAAACCAATTCTTCCCTATGAATTTTATTGTAAAATAAACTAAATGAAAAATAAAACTTAGATGACCAACCTTAAAAGAATTGATATAATTGTTTCTTTTTCTTGAGAGAATTTTAAGACTGTGAAATAAAATATTGACATAAAAGTCCCACGAAATTGAGTTTATCACGCTGCCTATTCATGTGACTTCTCAAAGATAAAAATTTCTTGTCAGATTACCATAATTTTTGGTAAACGTAACCTTCCATATTTATCCTCCAAGTTGCGGCTACTAACACTATAATTATCATTACTTATATTCAAAGTTGTTAATAATTATTTCAGTTCAAAAAAAAGTTGTTACTAATTATATTAAACTTATCATTGAGCTCCAAGTAGCTACTATCCTTTTAAACCGATTTGATTTTCTAGAAAATAGTACTTCCTCGGTTCTTAGGTATAAGTTTTAGTCCACTTTTTTGGAGATATTAGTAGTGTCTTAAAATAATTAATAAGGAGAAAGTGTTTTTTCTATCTTTTAATAATATCATAATAAATACGGTTATTTTTTAAAAAAATAACTCCAAACTCCCAACTACTTTTACACATTCTCCAAAAATAGTGTTTTAACAACTGAACTCTTTTTGATCAAAAAAAACAACTGAACTCTTATATTACTGACCAGAAATTAAGTGAGTTTAACCACCCAATATCTCCACAGCAATGTGTCTGTTTAAATTTAAAAGTGTACATCATTAATAATCTCATTGATTATGAAGGAATCTAACGCTTAAAAGGACGGGTTCACATTCGGTGTCTATCCTATAGATAGGCAAAATTTGTCTATCCCTCAAATGCACTTGTGCACAATTATAGGAATCATTAGTGGAGTTTTAATAATAATTAATTATTTCCAGTACAACACAATTTTAGGAACCACTAGTGCACAATTATAGGAACCACTAATGCACTTTTAATACCAATTAACTACATCATTCAATTTTTGATCAATCAAATTCTCTAAAAAATTGAACCAGTCAAATTAAGAAACGAAATCTAAATGGTATGCAAGGAAGCAATTGGTCACAAGTTCACAACTCGCAACAACAGTACAATGATACAGTAATTCCAACAACATATTTGGAGAATCTAACTTTGATTTTGACAATTAAAATATTCCATACTACCTAGGATCGTTAATATATGAAGTAGCTAGGTAACTAATTTGTAGGTATTAAAATTTTTTAAATTAAAAAAAATCACTGGTCAAATTGTTCTTTATCGACAGTCTATTATGAAACATATGACAAAAACGCATATTCAATCAATCTCCAGGTCCGTAAAAAATTGCGCTCACACCTGCTTACGCTGGGGTTTTAAAAATTTGCTTAACAGAAAATATGAATTGAATTAATTAAATGATATTGAAAATGTTATAGTGGTTGTGGTTCCTATAATTGTGCAATGGTAGTTCCTATAATTGTGCAATAGTGGTTCCTATTATTATGCATTTGAGGGATAGGCAAAATTTGTCTATCTATAGGATAGGCACCGAATGTGAACCCTTAAAAGGACACCATCCATACCAATGGTTAGTTGATTGAGCTGGTAAGTGGGCTACAATCCCCATAAAGATGAGAACTCATGTTTAAATCCTGGGAAGCGCTCTCATTGGGAGAAGGGACAACTTTGCCTATGTGGGTAACACACTCTTACCCCTCGAGTCTGGATTAAACCGAGCGGTGAAAATCGGTGATTAACAAAAAAAAAAAAGAGGACACCATCTATATTTTACTTTTAGTCTCTGACCTTACCCTATAATATGAAAATAGCGCATACCTTTTTAGTGATAAAACACCGTATACTTGGTTAGTTGAACTATTAACTCCGTGGTTTAAAATTTAAAAACAAACAGTGATCAAATACTAGGGATAATAAACAGCGTGGGCTCATTAAACATATATAGAAATATTTTAAATTATATATATGTTTAACTTTCTTAAACCAATTTTAATTAATACTCTATCCATTCTTAAATATAAGGTCACTTTAACTTTTTTTTTGTAAAAGTTCAGGAAGCAAATTAGACTACTAAATTATAACGTATGGTAAATGTAATTACAATATATAGGTTAGCTTATATGTTATAACTAGAATAAACTATTTTTGTGGAAAAAATAAAATTTTGGATGATTTATTTTTTTGTTCAAATAATTTTAGATGATTTAAAGAAATCAATTTTGCAACTTTAATTTTTTTTCAAAAAAGTCAAAGTGGTCTTATGTTTGGACGGAATGAGTATCATATACAAAGTAATTAACAAAAAGAATAAGGTTAATAATCATTTTGGCCAACAAAAATTTTTCTAAAATTTTTCATAAAATTTTGGTAAAATTTCTAAAAACTTTGCAAACAAAAAAGTATGTTATGTTTTAAAATAAAATGCTTTGATAACTTTATTTTGTTATTTATTGGCTGACTTGTTCTTACATCTTTACTATATTTATTGATACCAAGTTTGTCAAACTTGTAAGTTTAAGAAAATTTATAAAAGAAATGAAATATTAGATCATAAACTCGAATCGAATGTACATTCATAAAAATTTACCTTTATTAATAATAAATATATGTTTCTAGTATGTAATTAAATAAGAAATTCAAATAAAATTAATAATTTGAAATGAATATATTTTCAATATAAATACTTGATCAAACTCAATAAAGCAATTTCCATAGAACTTATATAAATTAATTAACTATGGTAAAAAAAATAATTAACATGAAATTAAAGCAATTTAACAATTTTCAAAAGATAAAAACACAAAAAGGGTACAAACGAGTCAACTTGCGAGTTTGATAATAATAATTGATATTAGATAATAATATACTTTTTTTAGAATATCATTTATTTCAATGACTCGGAAGAGATTCGGAAATTTAGTTCAAACTTCCTCACCCAAAGTCAGATTAAATTGGGAAGAAAATTGACAGAAATAGCCATGAATCATGATTGTTGAAATGAAAAGCATATCTAAATGAAAATTCAAGATTCACTTAAAGTGAGTGTGAACATATCAAGCGTAGCAAAATGACAAATGTCTACGTAAAAATTTACAATGAAATTTACATTCTAACAACTTATGATACAAAAAGCTGCAAGTGTTTTTATATATTCTTTATAAGTGCACATAGTACAGTTAAATAAATTGATGGTTAAACTTTTATTATTTAGTTATAGAAAAACTGTAATTATTACTAATATTCATAGGAAATTTACTGTCCTACCTGGACTCGGTTGTCACTACATTTTGTTATCAAAATGAACAGCACGTATATCATAATAATTGATCTATTTTCTATGCATATTCTAAAGATATTGTTCTGTCTTTTTCTGTCTAAATTGTCATATAGCAAAAGTTTTATTTTTATGGATCACTTGTGGGGAAAAGCAGACAGGTTTGTACAATAATTCTGTCCGCGATGAGTTGAGCCAGTGATATATACTACTTTTCGACAATAATTGTTCCCGAACAATAAAAACAAATCATTTTCAACTGGCCAGCTGGAACAATAAACCGTTGAGCATGAATTCTTTGATGTTCGATCCAATATGAAAATGAGGTAAAACTAGGAAACGCTTCAAAACTTAAAAATAAAAATGGGTCAACATGATTAGGAAATATGCTTACAAACTAAGCTTATTAATGCACACTTTTTATTGGTCATAATAATAATGCGCACATAAGTATACAGATATAAACACAAATTAGAAGATGGGAGAACGGGATATAAATAAATTTTAACATTAATTATTAATGGTTTTCCTAATTAGAATATATTAAAAAGGGTCTACTCAGTTGTAGTTCTCACTTAGTGAGAGTACTGTGGGAGGAAATATGATAGGCACTCTAACCCTTACTTTTGGCAAAGTGACTGATTCGAACTCACGACATCAGATTATACGGCAAATGAGCTTACCGTTGAGCCAAGTTGACTCTTCCCTGATTAGAAAATATTAAATTACATAATTAAATTCAATCTAAAAACTTATATGTCTTACTACCCTCTCCACTCTTCAATTAATTTTTTTGTTCTTTTACATATAATATGATTTTGTGTATATCTTCTTGCTAGGTGGTCCTTCAGAGTTTGATTACCTAGTCTCTTTATATCATGACTTCCTCTTAATTCTAGCCCTTTGAGTTTTCTTTTCTCTTTATTGAATCTGTTTCCATCTAGGTGCATCGGTTTCATGAAGCCACTTGAGTGAGTCAGTTAATTAGGCTCTATGTATTCTGTTAAAAAACGTTGACATCAGGGAATGCCCCAAACTTCAACATTATTTGCGAAAGGAGAAGGTCATTTTCCCCCTCTCTCATAACTTAAGGGCCACATTTGACCCTAAAAAATGGTTAAAGTGTAAAAATCAATGTTGTAAAAGTCAGACCGGAAGGCGAGTCGGAAAAGGCTTCGGGTCATGGTTCAACACGGTCAAACCGCTAAAACCGATGGTTGGACCGAACAACCATTGAGACGAAATGTGAAGCGGTCGGCGGTTGAACCGGTTCAACCGTCCGGTTCGGTCCTATTCTTACAACACTGGTAAAAATAGTCACGTAATTGTCAAGAAAGTGCAAATATGACCATGTAAATTTTTTTGGAAGAAAACTGCCCATCAAATTTCAAAATTGGGGCAAATATGGTCATCACATTTAATTTTTTAACTTTTTCACTCATCATCCTCTGTCGCATCATCATCACACAAGGGCAATTATAAATACATAAGTTTGCCACATATTTCAGTGAGAGATGAATCAGAAGAAGATGATGTATAAAAAAGTTAAAAATATTAATTGTACTAGTCATTTTTGCCCCAATTTTGAAATTCGATAGGTAATTTTGCTCCAAAAATTTTTACATGGACATTTTTGCACATTCGTGACAATTATATGGTAATTTTTGCACTTTAACCCCTAAAAAGGGAAATGACACAATTTTGCCCTTCAAATAACCACCATGGACCACTGAGCACCCTAAACTAACAACTGGTACAATTTTACCCTTGAAGTAATCAAAGTGGTCCAATTTTACCCTCAGACGAATCTAATGTTGAAACGTGGACGACACGTGTCAACATTACATTCGCGAGAGGGTAAAATTGAACCACTTTGGTTACTTCAAGGGTGAAATTGTACCCGATGTTAATTTAATGTGCCCAGTGGTCCAGAGTGGTTACTTGAAGGGCAAAATAGGGTCATTGCCCCTAAAACAATTATAGGGTGGTGGGTGTACCTTGAGGAAAATTTGAGGGTCATTTTTGTACTTTTCCCTAATATCTATTACTCCCTCCGTTCCTAAATATAAGACCTAATTGACTTTTTAGAAAAATCCTAAAAAAGCAAAATAAGTTAAATATAAATTAATGATTTACCTAATTTTTCCCTTAGACTAGTATATTTTACCTATAAACTAATCAATAATTTAAAAATATATCAAATATGTCATAATTTAATAACCTATTTCGCAACCTTAATCTCTCCAAAAAAAAGTCATCTAGGTCTTATATTTAGGACCGGAGGTAGTACTTTTTCTATTGGGAGCCACACTATAATTTTTAAATACTCAAATACCCAGGGCCAACACAAAGAGGTAAATATACAAAAATATCAATAAACACAAAATGTATCAAGCACCATTTGATTTTAGAAGTTAAAAAAATACCTGATAGAGTGATAGGTAAAAAACATACCATTTGCAAGACAAATATGAGAATTTCAAAAGATAATCATGCTTATTTCCAACACACAAAATAATAGTTCGGAGTGCTTTGGAATTCTATATAAAAAACAAGTGTCTTGAGAAAAACTGTTAGAAATATCATACTTTTCTTAAAAAATCTCATATTTTCCTTGCAAATGGTGTATTTATCTAATCACCATTTCTTTGGACTCATTAGTCATTTTAGATATACTTTATTTGTATTGGAAATTTACATATCGATGTAAGCAATTTTCATAGCTTTTCAATGATACAGGGATAATTAAATCATTTGATCCTCAAAACTTTATTTCACATGGTACACCGGTGTGCCAAGCACCTGAAATTTCCCTTGCAACCTTTTATGTAAAAAAATGAGATTGCTCTTGTGTAAAAAAATGAGATTGCTTCGAAGCTGAACCATGTAATATGGAGTTCAAGGAATTGATAGCGCTACGTAAAGCCTTGGCAAAAAAAAAAAAAGCTATGTAGCCATGGATGTCTTGTTGACTCGGCTATGCTCCCGTTTACTTTCGTCGCCCTCTGGAACAGGTTTTATCTAAGCCTCTCACACCATGTCTCATCAATCAATTTTTATTCATATCTTCATTTTGGCGCAAGTCACATCATCACATTTTTAATAGTACTATGTTTAATTGTTCCCGCTTTACTCCGTGTTAAACTAAAGTTTATTAATCCTGGTATTCATGTCGGATGAATCCAAACCATATACGCAGATTTATGTACTTATTTGTTTATAACAAGCTTTTTAATCTAATAAATAACAGTATCATTTATTAATAACCCGTCATAGTTTAGCGGTGTTAAAATATTTAGCTAGCAATGTTAACATTTATCTGTGAAACTTGAGAAAAAAACGTGATCATTTGTCGGCATATATTAGCTCGCCATACATATTTAGTTAGTTTACATCTAACTTAATACAAATCGCGATCGAAAAAACATTGTCATAATCTAAACATTTTGAGGAATAGTCAATAAAAAATTTAACATATTTGATACTTTTGACTGAAAACTTTCAAAAGAAAATTTCACCTCAACACCATAATTTTGAAAAAGAACGCGTTGAAGAGCTAGATATAAGCCCTCAAAACTTATGAATTAAAACCTATACGATAGAAAGTGCAACTAATAAAGATAAAATTTTGGTGTGATTATTAGATCTCTCTTAAGCTGATGGTGTGTAACGACGAATTACAATATGAAACCTTTTATTTTACTCCATCTGGTCTGTAATATAATAGTTCATCCGCCAAAAAACACTTCTTAGGAAAACATATGAATGTTAGTTGGATGTATGAAGTTAATGTTTTTTTATAATATTGCTCATATTTATTATGATACTTTTAAGAGAGATAAATACATAGACAATAATAAATATGAAAAAAAGTTAGGGACAAAGGAGAAAATAATGAATAAACGAGAAGAGAATTTGAGATGAATTCTTTTATATTTTGGACCAAAATCATATTTTTAGTTATTCATTTCCTAGACACATATGACTATTTTCTAAGACTTTTGTGTGTTTTTCTAACATGATTACCGCAATTTTCCATGCCTAAAAAATTGCCAAATCTAACACAATCCATTTTATATTTCACATGTGTATTTTAAGACACATGTCACACTTTTCCAATACTTTTATGCGTCTCTTTAACATAAGTATGAGTATTTTCAAGTCTCCAGAATCGTCCAATCTAACGCTAATACATGTCATATTTCGCTTATGTATGTCCAAGACATATAAAGAATTTGCAAGACTTTTATAAGTATTTCCAACATGAATGTGATTATTGGATTATTTCCAATTTGTGGAGGTAGAATGATCTTTTGGATAATAGAGTTTACTCCACTTTGCTTCTTAGGGTCTTAGTGAATCATGGAGGGAGTATTATTTAATAATGGCAAGGTTAGTTTATGAAAGTTTTCTTAAAAATAAAAATGGTTTATGAGGTTGCCAAGCTTATATATCATTGGACTATATATCTAGGTCTGTCTCCGATTGGATCATCTGAAAGAGAATCCACCGAATTAGAAAGCAATTTGAGAGAAATTGACAGTTGATTCAATCAGTAATTATTGCTGATTGAAATATAAATAATTTCCTTTGAGTGAAATGAAAAAGATCTAATTTATCAAAAAAAGGGAAAAAATATTTCATAATGACTTATTTCTGAGATTAATGGGAGGCAATTATATGATATTTTTCCTTCCTTTCTAGCGTTTATCTAAAACTCTATATAAAAGAGTTTCCTCTATATTCTTATAACCTAGATAGTGTGTAAGTCTTGAAAATCATTTAATTCTTAGCTCCAAAATAATTACTTTATTCTTTCTGTATAATACCGTCCATCAACTTAATTGGTTCAAGTTTGAGCTTTTGTTTGAGTACTTCTTTTTTTATCGACAATCAAGGTATCCCCCACTCGACAAGTGGGAGACTAATCATCCGCTGATTTGTAGGCACCTCAAAGGGTAGGACAGCTGGCTTGAGAGATTAAATGTTCCTCTATATCCAACGCCAAGGATCGACTCAGACAATTGGTTAAGGGTAAATAGGTCATTGTCGCTCAACTTCTGATCCAACATCAACATATGTGATAAAAAAATATATAAATTTTTGGTTGCTTTATTTTTAAGGGAGAAAGATAAGATTTTTTTTTGTCTTTTTATAAGTTGTAAGTTATTATTCGATTTTTATATGAATGTACAATTATACTATTTATTTTTTATTCTATAGTGTTCATTATTTTTAATGTATACAGTGTATTAAACTGTAGTACAGTTAAATAGTTCTTAAATCTTAAATTAAAGTTAAAAAAAGTTTGACGTATTTTTTTAAATACTGAACCTATTTCTTTATTTCGGCGACCTATTTTTCAGATGGACACCCAACTTACCCAAATTTTTTATGATAAAGAAAAATAATACTTATAAACAAGACATTTATATGTGACCATACAAATATTATATCCACATATATACCTTCTTCTTCTTCTTTTTTTTGGCCGACGAAGACATATATACTAATACAATTATTTGCTATTATATGAATATGCGTTAAATACTTTAGAAACTAATTGTTTTTTTCTATACCAAAATCCGCCGCAAACAGATAAACACAGAAGCGACGTGTCCAAGTGTCCTTCTTAGTGTAATCTAGGTCCTTCTTAGTGTAATCTAGGTGTGGATTATGGTTTGATAGCCACAATAATTGGCAAGTCAAAAACAGTGTGTTTCCGTAATCTTGATGAATAAAAAAATATTTTTACAATGCCCTTTTCTTATGATGGCATTTGTGTAGAGCAGCCTAGTGTTAAATTCTTGTCTTTTGCCAACTGAATCTCGTGTTAATGTTTTATTTATATTGAACCTAGTCTAATGATAGTACGGTAGTCTGTCTAGATTAAATAAGCTATTACTCCGTATAATGATTTTTAGCTTCAACTGAATCTCGGCGTGCTTGTTTCGGCTTTGGAACAATTGGAAAATTCAAAATCAACTTTTGAAGTTGGAGTAAAAAATCATGTTTGTTTAGCATTTGCAGTAAAATAATTTTTCTTTAGTAAGTTGAAATAAAAGCAACTTTTTCTTTTCTATGTTAGATATTTTTTATATTTGGATTGTCATAATTCACAAAAAATACAAAATTTTTAGTATAGCTTTTTGAAACATAATGATGTTGAAGTTCTCTTAATCAAATCAAATTATAAAAAACAGATATTTTAATGAACATACGTGGACTTGGTCACGGTCTCACGGACTCCCCAACGAAGGAGTTGAACATGGCAGAGCAATTTCATTATTTCTTTGTTTAGAGGAGACAGAAAATCATAATAATAGGCTAAATAAGTTACTTATTTGCCTGAATTTTTTATCTTAATTAATTTATTTGACATACAGACTAATATTACATTTAGTTTCTTTAGTATCTCCAAATCAAGTTAATTATGTCTTATATTTAGAAATCGACGGAGTACTTTAATTAATTAAGTGTGATCCACTAAGCTAGATTTCTATATGGACTTTAGGTCGTTCTTTTTTTTTGGACCGATATGTTAGTTTGTTCAGTCTAATGCAAATATTTAGAATGTAATTTGATTGATTAATATTCTTAATTAAATAGATGTAAGATTGAAAAACATTTATTCTTTTTTTTTATACATGAAAAACATTTATTCTTAGGCAATGTTAATGAGTTCATCAAATATTTTTTACTGTAATGAAATATAATTACTGGTAACTTAGAAGTTGGGAATTACTTATTATCAACTCGAGCTGCTCCAACGAGACAAAGGACTTTTGAAATTCTCTCACATAGAGAGGTAAGGTTGTGTGAAGACCTAGTGGTCCAGTTCAACTCAAGGTGGTTCAGTCCAAATTCAACCAATCCGTATGTAATTATTAAACAAGTTATCGTATCAATTGCCAGTCTAATCCACACGAATAGTTAAAACATTTTGTAACCTGGATGTTTCTCTTCATGTTGTTATATTGTTGAAGATTTTAATGTTTCGAAATGAGTTTTGTATGATTATAGGTGTTTTTCATTATCTTAATTGTATTTACACTTTACACATTTGAAATCTTGCTTGAAAAACAAATTGAGGTCTAGGAATATTTGGATTCATCAGTCCAAACTAGACATATAGCGATGACTATTTAATCCGATTTCCTTGTAGACCTATACCTATAAAGATTGATTTACTACCTTCAGTCCTAAGATTCAATTTGGTTTTAATTATAAGGTAAATTTCTAATTGTTTCTAACTTTTTTCCTTAAATTATCCCTACTAATACTTTTTAATAATAGACAGGAAAGTCAATGAGAGTGAAGATAAAGATATACACGGTGAGAGTGCATTGATAATATCTGTAATGTGAACTTACTTAACTAACATATTTAATCTAATTAAATTAAGTAGTGAAGTGACTTTAATTAAATTCAAAGAGAGAGAGGGAGACTAAGTCAAACTCTCAATGAACTTATAAAATAAGATCTGTTGGTGAATGATATTCACTAGAGTTGGTGAATGATAGGGCACAATGACATCGTATGATCCATGTAGTCGATCCCACGCAATGGGATAAGATTTTATTGTTAGAGTAAAAACGCTGATCTAATAATTAACTATTTCAATTCGGGTAAAAATAATAAATGACTATTTCGCGGTGCATAAATAATAATCAACTTTGTGAACCGGTGCAAAAATAATTAAACCGGTATTAAATGTTAATTTGTAGTTTTGTAAAACCTTTCTGATATTATTTTCTAAAGTAAAAAGGGCAATTGTCCTATTTTGCCCATCAAGTAACCACCCTGGACTAATGGGCACCCTAAACTAATACTGGGTACAATTTTACCCTTGAAGTAACCAAAGTGGTCCAATTTTACCCTCTAGCGAATGTGATGTTGACACGTGTCATCCACGTGTCAACATTACATTTGCCAGAGGGTAAAATTGAACCACTTTGGTTACTTCAAGGGTAAAATTGTACTCGTTGTTAGTTTAGGGTGCTCAGTGGTTCAGAGTGGTTACTTGAAGGACAAAATTTAGTCATTGCCCAAGTAAAAATACTTTTTTACCCCCTCACAATTAACACTCAACCCTTCTTCCTTCCGCCCTTCATCTTCTCATGCTAACTAATATCAACAAGGTTTTAATTGGGTGGGGCAAAAAAATATTTTTCACTTTGAAAATAATATCAGAAAAGTTCCACATAACTATAAATTAACATCCAGAACCGGTTTTATCATTTTTGCACCGGTTCACAAAGTTAGATATTATTTATGCACTACGAAATACTCATTTATTAGTTTTGTCTAAACTGAAATAGTCAATTATCATATGAGCGCTTTGCTTTTTTATTGTTGAACACTTTATACTTATATTCAGGGTTAGAGGGAGTATAACTTATTGGAGTACGCGTGAATATTCTGGAAGCATATAAGAATTTGAGGAAAAAAGGTGACGATGAAGAAGAGAACAGAGGGTTCAGGTAAAAAGAAAAAACAGAGGCCGAGGCCCGCGATGTCATACTGTGATTCTGGCCCTGCCATTCTCTTCTATAAATTTGTGTTTAACTTTTTAACTCCCTCCCCTATTTTTATTAATTTATTGCTTCTGTACTCGACAAACTCGTGTACCAATATTTAAATACTTCGTCTCTATCCCCCAAAAATACCGCCATGCCATGCACTTTCAGCATGAAATACATTTGTGATAATGATAATTAAGTATTAAATGGAATATGAAATATGACAAGAATTCCATTTTAACATATTATATTTTAAATCCAAATGATTCCCAACATGTTAGACAGACCGTATGAATTATGAAATCAACAACCAAATAATTCAATGGCATCGCACATGAATCGTAATGACAATGAAAGACAATAAATACCTCATGCCGTGCTCTAATTTGATATGAAGCCTCTTCTAATTGAATAGTAATAGGCACACAAAGAATTACAAACTTATACTACCTTCTGCCTCCTATCGTTGCTATATATAATATCACTTTCCTAATTTGATTAGATAAAAGATGTAAGTTAAAATATTTATTAATATATGATATTCCAATTTATCCTAACTATATACCTTTATCTTCACTCTCTCATTCTTGCTTGTTTATAAGATAAGTATTATTAGGACTTATTTAGAAAAAAGTTAAGAAAAGTTAGAAAGTTGCTTATATTTAAAAACAAATTGAAATCTGAAAATAATATTATAATATTTAGGAACGGAGGGAGTATCTTGACGCTCTAAAAAGAAACTGTCAGAACCAGTTAGACAACCTCCATACCATTATCTTGTATCTAGGGGTGTTCAAGTATGCCCATACCCAGTAGGCCCGCCCGTACCCACCCACATTTCCCCGTTTAGACCGCCTATTTAGGGTCCATCATCTTTTTACACGTGTATGGGCATGCCCATACCCGTTTAGCTTACACGGGCATGCCCATACCCATTTAATGCCTCGATTATTATTTTTTTACAATTCTTAAATATATTAATCTTATTTTACCTCATCCCTCCAATTCCATAATTTTTTTTTTTTTGGTATTATTGAGTTTGAACAAGATGAAATTCAAAGTTTATTAAAAGTTTAATATTTGCTCTATATTTTATGGGGATTTTTAATTTGTTGATTTTTTGTTATTTTGTTTTGGAGTTTATCTTATATGGGCCGCACATTTAACTTTGTTGCCCTCCCGTTTATTTGACCCCCATTTACAACCCGCCCGTCTGCAGCCCGTTACGGGTATAGGCACGCCTGTAGCCGTTTATGCTACACGAGTATTGTTAGAAAAGATATAGTGAAGAGTATTTTAGAAAAGATAATTTGGGGAAAAATTTGTAAAAATTAGAAAGATGTCATATATGTAGAACCAAACTCAATAATATGTCTAATATTTAAGGCCAATGAGATTATAAAATATTCCCACTTTTCAAACTAAAACACTTATCAAAATAAAGTATGTTTTTTTAAATAAGATTGTTAAATAACAAAAATGACTTCCACATGCCTATATTAGCATCACATTAGGGTTTTAATTCGTTGATAATTACTCATATTGGTCATCACATTCTCATTACCACAAATACACACAAACAAATAAATAAGCACATGGTGGACCCATAGAGATTTTGGGCCCACCATATCCTTATATATTTGTGTTGATGAAAATATGATGTGCATTATTTATCAAAAAAAAAATGATGTGCATTATGAGTGATGAGCACCAAATCAGAAGCCCAAGAGAAGAGTTTATTTTATTATTTTTTTTGTTAAACACCGTCCTGTTTAATCCGTACTCGGGGGTAAGAGTGTTGCCCACATAGGCAATGTTGTCCCCTCTCTCAACGAGAGCACTCCCCGGGAATCGAACATATGTTTTCATCCTTACGGGATTGTAACTCATTTACCAGTTCAACCAAGTACCATAGAAGAGTTTATTTTATTCACAAATCAGTGTTCCATTCCACAGGCCATTAGCCACCTTTCTTCTATAAATTATCCTCCTCCCTCCTTCCCTCAACATCAACAACATTCATCATTCCCACTAGAGTTTAGCCACCACAAGAAACTTCTAGAGAGAAAGAACGTAAAAAGTAGAGAGAGAGAGAGAGAGAGAGAGAGAGAGCGAGAGAGAGAGAGAGAGAGAGAGAGAGAGAGAATGGGCAAGGAAAATGAAGTGCCATTGCTAGTAAAGAGCAATGAAGTGTCATCATCTTCTTCCTCAGATTACACCACCTTCTACCAAGAACTCAAGACTCTAAGCTCCATGGCAGCTCCAATGGTGGCCGTTACAGTATCTCAGTATCTTCTTCAAGTTGTGTCCATGATGATGGTGGGCCACATTGGTAAGCTTGCCTTCTCTGGCGTTGCCATCGCCACTTCCTTCGCAGAAGTCACTGGATTCAGTGTTCTCGTAAGCTCTTTCTTCATTTCTTCTTGTGGGTTTCTTTTTTGTGGGTTTTTTTTTTTTTTGGTTTTGTTTTTGGTGTAGAGTTGAAATCGATTGACATGATTTTATTTTTCTAGGGGCGAAGCCACTTGATGGAAAAAAGTTCGGATTTTGTGCTTATTCCTGTGGCTGTGTCACATGAGATAAAAAAGTATCAATATGATTCACTTTACTTCAACAGCTGATTTTATTTTATTTGGTTTGTTAATGATGATGTGATTGTTTTTCTCATCCTTTGTTCTTGATTTTCAGAGGATCTCTTTTAGCTTAATCCACCTTTTGCCATGATTAAAAATGATCACTTTGGCTTTATTAAAAAAATTTGTGAGCTAAAGTAAGATTCTATGGTTGATTTTATATTTCTTTGCCTATCACTTTTTGTTTTTTTTTTTTTTTTGGTTTACTGGGGAAATTCTTTCCTGGTCTCTGTTGTTAAGGCACTTGATCTTGTAAAATGTATATTAAACGATCCACGTAATTTTTAAAGGCTAATTCATAATATATTTTAAAGATGATCGTACAATCAGTAAAGGAAAAAATTATTTTTGAGATGAAATCCATAAGACTTAATATGAACCAGATGAAATGTTGTTTGTATATCTTGAAGAGATTTCATCTTTTCTTGAAGATCACAATTAAGTGGCCTTAAAGAGAGGTTAATAAACAGAAGATCATACTGTCTTTAATTGACAAGTACTAATTAATATTTCCTCTCACTTAAGTTTGTGCTCATAAATTTTTCAAGTTTTCCTTTTCAAATGATTTCCCTTAAGTTTTTAGGTGCTTCAGAAGACTTAACACATAATGAGGACATGCTTGCAAGATCCTGATTCCTTATACATTTTGTAAATACATTTTTGCTTCATTCAAACTTAGATCCTCTGGTCACTCTAATATGATATGCACATATCATTCGGTCAGATCATAATCATGAAGCTATGATTGTTCCTGTTTGCTCTAAATTGCATTTAAATGCCACTGTATATCTTGTTCTATGGCTATGCCTGTGTCATTATCTCATGTTAGTTTCTAATTTAGTAGATTCTGAATCTAATTTCAGATAGGAATGGCTGGTGCATTGGAAACTCTATGTGGGCAAACTTATGGAGCAGAAGATTTCAAAAAGCTGGGGAACTATACATGCTGTGCAATAATCTCATTGATGTTTGTTTGTGTCCCTATATCTGTGGTGTGGATATTCATGGATAAAATACTTTTACTATTTGGTCAAGACCCTGAAATTTCTCACGTAGCTAGAATATACTGCATATACCTCATCCCGGCGCTGTTTGGCTATGGCATTCTTCAATCGCTGGTTCGCTACTTCCAGACTCAATGTATGATCTATCCCATGGTTTTGAGCTCTACTGTGGTTCTGTGCTTGCATGTTCCTGTGTGTTGGGGTCTAGTGTATGGATTGGGAATGGGACACGTTGGAGCAGCATTAGCCATTGGGATTTCATATTGGTTGAATGTCATAGGGCTTGTGATTTACATGAAGCATTCTAAAGCATTTGAGCGAACAAAAATTGTATTCTCTAGTACTGCTTTAGTAAACATTCCAGAGTTCTTCCAATTTGCAATCCCTTCTGGACTTATGGTTTGGTAAATGGAAAATTGCGGTTTTCTGTTGTTTATGTATTCGTTTGTTCTGTTCTCTTTATTTTTCATGGTCTAATTCATCGTCTTCATTTGACCGTTTTGTAGCTTTGAATGGTGGTCCTTTGAGTTACTTACCCTACTTGCTGGGCTTTTGCCTGATCCACAACTTGAAACCTCAATTTTATCTGTTTGGTGAGTTTTCTTTGAATCAATGACTTATCAATTGTGTGGGTATAAACTGTCTTAAATTGCTTCCTCTAATACTTTTTTGGAATCTCTCCAGCTTGAGCATTACAACATTGCACTACTTTGTTCCTTATGGTGTTGGAGCAGCTGCAAGGTTTGTTCGAAATTCTACTCATGAACAGTTCCAATATTCTTGCAATATCTCTAGTTTCCCTGAAGTTTCACTTCGGCCAACACTCTGAATTCCAAATTGTGTTGCTGCCTACTCATTTTCCAAAACAATCCGATTTTTGATTACTTGCGAAGAATTAGTACTTCTTCCGGTCCGTAATATAAGAGTTCAGCTGTCAAAATACTTTTATTAAAAAAACGTGTAAAAGTTAGTTGGAGATCTTAAGTTAGTGTTTTTTTTTCAATATTGCCAATATTTATTATGATATTATTTAAAGAGAAATACATAAGCATTAATAAATATGAAAGAGAGTTTAAGGGCAAAGTAGGAAAAACCCATTGCATAAAGCGAGAGTGTTAGTTAAACTCTTATATTTTGGACCAAAATCATTCAAATTGTGGGCTCTTATATTAGGGATTAGAGGGGGTAGTTAAGTAATGAGCAAGCAATAGTCAAGATAAATACTACTCCCTCCGGTCCTTAATATAAGACCTATTTGAGGGGATAAGTTTGGTCCTAAATGTAAAACCTATTTCTAACTTTTACCAATTTCTTCCCAAAATATCCTTATCAATATCAATGCTCCATAATAATAGACAAGAAGAGAGGAAGGGTGGAGTCAATGCTCCCTAATGGTAGACAAAAAGAGAGGGAGTGTGGGAGAGAAAGTGGATAGGTATGGTATATTGGTAATATCATGTCATTTTAACTAACTTAACTAACATTCTTAATCTAATCAAATTAGGTAAATAGGTCTTATATTTAGGACCGGAGGGAGTATAAATTTAGCTCTATGAATGCATGAGTGTATGTTACTAATGATGCAAGTATATGTTGCACTGAGAAATCCCCATAATTCTTGCTATGCAGTACCCGTGTTTCAAATGAACTAGGAGCGGATAATCCCACGAAGGCACGTAATGCTGTTAAAGTAGTTCTAGTGATCGGGATTGTAGAAGCAATGATCATTAGTTCGGTCTTCTTCTTATGCCGTCACATACTGGGATATGCTTATAGCAATGATCTAGAAGTGATAAATTATGTTGCTCAAATAGTTCCATTGCTTTGTCTATCTGTAAGTTCAGACAGTCTTGCAGGAATACTATGTGGTAAGTTTCTGTTCATGGATGCCATCACCTACAAATCACATACACTTGGAATAAGAAGTGAGGTACAATGTGAGAATGTCATGTTTTATGTGCAGGAATTGCAAGAGGTGGTGGATTTCAGCGAATCGGAGCATATGTGAATCTTGGTGCATATTATCTGATTGGAACTCCTATTGCTATCTTTCTGGGATTTGTACTACATTGGAGAGCCAAGGGACTATGGCTTGGAATCCTGGCAGGATCCATGGTTCAAGCAGTTGTGCTTACTGTTGTTACAGCATTTACAGATTGGGAGAATGAGGTTAGTTTATTGTGTTTGGATCTTTTAAATATAACCTCATGTAAAAGGGAGAGCCTAATGATCAATATCAATATCAATACCAAAATACTGGAGGATAAATATATCATTCTAGCCAATAAACTATTTTGAAAGTATCAATTTAGCCAGAATGAGATATTTTATTGTCCATCGGTCAAAATGATAGTTTCTAAAATAGTTTATTAGCTAAAATGATATTTAACCCTTTCATGAACTTATAAACTACTTTGAGATGTGAGACTTATATAACATTGGATCATTGTCATGATTTGGCATTCTTAATGTCTCCAAACCATGACACTTCACTTGTCTCCAATTCACTTTCCTTAGGGGTCTTCTTATAAAAGTATATCAAATGGACATGATGATAACATTGTTAGAGTTAACTGAATTGCTTAGGACAGGGATTTGTACAGCTTTAAGGGAAACTGAGTGATAAATGATGACTTAAGTTAATGATGACTTAAGTTTTGTGGTTAATGCAGGCAAGGAAGGCAAGGGAAAGACTACAAAAGGAGTCTTCAGACAAACCCAACAACGAATCTGTATGAAGTGTTAGAGAAGTTAATAGAGGGATGAACTAACAGCAAGTTTGAGTTGTTCATCTACTATGTGAGAAGAGTTCAAGTTTTGTTTGTTTTTGAGGAGTGAAGAATATTTTTTTGTGATTAGGCAGAGAGAGAGAGAGAGAGAAGGTATGTGGAGGGTCTTTGTCGTTTTTTGGAGTCATTACTCATTACTGTGTGTTGAAGAGTGTCCTTTTTCTTGTGTGCGGTGAATGGAGAACGTGATAGGGTGGGTCTCAAGCTGAGTGGGGCCCACTTGTTTGATGTCGTCTTGACTGACTACAGTCTCTTTGTATGTGGAGCATCTTGGTGGCGAAAATTAGTTTTGATTTGTGTTTGTACATAAAGTGATAAAGATATGTCTGATTTTTTGGACAGAACTTGTGGCTTTAATTGACACATGTCACATGTGTAAAACTCTTCTCCAAAAAGTAGAATATGCTTTCTTAGTTTTTTTTGGCCAAGAATATGCTTTCTTAGTTGCAACTTTCACTTTTACCATTTCCCCATTTTGGTACTATACATCTTATACATTTTTATAACAAATTTTGTTTTTGCTCAGACATTGTATAACAAATGAATACTGCAAAATACAAGATGAATGTAGTATCGATTTAAATTAACTATAAATATTGAAAAGTACTGATATGAAATTATAGATAATTTCGGCCAAATATAAAGAAACTGGGTATTCTTGAATATTGACGCATGCTCCGTTTGCATGGATGATGGATTAAACTATAAGGCCTGTTCTCTTTTTTTTTTTTTGTTATTTGGAGAGTTGTTGATATTTTCTCCATTTGTCAGACTATGAGGCTTGTTATTTCAAGTTGTTACAGGGAGAGTTGTTATTTTTGTTAGTATTTTGGAAAACAATTACATTTCTCACACATTATATTGTTTTTAAATAATTCATATTACAGCTGGTTTGGCATTGTTTTTTTGAATTATACTGGTTTTGGTAATGAAAATGACTTTGGGGGAACAATAATTTTTACAATATTGGAAATATGTAGTATGATAGGTGGAAGTGCCGTGGAACACATGGTAGTGGTCCAACCAAGGTAGTCAGGCGTGGGAGACTCATTAAAATTGAAATAATTAGGGGGAAGGGGGTGGGAACTGGGAAGTGGAGGAGGCAAATATGTTTTGACTAAACATGAAAATCGATATTTGTATAAAAAAAAGACATGAAAATCTATATTCACCAATAGAGGTAGTTTCACACTTTCACTGAAGATAATGGGACAGCTCTTAGGTGGGGGAGAGGCTCATATTCCGTGCCAATCAAAACAATATTAGGATAATTTCATTAATTAACCATCATAGAAATCTTATAAGAGTTTAACTGTCAAGGCACACTTCTTAAAAACATGTAAAAATTAGTTGGGGTGTTTGAATTTAATTTTTTTTCTCCAATATTGCTCATATTTATCATGATACTATTGAAATAAAGAAATATATAAACATTAATAAATATGAAAGAAAGTTAGAGGTAAATTAAAGTAAGAAAAAATATATTAAATAAATAGAGAATGTAAGGTGAATTCATATATTTTTAACCAAAACCATTCAAATTTGAGGTTCTTTTAACTATTTCACTCACACTAAAGAGATTGAGTTATGCCATTAATTTTAATGTACAAAATTGATTGCCAATTTTACCCTTACATAAAAGTGAATGTTAATGTAATATTTTATACATCCTCTTCCTACATTTATCAAACTTCCCTATTTTTTTTTATAAATTCAAACTTCCCTATTTGCAACACATCTAATAAGGTAACATATGGATCACATAAGTTAATCTCAAAATGACTTGTAAGAAACAAAATTATTCACAAAAATGGATTATAAATAGAAAAAGAATGATATGTTTTTTAAAAAGACCCACTCTGATAACTTTTATCGAAACTATTTAACAGAAAAAACTCCCTTACCATCTGATTAATTACAAGGGGTTTCCTGAAAGTGAATTGACATGATTACACAAGAATAAAAGACTACCGTACTAACTCTTTTGTAGACTAGTATCTACTTAATAATGGAGGAGGGAAATAATAAATATTTTCAAAGGAAAACATATGATGGTGGAGGATTAGCCAGGGCCCGCATGAGTTATGAGTATGGTAATGAAATGAGCCAGAATAGTTTGATGATGGGTTGGGATAACAATTATGCGAGCTGCGTTGGAGGTGTTGTCAAATTATGGAGGAACAATTAGGATTAGGTAAATAAATAATTGAAGGGACATGGTGGAGTGGGCCTGTGTGGGTTGGTCGGTGGGTTCACTTTAGTTTAAGGTAAAGCCGCGGCGGCAAGACTTTGCTAACCGTGATACTGATGGGCTTGAGTTCTCATTTTCTGACCCTATTAATAATTGCCCTTCCCCATTTTCTCATTAATACCCCCATTTCAAGTTTTTTTTTTAAAAAAAAAGGAGAGCAAAAATTTTCCTTTGACAGCTCATAGTTTTAGGGCCACAAAAAATCTTTAAATGAAGATCTTATAATGAAAGCATATTGATAAAATTATTGAAGATACCTAGAGTTTTGATGAGACTTCTAAGTGATTCAATTTATCTTCACTACATGCAACTCTTTATGGCAATGTGTAACATATTCTCAACTGTATGTAAATATTTTCTATTTTACACATAATTTAGGATAGATTGCATATATCTAAACAAGGGTTACTGCTCCATATGCGCAATGAAGGATATTTTTGTTAGCTTTAGGAGCACCTTTAATTTTGAATTACAAGTAAGGTATGCAAAACTTTTCAGCGTTTATCTAAATGTGAATAACTCTTGCACTATGAGTATCAATTAGTGTGTTGAAGTCCATCACTTTCTCCGTTTATAAATTTTACCCAAGGGATTAACACTACTCACTATCACTCACCCTATGTATATCCCATTCCATTATTTTTGTAACTCATCCACCACTCACACATAGGGATTTTATTGTCAACTCACTATTTTCTACTTAAAAATGATGTAACCTATGTGTAATACTATGCCTACAAATAAGACATGTCATATTTGTGTTGTGAAGTAATGTAAGCAATACAAGGGAGCATTTTCTTGTCTCCATCTCTTTTTGATGCTTCACTTCCTTGGCTATAAATAAAAGATACTATTATTTGTAGCTCAATCTCTTTTTCTTATTTCTGATAAAAAATCTCTATTCCTTATCACAACGAAATAATATTCATTATTTGACCAAAAATTATAAGAGCTCAATAACTAAACTGGGCGGTTTAAAATTAGTTAAAATTTGTTCAAAACAATAAATATGTAAGAAATAAACTTTTTTAACCATACCCATATCAAATGGAGAAACTAAGAAAAAGAAATGGAGTAATAGTGAGAAAAATTATGAGAGAAAAGAATAAAGATAGAGAATAAAGTAAATCAGTCCAACCAAACGGGCTCTTAGTTCAATCTAATTTTATAGTAATTTATTTTGATATGTCTCTATTAAAAGACCTCAAATTAATTTCTTTTAATTTTTCGACTTTAATGGTCAATTTGTTTCAAGTTATAGTATACCACTCCGAAATTAAAACTATTAAACCCATTAGTTTCCATGTAAAATCAGACATTTTCATTTGTCCTCTATAAATTACACACTTAGAAAAATTCCAAGGATCGGTCCGCTCATGATCTCATCCACTCAAAAGCCAACACTTGTTCTCAATCAAAAACGATATTTAGTTATAGCACGGAGTTATCTCCTTTAGGGGAAGTGCTTAAAATTGCGACAAAAATATACATATTAAGCTTAAAAGAATAACTTCAGATAAGGTTTTTTTTCGTCTCTGGAAGAAGAAAAAGAGAAGAATCATGATCAACATTTTATTAAGATTAGGGATGAAGATCTGATGATGCATGTTCCATGATCTATTTCTGGAGATATGGACCACCCTATATGTTTTCAGGCTTTTCAAGCATGGTCTGTAATATTATTATTCGTTGATACTTGCACTAATATTCCTACCAACTTGTTACTCTCAATCCATATACCCTCCCAACTTGTTGGTCCAAGAAAGTAATTTAATTTGTTCGGAGGAATCTATCTTAGTTCTAGAAGGCGTGCCATTTAATCATAGGCTAATTAGAGGTAATTAATAAAATTGAGATGTAATATTGGTCCATAAGTGCTTAAATAATAATCCAAACCCTTATGTGAAAGTAGCATGAAAATAGAATTAAATTCCCATAATTAAAAATTAATTAGCATTAATTGATTTTAGGGCCCTTTGATTCTTGTTTGTTGTATATTTTACCTGCAGTGTCACCTAAAGGCTAAAGATGGTGGAATTCGAATGAGTAGAAATCAGAAAAATGGTACAAGAACTTGAAAATTTAAGGGTAAAAAAAGTCAAAATACAAATTTCAGGATATACAGAGAAAGGTTTTGGGAATTGCAAAAAAGCTACTCATTGGTTGTGGATCACCACAACGAACGCTACAGTTGGGCTCCATGCGATCCACAGTGAACGAATTGTTTCAGCCCATATGCAACTGCGTTTTTTGATCCAAACTGAGTCATTATACCCGATACCTACTCTTTTGACCTGACTTAGAATCCTATTAGCAGGTCTAATTTGGATGCTCATTTGTGTAGATTTGAAAACCCTAACACATCATTTTCTCATCTTCATCTCTTCCATTCTTTCATTTTCACCTTATGAATCTCATAGTCTTCACTTTTTTCCTCTTTGTTGGTGATCTTCCCATGAAGAGCAACAACTAAGCTCTTGTATTCATGGTGATGGCGAGCTTTAAGGATGACCTTGAAGGTTCGAATGGAGTGTTGTTATCCATTCTCTATTCCTTATGTGTATTTCAATTTATCTAAGGTTCTAGGAAATGTTGTCTGCATTTGGATGTAATCTTATTATATATTGGTAAGAGAGTTGTAGAAACAATTTGTCTATGATTTGATCTGTATGGATGCTTGACATTGCAACCATTGATTAGAACAAATTTTACTTTTATGTGTTCATCACTTAATATATGCTTTCTTGTTAAAATTTTGTGCTAAGTGAGGGTTTTTCTTAGTGGATCATGATGTCAAGTGATTATATTTAGAAATTAGCAAAGTAAATATATTGATTTTTTGAGAAACATTGGGCTTAAAATTAATAATTGTTGAGGCTCCATCAAGAAATTAGAATTAGTAAATTAATCTAGTTGCAAATCAGGTTCCAACACTAAAATCAATAGTTACTTGAAATTATTATATTTAATTTGTCCAAGTGATTAAACAAATGAATTAGAAAGGTTAATATACAGTGTTGTGACATTAATATTAATACTACATACTTGAGAATTGTTTTGTCCACATTCTAAATTTTAAAGCTAAAATATACTATTATAAAAAAAAGCTAAAATATACTTTCGTACTTATTGTAAAAAAAATAATTTTTAGTCCTTTATATTTGTATTAAGTTTCAATCTAGTCTTTCATGTTTAAAAAGTACACTTTTAGTTCTTTTTTATTAACACTGTTAGTTTCACTTAACGGAAAATGTTGACTTAACAATTTTAAATGGATGATCTAGAATCAAATATTGATAAAATATGTTTAAATTAAAATATTTTAGTGTACTTATTCTTGTATTTTAAAAATTTGTCATTTTTATCCATCTTCAATTATAAAATAATCCTTAAGATTTAATAACCAATTGTTCGGCGTTAAGTGAAGTTAATGATATTGACAAAAAAGAACTAAAAGTTTACTGTCTAAACATAAATTATTATATTGAAACTTTGATGCAAACATAAAAGACTACACGTATACTTTTGTCAAATTTTAATATCAATATTTTATGCAAAATTGTGTTAGGTTTAGTGGATTGAAATAGGGAAAATGACAATTAAATCCCTCCAAATGTCCAAAAGGACAAGTAAGGAACTCAAACTTCCAAAAGGACAATTAAGGAACCAGTTACTTACTTGACATTTGTAATTGTTGTGAAAAGACTTAAATTTCCCCACCCTTATTAACAATTGCAACTTAGCAATTCACGACCGGAGCATACCGATCAACAATTGGGCCATTTGAATTAACTTTCCTGTTAACAAATGTGCATTCTCTATTAACAATTGCAGTGTGCCTATAACAATTACAACTTACAAATTAACAATTGGAGCATACTCATTGACAATTGGGCTTTTTTTGAATATAACTTTCCTATTAACAAATGCACATTTTCTATTAACAATTGCATCGTGCCTATTAATAATTACAACTTACCAATTAACAATTGGGCCATTCAAATTAACATGGGGTGGGGGCATTTAAGTCTTTTTACAACAATTACAAATGTCAAGTAAGTACCTGGTTCTTTAAGGAAAGTTTGAGTTCTTTACTTGTCCTTTGGGCATTTGAAATAATTTATTTTATCATTTTCCCTTGAAAATACATCACTCTTAAAAAAAATGAAACCTTAGTTAAAGGACTAAAGATACATTTTTACCTACATTTTTATTAGTAGCTTTAGCTTCATTGGTTAAGATATAGTATAATTGGAAAAATCTTATCTTTTTAACATTAAATATATAATATTTTGTTAAATGTATTAGATCTCAACCATTGAAAGCAAATTCAATTATAGAAATACTAAGTGGAGAGAAAATATAGATTTCCACTGTCCCACATAAACTCCCTCTAATCCATATTTTAGGACCCTTCTAGAAGGCTTTCTTGGTCTATGTTACAAAGATCCTTTGCTACTTTCAAGAATCATTATTTCTTTTTTTTATATATGCCAATAAGGAGTGTGAGAAAATAGAAATTGACATGGGGTTAGAATGTAGTAAAATTAGTGATATAGGAAATCACTTGAATTTTCTAGAAAACTTCACGCTTTTAATAAATAGTATAACGTTATGGGTATATGTGAGGGTCATATAGAAGATCCTATGATATATGGACAAGAGAGATTGTATCTCGAATCCTAGACACGTCTCATGTGTATGTATTTAACTGTTCATAATTATTTAGGAGAAACTTGGGTTTTCTTTATTTTTTTCGTAGGGCAAAGGTGCACCCAGTAGCATGGTAAATTCAAAATGGTGCATGTAGTAGCATACTAAATTTGAGGGTGCAAATTTAGCAGTTATAACATGAAATGGGGCAAATTTAGCAGTTATAACATAAAATGGGGCAAATTTAGCATCCCGTTAAAAATGACAAACCACTGTTACTGAGAGGTGGGTCCAATAAGTTTTTAATTGACATGACATACAGGTGGCATGACAATGTGACAATAGTTTGCATTTTGAATAAAAAGAAAAATGGAAATTTGAAGAACGCTTAAATTTGAAGACACTTGCATATGAACTTTGCAGAACTAGCAGTAGCATAAAGAAACACAGCATAAAGAACTAGCAGCAGCAGCATCAGAAAAGCTCGAAAAATGAAAATTGGTGGTGATAATTAATGAAGATGCACCTCTCAGTAACACTGGTTTGTCATTTATAACGGGGATGTTAAATTTGCCCCATTTTATGTTATAACTGCTAAATTTGCTCCATTTTATCTTATAACTGTTAAATTTGCACCCTCAAATTTAGTATGCTACTAGATGCACCATTTTGAATTTAACATGCTACTGGGTGCACCTTTGCCCTTTTTCGTATTATATGTATTATGTGCATAAATATAAAAATTTCTCCTTGTTGATTGAATTATAACCTTTTACGAAAACCAAGAGTTTAACAAGTTCTGGTGAAATATCACTATCATACCCCTCCCGAACATGAACACACACACACACCTAAGATTGAGATCCGCTCATCTATTTCGACGACCATTTTCATTTTTAATCACGTTCTGAAAAATTCAATTTTATTCTGAATATAGACATGATTCAAATGACAGATTATCACCTACAAAGTTGTTGGTCATGCATATGCATGAAGCTTCGAATTACTATTAGTTAAAAATGCTCTAATTAAGCTAATTACTTGAGCTCAGCCCCACCGATTATTTCGGTTATTAGAAGAATTCACTTATTAATCTCATAAAAAAGGTAAAATTACACCAGAACACATTCATCAACCAGACACCGAGAAGAAAATTTCCACATAAATGCATGTTATATAGTTTAAGTTACACGTCCAATTTCCCCGGTCAAAATACTATATACAACATCTTTAATATAAGACTTAATTGACTAATTTAAAGAAATTAAAAAGATAAATGAATTGTTCTAAATCAGCTCATCTTCTTATGATTAAGACAAGTCTCATGACTACTAAGTACTTAAATACTTTTTGTCAACACCTACAAATAATACTTACACATTACTCGATCATCGGTGTCATATATACACGACTAACTACGAACTAGTTAGTATCGCCCTTGACAAATCCTATGATTTGTATGTTTTTAGTGTGCTAAATTGAAGTTATTAATGTTTCAAAGATGCAATATTGAATTAAAATGCATTGATTATAATTGAATTGAATTAAAAATGATTGTTTGTGAAAAGGGTCAAATAAGGGTATAATTGTCACATTTAATTATTTATCTTAAGTGATTAATTTTTGGGATGAAAGGTATTATGTTGTTGTAAATTTTCCCTTGCAGAAAATGACAAAAATGGGCTGAAATTGCTTTTCTGAACATTTGGCAAATATTACTGAATCGGCCCAGAATCCTGAAAATGCTTCAAATCAGTCCTGCGAAAATTACAGAATCGGACCCCACCACTTTCATACTTTGCAGACAGGTCCCCCTGCGCGAACAACACTTACAACTTCGGTTTTTCACTGATTTTTGACCCATTTGACCTCCAATTTGGACCCAAATCAAACCCAAAACACTAAGCCCAAGTCCCAATTGATATTAGGTGGTAAATTAGATTTAGAAACACAAGTTTTGGGGGTTGGGTGCTCCCAAAACCCTAGTTCCTTTCATTCCCTTCTTCCTCTTCTCTTCACTTCTCATCTCATTTCTTCAATCTTCCACCTTCCTTCCTCCATCCATGCCTCAATAAAGTTCCTCCTTACTCTTGGAGTTGATGGGAAGTGGCTTGAGCTTTGGTTCTTCAAAGGGGAGTCCCAATTCCTTAACTTTCTCTTTATATTTTTTATTGTCTAGGTTTAGGTTACCATTTATGTTTTGAGATTGGACTGGATTTGGTTGTTATTGTGGGTATTTGTGATTTTGGTTTGTAATGAGGGATTTGAACTCATCAATATATATGGTTATGTATATGTTCTTTATAGTTTATTTGATATCATTCTATTTATTCATGGTATTGATAGATAGTTTGATTAAATTAAATTATAATTGAACCTAATGCATTACAAAGCACTAATCACACTCTAGGGTAATTAATAATGCCTATTTGAATGGGTTCATGAGACTAGGCATTAGACTTACCAGTTGGTGATGTTTGGTACTTTAGAAAACTTAGAGAAACTTAAAGTGAACCTATTAATTGCTTGAGTAACATTAGACTTCAATCCTTTGGTTTTATTTTATTATGTGGGTTCCAATAGTGAATTAAAATCATAGGATTAATTAAGTGGCGATTCGGGGTTCCGGTCGTAGGATTTATTGTTCCTTGCAAGTAATAGGTCCACAAACACTAAAGAGCTTAACAATGTCTAATTGGATGAGGTTTCAACATCTAGGTATTGGACTCATGGGTCCATGAGGTTTGGTAAATTAGGAAATTAGTGCATTAAACTCCCCAAAAATATTTAAAAAGCTATGATAGCCATTGAAAATCATTTCCAAGAGCACTTCACTTCCATCACACCCTTTTATTAAAAATACCAAAAATATTTATTTGTTTTGCACCCATCATTTGCTCTTTAAAAAAATCAACAAAATATATTTTCTTTACCCAAATTTATCTTGCATTGCATTTAGTTTACTAGGATAGTTGAATTAAACAAGGCTCCTTGAGAACGATACCTGGGGTAACTTTCGCTTACCTTGAGGTCCTAAAATTTCTTGAAGGACTAGGCCCAAGGCACACTACACCGACCCGCAAATCAGTGTCCTTCAGCCCTTCATGTAGTCTTTGCGTAATCCATCAAATAACTTGTGCTAGATGAAGAAGAGTTTATATCACCAAGCAAGATATTTTTTTGCCAGCCTGATTTAAGGAACAATAAGTTGTTTACTATCTCCAATATTATCTTCTTCTATTGTTTTTTGGAACATTAATGTTAAATTCAAACCTAAATCTGAGAAAATAGAAGAACCCTACTTGAAATTCTAATTTCCCGTTGTCTTGTCTTTAATTCTTCTGAATCCAAATTTATCATAAGACAAAGGACTTGATGTGGTCCCTGAGGATTTTAAGGCAAAATTAAATCTCCAGCTGTGTAATTAACCCTTGTTTCTGGGTTTTCTGGCCTCCAATTGATATAATCAAACAGAACAACACCACAAATGAATGTAACAATGAATTAACGATAAACGACAAAGTAAGTGATAGAGTAAACAAAGCAAATTGAGCATCTCATGCATGTATGATATTATCATATATAAAAATGTTTGTTTTCTTAAAAAATAAAGTCTTAGAAACTATTTAATGGACAATATTTGAGTGTTCGACAAATAAAAATTGTTAAACAGTTCTGTGGACAAAGATTTATTAGGAAATTAGGAAAATATGCCTCTGAGACAGATAGATTAATCTATGAAAATGATGTTACGGATAAGAACGGATTCAAAAATAAATTACTATGAGGTATAGACCAAATATATTTTGTCCCTAAATTGATTTCACAAATATAATCAGTCTTTCATTTCTTGAACTAGAGGGAGAGATACTGTATATATGAGGTTACAGTAGTATAATTCAATGATTCAAATAACTAGGATTTTTTGCCATACATCAGTCATTAACTTAAGTGGATCATATGTAATAGTCCAGTGGCAATAAAAATAGATAGTCCCATCTTTGCTAAATATATGACACATTTGGGGAGTTGGTCTTGGTCTTAGTAGAAACAAATTCTAATTTTTTTTCAATTTCTTCTAAAATATCCTTTGGTGCTCCAACAATAATCAGATAATCAGGTAAGTGATATATATATATATATATATATATATATATATATATATATATATATATATATATATATATATAGGAGATGAAATTGGAGATGATTGGAGTGTATTAGCACAACTCACTACTAATACCATTATAATTCTTAATTTAGTCAAAATAATTAAATATGTCCTATATTTTGGATTAGATGGAGTATGTAAACACATGAGATATAACAACACATATGGTGGCAAAATAACAAATGATTATATATTATACAATAAGCTAATATTGTTATGATAGATAATGAGAAATAGGGGAGATGCAGAAGGGTGATGACAGAAGAATAGAGAGCACAAATGAGTGACATGCAACATTGCTTTCATCATCTGTGCTCTCTATCTTCTGTCAACAACATCGCCATCGCCTACTTTCCTCATTATTATCTAATACGAATTCAATCAATTAAATTGATTTTTATAAGATAGAGACAACAAGATAAGATGTGTGTGTGAGACAAGAAATTGAATTATTATAAAACATATCTGCTCACCGATCCATCACCTAAACAACCATCATCTTCTATATGTTATATTTCTAAACCTGTAGAAATTATTGAGGATATTTTATAGAGAGGGAGGGAGAATTTAGTAAGAAATAGAGATGAAGAAGTATTTATGAGAAGGGAAGAGAACCCTATTGAGCGTATTTATAGAGGGGAAATAATAGAGAAATAACATTAATAATGTCTCTGCCCTAAAAGATATGAAAATGAGCCGTTGCCTGCACCTCTTGCCTTTCTTGTGTTCACACTTATTTGGCTAAGAATCGACACGCTTCACTATGCATGTCTGATGGATGTTCTTATCAAGATTGGAAGGACAACTCATTTCCCTGAAGGCATTTCAATTATAGTTTTTTACAGGTCATACCTCTTACTCACACTTTAATTTATATGTCTAACGGGGATCGAATTCACAGCCTTATGTTTTTTAAAAACACATTAAAGTAAGTGTTGAGTATTATTGGGTTGCAACAAGCAGACATTTCAATTTTATTATATCATTTTCAATTTTTAATTTATAGGTATAGATAACTATTGATTTATCTTATTTGATTGATCATGAGGAACAAATTTTATGACATATTTCTCCATATTTTGGGAGTGGAAGAAATTGGGGGTATATAGAAGAGGAAGAAGGTGAAAGTGATGTATTATTTAAAGTATTTAAATTTTTGTTGCCTTTTATTTTGATTTATAAGCTAAGATGTTGATGTTTTCATCACCTTTCTTAATTATAAATTTTAAGCTACCTAGTTGTTTTTTACTACTAGCATAAGGTGGAATTGTTATCGTAATTGTTATCAGGAAAAAAAGAAATTGTTATCGTAATATGTAAATTTGACAGCATAAACAAAATATTCTGCCTGGGCCAATAATTGTATATTTTTTCTGGTCTTATGCATAGGAAATTCTTTAGGGATGCTTGCTGTTTATTTATAAAAGACACTAAAACCTGTTTGAAATTTTTAGTATTATTTTTATTTATACCCCCATGAAATATTATTAGTATCACCATTGTATTAAATAACTATTTACACATCCTCTCTCACTTACAGATTTAGTGTCTCACAAATAAGAGTGTTTTTATGAAATAAGTCATATTTTTAAATATTTATTGCATTTAACAAACTATCACCGTACCATTAAAATCTAATAATTCGACTAATCCTATATTTTAGAAGGACAATAGGGAGTGATAATCAACTTGTAGGAGAGCAAGGCATATGCATGCATTAGACTGATATATTGACCTATTCACTGAGCTAATTAAGTAGAAAATATTCAATAAGCATTTTGTTGAACTCAACGTTGATCATTGGTTTACTTATTAGTCTCGACTCAGTTGGAATTTAAATTAGTTGAGCCTATATAATTCAATTATTCCTATTTAATAGTATAGAATATGAATGTCATGGCAAGCCAAATAGAATATGAATCTTATTCATGGCAAACAAAATGGAATATGATGAATGTTGAATGTTTAATGTGATGAAACGTTTGGGAAGAATATCAAAATGTCGATATCTTGTTTGAGTCAAATAATCGATCTTATTATGCCCCGTGTTCAATTCAGACATCAAAATAAGGAAAGTGGTTATATGAACCAGAACAATGGAAGATGGGACCTAAGGAATCGATTTCTTGAACAAGCTCCTTGCCGTTAATGGACCTTAAGCATAAAAGCTGCAGTATTTATCCCACTTCACTTTATTTCGTCATTTGGAAAATTCTCAAACCAAAAGATAAAAATTTATGGGAAGCATTGAGAGAGAATAAGAATGAGTCTGCTATTGTTCTTCATGAACAGTTATATCAATCAATTACAAATAAGGGTAAAGGAGGAAATTTCACAATGAAGTCACCATACCATAAACTTTGAAGTACTTGAGATGCACATAAACATTGAAAAGCTGAGCATTTTTAACATACAAAAATATAATTAGTACTCCCTCCGGTCCCTAATGTAAGAGCCCAATATTTGAATGGTTTTGGTCTCTAATGTAAGAGCTCACCTCATATTCTCTCCTCATTTAATGCATTTTTTCCTACTTTACCCCTAACTCTCTTTCATATTTATTAATGCTTATGTATTTCTCTCTTTTAAAAGTAACATAATAAATATGGGCAATTTTGGAAAAGAAGCATTAATTCCAGACACCCAACTAACATTCACATGTTTTCTTAAGAAGCGTTTTTTTGACGGCTAGCTCTTACATTAGGGACCGGAGGAAGTAATGAAATTGAATCTTCCAAACTCTTTATTAATTGTGTCTTTATGTGTTATTTTGCATTCCGTGTATCTTACAATAAATGAGTGTCACATGATTTTATTTTGACATTTTAAATCGTTACTAATTATGTCTTTTATTTTGTGTTAAAAACACTCCACTTTTTAATGTTTGTGTGCATTTAAGGTTACTAAGAAAATTTATAATGCTAGATGCTCTTGGCAAATTAAAGACTTTATTGTTAAATATGCTTCTTCACCCTACAAATAATTACAATCTCTCAAGACACAAAATGGACTGTATAGGAGCAAGTTCTTGAGTATACTCTAGATTCGCCTAATTAAAGAAAAAAGAATAAACCCTAAGCAATGCCTATATATACAGCATTTTATATACACAAGATTTTATGTATGTTGTCTAATTTGCATTCGTCCTTTAGTCTTCTAATTAAATATATGAAAGCTACTGAATATTATTTTATGTGACTTGTGTTTTCAAAGCATCTTTTGTAATTAACACTTGTGTGTCGAGTAGAGATGCTACGATGAAAAGTCTTATTTATATATGAATAATAACGATATTCAATTTGTTACCTTTCAAGTTGAATTTATGCGTTATTTACTTTTTGATATTTTATTAAGTCAATTAAATTGATTTTTAAATAATTATACTAACTTAATTTGACTGCCTCAATTAACCAAGATGCTTTAATCATATAAGAGGAGCTCTAACTGTTTAAACATCATGTCCTAACTCCAAATCCATGTGAATGCTTAAATTTGATTTTGTCATGTAGCCAATAAAAAAATTTAATTCATCAATAATGTCTTTGTTGTCATGCGTATTTTCGAAGAAATGATTATATTATCCCTCAGTGCCTAAATATATAATAATCTGATTGCTTTTCTTAGATAATCCTTAAAGCTAAATAATTTACTTATAGATATATTTTTCAAAATTTTCTCTCTAAATGTATTATCTTTATGTGGGTTACTTAGCTTTCTCAATTTCTTGGAAAAATTTCATATAAGTCTTCTATTAAGTAATTGAGGAAGTAATTTTATCATACAAGTCCATCATCAGATATTTACATTTTTTATATGTCCCTATTTAAGGTCTAGTAAAATTTTTTACCCCATCTTAAGTGAAATTCATAGTTTAAGATTTCGTCGAATTCGTTTTTTAATTTTTTTTTAAATAAAGTTAATGACCTAACAATCTTTTTTTTGATACAGTAATGACCTAACAATCTCTTGATTATGGTGATAAGATATACTCCCTCCGGTCCTATTTATAAGTCGCCAACCACCCAAATTGTACATACCAAGGAATGAAGGTTAATGGAAGTTGAGTCATTAAATTGGTCTTATTTTTTTTGTCTTTTCCATTTTTGCCCCTCTTACCTTTATTACTATGACCCACTACCTCTTTCATCTTTATAAGCATACATATGTCTTTTTCATTTTCTCTCTCTTCTCATCTTCCAATGCTAAGGGTATATTGGGAAAATTTTAATAAATGAGTTAGTTAATGTTAGTTGGTGACTTATATTAAGGACCAAAATTTAGTGGCGGTTGACGACTTATAAATAGGACCGGAGGGAGTAATTATCAAGGCCTATAAATTTTGTCTTTAAAAAAATTAAAAAGGTTGTACTTATTTTATGTTATATCGGATGTGATAAAAGGAAATATTTTCTTGGGAGAGGCGAAGAGGGATCAAGTACAGCTGTTTATAATTGGGTTCGAATTGTCATATGTCAGCAAAAGAATATGGTAGCCAATACCTAGACTTATCCCTTTTTGGTGCACAGCTTTCTGCACATTATTACTGTACCTTGCCCATTTTGGCAGGCACGTATATTGCAAAGATGGATATTTTTTTTATTTGAACGATGAAGATATATAAATAAAAGGGAAAATTAATTATAGGTCCTGGTAAGGGACATATATGAAAAAATTCTCAAAAATTGAAAAAATTAAAGTAGAGTCCAAATTTTTCAAAATAATTAAAGTAGAGTCCCAAGGGACTCTATTTTAATTATTTTGAAAATGCGGGCCCACATGCATGAAGAAGAAGAAGAAGAAGAAGAAGAAGAAGAAGAAGAAGAAGAAGAAGGGGAGGGGAGAGAGAAGAGAGGAGAGAGGAGAGAGGGTGGGATTATTTTATTATTTATTGTGGGCCCGCATTTTCAAAATAATTAAAGTAGAGACTTTAATTATTTTGAAAAGTTGGGACTTTACTTTAATTTTTTTCAATTTTTGGGACTTTTTCCATATTATGTCCCTTACCAGGGACCTAATTAATTTTTCCTAAATAAAATCGATCAAACTCAACCTCTAACTAACTTATAAGAAAATTAACAATAACTGTTAAAAAAAGCTAACATGTCATGATAATAGAGAGATTTGGAATTCAAGTGTTTGGAATACGTACTTCTCCCTATGAAACAAATAAAAAACGTATATCGAAAAAATTGTTGTAGATTTCATTATCTACATACAGAGAACATATGGTTTTTCATTAATTTATTAACATTTACATTATAGAGAACATATTGTGAAAGTCGGCATATATTTATGTAAGAAATAAACTTAATTATATCTATGTTGATAAACTCCATAATTGCACACACATTTCATCTGAATTTCCTGATTTATCGCATGTTTTTGGTAAATAAATAGATAGAAATATAGCAATACTCATATGGTAAAGAAACAATGATAAGAAATACATGTGCGTAAGATTATGAGTTGAAATTGCTTAATTTTTTATATATATGTGTTGAGGAGCTCATCATCTCTTTCTAGTTAATGTGAGTAGGAACAAATGGACAAGCATAGATACATCAAAAGAATGAAAGTAATAAAAAAAGAAGAGAAAAAGGGAAGAAAAGGTTCGCTGGAAGTTAGCCCTCAGCGAACAAACCGCGAATCTACCCCAAAATGCACAATTTCTGCCAATTTCTTCGTTTGAGGTTCGCATTTAGCGAACGAATAACTAATCTGCCAAAAAATAGTTTGCTGGACGTTAGCACCCAGCGAACGAACAGCGAACCTGCGGAAAAAATGAAACTCTGCGTTTTACACCATTCTCACTCGAAAATTAGGGTTTAAAAGAGGGAAAACAGAGGGAGCTCGACATTCTTCACTTTTTGGGCATTTTGGGAGCTAGGGCTTGGCTTTTGGAGGAGTGGGTGTCAATGGATTGAAGTCTATAAGAGATTTTGGCTTCAAATCTTGGTTTTTCTTCTCCATTTTCCTTTCCCTCTCTCTTGTTCTATGATTGTGCTATCATATGTATATATTCTTTTGGATTTCATGAACATGCATGTGGAGCTAAAGCTTTGATTCTAGGATTATTTGGAACCCTTGTATGGATTAACTCTTAATTCCTCCTCTTATTTTGTGATTAATGTTATATATGTGTTTATTTTACTCTTTACCTAATGCTTCTAAGTGCTTGATCATCATTTAGATGTTGTGTTCACTTGATTGATGCTTGAGAGGGCTAGGTTGAGTGTAGAACTTGGGGTAAAATAGTGTGAGAACTTGAAGTTTGCATGACAAATGGATGATTTTGTTGATAAGATAGACATATACTTATTGACCACACATAGCCACATTAGGGTTGAAACTTAGAAATTGAGTTTTACTGATTGTGACAAGATATTGCATGATTAATAAAATTAAACACTTGTTCTTGACTCGACGGAGTGTTTACAAGTATTCTAGAACCTTAGGTAAGCAAATATATAGTCATTGAAAGTAATTGTGAGAGGGGGCTCTTTAAGTTTATGAAATACAAGGGGGAAAAATAATCTTAGGACCCATTTTATCCTTGAAGTTAAGAATCACTTGTTTATAGTTTTTCTTATTTATTTTTATAGTTACCCTTCACATCTTAACATTTGAATCACTCAAATTGAGCGAGAGTGCGAAAATCTCTACTTGACCGGGTTTTGGAACCAAATCCTCGTGGGAACGATACTTTTCTTATCACTTTATTACTTGGCGCGACCCGTGCACTTGCGGTGCGAACATATGTGCTTATAAAAAACAACCAAGCATTATTCCAACCGCTCATTTATATAGGTTACTTGTTTCCAGTAAAAGCATGACAAGTCAGCACAAAAAACATAGTTGTTGTTACAAATATTAACATGTTTGTGTCAAGAAAATAAGGGAGAAGCACATTTAGGTCCTAAAAAAGGGAATTAATCCCAATCATACCTCAGAGATGTCGAAGTAGCTCAATGGATTGTCAACCGTGGTGGTTTCAGTTGTAACAGAATTTGATTATTATTAATTCCCATATCCAGTATTTAGTTATAAATTTCACCAAAAAAAAAGAATCCCTCTAATATTACTAGAAATTTTTTTATTGAAGACATGCACTTCAAGAATGCATGTCTTTCTAAATAAAGGAATTTATGTTGATTCATATTGAATTTAGCAAAAGATTATGACTTTTTGATTGAAGAAGTTTAGAGCCTCAAGACTCAAGAGGCATCACTTCAAAGCATTGATTCCTCACCATCACTCAATTTGAAGAGAATAGATAGGTATAACGATATATCGTCTCTTAGTTCTTTTATCTTTTGTAAGTTCACTCACCATTGTTCTTATATTCTTATATGAAGGGTTATTCATTTAGTTTTAAATTTGGGAGTACCTCTTTCAAATCGATTGAGAGTAAGGCAAAATAATTCCTCATAAAGGTGGCTTCGGGCATGAATCAAGATTAATATTTTATTGATTTTTGTAGGCTTCAAGGATAATTAACTCGTTAAATATATGTATTGAATTGAATTCTTTTTTTTTTCAAGGATTGAATTGAATTCTTTTCAACTTTATATGTTAATGAGGTTTAGAAAATAGAGAGGAACATAAAATAAGCTACATTGAATTACTAATTATATAGGGTAAAATTTGTAAATAATCATTAATTATTTTGGAAGTTAAAGATCAGTAACAGGGTCAAATTGATATATATATAAGTATTGATTATTTAATATGATTTATAACACAGGAAAAACAATCGTTTTGGAAGCAACTTGTATAGGGAATTAATTGGGAGAACAACGTACTTTTCAAATGAGTATGGCACATTTTGCAAATTATACTTTAGATATCGTTGCACAAATTTTTACATTTTCTTATTTATTATATGTCCATCTCAGACATTCTTTTGAATAATTTTGTCTCTTACCCACCTTTCCTGTATATCAGGGTATTTATTTTTTTAAAAAGTACTGCTCTAGTCTTATCTATAGATCACATAGAAAATACTTTATTTTGTAGTATTTATAGGCCTTATTAATAAATTTTCATGTGTAACATATATTATTTTACACCATACACTGTAAACATAATGTATGTGAATATGACTTCACTTTTATGTGATATAATAATGTATATTAAATATGTGTAAAGTATAACATTTGATAAATTTTTAAGGCATAACCAATAATGTTTGATTTGAGTTATTCCATGCATTGTGTGAAAATATTGGAATTGCCCCCTAAAATACTTTGGAGTAAGTCCAGATGAGTAACTATAAATGTAGTTTACCTTAAACAGTTTGTAACAAAATAATTATTCATCAAAAAAGGCCCGGACGGTGTAGTAGTGGAGGGATCGTTGAAGAATATGATTTGAATTTCGAAAGGATGAAGAATTTTGCAGGAAGTGTTTGGAAGCATCAAGTTGGCTTTGATTGAGTTAGCTTTATTCCAGAAACGTCGCTTTACTTTGGATAATATCATTAACTATTTTATTGGTCTGCTTTATTATATTCAATCTACGCAAATATATCATATCTCTGACCCGGTGACCCCTTTTCTTCACTACTTTTGACTGTCTTTCATTTTATTGCTCTTGAGATGACCTTGTAACTTGCATGCGTTTAGTCACGTCGCTTCCTCTGTTCTTGTATTTTGTTTTGGTTTTGTTTAGGGCACACTGCCCCACACATAATAATGGAATGAATATCTTTTTATTCTAAACGTATTTATACATAGTGGAATGGCTATGTTCCCAATTCCAATATATTATAGTAGAACTTCAAAAAAGTGTTCTTTTCCAAAAGGGGGAATTGCAGTTTAGTCCCTGGTAAGGGAAATTAATACTGGAAGGTCCCAATACATTCCAAAATAATTATAAAGTCCCAGGGCTCTTTCCTGCAATTGTTTGCTTAACTTCAATGACCATTTTGCCCTCATTAAAGATGGTTGTCATCTCACTGGTCCCTGCAGGGGGACTATGCTTTCATCTTATGAGGGCAAAATGGTCATTGAAGATAAGCAAACAATTGCAGGAAAGGGCCCCTGAGACTTTATAATTATTTTGGAATGTATTGGGACCTTCCAGTATTAATTTCCCTCACCAGGGACTAAACTGCAAATTTCCCTTTCCAAAATGGTGAAGAGTTGGCCAGTTTGGTAGACATGAAAGGGGAAATGGAATTGAAAGAGGGAAATGAAAAAAAAGTAATTTCCATATATCTCGGACCTACAAACTTTCTCTCTCTATCTCACACTTTTCCTGGGTCCCACAAACTTTTATATTTTATCATTACATAATTTACCTCTACTTTTCATCTTTACCCCATATACTCAATTCTATTTCCATTTCCATTACACGCTTTCAGTCTAACCAAACGGGCCATTAGATCGAACTACCATACTTCAATAATATTATTGGGGAAATGCTAGTAAAATAGCTTCTGAATGTCAAAATCCTAAGTATTTTATAGATTTTGATATTGTTATTCATATAATTAAAATCTTTTATCTATGTTTTTGAATTCAGAAGGTATTTTACTATCATTTAATTTTCTCTAATATGTAAAGAAATAAATGGTATTCTTATATCTAGCATACTTCATTTTTATTTTCTTTTCATAAATAGAGAGTGAAGATGCATGGTCGATGAACTCAAGAAAGGCTACAGGTTTAATTTTTTTGGTCAAATAATAACATAATATTTCATTAAATTGGGGGATATTGAGATACAAATAGAGCATAAAACAAAAGGTCTGCAAAAATGAAAACATGAAAATAAAAGCATACCATTATAAAATATAGACGTCTCCTTCTTTAGTTCCGATCAAGGAAGGAGCGAGACACTTTGAAAAAAACTAAAGGGAAAATTAATTTGAGGTCCCCCACAAGGGACTTAATACTAGAAAAAGTCCCAAAAGTTGGGAAAATTAATGTAGGGTTCCAAGGGACCCCTCACTTTAATATACTTGAAAAGTGAAAAGACAGTTTTGCCCCTAGCCTATATTAACACTTGTCACATGTGCCCAGTAACTTGTCAAGGTGTAACAACTTACTGGGCACGCTTGACAACTCTTTGGGCAAACCTTGACAAGTTACTGGGCACATGTGACAACTAGTTGGACATGCGTAACAACTTAATGGCCAATACTCTTTAAGTTAATGGGCAGGGTAAAATGACAAGTTACTGGGCATGCTTGACAACTCTTTGGGCAAACCTTGATAAGTTACTGGGCACATGTGACAACTAGTTGAGTATGTGTAACAAGTTAATGACCAATACTCTTTAAGTTAATGGGCAGAGCAAAATGACAAGTTACTGGGCACCTTGACAACTCTTTGGGCAAACCTTCACAAGTTACTGGGCACATGTGACAATGCAAGTGTTAATAGGTTAGGGGCAAAACTATCTTTTCACTTTTCAAATATATTAAAGTGAGGTCCCTTGGGACTCTACATTAATTTTCCCAACTTTTGGGACTTTTCTAGTATTAAGTCCCTTGTGGGGGACCTCAAATTAATTTTCCCAAAACAAAATTTGCACAATAGTAAGAGTTGAGCTCCCACAAATTAAAAATTCAAAGAAAAAGGGGAGAGATAGGCTAGGGTCGACCCTAGCCTATTATTGGTTCAATAATTGTTTTTTAATACTTCCACATTGCCATCAACGCAATACATAGTATATATTTTCTTTTGAATAATCCCGTCATATTTATAATATACACTTAAAGTAAAGTATACATGAAAATTGAACAAATGCTTTTTTTTAAAAAAAAAAAATATTTGACCCATTAATTACATGTTATATTTATGTATAAATTATCTTGAACCAACCTCTATTTCTAACTTATTATTCCTCTCACACAATCTCTCTCCCCCCATAAATATAGGTATTTTAGAATAACATATTCAGTTCAAAAGAAAGTAAAATAAAATGCATTTTTAATTTACACATTTATTGCCTTAAATAAATTTTAAATAATATATTTCGGTTTTCTACATTTTACATCCATACTAACAAAGGATGGATTAAAAGGCTTCGAAAGAAACTTATTTTTATTTTGAATATCGCTGAACTTAAGAAAATATTACACGGTTTCTAGATATCCAGTCGACAGCTACGCATCAACACAATTCGGGAAGAATCAGGCAGCTCTAGGTTCAAGTGAATTTCACTCTTGAGATTCTTTCTCTGGCAAACAAAATATATATATATATATATATATATATATATATATATATATATATATATATATATATAGAGAGAGAGAGAGAGAGAGAGAGAGAGAGAGAGAGAGAGAGAGAGACGAATAATAAGGTCATTCTCTATGTTGGCCTGGTTGAAAGCCTTAAATTTCATTGTTCATATAATTTACTTCGATTACTAATAAGTTTATGTTTAAATGTATGTACAAATAACTGGCTAGCTAAGCATAGCTAATACATACACTTTGAAAAAAACAGTAAAGGTTGAGCTCCCACAAATTTAAAATTCAGAGAAAATGGGGAGAGATAGGCTAGGGCCGACCCTAGCCTGAATTTTGATGTCAAAGACTATTGGTTCAATAATTGTTTTTTAATACTTCCACATTATATTGCCATTAGCGCAAAACATGGTATACATTTTCTTTTGATATACACTTAAAGTTTACATGAAGATGGTGAGAGAATATGTGTGGTGGCTACATTTTCTCATCTTAATGCAGGGTTTCATCACAAAAAATGTGAGAGCTTAGAAAAATAGACTTAAAGATTGATATATGGTAATTATGGTCTCTTTTGCTCTAAAATAAGGAATCTAATTTTTGGTCTTTAAATTTTTGCAAGATCCAGATTCAAGGACGATGCATTATTCCAAATTAATGAGAAAAATTACAAGCCCATGTGTAATGTGTTCAAACATTTCGTCTTTGAGGCACTACATTAATTGCCTGCCTTCTTTTTACCTATTCTCTTTTCAATACATATTTTTGAAAAGCAGATTTTCGCCTTTGTTGTTCGTCACTATAGTGGCAATATTGTAGCAGCTTGCTTGATCTTGAAATTGTGGCAATATTGTGCTGATGAACAAAGTAACCAGTTGAATTCTGATATGAAATGTATGTTTGCCATTTGTTTAATCTGCTGCAACTATATATGATATAAGAAAGAACAGAGATCTGATTGTGTTCTTGGAGATTCTTGTGTGTGTTTATTTATTTGTGGGTTTTCTTTTTGTAGATGCATTTGTAATTGTAGGGATTGATTATGCCGGTGCAAAAATTTTGAAGATATCTGTCCTTAGCGCTTCCACTTCACTAAATTTGGTGTTTACTTAAAGAATGGTGTCGTAAGATTTTGATCCAAGCAATTTTGAATACAGCTTTGATGACTCCCCATATTTAGTGGTTTTTAGGAAATATTTTGTTGTATTTGGGGAGTCATGAATTAAATAATTAAGTGATTTTGATGTGAATTGGAAAGAAAGTAATTTGAGAGTATATGAGTGATTCTTTTGGAAAATATGAAATTTAATTGAAATAGGAAACTTAATATATTAAAAGAAATATTTTGATGAGAAGTTTCCTATTAATGAGATTATGTGATTGAGTCATTGTGATTATTTCCTATTTCTTTCTCTTCATGAATGCATATTTAATGAAAAAGGAAATAAAGAGAAAGGGACATACAAGAAAAGGAAAGAAAAGAAACTTAACATGCAAGGCAAAGGCAATATGGTGTTGGACTATTTTATTATAAATATACACATGCAATTGAGGAGAAAGGGAGGCTTGGTCATAATTCTTCCAATTCCTATAGCCTACACGAGATTCACGAAGAAATTGAAGACGAGAGGAAGCAGATCACACGTTATTGACGCAAGGAAAAGAAGGAGGCACCAGAGACGTACTACAAAGGCACACACACATATGCATTGACATCAACACACAAAAGGAAGGAAGCAGCTCCTCAATCTTGTCCAATTCTTACTCCTTTGTGAACTTGTAGTATGTTTTTGGATTTTCACCCAATTCTTATGTTGAACCCTATGTGTGGCTAATTTCTTTTACAACCTAGAGTACTATGAACTTGTTTGTAACTTAGTATTTTATTTCCCACTATTTAGTCATGGTTAATTTGATTTAGTTTATTTAATTTTGCTATTATTGGTTAACTTGTTTAGTGCTTGATCACCATTAGACATGTTTAGGGAATTTAGAATTGGACTTGAAAGAGGGAATTTTAAATAGACCATGGGATTAAATAGTGTAGGATTGGATTTTTATCTGATTTGCGACTAGGATAGACATATACCTAGAAGCCCTACATAGTCACATTAGAGCGGTACCGATATTAATTGGCTTAGTAAATTAGTGCAAGACATTGTGTAATTAAGCTAGGCAAGGATATAGGTGGAAACCGAAAGGCATTTATAGACACTAGTACTCTAGATTAGCTAGTTGGATTAATTCATAATTAATTTAGTGGGGAATAAAATCTAAGAAGCAGATAAGGGATTAGTGGCTCTAGGTTGTTCTTTTGACTCGTGAATTTCTTTTGTGTGAATATTTTGTTTTATTTATTTTATTAGCTATTAGGTAATTAAAATCAAATTTTCTTGTTTACTCAACTTGAATGAAAATAGGAGATCTAATGCCTAGTTATTAATTGTCTGAGTCTCTGTGGGATCGACCTTGATTTACCACTTTACTAAAATACGATCCGTACACTTGCGGAATTTTTATCAAAATTTTGGTAGCATCAAGTTTTTGGCGCCGTTGCCGGGGACTCAAGGCAATTAGTAATTAGAATTAGAAATTCTTTAATAGTTTTAGTTTGAGTTTTTTTTTTCTTTGGAAAAATAGAAAGATGGACTTTTCGGAGCTTAATTATTATAAATGGTATCGATGTTATCACTGTGGAAATAATCATGTACCAGGAAATTGTCCATTTTTGCCCACCATAAATTGTATAGGAGATGATTTCACTAGGCAACAAACTTATGTTGATAATTTTTCTAGGCCTAGTTGGAATTTTGAGCAAGATGAGTGTTGGAACCCACATGTTGATTCTTATTCACATGCAATAGACCCACCCTTCATGTCTTTTTCACATGTTCAAGAAAATATTGATTATGAGAATTCTTGTTTTGAAAGGTTAGACAAATTAGAAAGATTAGCCGATATCTTTTTGGAAAGGAATGAGAAATATTACAATAGTTCTGGATCAAGAGTTCAAGTAAACAATTTTGAGGATAGTGTAAACTCTTGTTTAGAAGAAAGGCTTGACAGATTAGAAAGATTAGCCGGTAAATTTTTGATAATGCTAGAGGATAGTTTGAAATGGCAAGAGGATAGTTTCAAAAGGTTAGAAGATTGTTTGAAAATGTTAAAATCAATAATTGAGGATAGAGATGACCATGAAGTTAAAGAAGATTTAGAGGTTGTCATAGAGCCTTAAACTTGTTTGGAAGAAATTGATGGGTGTTTAATTGATGTTGAAGATGTGAATTCAAATGTTTGTGATTCTGATATACATGTTGATGTGAGTGTTCCTATAACTACTTTGGATCATTCTCCTATTACTGTTGTGACTCTTACTGATGAGAGTCAAATTGATTTTATTGGATACTCATTAATCTTAGAAAGACATACATCTAATTGTTTGTATGATCATATTCTAATTCCTTTGAAATCAGTGATTGCTTGTTCTTTGAAATTGTCTATGATTGAAAAGGCACAAGTAATTGGTTTAATTGATCACTTATACTGTTTGAAAAGGAATGAAGATGAGGTGATTATGGTTTTTGATACTTATGACTAAGGATTTGTTTGGAAAGTCTGGCTGAAGACTTTAAACTTAGCGCTTCTTGGGAGGCAACCCAAGGTTTTGGTATTTGATGCTTTGTTTTTTTTTTTTGAGTTTGTAGGATTTTTTTTCTTTTGACCTCAAAGGATGCTTCAACTTGATCTTGATGGACTAGGAGCTAAGAGTGGAAATCGAGAAGAGGAAGGGGAGTATTCTTCTAACTTTTTCTTAATATTATTTGACTGAGAATTATTTTGGTAATGAGTGATGGTGCTTATTGATATGTGTGTGTGTGATGATTAGTCTTGACTGTGTACCTCTTGAGTACTTTGCTTGGTTGATATGGAAGTTGAAATATTTGTCATCTTTACACTTGCTATGGATAATTTTTGTAATTCCACTACTTATATTACATGTTCACATTGGGGACAATGTGACATTTAAGTGTGGGGGTATGAGGGTATCATTGTTCTCTAAAGATTGTCCTCAAGCTTTCATTTTGTAAAATTTTCTTGGAAAAAAAATCTTTTTGCCAATTTTGGGATTGATTTGAACTTAAAACAATTGGATTTGATTAGACTTTGATCTCATCTTCTTTGAATGTAAGTGAAAAAGCAAGCTATTTGATTTAGATAAATTACTCTAGTATGTCAAAAAGCCTTGTGAGGAATTTGAGCCTTAATTATATTTTTTTATGAGTGAGTACATCTATTGTAATTTCCCCTCTAGAACTTGTCTTGAATGTCTTTTGACGCTCAAATCTCTTGTATGCACAAAAATGATTAAGGCCTTCGTTTCATAGCTAGTTTAGCCAAAAAGCCATCCCTTTTACATTATTTCCATTGCTTAACCCCTTTGAGCTTGCTTCTCTTTTAAAAAGAAAGATTGCATATTTTAGCCTTTGAATTCTTTTGATGCAATTTTTCATCTCTTATCTATTTCTTCCATTTACGCTTTGAAAAGTGTTATACTATATTCATATGGAAAGGGGTGAAGGAATTAGAAAAGGAAAAGGGGAAATATAAGTGTTGAAGAAAGGAGAAAAAAAAAAGTGAAGGTGAAAAGGAGAAGAAAAAAAATCACACAAAGTGTGAAAAAAAAACAAAGAAAAGAAGAAAAAAAAAAGAAAGAAGAAGATGAAAATCAAAAGAATCGAAGAATTGTGGAGTTCAAAAGAGTCAACCCCTATGTGCTTGTTAAGTTATGTGATTCCTTCATTCCTTACTATAATTGAAATGGTTTAGCACTTTTCAAATATACCTCCATCTCATTTTCATTTCATTATCCTACCTTTTTCATTACGACCCTTAAAAGTCCTTTTGATTTGTGTGTGCATTGAGATATAAGAGTGGATATCGAGATGATAAACAAGCCTATGGTAGCTGGATTACATAGATGGAATTGAGTGAAACACAACCCCTATATACTTTGAGAGTAGAGTGTAAACACTTTGACCGGTGAGGGACATACTTTTGTGATTTATCTCTATCAAATTGATTGTCTTATTGCTTGCATTTGGGGATGGTGAGAGAGATTTTTAAGAGGATTTAATTGTTGAGAGTTTGAATTGATTTCAACTTTGTGATGATAAAATCTTGATTTCATTTTTTGTGCTAATGTGTTAACAATTTGAAATCTTGAGGACAAGATTTAATGCAAGTGTGGGGGTGTGATGACTCCCCATATTTAGTGGTTTTTAGGAAATATTTTGTTGTATTTGGGGAGTCATGAATTAAATAATTAAGTGATTTTGATGTGAATTGGAAAGAAAGTAATTTGAGAGTATATGAGTGATTCTTTTGGAAAATATGAAATTTAATTGAAATAGGAAACTTAATATATTAAAAGAAATATTTTGATGAGAAGTTTCCTATTAATGAGATTATGTGATTGAGTCATTGTGATTATTTCCTATTTCTTTCTCTTCATGAATGCATATTTAATGAAAAAGGAAATAAAGAGAAAGGGACATACAAGAAAAGGAAAGAAAAGAAACTTAACATGCAAGGCAAAGGCAATATGGTGTTGGACTATTTTATTATAAATATACACATGCAATTGAGGAGAAAGGGAGGCTTGGTCATAATTCTTCCAATTCCTATAGCTTACACGAGATTCACGAAGAAATTGAAGACGAGAGGAAGCAGATCACACGTTATTGACGCAAGGAAAAGAAGGAGGCACCAGAGACGTACTACAAAGGCACACACACATATGCATTGACATCAACACACAAAAGGAATGAAGCAGCTCCTCAATCTTGTCCAATTCTTACTCCTTTGTGAACCTGTAGTATGTTTTTGGATTTTCACCCAATTCTTATGTTGAACCCTATGTGTGGCTAATTTCTTTTACAACCTAGAGTACTATGAACTTGTTTGTAACTTAGTATTTTATTTCCCACTATTTAGTCATGGTTAATTTGATTTAGTTTATTTAATTTTGCTATTATTGGTTAACTTGTTTAGTGCTTGATCACCATTAGACATGTTTAGGGAATTTAGAATTGGACTTGAAAGAGGGAATTTTAAATAGACCATGGGATTAAATAGTGTAGGATTGGATTTTTATCTGATTTGCGACTAGGATAGACATATACCTAGAAGCCCTACATAGTCACATTAGAGCGGTACCGATATTAATTGGCTTAGTAAATTAGTGCAAGACATTGTGTAATTAAGCTAGGCAAGGATATAGGTGGAAACCGAAAGGCATTTATAGACACTAGTACTCTAGATTAGCTAGTTGGATTAATTCATAATTAATTTAGTGGGGAATAAAATCTAAGAAGCAGATAAGGGATTAGTGGCTCTAGGTTGTTCTTTTGACTCGTGAATTTCTTTTGTGTGAATATTTTGTTTTATTTATTTTATTAGCTATTAGGTAATTAAAATCAAATTTTCTTGTTTACTCAACTTGAATGAAAATAGGAGATCTAATGCCTAGTTATTAATTGTCTGAGTCTCTGTGGGATCGACCTTGATTTACCACTTTACTAAAATACGATCCGTACACTTGCGGAATTTTTATCAAAATTTTGGTAGCATCAAGCTTGAAGTTCTTTGTGATTTCTTGTTATTCGTTACCGCCCAAAGTTGATTCTCCCTTGGATATACTCCCTCCGGTCCCTAATGTAAGAGCTAGCCGTCAAAAAAACGCTTCTTAAGAAAACATGTGAATGTTAGTTGGGTGTCTGGAGTTAATGCTTCTTTTCCAAAATTGCCCATATTTATTATTGTACTTTTAAGAGAGAGAAATACATAAGCATTAATAAATATGAAAGAGAGTTAGAGGTAAAGTAGGAAAAAATGCATTAAATGAGGAGAGAATATGGGGTGAGCTCTTATATTAGGGACCAAAACCATTCAAATTTCGGGCTCTTACATTAGGGACTGGAGGGAGTACTTAATTATCAATCGTCATATATATATGGTCATTATATTGCCTTGTTCTCTTCTACTTACACACTTTTCTTGTTGGTCTCATGGCCGGTCTACTTGTCCATTAATGAAACATTTGCTGAACTTTTCATTGACTATATTATTTAAAATGTCCAATTATGTAGGTGATGAGCATGGTTTGATTTCTGTGGTTAAGTTTGAGGAAGGAGAAACCTCTAGATCACCATATCATGCGTCTGCAAAATCTCGTGAAGGGTTTTAGAACCCCGGAACGTCAAAAACTGATTGAATTGGTGAAAAATTGTTTTCTATTGTTTTTTAGTTGGTTCATGTTTTACAGTGAAGTTAATGGCATATTGATATATTGTTATCTATTTTATACTTAATCATGAAACTATGAAAGAGTATGTAATGTTGTGAATGCTACCAAAGAATTCTCTTAAAATCCCAAATTTTTAAAGAGGTTAGGATATTTAGATTGTTAGGAAGGTTATAATTTTATTTTATTTTTTGTTTTTGTTTTATTATTGGAATAATATCAATATCAATGTATGATAGTATTTTTAATTAATTAATAATAATAATTTGTAGAAATTATGTGATTTGTTTGATAGAGAAGTAAGGAGATACCATATATTCAAATAAATGAAAATTTAATGTAGGCTACTTATGATGCAGGGGTGGGGCTATATTTGTAAAAATTATCTGTTAAAAGAATAAATCCTTGCACCAGCGCTTTAAGAGGGGTATTATCTGTGTAATATCCTGTACTGGCGCTTAACGCACCTTGGTAAGCTATTAAATATCCTGTAAAGCGCCGGTATACAATATTAAATTTTACTATATAAAAACATTCTATACCGGGGCATAAAGCGCTGGTAAAGGTTCAGTATTTCATTGGAAAAGGTGCTTTTAGGTGGAGTATATTGGCGTTCCAAACCCCGGTAATATGTGAACGATACCCGTGCCCGATGAGCTTCCGTTTAATAATAAAAAAAAAGGTTAAATATCATTCTGGCCAATAAACTACCACCTCCGGTCCTAAATATAGGATCTAATTGACTTTTTTTTTTGGAGAGATTAAGGTTGCGAAATAGGTTATCAAATGATGACATATTTGATATATTTTTAGATTATCCATTAGTTTATAGGTAAAATAAACTAGTTTAAGGGAAAAAATTAAGTAAATCAATTTATAATTAACATATTTTGCTTTTTTAAGGATTTTCTAGAAAAATTCAATTAGGTCTTATATTTAGGACCGGAGGGAGTATTTTGAAAGGGTCATTTTGGCCAAGGATCAATAAAACGACTTATTCTGACCAAAGAACAATAAAAATGTGTCATTTTGACTAATGAGCTAATGGAAAATACTAAAATGCCCTCTGGGACTTAATTAATACTCCTATATTTTTTTAATGTGTGAGCTCCACCTTTAAAAATAAAAAATTATCTCTCTTTCTCTCCTCCCCCCTCCTTCCTTCACCACATACCGACACACTTCTCTCTCTCTCCCCCACTCCAACTCACCCATCTCCCCCCTCAGCCAGGCAGCCACCACAACAAGACCCACCGTCCATCATGATTCTTTGTATAAGCATAAGCCCAATGATCCCTCATGGCACAGTATAGATAGAGTAACTTGGGTGGCCGACAGAGATTGCCCCTGTGCGGTTGCACCGTCATCATCCTTGCTTTCATTACATTCAACGGCGTCGTCATGACCGTCGTGCAGCCGGCGCATATAGCCCCACCTGCCACCGTCTCCCATGTCTCAGATCCCGCCCCACTAATTATTTCTGCATAACCTTCCACAACAACATGCACATGTACATACATATACATAGGTGTGGTCAGTGAACCATGTTCTACTAAGTACATGTTAAAATAGAGCCTATTACATTACAGTGTATGAATACTTCATCTAATCAATATACAGTACATATGAAAGAACAAAGGACAGCGCATTGAAGGAGGGAGGGAGGAGGGGAGAGAGAGGGATACATTTTTTATTTTTTAAGATGGGGCCCACACTTTAAAAAATATATTAATTATGTTCCTGAGGGCTTTTTAGTATTTTCCCATTAGCTTATTGGCCAAAATGACCCATTTTTATTGTTCTTTGGCCAGAATGAACCATTTTATTGTTCTTTGACCAATTTGACCATTTGAAAATAGTTTATTGGTCAGAATGATATTTAACCCTAAAAAAAAGCTTCAGTTTATTGTATGTCTATACCAGCACGCTCATAAAGCGCCGGTATATGTTAATTTAGCGTCAATAATCATTCTGTGATAGTTTTAGAAGCAGGAGTATATGAATAGATAAATTATTTGTATTAATTTATATTTAGAAGCAAAACTATATGAATAGATAAATCATTATATGATAGTTTTAGAAGCATAAGTAATCATTCTGTCAAAAACTGATTGAATTGGTGAAAATTTGTTTCCTATTGTTTTTTAGTTGGTTCATGTTTTACAGTGATGTTGATGGCATATTGATATATTGTTATCTATTTTATACTTAATCATGAAATTATGAAAGAGTATATATATTGTTGTGAATGCTACCAAAAAATTCTCTCAAAATCCCAAAATTTTAAAGAGGTTAGGATGTTTAGATATGTTAGGAAGCTTATAATTTATCTATAAAAAAAGTATACAAATTTAACTTCGTCCAGAGTTCCTTGTCGTTATGCTATCATATATGTTGGTTATTAGCTTTCTTATGTTTTATTTGATTTTCTCTAGCATGTCTTATATTCGGTGTATAACAAAATAGACTAGGCACATTTTTTTTAAAAAAAATCTGTCTTGGAGTAGAACTAACGGTAGTTAAGAGAGAATCTATATATCTTATTTCATGTGCATGTTGAGGGGCACATTGCGCAGGACAGAATCAGAACAAGTAAGAAAGAAACTTGAGATCTGTGCTCGCGATCAAATCTGCACAATATATTAATTAATTATTTGACAAATTAATTTCCACACATAGACAGTATAATTTTCGTCAGCAATAAAAAAGTTAAGAGCTATTTATGGCGCGACAATGAATTCACAAAATGAGCTACGTATCAAAAACATTGTTGGGCACAATAATGTCGCCTGGATATTATTAAAAGGAGATTAGTGGCGTTCTACTCTTTAAACAATATATAATGTTACTCCCTCCAATCATGGATATATGACTTATTTAAAAACTTAATGTTGATCCTAGGTACATAATCTATTTTTAAGTTTTGTCAAACTTTCCCATATTACTCTTATAAGAACTCCTTAAACAATAATGCAATGAAAGGAAGGAGGGAGAGGATTAAGATATCTGGTTAGGCTGTATTAAAAAATTATAACGTATTAACTAACATGACAAACCTAATTAAATCAGGTATATAAGTCCTACAATTAGGACTAGCTAGAGGGAGTAGAATATAATGTTCATTGTTAAACAATTTTTTAGAAAACAAATTGGGAAAATTGATTTATAGTCCCTCACTAGGGACTTAATAGTAGAAAAGTTCCATAAATTCCACATATACTTAAAATGCAAAAAGACCAAATTGCCCCTCCTTGTGAGTCTGTGACAAGGTCATGGGCAGAGAATGACAAGGTCATGTGCACGTATAACAAGATCATGTGCAACTCTAACAAGGTTCATGGCCCACCTGTGACAAGTTAATAAGCAAACATTGACGAGGTTATAGGCAGAAATGACAAGATTATGCGCACATGAGTAGGGAAGAAGGAGCAATATGATCTTTTTGTATTTGAAGTATATTAAAGTAAGGTCCCTAGAGACCCTACTTTAATATGTGGAGTTTATGAGACTTTTATACTATTAAGTAACTTGTGAGAGACTACAAATTAATTTTTCCAAACAAATTTCGATGGCCTAAAATCTAAATATCATTTTCCAACACGTAACAATAATAATCCTTAATTAACAGAAAGGCGGGAATACAGCCAAACGGAAAATAAATAAAATTTTATGTCACAACTAAGAAAAGAAAGAAGCAGAGAAAAAGGAGAAAGTAGAAAATAATGGAAACGAAGGGACTATGACTAGAGATTACCAGTGGGGTGGGAATTAAATCATCAAAGTGGAGTTGAAAGGAGCGAAGGGAAAGGGAGGAAGAACTAGAAATCATCGGAATGGGCGGCTTTGGGAAGCAAAAGAGAAAGAAAGAATTTTCCAAAAGAAAACTTATTCCATCTATCTCATCACTATATATCCTTCTTCCCAAACAGCCCATTCCTACAATTTCTAGCTCCTTTCATTCTCTCATTCCCTGCTCCCTTTCTCAAACTTAGTTTCTCTTCTGCGCACTGACCCAAACCACTGCCTAGCTTCTCCTCTATATATAGAGCCACGGAGAGAGAAATACCAATAAAGATGGTTTAATTAATCATGTGTAAATTTTCATGTTCATTGGGGGCAAAAAGGTCAGTAATGAGCACATCCTGATATGGGCAGAATTCACATAAACATAATTAAATCATATCCTGCCATTATATATCATGCATGTTATGAAGTTAACTTACTCAAAATAACCATTACCAAAAAAGCAAATCACTCTAAATCAAAAGAGTTCAATTAATTCAAATTCAATTCAGGTGATTCTAATGTAGTTGTACTTGTTTTCTATTTTCCTATTCAGAGTAATTTTGTTTTAAACCAATAAAAAACTAAATATAAAACAATATCTATCTCTCAAAATAATTCAAACTTTAGTTTGTTACATTGTAAAAGATCAAAACCATTCTAATTGTTGTCATAATCAGATGGGCACTAGCCAACCTTTCTGCGAGCCCGTAGAAGTGAAGGTAATAAGATGCTTATTCACCATAAAAACAAAAGGTTATAAAGATACTTTGCGTGTATTAAACGAGGAATGCCAACGTGGGGTCGGGGAATAAACAAAAGCCACCTTTCGGTATTAAAAAACAAAACCAAAAGCCACTTTCCTTAAGAATCACACGAATGCTCGCAAGAATTTGGCTAAAGTTAATCATATTCTACTCGTATCATCTACCCTTTATTTTTTTTTTACTTTTAAATATTTTTATTTTCTTTTGATGGGAATAATATCTTGTGGACGTGAGAAGTCTCCACTCCTCGTCGTGCATCACAATCTCACCAATTTAAACTTGTGTTTAGTGAAAGAAATTTAATATTCTCTAACTTAAATTTTATATCAAATTTAGTGAACGAAGCCAAAGAAAATATTGCACTTTAAAAATGATAGTACATGATTTGATTAATCATGTCCTTAACAATTTTTTTACAAATAATATTATATATTCATATTTAAAAAACTCTTGACACCACAACTCCACTGGATAAACTTGTCTTGCTAGCCCGGTTGTTTCTGACATTCGCAAAACGATGGGCCGAGTCCATGAAAATGGGCAGCACAAGATTTGTAATGGGCTAATTGGCCTCATATTGATATTGCCTCATATTTCGTAATCTATTGTTCAAGCTCAAATAAGATTGGGTGTTCATGGGGCCTAATAGGCCACTTACCTCATATTTCCTGAAGTAACTTCTACAATCAGCTTTTGTATCTGGTCTTTAAGCATACCATTCTAGATAAACCATTTACTATCTCCCACTCATAGTTCTTAAAAAAGCTTTAAACTTTTTACCAAACATTCCTTCATGAATCTTTTCATCTTCCATGTACGTAAGGCAAAACCAATATAACGAAATAAACTCTAAACCTTTCATTAAAGAGACCCTTCTGCATGAGTAGGTTTCGTGGTCCTCGTATTCATAATAATCTTCTTTTTACATAAATGTGATTAATTATTATAGTCTTCTAGGAGTACTGACAATACATGTTCTTATCTGCAGTTTCAAATGGCAGACTTTTTCTTCAATTTTATTCATATTCTAGATTTTTTTTCGACCCTCTACTCATATTCTAGAATATTTGTTGAGTGATTCAAATTTTTCAAAAGACTGTCACTGTCAACAGAACAATGTGCTCTTGGCAACCAATGTTGATTATTCAATCCAAATATAATTTTTTGAGTGAAATTAACAAAGAGATATAAAATAATTAACCATCTATCAAATTTCAAAGACTGTTCAATACTATTGACTGTTGAGGCATTCTTGCTTGCTACGGAAAAATAGAAAAATACGATGTATAATATCTAGAAAAGAAAGAATATAATGTATATAATGTAATGACTATTAGCCGTACTCCATCCATTTTAATTCGTAGCTAGACCATGTAAATAAATTATTTAAAAATAAATGAGATTTAAAAAGGAAAATATGCCCACGATGGACAACAATGCAGTAGTTATAGTTGCTGCTGCGGTTGAAATGTGTGGCAACTGGAAAAGGGTAATGAAGAAGGATATCTTAGTATTTTGATAAAAACTACGCACATTGATTTATAACATCTTGTACCAACTTGATATAAAAAAGATTGAAAGATTGGATATGTAGCCGAGCTACATAAACAGCACTACTCTACATCTTAAAACTGATTAATTACCATAAAAAACTACAACAACGCACTTAATTAGTATGGTAATATAAAAGAATATAATACATAAGAGATGTTATTTCTCACATAAAAATTAAAGTACAAATTTCAAAAATATTTATAAAAACATTCAAGAAAAAAAGAGGAAATAAAATTAGAAATAATTTTATAAAAAAATCATGAAACAATGAAGTCACAAACAATTTTTTTTTTGCAATGGAACAAACAAAACTACTACACACACATGATGTAACATAACATATATATTACTTGGGATATAATTCATTAGAAGCAACAAGGATTTTAGAAATCTCAAGCATGAGCCTAGCTTCAAATTCATCTCCAGAATAAACCTTAGACGCTTGACGAGCCTTTGGAATTCGCTTTCTTCCAAACTCATTTTTATTATTTAAAGATCCCACAGTTCCAGTCAATTTCACCATTAAGTTCTCATAGGCGTTTCTGAGCTTAGATAAGAGTTTAAATGGTGTCTTCACTTTCAAACTCATCAGCCTAAGCCTTGATTTCATCCTCCAAACCCTACGTTGCTTTCCTCCCAACCATATCACCTCCTTCTTTTTCCCAGCAATCACACTGCCATATTGCTCGTGTGCTCGACTTCCCCGCCGGTGCCTTGTTGGTGAATATGGCTGCTTGAGTTCCATGTTTTGATGAAGAGATTAAGTTTAAGAGATGTGAGAGGATGTAAGCTGATTTTTTCTCTTTATATAATGTGCGTGCGGAATGAAGTCAAAAAATTATGATTGTGCTCATTGGTGGGAAAACAAGGAATTTTATTTAGGTTTTGCTTTGAATGAAACTCTTAGCATAATATTTCTTTGACCTGAATGGGAATGAGAAGCCGATTCAAGCAATCAATTTTTTTTTTAAAAAAATAGTGTATATTATGAGAGGTTAAATTTGTGTACTTGTTCGTGCAGACTTTTCATAATAAATATATAGTAACGGTAAATGTGAAAGAAATGTGATTCAAATAATTTAATATTGTGTATGATGATTGTTATTGTTGCATTGGTTCGTCTTTTCCTCTTTATACATATGTAACTTCAATTGCACTCATTTCATATTCCTGAGAAAATGCATTACAATATTTTAAAAGAAAAATTGATGAATATTAGAAATAAATCATATGCTTAGAACCAAGACTAGTTCTCCAGCTGAGTCTTACATTAATTAAGACTGGAGTAATATTATATATGCAAAGATCTCATTTCCTTAAAATCTTTGAATAATTTTTTATGAATTAATAAAATATTCATTTCATCAAGTTGTCCATTCATATTAAATTGTGGTCGGGGTACTAGTTTATTAAGCGTTATTTATATTTACAAACATCACCAAAATAATAAATTGTAGATTAATTTTCTTATCAAACATTCGTGACTAATATATAAAATAAGCTTTAATGATTAAATAGAGTTATCAATAAATCATAAAATACAAACAAACTAAAGGGAAAACGATCTGATGAGATAGTTTTTTGTCGTTGAAAATGAAAAAGAAAAACGCTTCCAGTGGGCTTTTTTTATTAACACTAGCCTATATCCATTATGGATCACTGCTAGTTCTCATGCATCATCAAATGCTCCCCCTGCTGTAAGACCACATTTGGGGAGATTGATTTATTTCTAAATATAAGACCTATATCTAATTTTCACCAACTTTTTCTCAAATTATTTTTATTAATACTTATCAATAGTAGACAAATAAGAGATAACAGGAGAGTGAGGGTAAATGTATATAGTTATGATATATTAGTAATATCATGAGTTTTTATCTAACTTAACTAACATATTTAATCTAATCAAATTAGATGAATAGATATTATATTTAGAATCGAAACGAGGGAGTACTATGTGTTTATATTTATGATCACCAAAATGTTATGTAGGTCCAAGGAAGCCCATTAATCAGAAGCATTAGCCTAGACATATATGACACGTGGAATTCCCATTATCTCCTTCACTATCCCCCTTGGTCCTTAGTATTAGTTATTATACTATAAGGCTTTACACTACTACAGAATAACCCCTTTACATGCGCTCATTTTGGCCTTTACATGCGCTTAAAAAACGCTGGCAATGGCCTCGCAGGGAAAGGATTTACATGCGCTTGTAAAAAGCGCATGTATATCTATACTTATACATGCGTTTTATCGTCAGAAAAGCGCATGTAAATATATATATATACACTCGCTTTTGTAATAAAAGCGCATGTAAATATATATATATACACGCGCTTTTGTATTAAAAGCGCATGTAAATATGTATATATACACGCGCTTTTGTATTAAAAGCGCATGTAAATATGTATATATACACGCGCTTTTGTATTAAAGCGCATGTAAATATGTATTTATTACATGCGCTTATGAGCGCTGCGCCATAAGCGCATGTATAAGTTATTTTTTTTTTTTCATTTGTCATAATTCGTTTTCCTGCTTTTTGGCAATTAAATTGCTACCTGCACAATATAATATATCCAACCAGCCAGAATAACCAAAATCCTTTATATATCAAGAACTACTTTACATGTAATATAAAAGTCATCCACATATCCCAATCAGAATTTACATCTAATTTGTAGCACCAAAAGTCATCTAATTTGTACCAGCCAAAATACACATCAAAGTTGTACCAACAAAAGACATTTAGATTAAATAACCAACTAGTTCATCTATCAAAAGTGTCATACTCCCACTTCCTCCTTAGATGTATGAAACTCTAAGAAGGATGTAAATTTTGAATAATAGGATGAGCAATAGGGAAAACATACTTGCACCACTCTTCAATGAGATCATCCACCTCCTCCATAGATAACTTTGATGATCGACAATCTTCATAATACTGAGTTAATGGACATAATAAACATATTTGTGTGACAATTCACTTTAAATAACAAGTCAACAACAATTTTGTAAGTTAAGACTATATATGTCATGTGCAATAATAAACTTACAAATTCAGGCACCTCCAATTGGTCATGTGTTACTATGTCCTTAATAAATTTCATCACATAGTAACCACAATCATTGTCGTTGGGCTGGAAAGGGCACTGCAACAAGAAAAAACACAAACACGTTAGTCAAAAGACTTTTATACACTTTAAAAATTCATGATTTCAATTGCTTATAAAACAAGTACAACCTGAATTTTCAACCATGGATAGGATTGTGTTTGATCAGTTGATTTTGAGTAGGCCAAATTTTTATTACTCATTGATATGAAGCTGCTATACCAGTATGGAAACAAATTACGCTAGTCTTAAGAGACTAGTCATTCAACCACTAAAGTACAAAACCACTAAATTTTAACGAATTTCATCAATTTAGTTACTTGAACCAAGCAACTTTGTTATTATGATATTACAATAAGGGACATAGGAAATAACACTTGGTCCCTTCAATACAAAAACAATCCACAATGTAAATGTTAGCATATTCATGAACCAAAAATCAGTCAAAGTTTGAAAGCATTGCTTTTACTACTATCTCATGTTCTAACTATATGAGTTAAACAGGGGATTTAATCTGGCCTAATTAACTATAAGACATATAGTGACAATTATATGTTAGCTTGGTCAAGGCACAAGTCAATAAACAGTTTTGTGGGGTTTATATCCAAACAAGCTTTTGCCTTATCTTTAACCATTATTATGCTATACAACAAAACAACAATCAGGTTGATTAATATATTACAAAATAAGGCAGCATATAAAAGGGCTACATTCATATCCAAACTAAAAATGGTGAGCCTCCTAGTGATTTAATGGTAAACAATCAAAGTGAAACTGCACCATAATGCACAACAACATATATACATGCGCAATAATGAAACAGCACCATAATGCTTTATGCAGAAGCATGAAACAGATTAGCCCAAAATCAAAACAGATTAGCATCAAACAGTTTCATTTATTAGCATCCAATCACATGAATGAATATAATCAACAAAAACCTAACTAATAGGCTCTATTCCAGAGAAATCCACAAAAAGCCTGTTAACATAAATAGTACAATTTAAAGTTACAGAGGAATCCATAAAAGCTATCATGGACGGCTTCCTATTGAAAAAGCTAACTAAAAATAAACAACACACAAAAACACATGCCACTTACAATTAGAAAACAAGACATCTCTCACACCACCAATGTATGGACAAAAACTTTGGATTGCCACGTCAAATAATTTACATTTGAAAACTATTACAGGGAAGTGATATGGAGAATGAATCTGAGATTTTGTGTAAAATACTTCCAAGAGCCATTACACAAACTTCAAGGTCACTTCAGCCAAAGTTAGTTCAAAACATCCAATCTAAGAATTAGACCACTTGAAAAAGCAAAAATCCATATCTCCATTGCAAAATCTAACTGCTGCCAAACACATAATCCATGCAGAAAAATGAAACTCTTTTTTTTTTCTTGTAGGTTGGTTACTTGGTTACAATAACACATTAAGGCATCACCTTAAATTGGTACTTCCAAATCTGTTTAAGCGGGTGGAAGCTGGATAGGCTCTATTCCTTATAATGGGTTAGGCTTCTAATAATTTTCTTGTTGCCTTTTCTCATGAGGTACCATATATAATGAAAAATCTGTAATACGATTATTTGATAATATCTTGTTACTAGTTACTATTTGTGCAACAACAAGGGAGGATGACCCCAATCATGCAAATAGAAGAGATGATACCTATAGAAAAAACCAAAACAAGATGATTACGGTCTTCTCAAGTATAGATATATTTATAAGGGCAGAATTACTAGCAAGCTTTAGGTAAGGAAACTTTTACTGATGATAGCTAAAGATGAGCTCTTGCTAGAAGAAAATAAACTAAGCTTACACGCGAAAAATTTAAACTTCAGAAAAAATATACTGGTTTAATATAAAACAGCATCTTCCTATCTTGCAGCTCTCTTGAAGGGAGAATAGTTTGCCATTACCAACCTACATCAAAGTATAGGTTCACATATAATGCATATTTCTGGCCATTTTGGGCCTTTGTAAGAACTCAGATTTGTTGCCACTTGCCATAAATGAAATTATTTTTTTATTTCCTAAGTGGATATAACAAATGCAAATATGTTAATAAAAAACTAAACAACCAATGGAATAGGGAAAGGCAAATAAAGGTCATAACTAATTTGATAAACAAAAGCAGAGTAAATATAACCCCATTTACAAGCTTGACACTTCATATGTATCTCATGATTAAGCATAAGAAACCCTTCTTTGCTTACTCTCATGATTAAGCAACCCAACAAGCACATGAACAAACGAATCAAAAGCACAGGATAATGTATCTCTCATTCCAATACAAAGCAAAAGCACAATAAAGATAAAAAACGCATAGCTTTCTCCAAAATCTCATCTTTAAATCTTAACATCCAAAAGCTCATAACTTTAAGCAAAAAGCACAAACATTTGCCCCCAAAATCTCATAATCTCATACTTTTAAGCAAAAAGCACAAACCTTTGCCCCCAAAAACTCATAATCTCATACTTTTAAACTAAAAGCACAAACCTTTTGAAGGGATGAAGCTTCGCTGTGTTGAGCCGAGAACAAAGACGAGGGAGCCGAGAACAAAGGCAAAGTTTCAGATGCTGTAGAGAAAGCGAAATGAAGCAGAGAAAACGAAGGAAACTGGTGAGTATTGCGAGCTATATAGGGTCAAAAGAGACCATAGATAACATGATGAGTATTGCGAATTTGGTGGGATTTGCAAATGCTTATGGGTTGTGAGAAATCGTTTGAGAGGGAGGAGGGCTTCGCTCTGTTTTCGTTCGCTTGAGGGAGGAGGACTTCGCTCGGAGTGTAAGGGTGAGTACGTGTATGTGAGTGTATGCACGAGGGACTTGGAAAAAAGAAGAGGGAAGACATAAGGGCGCGGGAAAAATGAAATTTTTTAATAAATATTTTAGTGCATAAAAGTTTATTTGGCTATATATACTGTATAAGGCTAGAAGTTCATTATTTTAAGATCTATGTGAACTTAATAATTAAATTTTCAATATATTAATTATTTGATATCAATTTACAAAATTATTCAAACTATAAGACTTAGTTTTCAGTACAAAAATTTTGATATACTATGAAATCGGAGCTGCAAAAAAATTATAAAATCAGAGAAAAGATTAAACAAATCAAATGTGTTGAGTCAATTAATGCATTGACATAAATTATTTGCAATGAGTCAAGTTTTAAACATCTAGAAAATTTTTTGTTCAAACATTTAAGTAATTTCACAATTGTAATAATATATATGTTATACATGCGCTTTATACTTACAAGCGCATGTATAGGTAAAAAAGCATTTATATTATATATATTTATGATGGTTTCACTTAATGTATATGAGTATGAGACATGTTATAACATATAAATTCATCCTATGCATGGATATATTGTTCAAAAATATAGATATTTTATGTAAAACTTATACATGCGCTCTCTGAGATAAAGCGCATGTAAATAGCGCCATATACATGCGCTTTAAGCGCATGTAAAAGTTATAATCATATACATGCGCTTTTCTTCTCGAAGCGCATGCAAAGAGGCACTATATACATGCGCATAAAGCGCATGTATATCGTTGAGTCATATACATGCGCTCTTTTTTATAAAGCGCATGTAATAATATATTATATACATGCGCTTTGTTCCGTTCTTCTCGAAAGCGCATGTATAAGTGTACATTACCAACGCTTTTCTTGAAGCGCATGTAAAGGTGCGATGGTATAGGGTTATTCTGTAGTAGTGTTAACTAACAAATTCATTTGTTCCTTTTATAAAACACTTAGTTTTTAAGAAGTTATTAATTATGTTTTCCCATCATGTCCATAGGTAGTAGACTGTAGAAGAGATTAATGATTAATAAACTACTCCCTCTAGTCCCTAATATAAGAGCCCAAAATTTGAATGATTTTGGTCCATAATATAAGAGTTCATTTAATATTCTCTCCTCATTTAATGCGTTTTTTCCTATTTCACCCCTAACTTTCTTTCATATTTATTAATAGGGTAAAGGTGCAAAAATGATACTAAACTTTACCCAAAATTGCATTTCTAATACTTAAGTTTCGCGATGTGCAAAAATAGTACTCAACTTGGGGCCCAGGTGCAAATATAGTATTTTCACTTTAGAGTAATAAAATTTAGATATGAAAAGACTCTTATATTCCTCATTAAATTTTATTTAATGAGAGAGGAATGGGGGCATAGAGTATTTTCATATCTAAATTTTATTTTCCTCAAGTGAAAATACTATATTTGCACTTGAACCCTAAGTTGGTACTCTTTTTGCACCTCACGAAACTTTAGTATTAAAAACACAATTTTGAGTAAAGTTTAGTATCATTTTTGCACCTTTGCCCTTATTTAATACTTATGAATTTCTCTCTCTTAAAAGTATCATAATAAATATGGGCAATATTGGAAAAGAAACATTAACTCCAGACACCCAACTAACATTCATATGTTTTATTAAGAAGCGTTTTTTGACGGCTAACTTTTAAATTAGGGAACAGAGGGAGTATTTGAGTTTATAGTAATAAGCATGAGCAAAATATTGGAAATCATTTAAATTTTAAGACAAATTTAATATTTTTAAGTTTTAACCAATTTTATTGGTATGTGAGATTTGTTAGTTGATGTCTTGTAACAAGGATATATGAAGAAGTATAAAGAGTGCCATGTTTGGTGTCATTTTCTTTCTTTTGCGAAAGTGTTTGGAATTTGGTGTCACTTGTCAGTTTGCCTATAAGGCTCTCACAATTAATCACTGTTATAACAACCTTAAAAAGAAAGCCAAACTCTATCTATACACACACACTATTGATGACCAGTACTATTCTTAATATTGACTTTCCTTAAATTGTCATTTCTCAGATTTATTTTATCTCTTCATATTGCATATATCGTCTAGTCTTAGTATAGTTCATTGCTACAAAGATGACTTTTAATGATGGTAAAAACAATATCTTAAAACTCATTAATCATATCTTAGATTTTGACAATAACTTTCCACCTCAACGGCCGCCCTATTTAAACCTACTTCATCATAAAAATGAAGTTAACACACAACAACCAGTGAATGATAATATAATACTCCCTCCGGTCCCTAATGTAAGAGCTAGTCGTAAAAAAAACGCTTCTTAAGAAAACATGTGAATGTTAATTGGGTGTCTGGAGTTAATGTTTCTTTTTCAAAATTGCCCATATTTATTCTGGTACTTTTAAGAGAGAGAAATACATAAGCATTAATAAATATGAAAGAGAGTTAGGGGTAAAGTAGGAAAAAATGCATTAAATGAGGAGAGAATATGGGGTGAGCTCTTACATTAGGGACCAAACCATTCAAATTTTGGGCTCTTACATTAGGGACCGGAGGGAGTATTATATACATGACTTGTAAATACTCCCTCCGGTCTCTAATATAAGAGCTCAAAATTTGAATATTTTGGTCCCTAGTGTAAGGGCTCATCCCATAGTCTCTCCTCATTTGATGCGTTTTTTCCTACTTTACCCCTAACTCTCTTTCATATTTATTAATGCTTATGTATTTCTCTCTCATAAAGTATCACAATAAATATGAGCAATATTGTAAAAGAAGTATTAACTCTAAACATTCAACTAACATTCACATGTTTTCTTAAAAAGCGTTTTTTTCTAACTCTTATATCAGGGACACGGAGGGAAGGGAGTAAGACCCTATAAAACTTTATCCAGAGTAAGCCACAACTTGACCTGCCATTCCAATGACGTGGCACATGCCCATGCATCTAATTAATGAACTCATCCTTAAAATATATACTTACCCCATGTGCCTCTTCTCACCATCCTCCCACTTTTCCCTCCACCTTAACTAGCCAACCTCGAATATCACACTTCCCTCGATCCCCCACATTCATGGAACCCAACCCACCTTCTTCCACCGCCACCGCCTCCCCCAAGCTCCGTCTTATGTGCAGCCACGGCGGCCACATAGTCCCACGTCCAACAACTACTACTGCTAGTTACAGTCCCAACCACCATAACACCAAGTCCTTCTTCTACGTCGGCGGTGACAACCGCATAGTCTCCGTTGACCGCCACACCGTCACCACCATTGACTCCTTCGTATCTCACCTCGCCGCCGCCCTCTCCATCGCTTTCTCCTTCACTTTAAAATACCAACTTCCCCATGTTGACCTTACCTCTCTTATTTCTCTAACTTCCAATGAAGATTTTCATGTCTTTATTGATGAGTATGACAGACTATGTTCTTCCCATGCACCTTCACGTATTAGAGTTTTTCTCTTTAGAATGGATCCGGGTTTGGGTGGGCCCGTTATTCGACACCCGAAAACTGAGGCTTGGTTCTTTGATGCGCTTAGGAATGCTAGGATTGTTGGTGAGTGTAGTAATGGGTTTTTGTGTTCGGGTCAGGAGAGTATGGTTTTGGAGACAAGTTCGTCTTTTGGGTCAACTTCTTCTTCGTCTTCGTTGACTAATTTGGCATGGAAGTGTCAGAGTTATGAAGATGGTAATGAGTTTGTTGTGCAAGATGGTATGGCTAAGTTGATGCAGAACAACTCTGTTCCAAGGTACTCACTCTTATACAGTTATACGTATCTTTTTTTTTTATGTTAGAACAAGTATGATGATTTTATTGTTGAACTAAAAAGTTAAGATGCTTTTAATGATTATTACTTTGTTTATTTACTAATTTTTAAGATTAAAATTAAACGCTTGGGATAATTATTATTGATGAAGCGTATTGATGTTATTTTGGTCCCTAACTATGACCCCTGATTCATGAATCCAAATTTACATAAGTCAATTGCTCGGCCTAATAAGCTAATGCACTGTCCTTTTTTACATTTTTTAAAGTAAATAATGGTTTTTTGGTTTTTTTAGTTTTGACTTATTTGTAATTGAGTAACCTAAATTTTAAGTCAATGATAGAACTAAATGCTTATAGTTTTGACTTGATTGTAGTTCGTTCTCAAACTAGTGAACAGTCCGGTTCTATTGTTCTTATATTATAAAATATTATTCTTATATTTTAGAAAATAAAACTATATATGAGTAACACTAAGTCCGTGAAATATATGCAAATATACACTTGAGATAATTGAGTTCACTTGGATACAAAAGCGCACATAATATTTCCTAAATAGGGTAGGAATGTCATGGCCATTAATTTAACCTTATGTATGTTACTCTTTAGGGGTCCTATGTATAAGGAATGGATGATATGCTAAATTAACTATCGAGACATTTGTTGAAGTATAAGTAATGAATGGTAGGTCCTATCTAATATTTTATTTGTTGATTTGTATATCTACCTGAGTTTTAAATGGTTAAAAATATAGTGACTGAGCTGTAATTAGTTAAAGTTTAAGAACTGAATAAGTAACAATTACAACTGTGTCAAAACTATAAAGATTAAATTGTATAAGGTGAATATTTGAAGACTGAATTATATCAGGTTAAAAATCAAGGATTACGTTGTACGGAGTGAAAAATATATAATAAAAGATTAATTTTCCAGTTGTCACTTAGTAGCTGAGATTGTGAAATTGCTGTTATTTTAGATCTAACATTGGTTTTGTAAATGGTTCTTCTGCATTTGCATTTTCAGCGAGAACTCTGTTTCAAACATTATGCCCCACCAACATCAAAACATAACATACCAAGACCCCGTTATTGTTCAAGCTCCTTCTATGCAGGCCAAAACAGCTAACTACAGTAGTGGAACCATTATTACATCAGAAAGTGCAAATAGCACCAACATGTTGGAAATGGGAAGTAACCAGAATCAACTAGCAGTTCAAACTCATCAACATTTTCATCAGTTTGCACCATTACAACATATGACATCTCATCAACCAAATCATCCTCCACACCCAACATACCTCGTACCTAATTATGCTCAAATAATACCATACAACGGTGCTTTGCATACAACAACAGCTTCCAATCACTCTTATTTTATGGCTTCTCAGAATTATTATCATAGAGCAGCCAGTTCTTCAGCAACTACATCATCATATAATGGAAACAAGCAACAAGTAGGAATTGATGTGTCTTCAATAATGTATGTTCAGTCTCAGAATGTTGCACTGACTAATAATAACACAGAATCTCTTGATGAGCATTGTGGTGGTACTGGTGGTGTTAGTGGTCATGATCTGATTTACAAATCTCAGCCTCCTCCCCCGTCTGCCTAATTGCAGTTCTCAGTAACAACAGATAGATGTTTTCCGAGGATCTTGCTTATGATCAAGACTCCCAATGATAGTAGACTTTTTTTTTTTGAGTTTTTAATCTGGTGTCTTGCTCCAGCCTCAATGTCACGGGGAACTCAATAGACTCAGATTAATCCATATCCTCACCGGTATCTCCACTTAAGGGTAAAGTACTGACCAAATGGCATACTACATTCCCAGAGTTCGAACTCAAGACCTCTGATTAAGTGGTGAAGTGAGGTAACCACTACACCAACCCTGCTTGATTACGTTGAACTTTTTTTGTCAAAAAGAAATATTTCTTATTAGGTTCTTCAGGATAGACCACAAATCTGTAATGTGACCAGAATGTGAGTCACTGCTTTGTTGGTACAATGACTTCTGAGTATGGTTGCACAAGAATTCAATAAAATAGAATTGGGCTAGACATATGGCCGACGTTTTGTTTTACAAATCTCCAGGCTAGGTTTTTTGGTCTGATATATGGCCCAGTCTTGTTTGACCTTAGACCAAGATCAACAAGGATATGTCCTCCCCAAAGCAGGAAAATAAAGAAGGGTTAGGAAATAATGAAAGAAATATGAAAAAAAAGTTATTGAGAAAGAAAAAGATCAATTAATTAAATATTTTATATGGTGTACTATGTGGTCGGGTCGGTCCTATTTTATCTGTCATTGTTTAGTTTAATGTTCTAAAACTTATTCTCGATCCAGCCTATTGGGTTCCAGGTTGAATATGCTGCCCACTTTTAAAGCAAAAAATACAAATTTTAGATTCCTTGTCATTTTAGTTGTTTTAAATTTACTTTTCAATATATCAATTAAATAAGTTTTCGTTAAACTAGGGTTTTTGAGCGTATGAACAAATATTTTATCTCAGCTTCAATTTAAGAAAAAATGTCATGCAAATTTAAACAAGTAGAAGATTATATGCACAAGCCAAAGGAAAATAAATAGTTAGTACTAGCTTTGTTCTTTAGTTATTCAATTTGAGGAAGTAAATAATTACAATAATCAAGCTAGCCTTTTTTTTATAGAAAAATAAGCAATATAAGTATACAATATATTGCATGAGATTTAGAAAACTTATTTGCATAATATATATATATATATATATATATATATATATATATAGGGAGAAGGTTCATTTTTAATACTAAACTATTGAGAAATCCGTAGGTATATATGTGAAATCAATAAATTGAGAAATTCTAATAAAGTCTTTTGACTTGAAGAATTAATTTTTTTGTACAAGACTTGATTAATTATTTGTGAAATTAGATATTTTAAAGTAAATCCTAAAACTAGATTGAGAAAACTATCTATGGGATATGACGAGTTCCCATTCCTTTTCTTCTTTGTATGAGGGACTTCTAGGAAAGTGTTAGACACATGAACCATATGTAATCAAAATGTCAACTTTTTTTAAAACAAAATATAAATTCTGTGACATTCAGCCAAACATTGTTCACAAACATATTGAAGGGGGAAGATTTTCTCATAAAAAAAGAAGGGAAAATTTGATATTTGGGTGAAAAGAAATAGAAGAGTATAAGAGAAATGTGGTGAATAAGCTTAAAGGTTCCACCACTACTTGAGCCCCAAGGCTACATCTAATTCGCCATAGTTTTTTTTTAAAAAACAACACAAACCCAATCAAGTGATGATGGCCGTTACTGATGGTAGATGGTGATGGATGGATTTCCCTAGCCAAACAGGAATGCCATTCTAAATTTCTAATTGTGATTTTTTTATAATTTGAAGGGCAAAAAGGTAATATGGTTTTGGAACATAATATGAATAAAGTTCTTTATAACTTACTTTAATTTGGTCATTTAATACGACCTTTACTCCATTACGTGCTTTAGGTGGAACCTTAACTTAATCTTCCCTTCTTTTGAATTAAAAAGGGTAAAAAGTACTAGTAATTTTTATAGTTCCTGAGGCTCACCAGGGTCAGAGCAGAAACATTTACAGATGAATTTACAAATCGCTCACCAACAAGGTCCTCACATCTGGAGGAATTGAACCCACATTCACATAATTATGAGTCAAACCCATTTTTTGATAATAAAAGAAAACACAATACTACTCTGTAACCGTCACATAGTTAACAAAACCCGAACTTTCAATCCTCAACTTCTTCAAAATAAAATCTAGCGCCTCATTATAGCTTATAAATTCCATTTGCAAATTGAGAGATTCCTTTGCCAAAGAATCAGCCACCGAATTCCTCTCCCTAGAACAAACAATCAAATCCACACTCCACTACCTGTTAAGAAAAGATTTAATCTACTTTAACAATTCTAAATCTGGACGTGAGTCAAGCCCTTTTACCCACAAAGTACCAGTAATTTATGAAAAGATTAATTAGTTTTTTTTCGAGAGATTATTAGTAATTTGAGTATATTAAGAAACGTAAATGGAAAGTCAACTAAGAAGAAGGGTGTGATGAGTCATGACATACATGATGATTAATAATTGACGCCAGACCAAACCATTACCGATCGGATCTCGCTCCCACTTTTCCCTTCTTCATCAATCGTCATCATACATAACATAACATCTCTTTCTTCTTTCAATTCTTTTCACCTCTTTGCCCCCATAAAAAAAATAAAAATCAAATCTTTTTTCCCGGTCTCATAACCCCAATTAACAATTAACAACATGTCACGTGTCACTTCGTATCAATCCATAAACGCATTGTTTTAGATCACACCATTAGATTTTTGATCTGGGATTTCTTTTTCTTCTTCCATCATGCCATTGGGTTTATAATCAGAGAGAGAGAGAGAGAGAGGAGAAAATAATGGATGTGGGGAGGTCATCTTTGTGTAATTGCGTTGTGAATTTTCTTTTGGAGGAGAATTATTTGCTCACGGCTTTTGAGCTTCTTCATGAGCTTCTTGATGAGGGCCATGATGACCAGGCCATTCGCCTCAAAGACTTCTTCTCTGATCCCTCTAGATTCCCTCCTGATCAAATTTCTCGCTTCAATTCTCTCCCAGGTTTGTCAAAAAAAATTTACCCTTTTTTGGATTTCATTGTTCTGTTCTTTGAAGACCCATGTTGTTGTTTATCAGAAATTTCTCATTTTTTATGGTTGAATACTTGAATGTTATGTGTTCCTTGTTTCCGTTGACTAAGTCAACTTTAAAGATGGGATTTTTTTGTGGTTGATTCGGTTAATAATACTACCTCTGGTCCTAAATATAAGACCTAGTTGACTTTTTTTGGAGAGGTTAAGGTTGCGAAATAGACTATTAAATCATGACACATTTGATATATTTTTAGATTATCCATTAGTTTATGGGTAAAATAAACTAGTTTAAGGGAAAAAAGTAGGTGAATCAATTCGTAATTAACATATTTTGCTTTTTTAGGATTTTCCAAAAAAGTCAACTAGGTCTTATATTTGGGACCGGAGGGAGTATGAGTTAGGTGCAGGTAAGCTGAAGCATGCATCATTGATGAGTGTGATGTGTTTTTAAAGATATGTGGATGGAGGTTTCATTTAAGCTGAAGATATGTATTTCAATGCTGTTGCCTTGTTGTATATTCATTATGATGTGTAATAGCTTAGTCGCTCAGATTAGATACTGTTGTGCTGAATTTATAATTTTTGCTGCGTTTTGTTTTCTGGTGGGAGGCATTCAATTTCTTTTTAAGTTGTCAGCTTGCCCCTTTTTACAGAAAAATGGATAATTATGCTTGTTGGAGTTAGAATGAGTTATAATTTCAATAAGGTTAAGTATATTCATATGAACTATGTTAGGAACCTGGATTCCCTCTCAATTGTTTCAATGAAAGCAAAGTGGTAGAAATGCTACAAGGAAACGTAAGAAAACTCCTAGCTCTTTGATTCTGCGTTATCCTTCCACAAGAGTACATTTTTCTTCTTTCTCTCAGCCCTCTGTATTTTCCTGACAAGCTTGTTGTGGTCAAACAGCTACAATAGACATGTAATATTGAAAGAAAAACAAATGAACTCCTAGCTCTACCTGGAGCTTGGTTGTTCTGCAAGAATATCCAACTTTCTGTCCCCTTTCCCTTTTCTAGCTCCTTTGTGTGTTCAATTTCCTAAAAACTTCCCATTTAATTTCCCTAGAACTTTTTTTATCCACTTACCAGCTATTAAGTATGCACAATGGAATGAAATAGGAAAATACCAAAATATAAGACTTGATTTATGGGTAAAAAATGCTATGAGGGGCGCCCTTCAGATTAGCATGTTCCTGCTCATTCTCCACTCTTCTGATTGGCCTCCCACAAAACATTGCAAGTTTTCCTTTAGTATGGTGTGGAACCTGCATCTGTCCCTGGAATACAATCTGGGGCAATGTCTTGGTTTGATTCCAACAAAGTTTTGCAGAATTATGAAAATACATAGTTTGTGGGTCTTATCATGTTTTCCTTTTATTTTTTTTTTTGTGCAAAGCAGTGGCAGATCCTCAAAGTTTGCTTGAAGAGAAAGAAGCAGCGGAAGAAAAGTTAGCCATAAGTGATTATGAGCTACGGTTGGCTCAAGAAGACATCTTGAAACTTAAAAGTGAATTGCAGAAGAAGACTGATAGACTTGACGTACTGAATGGTACTTTTTATTGTTCTCAATACATCTGGCCTCTCTTTTTTTGAGATCCATAATTGTTTATATGGCGGCCTATTTTATCAAGCACTCACATATTTGGGTAAAATTGTTTAGAGCTGAGTTTTGAATATTTTGATCAACTTAGTACTGGTCCTGGTTTTTTTTTGGGTTCAAAGACATTGTGGTTCTGTAGTCACATATATGCTTTAGTAATATTTTCATCAAGCTGGAAGAATTATGATGTGACAATGTCCTTTCTCTTTCCCTAATGACATTACTTTTATGTTGGTGACACAACAACAACAACATAGCCTTACTCCACTAGGTGATGTCGTCGTTGATCTATATTCATAAGATTCGATGGGGTTTTATGTTGCTGACACCTGTATTCTAAATTGGTTTTTCAAACGGATACTCTTTTTTCCTTTTTTTATTATTAGTTAGTGAGGAATTTGAGAGAAAACATTAATGAACAGGCAGAGACATTACAATATATAGATGAGGAGAGAGAGGTGAAAGGGCAAATTATAATCAGCTTACAATCAGGGCATAAATTGCTTAGAAAATTCTAGACATCTGATTTCATGAAATAAGAAACAGTAACCAGAGTTTGATTCTCCCCAATCATGTAATTATGGCTCATATCCTAACAATTAGATATCTTACCTCATATTGTTTGTGCACCCATAAATGTCTATCTGGTGATAAAACGTATATTGAGGATGATGCCTAATCCATACATCCTTTAAAAATTTTGCTAATTATCCAAATTAGTGCTACTTATCAATCTTCATTACCTTCATGCTATGATTTTTAATCTAACACGCATTTGTTTTGGATACAGCTGCTATGTCTAGTAAAGATACCTCCATAAATGATGCACCTAAAATTCAACAACAGAAAAGGACCTCCTTCACTGATTTGGGCCCACTGAAGGATCAGGAACGCCGGGATCTTAACTGTGCCGTGAAGGAATATTTGCTTCAAGCAGGTTACCGTCTTACTGCAATGACATTCTATGAAGAGGTAAAATTTTGCTTTCCCCCTTTCCAGACAGACATGTCTACTTCTTTGGTCTTCTTAGATTATTAATAATTATCATTTTTTGGTGACTATTTTCATTTATTTTTATCTGATGGAAATGTTTCATTTTTGATAGAATTATATTTCTGTTGTATAATTGATGAAAAACACAGTAACATCAAGAAACTCAAACTTGAGATGTCATGTTGCATAAAATGCTAATTTTATGATTATTTTGATGATTATTTTGTGTCTTCTATTAGGGAATAATTATCTGTTCTATATATCTGAAATGCTTATCTTGATGTCTGAGTTCCTGAATTGTTATATATAACAGCCTTTTGTGTTTGCAAATGCATGATGAATCATCTAAGGACATTATCTGTTGGATATATTTTATCTTACAAATTACTGTTGTGCAATGTGCATTGTCTTTTTTGGCTCTTTATGCTAGACAACCATTCATCTGTTCCTGTAGGTTACAGATCAGAACTTGGACACTTGGCAGAATACACCTGCATGTGTACCAGATGCCTTGCGTCATTATTACTATGAGTTTCTTTCATCAACTTCAGAGGCAGCTGAGGTAACCACTTAGCTGATGGTATTGACAAGTTTCTCACTGATGTGTGCCAAATAAATGCCTGAAAACAATCATTGTCATAGTAACATTTGAAATGATACATATATTTTACTTACTTTATATTCTTTTACAGTTGCTCGCTTGCTTCTCAAGCCATATAATGTTTGGTGATGCCATTTTGTTGATAAAAGTTATATATCAGTTTTGACAGTGTGCATGTATTATTATTATTATTTTTTGACAAAGAGCAGCTTTTGTCGAGCAATCCATGAATCCATATTGCTGACCCCTCCTAGTAGTACTAGGTTTGTCATATTTTTAATTGCATGTAATAAGTTAATTTTTAAATATATTGGCAAAACAAAGTCAAAATATGTCGAGAATAAAAAATTGAAAAAAATACTACTCTGTCTCATGGAAGAGAGTTAATCACAATTAGGACCCTTGAAATCATCAAATTACTCTCAAATCCCAAAGGACCTAGCTGTAATTAATTTGAATAGTCAAATGACAACTTGGCCGCTGTTTAATTTTAAAACTAAAATAAAGGGCTCATGGGTAGTCTGGAAAATTTAAATACAAAGAGGCAAAATTGCCATTCAACCTTTGAGTTAATTACAGCCATGTGCTTAGAGAGTTGTGTGGAATTTGGTGGTTTCAAGGTGCTTAGTTGTGATTGATTCTTTTCCATGGAATTTTGTTGTAATTTTCCTTGAAAATAACACATGATTTCACATTAAAAGGCTTAAGTAAACATTTGGTCATTCAACTTTACATAATGTATTGATGTAAGCTAGTTAAGTTAAAAAGGAAATTTTTTTTGTTAAGAATTTATATTGCTAAATGCAAGGAATTATTTTTCTTATTGAGGATAAATTGGCTGCCTTTTTGAAATTATTGTGAACATCAACTGGCTCTTTTGCTGAATCAGTCATGAATGTTGGTCCAGGAAAAAATTACATTACTTCGTGGAAATGAGGCATTGTTGCAAGAAAATAAGAGGTTAATGGATGAAATGGAGAACTTGGTGAAGAATAAAGAATTGATGGATGGCCAAATGAATGCGTTAACTAAATCCTTAGAAGGTTTTCAGAAAGATCTTGAAACCAAGGAGAACCTGGTAGTTCCATCTTTATTTTGAAGGACTCTGTCAATCAGTTAATATATTTAATAATGTACTAATTATTACAGTTTTCAGGTTCAAGCTTTGAAGCAGTCTCTTGAGCAGCAAAGACAGGAACTTGATGGTTGCAGGGCTGAGATCAGATCACTAAAAATGCATATTGAAGGGTCTCGATCTGTAAAGAATTTGGCAGTCCTTGACAGTTATGATGCGCTATCAATGTCTTCAGAAAACTATAAGGAAGAAATAAAAAAATTACTGATGGAAGTTGAATATTTGAAAGCAAAGAAAGTAATAGCTCCTAAATCTGAAAATTTGGCTAGTCCTGAAAATGAAATTGTTCAGACAGAAGACAAGATTATTGAGATACATGAGGACAAAAGTTCAGTTTCTTGTCCTGTTGAAGTGGCCTTGGGAGCTGTACACAATGAAGGCAGCCAATCCTTCAATTCCCACAGTCATAATGAATGTATAGATAAACGTGAAGATGGATTGCATGACTCACTGAATCCTCCAAATGCTAACAGTGCTTTAGGAAATGGGGAAACTGCCTTGGAACACAATGGTGGGATGCAAGCAGAGAATAGCAGCTTGTTTGTTAAATCAGATGATGTAAATGATGAAGCAGTGTCTGAAAAGATGGCAAGTCCTTTTGCCTCCTTTCTTACTGGTTTCATGTTTCTTGATTCAAAAATGGCATGCTAGTGTTCTAATGACTGGTCTTCATTGTCAGTGATGTAGTGCTTATTTCATATCCGACGAGCAATAATCAAACCTTAAAAGATAATAAAGGGTTAAGGTGCAAATTTTCCCACAAGTTGACTCAATATGCTTTTTGCTGTGGAAGTTTTTGTGTTCAAAATTGCTTTGGAAGTTTTAAAACGCAGCAAATTGGCCCTTTGCTGCTAAAATATTGTTGACTATTTTATAAAAGACATTAAATGTTAATATTTTAATGGTAAAAGGGTGAAATTACCATGTTTTAAAACTTAATATGCAATTTTTAATCTAAAAAAAACTTCCAGGGCAAAATAACTTGAGGGAAAACTTTCTGGTCAAATTTCCACCTTAACCCAATGGTAAAAGATGTAATGGAATAAGGGAATACAGAACGACAATTTAAGCATTAAAAATATTTGCTGAATTAATATAATATCATTATTAATATCATTTTATATGTTTACAACAGGGATTAGGAACCATTCAAATACTTGCGGATGCTTTGCCTAAAATCGTTCCTTATGTGTTGATCAACCATCGTGAGGTAGGTTCACTAATTACGATTTACTTCATTTATGCTTGTAGAATATTCTACACTGCATTTTTTAAATTGCTTGCTTGCAGGAGCTCCTTCCCTTAATAATGTGTGCAATAGAGCGTCACCCTGATAGTGGCACCCGAGATTCTTTGACCCACACATTGTTTAATTTGATCAAACGTCCTGATGAACAACAAAGGCAAATAATAATGGATGTAAGTGTTTGTTTTTGTTTTTTATTAGAATTTTATCGATTTCTTTCACCATCTTCAATGATCACGGTTTTGAAAAAAAATGTAACAAGGGTTGCCTTGTCATCATTCCAGGCATGTGTAAATCTTGCTAAGAATGTTGGAGAGATGAGAACAGAGACAGAATTGCTTCCTCAATGTTGGGAACAAGTAAAATTTTGTCTAAAGTTTGACTTCTGCACTTTTCCGCTTTACCTGTAGAAACAGTTGTATAGACTTTTGGTTTTATGGATTTTTAGATAAATCACATGTATGAGGAGCGTAGGCTGCTTGTTGCTCAATCATGTGGAGAGCTTGCCGAGTTTGTTCGACCTGAGATTCGCGATTCTCTGATCTTGTCGATCGTGCAACAACTAGTAGAAGATGCTGCCACTGTTGTTCGAGAGGCTGCGGCTCATAATTTGGCTTTGCTGCTCCCACTTTTCCCAAACACAGATAAATATTTCAAGGTCAGCCTCACTATATATGCTTCGAGGCAATCATGGAGAAGATTTCTGACTTGAGAGAATTTGCTACAATGTAAGCTCTAGAACAGGTTGATCAGACATGGTCTAGGGAATGGCGCCTTTTGCCCTTACAAAATATAACAACTTTTAAGGGAAAAGAAGAGTGAAGATGGGAAGTTATTACAACTTTTTCGTTTTTTGTGTTGACAGGTGGAGGAGTTGATGTTCCAATTGATCTGTGACCCCTCTGGAGTGGTGGTGGACGTTACTCTCAATGAATTGGTTCCTGCAATTTTAAAGTGGGGAAACAAATTAGACCATGTTTTAAAAGTTTTATTATCTCATATGTTAAGCTCTGCTCAGGTATATATGTTTCTTTTGCACTGTTTCTTTTATGACTGAGATCATCATCATCGAGATGTTTTTACTCAATGGATTTTGTCAATCATTGCAGCGGTGTCCACCACTTTCTGGTGTTGAAGGGTCTGTAGAGTCAAATCTCCGTGTTTTGGGTGAAAGAGAGCGCTGGAATATAGATGTTTTATTGAGACTGTTAATATCATTACTTCCTTCTGTGCACCAGAAAGCAATAGAGACATGCCCCTTTTCTACCACTGCAGAAACTACACAAGCTGTGTTATCCACCTCAATGCTAGAATTATATGCTAGGTAGGCCTTTCAAATAGTCTGGATGCTGAAATATTTTATTTTGACATTTGTTATGCGTTATCACTGGCTTTGGGGTCACAATGTTACTTCCTTTTACTCTTTAAAGGCCCATTCATTAGAAGGTGAAAAGTGGAAAGGGACCAGAACAGTCTGCTCCCTTGTCCCCTCCCAATCTCATCTAGTCTTCTTTTCCCTCTCTCTTGATTAAACTATACAAAAGAGTGGTGATGATTGCTCCTGCAAGTTAATGGGATTGGTGTAGTAAAAATCTGAGATTATAATACAAGGAAGTTACACTTTTTTTCTAATCCAGATCACTAATAACCTGAGAAAATGAGTTCAAGTAATGTGTAGAAAATATAAGAAATAAAAATAGCAATCACGATTTAATTTGAGTAGAACACAATCACTTCAAAGTGTTTGGGGTTTAATTTTTAAACTATACGTCGCTAGTCTCTACCTTTTGAATTGACTCATAAGTAATCATATTGACAACTATTTTTAAAGTGTCCAACTAATGTCCCAAGTCATTAGTCTGTATTCAGTTAGAGTAAAATTGTTCCCACAATACCCAAATAACTAATTAAATCATCGGTAAAAAACATATGCAATGATGGGCACCCAAGTGGGATGATGAGTGTTTCCCCAAAAGCTAACTGTTCTTGTGAGACTTAGGCACTCGAGTTGTATGGAAAACTCTTTTGAGGCTGGAGAAACAAATTTTGTTAAAATTCCATTTAGCTTTTTATATCACTCTATTTGGGATGTAGGCATTTTGTACCATCAAAGTCTCTGTAATGCATGTACTTCACCACATTACCAAACCTTGCTACTTATCTAGTGGTTTCCGTTGTTGCCAGTGGACGTGTTCAATGGGCTGCATTTGAATGGATGCATGTTGAGTGCTTTCCTAATTTGATTCATTTGGCTTGTATGTTATCACATAAAGAAGACAATTTACGGAGCAGAATTGCCAAGGTTACTCTATGTACCTTTTCACCTCTTTTGATTGGCTTTAGTCTGATCTGGAGTTCCTGGATTTGAATTGTGTTTAATGAATATTATGTGGATGCAGTTTCTGCTAGCCGTTTCTGGAAAGTTTGGGGATTCCTACCTAACATGCATAATGCTGCCTGTATTCTTAATAGCAGTTGGGGATGATGCAGATTTGACTTTTTTTCCTACTGCCATTCATTCAAGAATTAAAGGTATTTATCAAGAAGAACGCTATGTATGCTTGTTTTTACATTCCTCTCACTTTTTTCCCAAGGAACCTCTGTAATTTCAAAATTTATATTTTCCAAGTTCGTTCTCTCTGTAACCATACGTCATAGGAGAATAGACTGACAAATAATGTCAATCATCATGAGAAGGGAGTATATGCTTAATAAACATCTGGTCAATGATATAATAACTGCAATCACTGATATTATTATGACATTGTTGCGTTATACTTTTTGATGGTTGCTTACAGGTTTAAGACCAAGATCTGCTGTTGCTGAGAGGCTGTCTACCATGTGTGTCCTTCCACTTTTGTTGGCTGGTGTTTTGGGTGCTCCAGCCAAACATGAACAACTGTTAGGGTACTTGAGGATGTTGCTTGTAGAAGACATTTCCAATGAACAACGGTCAACCAGGCACACTCCTGAAATTATTGAAGCTGTTCGCTTCCTTTGGTATGCCTATCATTAGTTTAAGTGCCACATATCTTACAATGGTTGTCTACCTCCTATGTTTTAATCTCAAGATTTTTATTTAATGCAGTATATATGAAGAAAATCATGGAATGATTATTAATCTACTTTGGGAAATGGTTGTCGTCTCTAACATTAACATGAAAATAAGTGCGGCCAAGCTGCTGAAAATTATTGTAAGATTACTGTTTACTCTGTATCTAGTTCATCTGATGTAGATGCCAAAGCTCATTTATCTGTCTGCCTGTCTTCATTAATAGGTGCCCTATATTGATGCAAAAGTTGCCTCCACGCAAGTTTTGCCTGCCTTAGTTACTCTTGGATCTGATCAGAATTTAAATGTGAAGTATGCCAGTATAGATGCCTTTGGAGCTGTGGCTCAACACTTCAAAAATGAGATGGTATGATCAACTGATATTACTCACTGTTGCTTGTAAAGTTACATTATTTTAGGTGATGAACCACTTCAAACTTCCTTATTATTCGGCATGTTCTAGATTGTTGATAAGATTCGCATTCAAATGGATGCTTTTCTCGAAGATGGATCTCATGAAGCTACAGTTGCTGTTATCCGTGCCTTGGTGGTTGCAGTACCCCATACAACAGAAAAACTAAGAGATTATATCCTTTAACCTATTTTTGGTGGAAAGATTATTTCAAATGTTATAAATTTCCTGAAGTTGATGTTTCATTATATTGAAGATACAGTTTTAGCAGGCAATATGCATTTGTTTCTTTAACATCACATACATCTTTTGTCCAAGCTTTTCCAGCTGACAACCATGCCAACTTCTACAACTGATTTGATGCGTCGACGGGAGCGATCCAATGCATTCTGTGAAGCTATCCGTGCTCTGGATGCCTCAGGTTTGTTCTTTTTAAGCTTCTCACTGGTACTTTCATTGATCTTCTGTAGGGCAGGCATGTGTATAAGCCAAACTTGTGTTTTAGTCACAAGTTTTTTCAATTGAAAGGGGCAGGCACTAATGACCTTAGGTTACATGTACAGTGGAAGTTTACATGTTACTAGGTTTCACTGCTTAGTCCATTGGCCAAGTCAAACTTTTTAGTTCAACAGTGTTGTTCAGTTTCTGTTCACATCCAAAATATTCATGAGTTCAACACCTAAAAAAACATCTGAAAGAAATGAATGTCCATCAGTCATCTAGTTGACTGTACACTTCCTCCCTTGTCACCAAATTTTCATTATGGTGAGTAAATTTACTGCTCATACTCGGTTTTCATGCTCTTGTTGGACAAATCTGCTGGTGATACTCCTAGAATTCACTCTTAAGGAAGGAATTTATTGTCTCAGCTTCCTTTTTGTTCAATTTAATCTGTCAACAGTTTTGAAAGTTACAAACCTGATTCCCTAGTATAAGTAGTAGCTATGTCATATAATATGTTTACATTTTCACTTCATTTCTTATTCATGGAATGTTGTTAGTTCTTCGAAGTGCAGTTATACCCCAAATAGTGACAAATCCATTGTAAATTCCATTTTTATGCTTTGAGTATTTTAAATAGCATTCCTCTTCTAGTTATAAGGATGCTTCATTGTGCAATGAATACTATTTGGTATGCAATTATTTTCTTAATATTGTCATGATTATAAAGTAGGGATATTATAAAGGTCATTGTTGTTCTCAAAGCTTACTTCCCCCTTTTCTTTGTTTCATTCCCCCTTTATTTTCTCATAGAGACTTGATATTTTGCTAATGTCATGGCATATATTTCTTCCACAACATATTTGTAATTCCTCAATATCTCCTACAGATATTCCTGCGGCCAGTGTCCAGAACTTCCTCCTCCCTGCCATACAGAACCTGTTAAAGGACTTGGATGCATTGGATCCAGCACACAAAGAAGCCCTTGAAATTATTTTGAAGGAAAGATCTGGGGGAGCTTTTGATGCTATAAGTAAGGTGATGGGTGCTCATATTGGAATTTCATCAGGACTTTCTTCAGTGAGCAGCTTCTTTGGTGAGGGTGGATTACTTGGAAAGAAAGAAACTACAGAAACAGCTACAGAAGTCCCTGCATCTCCTAGGGTCGTCCCACCTGCCGCGGCGGCAGCAGAGGACACGAGATTCCGGCGCATCATGCTTGGAAACTTCGGCGATATGCTTCGTGGCAAAGCCAAAACCCAGGAAGATTCTCAGACCCAATAGGATTCATCCCTGCATCATCATTTCCTGCCAATTCTTTTGACTCAAGGTGAAGGTAGATATTTTCTCTTGTCAAAACTTATTGGGAAACTCAAGAAACATTTTTTTATTTATTTGTTATTTGTTATATGGTTATTCTTCTTATAGTGTAGATAAAATAGAATGACGTTGAAAGATAGAAAGAAAGAGAAAATGTATTCAAATTTTGTTTTTGCAATGGATATGTATGATGTACTCCATCAGTAGTTTAATCGTTTAATTGAATTACAAAATCTTTTGTAACTTCCACAACATATTTGTAATTCCTCACAAAATCTTGAATCGTTTAATCGAATTACAAAAATACTGATGGATCGGGTCATCATTAGGGAGCCATATGTTGAGGCAAATGGAATTAGGTATCGTTTTATCCATTAAATGTGAGGGATAACATATGGTATTTGGATGGACATGAAGTAAAGGAATGTATAGTACAATTTGCGCACAATTGGGAATATTTTACTCCCTTAAAATCTACCATAATTTTCAAAAGGCAAAAGTCCACTTTTGGTGCTTTAAATTTGCATAACATCACTGTATATCATTCTTAATCTTTTTTAAGAAAAATGAAATTAATTCGATACTAGTTGACAATTTCAAGCCCATATAACTAATTTTATTGTCTGGCATTTCTTCAAACAACATAAGAAGTGAATAATAAAAAGACACCTTATAAAATCATGGCACGGAAATGAAATTTAATGTGCTTAAGTGCCCTCTTGCTCATCTTTAAAATTTTGTATTTGATTATTGGTGTTGTTGATTACTGATATAAGATCACATTCAATAACCTCAAATGCAAGGTGTTACATTTTACTTCCAAATTCATGCATACATTCATAAAATAAGATATAGTATAACTTTATTTGGAGAAGTTAAAGAAACTAAATGAGTCTTCTAATTATAACATATTTTGTGTATTATTATATTACTCCTATTCTTGCAAGCCCACACCGAGAAGAGAATTGATGCAGACCAATACTAAACACTTTAAGCTGTCCCGCCTATTTTGGCTCTCGTCTGTGCATCGAGGAAAGCCTTCGTGAGCCTTTTCATGCATTGCTTTCGGATGTGGCTATTTTAAGTTAAAAGTAAAATCAATTGATTTAGAGAAAAATTAAGGAAAATAAATTTATAAGTAGCTTATCAAAATTCTAAAAAATGTTAGGCAAGAAATACTAGATTCTAAGGTGGACAAATGGTTTTTCAGTTCAAAACCGATTTAAAAACCGAAAATTGTGTAAAATGAAATCGGAAACCGAAACTCATTTGGTTCGATTTGCTTTTCAATTTAATTTGTCCACCTCTACTACTAGATCCTATATTTATATTTAGTTAGTAAGGGGGTGGTTTTGGATATCATTAATGGCACAGTTGCTACGATCGATAGTGAAGGACAAAACACACATGTCAGTGTTAACTAATTACCATCTCTATCATCTCCATGTGGGGTAGTAACTACCTTACTTTACTCCTCCATTACTTTAACTTACCCTCAAGACCCAACTCTACCAAACCACCAAAATTCATTCCCTCTCCTTCTATAAATTACTTCTCAATTCCCTCTCATCAAATCACACCATAACTAGTATTATATTTAGTTGCTCTCAGACTTGAAAAAAAAAATCAATATGATGAAGAAGGTTTCTGCTAGTTTGGTTGTGATGTTAGGAATTGTAATGCTTCTTGCTGAGGCTCCAAATATGGCTCAGGGTGTCACTTGCAACCCCCTTGAGTTGAGCTCTTGCCTCGGCTCCATCACTTCACCTTCTCCACCTTCCAACACTTGTTGCCAAAAGGTATGCTCCATATAATCTGTGTTGCACTAAGCGCGAGCGCGCACACACACATATACTCCCTCCGGTCCTAAATATAAGACTTAATTGACTTTTTCTGAAAAATCCTTAAAAAAGCAAAAATAAGTTAATTATAAATTGATTAACCTAATTTTTTCCCTTAAACTAGTTTATTTTACCTATAAACTAATGGATAATCTAAAAATATATTAAATATGTCATCATTTAATAACCTATTTCGCAACTTTAATCTCTAAAAAAAAAGTCAATTGGGCCTTATATTTAGGACCAGAGGTAGTGTGTGCGCGCGCGCGCGCATATATATATACACAATTTCAATTTGCAAAGTAATCTCTCCAAAAAATTACTTTATATATATATATATATATATATATATATATATATATATATATATATATATATATATATAAAGTAATTTTTGTCCCAATTTCAATTTGCAAAGTCAGATGGGATACAAGTCACTCTTGACAACAATAATTCAAAAAATATCCATTATTAATCAATTGAAGCAAGCAATTGTGTCTTATGTGTATATTTTGTTTTACCCAGCTGAAGGAGCAGAGTCCATGTCTGTGTCAATATCTGCGAAACCCAAATCTGAGGCAATATGTGAACAGTCCTGGCGCCAGAAGAGTTGCTACTGCTTGTGGAGTTCCCTATCCAACATGTTAATTTAATGCAAGTATACTATACATGCATCCTGCAATTTATAAGTGTATTAATAAGGTGTGTAATGTATAACAGTCATTCTATGTAACACCATGTCACCTGCCACACTAAAATCTAATTAAGGTTATATTTGCTTATCATTTCTACTCTATTATACCCTAATTCTTTTTGTTTACTTTCGCTTTTATTTTCATTATTTTACGTGTTTTATTACTCACTTTATTTGAAAGATTGAAATTTATACTATATATCTTGATATTTACCTAATTATATTAAAAATATATTGTTCAGCACATATAATTAAAGGTGGGAAAGGGTATTAAATACCCTTAAAGGTTGAGGTCAGGAGCTATCATACCCATAAATTTGTTTAGATATCTTACCCATGAAGTAAAAGTAATACTAGTATTTCATAGTTAACTTCAACATAACTCACAACATCCCACATCTCAACTCTTAAATACCCATTAACTTCTAGGCTAAGAAGTGTCATACCCATAAATTTTTTGTTCCCTTTAATTGCCCATATACTAATATGTAAAGAGCTGCTAAACACCTGATGTGCGTGGCATGACTAGTATCTGTTTGTCCAACGTGGACACTTAAACAGCGTTTAGAGGCCACCCTTAAATATGTTGGATTTAGCTATAATATTATTTCGTGGGAAAAAATTTATGGTGCGACATCTCCTTACTTGTAAGTTTATAGGTATTCAAAACACTTTACCCATTAAAAATTGATGATATTACTCTCAACAATCTTGTGACCTTTTGTGGCATTGGGAAGGTCTTTGTTTTAGACTGTGAAAGTGACCGGTTGAATCACCCTTGCGAACTTTATCCCTAAAGTAATACTCCCTCCGGTCCTAAATATAGGACCTAGATGACTTTTTTGAAAAATCCTAAAAAAAGCAAAAAATAACTTAATTATAAATTGATATACCTAATTTTTTCTCTTAAACTAGTTTATTTTACCTATAAGCTAATTGACAATCTAAAAAGATATCAAATATGTCATGATTTAATAACCTATTTCACAACCTTAACATTTCCAAAAAAAAAGTTATCTAGGTCTTATATTTAGGACCGGAGGTAGCACTATCATTATGACATGCATGTGAAAGACTGGAGGAGTAAACTACCAATAACTTCTTCACCTGTTGGCCAAAAATAAACTTCTTCACCTTTTGTGGCACGATTTTAGAGTACACGTAATTTACACATGCACACGTGAATAGCCCAACTATCACAACCAAAACCAACCCGGCCCCCCTCCCATTTATACACACATTCCTTGTTCCTCCTTAATATAATATTTTTTTCCCAACTTTTTTTTCTAAATTAATCCTAATAATGTTTATATATAATAAACAAGAAAGAGATAAAGAGTGAGGGTAAAAATATATGGTTAGAGTGAATAGGTTATATCATGTGCTAATAAATAACTTAACTAACTTCCTTAATTTAATCAAACTTGAAATAATGATCTTATATTTAGGAATGGAGGGAGTATATATATAAAACAAATAAATTTAAGTCATTAACACTAAATTTCTACCCTTTTTCAATTTTTTCCTTAATTATTATTGAAAGTATATTTTACTATATGCTTATTATATAAAATAAAATGTCATAATCATATTCCCTGGTTTTCTCTGTCATTCTCTTACCTAGTTAATGTCGAAAGAATAATATCAATATTTTTAATATAGAAAAAATTGACAAGAATTAAAATTATAGCATTTTACGAATTTTTATGGTTTAAAATATAGCATATGCTTAATATCAATATTGATAATCAAGTTTTGACCAAATAAAGTATCAACAATTGTATTTCTATATAAATGACTAGAGGATAGGGGTATTCACGAGACGAGACTAGACGGGATCAGGACAGCCCGCCCCGATAACGTTTAAAAAAAATGCTCAGGTTGAGGTTTCTGTTTCATGTCCCATCCCATCATGAACTTTGTCTCGAATCCAATCAATCGGGATGGGATGGGAAAATCTCAATTTTTTTGAAATATTTTTATAAAAAAATTACCTGTAAATGATACTTTAAGTTGGCAACAAATAAATAAATTTGTTCAATATTACTCTTACAATACATCATATACAATATAACAAGTTAAAAATTTATTAGGATAATAGTTTTCATAAAAAATGTCATATATTCATACAAGATACAAATGATACGTGTAATTTTGTAAAAACAATTATATAAAAACACGCACATACACACACATATATGTTCAAGGCGGATGGGATCAGGATGACCCCGTTCCATGTCCGGTCCCATCTAAAGGTAAATATATCGTCCCATCACAAACCGGCACGGATTGGAACATGAAAATGTTAGTTGGACACAATAAAATATCGTTTTTGTTTTTAAGTATCAAATGGATTGTAATACGTATTGGTGATATTTAAAAACAAAAACTAAGGTTGTGACATACTGATATGTGAAGGTAAAAGAAAAAAGATACTCCCTCCGTTCCAAAATATAAGATCACTTTGGTTAATTTGAGGAGATTAAGGAAAACAATAAAATTACATGATCTTTCCAAAATCCCCTCAATTACTTAACTTTAAAAGGATAGGGGGTTTTCAATGAAAAGAAGGAATATAAGGGCAGTTTGGGCAAAACTTGAGATAAAATAGGAAGTGATCTTATATTTAGGAACTTATCCACTTCCCAAAAGTGATCAGGAACGGAGGGAGTATGTTTAAGACTGCTGTGTATATTAGACTACACTTATGTCATAAGCACAACCAACAAAAAAGTCTGGGTGGTGTAGTTGGTTATCACGCTAGTCTCACACACTAGAGGTCCCCGGTTTGAACCCGGGCTCAGACACATGCTCACAGTCCACTTGTTCCTTTATTAGTGGATCCCTTATTTTTTTCCCGACCCTTTTGTGTTTCTGTATTAAGAGCTTAACGGGCCTGGACAAAAAATCTAAAACAATTGATCCTTGGATATTAATCAATGTAGTTTCAAATAGGTTGAATCCTAATTAAATCTAGGGTGTGAAAATTTTTTCTGTTCCATCCATCACTTACCGTATTATGGCTTTTTGGGAGGAGAAATTTTTGTCCTAAAAATTTTCAAGACATGACAAAATTCATCTTTAGGACGGGATGAGACACGGAATGAGGTCATCTCAATCTCGTCACGTCGCGAATATGTGCGCACACACTTTTATATATTGTTTTTAAGAAAATACATTTGTCAATTGTATTATGTATGAGTATATATGACATTTTTTTTATAAAAATATGATCCTAATATATTTTTAACTTATTATATAATAAAAGATCTATTGCATAAAAATATTGAACTAATTTCTTCATTTGATACAAACCTAAGTGTTATATTTTTTCTTACAAATAGATATTTTTAATAAAAAGATTCAAAAATTTTCACGATTTTCCCGTCTCGTCCTGATTCCTATCGGGATGGGACAAGACGGGACATAGGATAAGGGTGTCTCAATCCCGTCTCATCCTATGAACACCCCTAATTAAATTTGTACCAAAAAGAAAAATTTAAATTGGAACCCACACATTCAACAAATTTCTAATAAGGCAATGAGACCTCATTAAGAATTTTACAATGTTGTAAAAATACCATAATGCCCCAAATAAATTTGAAAAATGGATATTTTTTACTATAAATTCGCATGTAATTTTAAATTTAACACCCAAATAAACGCTTCTTTGAAACTTAAGGATATTGACTTTAGTTGAATTGCAACAACATTGAATGTTTTAAAACCATATTGAGTGCAATTAAGTTGTACAAATTTCTCTTTAGACCTAATATGGATTGTATGTGGGAAGATTACTAAAAATAAAAAATCACTTTAACTTTTTTGTGCAAGTTAAGAAAATAAATTAGATCATTAAATTACAACATATATCACATGTAATTGCATTATAGTTTAGATTCTACGAGGAAAAAGATAATTATAGATACAGTGATTAATACTGCATCATCAATTTTCTCCAAAAAACGTTTAAGTGATTTTATTATTAGGGTGGGATGCGGTACACTTACAAAAACAACTACAGAATACAGATGCAAATTGCTGCACACTTTGAAGTAGAGCATGAACAATTACTAATCAAACCATGCAAAATCGTAAAATATTTTGTCTGGATACAGAGATCGTCAACATATGCGTTCAACATTAGGGGAAACCTCGCAAAGCTTTCGCACTGGGTACTATATTTCACAATTAAACAAAAATTGATCATTTCCTCCTCTCATAAGTAACTTATTTTAGATCCACTATTGAATGCCCATACAATCTATATTTTTATTTCATTCGTTGTATCAACTATGATGATTATTATCATACTCTTCATAATTTCGATCAAAAAATCGTAGTCTTCATAACATATATTCAAAGTCCCCTGATTATGAGGGTCATGAGATCTCATTAAGATTTCGTTATAAGTAATATGCCCAAATTTGAATTTTTTTTATTCATGATCAAGTATCCCTCATTTGAAGGATTTAATGATTCTCCATACCCAACGCCAAGGATCGAACCCAAATTTGAATTTTAGTATATCCAAACTTGTGTGCTCGAGATTTTATTTGCCTTTCAAATAAGAATTTTAGTATTTACATTCATATTTGAGGACTCCATGTCGGAGACAATCTCAAATCTTTTTTCTTGGTCTTCATATAGAGTCATCTTCACACTCACCACCCTGCTTGGATTTCTCTGTAGAGAATTCCTGCTGTCAAGTACCTTTTATCTACGTCTAATAATAAGGTAAACAAGATTGATTAATACTACATCGACCTAATATATAAATAAATACATCAATGATATAAAAATCTTTATTTTGCAACTTCGAAATGCATAAAATTAGCGCATTCTATAGAATGTGTGAATGATAAAATTATTTCTTTTTTTTTTTCTCTGGGACATATTTCTTTCAGAAACTTCTTAATTAATTAGTAATAGTTTAATATCATGAATTTTATAATTAATTAAGGACCAAAATGGATCAGGATATAGCGTTGGCAGTGACATGGAGAAGTGGCGGCTTAGCAAAGAGAGAAGATACACACATTTCTTTTTCTGGAAACATATATGCATTAAACTTAAAATTATATTCCATTTGATTCTTATTATAAGACATCAATTATTAATGAATTTTTTAGTTTTTGTTTGTAAGATAGTAGGAGTACTTGTAAGTTTCCAATGTGTATTAATTTTTTATACATAGTTACATACCCATATGGCCACATTTGATAGGGATATTCAAAGAGAATAATTATTAATTCTTATTATAAGACATCAACTATTAACATGTTTTCTTGATCTTTTTTGTAAGATAGTGCTCCCTTTGTCCCTAAGTATAAGATGAAATAATTACTTTGTTGTATTTGAGAAAACTTTTAAAAGTAGTTAAAAACAATTAATGTGTCTCATAAATATGTCATCTTCCAACTTTACCCCATTAATAAGAAAGAGAGTGCATGAGGAAAATAAGGAGAGTGTATGAGGAAAATAAGATGAGAGTGTGTGTTAAGAGAGAGAGAACAAATAATTAATTGCAATATGTATAGCCAACAAAGGGCAAAAATAAAAAACACTTTAAATGCAGGAAATGCACATTATATATTTTTTTTTTGATAATAGTGCACGTTATATTTTAAGACACGCCTATTCCAAAACTTCACCTTATAATTGGGGATTGAAGTACTCACACTTGTTTGTTTTTCAATGCATATTAATGTTTTTTCATACATAGCTAGTTACATACCCCTATTTATTTACTAGGGATATTAGGAGAGATTAATAGAATAATATTGGAAATTACATGGATTTTAAAATAAATTTAATACATGGATTTTAAGACAAATTTAATACTTTTAAGTTTTAACCGAAGTAGGAATTGTTAGTTGGGACCTCTTTATTAATAAAGAGTGGAAGGAGTAGATTAAACACAAAAATAAATAAATGAAATTAAACTTGATACTACATTATATTATTTTATCGTGTTTCATTAATTTACTTTGCTGATAAAAAAATTAATTTACTTTCCATAGTCAAACTATTGATGACAAAGCAAACGTTTTTTTTTTTGTGGAAATGACAAGGCAAAAAATGGATAAGTTTTTCAAACACCGACGCCTTCATCCACCACTTTGACAACTAGTCCCCAGGTCAACTATTTTATCATACTCCAATCTTATTTCGATAAAATATTATGTGCATGTAGACATTTATTATTGTTATGATATCATCATTTAATAACTAATTATCAGTATTATCTGATTTATCATTTCAGTGAAAATTTTTTTTTTTTATATATATATATATATATATTTGTGTAGTCATCAGCAACTTTATTTTGAAATTTGAATTAGACTGGGAAACGTGTAATATTATATTGATTGAATTTAATACGGTTCTAAATATAAGACTTAGTTAACGTTTTTTAGAAAATCCTAGAAAAGCAAAATAAGTTAATTATAAATTGATTTACCTAATTTTTTTTAGACTAGTTTATTTTACCTATAAGCTAATGGATAATCTAAAAAGATATCAATTTTGTCATGATTTAATAACTTATTTCGCAACCTTAATCTCTTAAAAAAAAGTCAACTAAGTCTTATATTTAGGACCGAAGGTAATAGATGGATGGAACATACGTTGGATATTCCAGCACATTAATCCATTATACTTAAATATTGTAAATCACAACTGCTATTTCATTAACATATACAATAATCTGAAAATAGTTAACGCCTGGAACATACGTTGGATATTCCCTCCCATTAGTCCATTACACATAAATATAGTAAATTACAACTGCTATTTAGTCAAATTGAAAATAAAATGTAGATCTAATCAATTTTAACTTGAATTTTAAAAAATTAAAATTCCCCCAATTCAAATACTTTTCAGTCTGAAGTTTTAACATTATACTCCTTTCGTTCCTAAATATAAGATTACTTTAGTAAATTTGGAGAGATTAAAGAAGACATTCCAATGAGTTAGGATTACATGAAATTTCCAAAATATCCCTCACCTAAGTTTTAAAATACCTTCTCACATTCTTCAAACCACTATTTTTTGGGTGAAAGGAGTATAGGGGTAATTTGGAGAAAACTTGAGTCAAATTAGACAGTGATCTTATATTTAGGAACAAGCTCTCCTCCCTAAAGTGATATTATATTTAGGAATGGAGGAGTATTATCCTTCTGGTTAAAAAAACATGTTATATATCATTTTTTCGGATATCCAATAAATACTGCCAATATATAAGGAAAAACTTTAAAAGAATGGCAACTAATAATTTTTTGCTCAGGATGGCAACAAATAATTTCGAATCATGTAATCAAAAATGATAAGGGAGTACTAAGAAATCAAATCACCTTATAAACATAATACACACGTGATAGTCATTAATGTAACATTATGACTGAACAAAAAAATAAAATAAATATAGTGTCTATCCATTCGGTAGGTCAACGAAGCTAATCCTTTCAATTCCTGGAAGTCCGCGGCGATACGACGTCGTAAAAACACATATATATTATACATGTATATATACTCACTCTTTTCTATATAAATAACGAATAATCCTGCACTTGTGATGTACTCGTATTAGCTATAGCTTTCCATTTATCAAGCAACGTGATTTAAATCCCATATATATACCTTCTTCTTCTTCTTCTTCTTCTTCTTCTTCTTCAAACTTCATTATCGATCATCATTCTCATTTCATTCACAGAAAGGTTCATCATATCAGATCACAATAAGCATGCACGTCGATCTCTCAGTTATCCTACCTCGTGTTCTTATTGTGTCTAGACGAACTGTTCGCAAGAACAAGTTTGTTGATTTTGTAGGTAAAGTTTTCTTCTTAAAATCTTTTAATCTATCTTGTATATAAAATGTTCTTCGTGTTTTGGTTCTATATGAAATAAGTCGTCTTCATCAAAGTCTTATCCCAACTAAGTAGGGTCGGCTACATGGATCACACGGCGCCATTGAATGCGTGTGTCCATGCTCAAAAGATTCAACATATTTTTACGTTGGCTGCCGAAACCTAACACAACCCTACTCTTTTATCCGGTTTTTCTATATGAAATAAGTGATATCCTCAAATCTTACTAAAAAATGATGTACGGTGCAGTTACCGAGTATTAATTAAACATTTGAAAAATTATAAAAATTCAAATTTTTATCATTTTATGTAGAATTTAATCATCAAAAGGAATAACAAAAATGCAACAGTGTTCATATATGAAAGATTAAAATTTGTTATTTTATGGTTTTTTTTTTTTATTTTCTTGCAGGAGAATATCATCTAGATCTTATAGTAGGATATGGAGCAGTAACAGTTATTGTTCCACGTGTTAATGGGGTCCACATGCTATTAGACAGCTTTGAGCCAATTCATGGTGTTCTTCTATGTGAAGGAGAAGACATAGATCCTTCTCTTTATGGATCAGAAGCTTCAGGTTTATCACAAGAAGAGCTAGAAGAAATCAGAAAGCTTCATGTAAGTGACACTTCCATTGACAAAGAGAAAGATTCAATTGAATTACGCCTAGCTAAGCTATGCCTTGAAAGGAACATTCCCTATCTAGGAATCTGTAGGGGATCACAGGTTTTGAATGTTGCTTGTGGAGGCACTTTATATCAGGACATAGAAAAGGAGGTGTCAAATAAGTGTGAGATGAAGGTGAATCATATAAACTATGATGACTATGATGGTCATAGGCATGAAGTGAAGGTGGTGGAGAATACACCATTACATCAATGGTTTAAGGAGTCATTGATGGAGGAAGCAGATGGGGGAGTGATGAAGATTAGAGTTAATAGTTATCATCATCAAGGAGTTCAGAGATTGGCCCAGAGATTTGTTCCAATGGCTTTTGCACCTGATGGTTTGATTGAAGGGTTTTATGATCCAGATGCTTATAATCCTGAAGAGGGTAAGTTCATCATGGGATTGCAGTTTCATCCTGAGAGGATGAGGAAGCCTGATTCTGATGATTTTGATTACCCAGGATGTCCCTTTGCTTACAAGGTACCACACATACACACATATATATAATGCTTAGTTTCTTTCTTTTTTGCAGGAAAATTCTAAGTTGAAATTGGACCCAAATTTAAAGGGAGAGCCCAATCTTGCAAAAATAGTGTAGAGTGCAAGTCATATCTGCATTTCCCCAATCAAAATCCTATTTGGTATCCTTTTTTGTGAATATAAGTCTAAAGGGGAAGTTTAATCCTACAATATCACTAGCCTTTTGAAAGGGAGAGCTCTTAAATTTAGAAGTTACGTTTTACTTTTGATGTTTCCTTACGTGAAACTAGTAACATTCTAATGAAAAGTTTTGCCGTGTAGGAATTTGTTAAGGCTGTAATTGCATATCAGAAGAAGCTGAATGCTGCAACATCTATTGAGAAGCCTCTTAAGCTTAACAAGGAAATGGAGAACAAAAGGAAGATCATAGTAAGAAGCTTTTCAGTGGCTAAAAGTCTTTATGATTCTGGCAGGGGAATGAATCCTTCCAATGATTCTATACTTGAAGCTGGGGCAGAATTTCTTGAGGTAATTTACAGATTCAAATTGGAAATCTTAGTGAAACTAATTAAATAACCTTAAGATCAGAACTTAGCTCTAACATGTCTGTTATCTGGTTAAGGAAAGAATCTATTACTCTCTCTGTTCTTAAATATAAGATCACTTTTGAAATTTAGTTTGTTCCTAATTATAAGATCACTTTCTAACTTTTTCCCAAATTAACCCTACAATGTTTATCTATAATAACAAGCAAAAGAAGGAGAGTGTGGATAAAGGTATATAGTTGGGATAAATTGATAATATCATGTGTAAATAACTAACTTCCTTAATCTACTCAAATTAGGAAAAGTGATCTTATATTTAGGAAGGGGGGGAGTACTAAAAAGTTCTCCACAAATGAACAATATGGGATGACAACAGGTCCATGCTACTCACTTGTAACTAGGACCTTTTGGTTGTTACATTATTTCATTGGTAATCTCACGGTAATTTTTCTTAATATGATTAAATTTTGGTCTTTTATTGTCTGTGTGTAGTCAAACACTGCATTGAGTGTGCAGCAAGAAAAAAGGCTAAAGCAGATGGGAGCGACAGTAAGGAATGGAGGGTCATACATGGAGAGATTGAAGATGGATGAGGAGAGAAAGAGAATGACAAGAAAAATAATGGCCAAAATGCCAGTGGAACAATTATCTGAGCTCTTGTCTTTCTATCATGCCATGGAGCAGATTTGTTCTGAAATGTTGCAGAAAAATATTCATAATGGCCTTGTCAATGACCTCAGTTAATTATTGCTGTGCTTTTATTTCAGAGAGTTATTGTAATACTTCAGGTGGAATGTTATATATATGTGTGCCCTCTCATTAAATTTGTGCTATGTTGTTTATGATTTTGTTGAAAAAAAAGAAATAGTGATAGATAAATTATGTCTCATTTTCTTTGATAGATAAATTATGTCTCATTTTCTTTCTCCATGTATATCTCATGAGCTGTATATCATGCTGATCTCATTGATAGATCGAGTAAAAATGTGATTAAGATTTAAGATGGCTTGATAGTCTTGTAAAGCATGCAAGTAGAGTTGAACAAATTAACGATGTGATTATGGTCCAAGTTTCTTCTGCTACACTTCACATTTATTTCAATCAAATGAAAAGGTAGTAATGATTTAAAATTATAAGAAGAATCGAAATTTAATAATTCGATTACTTTTAGGCGATAAGGTCATTTGTGACTACACTACGTTTAAAGGTTGTTATTGGTGACTAGACTAATGTTGTACAAAATTAAATCTGACCACTTAATGTGTTAGGGACATCAATCATGTTCATTGTAATCACCTCAGATGAGGGAGAAATTGAATATAGTAGTATTTATTTACCTTGTTTGGTGTGAAGCACCGACTTCCTTGCAAATCAAATTCTATCAAAATTCTATGATTTGGTTTCCCAAGTCCCACCACATCCTCAAGGGAATACAATTTTTTTTGGTAATGCGGTTGGCTGCCGAACTTGCGCCCTTATATTTCTTTGAATATCTCTTATCCACTGATTCAAAAAAAAAATATCTCTTATTATCCAAACAAACATTATAATAAGATCATTATTTTGCTTTCTATTAATTCAATTCATAAAAAAAATTGTGAACAAAGTTGGTCCAATTAATTATATCGATTTAGCATAGAACATACTAAATGCCACATTTGTCTATCATGTGATAACTTTGTTAATAGTGATATATAAATACTTATTAAACAATCTTTTAGTTTGAAGGATATCCTCAAGTTGGTAAACTTTTTAGATCCAATTCTTTAAAACCTTTTCATAGCCTTCATTTGTTCCTAAATATATGAGGTAGACAATTAGGTCCGCCTCAATTTTAAATACTAGATTCAAATCAATTTTGCTTCTCAAACTTGCAACTTTTTAGCCTAAAGTATTTATATTTTTTTTTTGACAAAACCTAAAATATTTATCAATTTTTAAAAGCGGGACTGGACAATGAGCTAGAAATGCCAATGGGTCATAGTTGAAACGGTTGGATCGGTCAAATCGTTTGGTTGGACCAATGACATAATTAATTAAAAAACATTTCATAACTTTAATAAAAATTTAAAATTAAAAGACAAGAAATTAAGTAATACTTGTTGGCGGGTGAAGACAACTATTCTTCTATGACATTCGATTTTTGTTTGGCCGCTCTGATTTCCAAGCTTAAATCCGGTTCCTGGCTTAAAAGCGGGTTATTGGCGGCTGAAAGTGGCTATTCTTCTATGATGGTCAAGAGGGAGAACCAAGCCACCAAAGATTTCAGGTGACGGTTGAACTTGCTGGACCGTACGATCCGGTCCGTGTTTCAAAACCTTGGTATTTATATTGATATTGCATATAATAAGAGGCTTCAAATAAAAAAGTACTATATATGTTCGTTGATCTTGGAACATGGGTGAACTCAAATTTCCTAGAGTCTAGCGAGTTAGAATTTCACCTCTTGAATAACGATGCTGACTCGTTTTGATTGACGAGATGTAAGACCTCCAAAGCATTTGTCTCGATGATTACCCTACAAATTAATGTCCTCAGGACACCACCATATCATCAACTCACAAAGGTTTTTTCCCGCTACTACTAAACTCATTAGCGTAGCCATATATAGGAGCCAACATAAGGTTGTGAACAAATCAAATTAAGCCAACTACTCTCACCATAATAAAGTTGAAAAAATAAAATTATGACGGGAGGAATGCTTAACCATATATAAATGGGTAATGGACCTAATCTGCCCCCCAAGTAACCACCAAGGAGCGCTGAGCACCCTGAACTAACAACAGGCCCGTATCTGGACTCCAAGTAACCAAGGTGGTTAAAAACTACCCCGGTTGGACGGTCAATAACGTTTGACCGTTACTATACCTATGTGGCTGTCACGCAAGCACCTGCTTTGCCACCTCTGCTTGCCACGTGTGTATTTTAAATGGACCTAATCTGCCCTCCAAGTAACCACCCAGGAGCACTGAGCACCCTGAACTAACAACAGGCCCATATCTGCACTCAAAGTAACCAATGTGTTTAAAAAACTACCTCGGGTGGACGGTCAATGACGTTTGACCGTTACTATGCCTATGTGGCCGCCACGTGAAGCCCTGTTTGCGCCTTGTCATCGCCACTTAAGATATGTTCATGTGGGTCCCACCTATAATAATAAACAATTTCTCTCTCCCTCTTCATCACCATCACCACAGCCCCCCCCAACACCCACCACCCCTACCCACGCCACCCTCTCACTTCCCCAGCCCCCACTGCCTCACCTCCACTGCCCCCCACCCACGCCACCTCTGCTTGCCACGTTTGAGGGGGTGGCGTGGGTGGGGGTGGTGGGTGTTGGGGGGCTGTGGTGATGGTGATGAAGAGAGAAAGAGAAATTGTTTATTATTATAGGTGGGACCCACATGAACATATCTTACGAGCGATGACAAGGCGCCGGGTGGCAAAACAGGCCTTCACGTGGCAGCGCCATGAACATAGTAACAGTCAAACGTCATTGACCGTCTGCCCAGGGTAGTTTTTAAACACATTGGTTACTTTGAGTGCAGATATGGGCCTGTTGTTAGTTCAGGGTGCTCAGTGCTTCTGGGTGGTTACTTGGAGGGCAGATTAGGTACATTTAAAATACACACGTGGCAAAGCAGGTGCTCGTGTGGCAGCCACATAGGCATAGTAACGGTCAAACGTTGTTGACCGTCCAACCGGGGTAGTTTTTAACCACCTTTGTTACTTGGAGTCCAGAAACGGGCCTGTTGTTAGTTCAGGGTGCTCAGCGCTCCTTGGTGGTTACTTGGGGGGCAGATTAGGTCCATTACCCTATATAAATTCCTCGTTTCTTTGCAATCTCTAAGGATAAGTAAAGAGTGGGATCACCCACATGGCTTACACAATCCCCTTATGGTTCTATTCTCATTAGTCAGTAGTTAAATTTCTTTTTAACTGCTAATTGGTAATTACATAAACAATTTGCACTTTTGAATAGTATGAAGCTTCCAAATATATTGCCATATTCAATACAGATATAAGTTCTCCTTCGATTGCTTTGTATTCATAAGCAGACTTGTAACTATAAAGACACCGCTACGATCTTGTCTTCATAGAACAACGTTCTGTGATTAGTCCAGGTCATTAAAATCATGGGCGAAGGCCCAAAAATGATACATAACTATTGGCCAAGGAACAGAAATAGTACATAACTATTTCGAGGTACAAAAATGATACCCAACTTTTCCATGTGATCAAAAATGATATTTTCACTAATATGACAATAATATTAAACATGAAATGTCCAAAATGCCCTGATAATTAAATAAACTTTTACCGGTCGGCGATTAATTTAGGGCAAAGGCCCAAAAATGATACATAACTATTGGCCAAGGGACAAAAATGATACATAACTATTGCAAGGTACACCAATGGTAACCAACTTTTAACATGGAATAAAAAATGATATTTTCACTAATATGACAATAAGATTACACATGAAAAGTCCAAAATGCGCTTATAAATTAAATAAATTTTCTTCCTTACCCTCTCCTTCCTTAGCTTCTTTCTTCTATCAACACTTTCTTCAATAAATAACTTGTCCATCGGCGGCTTCAACTCTCAGCAACTCGTTAGGGCGATCAGGTTGCAAAGACATGAAAACAGAGAAGTTAATCACCCACACTTACACATCTTAAAGCACATCATTTCATTTCATTTTGCTACACGCACCACTCTTTTGCTCTCATTTAACTTCTCTGTTTTCATGTTTTTGCAGCCTGATCGCCCTAACAAGTTGCTGAGAGTTGAAGCCGCCGGTGGACGAGTTATTTATTGAAGGAAGTGTTGGTAGAAGAAAGAAGCTAAGGAAGGAGAGGGTGAGGAAGAAAATTTATTTAATTTATAAGCGCATTTTGGACTTTTCATGTGTATATAATCTTATTGTCATATTAGTGAAAATATCATTTTTGATCCCATGTTAAAAGTTGGGTACCATTGGTGTACCTTGCAATAGTTATGTATCATTTTTGTTCCTTGGCCAATAGTTATGTATCATTTTTGGGCTTTCGCCCTAAATTAACCGCCGGCCGGTAAAAGTTTATTTAATTATTAGGGCATTTTGGACATTTCATGTCTAATATTATTGTCATATTAGTGAAAATATCATTTTTGATCACATGGAAAAGTTGGGTATCATTTTTGTACCTCGAAATAGTTATGTACTATTTCTGTTCCTTGACCAATAGTTATGTATCATTTTTGGGCCTTCGCCCTAAAATCATTGATATAGTCCCAAGATTCCTTATAATACCTGACCAAGTAGTAGAAGCTTGCTTCTCTTTATCAATATTATCCAATTAATCACCTCCAAAATTATGTAGCAAATGGGATGAACATGTAAGGGAATGAATTGTGGAAATGAAAAATGGAAGAAAATCAGAGAAGTAGAGGAGAAATAAGAGTGGGAAAAATATTTCATGGTGTATATAACATTTTAATGTATTTCTTTAAAGATCTATTCTATACCCGAAAACAATTTTTGGTGCATCTAACACTGCTGTATAAAAAAATAATTGAAGCTATTGGATATATTTGTCAAAAAAAATTTCACGGAGTTCAATATCCGATTAATGCTTTTTATATGTCCCTTCTTTTACTTCCAAAATTTTTTGGGACACAAACTTAGCTCCCGAATAAGGGATTTAATTCCAAAAAGGTTTCAAAGAATTGTTACTACTTGTTAATGAAGGTTATTGCACTTGTTAATGGTAGTCATTAACAATTCCTTGAAACTTCATTGAAATTAAGTCTCTTATTTGGGATCTAACTGTAATTATCCCTAAATTTTCCCCCCACTATCTGTTAGGCCCAACTAACCTTTTTCCCTGTTTTTTTGCCAAAAGCCCGAAATCCAACAAAACTGATAAAGGCCTTCTTAGATCGCGGAATATAAATAATACTACCTCCGGTCCTAAATATAGGACCTAATTGACTTTTTTTTTGGAGAGATTAAGGTTGCGAAATAGGTTATTAAATGATGACATATTTAATATATTTTTAGATTATCCATTAGTTTATAGGTAAAATAAACTAGTTTAAGGGAAAAAATTAGGTAAATCAATTTATAATTAACTTATTTTGTTTTTTTAAGGATTTTCTAGATAAAGTCAATTAGGTCTTATATTTAGTACCGGAGGGAGTATATGTCTATCATTGGGCAAACCATAAACAAATGGTACTGTAATATGTACAAACGTTTTTTTTCTCTTCGTCAGAGTCAGTTTCTCTTTGCTTTTAGCCATTGTATATGCTGTGGCAACATGAAATTAAGATATAAATAAAGTTAAACGCTTTGATGACCAAAATAAAAGACTAGTAGTTCAACTTATTGAACATTTCAAAATTTCTACAGTTGAAATAATCACTCAAAATGGGCATAAGTCCAATTCTACCACAGAAGTAACCCCTAATACTATCAAGTGCCCTAAATTGATAAATGGAGTGTATTTACCCTAGAAATAATGCATGTATAGCTATTTCACCCTCTAGTGAGTGTATTGTTGTCACATGGATAATACCCATTGATAGTTCCGTCTAGTGAGGGTGAAATAGTTATTCCTTTTACTTCCAGTAAAAATATGCTCCCAAAATACTTGATGGTTTTAGCGGTTACTTTTGGGCAAAATTTTGGACCATTGCCCATTCAAAATTAAGGTGGTTATTTTATAAATATTATTATCTGGCTAAATCAGAAAACATTATCGGGCCTAATTAGTAATTAGTAAAGGTAACTGTTCTAAAAAGTGTTCCTTTTAGTAAGACACAATCTAACTTTATATAAACGGCTAAAAATCTTTTATTAGATTAACACGATTGGTTTATGTGGCTATCTTTATAGAACCTAACAACTCATGAAGAAAGCGGGGTCAGCAATAATTTGGACATATACCTAACCTGCTATCTCTCTGCTCTGAGTATAAATTACATGCCCATCTTTCAGGAGATTTGAAAATGTAGAAGACTTCTAATAACAAATTCATAATTCTGTTTTAAATAAAAATATAAACGGACTACAGTTTTGCTATATGTACAATTAAAAAATTTAACTGTTGAATTTATAAACCATAAAAAAAAATATATGGTTCAAATATGATATATTCCTCCATTAATCAATACACTTCAATTCTCAAAACTCGGACAAAAAGGAAGTTCTCAGGTCAACAATGTGTTCCCGATGAGATTTCTCAATATAAACTCCCACACACGTTTACAGAATTAATTAATTACATGAAAGTTAAAGAAATAAATTAGATATCTAAATTATAACATGTGTTACATGTAATTAGATGACGTGTTAGTTAATAACACACAAACAACAGCAAAACCTTATCCCAACTAAGTGGGGTCGGCAAATAAGTCAAAGTGGTTTTATAATTAGTACTGAACGAGTATAACAATATAAACACTTTTTTGCTCAAACAATTCTAAACACTTAAAAATGAGCTTAAATTGCTTTCTGTTTAAACAAAAATCCCTCACTGATATCTTGTGTTTAAATTTATATGCCACCTAATTTGCATATTGATATATGACTTTTAATTTCGTTACCAAATTTTTTATGGAGAAATTTCGTTACCATTTTTCTTGTATATTTTTTTTGGTAGGTCGTCCTACTACATATGCTATTGGTATGCTTCTTAATTCTTGACTTCCAAAGTTTTGACTCTAAGAGACCCCGTCTATAATAAAATTGCAGTATACTCAATCTGATTAATAGATACCGTCACATTTCACAAATTTACAAAATCCAAATAATGCAATTAACATATTTAAGTTTCCTCAAATCAATAAAATCTTTTAATAAGGTTTTTGGAGCAGAAAGAATTACAAAAAATTATAATATTTAAAAATTAATTGTAAAAAAGTTGGCAAATGAACATTTATATATTTTTTTTAAAAAAAATCTTTATAAATGTTCGTCGTTTTCTCATACTCTCTCTCGTTGCTCTTTTATTCTTCTCTTATTTTTCCTATTAGTTATAAAGTCATACTTAAAAATATAAATTTATTTCGAAACTATTTACTAATTTTAATCAATTAAAAACCACATAATTTAACTATCACTCAAATAAAAAGTAAAGTATCAACTATATAATTGATTGAAAAAAATATCTAAATGGGATGACATCAAAGGCGTACAAAAATGTCAATGAATTAGTCTTGACGCCACTGCAAGAAATTAATTAAAAAGTCTTGTAAGGAAATTGAATGGTTCCTACACATAATTCACCTTGTCACTTGTCTCTGACTCAGTCCTGCTTCTCGAACCTCATTTATGGTACATTGACATCACCTCTACCCACTTCTCCACAATCCTTATGTGTGAATGTTGGAAATTTTAAGGTCTAATTCAATTGAACTTGTCATCACTTTGCTAACTTCCCAGAATTTCTCAACTTGAAATTTTCAAATATGACAAATTGTAATATAGTGACAAAAACATATGCTTAGTATATACACATATTTCTCCCAGCATAACTTCAGATTCATTTTTCATCACTCTCACACCCCTTTCAATTTTTCCTCACCAAAAAATGAATTCTCATGATCATTTCCCCCATTGTTTAATCTTCTTCCTTTTGCTCCTACTTTTCTTTATAAATGTTTGTGCCTATGATGATAACTTCAAAAACTGCAGTAGCCTCTTCAATTGTGGAACAGTCAATAACGTTGGCTATCCATTTTGGGGAGATAACAGAGCTGAATATTGTGGTCAACCTGGTTTCCAGCTTACTTGCCAAGACAATACTCCAAAGTTGATGGTAAACAATATCACTTATCGGATTCTTGGTTTGAGCCTCAATGATCAGAATCTCACAGTGGCTAGGGATGACTATTGGGATGATTTATGTCCAAATCAATACAAAAATAATAGTTTTGATTCCACCTTGTTCAAGCTTGATGATGGGTTTCAAGACATGGCCATTCTATATGATTGCATTAGCACTTTCAATCAATTAGGTGGTCTTTTCAAGCCTTCATCTACAGAGTGCTCCTTCACTAGTAGTAGCGGTTCGAATAAAAAAGTATACTATGGGATCATATCTGATTCCAGTGTGGATTTGACAGGAGTATGCAAGGTGGTTGTTATTCCTATACTGGATAACTTAATTGGTGAGGCAATTTCGAATGAAAAAGTGCTTCAAGATGCAATAGAGAAAGGTTTTGGAATAAGATGGACTGTAGATAATGAAGAGTGCGACAAGTGTGTCAAGTCTGGGGGGAAGTGTGGGTATATGAATCAGAAGTTCACATGTTTCTGCTTAGATGGGCGTCAAGGAGCTACTTGTTCTTCTGGTATGTTTGAAGGCTGATCTCTCTCCCTTGTACTCAAAAAACAGAAAAAGAGCATCTTAATCTAACCAAATTAAGAAAGTGAGGTGTATCATATACTAATAATAAACTTAACTAACATTTATATTGGAATCAAATTAGATGAAGTTGTTTTATACTACCTCCGGTCCTAAATATAAGACTTAGTTGACTTTTTTTGGAGAGATTAAGATTGCGAAATAAGTTATTAAATTATGACCTATTTGAAATATTTTTAGATTATCCATTAGTTTATAGGTAGAATAAACTAGTTTAAGGGAAAAAAATTAGATAAATCAATTTATAATTAACTTATTTTGATTTTTTAGAATTTTCCAAAAAAATCAACTAGATCTTATATTTAGGTTCGAAAGAAATACTTAGGAAGACAGAGTGGATTGTAAACATTGTGTGTAGGTGTGTCAATGAAAGAGTCCTTCGGTGTGACTTTTTCTCTTGTGGACAGACGCCCTTTTCTTGAGGTGTACTTTATTATGCTCATCCATGGCCTAGTGTTGGTTGAAGAGAAAATACCAATCACTCTTTGATCCTCTAGTATACTACCTCCTCTGGTCCTAAATATAAGGGCTAGTTGATTTTTTTTTTTTGAGAGGTTAAAGTTGCGAAATAGCCTATTAAATCATGACACATTTGATATATTTTCAGATTATCCATTAGTTTAGAGGTAAAATAAACTAGTCTAAAGGATAAATAAGGTAAAATCAATTTATAGTTAACTTATTTTGCTTTTTTAGGATTTTCCGAAAAAATCAACTAGGTCTCATATTTAAGATCTGTGGGAGTATTTTATTTCTTCTCGTTGAGTTTATTCCTTGTTTATATATCTTGTATTGTCAACATGCATCCTAACCGGAGGGGTCATTCGATCTTGCTCTCTTGTTCATGAGAGTTGGTCTTGCACACATGGGAACTTTCTCATAATGCGACATGTTTGAAAAGGTTTTGTTATTTTTCTCTAGGCCAAATGGTTTTCACCTATCCAAATAGATACAGAATAAGCTTGATATAAAGTGATTTTAAGTTATATTAAACTCCCTAGGAGTTTGGATTAACCTATTTTAAGGTAGGAACCTAATTTGGGGCAATTTTAAGAAAACAAATAAAGGACAGAGTGGTTATATATATAATCAATCTGTCGGTATGTTTTTCACTAACATTTTTCCAGCCATTATAAGATGCTATTTTGAGTTAGTGGGGATGATAAATGCATTTTTTTTAATTTCGCCCTTAGTAAATAACACCATTCCATATATTTTCTTTCCTCATTTTTATCATTGTTGTATTTCTCATTCTTTCATAAATAGAGGTATTTTTGAAAACAAAACTGCGTCTCATACTTATTGATTTTTAACCATTTTCATAACCTCATAATTCAGTAAGAAAACACCTTATAATATAGGAGGTAGGGAGTATTTATTAGAGTTGTCTTGTAAAGTGTAAGATTCTCTTTTTATTGATTTCTAAACAGAGAGGTCATGATAAAAACTAGGAGTGAAACTTGCCTCAATTAGCCCAACTTAGTCATATAGTTGGTTTTTATACATAACATAGTAACATCAAGACTTTCCTACAAGGTTTTGAGTTCAATCTTTATGTCCAGCCTTTCAAATAAATTAAAAACAGAATAAAAGGAGGGTAGGATAGTATACAAGGCTCCCATTGAGTGGAGTTTTGGGAGAGTCAGATGTACACCGTCTGACCTTTGCATGTAGATGTCCCTATATCAATGATTTGAACATATGACTCAAGATCACATGGTAGCAACATCTACCCGTTGTTCCATGGCATTCACTATAAGAATAACTAAACTTAAAGGTGATTGATATAGTGAATTCTTCTTAGGTGGGCCACAACCATTGAATCAGATGGATGGGATTTGTTGTAGCCAATCTTTGTAGATGGGTTGCTAAAGAATTTTGACCTTTGGGATGTAGAAAGCCTGATCCTCTGGAAGCAAGCCAAATAATAGTAATATTGACCAAAACATCTAGAAGGTCCATGGGCAAAAGTTTGATATCTGAATTATCAGTTCATTCTTGCATGTCCATTTTAAATTCATAACTCGAAATGCTTGTTACTTCACATGGTATCTTTTGGCCTTTCTTGCTTTAGGCATATATGTGTGTACTATTATATCACATGGTACCATTCTGTGCTGCACATCTTTAGCGCTTGATAGCTTCAATTCTTCTGGTGACTAAAAATTCCATGTTGATAATTACCTTTTTATGTTCCACTGTATACATAGACGTGCCTTACTATTTCAATTGTATCTTCTTTGTTTTCTGTTCCATATTTGAAATCAGATCTCTTCAAGCTGATTACCTTGTTAATGTTTCTTTTATGCTCCTACATTATGCCAGTTTTTTACATCTCAATGTAATGCGCTTTTTACAGGTAAAAGCTCTAAAAAGGCAGTTGCAATAGGTAACCTACATTCTATTCATCTATGAACACTGTTTTGATCATGAAGATTCAGATTTATGAAACTTCTGACAAAAGAAGTTATGACATAAGAAAATTCACTCATTATTTTCTTGGTACTTAGGTGCTGGTGTTGGAGTTGGAGCCTTATGTGGGGTTCTTATTCTATGTTTTATGTTTTTCTTCATCACACGAAGGAAGAGAAAAGTTGAACAAATGAGAAGCAATAAGAACCTCTTGTCGCCATCTTTAAGCATTATTAATGAAGATGTAACAACATCCTCTGCAACAACAACTATTATAGCTCAAAGTGCTCCCTTTTACCCTTCCTCCAAGTTTGACGCTGTGCCAGTTCAAAAAAAGTTTGACTCTGTGCAAGTCCAAAAAAAGTTTCACTCTGTGCAGAAGAGTTTTTACTTTGGTGTTCAAGTTTTTAGCTATGATGAACTTCAAGAAGCTACCAAAAATTTTGACCCTTCCATGGAACTTGGTGATGGAGGTTTTGGAACTGTTTACTATGGTAACAAGAATATCATTTCTCAAGATATGCTCCTTTCAACAATATAACTAATATGCATAAATTTAAAAAAAATAGTAAACATATCTGAAAAAAAGAGTTTGGTTATTTTCTAAGAAACCCTTTTTAATCATTTGTATTACATATTGTCTCTTATTGAAAAACACCCTTGATATGTAAAATCAATAGGGAGAATATGGAGAAATTTTGTGAATTTAGAAGATAAAGTAGATAAAGATCTTATATTTATGAACAAAGCAAATCCCTCTACTAGATCTAATATTAAGACCAAAGGTAGTATATGCTAGCCACTTTCCTCACATAATGTAGGATTTGAGTTCTAGTGAAACATGAATGTCCAGAAGAGAAGCTTGATGCTATAACCTTGTCTTAAATATAAGAGTTAGATGATGAATTTAGTTTGGAACTAAATATGACACCCCATTCCATTTTGGCTCTTAAATTTATAATATTTCCCTAGATATCCCTATTGATTGCACAATAAGGATTTTCCATCACAGGAGAATTATCCAACATGATTATCAAAATGAGTGTTCTAGAAAAAGCAAATTATATTTCTCACAAATAATTCATTGTTAATTTACTATACTATCCGTAAATTATTTTTCTGCAATCCTATATTAAGAAGAGTAGGGAGGGAAGGATATAACATATCACTAATGCTATCTTTTGAACTTTCTTCAGGGACTCTAAAAGATGGACGAGTAGTTGCAGTAAAACGCCATTATGAAACCAATGCAAAACGTGTGGATCAATACATGAATGAGGTGGAGATTCTAGCTCGACTACGACATGACAACCTTGTAGCTCTTTATGGATGCACATCAAGACACAGTCGAGAACTTATCCTTGTCTATGAATATATTCCTAATGGAACAGTAGCTGACCACCTTCATGGCAAAAGATCTCAATCATCTGTGCTTTCTTGGACTACACGTCTGAATATTGCAGTAGAAACAGCTGAAGCCTTAGCTTACCTTCACAAATCCGATGTCATACACCGTGATGTCAAGACCAACAACATCCTCCTCGATGAAAATTTTCGAGTTAAGGTTGCTGATTTTGGCCTCTCACGTTTGTTTCCGAACCATGTCACACATGTTTCGACTGCTCCACAAGGGACACCTGGTTATGTTGATCCCGAGTATTACCAGTGCTTCCAATTGACCGATAAGAGTGATGTTTATAGCTTTGGAGTAGTTTTGATCGAGATCATAACGTCATTAGAAGCTGTGGATATTTCGAGGAGTCATCGTGACATAAACTTGGCCAACATGGCGGTTGATAAGATTCAAAGCAATGCATTGCATGAGCTGGTTGATCCATATTTAGGGTTTGAAAGGGATGATTCTGTGAGGAAGATGATTATAGGAGTAGCAGAATTAGGCTTCAGGTGTTTGCAGAAGGAGAGAGACATGAGACCTTCCATGAAAGAGGTGGTTGAGGTGTTGAAGGAGATTCGGGGTGATAAGGAGCATGATAATGTGAAGAAAAACAATAGTAATAATAATAATAATAAAGAAGTGGTGATGATGATGGATAAGGCAGAAGAAATGGTGCTTTTGAGAAATAGTAGTGCACCGGTTTCACCGAATTCAGTTTCTGATAAATGGGTTAGCTTCTCTTCTGCATCTGGTTCTTCACAGAACCTGTTGTCTCCCAATTCTGTTGGCAGAGCTTAGATTAGGCAGTATATTTAGTGAACTCACAGTTCAGAGTTTCACATACTCTTTTACTTAACATTATAGGGATGCATATAATGTAGGGTTAGTAGGTGTGAGAGTTAAATTAATGGATTTGTATAGCTAGATAAGCAGTGAGAGAGACACTTGGCATTATATACACTGCTTTGTATATAGAAACCTCATTTTGATGTATTAGTGTTTCATTTGGATTACACACGCATACATATACGCTTAGGGAGAACTTCTATTAGATATAAAGAAAAAAACTAATCTCTAAAAAGTTTTATGAGTAAACAGTACGTAATTACAGTTTCTGATGTAAAAAGTAAAGTCTTTGATGTATCCAAGATAATAGGACTAATTAACTACTACCTTATTTTTTTGGTAAGAACTAGTACTACATTTAGCTACTCATTGTAACTTTCTAAGATATATTTTATATTGTGTATGTATATAGTTCTGGCTTGGCTGATTTGATTGAATAGGATCTGGCTTGACTGGTATGACAGAAATTGAAGTTCCTTCATGTTCTTATCAGTATTCAGGATTAGTGGGTTGAATCTGAGTTATGGGAGCTTGCTCTCTTTGACCAATGTAAGGTTCATACATGGGGAAGAGTCGCTAAGAGACTCACTCTCTAATGTGTATGTAATGTTACAATCTCACAAATGTTGCTTTCATCTGTTTTAAAATCATTACATTCTATATAAAATGAATAACATTTTAATATTTTTGCGGGTGTGTGCAGTTTTTGAATTTTTCTTATTTTGTTTAAAAAATAAATCAAACTATACATTTTTAGAATCATTTTTTTACAAAAAATTGTAAAGAATTCAAAATTACATCATTTTAAATTCACGAGACATCAAAATATTTGGGAAGTTGCGCTATGCCCTCTCATATCATTATGTTTAGTTTGATTTAAACTTCCCATATTTTTTTCTCTTTCTATTTCTCTTATGAACGTATTGTATACATTTGATTCTGTGAATGTGTAGAATCCATGTCAAGAGGTTTGACATGATTCTGAATTTAATTGTCCCTCTCTGTAGTATTTTGATTTTGTTAATCATAAAAGGAGATTTTGGTAAAAAAAAAAGGTAATGAAAGAAGATTAAGTGTTCTCTTCAGAATAAGGCTTTTATGATGAAAGTGGGATGGGGGTTGGTGAATAACAAGGATGCATTGTGGGCCCGAGTAATTAGAAGTAAATATAAATGTGGTCAAGATTTGATCCCTATTATACGAGCAAAGAAGCCGGGGTCAAGAGTGTGGAGTGGAATTAAAGCTGTTTGGGAGAATGTTAAGAATGAGATTGAAGTTGTTCACAGGAATGAGGAGTATAAAGCTAGATGGAAGCTTGAGAAGAGTGAGATGTTCTCTGTCAGATCAGCATATATGAAAGTTGCTGATTTTAATGCTCAGGAGGATCAATGTTGGAGGAACATTTAGAGGCTCAAGGTCCCTCAGAGATGTAAAATGCAGATGTGGTTTTTTATGCATGATAGACTTCCTACTAATGAGAGGTTGCTTGAATGGAGAATTCATCCAGATGGTTCTTGTGCGTCGTGTCATTCGCAGTTGGAATCAACGGTACATGTGATAAGAGAATGTGATAATGCTAAAGAGGTTTGGCTTAACTTGGGAATCTCTTTTGCAAATAAAGAATTTTGGGAAAGTAATTTACATAATTGGTTAAGGAAGAATGTGAAGATGCGTAGAGGGTATGGGATGGATAACTGGAATGAAGTTTTTTGTGTGTCTTGCTGGTTGATTTGGAGAAGGAATGAAATGACCCATAATAATGAATGTTCAAGTGTGTATGAAGCCATAGCAGAGATCAAAGGCATTATTAGATGTATGCATAGGGCGAAATCTGTCTTGCCCAATTTAAGGATGTAGGCTAATTTTTTGTTTGTATTTTCCTTCCTTTTTATCAAAAAAAAAGAAGATAAAGTGTTAAACATCATGAGCTTCAGCTTTCAAACAATGGCCACTTTGGTGTATACATATTGCATCTTTTGCTCTTAAAGTTTATATAGACAATCTAATTAATATTTTATATAAAATAGTATGTAATGATTATTTATACAAAGTAATTCTGTATAAACATAATGAAAATAGTTTGAGATTACAGTTTTGATCAGAGTTTTGAGAATCAATTTTTCTACCTGCATTAGCCTCGTATCTCCAGGGGACATTACAGCAACTTTATCGTACTTCACCCTTAATAACTATTTTTCCTGGTTAATTAATTGTAGTAGGATAGATATGTACCCGCATCAAATCAAATAAATATTAAATGTACAGCTAGGATAACAAAGATTTTAGGAATGACAGACAGCTTAAATAACTACCAAAACAAAATGATATAGATCAAGCAGTTTGTTTTACAAAACTACAGATCTAGCATATTATTTTCACACAGCACAATTCGTGACCTAGTAAAAGAAACCAGAAATTCACACACAATTTCTTTGAATATAAATTGGTATTGTTTCTTGAACCGTGGTTTAGAATACATATTGTACATTTACAGAAGAGATTAAAAAGGTAACAGATGTAAGATGAAATATAAGTCTTGTACAGATATTTTTTTTATTGTGAATATTTAAGATCTAATTTAGTGTCAATGAGATGATCCTTGAAGATTAGTTGCTGTGGGGGCTGTTTGAGCAAGAAACTACCAAATTATTCCCTTTCTTCTCCTAAACCTATCAACAAGGTCAGTGCTCATCCTAGACTTTTCAGGCTTGTTTGTCTTTCTAGATTTCTCGAGGCGACTATCTAAACTGTTTCTAGAGGCTTCTGGAGGCACTGTACCCAATACAGATGCAGAATCAGAAGTTCCACTCTCAGATTCTTCTTTACTAGTTTTACCTTGACTATCAGTTTGTACAGAATCGTCCTTGCTGGAACCATTAGTACATGTTGCTTTAGCTTCTTTGACTTTAGGTTTGGCAATTGTTTGTACAAATTTCTTAAGATGTTTGATGAATTCTGGGTAAAGCTCAAGATTACAATGACCACCACCTTTTACCCATAAAGGTTCATACTTTACCTTGCAAAGCTCCCAAAGCTTCTTTCCATGGGAGCAATGAACAACTTCATCTGCTGTTCCCTGTGCATTGAGCAACACATCAATCCCTAGGGAAGGCCAAAATGAAAAAAGAAAAAAGATATTTCCTATCTTATAAGAATACTAGATGGCTTTGTAGCCTATTGATATGAACCTCTCCAACAAGTGAAGAGTTCACAGGTTCAATCCAGCTAGTAAGCTCGGGATATGAGTGCATGAGTTTAAAAAACACAAGAGTAGAGAAACAGTCACTTACATGGATGACCAAAACAGGACAGTTCACCAAGCATATTTTATCAATATTCTGTGTAAAGATAAGAAAAGAAACCACATCAGTCGCCCCGATGTCAGGAAGGGAATATATTTTTTCAAAGGGTTCCACTGAGGTCCCAAGAAAAGAATGTTAATAATCAAAAGGATGAAGGTGCAAAAATACAATAGTACATTGGCAAATATACATCTAGCATCAATAAAACCTCAGGTGCATGTATGCCCATAGTAAATTAAAAAGTGTGCAAAATTTGTTTCCATCAAAATGATTTAGCACCTCTTAAGTTGCGTTCAGTCCCACAAAATCCTCCCATAAAATCTGCCGTAAAGTCATTAACGGAAAAAACAGTTCTGCACCCTTTTAAATTTAATATAGGTATTTGAACTTGAGATTTTATTATAGTGCCAAATGCAATTTATCATAGGTAGTTTTGCACCTTTACCCTAACCAAACAGACTCGATAATAAGTGAGCCACATAGACATGTTATCATTTCCAATAATAGAACTTATGCTTATTTATTGCAAGACTTTTTGGTGATTACATTTCTTCCTTGATACTTTATAGTGATTTTCCTTGATTCGAATGAGCAATAAAGCTTTTGACCAAAAAAATGATAAATAAAGCTCTACCTTGTAAATATCAAACCAATATGTCCGTTTTACAGGATATAGTACTCTCATCCCTGACAAAAGTGGACTGTGCAACACGACGCCTCTCAATTCTGGCACTCTTGAAGCAAGATCAAGCGTTGGACCACTGCCAACAGATTGACCATATAATATTAATTGATCATCTTTCACCCCATATTGCTCTTTAAGGCATTTATATGCAGCATTAATATCTGCATATGTATTAGATTCAGTTGGCTGTTTCAACAGAGGAAAAAGTGGCGTGCGTTAAGTTAGAGGCAAAAAGTAGCTCCAGATCCATTAGCAAAAAATACATGAATAGCACAAACAGTGTTGGCATTCCATCAGACAAATGAAAAAATGTCCTAAAAAAATTAGATTCTCCATAAAACTATCTAAACACATAAATATTGTGTTCATTTTATCTTCAGTCCAATATGAAACTCTAAAAATAGAAACTGAAAAATAAAACCGTTAATGAAAGTCAAACAATAGAAAATTCCTACAACTACTCTTCAGTGACATTTAAAAAATGACCAATGGAAAAAAACTAAAATGGTCTGACAGGCTCCTACAATAGGATTGCAGTATTTTGACACTGAAAGCAGAGCCAATCAGTGTTTTCCTCCAATTCTTCTAACATATGAAGCTGATGAGGACATTGTTATAACAGAAGGAGAAAGGTGCAAGACAGATTTAAATCTTCAATACTAGCATGGTTTTGAAAATGGAATGTGCACATAAGAGAATGTGGGCTAAAGACACAGAAGAAGCCAGCTCCATTCATGGGTTAAAATAGATGCATCTTGTCCTTGCTGGCTACGTTAGATAGTTAGCATTGTTAATTCAACCATCTGTCAATAAGATGATTATGGCCTTCCACTTCTTTCCCTCTGTTGTCTGCCTGCTGAAAGTGTCCTTTGGGTTTATAGAACTATTCTTCATAATAGTCCCTAAACTACTATCATGTCTTGGTAAATAATTAATTCTATAGTATTCAAGAATGAATGTAGGAGAATATTTTGACCATTATAAATACGACAATATGAAGATTACCCGTTAAACTGTAAACAAGTAAAGAGGAACTCAAAAGTTAGGCAACTAACCTTCCCTGTTGACTGTCCATAGCCAGAGTAATCATAACTGCAGAACATTATAAGATAGAGGAGAGCCATTAAAATAATCCCAGAAAACAGAAAAGCATAGTGCCAGAAAAGGCTGTCTCAAAATACAACACTTGAAAATAACTAAATCATTCCCATACATAACATTTAAAGAAAATCAAGCCCCAATTCACTTCTGATGCGGCACAAACATAGATTCCCAAACTCCCAGGCTGTTCACAATGCAATCAAATGCAACACTCTTAACTTACGGTAGGCACTAAAATTATAAAACTCAAAATGGGTGTCCCCAGTTTTGCATCTCTGGATTCAGAACCTAGCTGGACTGCAGAACCTAGTAGGCCTATATCATATCTGAAACATTTCTAAAGACAAGGACTAACAGCTTATATATAGGCAAGTAAAGGCCCGAATTCCCAAAACGTGATTATATGAAAAAGCCACAACACAATAAAAGAACTTCAAATAAAAGCCCTAGTTAAGAAATCCACTGGCACTTCACAACATTACCATTTTCCAAAAATGGTATGTCAAGAACCTTTCTGTTCTTGGAAATTATGACTAAAAACAGAAAGAAAACAAAACAACACTGCATAAAAAAAAAGATCTTTAGTACACTAACAAAAAAGGAAATCAATAACTACCTATCATCATTATCACTAACCAACAACCTAAGCAACTGAATTAAAGAGAAAAAGAAACATACCCCAGAACATTAATGCGAAGTCTGTTACTCAATTCAAGAAAAAGGTCAAACATTTGACCCAAATCAGCGGCATTGCCATGAGAGTAAAGCAAGGTACACGTGGCCTTGTGATGCTTAACGTAGAGCGCAGCGATTTGGTTACCTCGGCGAGTGCGAAGTTTAAGAACATCAACGTTGTCCTTCATGGGCAGCTCGGGAATAGAGAAGAGAGATGGTCGAGATTTGTGGGGGATGATAGAGTAGGAAGGTGGGTTGGGAGGAAAGAAGGCAAATTTGGCGGCGATCGAGGAAGTCACTCCCCCCATGTTATTATAATTGTGATCCAAAGAGAAACTTAGGATTTCATGAAAGGTGAAATCTTTTTGGATCAAGATTGGATTTGATTTGAGATTTCAACTTTTTTGAACGTTGATGGATTAAGAGAGAGTGGGGAGTGGGGAGTGAGGAAGGGGAAAGGGAAGGAGTTGAATTGAATGAGGAAATGTGGGATTTACTCTATTTAGGGGGCACTGCCTAATGGGGTTGTCTCATTATACTATCACTTTGAGAAATTAAATGAACAACTGAACCTAACCTAGCTTACCATCTTATTTGTAATCTCTCAAGAATACGAGGTGGATACTAGGTTGGGTAAATTTTTCCATCTTATTTGATTCATTATGAAATGCCTTTTTGTTATATAATAACGTGGCAAATTTTTCCATCTTAATTTGTCTTGCACGTTCCGTCCCTCCCCGTGGCATTTTAGGATAGGAAATTTCTGTCTTGAAAATTTTCGGGATTTTCTATTCAGTCCTGATTACCTACCGTTCCTGATCGGGAAGGGACACATGACGGAAACCATGTCCCAATACTTTTTCGGAATGAGACACGGGATATGAGTATCTTGATCTCGTCGCATCCCGTGAACACTCCTATTGAATATAATGTGAATATGAATATTTTATTTTAATCTGTCTGCACAAAAATGATTTTGTGCATCTTAACTTTGAAAGTTAGAAAAAATAAATTTAAGTGATAGCCCATTTAGGAAAAATAAATTTATATGCTAGCTCATTGTTTTAGGGCGTCTAGGCATATTGAAATATCCATATGAGACTTGTGTATTTATTTGTGATTTGGGAAATAAAAAATGTTGATCTTTCGATAAAAAAAAAATAAATAAATAAAAAATGTTGATCTAACAATTTTTCCATTTTCTCACCTACAAGATAATAAAATATTGCTATTGTAATCTAAAATTTAATAGTATTAAAAGACAAATAACATTTGAAAAATACCCTTAATTTGTGGTGAAAGTTGGCAACTTTTCTTTGTGATGTTTAAGAAGCAAAGGAGAAAAACGAAGGCGGTGAGTAGACTTTGCGAGGAAGATGAGGGTAAGACTTTCAAATGTAAAATCTAATAGAATTAAATGACAAATAACATTTGAAAAATACCCTTAATTTAATTTGTGTTGAAAATTGGGAACTTTTTTTTAGTGATGTTTAAGCAACAAAGGGAGAAAAATGAAGGGGTCTGTGGACTTTGCGTGGAAGATGGGGATAAGACTTTTAAGTGTATCATTGGACAGGAATACTTGCATACTCTCATAATCGCCATATACCCTCAGAGGCACTATGTCATCTGAACTACTACTCCCTCCGGTCCCTAATGTAAGAGCCCAAAATTTGAATGGTTTTGGTCCCTAATGTAAGAGCTCACCCCATATTCTCTCATCATTTAATGCATTTTTTCCTACTTTACCCCTAACTCTCTTTCATATTTATTAATGCTTATGTATTTCTCTCTCTTAAAAGTACCATAATAAATATGGGCAATTTTGGAAAAGAAGCATTAACTCCAGACACCCAACTAACATTCACATGTTTTCTTAAGAAGCGTTTTTTTGACAGCTAGCTCTTACATTAGGGACCTGAGGGAGTATAATAAATCAAAACACAACAATCTTACCAAATGGAACTCACAATTTACTCATTTACCATCCTTTCACATAGGCGACAACCAAAAGGCTCAATCAACAACAATTTTGAAATTTCAATTATAGAGGTAAAGTTCTACCAAGTTCACTTTTAGTGTGGTCGTGAAAGACTCCGCCTAATTTAGGAATTTCCAGTTTTGCATATGGTACTCTCAATAATTTCAATTGCAATCTAGCTATGATAAAATTCTCAATAATGCATATAGAAAACCATGCATATATTAGGACTTGTCATTACTCATTCAGCTAGTCAAGGCTCAAATGCTAATGTGAAACCTCGAAAGCTTATAGTCTCTACCTCTTCACTTGAAACCAGGCCGTAGAGTTTGAAATTGGGATCTAGACACATTTTACTCCTATATTTTCTTTGATTTGATCTCTCACACTCTTGATCCTCACTCTATGTCTTCCAAAATTTGGAAAAATGATTTGATCATGGAATCCAAACAATCCAACAAAAGGAAAAAAATTAAAAAGTGAAGAACTCATTATCAAAGCTATAATGTGCAATTATTTTTGTCAGATGTCTTTAGCACAAATCTATTGTTAAAATTGCACCCAAATCCAAAATTTAATCCAAACAATGATTCTAAATAATCCTTGAATGGTGTGTTTATCTATTCACTATCATACATCGGCGGCTACAAATTCAAAGATTACAGCTATAAAGAAAAAAAAATAAGAGAAGAGAGGGAGAAAAAAACGAAAATGGAACACATTCAACCAATGGGTAGTGTTGGTTGAGCTGGTAAGTGGCTACAATTCCCGTAAGGATGAGAACACGTGTTCGAATCCCATGAAGTCCTCTCATTGGGAGAGAGGACAACCTTATCTATGTGGGCAACACTCCTACCCCTCGAGTCCGGATTAATCGGTTGTCAATAGGCTCTGGAATAACGAGCGGTGTTTAACAAAAAAAAATGGAAATCATCCAAATCTCAATACCTTCCTTTAACCTCTTTAAGAGTCCAAACACTACAACCCAATGTTCAAAAAGCCCAGCAAGTTTAAACATATTAAACACCGACCCTTTCTAAAATTCAAAAGATACACTCTCAAACTCTTCTATCCAAAATATTGTTCATTCATATATTCAACGCTTAGGCGCTAATTTGAGAACATAAATGCCAAAAGTCTTCGGCTCTTCACTTGAAGTTATGGTCAATGCTCTATAATTGAGCTCTTAACGTATTTTGTCTTAGATTTGTTCTCCCATGAACCATAACCTTTTCATGGCTTCCGAGGTTTGGAAAAATGGTTGCGACTTGATCATTGAATCAAAATAATTCTGAAAAAATAGGTAACATTAAAAACACTGTAAATTTGTGATTAAAACACAAACATTATTTGAGTTCAGTTCTAAAAAAACACAAACATTTGAGCAATGATGTACAACGAAAAATCAAATACATATTTTGGTTTCTTAAGCACTCAATATATAACACAAATATAATATATCAATTAGTACATATACAACTTAAGCAAAATATGCTTAAATGCCATGAAATTCGAGAGGTCAACTATTGTGTCTAATGATATTAATCATTTCCCCATATTTAAGCTCACATTGAATTAGTGGCCTTCTATATTTAAATTACTCATTTTTTTATATAAAAAGAAACAAAATCATACAAAAATAAAACTAACAACCAACTACATCCTTGATAAGATGCACCGCATCAGCTTTAGGCACGACGTGAATGCCTAAGCCATAGTTGAAACTGCTCCTTGTCAAAAAATCTGCAGCTACATTATCCTTTCGGCTAATCACCTGAATCTCTATGATCCACTGTTGTCGCATTAATTCACCAACCTCGGCAAATAAATCAGCATTCTCATGCAAGTCATAAACGCCATGCTCCAGCCCCTCCACCACTGAAACAACATTACAAAATAAAGATACCCGTTGAAATCCAGAATCTCATACTCGCCTCAAACCCCATAAGCAACCCCATAACTCTGCCTCAACACTTGAAGATTCATAAATTGAATACATGAAGGCTTCCAAAACATTCCCCTCCAAGTCATGAATCACACCTCCACAACCAACAACTGATGAGCCTGGGGAGAATGCACCATCAACAAAAACTTCCACACCTGACTCAACAACTTGGCTTAACTGACAATGTCTGGGAAAACTTCCAAGATCACCTAGAAATTTCTTTGCTCGCACCATACACCTAACAATACTCATAGCCTCCGCCACGCTGTAATCAACACTAGAACAAGATCCATGATGTACAACTTCATTCCTCCACCTCCAAATTAACCAACAACCCACACAAAAAATAGCCTTCCAATTTTCTATATCTGCCCTGCGAGAGAGTTTCAAATTATTCTCCAACCACGTATGCACATCACTTTCCCAAAAGTCTAGATCATGAATAGAAACCCCTAGCTTAAGCCAAAACTCACGAGCCTTAACACAATTACGAAATGCATTGCACAAATTCTCAACACTAGTTTTACACAACCTACAAACACCATCAGGATGGAGGTTACGATCACATAAAGACTCATTCGTGAGCAATCTATCATGCAAAGAGACCCACATATGAACTTTACATCTTTGAGGAATATTAATCTTCCAAATAGTTTGCCAACTTCTTCCCTCCTGACCATCTTTGGCAATAGAATTGTAAGCAGATTTTACAGAAAAACACCACTTTTATCCAGCTTCCATCTAGCTTTATACTCCCCATTCCTGTGAACAACCTCAATCTCATCCCTAACATTCTCCCAAACAGTTTTAATTCCACTCCACACTCTTGACCCTGACTTCTTTGCTTGCTCGAATATTAGGGATCAAATCTTGACCACAATTATATTTACTTCTAATTACTCGAACCCACAATGCATCCTTGTTATTCACCAACCTTCATCCCACTTTCATCATAAAAGCTTTATTCTGAAGAGAAGCATGACGAAGGCTCAATCCACCACACACTTTCGGAGAACAAACTTTGTCTCATGCCACCAAATGAACCTTTTTCTTATCACTTGTTGAACCCCATAGAAAATTCCGGGCATTCCTCTCAATCTCATCGCAACAAACAACAGGAATAATAGACGTTTGCATCACATGATTAGGAATAGACAAAGCCACTGAATTGATAAGAGTATTCCTCCCTGCCAGAGACAAAGAATGACACTTCCAGCTAGCCAATCTTTGTTTTAAATTACTCATTTTTAGGGCCTTGATAGTTTTTTTAATCCGTGTTTTGAACTGTTTAATCCTTCAAACTTCGCAAGAAAAATATTATCTTCATTTTTGTTACTTAATTAGTCATTAGTCAATCCTTCGTTATTGATATATACTATACCCTTTGTCATTCAAGTCTTCATCTCTGAGCGAAGACTATTTATTTGGACCGTTTCTACTTGAAACATTAAAATGGTATTATAAATTAAACAAGGAGAACTTAGAGTGAAAACTTGAAGATATTTTATTATTTGTTAATAATAAATATTAATTTTTTTATTTAGAACAAGTAATATTATATCAATAATTTTTTTTGAAAATGAAAAAAAAATGGTTATATCTGTTCTGTATTTAAAATTTGTGGCAAGAAAAAAACCCTCTTTTATTGTTTCCTTTGGGAAAAAAAGAGGGTTTAAAAGAGGGTTTTTTCTTGCAACAATTTTTAAAAGGTGATGTTCAAGCTTTAGTATGCTTTTAAGCATCTTAACCCCCAAACATCTTGAGTAGATGCTGATAGAATACACTAATTAAATTGAAATGTCACTTTAATCAGAGCTTCCCAGAAATTCCAAGGCCCATTGTTGACGTGAGTTCAGGTTCAAAGAAAAAAGTCTAACATGATGGATGAGACACTTATCTTCCAACCTAATGGGTTTTAGGTTCCTTTCTGATATGGAGAAGGGTCCAATTATTCTAGTCGAAAATTGCATCTTGTTTGAGAGAGAAGAAATAAAGAGATTTTTGCATCTTCACAAACCAGTACCGGTAATTGATTAGTTGCACATTCGTTGACCGTTTGATCAGGTCGAAGTTCAGTCAACAGATTTTCAAATCTCAATGCACCATTCTGAATGGTATGACTATTGACTGCTGATCCAATGTCTAATATGTGAGATATTGATTTCATACTAAGCTCTGTTTTTCAGTGATTTCCAACTTTTTTTATATTCTCTAATGTAAGCTTTTAGATTTAGTTGTTTAGCTGTTTGCTTGCATGGGCTTGGCATGTGATTAAAACTCGCATGCATATACATTATTTTATACGTTAATAATTCTGGTGTATGTCTCTTGAACTGTATGATTTTTCTCATATATATTGTTTATTTATTTCATCTGAAACTCTTAAAAGTAATAAGAAGAATTTTCCGACCAAAAAAATAAGAAGAATTAGTATCCATTGCCCCATTTTCTTTTTAATACATTATTCGTGCAGTTTCATTGGAGTCATTCCCATTTTTTCCATCTTCCTATCCTTTTATCTTCACCATTCATTTCTATTACTTCTCTTTCGACCTCCCAAGTTGCACGTCAAAATTGGAGTCATTCCCAAAAGTGTTTTTTCTTCATTTTTATCATATTATAATTTTTATATAAAATGAATTACATTTCGATATTTAAATACAAAATATGTTGGTTTTGTTAATTCTTTTACTATTTTTCAAAAATTGAATACAATAAAATTGTGCAGTGTGATTTTAATGTAGAGTCTCACTAGCACAGTGGTCAAAGTTTCATTACAAAGACACCCCATCTCTTTCTCGTCACTAACACATCTTTGGTACGGACACGCTTTTGTTCCATTATTCCTTATCACTCTCAAACCCCTTTATTTTCTTTTCACAAAATAATGGATCCTTCTGATCATCTTCTCCACCGTTGCAGCTTCATCTTCCTTCTGCTCCTACTTTTCTTTATAACTGTTTGTGCCTATGATGATAACTCCAAAAACTGCAGTAGCCTCTTCAATTGTGGAACCATAAAAAACGTTGGCTATCCATTTTGGGGAGATAACAGAGCTGAATATTGTGGTCAACCCGGTTTCCAACTTACTTGCCAAGACAATACACCAAAGTTGATGGTAAACAATATCACTTATCGGATTCTTGGTTTGAGCCTCAATGATCAGAATCTCACAGTGGCTAGGGATGACTATTGGGATGATTTATGTCCAAATCAATACAAAAATAATAGTTTTGATTCCACCTTGTTCAAGCTTGATGATGGGTTTCAAGACATGGCCATTCTATATGATTGCATTAGCACTTTCAATCAATTAGGTGGTCTTTTCAAGCCTTCATCTACAGAGTGCTCCTTCACTAGTAGTAGCGGTTCGAATAAAAAAGTATACTATGGGATCATATCTGATTCCAGTGTGGATTTGACAGGAGTATGCAAGGTGGTTGTTATTCCTATACTGGATAACTTAATTGGTGAGGCAATTTCGAATGAAAAAGTGCTTCAAGATGCAATAGAGAAAGGTTTTGGAATAAGATGGACTGTAGATAATGAAGAGTGCGACAAGTGTGTCAAGTCTGGGGGGAAGTGTGGGTATATGAATCAGGAGTTCACATGTTTCTGCATAGACGGGCGTCAAGGAGCTATTTGTTCTGGTATGTTCCTCATAGTCGTCAGTCTTATTGGGTGTTTGATAATTTGTACTCCCTCCGTTCCTAAATATAAGATCACTTTAGCTAATTTGAGGAGATTAAGGAAGACAATAAAATTACATGATCTTCCCAAAATACCTCTCAATTACTTAACTTTAAAAGGATGAGAGGTTTTCAATGAAAAGAGAGAGTATAAGGGTAGTTTGGGTAAAATTTGAGATAAAATGGGAAGTGATCTTATATTTAAGAACTTATCCACTTCCCCAAAGTGATCTTATATTTAGGAACGGGGGGAGCATTTAGAACTATTATTGTAAAAAGTTAGTGCTCAAAAGCTATCTAGTAGCACGGGATAGGAACCTCTCCTCTTTTTTCCCAAAGGTATTCCACCTATGTGTGAGACTAAATCCTCTCAGTTTAGAAATCTCATATAGGGAATACTAACATGTGAATTCTTCATTCACAAAGAACCTCTTACTACTTTCTTAAGAGATGAAAATACTTATCACTCACAAAAATTCGTCAAGTTAGAAACATCTCCTCTTTGATTAACATCTTTTAGCTCTTACCTTTAAATAGTTATAACCTCAACTTTTAAAGGTTCGAAATAATCTATTATAATAATATTATCAAAAACATTGAATTGATTGTGCAAATTAATTAATCATATACCCCTAAATTTTGATATGAATAATTCAATACTATAACAAGAAATTTAATGTGTGTGTGCAACACTAATGTGAAATACCATATATGGTTATAAACGTGAAGAGTTGGGAAGAGGGTGGTGATCAAGAAGATTAGAGGTTCTTCTTCCATCTAATGGATCATCTAACCGTCAATAAAGATAGGTTGACTGGTCAGCAAGTTCGACTCATTCAGCCTATTACTTTAATATGTTGGACTCATTCTTCACTTAATAATTTTATTAGAATTCTTAAAATTCATTTGACTTTTACTAACAAGTAAGTCAATACAATAGTACACAAATATATATATATATATATATATATATATATATAGAATTTTAAAATGGCACAAAATTCTATATATATATATATATAGAATTTTTAAAATCAAAACTGAATGTGATTTATTTTGGTAACCAAACCAAATTAATCAAGATAGTTTAGTCCATTTTTGGTTCATATCCTCCAAAAAACCTGAAATTTTCCTTTATTACTAATTCTTTTGGATTTCCAATAAGTAAAAATCAACATAAATTATAAATCTAACAACCTCAATATTAAATCCAAAATTAAGACTATACAATATGTAAACTATAAACATAATATAAGATTTATAGGAAATATAAAATACAAATAAAATAAATGTACCCTACATAATTTCATCTAAAAAAAGCATTATAAATATTTAAAAAACCAAAAGTGGAACCATTTTCAAATTAAAATAAAAAACAGAAAGTACAGTTTTAACTTTTAAATTTTAAAACTTAAATGTATTAAAAGATTAATATGAAAATGATAATTTATTTTTAAAATTTTTAATATTTCATTTTCCGTTTATAACCAGATTATTTTTCAAAATACTGAAATGAAAACCGAATACTGGAAAACTGAATATACAACGAAAGCCTAAAAAACAAAATTTAATTTGATTCAGTTCGATTCTTGGCTTCGGTTTTATTTTACTCACCCAGCCTTTAACAAACAATGCATACGTTTCACAGTGTTTTCACCCAAAATTCATGTCCAGTGCTATGCATTGCGCAACAACACAAATGGCTGGCTACACGTCCTAGGTGTTGAAGCTTGCCCTCCACACTAACCTCAACCGCCATTATGTTCTTTAATTTCTTTGTAGTTAATGGTTTTATACCTTAGAGCTAAGGAACTGCAGATTAGGTCACTGTCATCATAAATCATCCAAGTTGTAGAAGGAGATCGATGAATTTCAGATGAAAAAGATAAGGTTTATGCAACACAACTTTTAGCCATTACTTATTATTGTGGCCGCCAAAAATCAATTGTTTTTTTTGTTAATCATCGTCTGGTAATTCGGTGTCTATTGACAACCAACTAATTTGTACTCGAGGGATAGAAGTGTTGCTCATATAGGCAAAGTTGTCTCATCTCCCAATGAAAGCGCTTCCCGGAATTCAAACTCGCATTACCATCCTTACAGGGTTGTAGTCTACTTACCAGCTTGCAAATTGTTAAAACAATTTATGTACAAATGTTTTGTAGCGTCGGAAAAATAATAAATACAAACCCTTATTAGGATGACTTAAAGCATGAACTACAACTTGGACCAAATTAACCATTTACATATCCTTAAGCAAGTGGTTTGAAGTTTGATCCCCAATTCTCGTGAATGGAGCAAACTCAAAGACCAACTGTATATCCCTTATATGGGACTTCACATTAGAAAAAGATTAGTCTCATTTGAAACACTATCTTATTCATTTGAACTTGCCTTAAGATCTTTATCTTTCAATCCTTATCTATTCTCTTCTTGATTCATTCGCAAGTAACCTCGATCGATCTTATCTATTTGAACTTCTCTTTCAAGTCGCTAAAGATGTTATTTAAGACATCAATTTTATCCTGTCTTCATGTATCAAATTAAAATATACAAGCATATATATGTGTGTATTAATTTATAGGCTAAAGTATGTTTTTGGTCCCTTAAGTTTGCACAAAGTCATGTTTTGGTCCCTTAACTTTGAAAAGTGTGTTTTTGGTCCCTTTAATTTTGGAGAAAGTGTGTTTTTGGTCCGCCCTTAACTTTGAAAAGTATGTTTTTTGTCCTTTAACTTTCGATAAAGTAATGTTTTTAGTCTTTTGAAAAAAGGATAAAAATGTTTTTAGTCCATTCCTTTTCAAAACTAAGGGACTAAAACATGACTTTTTGCAAACTTAAAGGACCAAAAACATACCTAAATCGAATTTAAAAGTACTAAAAACACACTTTACAAAGTTTAAGGACTAAAAAAATGACTTGTCCAAAATTAAGGGACAAAAAACACACTTTTCAAAGTTAAGGGACCAAAACATGATTTTCTCCAAAGTTAAGGGACCAAAAACATACTTTAGCCTAATTTATAATAAGAAAAGGCTAAAGTATGCTTTTGGTCCCTTAACTTTGGAGAAAATCATGTTTTGGTCCCTTAACTTTGAAAAGTGTGTTTTTGGTCCCTTAATTTTGGACAAAGTCATCTTTTTAGTCCTTTAACTTTGAAAAGTGTGTTTTTAGTCCTTTTAAATTCGGTTTAAGTATGTTTTCGGTCCCTTAAGTTTGTAAAAAGTCATGTTTTAGTCTATTATTTTGAAAAGGAAGGGACTAGAAACATTTTATCGTTTTTTCAAAGGACTAAAAACATTACTTTATCCAAAATTAAAGGACAAAAAACACACTTTTCAAAGCTAAGGGACCAAAAACACAATTTCTCCAAAATTAAGGGACCAAAAACACACTTTTCAAAGTTAAGGGACCAAAACATGACTTTGTGCAAACTTAAGGGACCAAAAACATACTTTAGCCATAAGAAAATATCAAATGAAATTTTCAATATAGTCATAAATACTTATTAATTTAAATATTCAAATGTGTGTATGTGTATTTATATGTATATTAGGATGTTACAGTCAAGAATATGAATATGTGCATGCCCAAACCTTTTAAGTCGGTATATTAATATTGCAGGAAAATCTTCAAACCAAAATGTTGTTATTGCAATTGCATCTATCGGTGGCGCTGGGATAGTGATAGTCTTGATTGTGATAGTTTGTTATCGTAGTAGAAGTTTTATATTAGGAGAAAAGATTTCCAAGGAAAGGACATACCACGGTCACCGCCATGTTGAGACATTCATGGAAACTTTTGGCACTTTGGCACCCAGAAAATACACCTATTCAGAAGTGAGAAGAATTACAAAGTCATTCACAACAAAAGTTGGTCAAGGTGGTTATGGAACTGTGTACAAAGCGACTTTGCCCGATGGCCGTCTTGTGGCAGTAAAACTTCTAAATGAGTCCAAGGGCAATGGAGAAGAATTCATAAATGAAGTTGCAAGTATTAGTAGAACATCACATGTAAATATAGTCTCTTTATTGGGATTTTGTTATGAGAAGAAAAAAAGAGCATTGATATATGAATTCATGCCCAATGGCTCATTAGACAAGTTTATCTATAAGGGAGAATATTCCTTAAACCCAATGTGCGATTTTGAATGGACAAGATTATATCAAATTTCAATTGGTATTGCTCGAGGACTAGAGTACCTGCATCAAGGATGCAACACAAGGATTCTACATCTCGATATCAAACCACAAAATATCTTGTTAGATGACGATTTTTGTCCCAAAATATCAGATTTTGGGTTAGCCAAGATATGCCAGAAAAAGGAGAGTATTGTATCAATATTGGGTATGAGAGGCACTATAGGATACATTGCACCCGAAGTTTTCAGCCGAATATATGGTGGAGTTTCTTACAAATCTGATGTTTATAGTTATGGCATGTTAATCCTTGAAATGATTGGAGGAAGAAAAAACTTTGAGAGTGGAGGGTCATATACTAATAGTGATACATACTTTCCCAATTGGATTTATGAAGAACTTGAGCAATCCATTGCTATTGCAAAAGATGTGCCCATCATTGAAGAGGAAAATGAAGTGGTAAAAAAGCTAACTTTGGTTGGTTTATGGTGTATTCAGACAAATCCAGTAAATAGACCATCAATGAGTAAAGTGGTTGAGATGTTAGAAGGAGCAAGTAAATCATTGGCAATACCACCTAAACCTTCTTTCTTCTCTCCGTCAAGGACATTATTACCTCTTCAATCCTCAGATGTCTCTTCCAGCATGACGCTTGATTTCAATTCCAATCCTATTCCAATGGAAATTGAACAAGTTCATGAACCTTGAAAGGTGTATGCACTGTTTTAATTAATTTGTTTTGGACTAATAGTTAAGTGTTTTTACTCATGTTCTGGATCCTCCTTTTGGTTCGTCTTCCACAGGGCATGACAGGAAAAAATCATAAAGTTTATGTATGGGGCTACATTATAGGACAAATTGTTACCATAGAAGTGATTGTATCAACTTGTTGCATTTACATCTAATTTTTGCACATAACTATCGGATGTTACAAGTATATTCCTATAGCCAGTATCATCTCTCATCATCTTCTCTTTTGGTGATTGTTTGTTCTTATTATGGTATCAAGATTGCATCTTTTGACTCTCAATCAGAGATGCCCTCTTATGACTACAATACAGTATTTTTTAATTGGAGGCACTTTGGGTTGGATAAGTATTTAAGCTAAATATTTGTCATACCTTTTAAGGTTGTTAAAGGGATTACTTTGAGCAAACGAAGGGCCAATTTCCACTTAATGTCTTAATCTAACTGGATTTAATGCTCATCATCGTACTGTTTGGAGTTCATGGCTTGTTCATGGCTTACCAATGAAATAATATATTACAGATTTACAGTGTATTGGAAAACATATTGGTACTTATGAACCCTTGTCTCCTCTTCTCATTTGGAGTAAAAGATCACCCACCATGAGTTCACCATTTAAAAGTAGACGGTTGACCATGAAATGCTCTCCACCCCCAAAAGTAGGATTCAAACCCCTAACACTTAGTTAAGTGACCTAGTGAAGAACCACTAGACCACAATTACATATTTAAACCCATATCTCCTTTAATAATGACTCAATGGAATGGTTATAGTTTAAGTGTTCCCATCATTCTTTCTGAATATAGTCAAAATTCTGACTCAAAAAAAAGAATATAGTAAAAATTCCATCAACCTTCACTATCTTCCTTTACTTGATGGTCAAAGTAGCTAGGTGTCACCATTTTGAGAATAAGTGGGAAGATTCAGACTTGAGAAGCAGCACTATTAGGACATGATAGGAGAGAATCAAGTTTAAATACAAAAAGAAATGGACAAGAACGTTCTTGAGCCATCATGACAAATAACGTTAACTTCTTTATCCTTTACATGGAAAAAAGAGCTGCTCAACAATACAGCTAAAATACACTGAAGTGAAAGAACTTGCCATCATTTTACATGGATTTACCTTCATCCTGCAGAGGGTCGCGAAGTGTCCCAAACATCCAATCCATCCATATCGTGAAATGGCCATAGTTATGCCTATATGTGGTATGGTGAATGGTGTGGTAGCCAGCCCCCATGACAGGCCACAAGTTAGCATGAATACAGTCATGAATATTTGCAGTCCAAATGCCTTCTATGAATACCATCGCTAAGTGTGCTGTGAAATGTGTAGGGATAATAAACAGAGCAATAGAGTGTGGCAATGCTTGAAGAATGCCATCAAGAGGGTGAAAGGCCAAACCTGAGATGTGGGAGAAAACAAGAACGAACAAACAAGGAAAAATTAGTCCAACTTTATATCAGAGTGCTGATGTAAAATCAACAATTCTGGAGGATGTTAAAGAGACGGTGCATATACTGAAGGTTTGTGATACGAAGAAGCGACTGACATATTTCAATAGGGCAATGGCCCTATTTCGCCCTTCAAGTAACAACGCAGGACCACTGGACACCCTAAACTAACATTGGGCACAATTTTACCCTTGAAATAACCAAAGTGGTCCAATTTTACCCTCTGCCGAATGTAATGTTGACACGTGGACGACACGTGTCAACATTACATTCGGCAGAGGGTAAAATTTGACCACTTTAGTTACTTCAAGGGTAAAATTGTACCCGTTGTTAGTTTAGGGTGCTCAGTGGTCCAGGGTGGTTGCTTGAAGGGCAAAATTGAGTCATTGCCCTATTTCAATATTCATGTGCTTACATGTTTAATTATAATTCCTTGGCACTTAAGATGGGCTAAAATGTAGTAGTTATGGTTCAAATATGTCCAAGATTTGTGTTGAAATTTAAGTGGTAAAATGACTAAATTTAACCACATTTAAGTCCCTAGTGCAGTAATCTCTTGAGGATACATGAGTTACCCAATACATATCATGAAATTGAATCTTGACATAAAAGAAGTTGATTGAGCATTATAAATGAAACTTCTAATAAAGTTTAACATGAAGTCCTTTTTCCTTGAATTGAAATCTGAGTATATGGATCATTAAACAAGCAAATATACTAATTATAAGCTTCTTAATGAAGAAGAAAACAGCAAAGGCAATCATGTGACTGTCAAAGTGAAAGTCTTGCAAATGTGTGTAAAATGAATTCAATTCAATAAAATAAACTACCAGTCATGACGCTGTCAATGAAAAATACTACTATTTCAATTTCTGTAAATGAGAGCCTCAGTATAACTTACCAAAGATCATTTAGAAAAAGGGAAGGGGTGGGAGAACTTGGTATCTTGTTTTCTTTTTTGGTCCAAGACATAATTTTTTCATGGATTAATAATACCACCCCCAATCAATAAAAACAAGAGATTTAATACCTTAGCCAGATGATAATACCGTCCAATTAATAGTTTACTCTCAAGAAATCATGAATAAGCATCACAAAAGGCATATCAGCAATCATCAGAGTATGTGATTGTCACCCTTTTCACTTAGTTCCTTCATTTTTTTTTTGTTCATAAACTTAGTTCCTTCATTTTAAAGTTTGACTAATTGTATTTAAGTATCATGTTCACAGCAACTCCTGTTTCTTCACCATATTTCTTTGGGGGTTTGTGTATGCGTGACTGTCACTTGTGATGGTGCAAATAACTGTTTACTTGAAAGTTAGAGTTTATCTCAACTACAACAGTGTTGACGTTTCATCATATTATCAAATTTCCATTCATAATAATAATGAGGCAAGAAAATCATAATATGCACTGCTTTGCTAGGAAAAACACACATAAAGGTGATCTCATCACACCCCTAAAAATATCCCTTTCAATCAGTAACACCGGTTACAGCAAACGAATGCAAAGTGCAAACATCAAATGACCCAGGACAGAAATGAAATCCCATTTGATATTCATCCCAACAAACATTCTTTTGAAATAACAACCACCATTCTTGTAATAGAAGATATGAAAACAGAAGCAACATATTTAGTTGAGTAGATAATGTACTCACCAGCAAATGGGGACAGGGTATTCTGTTTGTTGTAGATATGATGAGTAGCATGAAGATATTTATAAAGAGGTTTTATGTCATGCAACTCCCTGTGCATCCAATAAATGCCAAACTCCACCATAACAAGGTAAATTGCTATATACACAAGGTAAGCAGGTAAACTGACATGACTTGCTCTTGGAAAACACTTAGTCCACCCATTTTCTGTCAAATACTCATTAATAGTTGGAAGCAAAGTATACCAAGGCATTGCCTTCATTGCAACATATATTTGCAGGAGCATGGCTCTACGAGAGGGGATCGCATCTACAATCGAATATCTCAAAAGGTCACGCAAAACAAAATGAGGAACAGCTCTATATTACATAAAGATACTTTCTTGCCAGGAAAATCTCAAACCAAAGATGCAACTAATTGAAGTTTTATAAATGCACCAATTCAGCAACCTTCTAGGACCCATTAAACATGAATGAAACCAACTAAAAGTCCACTTAACTGAGGCTGAGAAATAGAACACTCAATTCAATAGTCAGAGTAGTTGTGGGTACAGAAACATAATTAGTAACTCTGAGCTGTGGAAGAAAAATTATAACTTGAAGAAAGCAGCTAAGTAACCACCAACGGGTAGTATATTGATCTGGTAAGTGAGCTACAACCCCTAAGGATGAGAACACGTGTTCAAATCCCAGAAAGCGCTCTCATTTGCAGAGGAAACAACCTTGTCTATGTGTGAAACACTCCTACCTCTCGAGTTCAGATTAGTCGGTTGCCAATAGACTCCAGATTACTAGCCGGTGTTCAACCAAAAAAAAATGCGAGAAAGCAGCCAAGTAACAGTGACAACTGAGAAGAAATACAAGTAACATTTCAACAAAAACATTGAATGGCAATGTGTGAAACAGCTAATGACACCATGATTGGACTCTAAACCAATGTTAAATAAACCATACCATACAAAATTCAGTACCAAACATATGAAATAGGCACAAAATTAAATGAGTGGAGATCTAGCACCAATAAATGCAAAAGCACACAACCAATCCTTATATGTGGTTAGATTGAAACATCCCAAAAGATCAAATCAACAAGATCAATGACCCCAGATAAAAAAAATAAAAAATTTTGATTTTTTTGAAGCAAAAAAGAGAGAAGACAGATCCAACGTAAAGAAAACAGAGTGTATGGGTGAAAAGACGGAAATGACCTTTGGGGAGGAAGACGTTGCGCTTGAGGTGGTAGATGTAGAGGGACCAGAGGAGGCCGGAGATGAGGTAGAGGAGGGTGCCGCCGAGGAAGTTGCGGAGCCAAGTCTGGAGGAAGTGGGGGAGTGGGGCCCACAGGGAGTGGGGTAGTAGGGACCCCAGTACAATGTGGTTGTACCAGCCTGCATCCTCCACGAACACATGCAGCAGATACGAGGTTGATGTTGAGCTTGAGTTTGACATCATATTCATCCCTCACTCACTCTCTACAGTCCACACAACCAAGAGACAGAGAGATTCTAGAGAGAGAGAGAGAGAGAGAGGTGGAGGGAGTTTGTGTGTGGAGAAAACTGTGGGCATTTTGTACCATTGGAAAAAGTTTTCGTTTTAGATTAAAATATTTGACATTTTCAAAATTTATCATTTTTGGTCCAATTTCATTATAAAATAATCATTTAAAATTGTTAAGTTAGCATTTTCCGTTAAGTTAAACTAACGGTGTTAACAAAAAAGGACTAAAAGTGTACTTTCCAAACATAAAGGACTAAATTGAAACTTGATGCAAACATAAGGTACCAAAAGTATACTTTAGCCTAACCCAAATAAAAATATTTACGGTCATGAAAAAAAATAGTTACAATGTATGATAGAATTAGAAAAAAAATAAATTGCATCACTTCACGCATTGTGTATACTTGTGAATTAAGACGGGACAAGGGGAATATAATCACTGTGGGATGCTGATGGCCGGATGCTAAACAACAAAAACACAGCTAATTAAGGTTGTCTTGTTACCGTGGGACTCTTGACTTAGAGGTGGGTTCCATGATTACTCTTATCATATGGCTTTCTTATGGTTTGTTTGATTTTTTTTTATTTCAGATTGTATTATAAAACGTTGTCATTGTATTTGTGATATATACCCGTCAACATCCATATCCCCAATTGATGGCTATTGTGATGTTTAAGAAGGTCTGATGCTCTCGGCGGCCTGCCCTACGCCGAGCGGCCACAACAATGGCCATTTAAATTTAAATTAATCTAAAAGCTCACAAACCATCATATGATAATATGATATTGTTTATGATAGTGGTGAAAACAAGTTAGACCAATCCAGGCCTTAACCTTAAGAGTGACTCGTGTGATTAAAATGAAGTTATTTTTTAGCCTTGAGTCTAGGCTATTAAGAATTGACTTATTAAATGGCTTATCAAAAGACATGTTAATAAATTTATTTTCTTTATGGATCTCTTTTTTTTTTATGCAACAAAATTTTATTATAATTATTAGTAAAAGTGTGTGCTTTTACTAGCGAACTATTATAATTATTAATAAAAATTGTTAAGTGCATGACAAAACATACTTTGTTGCTCTCTAACTGATTTATCATATTTGACAGAATTTGAGAATAGTCAAGTATATTCTAATAAACACATGAATTTACCTTGCAAGTGAGATAATGATAATTATAGAGATTTAAACAAAGAAATAACATTGTCAAAAACATATAATATCAAGATATACGGTGCAACAAATAACCAAAATGTGACAGAATGATGCAAATGATTATTCATGAAGATTTCTACTTCTCTAAAGATTAATATGATATTGACTGGCTCGGGCCCTCATCCCCATCTCCAAGCTCATAAGAGACCAAACTTGAATAGTTTTTGTGCCTAATATAAGAGATCATTTCACAATCTCTCCTCAATTGATGCGTTTTTTTTTTCTAACTTTGCCCATAACTTTCTATCATATGTATTAATGCTTATGTATTTCTCTCTCTTAAAAGTATCACAATAAATATGGGTAATATTGAAAAAAAAATATTAACTCCAGACACCCAACTAACATTCACATGTTTTCTTAAGAAGTTGTTTTTTGCGGCTGACGGAAGTAATAAACTTAGGACCTCCAGAATGAAGAATTGCAACTGAACTGCAGCCCAAAAATTTGATCTATATCTCGTTTTGCCTCTATGAAGAAGGTGAGTTGCGGCCCTAAAAAAGATAAGTTGTGACTTAGTTTGTCTCCTTGAAGAAAATGCGTTGGGGCTCAGAAAACAGTGTTACAAGTTACAACTCAGTTTACCTTTAGAAAATCGATTTTTTTTTATTGTAATGAAAAGTAAACGCTTGTAGAGTATTTATTGCATTTTTATAATATATATGTATTGGCAATCACTGTCTTTGACTCTCGTGTGGCCAAAACCAACTGGGCATATATATGACTTCGTGAGTGTATAACTTAGCTTGAAGGAGAGCGGTGGAAAGGGAGATGGATGGAGAAGAATGTGAATATGTCGGTTCACTTAATTTTGAAATTTTAAATTAAGAATTTAAGATGATTGACTGGATGTAGAATTATTTGTATTTTAATATGCATTTTGTCCCAGATATTTAGATCAAGTTCCATGAACCCATATCACCAAGTTTTCCAATTATTGATATTTTACTATGAATTTACATGAAAGATTTTGGATGTATGATGTGGTCATGAATTTTACTTTTGAAATCTTCTTTGGAAGAAGATTTTACTATGTATTAGGTGATATAACATTTTCATTTTGTCAAAAGGCTTTTTTATATGTTTTTTGTAATTTTCATGTAATTTATTTTATATAATTTTGTGGGAAACCATTGTAGGATCTTTGGGCTTTGCGATGAACGAATAAAATAGGCCCGAGACAAAAGATAAGCCCAACTATTCTATTGTGGTTGGGCATTTAAAATTTTTAATGGACTTTCGTCTATTTTTTTGTTCATTACATTTCATTTCAATGAAGAATTGGGTGTCATATTTATACCACTCTTCCTTGTAACTTGCTAGGTCGTCAATCCTTACGGACGTTTATAGAGGGCCCCGAACATTTAAATCTCAGAAACTTAGCTTGGTGATCAATTTGAAAACTTTACTTATCAAGAAAGAATAGAGTTGCATGGAAGATATAAAACTAATTTGTTGACGAGGATGTCCACAGGAAATGTAATTAAGGTTTAAAGCCAAGCAAAAGAGGAGCCACTCTTAACAAAGGCTCCAATGCATTTGGATGAAACTTTCTAGCAAAAAGGAAGCACACATTGGTGACATTTCCATTATAAGTACAATTCCCTCCAAACCTAATTTGGTTCAAGAACTCATCTGAAATATCAGGCCAACCAAACTTTCTCGGGTGTGGGCCACCCCTTGACCAATCGACCCATGTAATACTACGATTTGAGTTTAGTTCATTGTATTTCATATGCACCAATGTTGGTATATAATGCTCATCCACGTAACATGGTGGAGGACAATGTTCATGAAAGATGGGGTAATAAATGGAATCAGAGATGAGTTTGATCGCGAGATCTCGGTGGAGTTCAAACCATTGAGATCCTTTGCGCCAGTCGGTGATGTTGATCATTGGTGACATTTTAGGATTGTACCGTCCGCGACCTCCCTTTCCAGGGTCATCATAACAGCTTAGGAAGGAGTGAGATGAGTTTATGAGGTAGTTATAGATTGAGTTGAAGTTGAAAAGAGGGATGCATGATTCTGATAGAAGAACAAATCGTTGATTGGAATTGTCGTCTAAGAGTGCATTTGCTATGAGACGCCTTTCTGCATCTATCATTGATGAAGTTCCCCAATAAACCGGCTGTGAATTCACTAAAACATCAATTTCTATTTTCGTTTTCATAAGAAATAAATAATAAAAATGTAAGTCAACTGTTAACTAATAATATATATAGTAAAATTATGCAAGCATTAAAATAATATAGTGAGACTAACTAATAATTAGGGAGGGCAAAAATAAAAAATGATACTTTTAAATTCTTCATATAAGGTAATATTATTTATTTGGGTAAACTAAGGAAATGAAATAAGAATTTTTATATACTTTCCCATTCCTAAATATATGAATATATGAACTGTTTAGGAAGGTAAATTTGTTTCTAAATAAAAGATTTCTTTTTAATTTATTTTTTTCAATTTTCATAAAATTATAATCATCCTTATTGATGTTCATCAATGATGAACAAATAAGAACTGAGTATGCAAATAAAGCTAAAGTATAATTATGGTGCTTTGGTTATTATGTTATTTTAACTAAGTTAAATTAAATAACTTATTCAATCTAATCAAATTAAATGAGGTATAATTATATTGTATATTTAGGAATGAAAGGAGTATAAGATAATCCATATATATACTTTGAATATCTCCTCACTGCGTGTGTGTTGTATAGAATACATGCATGTCACTCAAGATACCCACAACACACAGGAGAATATAATATAGCAAAATAGAGTTTATTGGGTTCTCCACATTTTCCTTCATTCGAACATGTGTATGTATATACGGGGAAATAAGTTCAATATGTTTATTATAATGATGTAAATGCGTTACTAAAATCTACACGTAAATATCTTAAGTAATTGTATTGTATACACAACTAACCTGGCTAGGGATTCTTCTGCCAAAGAAGACAGAATCTTGAGGCACTGTTTCATTGAAAGAAGGATGCTGATGCAAGTAGATAGTGTAAAGTCCTTCATGGCCTTTGAAAAATCTCTCCCATAAGGGTCCCAATGGCAATGGACCATTTGCTAAGAACATGAAAGCCACTTTATTAGGGCTTTTCTTGTTCGAAACACCTATGATTCCTTGTACCGTAATTGCCTCCAAAAACAACTCTTGGTCTGTCATATTGTGCATGAGAGACACCTTATCACTTGTACTTCTGATCATAGTTGTGTTGTTGTTGGACAATAATAATGGGATGTGTTCGGGTTTTGCCGGTGGGGCTGGTGGCGGAGCTGGCTGTGGTTGGTATATTTGGTATAGTGGTTGTGAAGAGGAGTCTGGATTTGCATGGTAAAGAAAATATTGTAAATGAAAAGAGAAGGTTTTGAGGTATAAAGTGGCTACTGTTCCTAGTGAGACACCAAAAATGAAGAAGACAAAGTGATAAAAATAGCTTATGTTTCGATGCACATGAAGAATATTGGAAGGTTTGGGAATCCTGAGAACTGAGTTTTTCTCCATTATTGATTGGTAACTGTATTTTAATTTCTTTGATCACTCACAAATGGGAATAGAAAAGAAGACAATGCGATTCTTATATAAAGTCTTAAAAAGTGATTTTGAGAACACTTGGAGCTGAAGTTATGGAGGATCCCAGGATTTTTAATTTTAATTTACCATTCGTCTCAATTCAAGCAGACTTTTTTCTGCTTATAAGCTTCATCATTATTGTTCTGGTCAAAGAAGCCAATATAGAGAAAGGAAACTATTAATATATAGCAACTTGTGTCATATTCTTTCTAATTATAATGATGCTTATTTAAGAAAACGAAGTCAATTCTCACTTTTATAATATTATTTTATTAGTTATCTTTTAAAAATTAAATTAAAATTTTAGGGAAAAAGATAAATAAAGTCTTTCCAATTGGTAAAAGGACAATTAAGGTTGTTAAATTGTAAAAAGGACAAGTTGGGTCATATAACACCTAATACACATTAATAAATTTGGGCAAATGACTCAAATGCCCTTAAAAAAACACACTTACCTCACTCTCACAAAACACACCATTTGATTCCCACCCCACCCTCTCCAACCTCAAATTTTTCAGGGGTATTTGAGTCTTTTCTCACAAGTTATTAATGTGTATTAGGTGTATATGACCCAACTTGTCCGTTTTACAATTCAACAACCTCAATTGTCCTTTAACCAATTGGGAAGACTTTATTTGTCTTTTTCCCAAAATTTTAACCTATATATAAAAAGGATAGGGAGAAAATTAGGGTGGAAAATAAATTAACCTCCCTTGAAAAGGTAGAAGGTTTTTTACCGTTTTGGGAAGTTTTTTATTCTTGGTATTACCCATCTTTCCCTCACTTTTCTTACCGTCCAAACATGTTGATCTCATCCTATTATATTTATTAAATTAAAGTGTATGAAGGGGTTAGTGGCCTGGGTTACATACTGCTTATTGATAAAAAAAAGGTTACATACGACTTACACACACAATTTTTCTTTTAAAATATGAGTGATCACTAGATTACACAAGAACATTTAATAAAAATCATAAAAAGGTTAAACAATCATTAAATTACATTGAAGTAGTCCTTAAAGTCTAAAGATTTAAGTGATATCAAATTGCTTATTATTGACTCAATGAGTTATGAATGCAGCTTTTTATCAAATGATCTAAGTTTTTAAAGAGGTATATTGACAAACAAGACATTTAATATCACATAGGTCTCTTGGGTTTTTAATGTAATTTGATTATTTTATCAGACCCTATTTATGATTAATTCTTTTATTTGTACTCTGTTGTGATTCTCCCAATATATATATATTTTTTGTTAATCACCACTCGGTTTAATCCGGACTCGAGGGGTAGGAGTGTTGCCCACATAGGCAAGATTGTCCCCTCTCCCAATAAGAGCGCTTCCCGGGAATCGAACACGCGTTCTCATCCTTACGGGGGTTGTAGCCCACTTACCAGCTCAACTAACTACCCATTGGTGTATATATATATATATTAAAATGATGAGTTAAAGCCAACGGATATACTAGGCAGGTAGGAACTAGGAATTTAAAGTCCCTAACTATTGAGCAGGTAGGAACTAGGAATTTAAAGTCCCTAACTATTGAAATGCCTAATTGACTCGACTTGTATCCGAAAAATCGGAGCTAATTACTTAATGTCACGTGGTAGTTCCTATAATTACGGTTTGAATCATCCAAAGAGTGATGCAATTCGAATGTGCAAATTTCATATTTGTCTATTATTCTTTAACTTACGCTAACGCACGCTTTTGAATTGCTTCTCCCTAGCTATTGAAATTGAATGAATTTCTTGCATGTGTATTCCTTGAGTTTTGAAGCACCCTTCTTTCTCCTCCCAATATGTATTCCTTGTTGAGTATACAAAATGTCTTCTATAGTTCTACTCACCCTGTTTGTAAGCGAAGAGTTCATTTAATCCCGCCACAACTTCTTTTACTGGTAGTTCATAATATTCCCTCCCGTCCTAAATATAAGATCTAATTGATTTTTTCCAAAAAATCCTTAAAAAAACAAAATAAGTTAATTATAAATTTATTTACCTAATTTTTTCCCTTAAACTAGTTTATTTTACCTATAAACTAATGGATAATCTAAAAATATATCAAATATGTCATTATTTAATAACCTATTTCGCAACCTTAATCTCTCCAAAAAAAGTCAATTAGGTCCTATATTTAGGACCGGAGGTATTAGCTTTTAAAGATGGTGCCCTTGAAAGTGTGACTCAAAATATACATTTTTTAGTTGTATGTGTTGCTGCCAGTGTCACCCTGATATATTTTTATATCAATGAATGGACGGAAGCTAGATGATGAACGAAAGTACAACAATTTAGGTGGTGACACCAGTAGCATATAAACAATATTTGTCACTTTGCATATACTAGAGTTTCATTAATTACCACCGGATATTCCTTAAATTGTAATAAGGCATTAAAGCTTTTGGGTGATTAGATCCCTTCTTGGGATCTTATAGTAACTCCACCAAAATTTCTATTAATATTATGAATTTGTTCACATTTCCATAATTATTATTTTTTAATAATAGGTTAATAGATTTTAATAGCTACTAGTTTATACTAGTAGCTACTAATAATTTTAATATATTAACATTATTAAGTGAAGATATATTCAGTAATAAATAGATACACGTATAATTTAATAAAATTATAAGCATATTGAATTATAATTTTCGTTTTTAATCATAATTATTTATTAAAAATTGTTTAAACATGTGCATGAGTTGCATATTTTAAATAAAAGATATCATATAATAAACAAAAATGAAGAGAGCAATAGGGTAGATAAGAGGAATCAGAGATGGGCAAGTGTGTAAAGTTAGGCATGGTAATATTTAAAAAGAGCATATGGCAGGCACTGTTGTAAATTTAAATATGCAAAATTAACACTTGTAATTTAAAATGATGTAAAATTAACACATCTAATTTAAAATGGGGCAAAATTAATACTTATAACTTAAAAATACATTCCAAAACACATACAAAACTTATAATGTCCTAAAGCACTTAATCACCGCAAAATAAGTCATCCCAAACATACATTAAAGGACTTGAGGTGAAACTACCACGACTAATAATTTAATTTTCCCTATATATATATACATTATACTCTATTGGTCTTCAATTGGCCTAATTTTATTTAAAGCTGACTTTGTTGGGTTGTCCAAAAATCTTAATTCACAAGAAATTTGACTTGACTCTACATAGAGCCACAAAATTAAACCACACGTAATTATATTATAGTACGTAGTTATATAATGTATTAATGGTATGAGAAGCTGTGTTCATCATCATTTTGTAATCTTCAAAAGTAAGGCATTGTTTGCTCAATTAGGAACAAGACAAAAAAAATGTGATTGACAGCTAGGTAGCCCCGTTAAGGAAGAAGCAATGCGAGGGAAAATGAAAACGTGAAACTGGGGAGGGGGGAGAACAATAATAATATTCCCTAATATCTAATTAGCGGCCTATTTTCCTCCATTTTCCTTTTGTTAAATAACGTTGAGTATAATCCAGTGCTTGTTGGTAATATACTGGACTCGAGGGTAGAAATACTAATAACTACATAGGTAGGGTTGTTCCTTCTTCCAATAAGAACGCTTATCAGAATTTGAGCAAAAAGTCTGATTCTTACACTGGTATTTTCTTCTCTTTTTAAATTTGTATGTAGGGTTGTACAAAAAAAAAAAAAAAAATTGGCGGCCAAACAGCCCGTAACCAATTTGATTCGAGGACATAGTAGCTTGTAATCTTAACAATCATGACAGGACTAAACCCTACCTTCAGATGCGAGAGAATAAGGGCATATGTTGTAAAACCAATGGCCCGATCCATTAAAAAAACAATGGCCCAATCCGATCTAGAGATACTACTACTTTTTATTAAAAAAAATATTTTATTATATTATCCAATTTAAAATATATACATTATATAATAATTAATACTTAGTATACAATATAAAAAATATATGAATATGATTAATTATTTTACCCTATTTCTTTTACTTTTTCATTTATGTCATTATTTTTATATTTTTTTTCAATTTTCCCATCATTTGTTTTTATGATTTAAATGAATTAGGACCAGTAAAACATGTTCGATCAATGTCCTAGAGGGCATGTTTCGCCTAATTTTGTAGGATGAGACTCAGGTATTTGTGTATGGCTCAGCCCGGTTTTTGTGTAGCCTTATTCTCTTTGTATAAAGCCTTGTTGATTCCAGTAGAAATTTTTCTATTAAAAAGAAAGGAAGTGTGTGTCATTGCTAATTGTTGACCACAGACAAAATGTCGTTACTGTTATTAGTAGCAGCATCTGCCAAATACATCCAAACTATGACCTAACAATCCACAAAGATAGTTACTACCGACTAATGAATAAGAGGCATGAAATATTGGATGCCAAGAAGTATCTTTGTTTTCAACACATACATGTCAAGAAATATCTTTACACTCATATACTCCTCCGATTTTAGGTATAAAATTAAATTATTTTTTTAATAAATTAGGAATATAGAATAAACTACTTCAACTTATTTATATTTGACTTTTTCTTTAAAATCAATTCACCTATTTAATTTATAAATTAACGTATAATCTAACTTCATATAACATGTTAAAATTTAGTAGCCCATTTCATCTCTTTAATAAAAAAAAAATCAAGTTGATACAGGGTATTGGTGAGAGAATTGTGATCCTATATGTATCCCAATGGCAAATACATGATCCCAAAATTGATTCGTGTATTGTAACCACTAAGATTCGGAAATTTTACTGAAGATAGCCTCTCTTCAAAGACTTCATGAAGAAAGAAGCTCACATCGAGTGTTGAGGGTGCCGGAATTCAATTTTGCTTGGCATATATGGTCACATTGTTTGAGGACATGGTCCAAGTCTCTAACAGTGTGCTCTCAAGGAATGCATTTGACTAAGACTAGGATACGTTTTTCGGTTATCTAGTGTGTGTTTGGGAACTGTTTCTGGACCCCCAAAAGCTGGTTTGAGTTACATAAACAGTTTTTTTGTTTTTGGTCATGTTTGGGTCCTGTTTATTTCTGACCAACTTATTTGGATAAACTGGTTTGAGAAACTGGTTTATGAGAAACTCCAATTTGGAGCTTCTCCAACTAGCTTATTTCTGAGAAACTGGTTTCTGAAGATGAAGGTTTGATAGATGAAGATAATTGTCATCAAAACCAAGAGGCTTTATCATCAAATTTTTCTACATCATCTTCTTCTCGCATGAATCGTATCCGTGACAGGATTCGAGATTGAATTATAGAACATCTTTGATACAACTAATTATGGAATTGAATCATCCAAATGTAATGTGATAGACATAACCTCTAATTTATATGCATTTTAATGTATTAAATTTTTCTTATTTGCAATTATTGGAAACTTTATGCAATTTAATCTATTAAATTTTTTAATTTTAAATTATTGAAAATATATGAATATTTTAATTGTATATTATTCAATAAATATCATGTTCCCATCTAAACTGGTTTCTCAAAATCACCATCCAAACATGTTTGTAAAAGTAGTGTGAAAAAAAACACTTCTGCAACTACGGATCCAAACATAAATCGTTTCTCGCAAACCAACTTTTACCCAAACCAACTTTTAAAAAACCATATTGAAAAAAAACATTTCTCCACCACTTTTCCCAAACACACCCGTAGTCTTCGGGCCTGTTTGGAATCAGCTTCTGAAAATAGCTTCTAGGAAAATAGCTTTTGGAGAATAGCTTTTTTGAAAAATAGCTTTTGATGAAATGAGAGTGTTTGGATTAAGTTTTTTTGAGAATAACTTTTAAGAATAATTTTTGAGTAAAATATAACTTTTCTGAAAAATAGTTGGGATGAATAGCTTTTCAATTTTCTTTTATTTAAAATAAGTGTTTTTCCTAAACGAGAGATCGAAGCTTTCAACTGGAAAAGGAGAAAAATGTAGTTTTTCTCAAAATAGCTTTTGGAACCCCAAACTAGTTTTTCTTCTCAAAATAACTTATCCAAAAAATTGATTGTTTGGATGTCTTTGTGTGAAACCTAGGTTTGGGAGCCAGAATAGCTTTCGGGAAATGTATCCAATCAGGCACTTCATCTTTTTTAATCAGTCAAAAGGTGTCATTACCTCAATACCGTAGGCTGCTCATAAATCTGCCAACCATGTTAATTTCACCCGACTCAGTCGTAACACAGGTCATACAGTGGTGAATTTATTTATTTCCCCATTTTTTATTATAATGGTGAACTGTTTAGACCAAATGTTTGACAGAAGAAATTTATTCATTTGATTTTAAATACTATTATAATAATATTCTTTTTAACAAAATTATTTAATTTAGACCATTGGATCTTTGAGCCAATGGTGAGGTTGGGAAAAAGATGGAAAGAGAGGGAGGGAGAAAATGTGAAGATCTAAATCGTCCAACTCGTCCTAGTCCAACTGACCTGGTCTTTGTCTTGGGTTACCTCTGGGCTAAGACGAGGTCATGGGTTCATATCAAACCAAGTCTTGGGTTGAAAGTCAATCTGATCTTTATTCATCACCCTTAACCAGTTGATAAATTAAAATTATTAATTAAATGATTGTTGTCATTGATATTTGTAAAAAAATGGGCAAAGATGCAAAAATAGTCATCGTAAATTTAAAAATGTGCAACTATAACTCTGGTAAATTGAAGGGGGCAAAACTGTATACTGAAAATCAAAATGGGCAAAATTGGGCAAATGTGCAAAAATAGTCATCGTAAATTTAAACGTACGTTTTCCAAATGTGGCCCCACCATCAGTAAATGATGTGTCATACATTTAAGGGTGCAATATGTTGATGAGACTTTAATTTTTTGATGAGACTTTATTTTTTCAGATGATTACGTAAAAGTAAGGTGAATTTCACATGATTTGGGGTTCTATTTGGTTTTTTATTGAAATGATTTGGGGGTTTAGAGTTCGTTTTTAGTGATTTAGGTTTAACTAGATGCATTTTAGCTTTCACGTTAGATTTTGGAATTGACATGTCATTTACTGATGGTGGATCCCACGTCTGGAAAATGCCTGTTTAACTCGGCCTAACAAAGAGGTTACTTTTGCCTCATTTTGGTTTACAATGTATGGTTTTGCCCCATTTTAGTTTACAGTGTACAGTTTTGCCTCCTTCAATTTACCAGAGTTATAGTTGCCCATTTTTAAATTCACGGTGGCTATTTTTGCACCTTTGCCCTAAAAAAATTGACTAAAATTTGGCCAAAATGCTCCTAACTCCTTGAACTTTAACCTTATACATGTGACTTTCAAAAACCACACCCTCAACTATCCTGCTTTGATATCTAACCGCTTGCCTTTAAAATAGCTGTTAAATCTCACTGGATCTATACCACATCAGATCCCTTAGAATGTTAAAATTCTGCCTTCACAAAAAATCCTCGGTCAATGGATTTCTGGAAGGCACCATTACTATTATTTACCATTGGCCATTGTAATTTCTTTCACATACCACCTTTATTCTTTATGTATGAGACTTATTGAGACCTTTGTTTGAGAACTCCCTGAGTATAAAATATCCTCATAACTCAAACTTTTTATATCTAAATGCATATATCGACTGTTCCTTCATTCTCTTTAATTCGTCCTCATAACTATTACTTTTCATCCAAATGCAGAAAGGTGATTTTTTGAACGAAGAATCGAAGATCATGGTTAGAAGATGAAGCAATAACGGAGCTTGAAGATGTAGATATGGCTGGAGTGGCAGAGATTATTACAAGTTAAATCATCAAAAGGCCATTTTGTCGATAAAAACATGCAAAATGACATGTCATTGTCATCCTCCAAATCATTTTGAGAGATGCAAAATGACATGCATGTGGTTAGCTGTCAAAATAGGATAGTTAAACGTGTGATTTTTGAACTTTTTAAAGGGATGGGGATTATATACAAGAGGACCAAAAGTTCAGGGGGTTGATGACTATTTTGGCCATAAAATTATTGTCTTTGTTGTGGTTATTATTACCATCTCATTTTGCTCAAATTATGAGTGCTACTTGATTCCCACCACGAAATTCAATCCGGATTGAGATTTGACATTTTTTTTTACTGAAAAGATTTGACATTGATTAGACCATTTCATAGTTACGTCGTTCTATAGTTTTTTTTTGGGCAAAGGTGCACCCAGTAGCATGGTAAATTCAAAATGGTGTATCTAGTAGCATACTAAATTTGAGGGTGCAAATTTAGCAGTTATAACATGAAATGAGGCAAATTTAGCAGTTATAACATAAAATGGGGCAAATTTAGCATCCCGTTAAAAATGACAAACCACTGTTACTGAGAGGTGGGTCCAATAAGTTTTTAATTGACATGACATACAGGTGGCATGACAATGTGACAATAGTTTGCATTTTGAATAAAAAGAAAAATGGAAATTTGAAGAACGCTTAAATTTGAAGACACTTGCATATGAACTTTGCAGAACTAGCAGTAGCATAAAGAAACACAACATAAAGAACTAGCAGCAGCAGCATCAGAAAAGCTCGAAAAATGAAAATTGGTGGTGATAATTAATGAAGATGCACCTCTCAGTAACACTGGTTTGTCATTTATAACGGGGATGTTAAATTTGCCTCATTTTATGTTATAACTGCTAAATTTGCTCCATTTTATCTTATAACTGTTAAATTTGCACCCTCAAATTTAGTATGCTACTAGATGCACCATTTTGAATTTAACATGCTACTAGGTGCACCTTTGCCCTTTTTTTTTTAAAGCAAAAAAATACATGTATTAGGACATAATAAATATAGCATGCCATTTACCGCATAGCTTTGTAGTTCTTCCTCTACTAGACTTGGGCAGAATAACAAAAACACACTAAGTGTTAATAATATGGCAAAAATGCCTTCCATGTAATTAATACTCCTTTTTTTATACATGTAATTAATACTCCCTCATTTCTAAATATAAGATCAATTTCAAATTTCAATTTGTTCCTAAATATAAGCAACTTTTTTAATTTTTCTCAACTTTTTTCCAAATAAATCCCAATAATCCTTATATATAATAAACAATCCAAATAAATCCCAATAATCCTTATATATAATAAACAAGCAAGAGAAGTAGAGTGAGAAAAAAAGTATATGATTAGGATAGATTAGGAATATCAAGTGTTAATAGCTAGCTTAACTAGCATCTTTATTCTAATCAAATTAGGAAAGTAATCTTATATTTAGTAACATACATAATATATGTTTGCTCATGCTGATTGTAGCCTCTTGTAAGAATTGATGACCGTGTCAAAGGTGCATTATTAGTACTAATTAATGCGTTTGTGAATTATAAATTGGTTATTCTAAAATGACCCCAGACTGTGGAACAAAAATTCACCCCAGACCTACGTCGAGGTATTGACAACTCTCAAAACCGCAAGGGTAGTTTTTTTGGGTCTTTCTCTCTTATCTTCCTCCTTATGCCACAGAAGTCGTGAACACTGTTTAAGTGTCCATTTTAAAAGATACTTCAAAGATGAAGGACATGTGATTAATATCAGGCTCCAAAACAGAGAACTCAATGTTTAATAGTTTTAACCCTCCCCCAAAATACTAAATAAAAAGGGGTTAGTAATTTTTTAAGTGAAGAGGCATGATATATCCTCTTACTTTTTTCTTCCATGTAAATGTTGAATTATTTTCAAAGCCACAATGCTCTTATTATTACAAAGGGTAAATCACACATACATGATTATAATTCACAACCTGCAACCAGGATATTCTAGTTGTTCAATCTGCCAATAGAAATTAGTGTTTTCGCAATTTCGCTAGCTAATACTATTCAACATAAACATATGACAATTATCAAAGATGCTCACCAAAGCTGAAAATGGAATGCTTCTATTATTTGCACGAGCAAAATTGTGGCATGATCTTGAGTTAGCATCTGGAAAATCACTATTGGCAGATCAATGACTATCCTGCAGAGCAAAAGGGAGAGTAGCTAGAAAAAGTCCCATGTGCAACATCTATATTCTGCTGAGATGAAAATCTGGGAATGTTTTTAAATTGCTGGATTAAGAGCTCGTTCTATTTCTTCGAGTGACCTTCCCTTCGTTTCGACAACATTACCGGCTATGTACAGGACAGCAAGAACACAAACGGCTGCAAAGCCCAAGTATACAGAGCTGATACCGAATTTGTTCACGACACTCAAGAAAAAGAGGCCAATGGCAAAGTTGGAGATCTGATAAGATAAGAAATTTAATTTCAAGGTTAACAAAATTATTAGGATAGCGATATAATCGGTGTAAGAGTAAAATTCATGCCACTCACCCAATGCATGCCAAATGACAAAGCAACTGCTTTTGCTCTAATTCTAGAAGCAAATATTTCAGGGAGAAGAAGGCCAGGCACGGGACCAGCACCAAGAGAGAAGGATAAGACATAGCTGTTTAAAATTCATAGACCTCAGTCAAAGGAAATGAACTGTATAAAAAATGTAATAAAATACTACAAAATACCATTGTTGACAAAAATAAATAACTTACAGAACAGTTCCAAGGACAGCAAGTGTGCCGGAGTATGCTGCAAGGGCTTTCCAAGTAAAAGACACAGAAAGGAGCAACATAGAAGCAGCCTGATATGGATTAGATGTTTTCTTTTAGGTCCTTGTTGTTAAGTCTATCTTATTTAACAGAGGAACCAAGTGATTTCAAGATTTCAATTCAAAACATGTACTAATACAACAGAAATTATCTCATGTTCGTCTTCTTTTGATCTAAAATTTATGTTGAAACTTATAATTACCATTCCACCAAAGCTTGTCATAAGAAGACTTTTCCTTCCTTGCTTGTCCATCAACGATGAAGCAACAGCTGTGCCTGCAATGAAATCAAACGCCAATCATAAAAAACTCAAATGGGTGCATATTGTGTAGTGATCATATTATTTAAGAAAATCTATACTAACCAAAAACATTTGCAGCACCAACCAGAGCGCTGGCTGCTACATCAGAAGCAATTCCAGCACTCCGGAAAACAGAAGTCGAATAATATACAACAGCATTGATTCCAGCCAACTGTTGGAACAAGAAAAGTGCCGCCCCAACACTGACAACTGCATCCAGACGTTTAAGCAATGAACCAATGTATCTTAGGAGCACAGATCAAGGTAGTATAAATCAACATAAAGTAGGAAATTGATAATTAACCATGTAGACCATGTTGAAATTGAAGTTAATATATAACTCCTTGACTGGAGACAGGCTCTTATAACAGAAAAAGTAAAAGGCTCCATAGGGTATTGATTTTAAAGCGCTGGCTAAGTTGGAACAAGCGTATTAACTCATAAACTACAAGTCAGTAAAATTGTCATAAGAACAAAATGCTAATTCATATTATAGCATCCATCTTATAAACATTCTTCAGACAAGCAAAGCATATGATCATGTATTTGACATATCAATAATCAAGATGCCTAGTGGCATCTGTTGTACTTAAAACTGTAGGTTGACACCAATTCCAGTGTTATTTTGTATCACCCAAAAAACCAAGGAGCCCTTACATGAAACATCCTTTAATTTTGTCCACTTTTATAATAGCCAGTTGTATCCTTTCTATGAAAATGTTTGATCATCACTTGGAAATCTTAAAATACCACAGTATCCAAGAGACCAAGGAAAGTGAGATAAGGGTGCGAAATAACAAGTCAAGAATACCTTTCCAATATCGGCTAGAAAAGAGATCAAACCATCCTGCCTCAGGTTCAGTGGAACCTTGACTTCCAGCTCTTAAGTCATGCATAACAACAGAAACTCTTTCTTTTCCATACAGTGTTTCAATGGCCTTTTCAGATTCAGCAATTTTTCCTTGCTGGATATTAATAAATGTAATTAGTCACCTAAAAAATTAATAAATGTAATTTGTTCAAAATTTTGTTGGCAGAACAAAATCTAAAAGAGATGATAGCATAAAATCCTTATCGGAAATACATAAAAGTTTACAGTCATGCATGTACACATAATCTGTCGGATAGGACTAAAATATCACACCATAATGATATTACATGAGCACAACTTTGATGTACCTTATATGAAATACATCCCAATCCTTGTATAAGAAGATATAGACTATAAAGAATACCAACATAAAACATTGCAATTTAATGCTGGATTTGTAAATTGAATACATGATATAAGGTGTCATGATGGGTTTGCAATAGCAACTTTTGAACAGTTATCTCTGCATATACAGTTTTCTCCTCGTGTAATATATTTCCTTCATAAAAGACCATAAAATGTAAGAGGAAAAACCTGGAAAAGCCAACGAGGACTCTCTGGAGAAAATCCCATTCCTAGTGCCAACAGAATAGATGGAACGGCTGCAATGCCAAACATTGTCCTCCACCTGACAGGATAATACATTCTTACAATGATGATGGGAATGAATGAGCCGAGGAGGCAATTAAGAATCTTTCATGGAAGGTCAATACAGGAAACCCAAAATATTTTCATAATGAAAGACAGAATGCAAGTTTGTTTCATTCTCCACTAAAATAGAGACATTATAGGTGGATACATGCAATAGCTGAATACCAGATGGGATTTCCAGCGAGAGGCAATCCAGCCACCAGTGCTGCAAGAATTCCAACACATATAAAAAGTTGATTAACAGATCCAAGTGCGCCACGAATTTCGGTTGGTGAAATCTGCCATTAAAATGTCTAGCCACAGGATCAATATGGAATGTTAACATGGCCGCAATTTTATAAAAGGTCACTAATTTGTAAAGGCACCACCTCAGATATGTATAGTGGCACAATAGCAGATGTAACACCAATCCCTATACCAGCAAGCAAGCGGCCAATGATCATTGTCTCAACACTCTGGGCCGTGGCACTGTAAATACATCATAGTTCATGATAGCAATTTTTTATATCTTTCATATGCATATAAATCAGTAAATTTAGTCCTAAAGGACAATTGACAGACCAAAGAAATGCTCCAATTGTTAGAGGGATTGCATCTAACTGGAAAGTCCTAGTTCTGCCAAATTTGTCGGCTAATGTCCCACCCGTAAATGAACCAACAGTGGCACCAGCAAGTAGTGTGCTAACAACCCATCCTATCAGAATTTACACTCAAGAAAATAAGAGAACAATCAATGGATCATATTCTGGATCTTAGAGGGAAGAAAAAAATAGTGACAAAAAAATTTCAGCTCAAGCCATAAAGACGAAAAGCATTTTGTTCAATATTACAGTAATATATCCCTTTGTACCTAATCAAAAGACAAAGACTTTACCTTGTAATGCAGTATTTTCAGCAATTCCAAGATCCTTGGCTAAGTACTCGAGGGCGCCATTTACCACCCTACACCAGAATGACCAACATCAGAATTTTCCTAGATAGGGTACTATTCCATTAAAATCTGTAGAGTAACAAGGATAAGTCTACGAAAGACACCAATAAGTTCTGCAGCCAATAACTCAGACACATGTAATAGCTGCTCATGTCATTTATAGTGCTTAGGCTTCGGGGAAAACATGATCATTTTTAACTATAGATCCAATGTAAAAAAATATGTGATCATTTTTTTTTTATATCCAACGCATGGTAGATAGAAATAGGATATTCATACCCAAGATGGTAACCAAACAAAATAGCTCCAAGACAAGCAACCCCAACATATGGTAAAACAGTTCCAGAAGATTTTCCCTGAGGGTTTGCAACAACATTCTCAATATCTCCATCTGCAACTCAATTTTACTTGCTGTTGTAAGAGCATCTAAATAGGTGAAGCAGCAGCAGTACTAGAAGCAGTGTGTGTGTGTGTGTGTGAGTAGCAAAAACTATTATATATATATATATAATTGAATATACAACATATTGTGAATTCGCGATTGAAGAATTGTATATATTGGTAGATAAATAGGAAAACTTTTGTGGTAAATGCTAGAAAATAAATCTTCTAGTCTCACTTGAGCAAGAATCTCGCTCAAATAAAGAACTTATAGCAGACAAGGAGAATCTCTAACAATGAAACCTCTAACTAACAGACTCAGAAAATAACAACCTGAAACATTTATTGAGAATGAGATACTAGACTCATAACTGACTTCACTACCTCTTAACTTATTCAGAACGCACGACTAATGCTGTTGAACAATAAAAAGTTCTCAAAACAACAGAATTCAGACTCACTCAACTAATGACAGACCAATACAATCAGCCCTTATTCACTCAACTAGTTCCCAGACACTGTAATTTTCAACTTACAAGAGCATTCATGCATCAAATGGATTGTTAATAGCACTTAGATCTACATTATGCTAGATTACATCACAGTTTTGAACCATTTCCGATTAATCATGAAATTTTTTCCAGCCTTGTTTAATTTAAACATTTTTTACCTGAGACACTTCTCTAACTCAACAACCACAACAGTAAAAAACCAGAAGTGCAGAAATTAATAGATTGAATAAGCCATGCAGAGCATCAAACAAACTAAACATAGCCCCAAGAAGCAATTCTAATCTAATCATACACATAATTACTCCATTTTCAATATATAAGACAATTGCCACTCCAGAATTACAGAAACCAAAAGGCAAATATGTCAAGTAGTAAATCAAACTCAGCATAGATATCAGAAGAATCAGACAAACCAGAAGCCTGAACTCTGATGAATCTGGATTTTGCTGATGAGCCAAAGATGCTTCTAACACTGCCTCTTATGCTAGCCATTTCTGCTTCCATAGTAACCAAACCAACCCTCAAACCAAAACAATTCCTCCTATTCGACATGCATAAGGTTGTGGGCTTCACAGTAATACTTCTACTTCTTACAAAGCTTGCCTTTTGAACCCTCAAAGTATTCCCTTTAATTACCAATGAAGACGCCTCCATAACAATTCTATATAGTTGAAAATTCCAACACTTAAGAAAGTCAAACACAAAAATTATGACACTTTAAGTAAAATAATTAAAAGGGGTCCATCAAAATGGAAAATTTAAATGAACAAACTATGAATCCATTCAGAACTTTGAGAAAAATCACCACAAAAAGAAAAAAGATCATTTTTTTATTCAATGTTTACCTCTTAAAAGGTCAGTGAAGAAGAGAATCCTATGAGTTTCTTGGAGTAATCTTATGAAATGAATTTGTGAATTGTTTTGTATGAGTGTGTTGTGATTGGAGCTTTGAAAAGACCGATAGGGGATGAACCCAACAAAAGAAAAAGGACGAATTTGGCGAAGAAATCAATTATTGTTATTTTTCATCCATAAAGTTGTTTTCATTTTGGGAATCATTACTTACTGTGATCATGTTCAGGGGGAAATATTTGGAAAGATGGGATTGTTTTTTGAATGAATGGAAATATATGGAATATTACTAGAGTTATATTTTTGGGGGATGATTACGCAAGATTTGCGTGTTTTAATATTGGATAGATTCTGATGATTCAATTGCACGTGGGGCACATGAATTGTAAACATTTGTGTAATTTCTTTTACAAACTTTTTTTTTTTACCATAAATAATTAATTTATAGTCCCTCACAAATGACTTGCTAATAGAAAAGTCTCATAAACTTCACATATTAAAGTAGGGTTCCTAGAGACCTTACTTAAATAAATAAAAAAAAAAATTAGATTGCCCCTCCTGTGACAAGATCATGGGTAAGGAATGACGAGGTCATGTGCATGTATAACAAGATCATGGGCAACTCTAACAAGGTCATGGCAAACCCTATGACAAATTAATGGGCAAGCATTGACGAGGTTATGGGAAAGAATGACAAGGTCATGCGTATGTATAACAAGTTCATGGGCAGGGAAGAAGGGGCAATCTGGTATTTTTGTATTTGAAGTATATTAAAGGTCCCTAGGGACTCAACTTTAATATGGGAAGTTTATGAGATTTTTCTAGTATTAAGTCCCTTGTGAGAGATTTCATATTAATTTTCTCAATTTCTTTTACAAATTCATTCTTTGGTTTGTCACACGTATTATTTCACTTGGAAATGTGGATGTAATCGAACCCACTTAAAAATAATCTACTAAGTAGATAAAAAAATTTAATCTTCTCTTTTCTGTGTTTTCTTAATTTTGCAATATTAAAATAGGGGAAAACTAATCTTTTAATAGTTACATTTTTTTACTTATTAGTAAGTTGTAACCCAGTCATTTAACTATAATTTAGTATATAACTCGATCAATGAACTTTTGATTCGGTTATGACTCAATTCCTTTTTTATTATAATGTTATCCTTGAAAATTACAACTCATATTGGGTGATCATATGTGGCAAAAATAGGAGTAAATTGTCACCATGTCAGCTCCAAGTTAGCAAGGGATTGAATGAGTCATCATCTTATTCTTCTCACTATTTTTTTAAAATTTTAAATAATATTTTTCTCACTCTGAATATGGCCACTAAACCAGAGCTAGCTAGAGAACATGAGGTGATCTTCAGAGAAAAGGGATTGAATAAACAACTAAGCTCATGCTCTTTGGTTTCGTGAGTATAGCTGGGATGAAGGTTTAAGATGATGATTATTTAATTCCTTTCCTTTTCATATTTCTCCATGGTTTCTCGAGTTTAGATGGTACAAAAATAATTTAGGGTACCCTGTCAAAAATATAATGTGTGTTTAATTTTTATATGTGAGACTACAAAGGATGTGTATGTTGAATCATTTCGCCTAAGACTTTCTCAATTCTTTTCAAGTAAACACGCGGAAAAATAAAAAATAGCTTGGGGATCAAGGAAAATAGAGAAATGCTTATAGAGCAAAGAGAAGAAAAAAAGTGCTTCCAAAACTGCATGTGCAGACTTCTATTGCTATGCAACAATGGAGAAGGATAGCATTTTGTGCCGCCCATATGTTTGAATTTTAGTTTAGGGTAAAAAGCTCGCATGTTATATGGGATATTGGGATCAGACACATCCAGCAGAGCAAAGCAACATTCCGTTCATTTTTGGCGGCATGATATTTTCATGTGTCCCTATATAATTAATTTATAACTCAGTGCTTTCGTTCTTTCTTTCTTTATGCCACGCAACTATATTGATGTAATAATCCGTATATGAAGAAACTAGTTCTTCAGTCATATCTGTGCCGAAGTCTTCTTTTCCGAAGAAAATATAATGTAAGGTTTCAAAAGCTGGAGTGGAAGTTATGGAGTGGAAGTTATGCCGGAAAAGTAGTGAGCAAGTTCTGGTCCAAAGGATTGGAATGGTTAGGCCGTTTTGAACCGGAGATGTTTTAATTATTTTATTTGACAAATTTCAATTAAGTATTAAAATAATAATTAGTATATATTGGTTAAGCCAATAAGTGCTTTCAACCCCCATAAATCCCAGAAAACACTCTCAGATAAGTGGGCTCAACCCCGGAAGGATATGAACATATGTTCAAATCTGGGAAACACTCTTATTAGGACAACACTCCTACACCTTGAGTTTAGTTTAAATTAATCGATTGTTATTATCAACCAGGAGATGTTTAACAAAAAAAAAAAAACTCAAGTATCATTGTATCAAATTAGAAGCGCTTACACCCTCTTACATAAGGGAAGATTGTAAATCCAAAACGTAGAAGTTTTTATACGATCTTAAAACTAAATGGATACAAATAAATAACACAATTTAAAACTCAACGGTGAGACACATTCATAATATTTCTGATTCATTTACAAACAATTATTATCCAATCCTGGTTCTGAGTCCTCCTCCTATTTATTCAATTAATTAGAAGGATCTGGGAAGAATTGAGGCACATCGTCACAAGACCACATATAGAGAGTACATCACCTTTCAATTTCGAAGAATTCAATTTATAGTACTAATAATTAACTTAAGCATATGTGAAAAGCACAAGTATATCGATGAACGAAACCAAAAGATCGATAGAGGCTAATAAAATTTTTATTTCCAAATCCATATTATTATTAGCCGATTAAGTCAAGCTTGAAATCAATGAAAGAGGTGGTGGTGCTTCTTTCCATGAACCTCTTCATCTTCTTTCTTTGTTTCTTTCTTCATGTGATGCTCATGAAACGCATATCCACCAGCTCCAACAGCCACAGTTGCTGCAATTTCCTCCTCTATCTTGTGCCTATGTGCATTTTCAGGATCTTTCTTGGCCTTATGTTTTTCATGCTGCATAAAAACACTTCCATTATTGTGTCTTCAAATCAATCATAATTGTAAACAATATTTACTGAATATATATACACTTCCTCTGATCTTAAATTTTGAATTTCGTATCTATTAAACCTGATTTGATTAGATTAAATTTGTTTGTTAATTTAATTAATATGACATGATGACTTTTCTAAGATATCCATTCTCTGTTCCTTAATTCCTATACTCCCTGCTCCTAATTACTTGATTTTCGCTAGGGGAGCGAGTATCAATACATACAGGAGTTTTGGAAAAGATTGACAAAACTAATAAATATGTTATATTATTATATATTTAAGATCAAGCCAAGCTCCCTAGATACAACCTATTTTATTCATAAAAAGATACTCCTACAACTTATATTAAAGACTAGACTAATTAATTATATACATACCAGTGCGAAGGCTCCAGCAGCAACCGCTCCTAGCTCTCCTAGCTGTTCCATATGTTTGCGGTGCTTCTCCTCCTTCCTATAATCAATCTCGCCGGTTGGAGTTTCTTGGTTGTGGTGGTGATGGTGGTGGTGGTGGCGGCCTTCTTCTGACATGGTTTTTAAAATATGAAGATGGTTGGAGACTGATGGTATATGACTATATGCTTAATGGATTGTTCGTGTTGACGATTTATGTTGTAAGCTTCTAAGCTATTTATAATTCCATTCCTGTTGATGATTTCTTAGCGATTAAGGCCAGGCGAAATAGTAAAAGGTCAAAACAATAAAATACATAAACCTGTTTATTGATTAATAAACCGCGTCTAATTTATAAAAATTACCAAAATATATATAAGTATACTTAATTTATGGTATATATTTGAAAGATTAATTAATTAATTAATTAATTAATTAAATAATTGAAACAAGGTCATATGGGGACATGTACAGGCATAAAATGATTTTGTAATTACAAGGATATAACAAGGAAGTTACAAGGTTAAGAGAAAGAGATAGTGGGAAAAGTGTCTCCCTCATTTTCTGGGTTCTTACAGAGTTCATGTCAAAAAGCTTCATGTGAATGATATCTCTAGGGCTTCAATTCATATGCAACCATTTAGAGATTTTCTTGCAGTGATGCTTCCTACTAGTTATGAAATAAATAATACTACCTCCGGTCTTAATATAAGACCTAATTGACTTTTTCTGGAAAATCCTTAAAAAACAAAATAAGTTAATTATAAATTGATTTACCTAATTTTTTCCCTTAAACTAGTTTATTTTACCTATAAACTAATGGATAATCTAAAAATATATCAAATATGTCATCATTTAATAACATATTTCGCAACTTTAATCTCTCAAAAAAAATCCAATTAGGTCCTATATTTTGGACCGGAAGTAATACTATGATTATGTTCATTTATTTATGTTTGTTGTGTCTTATTTTGGTTTGCATATAGGTTTGTCTTTGGGATCTTGTGACCTTTGGTCAGCCTTCCTCTCCAGAATTTTTGCCTCAAGGACTCAGGCACCTTCTGCAAATAAAGGGCTTGTTTGACCTATCCTCTTTATCAACAAGGTCATTCTGATACCCCTTTAGATAATTTCAAAGCTATAAACATCATGGATTAGTTACCATTGTAAATTGGTGGTTTGTGGTGGCGTAATGCAATGTTCCTTATGTTGTAGACACTATCAAGTAGTAACAACTCCTCTATGGGACCTTGAGAAATAGTATTTGACTTAGGGGCGTCACTACCAGAAAAACAATGCCTTGTCACGGGTCATATGTGGCGTATGAGTTAATGCGCCACAAATGAAACAATGCGTCACTTTTTTCCTCCAAACGCGACAAATTTTTCTCAAAAATTCAAACATATGTGGCGTATGGATTCATGCGGCACACATACCCTCCACACTTTCTCTAAAAAATTTAAATTTTTTCCCGCACTCTCCCCCACTTTCTCCCTATATAAACTTCACTTCTCTCACATTTTCTCCTCCTCACTCTCTATTTTTTCCTACTCTCTCCCCACTTTCTTTTCTCCTCTTTCTCTACTCCATTATTTTCCTCCTCTTCACTTCCATTCTTCATATTTAATTTCTCATTTAACTAATTATACTTAATTTTTTTTGCAGGCTCATTGTTTAAAATCTTCCACATTTTAAGGTATACACTTTATCATTCGTTAATACTTTGTTTTTTTTCTCATTCATTATAATTCAAATTCTTTTATTTCATTATAATACTAGTTTTTAATTATTTTTCCCTCTACTCCCTCTACTTCAAACACTCTCTTTCCTTCTTCCTAATTATTATCTCCTATTTTTTTATTTTTTTAAAACTGCAGCTTGCCGAGGAAGAAGCTTCCTCGGCAAGCTGCAGTTTTTTTTTTATTTTCACTTCACCTTATGTCGCGCATGAGTTATGCGCGACATGATTTTATTGCATTAAAATTATGTGGCGTATGATACATAACACAAGTTTATTACGCCTCGATTTGTGGCGTATGGATTTCAACGCCACAAAATTCTTTCCTACGCCACATACTTCACAATTTTGCTCATTTTCAAACGTGACTAGCAGGCTATTTTTTTGTAGTGCGTTATTATATTGTTTGTTTGAGATAGGACTCAAGCTTTAATTTGGCGTGTCTATGAAGCACTGATCATATGCTGGTTTTAGAGGTTGTAACTTATCGTTTCGTCCTTTAAATCTATTTCAATTATTGTAATTATATTTATGTTTTTGTTTGCATGTTGTTTTGTGTTTATTATCAGTTCAGTAGTTCTCAATCTTGTTTTTTCTTAGGATTGGTATGAGATCTTATATGTATCATTTTATCTTTGTTTATATAAATTGTCTTTTTAAAAAAAAATATAATGATTTTGTAATACATATATAGAATAATATGTCTTAAGCATATTTTCACGTGTGTGTGTGTGTAATTATATATGCGTCAAATTTTTTGATCATAATATTTAGTCAAGTAAGCTTATAGAAAATGAGGGAAAAATATATTTTATGAACGAAAGAGATCTCCTCCAATGATGAAATCAATGAAGATGTATATATGGTCAGGCACTAAAGCCATTTTCCTAAGTCATCTGTTTGACATAAAAAGACGCCTTAATTATGAATTAAGTCAACATATAATTAATTTTTTTTCTCTCTCCCTCTAATATAGACATAGAAATACGTGTCGAAATTTTACATATGAAGGAATTAGTACAAATGAGATCCATTGACAAATTAAGATTATATTTTGTGTAACTTATTATTTTATTTATATAATATTGCCTTAATATATATAATTAGTGTGTACATTATCTAGCCTGTTTATCACTGGGGAAGTTATTACTGGGGAAATAAATGGTTACTTCATAAATTGATTTATTATTTAATATACTATGTGAACAAATATATACGCCACGCGCGGCTGCCAAAAAAGTCCACAGTTGACAACTATTTCTATATACTACCTCCGGTCCTAAATATAAGACCTAGATAACTTTTTTTTTGGAAAGATTAAGGTTGCGAAATAGGTTATTAATTCATGACATATTTGATATCTTTTTAGATTATCCATTAGCTTATAGGTAAAATAAACTAGTTTAAGAGAAAAAATTAGGTAAATCAATTTATAATTAACTTATTTTTTGCTTTTTTTAGGATTTTTCAAAAAAGTCATATAGGTTCTATTTTTAGGACCGGACGGAGTATATAGTAAATGATCAGTAGTTGTTATCTACCAAGGAGTTATATATCTTTTGAAAAATAAGCTACGGTTTTTAACCATCAACGAGATTCTACCATATTTATCAGTTTTATAAGAAAAATATTATTTGCCATATAGCTTTTGTATCAATTCATTTTTATTTGAGTTTAGTTGTTATAGCTTAT